>CM076572.1:368808296-370287035 GCA_034641835.2 Pinus albicaulis
AATTGCACCATCATTAAATGTTGCAAAGGAAACGCCGTAAGATTCTTAGAGAGATCCTATAGTTGCTAAGAAAGATATCTATAGTACTTTAGTAATCTGGAATGAATAGAAATATGTTGTAGATGCTAAGAAAGATATCTATAGTACTTTAGTAATCTGGAATGAATAGAAATATGTTGTAGATATGGTCAATATTAGTAATGTAAAATGAATAGAAATGTGTCGTTAAGTACATAACAGTGTCAAATAACTGATGTATGAAAAATAATTTTAAAAAATCTAATAATTAAACGTTGATTGTGCCAATGACATTATATCAGTAAATTTCAAATACTAATGAAAAAAAAACCATTTACCAAATCTTATTTACATATTAAACCATGATTCCGAAATCTTATTAACATAATAAACAATGTATAAATCAAATCAGCTATGTCAAAACTAGGATACCAAAAGTGAAAACATTGATAATATGCACTTAACCAAAATTAGTCTTATACACACAACCATAGATATAATCATAAGCACACAATAACCAGGTGACCCAAACTATGTCTATAGAATATAAGCCTATACATAAAGAATATCATATCACTGCATAAAAATCATCCTCTCTTAAGTGTCACAAAACTAATCTTGCTAAGGTGAAACACTACAAAGAAATTTTATCAAACTATTGCATATTTCCATAAGTTTAATATTTGTGTGAAGAAAGAAATAAGAGACTGAAAACTTTTACAAGTCTTATTTCTGTGTTAATTTTTGAAAGGAGACACTCTACACTTAATTAAAGAGCCTTGTATTTCCGATAGTAATCGAGGATCGGTGTTACACTTGATATAAGTCAACGAAGTCTCGGACTTATATTAAACCATAATATAAGTCTTTGTACCTCCCT
Organism: Pinus albicaulis; assembly: GCA_034641835.2. NCBI lineage: Eukaryota > Viridiplantae > Streptophyta > Pinopsida > Pinales > Pinaceae > Pinus > Pinus albicaulis. The sequence continues at coordinate 368,809,195 of CM076572.1, forward strand.
ACACCATAATATAAATTACATGGGGAACGAATCACAGAGTGAACAACATATGTGAAACCTAGATTTAAGAGTCAAGAAAGGAAGAGATAACGAACTGCCCATATCAAGAAAGGAAGAGATAACAAACTGCCCATATCCTGCCCATAAACTGCCCAAAATATATTTACCTGTAACGAAAACTTGGCCATATCCTTTGAATAATCCACGATCATACAATCAGCTGAACATACACGGGCAAGTTAAGAAAGCAACTAAAAATGGAAACTCTTAAGACTGTTTAAAAACAAAGTATAGTTTACCCTTAGTTGGAGAGGAACTAGTTTGACCCTCCAAACTTTTCACAGTATTCTTTTTATTCAGAACCTGAGGCGGTGATTCAAATCCAGACCGTTGCATTTGAATGGTCTCCTTTTTCTGTTTCCTCTTGCTGCGTGCGTGAGTATTCTGAAACCAATAAAACACATTTTTTGCTTCTACCTTTCCGTGTTCCTTCAGTATATTGGTAATCTCATTTATGCGAGAGAGACTAAAGTTCCAATGGCCTTATTTGAAGAGGTCTTCCAAAATCTCTTTCTGTGCTTTCGTGGGCTTCCAAAGGGACCATGTAATCTCTCCCTTTCTTTCCATGGGACCTACTGATTCCGGAGAGTTCGTGTTTCTGGTAACACAGATTTATATTGTTGCGATGATGAAACTTGAGATTGATGTTCTCTCTGTCTATCACGCAATTCCCGTAAGTTGAAGTGAGTAACTCAGAAACCCTTCTTCACGGAAAACGAATACCCGAAGACAATATATCCGTTGAATGCGAAAAAGAATGAATCGATTAGTTTTGCTTAAATAGTGTGAAAATGTATGTTGCACGTATCGGAAAGGCGATGAAGGAATTGGTGCTACCTCCAAGAATTTCTGGAGACTCATGTACTTCATGGGCAAAGAATTTCTCGACACTCAGAGACGGAACTGAATTTGGGCATAATCGATTATTGTTGCACGTCAGCAGGTGACGGGGACTACAGTTGTGGGTTCGAAACCACCGGGTTAGAATGTCTCGCTTTCTTGCGGCACAGCACTCAATCGTCCAACTGAAAAAACACAAGCCATGATCAATTCTTTAAATTCCCATTAAGTTTTTCTTGAAATATATTTAAATTCCCATTAAGTTTTTCTTGAATTATATAGAGATTGGTTCTTCTTTGTTGGCATGGATTCAGGGAATTGGTATTCGTGCATGATCCAGTTAATCTTGAAGCCCTTCGGCGGTCTTCCTTCGAAAAAAACTTACGCCCACTTTCTTTGACGACATGGTTTCCGACATGACAAAAATGGGCTTTTCTGTTCCCGTGGCTTTCCAGTAGCCGGAGCCGGCGGATCTGTTTGGCCGCGACCCGTTGGGATATTTCCATTCCCTCGGGCTGAAGAAATACCACTCTTTCTCTCAAAACAAACCTTCGCTGAAATCCAGTCAACACATATACATACAGTGAGAAAGTATCTAACAGAATGCAACAACATAATAAAATTAACAGATACCCATTATACTCACCGGGCAAATCCCAGGGGTCATGCTTGTACAGATCAATCTCGGCAATAATTGAAGCAGGGAGAGGAGAACAGGAGACCTTGTTCTTCAGGTAATGGATTATCAGCTCCTCGTCTGTCGGATGAAATCGGAAGCCTGGAACCTAGTTGAGTAGTTCCATCGAATGTAAACACTCGATTCTTTGCCCAGTGCGGTCGTTACAGACTGACAGTTAAAAATACCGTTAACCGAACTGAATCAAGGAATCAGTTGAAAGTTCAATCGGTGGATCAAGGGTGGAAGACGTTTCAATCGTCTAACAACAGATCAAAGGGCTCAGATTATGACACTCGGACACCCAGGTCGGACACCCAGGAGGGTTGATTTCAAATAAATATGCCTACGGCGTAATTATAGCATAAATGTAAAATTTATTTATTTATTTCAATTAACCTATCATTATTACTGCTTAAAGAATGGATTTGTCTTTAGTGCGATTTTGGAGTTTTCCGTGCTAGAATTTGGTGAAAAAAATTGAGGTGAAATCTTGATTTGTGTTATTTAAACTGGTTTTTTTACCGTATATATGGATTCAACACACTAAAAAACCTTAGGGCAAGATTACCCATCAAACTTCTATTTTCAATGAATTCCTATAGGATTTTAGAGAAGTTAGATCGAAAAAATCCACCAGAAAAACCTTCAAAAAGTCACACTAAAGACAACTCACTTAAGAATTTGTATTCCCTTAAATGCTTTTAAAAAACCAAAAAATAAATCATAAAATATCGAATTCCAAACCTAATTATATGTATTTTAATATTAAAAACTTTAAGATAAACATTTTGATCACTATTTTTAAGATAGCTTATGTCAAATACCTTATCATGTGTGCTAGGCCACAAAATACATAAAAATTATTTCATATGAATTCACGCACGACGCATTTTATGTTATTGGTTTAATTAGAGTATATAAAAAATTCCGCATGAATTTCTAGACAAGCACATTCACATTAATTATGTGATTGATATTCATTGATAGACTATATTTATAAAAAATAAATTAATACTTAGTGTATTGTGTATTATAGGATTGTTGAGACATAAGTTGAAATATTAATTAGGGCTTAGAGTATGCCTTAACACTTCTTATGTTTGGTTAAGAGCTCGTCTTCCTCGGATGTAAGGAAACAGGTTAATGAACCAAGACCTAGAGGCATCTGATAGGAGTGAAATCCTACCCCCTTACAGACCACCAACGGGTTATTTCAGGTGACGTGGTTTTACTTGAATAACGGTGATGAGTCATCTTGCATTCATGGATATCAGCCAAAGATGGTTGTCCTCACTGTTGGTTTAACAATTGAGTTATAATAGGTTTTCCTACTGTTAGAAAAAAATGTTGAAACATTAACTAGATTATATAAAAAACGCCACATTATTAAGTTTGTTTTGTTTTTGTTTTTCAATTAATAGTTATAAATGAATAGTTTTTTTGGCATATCCATATTTATTATCGATTTTTATGTGATTGTGAATGTTGAGATATCTTTTGGTAAAAATCACATAAAAACTTTTAGTCGATGTGTTTCGAACCACCTAGTGAGGTTCATCTTTAGGACAAGATGAAGAACCAGATCATGATATTAGATTAAATATATGAAGAGAGATGTTTTATAACCATTAAAATATAACAACTAGTTTTTACTAAATAGTTATCATTAATTAATAATAAAAAAATTATTTTAAATAAAGTAATAGATGGAAATTAGCTATAAATAAAGAATTAAATTAATTTTACTATTATTATTATCAAAATAAAGGTCCAGTTATAATAAGGTCAAACTTCCCTGGATGAGGGTGATTAATATGTTTGATTTTGGTGGCCACCTCATCTCTCCACGCAAAGGCACATGGTCTCACCATGCGGTCACACCTACCTCTTGTGTGAAGTCTTTAAATTCGAAACTCTAGGAAGGACGCTGACACCTGCGACATTTACTCCTGCAACTTGCACCTTGGCCATTTATGGCCGATGGATCCAACTTTCATTCTCATTTCCATGTCTGTCTCTCATTCTCTACAGACCTCCGTCGCGCCTCTGTCCTTTTCTCTACAAACCTCTGTCTCGTCTTTGCCCAATGTGCTGCTCCTCAGCCCCCCTCTGAGCTTTTCTTTCCTGTCCTGCAAACCCATCATCTCGTCAACTTAATGTTGAGAAGAGACTGAATGCAGTGTTGCCACGGAGGAGGCAGAGGCTCTCCCTCTCGCCCTCCAGTTTCGGCATTGGTTGTGCGCTCGTTGGCCTTATGTAATATTCCCAAATGGGGAATTTAGCAATACAATGCACTAAAAATGCATTTTTCAGAAATGTATGAAATAATAGTTAAATGTAGCCCATGGATCCATTCATTTATACATTATAGCAACCAAATACAAAAGGAGATCTGAAACAAATCATGGTAGCTTAGTTAAACAATCCTCCCAAGCCATAATAGCCCAAAAATCATGCAAACTGAGGGGCTACAACCATGAACAAAGTTGTATTACCCTGACAACATTATTTTATTACTCCTGCAACAGCATTAGATTGTACATCAGATCTAGAGCTGCTATTTGCATAAAAATTTAGATCTAAATTAGATCCATGCACTATACAAGCTCTTCTAAAGAACCCCCTTGGTGTTTTAAGCAAAACACCAAGTACAAGTTGTAGATCTGAGATCTAAGACTGTAGATCTACAGAAATATTCAGATATGGAAAGTGGATCTGATCTGATATGAAAAATAGAATGATCTCCTCCAATAGATCTCCAAAGTGAACGGCAGATCCCCAACACTCAGAAAATCAAATCTCCAATGGTGTGTTGAACCACCCTGCAACTGCACCTTCAGAAATTACACAGATATGGATCTATACTGTGATGTAGGGATCAAAATGCAGTTGTCCTGATGCCAATATCTGGAAATGAGGCTCAATGCCTTCAATATTGGCCTCCCAATGGAGTAGATATCTCCTCCACTGAAAAGGAGCACTGAAATGGCCTAGATCTAAAAGATCTAGTCTCCACTTGCTGCAGCTTGCAAAGACAACCAAACCCTCAATAGGATATGCCTTGTAGTTGAAAGAAGAAGCTTGGGCTTCAGCCATATAGTGGACAATACAATGCAAACTCTTCCAAGAGCTACTCAATAGAAAGAGGTGGAATTCTTGATCAGGAACACCCAATGCTAAACAACATTCATTCTCAACTAAACAGCAAGAGAAAGATATATGTCTAAATAGACAATATATTCAGAAAATATGATAAACATCAATAACCTTCTAATGATTCCATCCTCTTCCTTTTATCATTCAATAGCTTGCAAACCCTAAACAACTTCCAATGAGATCACTTCTTTCACACAAGGCATCTCCATATAAAACTGCATTGTGCCTCATTGATGGCCACTTCTCCATGACAGCGTTGTAGATTTGATCAAGGTTGACCTAGTCAAAATGTTTTAGCCCCTGTCCACACCTTAGGGTGCTTTATTAAGCTGAAAATATGATCCACTTTCACATGAGAAGTGGTTTGATTCACAATAAAGAGTTTTATGGGTCTCCCCACCCACTTATTCACCTATCTATGTGATAAACAAAATTTTAATATTCACATTAGTTGTAGGCTAATTTAGGAATATTACAGTCCTCCCCTCCAAAATGTTTCTTTTCCTCAAGCAACTACAAGGATACTGCAAAATATCCAATGGATATGTCTCCTCCTAAGAATAAAAGTTTTCCTTTGGTGAATAAACCAAATAGCTTTCATCATGAAGAAGTGGGAGATATATGGAAAGAGTTATATGTTGTCGATTGGCCTCCTTAAGGAATGAGAGATGATAAATGTTGGGTGCCTCAACCCCAATGAGAAACTCCAATCTCCATGCTATCATCCAAATGAAATGAATCACCTTCCAGCTTGGTAATTCATAGAAAAGCTCCCCCCAAATTCTCATGAGAGGCATGTTCCAAATGTTCCAAACAATCATATGGACCACCTCATAAAGGAACAAGTGATCTATTGTAGTGGCCATATCATCTCCCATGCTCCCCTTGAAGCATGAAGCATAAAAGGTGTGGGAAATTTCTTTCCCCATAGACACATCCAACCAATGTGCCTTCCCTCCAATCATGTTCCCAACAAAGATAAGAACATCATCAACATATGGAATCACAATCAAAGTAATGCTACCTGCCATGTGTAGTAAAGGATAAGGACAATTGTCCCTCATGTACAACCAACGCAGTTTTGCTCCTAACCGCCATAGAATATGATATAACAAGTGTTCCTCCCACCACTTGTTTTCTGCCCCATTCTCCTCACATACTTGGAGAAGGTGTATGATTTTTGGTGTTAATGAGGCACACCAAAAAGAATACATCATCTCCCCAAAATCTCCTAGGGAGTGATCAGAATCATCGTTGCTCATGGTTGCAAGTAGCCCATAAAGCAAATAAGAAAGAGTGCCCATTCTTGGAGCAATGCCTTGCACATGTGTGGTAAGAAGATGCAAGTATATAGTAAATATATCTTGATGTTCAGAAATACAATCTTTACCATACACTTGGTTTAAATTAGTGAGGTGGCTCATGGATGAGCTCCCTCTCACACCCCATGAGTAAGAAGTTGGTGATGATAACTCTTCCCAAGAGTTGTGTTTCTCCTCACCCTTCAAACAATCCATGCACTTCCTCATATGATAGTGCATCTCCTCTTTGAATTCTTCCCACATGAATCCCTCCAAAATAGTATGGTAGGTTCTAATGAAACCGGTGGGATTGGAAAGCAAGATATCATAGGCTGCATATAGTAGTTTATCTTTGAGCTTTGAGTCTCTAGTCAAATAGATATGATCATGAAAATAAATGACTCCCTCAACCACTCTATACCTCCTATCTTCGATTTTCCCATCAAAAACCTTACATGTGAAGAGGTTCTTGGAATATTCTACCAAGAGTTGGGACTCCCAATATGGATCTAGGCTTCCCAACAATGACAGTGCAGTAGAAATCTGAATTGAGGCTCCTGTCATATCATGGTTCTCCTCTTTGACATGTTTGATGCCAAAGTCACATGTTGGAGTAGTGTCACTCCACCTTTGTTGCTCCTCTTGTAGCCGATCTTGCCCAAGATGAGATTGAAGTACATGGAAGTCAACCTCCTCTTGAAATGTCTCTTTCTTCCAAAACTTCCATAGTTTGGCCCATGCATGCAAGAGTGGTAATACCCTCTTGTCATATTCAGAAATCCTCCTTATGTGTAATAGTATCATTTGCTGCTCCAAAGCTATGGAGTGGCCATTTTACATCATGCTCATGTCATCATATATTTTTGAATCCTCTTTTTTCAACGCAAATAGCTGAGTGGGAGATAACAATGTCCATATCAGAAAATTGTTCACCCCTCCTTAGAACCCATCAATGGTTCTCAGTGACGTGCTAGCTTCTCCCAAGGCTCCTTCCTTAGCTAAGTATCTCAATGCTGCATTAAGTTGAGAGAACACTTTATTCATCTTCCAATCAGGGGGCCTCCCTAGTGGAATGCCTCCATGCAAAGAGACATCAAAATCTGAAGTAGACTGTATAAATGAGTGGACTGATGTGTCCCTCCCTTTGCAGCATAAATCAGTCTCCTTCTTCTGAATATAAACCCCTTGAAATAAACAAGGGTGCATGCTCATTACTACTGTCACATGATACTCCTTGGGAACCTTTTGCAAAGAGGCAAAAGCTCCTCCTCTTGAAGCAATAACTTCATGCCCATCCCCATGTGGTGATGGTCCTTCCTCTTAAGTGACAACGTTGTTACTGCCTTCCTTCTCTTTCTCCTCATCAATATTTGAGAATACCTTATCAACAATGAGAGACCTTAGATATTGGTCTTCCCTTGAAAGATGAATCTTCATGACTTCCTTTTGAGAAGAAATCTCTGCATGCAATGGGGTTCTTGCCCTTGGCAAGGTATCATACAAGTTTCCATCCCCCTCAATAGTTTTCTGAAATGGAGTTGGTATAAAATATCTTTCCAACTCATGCAAAGGTTTTGAATGTTCATGCTTTGCTAGCTCAATCAAAGATGTTTCAGTTTGTTTTACATCAAATCTCTTCACTAATCTCTTAGTGAATCTTGCATAAGTAGATATATTTGCATTTCTTAATGAAAAGGATTCAAATAACCACTAATACAATGGGGAATGCAACAATACAATGCAGAATGCTAATAAAATAACGTAGATCATATTTTATAAAGCATGAGGCCAATATGGAGACCTTTCATTGGTCATTACAGCAACAAAATACATGTTAAAAGTGGCCCATAAGATGCATGACAAGAAAATACAAGTCTCCAATGAGAGAATATCCTCAAAATGAGGTGTTGCAACCATATTAAAACTGCAAATGCCTTACAACGTTATTTTATTAGCTCTGCAACAACTGTAGATTACACATCACATCTAGAGCAAGTAAGTGGACAAAATGTTAGATCTACACCAAATCCATACACTATACAAGCTCCTCTAATGAACCACCTTGGGGTTTTTATCAAAACACCAAGCATAAGCTTTTCCTTTAAGATGCAGCGCTGCTATCCTAAGAGCTTCCTTTTCGGAAACTTGATGTAGATGCAAATATGAGTCTAGATGATCTATCCAATCCTTGGTTGTGCATGTGGAGGATCCATAAAAAATTGGCAAAAAGAATCTACCTCTTATGCTTCTATTGTGATTTTTGGGTCTTCTTTCCTCCTTGAGTTGGAAAAACTCTTGGAAGTTCAAGTCCTCCTTGAATTTTCAAGATTGAGATTCATACTCCTGAAGATAATCACTCAAAGTCTCCTCCTTTGGTGCATCTTCTTCCTCCATCTCTCTTGCAGTAAATATGGGCATGGTATAACGTTGTAGCTCTGATTATGTGGTTGAATGCTCACACACATAATATGAAGAACTGGGGCTTTCTTCATGTGAAAATATTCTTAAGGGATCTTCATGTTTTTCCCTCCTCGTTCCCTTGATTTCTCTTTTAAGCTCATGCATAGTTTGGAGAATAATTCTTGAGATCTCCTTCCCTTTCATTCCTCCAGATAAAGGGGTTTTACCCTTGTCTTCTTTTTCATCAGTATAATCAAATCTTATGTATCTTCTCTCTTGTTACCTCTTTTCCTTAACAGTAATAGGTTCTCCTTCTTCAGAAGACATATTCGCTTTAGAAAGCACAGGTTGTGCCAAGATGAGGCTTTGATACCACTGTAATATTCCCAAATGGAGAATGCAACAATATAATGCACTAAAAACACATTTTTCAAAAATATATGCAATAACAGTTAAATACAGCCCATGGATCCATTCATTTACACATTATAATAGCCAAATACAAAAGGATATCTGAAACAAATCATGGTAGCTTAGTTAAACAAGCCTCCCAAGCCATAATAGCCCAAAAATCATGCAAAAAGAGGGGCTGCAACCATGAACAAAGTTGGAATACCCTGACAGTGTTATTTTATTACTCCTGCAACAGTAGTAGATTGTAAATTAGATGTAGAGCTGCTATGTGTATAAAAGGTTATATCTAAATCAAATCCATGCACTATAAAAGCTCTTCTAAAGAACCCCCTTGGGGTTTTCAACAAAACACCAATTACAAGTTGTAGATCTGAGATCTAAGACTGCAGATCTATAGAAATATTTAGATCTGGAAAGTGGATATGATTTGATATAAAAAATAGAATGATCTCCTCCAATAGATCTCCAAAGTGAAGGGCAGATCCCCAACACTCAGAAAATCAACTCTCCAATGGTGTGTTGAACCACCCTGCAAATGCACCTTCAGAAATTACGCAGATCTGGATCAATACTGCATTTTAGGGATCAAAATGTAGTTGGAATGATGCCAATATCTAGAAATGAGGCTCAATTCCCTCAATACTGACCTCCCAATGGAGTAGAGATCTCCTCCACTGAAAAGGAGCACTGAAATGGCCTGGATCTGAGAGATCTAGTCTCCACTTGCTACAGCTTGCAAAGACAACCAAACCCTCAACAAGATCTGTGTTGTAGTTGAAATAAGAAGCTTGGCCTTCAGCTAGATAGTGAACAATACAATGCAAACTCTTCCAAGAGATACTCAATGGAAAGAGGTGGAATTCTTGATCAGGAACACCCAATGCTAAACAGCATTCATTCTCAGCTAAATAGCAAGAGAAATATATATGTCTAAATAGAAAATATATTCAGAAAATATGATAAACATCAACAACCTTCTAATGCTGCCATCCTCTTCCTTTTATAAGTCAAGAGCTTGCAAACCCTAAACCACTTCCAATGATATCACTTCTTTCACACAAGGCATCTCCATCTAAAACTACGTTGTGCCTCATTGATGGCCACTCCTCCATGACAGCGCTGTAGATTTGGTCAAGGTTGACACAGTCAAAAAAATTTCGCCCTTGTCGACACCTTAGGCTGCTTTATTAAGCTGAAAATATGATCCACTTTCACATGAGAAGTGGTTTTATTCACAATAAAGAGTTTTATGGGTCTCCCCACCCACTTATTCACCTATCTATGTGATAAAACAAAATTTTAATATTCCCATTAGTTGTAGGCTAATTAGGAATATTACACCTTCTTTGTGGTTGTGGAAGAACCAAAGGCTCTCGACCCCCATCTTCTCTCAGCTCATCTCTCAATTCACCTCCCGGAGGAACAGCATTGCCACTCCGGCTGCAGTAGGAGGAAATTCCCGTGCAATTCAACTCTTTCACGCTTCTCCTCCCCTCAGCCAAGAAAATCCGTCTGCCTCCCCATCAAACGCATGGTAGAAAACTCAAACAACGGAGGGAGTAGTTCTATGGAAGGAACCCAACAAAAAGACACAGAAGCAGACAAGGTGGCTCGCTCCACTTCGACTCTAGAGTTGGAACCCCAACTCTCAAAGAAGGATGAGGCCTTGTCCAACTACGGATGCTTCAAAGTTGAAGAGACTCCTCATATGGAGAATCAGGACATCCAAAACTAGTAGCCGCAGAGCCTTGGATCTCATCATTCTCAGTTTTTATATGCTATTCTATAGTTTTTTTGTCAATCTTTCTATTTTCCAACAAACTTGATCACTCAGGTATATGTTTATAGTTGGTTTCCCCAAGAAGGGCAACTCATTTTTTGAAATGTTGAACTCATTAAGGGCTGGTTTACCCGTGAAAGGCAACCCATATTTTGAATTTTTGAATTGTCTTCACCCAACATGAGTTGGCTAATCCAACAACCCCTATTCTAAAGCTCGATTGTATTTTTTGTACAGTATAATAGAACTTAGCATTACTTAGAAAAAATAATAATAAGGTCAAACTTAATTATTCTAAACAATAAAACTGAAAAAATAGTAATAAAAATGAAACAATAATAATAATAAAACTAAAAATAGTAATAATAAAATTAAAAAATAAAATAAATAAATAAAAATAATTAATCAACTCAATTTTATTATTTAAATAAATAAATTGTAAAAAAAATGAATAGTAAATACATATGAAATAAGGAATATTAGAAATTATGATTAAATATATATATATATATATATATATAATGATGATGATGATGATGATGATTAACGTCCATTAAGACCAATGTGGTCTATCAGACCTTAAGAAGAAGAAGAATCTAATTTTGATTATTTAAAGTCGTATTTCTATGCTAAAAAAGAAGGGAAAGAAGCGCACCAAGATCACTATAGTTGGGCTGACTTAAAAATTCAAGAAGATTGGAAGTGTGACATATGTTAGGGAAATGAGAATGGATGTGAGTAAGGGTCGGGAAATCTAAAAGAAAGTGTTTTCATCCTCCACCCTCTTAGTATCACAAAGCTGACAAATTCTATTGCCCCAGGGAGTCTTGGGAGTAGACCGTCACCCGGATTCACTTCAAATCTCATGAGAATTAGTTCTAATCTTAGCGATGTTCATATTTTTTAATGCCGCAATGTAGGGATCTAACATATACTAATATTCCAACCATCGTATCTATTCATATTGATAGGCATCCTTTCAATTTCCAAGATCTCTTTAAATTTACAGTGATGAAAATGATCAATCCTTGCAATGAACCTGACCTCGTCAATGTAGATGTGATGTTTTGTATTTTTTGCATGTTCTACCAATGCAGAGGAGTGGGACCTTCCATGTTTGATGTTAGTTGCATGCTCATGAATCCTCTGATTAATTGAATGGCTAGTTTCGCCAATGTACGAAATCCCACAGGAGAAAGGGATGACATAAACACCTTTCTCATATTTAGGGTTCGCAGGGTCCTTCACTGATCTTAGGGAGCCTTGGATAATGTTTAGGGGCTTAAATGTTGAAGGAACCTTATGTTTCTTCGGTATCTTAGCAATCTTGTCTGTGGTTCCTTAGATAAATGGAAGATGCACCCCTGAAAACCTATATTTAAGATATTTTTCAATCCTAGGGCCTTTTTTAGCTTTATGGAATGATCTAAGACATTGGCGCTTACTATAACCATTCTTATTAAAAACACTAAGGAGATGGGTTTTTTCATCATTGAGGTGGTTTTCATTAAGAAATCGTAACGCTTGAGTGGATAAGGTGTTGATAACACCTAACTTTTGAGCGGGGAAATGATGTGAATTCGCATGAAGATATTTTGAATATAGCTTTTGGAAAAAATTTGGGCTTTCATAACCGGATAAATGGGAAAAGTTCCAACAATTCTTTTATCTGGTGTATTAGTTTAGTATTTATATTCAAAGAAAAATTAAGAGGTCATGACTAGGGAATCCCAAAAAACTACATCATGCCCCAGATTCAACAAATGTAGAATGTGATTATAATTTACAACAAGTTATATTCCAATTGTGAAAAATCTCATCTCTCTCAAGCCTGATATGCAGTACAAACCCTAACTATTAATGGAATACATAGAGTTGTTAACCCATGGTTTGATTTATGTGAAATTGGCAAAGAAAGGTCTAAACCGTCTAAATCTATCTATATTTTGTGATGTGAATGGGAAAATTTTGAAAACTATGTTTAATTCTCAAAGTATGAATAATACTCGAGGAGTACCAAGTAATATGTATCACGGGGGGCATCGTTTCCTTATCCCCCTCCTCATGCTTAAGGAACAGTGTATTGTAATCTTCTGAGTAAATTAGACAATAAGAAGAGCAAGGGAAAATTGGCATCCATTTGGGATAACCCATTATAATATGTCGCTCCTCTGCCAAGTCCTCCAACTCATCCGCTAAGCTTGAGATGAGGGAATCTTGTGAAGAGATTCTTCTTCCTCTAGAGATATAGGAGGTTGCTGCCAAGGTGAATAGGAGGGAGTAATATGAGGGCGTATCATGCTATTAATTTTCTTTCCAACCGCTACCACTACCATCCTTTCTCCACATATCTTGATTGATAACCAAATTAGAACAATTTAAACTCGAAAAATCTTAAAATTTTAAATTTATGACGATAAAATATTAAATTTTCAAAATCTAGATTAGGAAAACATCATAAAATAAATATGTGTGTGTGTGAGGGGGGGGAGCGTGGGAGCAAGACAATGTAAATGGAAGTGGAAGTGTTAATATTGTAGTTGTAAAATTGTGGAAACTGGATATTAAAATTTCAAAATTTGTATTGAGGAAATCATCGAAACATGTAAATTCACGGCAGACCACTGCAAATGGAAGTGGGAGTATCATTTTTTAGGATGAACATCTGAAATTGTTAAAATAAATTAGGGGTTTAATCCAGAAGGATCATGACACATTTTCCAATGAGTACCTTGTCAAAGGAAAATTTCATTAAAGCTTAGGTAATGGGTTTTTGAGCTTCATGTGAATTTGATCATCAATTAATTTTTAAAATTTGTAAAACATAAATTGAAATTAGGAGAGAAATTACCTCAAAATCAATTTATAAATTCATGTTGAAGTTGATAGTCTTATGGGATTTCTCTCATCCCAAATCTCATGGAGCATATTTTAAAGGATAAGAGAGTTATTTTCTCTTTGGAGTAGGGGATCTAAGGATATATTCTCTCTTTTGTTCTGGGATCTTGAAAGCTATATAAAACCGTCCTATGTACTTTGTTTGGTATGAGAATTTAGGAGGAGAGATCTTGAGAGAGTTTTTGAGAAGTTTTTGAGAGCTTCATTTCTATGAGAGCTTGCAGAGATTAAGAGGTCTTTCGAGGGATGTGTTGCTATGTACAAGTATTGAACTCTTTTGTGTTGAATACATCTCTAGGTTTTTTCACCCTTATGTAAAAGAGTAATGTACATCTTCCTCATTTCAGAAAGACAATAAAACTGATTCGTCTGTTGGAGGTGAATCTGAAGATGTATCCCAATGGATGGGGTGAACTTTGTTATCAATCCTTGATGTTTTCATGTTTTTTTATTCATGATTTGATAAAATTATTTCACATGCATTTCAAGTTACAAGTTTATGATGAAATGAAAATGTTTATGGATTAATCGTAACTTAATCTTTCAATCCCATGTGTTGAATTAAAATATCTTCTTTATAAGTGTTCAAAGTCCTCTCAAGTTTTTAGATCACTTGGTATCAGAGATAGTACTTTTCTGGCTTAGTGGGTACATTTTCCAGAGTCAATTCAATCAAGGAGAAGGAAACTGCTTAAGAAGGTAATTTCTTAAGTTTAGGAACAATGTCTTGTGACCCAACGAATGAATGAATTTACCACACTATGTTATGTCTAGAAATGGACATGTGTAAGGTCTTACACACACTTTAAAACCTGCATTCCTTGAGTAGATCATGCACTCATCAATGAGCTCACATAACTCTATGTCAGAGTCTCCTGAGATAACGGCCAGTCCACCGTGCTAAAACCGTCCATATTAATTGTCGATTGATAAATAAGAATACCAAACAAAACATTGTGTCTCTTCCCAAATGCTACCACCTTCAGGAATTTAACATGACGAGACTGGGTTAGATGACCCCAACCCTGGGAACGAAGTTTATGTCACATGACAACAAGGAGTTTACAAGTGTAAGTTGTGGCACTCTTTTGAACGACCGCCAACCCATGCTCCACTCACATCTGTGACATGTTAATCAAGTGTAATTTTTCATTACAGGGTCATTAATGTCACCCCCATCAGGGATTTTCCTTGTTATATTCAATAATGAGGATGTTTTCATTATATTCAATAAACATGATTAAAGGAAAGGAATATAATTAAATATTAATTTGAAAATAAATTTAAGCAATTAATTGTTTAATTAAAAATAATTCAGCATGCCTACACACCTTTAATGAAATGTTTTTGGTGTAGATTAATGAAAATATAGAAAAACATGTCAAATAAAGTCACATGGAAACAAAAAATGTGGATATTCTAGGTCCAAAATCGCCACTAGTACCTCATTAAGATTCAATTCAATAATTGCCTCATTAAGATTCGATTCAAAATTTTTTGGTGAAAATTATACTTATGAAAAAAATGTAAAAATAAATATAATTAGATATTAATTTTAAAATAAATTTATAACAATTAATTATTTAATTAAAAAATAAATAACTGTGTCTAAAGACCTTTAATGAAATTTTTTTGTTGTAGATTAATGAAAAGATAGAAAAACGGGTTGAAGAAAAACACATGGAAATGAAAAAAATGTGGATTACTATCTAGAAAGGGGAAATTGAAAAAATGTGTACCGTCCAAAATCACTACCCATGCATCATTATGATTTAAGTCAAAATTGTATTTATTAAAAATTTAAATACCATATAACATTTAAACAAGCATAGATCCATCTTAACTCTAGATCAAATTTCTAAAGTTGCGAACCTTTTTTTTAGTGCAAAACTTGAGGGAAAGTTTTCACATTGAGAGATCTTCCAACACTTGATGGATCTCGAGTTAAGATCTGCACTAATTTATATAATTGTTTTAATATTAAAATGTATGTGAAAATAAGTGTTACATTAAATTCGTTTTAGTTATTATATGTTTTAAATAATACATAAACGTTAACCAATCTCAGATACTATTAGATAACAAAGTAATTTCATTGAACACTTTCATTTATCTTTGGAAATTTATTTTATTTTTTAAGTTAAATAATATTTATATTACTATATAGATAGAGTAAAATTAGTTTTATTATTATTTAGGAAATTAAAATTGTTATATATTTGGAAAATTTATGTTTTATTGTATTATATTTTCAAGTACATATTAAATAGTTTTAAGTTTTATTTATTTACCTTTTTTTATGATATTGAAAATAGAAGAAAAAAACCACATAACATGGTATTGAAGGTACTCATATGACTCCCTTTTTTTTCTTTAAATCAAACCACTAAAAACACTAGGATTTAACATACTAACCCAAACCTCAGAGCTTGTCATGGGAGTTGATCCACTTGGACTTCTTTTTAATCATCCAACATAATGGGGTTCAATGAATTCCCTTTGGAATTCATGATTCGATCATTTTCCTCCCGTTTTGATTTTCTTTTCTTTATGAATGTTCACAATAATCACATTCTTGAAAAAATTCCCTACAAAGGCCATCCATTTTTTTCTCCCTTGCACTTGCAAAATGGTTTGGTATTGAATCCCTTTTCTCTCCACCACCTAGGTCATGAAGGTTTTATTTAACTAATGTATTTCATTCAATTCAAAGATATTTGTATGACTATTTTTGGAGTAACTTGGGTTAGGGATTTTTCATTTGAACTCCAATTGCAATTGATTTTTGGGAAATTTTTATTTTTTCTATTCATAGCTCTTTCCATACTTTCCATATATTTTTTGGTTTTTGTTGAGAAGTGTTTGTAAAATTCCTCAATCACTCTCTTCGCATATATTTGGGCCCTGATCATAAGCTAAGGTGTTTGAGTGGGTATAGGACACTTGCTAGTTGTTCTCATGCCTCTACCTAACCCATGTTCACTATTATCAAGGGTTGATTCTTTGACCCATAGGTTTAATGTTGTTAAGTTTGCGTCATATAGGATAAATTGGGGGCTTGAGAAGATACTATCTTTCAATTTACCCCTAATTTATTCCATCTGTTGTAGCCCTCGCACCATGAAAATTGAGGAAAAAGATTCAACCATAATAGTAGTGAAAAGGTGTTGGCCAAAGGAACTATAACCGCTTCTAATATCCTCTGCCATTCAAACACCTTAACACGTGACAAGATCTCGAACATATGTTATAAGGGTGGTTTAGGTGTACCATAATCATTTTTAAACAAGAACCAAAGAAAAGATGGCAAGTATAAAAATGGTTGTAAATAGAAAAGGAGTAAAAATTGTCCAAAGATTAGTTGGAAGCAAAATATGAAGTATAAATCCCAAAATCATGTTACTCTAGAACTTATGGTACAAATATATTTAAATTAATTGATTTATATTGGACGAAAAAAGGCTTCATCATCCAATTTGTGGAGGAGAAATGGATTTCATGCCAAGATGGAGAAATAAAATTTAATTCTCTTTATACTGAATTTTTCAAAATTGAGACTAAAATGCACAATTATGTAAAAAATTAGAACAACATGGAGGGGAAAATAATAAAATAATATATCATAAAGGGACCCCATTGAATTCTATCCTATTGGATAAATAAAATGAATTCCAAATGGACTAGCGGCCATGTCAAGTCTAGGCATATGAATCACTAGGTTAAATCTCACTGTCTTCCTTGTAATGTCTCTTGGGTTTTGTGCACTCCCCCCCGGGGTGAGCCCACTTTTGCATTTGGCACAACAAATCATGCATGTGTATAGTTGTGCAAATAATATAACACATACCCAACTTTCTCCTCCTTGTTGTTTTATTTGCATGCAAGAAGTTGCAACAGTACATGATCAAGAATCCAATGCATCAATGCCCATTGTTTCTCTACACGAAGAGAAATTTTCAATGTTCACATATTTTTCTAATGAATATACAATATTCTTTATAATATCTAGCTTTAGAAATAGTGATTTATTTTATTCAGTCATATCTTTCGTAAAGTGATATTAAACATCAATATGATTTATCTTATAATGATACACAAGGTTCTTCGCCGAGAAGATTGCACTCTAACTATTATAATATATCCTAACAATTTGTTGTACCAATCCAATACCTAAATACAATCTCTAGAGCCATACTACTTTCTTACTTACATAAGTGGATACATTGTATTTAGCTTATGTAGTTGAGAGTTCCACTATATACTATCTCTTGTTCATCCAACTGATTTATCCTCCAAATAGGTGAAACACATACCCACTTGTAGATCTTCTATGATAAAAATGTCCAACCTAGTCTATATCAACAAAGCCATGTATGTCCAACACTTTTTCCAATCATAGTCTTCCTTGGTAGCACAATCCATAACCTATAGTGCCATGCAAATACCTTTACAACCTCTTTATTGTTGGAAAATGTTCCTTCCTTGGTTTTGATATATACTTTCTCAATACTCCCACTATATGTACAATATATAATCAAGTACATACCATTGCATACATAAAATTACAAATAAAATTGACATACAAAACATTGAACATGCCCTCTTCCTCTTCATGTGTCTTGGGACAATAATCTATAGATAACATTACACTTACAAAAATATGGATCTTTATCAATTTACATTCTTGCATATTCAAAACCTCTGCAATATTGTCTCAACGTACTTCCTTTGATTTAACAATAGTTTCCTATTTTCCTGATCTCTTTCAATTTCCGTTCCCAAAATGAAATTTGCACTACCAAGATCCTTTATGTCAAATTTATAAGAGAATTGATTTTTCACATTCTAGATGATTTCCTTGTCCTTTCCAATCAACAACATATCATACACATACAAACCAAATAAATAAAACTATCAATAACTATTCTTAAATACACTCAATGATCCATTGTGCTCCTTATGAATCTAAGCCCCAATATATATGTATCAAAATTGTGATACCACATCCTTGGTGATTGTTTTAACCCACACACAGAATTTTTCAACTTGCATACCAACTCTTTATTTCCATTCACCACAAATTATTTTGGATTCTTCATGTAGTTTTATTCTTCAAATCCCCATGCAGGAATGATGTCTTCACATCCATCTTTTCTACTTCAAAATCAGAAGCAGCAACAATAGATAAAAGAATTATAATAGAAGTTAACTTGGAAATAGGAGTAAAATATTGACCCAAGTCAATTCCCTTTGCCTAGGAATAATATTTTTCTACTAACTGAGTTGTGTATTTCTCCACCTTTCCTTCTTCATTTAAATTCTTCTTAAACAAACATTTGTTGCTAATAGGCTTTCTTCTAGCTGAAAACTTGACTAGATACCAAGCCTCATTCTTGTCCAAGGTATTCATTTTCACAACCATGGCCTTCCAAAGTTTGGTATATTTTAAATCCATTGCATCCCTAACAATTCTAGGATCATCATAATCAATAAAAGAAAAAGAAAAATTTGAATAGAAATCATGTGGAGCATACCTTTCTATCTTCCTTTTTTCCCACATCGATCTCCTCAATGCTACAGTATGTGGTTCTTCTTCTTTTGATTCATATTTTTCTATAGATTTTCATTCATTATCCTTCAATTCAAACTCTATCTTCTCTAGTTATTTCTCCCTTGGTAAGATTTCCTATTTAAAAACATCATTTATTTCTCTGAATAACACATATCGACTATACACAACCATATTTTTTTATGGATTCTAAAGATTATAACCTTTGAAATGATCTTTATATTCAATAAAGATACACTTATTAGCTTTATTATTGAGCTTATTCTTGGTTTCCTTTGGAATGTGTACATATGCATCACAACCAAATTCCTTGAAATGACTGAGAGAGGGTTTCTTACCACTCCATAACTTTTGTGGAGTCTTGTCATCCAATTTTAATGAGGGTGATTGATTTACCAAGTAACATGTAATATCAATTTACTTTGTGCATACTTCTTGTCCTAACAAAACACCATTGAGCATGTTCCTTTATTTCTCCATTAGTGTCATGTTCGTCTTATTTTCAACTCTATTGAGGTGTGTATGGAGTAGTCTTCTGCCTTTCTATACCATAAAATATAATTCTCCATCATTATTTGTCCACAACAACCTAGTTTTATATTTGTTTTATTTTCCACAACAACCTTAAAGTCTTTAAATTTTTCAAAGACTTTAAATTTCTTCTTGAGGAATTAAATCCATGTATTTCACAAAAAATCATTTATAAATGAGACAAGGTACACATATTTACCCACTGATGAAAATAACATAGCTACAAACACAACATTGTATACTAGATATAATATTCCCTCTACCCTCATAGCATCAAAGGATAAATTACCTAACTCTCCTTCACATATAGGAAAAGTTCACAAAAATGAAAATATAGAGTGCAGTAAGAAATGCTTTCAATAATACCTTTACCATGTAGTACTCAAAGGCCCTTCTTTCCAATATGTTCTAGTCTTTCATGCCACAACGAAATCCTTTCTCTAGAGAGTACATGATCGCTACCTTCATCAACCGCACTCTCAAGAACAATGGAAATATTTCACCCATCACTAATAGTTCTTTTTAACATATTATATAGAGTTCCAATCTTAACTCCCCTTATAAATACCATTACTTCTCGAACCATCCTGCAGATTTCCTTTTCAAACACTATTTTTACACCTACATCTCTCATTTTTCTTACAAAATCAAATTTATAACCAACCTTGGGATGTGAAACACCATGTAATGCTTTAATCCTTCCATCCATGAGCTTAAATTCAACTTTTCCTCATCCTATGATTTTTTTGTTGAGTCATCTCCTAGTTAAACATCACCACCATCATACCTCTCATGCTTGAAAAAACACTCCCTGGCAGAAATCATAAGAAAAATTTGCACCTAAGTCGTCTAGCCATGCCTCATGGTCTACATGAGTGCTTGAATAAGCCAAGTACACATCCCTCTTAATCTAAGGAGGTTTTTTCTTCTGTAGAAGGAGCATCATTTGATCCCTTCCCTTTCTCAACACTTTTGGATCTACAATCTTTCTTGTAATGCACTTCTTTTCCACAACTCCAACAAACCTTTACAAATTATCCTAGATATTAGATCTTCCTCGTGATTTATATCTCCCACTTGAGGACTTATTTTTATTTATATTTTTGGAGAATCCTCTTACAGACAAGGTATTTTCATTCTGAATTTCCATGTTTTTTTTTTTCATGTCCTATGATAACAAGGATGAGACTATTTGATAAAAACTTAGATTACTACCTATGGTAACAACCAAAATATCCCATGAGTCTGTAGAGAATGGGAATCATAAGATCCCTTCCATTTCTCAACACTTTTGTATCTAAAGTATTTCTTGTAGACTTGTAGTGCACTTCTTTTTTGCGTCTCCAACATAACTTTACAAATTTTCCTAGAGATTTGGATCTTCCTCGTGATTTAGATCTCCCACTTGAGAACTTATTTATATTTATATTTTGGGAGAATCCTCTTACAAACACAATATTTTCATTTTGGATTTACATGATTTTCTTTCTCATGTCCTATGATAACCAGGATGTGAATATTTCATCAAAACTTATAGTAGTTGCATTACTATCTGTTGTAACAACTAAACCATCCCACGAGTCTAGTATAGAATACAAAAAACAAATACACTTATCCTCATATGAAATATTAATATCAGTAGATAATATCTAACTTAACATAACATTAAAGGCATTCATACGATGTATCGCTAGGTCTCCATCCTTCATCTTCAGTTTATATAGCTTCTTTCATAGGATCAATTTTCTAATGAGGGTCTTAGACTAATACAAATCTCGTATATTCTACCACAATTCCTTTGTTGTAGTTTCTCCTAAAAAATTTAATGATATCGAATCTAAGAGGAACAATTGTATTCTTCTCTTTTCCTTCCAATCTAACTTGGTCCATAAAAACCATAGCCATCGGCTAATCTTTGTCCACCAACATATATTCCATTGTAATATTCTATGACTCATAACTCTTACCATTGAATTTCTTGATCTCTATCTTTGAATTGTTTGTCATTTAATTTCACCAAAAGAATTGATACTATAGATCTCCCATTGTAACAAGGTTTTTTTATAAGCCTAAGCCAAACCCCTTAGAACAAAAGCATCCCCTTGAACCCAAACTACTATGTTACCAAAAGTAGGTTTTAACCTTGTACAGTTAATTACTACAAATATATTCTTAATAAAAATAGAAAATATGAAATGGTACACACTATAAACGTAAATAGTTTACCTTGGAAACCCAAACTAGGAAGACCAAAAAGAATTTTCAGTATATTCTTCCTATACAAAGTTATAATACAATAATTATATCTTGCAACATCCATAAATTGTGAATCCATTAGCCGTAGATTAGAATCAAACAATATTTCCTTAACGAGAATTACAAAACCATGGTTTTAACCACCATATACCAAAACTCCACTAAATGAAAAACATGTGTCGAAATTTTTCAAAAGCAGACAGAAAAAACTTCCCTTTTTTCGAAGGAACTTCCCTTGAACCCTTGTGTGAAAAGAATATAACACATATGCCACATAGAATACATATCAATGATAAGGAACAAGTTCAAAATTAAATCTATTAGATAATTCTACATATTCAAGAAATTCTATGAATACCTTCTCCTTTAGCAAGATAACCAATGACTTCTTGAATTTGGAGGAAAGTTTAGTTAGGGAACTTCCTCCAAAAATATAAAATATTTATCTTGTTTTTGGACCATGTTAAGCTTCTTATAAGAGAAAACCCATAGAAAAATTAAATGGAATGCCCATTAAGATGCATAATGTGCAACAACATAGAATAAATTGTCACACATCTCCTGCAAGGAATGGAATACCATCAAGAGCATATGGAAATTTTATCCAGAAAACCTATAGATT
Source organism: Pinus albicaulis (assembly GCA_034641835.2). Lineage (NCBI taxonomy): Eukaryota > Viridiplantae > Streptophyta > Pinopsida > Pinales > Pinaceae > Pinus > Pinus albicaulis. The sequence goes on from CM076572.1 coordinate 368,831,701, forward strand.
TGCATAAGCCCCATAGATTACCTAATCCAATTTTTCATAAACTAGAGGAAAGTCATCCTTTTTCCTATTAAAATATACCTATGTCGACTATGAAATCAACTTCTCCCTAAGTACTTAGCTGTGCAAAGGTAGTTATATCATAATAGACATATCGTCATAGATGAACCAATTAATCCTTAGAACATCACCAATACAACCTCTAGATTTTGGATGGAAGATATCTAAGGTAGATGCATGTGAACAATCCACTAAGAGATATATAATGAGTATTAATCTCTTTTCCTTTTACCACTTCTATTTCTCCCATAGATTAAGACCGAAAAAATATAGTTATATCAATAAGGGCGACATGAAAACTAATATTTGTAGAAAAATAATTTCTTTAGGGGAAAACCCAACAATGTAGTTGTATATTAATAATTTTATGAATAATTTATGCCCCAAATGGACAACCAACACTATCCTTTTCTTGATGGATTGGAGAAACAACTACTAGTGGAGAAGAAGCTCTTGTGGCCTTCCAATAAATCAAGCTTCGAGGTAAAATAATCTCTTAGTCTCTTCTCATCCTAGTGATGCTCACAAATAGGTCATGATCCTCCTCATCTCATAAATCCATTAGAGAATCGAATCTATTGTCTAAATATTCAAAAAAGTAAGAATTTTCCACATCTATGGACATTAAAATAGGGAAGCAAATGTAATGGGTAATATAAGGGATACTCAAGGATTCTCTACAATCATCTCAAAGAACATAAAAAATCCTAAAATTTGTATGATCCATATCCTAGGAACATGCTAAAATTTTCACTCATCGTTGCATGGTTTGTCAAGGGTGAAAGGTATGAAAATAAATTTAAAGAGATATCCCACCACCCCCACTTGAATTTGTTCCATCCTTCCAGCATATTCATTATTGAAGTACATTCTCTCTTTTTTTCCATTGAGTGTTACATGCATCCACCCTCACTTCCCCTTAGATCCTCAACATCTTCTCTTGCACCACATCCCATATCACATTTTTCCTATGTGCATCCCCTTCTCCATATTCTTATTCTTCTCCTCACTACATTTACATGAAATTGGTTTGGTGCCTTTATTATTGTTTTGTGCTATTGAGGGAGGTTTTTTCTTTTAAAATGGATTGTGGCCAATATTTCTATGTATATTACTTTATCGTTCAACCTTCTTAGTTGAAATCATATTTGGAAAATTAGCTTGGGGGAATGGAGAAGAGGGGATCTTGCAATCTGGAAGTTGGAAGAATATTGCAAGAAGATAAGCATAGTGAAAATTAAAATGAGGTTTCCATGGCACACCTCCAACATAAAAGTATGGAACTCGAATAATCAATTGTTGTGATTTTAGATTCAACGTTCAAATTACCAACTATTTGGATTGCAATGTTATGAACAGAGTTCTTGATGGTATATTTTTGATGTAAAGGCAATGTAATAATAAGACATAGAAATCTAGGTGGAACTATTAGTTAATGTTTCATTGTTGTTCTAGTTTTTACATATTGTTGTGTATTTCAATTTTATTTCATTTGGTCAATGTGTTAGATGATGTATCTATGGCCTATAAGGCATAAGAACAATTCTATTTTGGTTTAAACATCTCTCAAAATGGATTTTTGATCCATTGAAACAAATATGCATAATTTATACCCCATTTTGAATGTTCGTTTTGTTAGTGTGAAGAAAAATATTTACAAATCAAATTTAATTATTATTGTGTTTTTATGGTTTAAATTATTTATATTTCTCTCTTATTCTCTTGTCTTTAATATGGATTGTGTATTGTGGGTCCAAAATATCAATACAAATAATTATAACATTGTGATCCAAAAGTTATTAACTCAAATCTATCACGTTGTAAAACCCTTAAACATTAAAAAAAATATATATATAATTGTAATTGTGAAAAACAAGCATCTTAAATTTTTTCATTTCTTTTATTGATTATGATTAAAAAAACTAAACTTTAGTTAGATGGAGAATGTATACAAAATTTATTTAAAATTACTCTTGAGAGAAAATTATATAATACAAAGATAATGTAAAGGATAAATAAAGAGATTGTAAGTTTGAATATTGGCGAAGAAGTGATATGAAGACAATGACAAGGTTACTACATAGCGCTTTTTGGGGATATATACAAAGATGCAAGATTAAGGACACTTCAAATGTCCAATTTCTTTATTTGTCTTTTATATTGTCTTTGTATTAAACGATATTTTCTCAGGAGTAATATTATATTAATTTTGTGTACATTTTTTCATCTAACTAAAGTTTAAGAAGCATTTAGTGTGTGTATATATATATATATATTATATTTAATAATAAAAATAAATATATTATTTAAATTGAATTATAATTTAATTTTAGATAAAAATATAATTGAAATTTTGGTATATATTAAAATTACATCAAATAGTTACTCAAAGCATTCAAATCACTAGATTGAACTGTAATGTTTAAAATAAAAGGTACCAAGTACCATACATCAAGAAAATATGGTCCTCACATAGCCCCAAAAAACTTGGTTGTAGATTACAATAACAATTTAGAACTTAATGAAAGCCCTTTAGTGAAACAAAAGAAAAACTCTAATAATCCATATCAAGATGAGTATCTAATCATATAACATGTAGAAAACATAAAAGTTGAGCTTCAAACTATAGAATTGAAGCATGTTGAAAAATTAGAGATCACACCAACCTTAATCTCCATAATAGGCAAGTACCCTTGAGGCAAGTCTAAGTGCCTCTTTAGATACAACATATGTCTCCCACAACTCTAAGATGTGAGGGATAGTTAGACTACTCAAAGTAATTTTTAATATGATTGTATCATACAGCAATGTTTGTAAATGAAAATTTATCATCATATACTTCCCCTTGATCCACTTGATAAGAAAAAAATAGTCATTGAATATTTGTAGAGAGGGTTGACCATATCTAGCTTCGAAGGTGGGAGTTGGCCTTAAATCCCACAAATCTAGTAGATTATTTGATCTATAACCAATCATTGCTTTTATAATTGATAGAATTGGTTTTGTGGTACTTAAAATCACACTAACTCTAGCTATTGGAGGTTTCCCTTGTGAGGCTCAATCAAAATGGGCCAATTCTTATATTTGTTGATAGTTTGTTTTTCCAATATCACTCTTGAGATTTTAACAATACTTTGTTGTTTATAGGATTGAATTATATTGATTCCTTTCATTTCCACTACCAAAGGATATACAATCGTATAATCAAATATTAATGAGTTTTAGGCAATCAAGGGACCCCATACCACAATTAATGGAAAATATCTAAACTCTTTTGTTCCAACATGGTCACACCGCTTCTTCAAACCTTTTTCAATGGAATTTCCTATCCAAATACCTACCAAATCAATGATATTTGTAATATCTACCCAGACACATTGTGTGAAGGATAAATATGTGATCAAATGATAAGTTGTCTCCTCTTGTATTTGACATAGGTTGCATGTCCCTAGACTAGAAAAGGTTCCCATTTGTAGTATATCCCATGTTTGGGCTTTATTATTGAGTAGCATCCACATGAATATTTGAACTTTTGAAGGGTCATTTGAAATTTCATATCTCCTCCCACCACCATTTTGATGAGTTCATGTAATCCTATTCAATTGAAGCCTCATACGCTTCTTGGTGTAAAACAACCATTTGAATGTTTTGAGCGAAGGAGAAACTCCTAATCCTTTATATTTACTAAAATTTAGTGTAGATTCTCAATTTAATGCCCCTATATTACACCATCCTTGTCCTTGAAGCCCAAATATCCTCTAGTCGACTAAGCCTATTGCCAAATATTCATGTTGATATGATCAATTACCTGTGATAATACATATATTCCTCTATATTTACGTGTAATACCATGTCTATAGGTATTCAATGGTTTTCTTCACACCAACCCAAGGGTCCAATTCAACCTATAACTTATAGCACCTTCCTATTTTCCAAATTAATAAATTCCCTACCAATGCAAAAGCATTAACCAGAGCCTTCCAAATTGTAGATATGTTATAAGATTTTTTTATGATCAACCCTCTACTAATACTCAGTTTATAATGGACCATATTATATCAAATTCCTTGTTTCAAATCAGTTTTCAGACTCCTAACATCAATTTTGTATCCAAATATTTTGAAAAAAATAAAACTTTATTCAATCCCCATCCCCTTTAAGCTTTAGGGGTGGCCAATTTATTCCACTTTGCTAAGGGATTTATCTGTTTTGATCCTTATCCATAAACCATATGCATATGAAAGATAACCTTCTAATGTATTCTAAAAGCCCTTTTAGGATCTATGACATTAACATCTAATGGATTGGTAGTTCTTCCAAAATGACTTTTATAAGTACCAATATGACTCCCTAAGATAGCCATCAACTAAATTACATATATAACCTACCTTGCACTTTTATAATTAACTAGTACCAGTCTCTCTTTTTGTATTCATTAGGTTTGAGATATAAACCCAGATAATTTATTCCATCTTCCAAGTTAGTTTATTGATAAGGTAGAATTGAATCTATAGAGACCATATTCGAATTTTGAAGCCAATATATCATAATGGTCGATTTTCCAATATTAATCCTCATACTTATAGATGTATGAGAAATTCAATAATACATTTCAGCTTGACAATATTCTTTTGATCTCCAACACTGAAAATTAACACATCGTCAACAAACAAGACATGAGTCAAATGACAAGAATTAGCAATTTTACTATCCTTGAAATCCACAACCCAATGAGTTTCCTTTAACAATTTATTCGAGCCTTCTAAAACTAGAAGAAAGAGGAAATATGACAGGAGGTAGCCTTGTCAAACCCCCCTACTTGGATTGAAGAATTGACTGCCTAATATATTTATTAAAATTAAAATGGGTATTAAATGAATCTAGCTAATAATACATAAAATAAAAGAAGTGTTGTCATGGAAAAGAAAGAAATAAAATATGCATTGAAATCAAATTTAATTGTGATAAGATTATGTAAAGATAATTAACCTTCATACAATATTTTGAGATGTCTAATTTTAGAATCATTTCCTTCTGTTGCTTAAGCTTGTGTAATATCCCAAAATCGGGACTGCTAGCAAGGCATGCCTGAAAAACCCATTTTTTAGGAATGGATACTACAGCTCTTGAAATCAGCCCTTGGATCCCTTATATCTGAGTATCTAAGACCTAAATCCAAGAGGAGATCAGAAACAAATCAAACTAGGTGGGTTAAACAGATCTCCCACACCCAGTATGGCTTGAAAACTACCCAAAGAAGGGACTGCAACAATACAAAAGAAGACTGCCCAGAAAATAATGCAGTTTTAGTTAGCAGTAGTAGGAGGCCAATATGACAGCTCAAAAATATCTTATACAATGATAGATCAAATTTACAATGGAGCCCATTTAGTGTACAAGAGAAATATGGAGACTTTCATGAAGAAAAACCCTCTAAAAGAGGTGTTGCAACAATAGAATTCACTGTAAAGCCATGACAACATTATTTTAATGGGTAAACAGCAGTTGTAGGTTACAACTCAGATCTAGGACAGATTTTTGTACAAAATATTAGATCTATATCAGCTTTGTACACTAGATTGTCTCTATTTTACATACCCCTTGGGGTTTTCAGCAAAACATGAAAGCATAAGAGTAGATCTGAGATATACTGCAGCAGATCTGCAGAATGATTCAGAAATGATGAAGTAGATACATCAATGAATAGATCAGATCTGAAACATACATGGATTATTTGGCTAATCCATGGATCACCACAGTGTAAGGAAGGATCCTTTACACCAGAGATCTCTCCTCCAAATAGTTGCCAAACACCCTGCAACTTCTCACTTGCAAAATAACGCAATCTAGGGATATAAATGCGCTATAGGCTTGATGTAGACTTTGGCCTGATGCCCAAGTATGGATCTGGAGCTCCAATCATCTAATACACTCTTGCCAATGGGATAGAAGGCTTTCCCACTGAAAAGAGGCACTAGTATGGTCTAGATCTGAATAGATCTAGCCTTCACTTGCTGCTACTCACAAGGAAAACCAAACCCTCAACAGGATCTAAGTTTTATTTGGAAGAAGAAGCTTGGTCAAATGCCTGATAGTGGACCAAGAAATGCAAGACTCTTCCAAGAGACCTCTCAAGGAAAGAGGTGGGATTCCCGACCAGGAACACCCAAGTGCTAAACAACATTATTCTCAGCTAAACATTCAAAGAATGAGAAGTGTCTAAACAGAAAAATCCTTTTAATACAATATGTTCAACAACCCCTTCTCATGCTGCTCTCCTCTTTCATTTATAGGATGAAAGCCTTGCAAAACCCTAAACCATCTCAAAGGTTTAGCTCCTTTCACATGTGTAGCCTCCAACTAGATCTACGATGTGCATCTAGGAGGTACATGGCATCTGGACAGCGTTGTGGGTTTGGTCTTGTTGACCCAGTCAATTGTCACAATCCCTTTCACACATAAGGGATTTTTATTAAGGCAGCCCAAATTTAGCCTTGTTCACAGGGGCATTAATTTATTTTGTTGTTTTAGGAGTTTAATTTATCATCCTTTACAATCTTATTCTTGCAACAAGAAAATGAAAACAAAATATTATATTCCTATTAGCTTGGGCTAATTAGGAATATTACAGCTTGATAGTATGTAATTCTTACTATGCCACACCAACAATGTCATGTATCTATCTCCTTGCTAGCAAACCAGATTTCTATTTAGAAATGTTGTTTGACAAGATAGCCTTTAATCTCCTAACAATTATTTTAGAGATGATTTTTTAAATACAATTATAAAAGGAGATGTTAGACCTAAAATGATATATATATATATATATAACCAAATTATTAATCTTTGAAATAAGGTTGCATCAAAAATAGGTAAGATCCATTTTGGTAACTCAGTATTCTTTAGTCACTCTTCTTAAGTCATCCACAATAAATTAAAACAACCCAATAATATTTCCATAAGAAATTTACTTAATAATGAACTCTTATATTTTTGAAAACCTTGTAAAACTAAAAGCAACTTTTCTTTAATAACTTCATTCATTAAGTCATGGTTATCTTAATTATTCACATAATTTGAAAATTCAAAAGCCATTTGAAAAACCTTCTCTCTTCTTGGTAGATGTTTTTTTTAAACTCTAGCCCCCTCTTGTTTTATTCCTTTAAAACATGTGACCATATCTCCTTTATTATTTATAATATTCCAAACCAAGTTGTTACTTTCCCTCATCTCTACAAATACATGAAATTATTTTGTGTTCTCATCACCTACTTGAAGCCACAAAGCCTTTCTTTTCTACCTGCATCTTTTTTCCTACTCAAAGAGTAGTTCTCTCTTCCTTTGTTTTAGCATGTGTAACTAATTTTCAAATGTCTTGAGAGAAATTTGAAACCACCACTATTGTACATAGATTTCAATTTTTCATATTCTTCTTGCAAGGTCTTCTCCCTTTATTTCTTCATCTTGGAATAAGTAATGGATATCTTCTTCACTCATTATATATTACTCAAGATATGTATAGCTATAGAGTTTGTGGAAATTCTATTAAATGTTATCCAAAATTCCTAAAAAACTTTAAGGTAATCCTCTCTTTGACTTGTTCAAGGTAATTTGAAAGAGATAGGAGGTTTTGGTTCATTATACAATTTCCAAAAAAAATGAGTGATCAAATTCTCCTTCTTGAGTAACATGTTATCTAAACCTAGACTTCTCTTTCTACGAATGCTTATGAGAATAAAAATATATCAACTCACTTGGCAATCATTGCCTTTCGTACTTTTCTATTTGACCAAGTTATATCAGGTTGTATTGGCACTATATCAACCCTATATCTTCCCATTTATGTAACAAGTAACTTAATCATTGATCCAACTAAAAAATTGGACCCCAATATTTAGATTCTCCTATATTCATGTTCAAATTATCCCTCATCATAAGAAAACCATGAAATGTTGATTGACTACAAAGAAATTTATACGAAAAGTCAATTCTTTACACATATATTCCATTGATGTTGAAGAAGAGGACATATTTTCCTAGCTCCAAAGAGAAGAGGACTACACCGAAACTTGAGGAGGCATACCAAGACTTAATTATTTTGGAGGATCAAGTCGTTTACCCCATAATCAGACCACAAAATATACCTTGCAACTCTACACAATAAAATTCCCAATCCTAAGGTTTTTTTTCGAGTTCACCTAACAAACTACCACCTTTGTTCATTAATTCTTATAAAAAAACCATCCAAATTCTTAGTTTTCACCAATCTTTTAGTGCCAATTCTTTAGATGGATTAACCAACACTTGATGATTTAAGGTTATAAAAATCATTTTTGAACCTTAGACAAGGTCATTTGACCTCTAAGTTCCTCTTTTAAGGGAAATTATTGAACCCTAGAAACAATTTCACTATTGGATTATTTTTGTGCCATGGATAATAAGATTTCCTCCCTTTCACCAATATTTTTATCCTTTGTTCCCCCAAAACCCAAGTCCCCATCTACTTCAATAATAAGCCCAAGTGGACCTTTCTTTTCTCAGGCTTACATTATATCTAGAACCTTTGGAGGACTCATACTCTAGTCTCTTTACCATATCAACCATATCATTACTAAGGTTAACTATGTAGATCAAAGAAAAGATAGGATGTTTCCTTTTCCCTTTTGTACAATCAAGTAGATAATCCAAAAAATATGGATAAGGTTCTTTAACACTCAATAAATAACCTAAGAAATCCCCAAACACCCTAGGGTTTTTCAACACCAATTGACCTTTTACATAACCAAATTAATAGGTGTTATTTTTTTCTTGGAAAAAAATATTTTCTTCCTTGACTTTCTTGGAAACCTTATATTGCTAGAATTATAGAGGAGATTCATGTGGCATAGGTTTGGCCTCTTGCATGGGTTTGACTGTAACATAACTTAATGTCACTAGATCTATTCTAGTATATATGAATCCTTTGAGAGATGTCACTTGTGGATCCCTAGTTTCGTGGATTATAGAGCTACTATTTTGATATATAGAAGATAAACCCTCTTCTAATAAAAATTTATAGACAACAAAGTTACGAAAAATGGGTCATGTGAAAAAAAAAAATATTGTGAGACATATCATCCCTCTATCTTTCCACTTTGACATGCCCATGTGGCCATCATTAATTAGTTGAGAAAATATTTGTTACATTCCAACTACCCCACCCTCCTTCTATTAAATAATATTTCCAATTAACTTAGAAGACAACCTTGATACCAAAGAATGAGTGTGCATAAAGAGTACTACCCTTGGACCAACTAAGGAATCGATTGCTTTAACAATTTTAACTATATCAATCTCATTTTTCACGTCTACCAAATTCTCAATGGGTTCAATTTTGAGAAGAAAAAAAAATCCAAAGGATTTTCCCTAGCCATTAAACCCCATCTCCATCCAACCCCCTCCAAATGTTAAGAGTTGCTCGAATCTGCAAACCCTCATAAATCTACTTAGAGAAATCTAACTCTTCCTCCTCCTACATTCTACCAAGAAAGGAAACATGGTGATGCCCACAAATACTATAATTATTTAATAATCTCTCATCCCATATTGTTCTATATTAGTAACTTTGCATGCACTAGTTTATGACTAGTAAGAACTACAATGATAATAGTAATGTGTTTGATATATGTTGATAAGTCTATATTATCTACATTAATATTGTTTTCTTCATAAAATATGCTAAATATATTTGTACTATTTTATATTAGACACATTAATCTTTTTAATATGATTATTGCCAATAACTAACCAATTGATAAGGTCAAACTAATATTACTTATTGCATATTATTATTAGAAAGGTTTCAATTGATGATAAAATTATGGTTAGCTTCCATATGTGATTATATTATGCTATAATATTAATACAAAACATTATTAGTGTAGTTTGCAATATAGTTGATTAAATATTTATTTTTTATATATGTGACATTCCTTTTAATTGATGTTAAAAAATATTTCAATTGATGGTTAATTTATGTTTAATTAATGTATATTAGTATATTATGCTATAATAAAAATACAAACATTTTTCATGTAGTTTACAATATAGTTGTTTAAATAGTGTTATTGTTTTTTTATATATGTATATAGGAAAACAAAGTTGATTATGTGATTGTATAACTTGAGTGAGCTTAATACTTAAGAACATTTGTTTCCTCATAAATTGTCAGAGGTTAAAATCTAGAAGGGCATAAAGGATGTACACCTCTAAAGACTCTACTAGTCAAATCTATGTGGAGGGGGCTCCCTTGTCCCACTAGGAGTCCCGTACACCAATTTAGTTTCTATCTTGGTTGTGACTTTAAAATTGTATTACTATTGATATATAATAAGATGAAGATAATTTGTTAAGTAATAAAACAATTTTGACTCTATTTGACCATGTTTGATTGTGGTTGACTATGTTTGATTATAGATGATTTTGGTTCATTATGGTTGACTTTGGTTACACATGGTTGATTATGGTCAAATTTAATTAACCATGATTGCTTATGGTTGACCATGATAAACCATTGTGGACCATGGCTAGGCATAATTGTTTAACTATTATTGACTATGTTTGATTATGATTGGAAACTCTTGATCAAGATTGACCATGGTTCACTATGATTAAAGATGGCTGACTATGTTTAATGATGATTCAACCATGGTTGATTATGTTTAACCATTGTTAACCATAGTTGGCTATGTTTTTCTATGGCTGACTACATTTGACCATGTTCCCCTATGGTTTCCTATGGTTGTACAAGAATAACTATGGATAACTATGGTTGACCATGTGTCACTGTGGTTGAAAATATTGAATATGATTTACTTTAGTGACCATGTTTGAATATATTTGGAATATGGTTAATTATGGTTAACCATATTGACTATGGTTAATAATGGTTAATTAATGTTATATATAATACAACATGTAGACATGGTTTGAGCATGATTAAATATGATTGACCAAAAGTGATTATGGCTAGCCATATTTCACTATGGTCGATAATGTTGATTAATGTTATATATAATAAAGTATGTAGACATGGTTTGAGAATGGTTCAATATGACTAACTAAAAGTGATTATGGTTGGTCATATTTCACTATGGTTGATAATGGTTCAATCGCATTAGAATGAGAGGTCGGTCATTTAATTGTATGCTAGATTATAATTTGAGAGGTTGAATTAAAAATAATGTTACATTGTGATATTATGTCAAATTGTGACACTGAGATATTTATAATACAGTTAAATATGTTCATCTCAGTTGACTTTCATTCACTTGTTATGTCCCTCAATTGTTATGTTACATCATAATGTTAATCAAATGTTATGTCATATTATGATGTTATTTAATGATTATATTGGATTTTAATGCTCCCAAAGGATAATGTTGGATTGTGATGTTCCACAGTTAGTATGTCATATTACAACATTCATCTTGGTTAGCTCATGTCTCTAGAATGTCTGCAATAATAATACCTAGCATTTGATGAACTAATGGGTTTGAGTCTACTCAAATTAAAACATCATCTAATTCACCAATTTTTTCTTGAATTATCAAGATTGATGATATGATTTGTGCACTTTTTGGGGGTATAATTAAGTCTTTTGTAGATAGAATATGACATTTCATTGGATGACACTCCTAAATCCACTATAAAATTGTGTACTTTATTGTCCAAAAAAAAATATCAATAAAAGAAATGTATTACTTGTTTATTGAGGGTAAGGTATATTTCAAATGATAATGCTTTCTTAAATAAATAGAGAGCAAATGGGGGTTTGTGATTTTTATTTTTTCCCAATAATACTTGAATTAATAGATGAGTTCTTTCCTGCATTGACTTTTGTCAAATCCCTACATTCCTTACATTGCAACATCCATCAAGGGTTATGTAACATTTTGACATTATGAACTTGGATTTAATATAATGTTACCTTATGACACTATGAGGTTTATAATATAGTTATATTTATTGCAATTTTTGTCTTGGTCGACTTATGTTAAGTTGTTATGTTCCACAATGATGTTGCTCAATAATTATGTCAAATTGTGACATTAATCTTAGTTAACCTATGTAGAATTTCTATGTTCCTTAATGGTTATGTTGCATCATGGCATTCAATAAGGCTTATTTCACATTGAGTTTGGTTTACTTTGGTTGGCCATGGTTGATTATGGTTGACTATGTTTGTTTATGCTTGGTAATCTCACAGCCATCTTTGATTTTCGTTGACTATTGTCTATTATGATTAACCATGATTTCCATGGTTGACCATGGTTTACTACATATTCCCATGTTGATTATGTTTCTACATGGTTAACTTTGGTCATGTATGGTTGGCCATGGTTGACTATGATTGATATTGGTTGATCATTGTTAACTACAATATGTTGACATGGTATGACTATCATTGACATTTCTTAATGGTTATGCCACATTGTGACATTTATTTTGGTTTTCTTAGGTTGAATTAGGTTGCATTGTGATGTTTATCAAGGGTTAAGTTTCATTAAGTTTATTTGACTTTGGTTTACCATGATTAACTAGGATTGGCTATTTTTCACTATGGTTGAATGTGGTTCATTGTGGTTGATCATGGTGTACAATGAATAACCATATTTAGTATGGTTTTCCATGGTTGAATATGGCTCATAATGATTGAAATAGATATGAGTACATACAACACACTCCATTCTATGGAGGTACTAGGTACATATTCAGAAAAATTCTAAAATCAATACATCACATGAAAACATGACATATAGACTTGCTATAGATATAATATGTGACTTGCATTAAAACATGGTCATGAGTTTGCTTTATTCAACGCACTACTCAATATTTACCCTCATTTGTCCATCATCATCCATCCTTTGTTTTACCACAACCAATATTCTTTTCTAGTAACACTTCCATAATAACTATCACCTACTTATCTTGGAACAATCTCAAATAAACTATTTATTGTTTCAAGGACCTCTATGTCCTCGATGTTGTAATCTCACCATCCCTCAAAAAATTCAGCAAGTAATCAATCTTCGTTTCTCAAGTGAGAACAATGCAACTCGCTTCCACCTCAAAAAGTGACCATGTTCTTCACTTTACCTAAAGAACTTTCATCATGTACCAATTGGAAACCAATCATAACATTGATACCTTAGATCAACTTGAAACTTGTTGTACTATATGGACAAACATTAATTTTACCATGAAGGCTAAGTAATTGACCATCATATCGACCCACTTTCATCTATCGAGATACATGGATGCCATCCATTGTACTCACAAGTTATCTAGGAAAGTAGTGTAAATACATAATATATCCATATTATTCTTGCATTCTTTACACATGCCAATCATAACTCATGTGCACCAATCAAAAAACAGTTCATGGAGAGAAATGCATAGCTAGAACTCTTTTTTGGCTCCAACACTTCTATGTAAAATAAAAAATGATGGTGTGGTAACCTTGTCGTCACCTCATGCAATTGATGAGGGAGGCATGACCACTGCCCTCCCCCATTAAGTTTAAATGTGGTTCTCTCATTTCAACCTTCCTCGCGATGTCACACCACTCAATGTGCACTCATTACACGGGTTGGCTCAATGTGAAGGTTCTGGATAATTGTCCTATGAGGAATATCACATATTATAGTCGAAATTTTATTGTTTTGTATACAACAACTATCTATTGTTTCCTCTTTTCTTTATATCAGCTTAAGTCGCTATGTGTTCTTTTCACTAAAATTTTGGTTCTATCTATGGGTTTTTCAATTGTGGCTTCTTTTATTTTGGGGTAGGACCAGGCCCCCTGGTGGGCCTCCCCTATCATTTCCTCTTCTTAGGGTTTCTCTAATAAGTTTTTCTCCTCTTTAATGATTGATAAAAACTAGTGCGAGAACACACTCTACAAGGATTTTGACCTCGCTTCGTTTTGTTGGACACCCCTACAAGTAGACAATAACATTCATCTTATCTATGTTGAAGTAGTTCAATGGTTGTTTCATGTTTAGGATAGGCTCTCCTTTCTTAACAATTATCAGTTTGAAGTTTCAATTTTTAGTGTTTATAGTCTTAAGTTGGATTCATTAGTTTGCTTTTGGCCTTAAATGGAATCTCTAGCTATTCTTATCTTGGGTGCCTAGTTTCTATTTCAATTTCTTCATGTCTAGCTAAGTTCTCTTTTTTCTTTCTGTGTTGGTATCTCATCCCCCTCTCCTGGATCCTGCACCACTCTGCAATGTCACTTTTCATCCTTCTTACTCTCAGTGGTTTTAAAGTGTTATGATTTGTTTCCTTGGCCTTGGTTCTTCGCTCATATTCATTCCTTTGAGCCACTATTGTTCATTTTCACTCTCTACTCTCAACCTCCTTTTTTCCCTCTCCCATGCCTTAATAGATATATCGTTGATTGTTTTTGTACCATCAGATGTGTTCTAGCCATGAAACTTTGTGGAGAGGCTAGAATACATGAGATATCCATAACCCAGAAATCATTTATGGAAATTCTGCCTAGAAGTGACTTAATTATATTATTAACCATTTTTTTAATGTTTCCTAAGCCTAAATTTAGGAAAACAGGTTAATTAATGAGTATTAATTAATTCAAGGCAAGAATAGTCTAGAAAATCACACAGATCGATCAAGAGATGATCCTAACCATCGATTATGTTTTAATATTAGTTGTTGGTGCTCCAATAGAGGGTTATAAGAGAAGATAGATGTGGTGATGGTGAAGACACTTGAGCAGTTCGATTTCTTGGCAGATCGATTTCCTAAGTAGCAGCAGTCAGTTTTTAGAAAGAGATTCTGAGATCGAATTAGTGAGAGAGGGCCAGGGACAGTGAGGCCGGAGGAATATTTCCAGATCCAGTGAGTGCATTTGTAGAGAGGTAGAAGAGTCACAGTGACGATGACACAGGGACTGCGCAGTAGCCTCTAGAGGAAACATCGATTTGTTGAAAGGGAGAGAAGTTTTCAGTTCCAAAGGTCATGATGGAGTCCTAGAGTGTCGGAGAATCATATTTCCAGTCAGTAGAAGGCAGAACAACTTCATCAGAGACTAGTTAGAGGCTTGAAATCAAGCAGGTTGCACAGTGCAGTGCAGAGGCCAACGCAAAGGGTTAGAGGGCCATGTTTTCTTAAGGAAAGTTGTGTCAAGGTTTTATTGTGGGGTGAGGAAATTCCTCACTAGATTTTTGACAATATTTTTCTTTATAGGATAGCCAGATTTCGGCATCCAGTAGTACTCATAATTTCTCACTACTTCATAATAATAAAACCCTCAATTGTTGCACCAGTTTTCTTGCATTGGGTTTTTCTGGGGACTTTGTCTAAAAAAAAATTGTGTTATATTTTATGTGTGTGTGCTATAATTTCTCGGCTTTATTATTCTGTATTTTTATTTTTGTATATTGAAGTGTGATTTATTCAGTATTTGTATTAGCAAACAACAAACAAATTGTTAAATTAAATTAACAAGTAGGAGAATAATTTCCAGTTGTTGCAATAGGATTATGGTTTGGAATTTTCACATGGTATCAGAGCGTAGTTGATCAGCGAGAGAGATTAGAGGGGAAAAGAAGGAATTTTGCTGCTTATTTTGGGAAATAGGCCAAAATTCCCAAGGGAAGCACAATCATTCTTCCAAGAGGCTCAAGTACTTGTGGAGGTTCGATTTTTCTGAGTGAGGGGCATAAAAATTTGATCTTTCCAGATCGAGTGATTCCAGAGGCAGAGGGAGAAACTCATAGTTTTCATTGGTCAGATCTCTAGCTAGACATAGAGGGTTTTACAGAAGTATGCTGAAGAAAAACCAACATCAGGTGGAAGAGAGAGAAGCACACACATTTGAGGGAAAATTTCTCTCAGGGATCTCAAGATTTATAGATCTAATTTTTCCATTTGCAGATCGATAGTAGCTGTGAGAAGATATTCCCATAAGGGAGTGCAAGTAGCACATCCAACAGTTGAGTAGCGATAATGAGGGAGATTTTCAAATTTTTTTCTCCAGTTTTGAGTTTCAATTTTTTTTTAGCTTTGCAAGGATGACCATACAAGATTTCCAGAGGAGGTTGTGTGAGTTAGCTAGAATGCAGATTTGGACACCAGTTCAACTTTTAGTTGTCAGAAATAAGAGTAGAAGGAAGTGTGAGTTTTCTAGTGTAGTTTACAAAGAAAGGAAGGGTCCCAGTCAAGGATTAGGCTTGAAAGGATATAATGGGGCACTAGATCCACAAGGAGGAGGAGCTTGATACTCCAATGTGCTAGATTGGGAAAGATCCTTGAGGAGTCCACCTCATGGATCATTGCCTAGATACAGGGGCCCACAGTATTCGGTGGCAAGATGGATTAGTGTTAGGAGATGCAATCAAATTCCAAAGTGACAATTGCAGAGACTAGTAGCAACCAGATTCTGGGGAGCGTAGTGTAGAGTTGACAACAATGCAAAGTTTCACGGTGCAGTGTCACCAACAATGTAGATTCCTCAGTGGATAGTGTAGTAGCTAGTAGAAGTTAGAGACTCAGGTGACAGATGCAATATACTGATCACATTTGGTTCAGTATTTTTGATATTTTTCTATTGCAGATTTTGCAGTAGAAACAACAACAAAGTTGCAGTATTGAAAGCAGTTCAGCAGGGTCAGCAACACATATGCAACGCATATCAAAGTTGTGCAGTAGTTGGTGGGCACCAACAACTAGACATCAACAGTGTGACATGATATGTTGTAGAGATAGGGTGTGCAGCAACACTAGAATGCATTCTTTGCTAAGAGGGAGTGTTAGTTTTTGTAGCATCGGATGTGTTCAAGCCACGAAAATTTGTGCAAAGGCTAGAATACATGATATCTCCAGAACCAATAAATTGTTTCTGGAAATTACGCCTAGAATTGACTTAATTAGATTATTAACCAATTTTTTAGTGTTTCCTAAGTCTAAACTTAGGAAAAGACATTAATTAATAAGTATTAATTAATTCAAAGCGAGAATAGTCTAGAAACTCACACAGATCAATCCAGAGGTGATCCTAGCTATCGATTATGTTTTAATATTGGTTGTTGGTGCTCCAGCAGAGGGTTATAAGAGAAGGTCATTGTGGTGATGGAGAATACAATTGAGCAGTTTGATTTCTCAGTAGATCTATTTCCTGAGTAGCAACAGTCAGTTGTCGGAGAGATAGTTAGAGATCAAAGTAGTGAGAGAGGGGCAGGGATAGTGAGGTTGGAGGAATATTTCCAGATCCATTGAGTGCATTTCTGGAGGCATAAGATCCATAGTGAGTGTCACACCCACGAGTTGGAGTCATGTGCGATAGGCATGTGCGATGACATGTGTGACATCATGTGTGTCGTGTTTTTGGGTGCCCACCTTTGCAATGAGTCATGCGGCGAAGGCGTGCGATGAGAAATACGATGACACTTGGTGAAAGTTTGAAAGATGCACCCATAGCAGTCATGCGAGTCGTGTGGAGCGTCGGGCGAGTCATACGTATGGTGAGCATGGTGAGCGAGGTCGCCAGGCATGCGCACGCCCATAGTGGGTGGGTGAGTTGTATGGGCATCAAAGGAGTCGTGCATTATGGCGGTTGGGTGAGTTGAGTGAAGGGGTAGTCGACCTGAACGACCTGAGCGACCCATGTCTATGATGGGATTTTATATGGTTAGGATGACATGGTTGAGCATGCAGGAAAACCCACACTTGTCAAATGATCTCACCTATCTGGGAGTTGAAGGGACGTGTTTCAAGGGATCTCGGTCAACACTTAGCCATATATATTGGAGATGGAAAGTGGTGGTAAATGCATTGAATCATCCATAGTTAGGAGTGTATCACAGAGGCAGCGATCTATAGGTCGGTCGAACAAGAAGAGTGAGGGCAGAACCGACAGACGGGAAAAAATTTCATGTTAACACGAGTTTGTGGGCGGGTCAGGTCACAGGTCATGCATGGGCGTGCAAACCATGCGCCTACACCGCAGGCAGACATCCGAGATAGAAATTCAGAGGGCACAGACAAATTGCAGAATTCAGGGAGCTGTGGAAGTGAATGTGCAGGATGGGAAAATTCAGGCTAAACCTGACAACAGTGTGTAGCGCGTGCGCATTGGTGCCAAGAGTCGGGTCGGGAAGACACCTCCTGTAGGTAGTGACCTGAGTGACCCAACTGCATGACAATGAGGTGGGCCAAGTAGACACCTCGTGCAGGAAATGACCTGTGTGACCCAACTGCACGACAGTTCAAGTAGATGTGTAGAATTTTGTTTTGACTGATAATTCGAGGTTTTCAGTAGATTGGTATGTGATTAGGTGGTATCATTACATGACCCAAGGAACATTTGTTGTGCAGAATTGGCAAGAGGTGGTTGCACTTACTTGGTGAATTTGTATGATTATTGCAAATTGTACATTATTGAACATTTTTATATATATTGGGCATAATTTATGGGAGTTGCTCGTCCTAAGTATGTATGGGCGTACTTGTGTGATGTGTTTAATGTTTAATTGTGAAAGATTAAATATTGAAGATTAATGTGATTTTTTTGCATTATTAAGAACACTTGTTTGGAAAATTGACTAAGTGTTGAAGTTAGGTGTAGTCCATATGCTCTAGTATTGGTGAAAAGAAAAATTGTAGTGGTGTCGAACCTGTTAAAGGGCTGTGACATCTGGTATCAAAGCTTGATTCAGGGCGAGACGAGTTGCATTGATTATTAAGGAAGTGTGAAGCACTGAAACCACTACCACTTTGTGACAGGTGATATCAGAGCTTGATTCAGGGCGAGTCGAACTGCATTGATTATTCATGAAGTAGGAATACATTTGCAGGTTTGCAGGTGGTATTGAAGGTTGAACTTATATTAATTGGTTTCATTGAGACATTAGGAGGTTGAGCAGGGGAAATACCTTGGTCAAGGCTGAAGTTGAACGGGGAAATATGGCAGGTTTAAGAGCTTTTCAAAAGCTGGATGACATGACAGGTTATTGGAAGGACAAGAAGCAAGAACACTACGAAGCTCTTGTGCAAGAGTGGGAACACGTGGGGAAAATTGGAGAAGGAATAATGGAGGTGCGGAAATCCTTGAGTAATCCTCATGGCATGCCTGTTGCGCTTGAGGAACTTTAAGAGAAGATACAACATGGTACCTGAAGACTCCAAGAACTCATCGATGAAAGAGTTCACTTAAGGGAGGAAGGTACCAAGTTGCAGGAAAAATTCAAGGGACTTGAGGATGAGCTCAAGAGGGAATTTCTTAATCGGAAACCCATTATTATAGAAGAATATTAACTTGCATACATTGGAAAACTTGAATATTGCTACTGAGCTATGCAAGATGACTTGCAAAGGGTTGGAGCACTTCGAGTGTAGGAGGTCAATTTATGTGAGATAGGGGCACTTGAACAACATCTGAAGAAAGAGAAGCTTGATGGGAATCAGACTAGACCGGGATTAGATTATTCGAGTGAGCCACATGGAGAGATTTTGTACACTAAGAGGATTTTCAGGTCAAAACATAAGTTGAAAGACAACTCCGAGGTGGAAATGTTGAGGAAGGTTGTTGAGATAAGACGAAAGACTAAACTAGTGGAAGATGAAAGTTCCTTGGAATTGACGTTTGTGCAGGTAACCGTACATGGAAAGAAGTTTACAACTTTGGTGGGCATGGGAGCTACACATATTTTCCTTAGTCGGAAAGTAGCTTCATATTTTAGGAAGAAGAAGGTTGGGATAGAGAAAGAGTTGAGTTCTTTCAAAGTAATCAATTTTGGTATGAAATTTTTTCCTAGTGTTTTGAATAACACACATGTGAGAGTGGGTTCATGGTTTGGATAGATAGATTTGAGAGTGATCGACATGGATGATCATGCTATGGCGTTGGAGCAAGGCTTTATGGTTTCATCACAAACCATACCGATGGTGGACCATGATATACTCTTGATTACAGCTGGAGGGAAGACAATGATTATTCCTATGACAAGGAAGAGTCGCTTGGGATATCAACCAGGAATTTTTTTTATTGGTTTTATATGAGAAGGACCCTGATGTGAGACATGATTATGTGGAACAAAGGGAACTTGGATGTATGACTCAAACAATAAAGGAGAAACGCATGACTAGCCTTATTGCAAGAGCCATGAAAGAAAAGAAGGATGGAGGTGGAAAGATAACTTCACTTCTCAGACATGCAGCTGAGACTACTACTAGGGATCTTCACCAGGATGATGTTGTAGAGAGAGGAGGCACGAGTGCTTCTTCTAATACAAGCCCAAGGAAGGATTATGTAGGTAGAGACCCATCTGGTATTTTTGACTATTGCAGATATGCTATGGGCATATATGACTTTCAGTTGACAAGGGAGAAGCTTGGAAAACTTGGATTTACTCAGGAGAAAGTTGTTGTTGTGCATGAGTACTTGAGGACATGACATGATCTAGGATGGATCTTGATTGAGTCTAGTCGTAGTTTGCTATGTAATGTTTTAAGTCCAGGATGGTCGTAGACAGTAATATTTCTCGACATGCTCAGACTTTTATAGTCGCATATGATCATAAAATCAGCGCCAAGTCAAAGAGCTCTTCACACTAATTCCAGTGGTATATTCGGTTCAAAAAATAGCTTTAGTATGAGGGAGAAAACACTTGCCAAAGTTTTCTTCCAATAGGCAAAAAGTGTCCAGAGCAGGCCAAGTGTCAATCTCATGTCATGACAAGTGGCAGGTCAAATTCAACACGGGTGGGCAAAGTCAATAGGTCAAAGGTCGACCGGATGGGCAGGGTCGGGGTCAAACCCACGACCTCTACCAACACATTGCAAAATATTTACCACTACACGACCACCACTTAGTTTTGTATTACTATGGTCACAAATCTATATATATGTTATGGTTATGTGGTAAGTGGGGGTAAGGTTGGCAGAGGTCGCCACATTTGGCGACTCTGCCAACACAAAGCTTTGGTGTTATCGGCGCTAACAACAGTGGAGGTCTTATTAAATACCTTGACGCAAAATGTTGTTACGTGGCATGGGAGGTGGCACCCAATGACGCAGAGTATTGAAGTCGCAGTGGAGTATGGTTATACCATGGCGCATAGTCACATGTCACGTCAATTCCACAGGGTTTCACACTATAGCACTGTCGGAGATACGTAACCATCTGGGAGCAGGTCCGGTCACATGCCATGAATTCAACAGTAAATTCCACACCGCTAGGAAGGAGGTTAGCACCAGTTCCAATGAAAAATCACCACGAATATATCACCGCTCCATGGTTAACAACACCACAGGTTTATTAATGTTGTATGGTGCGGATTTGATATGTATGTGCCACGGGGTTGGAATATATGTGCACTGGGACCATAGTTTTCACTGCCAAAGTATGATGCCAACCTTGGTTATGGTTCATATCCATCGGGTAATATTATTTAAATTCAAATTCCACATGCCAAAGTCTTCAACCATATGATGGGTGGAGGTTTCATATGCGCATCCGCCGGTCCAATGGGTATCCAACTATGTTTTATTAAAAATATGATATGGATTATATCATATGGCATTTCAATGCACCATTCTAATGTGTTAAAATATAGTTGCGCCAATATTAAACCTATTGCTATGTTGGCAATAAGGTTACACCCAAATTTTAATGATGGGGTTTCGACAAATTGACTTAAAAACAAATTACTACATTTGTAAATTGGTTGCACCGGACCTCTTAAGTTAGAGTTTCATTAAACCATTTTGTTATAACATATTTCTAAGTTTGCAATATTGTTAACTGAAATATAAAGTTAAAGTTTCAGAGTAATATAAAATGGCCAATGCACCAAATGAAGAGGAAAGGGAGTGTTGTGCCATTGCGTCATCAGAGGAAAGTAAAGCTCAAAGTGGTGTGGTGAGCTAGTTTTTTAGTAGAGTTGGTTTTCGGCAATCCAGAGTCATACAGAAGCCAAATTAGGAGTTTGAAGAACTGAAACAGGGGTTTTGGTGCGCTCCAGACTCATTGGTAGAGTTTGTTCATCAGTTGCAACAACTGACTCTTCAGTATTCATTACATGGATTTTTTTCTTTCCAAGTCAAGTTAAGGCAGGTAATTGAATGATGTACTCGTTGATGCATGATTGCTCACTTTCAATTGAGGTTTATAGTCCTTGCAGGAGACTCTTTGTTTGGTTGTAGATGACACGATGATTCCAGGTTTTTGGGCTACATTGTGAGAGTTCTTTGTATGAGAACATTTCCTTTCAGGGGAAATAACCACAATTGTAAACAAAAAATTGATGTACCTCATTTGAAATAATAAAATATGAGTGCCCTGGCCTTTTGAACAGGGCCCGAAGACATTGCCTAGGAGGGATGAACTCTGTTACGAAACTTTGTGTCATTCTTCTTGATGTCCGCATGATTATTTGTGTTATGTTATTTATAGTTAAATAACACATGAGAACTAATTCATACTTGAAGGAACATCAAACTAACATATTTTTTTGAAGACCCATTTTCAAACTTTCAAAGCGTTAGAGAACGATCATCTTCTGCAATTTCGAATCATTTTTGGTATCAGAGCGAGTTCTCACCAGAGTGCAAGGATGTGTAAAAGCACAAAGCAGATTCAGTTGCAAGAATTGGAAGAGTTAAATCAGCAATATCAATAGGAGAACACTAAATTGCGATGCATGGTGCAATCATTGTAGGAAGACATACAAAAACTGCAAGCGAAGATCGAAGCCTTGCATAAAAATTGAAAGAGGGACCATCCATGAATTCGAAGTCCATCCATTATAGGAGGAAATGAAGTATCTCAGTTTCATCAGGAAGATGAAGAAATTTCATCTCTATCTACCACTGCAAAAGCATAGTTGGTGGAAGAATCCATTGGTGCTTTTCCTTCACCTTCAGAGGAATTTCCATATGTGTCAGCATCTCTAGGGAGTGATTCGGAATAAGAGAAGGACGAGGCTTCAAGCGATCATGAGATTTAAACTTTCAAGAAACATACTAAAGGAATGTGTATGAAGTTGATGAACAAGATGGTATTTCAGCAAGGACAAGGCCTCGAAAAGCATGTCCAAGGCAGACTCCAGCCAATATCAATTTACGAAAGGCCTAAATACTAAGGATTGGGATATGACCAATCAAAATGTGACTACTGTGGAAAGAGAGGTCACATAGCAGATTGGCGTTGGTCCTTACATCCTTAGCCAAAGCCAAAGAATATTTAGGATCGTAAAGGTAAGCAGACGAATCATTCTAACAATGATTCGGAAGGTGAGTCCTGTAATCAAAATTTTACTATGAAAGTTATTAAAAGGATATATCCATGTACTTTCTATGGGAGTAACACGCATTGTGTAGAGGAATGTTGGAAGTAGAAGTTTTACAGGAAAAAGGTGTGTGCTGCAAGGAGCAGTCCATGGAAGGATGGCATAGCACTACAAGTGAAGAAACGTCGGGGAAAGACTTTGTTTCAGTCAAAAAAATACTCGGCACAATCAAAATAGAGATCGGAAAGATCCAGCAAAAAGACAACCAATACAAACTCAGGAGAAATAATTTGTCCACAATGTAATTATAGAGGACATTTGAAAAGCACATGTCTAATGCTACCACATGAGTCGACACCAACACAATCAGGCCAAAAGGAAGAAACAAAAATTGGAGAAGAAAAGTGTAAGTCTTCATAAAATTATCCTACTTGGAACTGGTCAAATTTCATGCTTTATGTGTAATTGTGTGTCTATGAATTGTCATCACATTAGTAGGCCTAGTTTATTCTGTAATAGGGTCTAGATGGTTTTTATACTGATGCTTGAATGTAATAAATTCATGATTGTAAATATACTTTTGGAGGTCCAAAAGTCTTTTTTCTGGGAGGTATGATCCATGATGGATCTTGATTGAGTCTAGTCATAGTTTGTTATGTAATGTTTGAAGACCAAGATGGTTGTAGATAAAAATAGTTCTTGACATGATCAGAATTTTATAGTCTCACATGCTCGTGAAATAAGTGCCAAGTCGAAGAGCTCATCGCGTTGATTGCGGTGGTATATTCGGTTCGACAAATAGCCTCCATATAAGGGAGAAAATGTCTGCTGAAGTTTTCTTCCAACAGACGAAAAGTGGTCAGAGCAGGCCAAATGGAAATCTCATTTCATGACAAGTGGCAAGTAAAATTCAACGTAGGTGGTCACAGTCAGTAGGCCAAAGGTCAGTCAGATGGGTAAGGTCGGGGTCGAACCCTCAACCTCTGCCAACACATTGCAAAATATTTACCACTACACCACCACTTAGGTTCGTATTACTATGGGAACAAATCTATATATATGTTATGGTTATGTGGTAATTTGGGGTCAGGTTGGCAGAGTCCGCCACATTCGGCGATCCCACCAACCCAAAGCTTTGGTGTTATCGGCACTAACAACATCGGAGGTCTCATTATACCATGACGCGGAATGTTGTTACGTGGTACGAGAGGTGGCACCCAACGACATGGAGTATTGAAGTGGAAATAGAGTATGGTTATACCATGGCGTGGAATTACGTGGCACGTCAATTCCACGGGGTTTCACATTATAGCACCATCAAATATACATAACCTCCATGGAGCAGGTCTAGTCACATGCCATGAAGTCAATAGTAAATGACACACCACTAGGAAGGAGGTTAGTGATAGTTCCAATGAAAAACCTATTGGGTGTGTAGCCTGATTATCTTGTTTATTTTGTATCACAGCGTTGGACCCCTGTGCCTTAATGAGACGGAAACGCCACCTGTAATTAAACGCTTCCTGGGGGGTCCAGGGGGGGCGGCTATGACTTTATGGAGCACCCCCCCTAGTAGGGGGTTTCGGGGGCAGCGCCCCCGAAGCTAAAAGCAAATGTAAAATTGCCTTGTAAAAGTACAATAATTTCTAGTCAATCTAGGCCGTTCATTAGGCGGATGATTTGATGGTAGAAGTTATGTTTAGTTTATGGTTTTTTGCCCTAGAAGGAAATCCCTCACTTGTATGAGGGTATTGTATTGCGGCTGTGTATTTTATGTGTATTCTCAGAGTGAGAAACAGATAGGGAGACTGTGAGAGAGAACAGAGGATATTACAGCGGATCTATCGTAGGTTGTGTCTCTTCATTTTGCTGGATAATAGAAAGGAAGGACTGGCTGTTTGGGGGGGACGTAGCTCAAATTGGGTGAACCACGTATATTTGTGTCTCTCTGGTTTTATGTGATTTGTGTGCTTGTGTTTTCTGCATATTTTATGTGTTTCATTTCTCTATAATATATAATTTTCTAACAAAACCACCATGAATATATCACTGTTCCACGGTTAACAACACCACGGGTTTATTAATGTTGTATGGTGCGGATTTTATACGTATGTGACATGGGGTTGGAATATATGTGCGTCGGGACCATAATTTTCACTGCCAAAGTATGATGCCAACCTTGGTTATGGTTCATATCCACTAGGTAATATGATTTAAATTCAAATGCCATATGCCAAAGTCTTCAAACATATGATGGGTGAAGGTTTCATATGTGCATCTACCGGTCCAATGGGTATTCGACTATGTTTTATTAAAAGATATGATATGGATTATATCATATGCCATTTCAATGCACCATTCTAATGTGTTAAAATATGGCTGCACCAATATTAAACCTATTGTTATGTTGGAAATAAGGTTACACCCGAATTATAATGATAGGTTTCAACAAATTGACTTAAAAAAAAATTACTATGTTTGTAAAGTGGTTGCACCCAACCTCTTAAGTTAGAGTTTCATTAAACCATTTTGTTATAACATATTTCTAAGTTTGCAATATTGTTAACCGAAATCTAAAGTTAGAGTTTCACAGTAATATAAAATGGCTAATGCACCAAACGAATAGGAAAGGGAGTGTTGTGCCATTGCGCCATCAAATTCAAGTGAAGCTCAGAGTGGTGTGGTGAGCTAGGTTTTGAGTAGAGTTGGCTTTTGGCAATCTGGAGTCATACGGAAGCCAAATTGGGCATTTGAAGAACCGAAACAGGGGTTTTGGTGTGCTCCAGACTCATTGAGAGAGTATGTTCGTCAATTCCAACAACTAAATCTTCAGTATTCAGTACATGTATTGTTGTCTCTCCAATTCAAGTTAAGGCAGGTAATTGAATGATGTACTTGTTGATGCATGATTGCTCACTTTGAGTTGAGGTTTAGAGTCCTTGCATGAGAGACTTTGTTTGGTTGGAGATGACACAAGGATTATAGGTTGTTGAGTTATATTGTGAGAGTTCTCTGTAGGAGAACATGTCCTTGCAGGGGAAATAGTCACAATTGTAAACAAAAAATTGATGTACTTCATTTTAAATACTAAAATATGAGCGGCCTAGAATTTTTAGGAGGGCCTGAAGACGTAGCCCAAGAGGGGTGAACTCTGTCACCAAAATTTGTGTCATTATTCTTGATGTTTGCATGATTATTTGTGTTATGTTCTTTATAGTTAAATAGCACATGAGAACTAATTCATGCTTTAAGGAACATCAAACTAACATATTGTTTTGAAGACCCATTTTCAAACTTGCAAAGCATCAGAGAACAATCTTCTTCTACGTTTTCGGATCATGACATCAATTTGATACTTGGGTGGATGAGAGTCAGGGATGAAGCTTCCTAGCCCTTGCTTTGCACTAGACCTTTGGAGGTGGTTGTGTGCAGTACCTTAATGACATGGGAAGGATTGAACCACCCTCACAATGGGGCCTTTGGGGAAAGGTCCCTCACACATTGATGGATTATGCTTGGATGGATGTGGTTACTTTGGATAGCACATGGGTATTAGCATCATGGAAAACATATTGTAGATATGATGGAGGCTACTTCATGGACCTGGATATGGCTTATTTGATATTTAATGGAAGGCATGTTGTAGATGAGATGAGGACTACTTCATGCACCTGTACATGGCTTATTTGATATTTAATGGAAGGCATGTTGCAGATGAGATGAGGAATAATTCATGGACCTAGACATGGCTTATTTTGATGGAGATGGGATGGATTCTTGATCGAGTTGATGATGCGGTAGGATGATGGAGAAACAGTTGACGGATGGCATGAGGAGGTGCATTCTTGTGATAAGAGTGTATGGTTGGAATAATCACCCAACTAGTTTGAGTCATGGGGGCTAGAAGTGTGCGGATTTGTGTCGAAAATATAGCTAAGCTATGTTGGAGTTATGTTCGAGTACCTTGGTAGTAGATTAAAATGATATTGAAGATGCATGATGATTCGACACGATATATGTTCTAGTGATAGCGTGAAACTTGAGTTGAGGAGATTTACTTTCCACGATGGAGGCCCACCTTTATGATGAGTTGTGTGACAAAGGCGTGCGACGAGAAATGCAATGACACTTGGAAAAAGTGCAACGTGGGCACACGGGCGAGTCGTGTGGAGTGTTGGGTGAGTCGTGCATTTGGTGAGCGTAGTGAGCGATCGCGTTAGGGCAAGTGCACGTCCATAGCGGGAAGGCGAGTCATGTGTTATGGTGGTTGGGAAATTCGGGTGAACAGACAACCGACCCGAATGATCCAAGCAACCCATGTTTGCGATGGAATTTTATATGGTTGGGCTGACGTGGTTGAGTGTGCAAGCTGAACCACACTTAAGAGCCGACCTATCTTGGATCTGAAAAAGCATGTTGCAAGGGGTTCGGGTCTGTTAGTGTCAATCTAGTCATACTGCCATCAATGATCAAAATTGCTCTTTTTCATTTTCATATTAGGAGTCCCATACCATAATTTTCATCATTCCGCTAGGTCATGGATTCATTGATGGTAGTAGTTTTTTTATCAATTTTCCCTCATGTGAAACTTGCTGATTTTCCTCTCTATGGTATTTATTCATGAGTCACTTTCACTCTGTGAGTCATGTTAGTAGGTCATAGGATTGGTCTCATTAGGTTCTAGGGTATCACCATGGTCAAACTAATGAGTCAAGTGTCAATAAATATCAGCAAGGTCATGAGGAGGTCAATAAACTCAAAGTCACAGCATCTGGGAAGATCAAAGAAATGTTTTATTCAGCTTGATGTAATTTTCACCTCAAAAACCATGTTTTGAGGTGAAAACACACTACTTTTCTTTTATTATCATCTCTATTGTAATTTCATGTCATCATATGTAATAAGTCACACTTCAGAAGCTGCTATCTCCACAAAGTCACCACCCTACGTTTCAAAGAGGTTTTCCATAGTATTTTCAGAGTCAAATCATGTTCAAAGTATTTCCATTAGAAATAGCCCGGAAAGAGCTTTCCAACGGTATATTATACTCTCAAAACTGACTCCTGGATTGAAATTTATGCCTAAGTGAAAGAAGGTCCCCTATTACCTAACCCTTCCCCTTTTTCCATTTCCCTCTTACACTTTATTTCCTAACATTTTTAATGTTTTCCTTTATAAAACCCCTTTTTCCCTTACCCGACGGCATAATAGCATCGTTAAAATCTTTTAAACACATGAAATCCCAATGCGATTTAATAAACCACTTTCCCTCATGTCCCTTAAACTTTATAATAAAGTTTTTATTATACCCCTCCTCCGATCGCAATCGCACCATACCTATTGTCCATTCCGATTGGCCTTTGTAAAAAACTCCGATGCGATTGAGTCCCTTCCGATTGGACCCCACCCGATTACATCCTGACCGTTGATCCGATCGACGATCGGACGGCTCACACTCCGTCGCTCCATCGCAATCGGCGATTTCATAAAGTGTTACACCCAATTAAGTCCCGCCGATTGCAAACCCCCTATTGCACCTCCGTCATCGATCTTCCCATCCGATCGAACGGCCCACAAGCCGTCGCGCCATCACAATCGGCCTTTCCAAAGACCATTGCTTCCCACACCCCCTCCAATCTTCAGATTGCGATCAGCTGGGCCCAATATATAATCTTCCGCCCATTCATAATAAAAGGGCCTTTTCCCTTTGTAAGTCTTAAAATTCATTTCTTTCACTTTATAAATGACTTCCTCTATTACTCCATCGCAATCAGCGAAATCCTATTGCGCCTTAACACCTCCCTTCCCTTCCAATTTCGATTGTGATTTTCCTCCCGGTCCCACCTAAAAGCCCTTCGCTCTTTCATACAAAAATAATATTTTCCCTATGTAAAGCACAAAGGTTCCCCTTATTTTGTTTTAAATGGGATTTTGTTATTACACTATCGGACCTCTTTTCCTTCGCCCCTCCATTGTATTACCCAATCGCATTGGGATTTTTATGCCTTGCTCCAATATCCCTATTCCTTTCTGCTCTGATCCCCGATTGCGATTGCACCATCATATAGCATATTTCTATCGCTCCATTATATATTATATCCTCTTCTTCCCCTTCGATTCTGATTTCGATTGCGATACGGGCCCACCTCCTTTCCCTTCGCTCCTTTTATCCAAAAATGAGTCTTTTTCTTCATTAAAGGCATAAATTTCAGTTTTGTTGTTTTCAAACGGATTTCTCGGCATATATGAGATTTTTCAAAGGGCCGAGAGCTAATTATGAAACAGAGATTTCTACAGCAGCAGTGAAATAGGGATTTTTTCTTCAGATGTCCTATTTTCATTTATCCAATGTAACAGCGAATCTCAAGATGGTCAAAAATATATTGTTTCTCCTATTTTTTAGAAGCAGATCGTTGGTCGCTTTCCTATGTTTGGATTTCAGTTCTGAGTTAGTAAAACAACTCCCTTTTTCTGTAGATCTATTTCCCACATTTATGGTCTATTTAATGTAATTTTCAGTCATTTGTAAGCGGTCTGGGTAAGTCAGCAAGTAAGGGAATAGTGTGGAAATCAAGGAGGACGCTTTGTGTTCCATTGTAACAGTTTGACAGGGAATTAATAAGATATGCAGCTCTAATTTGTGGGATCCATGTGGTATGAATTTTAGCATTTGTTCTCTCCTTTGTTTTCATATGTAAAATTTTTATGTTCACAATTCATTCATAAATGTTCCTGGTTGAATGCTTTCAAGATAGATAGGTAGAATCCATTTTTAATGCTCTGCCTTGGGAAATCATTCAATATTCTATGTTTTCTTCTATTTTAAAAGGATCCATTTCCTATGCCCTTTTTAGCTCCTCACTAGTCTTTCCATTCCATCATTATTTAAACTTAATTGCTAAAATTTCTTGCCTATCTTGCCCCATGAAATAACCTGTATCCCTGATTTAATTCCCAGTTTCAAACTGTCCCATTTATTCCATACATCCCTGAAAAATTCATTCATTAAAACATTTCCCATCATTATACCTAGCCTAATATCAGTTTACTTTTATATTCCATTGAATATCTTTCTCGGAGAGAACCCTCTCCTGACCTTGTAGGGCTAGCTACAAGGCTGAGCATGGTTTAATGGTTACCCTGATTTGCCTTCCTTCAGCCTGATGTTCAAATTAGGTGCTAACATTTATGGCGACCATACTGGGGAAGTTTTTAGTATAAAATATTCATCACCCCAGTAATATCTTCAATATAATTTCCTAGACTCTGGAAGATGATGTTCAGAGTTTGCTAGGCTAAAAATAAAATTTTGTAAAGTAGAAGTTTGACCACACTGGCTTCAAGAAGATACACAAGGGCCAACCCTGATCCAAATCCTCCCCCTATGTTTGAAGATCCTAATCTCATTCCAAGAATAGTTAGAAGACAAGAAGGATCACTAAGTCCTAGACCTATTTTCAGATCCCATACATGTCCCAGTGAATGGTTGTTTGTAGAAGATCTTTCTTTTGATGAGTGTTTTGAGCTTTCTTTGTTTAAAAGTAAGTCTAAAGCAACACTTGATGACACAGTTTTAGATCCATAATTTCTTGTAGATATCGAATTTCAAAGGGAAAATATATCAATTGATGATTATATTTTGAATTCCCCTCAGTCATCTATCATTGTAACCAATATCGCTGAGCCTTCGGAGTCATCAGGAACAACTTTTCCTCCCCCTAATTCATCAGCATTCCCATCAGTCAATTCTCATCTTTCATCTCCTCCATCAACACCTCCCTTGAATCCTAGTAGCACAAACACTATTGTAAATCCACCTCGAGTCATGGCTGCCCGGTATGCACCCCTAGTTTTACCTCAGGTTCTGAATGATATGCCTGCTGATTATCAAAGTAAAATTCCTATCTTTGATGCCACTCAGAGCATCACAGCCCAACAGCATGTTGATAAGATGAATGACTTTTTTTATCTTCATGAGGTAGAGGCAGAGAATGTAACCACAATATTGTTTGTCCAAAGCTTTGGAGGTGAAGTTAGAAAGTGGTTCAGAGCCTTACCAACAGGCTCTATCCACACTTTGCAAGAGTTACATACACAATTCTTAGACCGGTGGGAGGTAAAGAAAAACCCACTCCAATTTTTTTCTGAATATGAGAATATTAAGAGAAATGTGGTGAAACTATACAGGATTATTGTCTAAGATTCAATGTTGTATATAATGCTATTCCAGCTAACCTAAAACCTCCTGTGGGATTAGCCTTGCTCAATTTTCTAGATGGTTTCGATGCTGATATGGCATATCAGCTACGAGAAATAGATCCTACCACACTTGAAGACATGCATAAGATAGTTGTGAGTGTAGAATCGAATTTGCTCGCCAAAAGAGCGTGGACTAGAGCTGAAAAGAGAGTCACTATGAAAGAAGAAGCGTCTCCTTCAGATAGTAAGATGGACACTTTGATCCGGACAGTGGAGAAGATGGTTGATCGGCTGACAATTTCAGACAGATCTAAAGCACAAATCAGGAATCCGAATTTTAGAGGAAATCAGCAGCTGCAATTCAAAATTAAACCAAGAGAACAGAGAGCATAGGACCAAGCACCACCACAACAACAGATCAGAACTCCATTGCAGCAAAACTACATTCAGGGAACAGAGACAGACGAGGATGATGATCCTGCGATTGAAGCCAATCATTTCTTCACTGCATATGGTGCTCCAATCTTTCTCACAGAAGATGAAGAATATACAGCGACTGTAGACATTCAAAAGGACAAAGATTTTATTTTGGCTAGTGATGCAGTGTTAGAAGAAGAGTCTGATGATTACCAAAGAGGGTACATTAACACTTTATTGGCCCAAAAAAGGCAGTATTATTTGAGGAACAGAGATGTCCCTATTAGTCCCATTCAGAAGAGAAAAGAGCTCCAATCGAAAAACGATTCTTCAAATACTCAGAAGAAAGGGAAAGAGCCTGCCGATCCTTCCCCCAGCAAGACATCCTCGGCGATCAACACTGCAAATAATCAGCATAGTGCAGCAAAGGAGCCAATAGAGAAGAAATATCCTCCCGTCAAAGAGGTAGAAAAGGTTCCTTATTTTAATTTAGAAAATGAAATTTCTAAGCTGAAAGTGTCCATGCCTTTGACCGAGTTGGTGAAGAATAGTGCTTATAAACATCAGGTGTCTAGAATTTTGCAAATAGACTTTGTATCAGATATGGTAAATGTTGAAGATGATTACCTTGAACTCATCTTTGGTCCAGCCACAGAAGATCAGTCTGAAGAAAGTGAAGTCCCTCCCTTTTGCCTGAGTCTTAGATTACATGAGTTCATTTTACATAATGCTATGTTGGATTCCGGGGCCTCGCATAATTTGATGCCAAAAGCCATTATGGAGAAGTTGGGACTTGATATTACCCGCAAATACCATGATTTGTATTCCTTTGACTCAAGTAGGGTCCATTTTATTGGTCTTATCAAAGACTTGGTAGTGTCTTTAGATCAAATTCCAGCCAAGAATGTTTTGATGGATGTAGTTGTGGCCGATGTTCCACCACGATTTGGAATGCTTCTATCTAGGTCTTGGGGTGCAAAACTTAAAGGAACCATGCAGCTTGACTTCTCTTACGCCACCATTCACATGTTCGGTCAGTTAAGGAAACTATATAGGGAGAAGAAAATGAAATACATGATCACTAGCAAAGAGAAGCCAGTAAATCATCCCATTAATGCAGTCCACACAGATTTAGAGTCCTTTTTCTTATATTCAGATGGTGGTTTGAATGATGAAAATGTTCAATTGGTACAAGTAGATGAGATACATGAAATCTCAGAAAATTTTAGGGAAATCCTCAAACAGGAAAAAGATAAAACAACAAG
Organism: Pinus albicaulis; assembly: GCA_034641835.2. NCBI lineage: Eukaryota > Viridiplantae > Streptophyta > Pinopsida > Pinales > Pinaceae > Pinus > Pinus albicaulis. The sequence goes on from CM076572.1 coordinate 368,864,936, forward strand.
CACTTCTGAGCTTCCTCCCTGCCAACAGCAAGAAGACAGTGAACAGCAGAAAGATGCAGAAATCGGTCAAGGTAAAGTGGAGAAAGAAGTAAAATTTCAGCATTTAGAAGAGGAAGAAGAAGGCCTTTGGAGCATGGACTTTGATGGAGTTGTTGGTAAGGACGGAACTGGTATAGGAATATGGATTCGGAGCCCTATTTTCCAGCCTGAAAAGGTTCCCAGTAATGCTAGAGTATGTGCTTATAAGTTGGCTTTTGACTGCTCTAACAATGAAGCAAAGTATGAAGCTTTGATCGTAGGTTTGAAAATTTTGAAGAAGCTGAATGCAAAAAGAATTTCTATCTATGGGGATTCAGAGCTGATAATCAAACAGGTAAAAGGAGAGTATCAAGCTAAGCATCCCTGATTGAGGGCATATATAAATTCGGTCCTAGACATCTTGAGGACATTTTCTGAGTACACTTTGACAGCAATACCCAGGATGCAGAATATCATTGTTGATTCTCTTGCCACTACTACAAGAAACTTGAAGATTCCAATGAACTCTAGCAACAAGTTTGAGATTTATGTCAAATATAGGCCTGTTGTTCCTGAAAATTTAAGATATTGGCAAGTGTTTTGGGATGATAATGAGATCAATGCTTTTTTGCAGAGTGAAGGAAAATTCAAGGATACTCCCATAGAAGGTGATCATGAAGTTGATGATCAAGAAATCGAAGCAAATCAGATGGACATATTGTAGCTGAAATACAATGTAATTCCTAGAGGTCTCATACCTTTAAAGGAGATTTTTTATCAGGATGATGTTGCAAAGAATACAAACCTGGTGCCTACTGAGAAAGGAGTTGAAGATGTGAATCTTGGAACAGCTGACAAGCCCAAGCTTGTGAAGTTGTCAAAGGCATTGTCCCCTGAGGTAAAGGAACAATATTTTAAATTGCTTTTTGAATTTTCTGATGTGTTTGCATGGTATTATTCAGATTTGAAGGTGTATGACAAGAACATAATTCAGCATACTATTCACATCAAGCCGAATCAGAAGCCATTTAGACAGAAGCTGAGAAGAATCAATCCGAAGCTGCTGCCATCCATTGAAAAAGAGGTAAATAGATTGTACAAATCTGGTATCATAGTCCCAATTAGATTTCCTGACTGGATTTCAAATTTTGTTCCAGTACGTAAGAAGACAGGAGAGATAAGGTTGTGCATAGATTTTCAAAATCTGAATAAAGCATCCTTAAAGGATAATTATCCACTTCTGAAGATGGACCATATTCTGTAGAGAGTAGTTGGAGCATCAAGGATGTCACTACTCGATGGCTACTCAGGCTATAATCAGATCTTGGTGCATGAGAAAGACCAAGACAAAACTGCCTTCACAACACCCTGGGGAACCTTCCAGTATGCCAAAATGCCATTCAGACTGAAGAACGCTGGAGCCACTTTCCAGCGAGCGATGGACATCGCTTTTTCCAATGAAAAGGATGTTTTTCTTGCTGTTTATTTGGATGATCTGATAATGTTTTCTGGTTCAGATGATGAACACTTGCACCACTTGAGAGTTGTTTTTCAGTGATGCAGAAAGTTTGGGATTTCTCTCAATCTAAAGAAAAGCCTTTTTTCCATGGATGAAGGCAAGCTGCTGGGGCATATCATCTCTAAAGATGGTATCCGCATCGATCCATCTAGAGTGGAGGAAATTTAGCACATAGATCTTCGACGGAACAAAAAGGAGATCCAGGCATTCAATGGTAAGATGAATTTCTTGCGCAGATTTATACCCAATTTGGCTGAACATCTAAGAGAAATGACTAAAATGTTGAAGAAGGATAGCACTATCAAGTGGAGTGAGGAAGCTATCAAGTCATTTAATCTGGTAAATTTTTCTTTGTCCAATGCCCCAGTCTTGATTAGTCCTGACTCTACTCAAGATTTTATTATTTTTTCGTTTGCATTGGAACATACTATGGTTGCGGTTTTGATGCAAAAGAGAGATCAGATTGAAAAGCCAATTGCCTTTTTCAGTAGGACTATTAGAGATGCTGCCTTGTGGTATAATATTATTGAGAAACAAGCATTGGCTCTTATAAAGGCATTCAAGGATTTTAGGGTCTATATTATGCATTCACATACTATAGCATATGTCCCTAATGCAACCGTAAAGGATGTGTTGATGCAAACTGTTCCAGAAGGTCGAAGAGGTAAGTGGATAGTAGCTATGTTGGAGTATGATTTGGAGATCAAGCCTACAAAGTTGATCAAAGGTCAAGGCTTGGAAAAATTAATGGCCCAATCAAACCTGCGTGCCCTGGATATAAATCTCATAACAGCAATGTCAGAAGACGAAGATGAAGGTTTTCTTGTTCCAATTTCAGACATTTTTCTACAATCCCCCTGGTATTCAGATATTGTTTATGTTATTCAACATCTTTCACCACCTCCAGGAATGTATAAAAGCAAAGGTATATCACTGAAACTTAAGTCTGCTCAATACTGTATTTTAAACAGTGCTCTTTATTAGAAAGATCCAGGAGGTATTTTGCTTAATTGTCTGGTTGAAGAAGAGGCTCAGAAGGTAATGCATGACTTTCACAAAGGTGATTGTGGTGGTCATTTGTTTTGGAAAACTACAGCTAACAAAGTGTTGAGAGCAGGATATTATTGGCCCACTTTGTTTTCATATTTGTATAAAACAGTGATGATTTGTCATGAATGTCAATTTTTTCAAGGAAAAAGGAAACTGCTTCCTCTTCCTTTGCAACCAGTTTCAGTAAATGCTCCCTTTCAGCAGTGGGGACTCGATTTCATAGGGGAAATCCATCCCACATCATCAGCACAGCATCGATGGATTTTGACAGGAACAGATTACTTCACCAAATGGATCGAGGTCGTTCCAGCAAGGCAGGCAACTGATACGGTAATTATTCAATTTTTAGAGTCAAATATCTTGTCTCGTTTTGGCTGTCCTCACAAAATTATAACAGATAACGCAGCAGTGTTCAAATCTAAGAATATGGTGGATTTCTGCGACAAATACAATATTGTCTTGGGCCATTCAATAGTGTACTACCCACAAGGCAACGGCCTGGCAGAATCATCGAACAAATATTTGATAAATATAATCAAGAAAATGCTGGAGGCAAACAAAAGAAACTGGCATCGAAAGCTTATCAACGCATTGTGGGTAGACAGAGTTAGTAGCAAGAAATCCATAGGCATGTCACCTTTTGAATTGGTTTATTGTATGGATGTTGTCTTTCCTACATCACTTACAGTTCCAGTCATGAGATTATTGCAAGAAGTTGGTAGTGAAGATGATGACAATCAGCGAAGAATCAATCAGATGATCCACCTTCAGCAAACAAGAGAGGAAGTGTCACAGAACGCTATTCAGTTGCAGGAGAAGATAAATAATATCTATGACCGAAAGACCAAAGCAGAAAAGTTTAAGTTGGATGATGTGGTGTTGAGATGGGATGCACAAAATGAGGACAAAGGGAAGCATGGTAAGTTCGACAACCTGTGGAAAGGACCATATAGGATTTCAGCATACAGGGGACAAAATTATTTCTTTCTTTCAGAGATGGATGGCCAAGATTTCCCTGGAGGAGCAGTGAATGGTAGGCTTTTGAAGCACTACCACTGTTGAAGAGAATGGATCAAAAACTATGTCACAATCATTGTATATACCATGTTATTTTTTGTCAGATTTCAAAATACATAGTCATTGAAGTTTGGGGCCCGAGGTGAAGGCTATAAAACTTGAATGATATGTGTATAGTTTGGTTTTATTTTTCAGTCTTAGTCTTGAGTCAGAGTTAGTTTTCATTGTGTCAGTTCCTAGTATTTTTTGACTACATGCCCAATGGATAATGCTACTTGGTCTACGGTGTTCTTGGCACCTCCAAGGAGCTACCATCCCCATTGGAGCCAATGTTAGTGTCAGTCTAGTCATACTTCCATCAGTGATCAAAATTGCTCTTTTGCATTTGCATATTAGGAGTCCCATACCATAATTTTCATCATTCCGCTAGGTCATGGATTCATTGATGGTAGTAGTTTTTTTATCAGTTTTCCCTCATGTGAAACTTGCTGATTTTCCTCTCTATGGTCTTTAGTCATGAGTCACTTTCACTCTGTGAGTCATGTTAGTAGGTCATAGGGTTGGTCTCATTAGGTTCTAGGGTATCACCATGGTCAAACTAATGAGTCAAGTGTCAATAAATATCAGTAAGGTCATGAGGAGGTCAATAAACTCAAAGTCACAGCGTCTGGGAAGATCAAAGAAATGTTTTATTCAGCTTGATGTAATTTTCACCTCAAAAACCATGTTTTGAGGTGAAAACACATTACTTTGCTTTTATTATCATCTCTATTTTAATTTCATGTCATCATATGTAATAAGTCACACTTCAGAAGCTGTTATCTCCACAAAGTCACCACCCTACGTTTCAAAGAGGTTTTCCATAGCATTTTTAGTGTCAAATCATGTTCAAAGTATGTCCATCAGAAAGAGCCCGGAAAGAGCTTTCCAACGGTATATTATACTCTCAAAACTAACTTCTGGATTGAAATTTATGCCTAAATGAAAGAAGGTCACCTATAACCTAACCCTTCCCCTTTTCCCATTTCCCTCTTACATTTTATTTCCTAAAAATTTTAATGTTTTCCTTTATAAAACCCCTTTTTCCCTTACCCGACAGCATAATCGCATCGCTAAAATCTTTTAAACACATGAAACCCCGATGCGATTTAATAAACCACTTCCCCTCATGTCCCTTAAACTTTATAATAAAGTTTTTATTATACCCCTCCTCCGATCGCAATCGCACCATACCTATTGTCCATTCCTATTGGCCCTTGTAAAAAAATCCAATGCGATTGAGTCCCTTCCGATTGGACCCCGCCCGATTACATCCTGACCGTTGATCCGATCGACGATCGGATGGCCCACACTCCATCGCTCCATCGCAATCGACGATTTCATAAAGTGTTACACCCGATTGAGTCCCGCCGATTGCAAACCCCTGATTGCACCTCCGCCGTCGATCTACCCATCTGATCGAATGGCCCACAAGCCATCGCGCCATCGCAATCGGCCTTTCCAAAGACCATTTCTTCCCACTCCCCCTCCGATCTTCCGATTGCGATTAGCTGGGCCCACTATATAATCTTCCGCCCATTCATAATAAAAGGGCCTTTTCCCTTTGTAAGTCTTAAAATTAATTTCTTTCACTTTATAAAGGACTTCCTCTATTACTCCATCTGAATCGTCGAAATCCTATTGTAACTTAACACCTCCCTTCCCTTCCGATTTCGATTGCGATTGTCCTCCCAGTCCCACCTAAAAGCCCTCCGCTCTTTCATACAAAAATCATATTTTCCCTATGTAAAGCACAAAGGTTCCCCTTAATTTGTTTTAAAGGGGATTTCGTTATTACACTATCGGACCTCTTTTCCTTCGCCCCTCCATTGTATTACCCAATCGCATCGAGATTTTTATGCCTTGCTCCAATATCCCTATTCCTTTCTGCTCTGATCCCCGATTGCGATTGCACTATCGTATAGCATATTTCAATCGCTCCATTATATATTATATCCCCTTCTTCCCCTTCGATTCCGATTGCGATTGCGATACGGGCCCACCTCCTTTCCCTTTGTTCCTTTTATCCAAAAATGAGTCTTTTTCTTCATTAAAGGCATAAATTTTAGTTTTGTTTATTTCAAACGGATTTCTCGGCATATATGAGATTTTTCAAAGGGCCGAGAGCTAATTATGAAACAGAGATTTCTACAGCAGCAGTGAAATAGGGATCTGTTCTTCAGATGTCCTATTTTCATTTATCCAGTGTAACAACGAATCTCAAGATGGTCAAAAATATATTGTTTCTCCTATTTTTCAGGAGAAGATCGTTGGTCTCTTTCCTATGTTCAGATTTCAGTTCTAAGTTAGTAAAACAACTCCCTTTTTCTGTGGATCTATTTCCCACATTTCTGGTCTATTTAATGTAATTTTCAGTCATTTGTAAGCGGCTTGGGTAAGTCAGCAAGTAAGAGAATAGTGTGGAAATCAAGGAGGACGCTCTGCGTTCCATTGTAACAGTTTGACAAGGAATTAATAAGATATGCAACTCTGATTTGTGGGATCCATGTGGTATGAATTTTAGCATTTGTTCTCTCCTTTGTTTTCATATGTAAAATTGTTATGTTCACCATTCATTCATAAATGTTCCTGGTTGAATACTTTCAAGATAGATAGGTAGAATCCATTTTTAATGCTCTGCCTTGGGAAATCATTCAATATTCTGTGTTTTCTTCTGTTTGAAAAGGATCCATTTCCTATGCCCTTTTCAGCTCCTCACCAGTCTTTCCATTCCATCATTATTTAAACTTAATTGCGAAAATTTCCTGCCTACCTTGCCCCATGAAATAACCTGTATCCCTGATTTAATTCCCAGTTTCAAACTGTCCTATTTGTTCCATACATCCCTGAAAAATTCATTCATTAAAACATTTCCCATCATTATACCTAGCCTAATATTAGTTGACTTTTATATTTCATTGAATATCTTTCTCAGAGAGAGCCCTCTGCTGACCTTGTAGGGCTAGCTACAAGGTTGAGCGTGGTTTAAAGGTTACCCTGATTTTCCTTCCTTCAGCCTGAGGTTCAAATTAGGTGCTAACAGGGTCCACACTTAGCCATATATATTGGAGATGGAAAGTGGTGGTAAAGGCATCAAAGCATTCGGAGTTTGAAGTGTCTCGTAGAGGTAGTGAGCTATAGGTCGGGCGAAGAAGAAGAACAAGGGCAGAACCGGTGGATGAGTAGAATTTTTGTGTAGACATGAGTTCGTGGGCGGGTCAGGTCGCGGTTCATGCAAACCATGCGCCTGCACCACAGGTAGACAACTAAGACAGAACTTTGGAGGGCGCGGACAGACTGTGGAAGTCGGGGAGTTGTGGAAGTGAATGTGTGGGATGGGCAGAGTCAGGCTAAACCCGGCAGCAATGTGCAGCGCATGCAGACTGGTGCAAAGAGTCAAGACATGCAAACACCTCATGCAGGCAATGACCTGGGCGACCCAACTGCACAACATTGAGGTGGGCTGAGCAGACACCTCGTGCAGGAAGTGACCCTTGTGACCTGACTGCACGACAGTTCGGGTAGATGTGAATAATTGTGTTTTGACTTATAATTCGGGGTTGCTGGCATATTGGAGTGCAGTTGGGTGGCAGCATTGCATGACCGAAGGCATGGTTGTTGGGAAGAATTGGAAAAGTGTGTAGGTGGTTGCACGAACTTGGTGAATTTGTATGATTATTGTAAATTGTACATTATTGAACAGTTTTATATATATTCAATAGACTTGATGGGAGTTTCCCCTCCCAAGTATATATGGGCGTACTTGTTTGATGTGTTGAATGTTTAATTGCGAAATATTAAATATTGAATATTAATGTTATTCCGATACATTATTAAGAATACTTGTTTGGAAAAATGACCAAGTGTTGAAGATAGGCATATTCCATACACTCTAGTATTGGTTAAAGGAAAAAGTGTAGTGGTGCCGCACCTACTATACATGGTTGAAAGGCTACCACAAGTATAGAGTTGTGACAGTGAGGCTGATGCAGGTAGTGTGCAGTAGCCTTTAGAGGAAAAATCGATTTGCTGAGAGGGATAGGCTTTTTCAATTCCGGAGGCCGGTAAGGACTCCTACAGTGCCAGAGAAGTACCTTTCTAGCCAACAAAAGGAAAAAAAACTTCATAAGAGACCAATCCGAGACTTGACATGAAGCAGGTTGTGCAGTGCAGCGCAGAGGCTAACACAGAGTGTCAGAGGGCTGAGTTTTTTGAAGGCAAGTTGTGTCGAGGTTTGGTTGTGGGGTGAGGAAATTCCTCACTAGATCTTTGCCAGTTTTTTTCTCTGTAGGATAGCTAGATTTTGGCATCCAGTTGTACTCATAATTTCTTGTTGCTACATAATAATAAAACCCTCAATTATTGCACCGGTTTTCCCTCATTGGGTTTTCCCAGGGACTTTTGTCCAAAAACAATTGTGTTATACTTTGTGTGTGTGTACTATCATTTCTCAACTTCCAAGGTTTTATTTTTCCACAGTTTTATTTGTGTAGATTGCGGTGTGATATATTCAGTATTTATCGTAGAAAACAACAAATAAATTGTTAAATTAAATTAACAATTAGGAGAATAATTTCAAGTTGCTGCAACAGGGTTATGTTTCAGAAATTTCACACTCACTCTTTCCAAGGAACCGACAATTGTAGTATGTGTGGAGGATTCCAAGTTAGGGCACATTCTGATTCCTCTTCTCACCTTTACTACATGCAAACTCAACCTTAGATACAAGACGAAATTTGTGTGGCCAAGGAAGGGTGGTCATTAATCAAGAAACTCAATTGGACTTAGAGGTCATGGCTTTGGTGGAAAACTGAGTGTTGGATATTGGTTGCACCAAAGGCCAAAAAAACTAGTACATGCACATTATCAACCTATATTAACAATGTAAGACTTGGCTTGGAAAATTCCTCTTTGAAAGTAATGAAGCTAAGCAAGAGATCCTTCTACAACTCAATAAAATACAATTGGAGAATTGTGAGATGGAAAACAAATTAGCCCAAATTGAGGAAACACTCTTTGGAGGCAAGGATCCTGCTCCCCTACATAGCCTAAGGAACCTGGTCCCTATTGAGGTGGCAATGTCCTTGTAATTTCTTTCATGGTGTTTCTCGGTGGCTTTGAGGATTTTTCTTATCCTTTATTTTTCTCAACCCCTTTGACTATTCAAGGAAGCTCTTTCTTGTTATGTAAGGGGAAACATCAACCAGGTCATGGCCCTATTTTTTTATCTACTATGGCCATCTTTGTTAGTAGCACATGCATCAAACTTATATATAGTATTTATATTATTATGATCAACTCTTTTCATATTAAATTCCTCTTGTTTTTCCATTGATCTAGTTTTCCTTATGGTAAACCATAACACCATAAGATTTAACATAGATGTAATTAATCAAAGATTTTGTCTTATTCATATATAGACATCATGCATTTCTAAACTTCAAAAAAATATGAAATTTTTTTTCATGGATCAACCGAGACTTGAGACTTATCTAATTACTAGAACATTATCCACAAATAATAGGTGGATCAACCAATACTAATAGAATTACTAAAACATCATCCACAAATAATAAGTAAAAGACCAATACATTTTTGGTTATAAGGAGGCATGCAAATACTCCATCCGCCCTATCCATCTTTATTTGATGACTTAAACCATCTAACCAACAAAAATAAAAGAGGTGAAAGAGAGACGCGCTGATACAATCCCCAATACGCCAGAAAAATACGAGTCACGATTGATAAGAGCAACATAACATACCAGGGATACACATGACATAATCCACACAACAACCCTGGCAGAAAGGCCAATTTGTGAAGGATCATAAAGAAAATCAGAATCTTCCCTGACCTCACGAGGTTCGGGAAGATCATGTGGAGGCTAAGCAGAAGTCAAATTCCAAGGGAGAATTGTCCATTGCCCAAATGGCTTGTCGAGTCCATAATTCCAGAGGAGAACTAGGAAATTTGACCCAAACCAGGCGGCAACAGGGAACCTCTGTCAACGAATTAAACCCATATACCATTTATGCAAGTTTAAGGTTTCCGCATCATCCTTGTGCAAAAAATGAAAGAAAAACCACATGTTCAGTAAAATGCTAATTTTGGGCGTATAGGAGATGATTGGCTTCCAATTATTTTCCACTCAATTTTGAATACGCACCCATCCATCTGTGAGAACTCTCACCGCCCTCGAAGAACTCTTTGTTGGAGACCAACAATTCTTTCCCAAGAAAAATCTGCACCAAATCGTAATTCCTTCAACATTGTAGACGCTTTGACCCGCTTTGTTTTCTTTTTCAATCGCTCAGCACGTCGCGGATTGAGAAAGACCCCCCTGTGAATCTGAAACATTGACAACAGAAGCAAATTGTTGCGAGAGAACGTTGGAGTGTTCTGTATGATTTTTTTCCGATTTTTTTTTCTATTGATAGTGATTATCAGTAAATAAAAATATTGATATATACTGAAATCAATATATTAATTGATTTTTATTTAAATGTTAATTTTTATTTCTATTTCTATTTTATTTTTATTTTTATTTTAATGTGAAATTGTATTTCCAATTGTATTTCTATTTCTATTTCTATTTATATATTAATTTTAGTTTTTATTATTGTTTCTATATTATTATTTATTCAATTTTTTAATATATTTATTTTACTATGTATTGATCAATAAATTATAAAAATATATCTACTAACATCAATGCATAAAGTATATTAATTAATGTACTTGATTTTAGTTTATATGTTGATTTCTATTTTAATTTTTCTGTCAATTTTATTTTAAATTCTATTTCAATTTCTATCTTGGTTTAAATTTGAATGTCAAATTGTATTTCAATTTCTACATTAGTTTCAATTCAATATTAATTTCTATTTAGTTTTAGGTTAATTTCAATTTCATTTTCTATTTGTATTTCTATATCAATTTCTATTTCTATTTACTTTTATTACACGTTGATTTAAATGTGAATTGATCAATGCACTACCCAAAAAAAAATGTACATTTAAATAAGTGCATTTACAGTGAAATCAATCAATTGATTTTAATATATATTGGCTAAACCAAATGTGTCTTTTGATATCCCAAATTACCTTGCAATCAATTGAAAATGGATCTATGCAACTTTACAATCAAATAGTATATAAATTATATTAAATATTAATTATTTTTATAATAAAATATGTTTTTGTTAATATCTTTATATCTTTTTATCAATATTGTGTAAATTAAGATGATTAAAAATAAATATATTATACATCACCATCATAATACATAATAAGATGTAATGGCATATTTCTAACACAATTATGATTATAAAATCCAAAACTCAAGATTTGAATATTTTAATTACAAACCACAATCATGAAAACTAAGTTTTACACAAGTTTGAATCTAAGTTTTACACCAGTAAGTTTGAATGTTTTAAATTTAATGTGGAAAATGTCAAATTTTCAAATAATTATGGTATTCATATGGATAACATAGAATTTATGTGTGTGTCCGCTTTGATATTCATATCCATAACATAGAATTGCCTAGATACTTTCACTATCAAAAAATTATATAGTATAATTTTATATGCATCAAATCTTATTTTTACTTTAAACCATTTTTCTAAAACAATTTTCAATTTTATTGAATGCTTTGCTTAGCAAATATATTCAATGAGTGATGCTTTTATAGATACACAATATAACTTGTCTCATGTATACACTCATCTATAAGTACGAGTAGATAATATTCCAATGAAACATCTTTGTGCATTAGTATTGGAATAGTTTATTATTCAAATAGTTCATAAATTCAAATAAACAATTTTTTTAGGCTTGATTCGTTCTTTGCACAATATTTCTTGCAATATTCAGTGGATGTGTGCATTCCATTCTTATTGGTTAGATCTAAAGAATTACATTGACGTGAGATAATTTGCAACAATAAGAATATATAGTGAATATTAGTTACAAATTGTACATGATAGAAACGTCATTTCTCTCGATTCAATTGTAGATTATGGAAGACACCTGATTTTATAGATTAAAATCAATGTTAAACTGTATAATGTTGGTGAATTCCAAGTTCTTAATCCTTAATTTGTTATCAATTTCTTTTTTCCAACCTATTGTTATTTTTCTCCTAGGCATATGATGATTTCGAATGAAGATTTCTCATTCTTTAAGTGCCCCACCTTAGAATACCCCATCTTTGATTGACATTGATTCTTCTTTTCCCATAAGAGATTGTTAATGGGAAAATATTGTTAAGGATTTTGTGGGAATTCTCATTCACCTTATCTAGCCAATCTAAGCTCGAAATTACATACCAAAAGAAATTTTGAGGAATTTCTTTAGGTCCCTTCCAATAATGACAAACCATGGGCCAAACCAATGTTTGGAATGTTTTTTTTTCTTCCTGTAGAGAGGAAATAGAGGATAGAATAATTTCCATTGTGAATCATCCAAAAAGTCGGGTGAGGTACCCATGAAGTATCGTTACTAATTTCCCCCAAACTATGCCTTAACTAAATATTTATGAAGCTAGGTGTTGTCCCTCTAATCGGGGTACCTTGACATGGCCTTCCATTATAATTATCATCAATGTTACCAACATCATTTTCTCACCATATCTTGCCCCAGGGATAGTTGGTAATTAGTTCATGACTTAGTGTGATTCCATCGAAGATTTTTCTTCCCTAAATATAAACCCTTTGTTCTTGGATAGTGATCCTAAACATTATAGGATTTAACCTATTAACAATGAGATTGGCTATGATTTTGTATATCACACTATAGAGGTATGTAGCTCAAAAATTTTCCATTGAATTTCATTCGAATTCCTTGGGCATAAGATCAATGAGTATTGAGTTAGACACATATATATATTGTCCCTAAAGATTCTAGATTCTTCCATCACTACCCATAGCACCTTTCCAATAATGTGCCAACAAGCTTGGAAGCATTTTGCTATGAATCCATTTGAATCTAGCTTGATTTTCCAATTTCCATGCTTTGGATAGTTTGAGAAACTTCTTGATAAGTAGCAGCTTTCAACATACTAATGTTCTATCTGAAAAATATTGGGGAGGGAATGTGTAAGATACCCCTCTAAGAATATCTCAAAATTTCAACTATTTTTTTTTATTGTTTTGGTTTGTCACTGAGGTATTTCGTCAAAAAATTTTCTTGTATATGGTTGTAGGTGCATTCTTTTATTTTTCATTTTAAACAGGTAAACAAAATTCCAAGTAGATACCAAAGTTATCCCAAAGTAATAGTATACAATTTACATTAAACCTAGAAATGTACATACCACAAAGAGATGCTTGCAATAGCGATATACTCCTATTTTCCCCTATCGAAATAACTCAGAAAGGCACCAAAAATATAGGATTTCCTTCTGAATGGATGAAATTGTACATTCAACACTCAAATATGTTATGCGTAACCCAAAATTTTCTTCACATGTCCCACAACCAGCTCAGCTCAAAAGCAAGGGAACTCGACATCAATAAAGTGACAAAACTCGGCCTCCACATAGTGAGAAACTCATCCCCTTCTAAATGAGATACTTAGCCTCCATGAGTAGACTAAAAAATCAGCCTTAATATCAGTCAACCCCTTTAGGAATGTTAGCAGTCAACTCAACCAACAAAGTGGCACTCGACCTCTCAATTGTAGAAATTATACAACATGCATGTATATCTTAGATTCACCCAATCTAACAATGTACTAAAGTTAAATACTGAATCTCTTGTAAAAATATTTTACGGAATTAAAAACACAATCGCTAATCACATGAACATGAAGAAAGATCAATCATGCACAACACAGATAATTTCCCGAGGAAATCTTACAGCTAAAAACCCCACTATCTTCTATTGTATATTAAGCATGGATCATGAAACAATTACATAAAAAAACTCTTCTCACAAGAGCCCTCCAGTACTCAGCTAATTGTCTCACACTATCATATGCAAAACTGACCAACACATAGCCAATTCTTAGCCTCCAGACAGCCTACCTTGCTTGCGCAATCCTGATGGTAAAGATCCCTAAAAGACATGAATTCTTGCCTGCCTTGACTGCGCAAGTATCATGGGCACTCTAATGGGTATTTTCCTGCATGTGTGCAAGCCAATAACCCTACAAATAATAATCAACTTCCCTTTCACCTAGAACTCAACTGGGTCTCCATTGGATCTGACATGCATGTAGCTAATAATAGTAAATCCTTAGTTGCATGTGACATCACTAATTGTGAATTAAATAATATTTAATTCACTTGATCTCTCACTAGTGTGTCAAGCAGTTACAACTAGCACAACTGAGTTTAACTCACTTAACTCAGTTAAACTGATTACAACATGCATTAACTAATGCACTATTGAGATTTTGTGTATTTAGGGTAGCATCAGTTGTGCTCTAGGTCCAAATTTTGAGGAAGGACTAGAGTTCACTTGATCTACAAGTCCCAGAAATTGATTTGGAAAATTTCATCTGGTTTAGGAGATATTAAACTAATTAATTATTTTAATGTATTTCCTAAGTTAAAACTTAGGAAAATAAAATAATTAAAGTAAATTTAATTAAACATGTGACGAAATTGTCTTAAGTCACACGGATCAAGCTTTCTTTTAATCTTAGCCATTGATTAAAGATTTAATCTTGATCGTTGATTCGTCAACGAGAAAGGTATAAAGGAAAGGCTTGGGGTCATTCGTAACACACACACAAGCAGAGCACTGAAGCTAAGCTGAGATTCTGGGGAGGGGTTGCTAAGAATTCTCAAGTGTTTCAGTTGCAGAGAGGGGAATTTAGACCAAGGGGATGATCTAATCCCGAGGTCTAGAATACACAAGAAGCAGAGAAGAGATCAGGAAAGACAACGCAGAGGAAGGTAGCAGCAGCAGCAGCAGACGCAGCAAGGATAGTGTGATTTTCGGAAAACCCTTCAGGGGTTACGCAGAGACCCTTAGGGGCAGCGTATTGATTGCTTCATCTAGTCTGGGGTAACGCAGCCCCTTCCAGTGACAACGCTGAGAATTTGGAGGCCTTTGGAGGCTGACGCAGTGTTTTTCAAGGGTAGATTTGGGGTTTCTAGGCCTAGATCTGGCTTAGTTCTGTAAATCCCATTTGAGGGTGTGGATCAGTCAGTATTATTGGTCTTAGATCAGCCAGGTGCTGCATATCTAGAGTTTTCTCTGTAGGGTTTTCCAAATCTGGAACCCAGAGTTGTGTATTCAGAATTATTCTTAATAATAGAGCCCTCCAATAGCCCGAGACCAGTTTTCCCACATTGGGTTTTTCCGGGGACAGTTTGTCCAGAAATAACTGTGTCACTTTGTCTACGTGTGCATGTGCTTATTCTAGATCTGAATTGGTAGAGATCTCTTATATGTTTTGTTTTGATGTTAACTTGAATTTATTCAGTTGATAACTTGTATAAGTAGGAGAAGCTTAACCGCATTAACAGAAATGGTTTCTGCATAAGAATTAAGATTCAGAAATTTCTACATGGTATCAGAGGAATTGCAGATCTAGAAGGGTCACCAGCTGAAGCATCTAAAGGATCTAGCTGCATAAAGCAGCTGGAAAGGCAGTAGAATAGCATATCTGAAGGGATGGCACAGTTTTCAGGAGGAGATTCATGCAAAGGGAAGGGTGACGTTGTCCAGCGCTGTGTCCTAGCAATCCCACGCAATTACTGCATAGAGGCAGCTCAGAAACAACGCTGGTTAGGTCTGAAGCCAACCAGTGTTATTCAGATCTAAATATGTCAGATCCAAAAAAAGTCTGCAGAAATTCGGAAGAGCTGGTGGGGTTAAACTTCTGAAGTTTTCAGATTTTTAACCTTAGCACAAGTGACAAAGTTTGGGAAGAGATCAACTTCTTAGAGAGTTTCTTGCCAAAGGAAACTTGCAGTTTGGTTAGAGGATCAAAGAAGAGGTTGAATCATAGTTGATTTGGTAGATTTCGAAGGAGGGAAATCAAGTGTTAGAGGGAGCAGAGGGTGCCCAGTTCGAAAAGGACCCTAGATCCAGATCTCTAGCATAGAGAAGAGGAGCTCTGACACATTCTGAGTAGATTTCTCCTCATGGATTGCGTGATCAGGATAGGCTAGAGGGTCTCTCAAAATTTTCGATGTGGAAAGCAAGGATCCTGATTGTCCTTGAGGCATACGGTCTAAGATACCATGCAGAGCAAACTCTGGCCACACCAACAGATGTGGATCTCCTACGGAAGCATAGAGAAGTTGTTCGGCATGCCAAGCGGCTGATAATGGACAGTATCAAGGACCATATTGTACCACACATAGCTAAGAAGAGGACAGCTAATGAGATGTGGAAGGCCTTGAATTCCCTGTATGAGGGAAAATCAGTCCAAAGAAAGATGTTGTTGGAGGCCCAAATGAGGTCATTCATGATGACCAAGGGAGAAGAAATTGAGCATTTCCTCTTCAGATTGCAGTCAATCATGGATCAGCTGATTGTAACGGGTGCAACCATAGATGATGCAATGATAGTCAGGACTGCCCTCAGTGCAGTCACAGATGAGTGGGAAACCTTTGTCCAAAGTATCTTGGGCAGAGCAGACCTCCCAGATTGGGACAGCTTGTGGTCGATCCTGTGGCAAGAAGAACTACGAAGGTTCACCAAGAAGCAGCACAGCCCTGCGTTGAGCAAGATTAAGAAGGAAGAGGAGGAAGATGCAACCTTGGCATCAAAGAAGTAGTCGAAGAAGAAGAAGGATATTTCTAAGATCAAGTACTTCCAGTGTGGCGAAATGGGACATTTTTCTAGCCATTTTCCATAAAAGAAGAAGGACAAGGAAGCATCTTCTTCCAAATTAGCAGTGGCAGATGATGGGTCCGGAGATGGTGTGGCCATGAGCGCTCATGAACCACAAAGGTGGGGTGACATGGACATGTAGAGGAGCTACATGGAAGAGAGGCGAGATCCTTGAGCAGCTCATCTCTTGGATCACAAGTGAGCTATGGCAGCCTTAAGACAGTGGCGAGACAAGTGGAGCAGTGGGTGCATAGATCACAGATGAGGCAGAGGCAGAGGCAGATCTGGAGGCTGGGAGGAGCAACATAGAGAAAAGCAGTAGTAACGTAGAATCAGTAGTAGTACAGATGCTAATTTCACTTCAACAACGCAGTGCAGAGCTGCAGCAGCGCAGAGAGCTTCAGAGGGACAACGCAGTACAGCAACAGTGTGATAGATTTCAGCACAAGGAGCTTATGTGACTTCAGTAATGCAAAGGGAGTCTGATTACGCAAGCAGAGCTGTAGCTGTGCATCTTTCTTTAGATGTCAACATAGATCTGTAGCCTGTGGAGCTTCAGTGATGAGGATGCAGCCCATATGACTTGTCTATCAAATATTGGGCAGGAGATTTAGTTGTTTCTCTCAACAACTGAGGTTGCAGTGCAGTAGATCAACAGTGGCAGTGCTATGAGCAGCACAGATGCAGCATATTAAGAGGGAGTTGCAGTAAAATGGTTGCAGTGGCAATGTCAGAGTCATGGGTAGCAGTATAGAATTGCAACAACAGTGCAGAGTTGAGTGGCAAGAGGCCAAGCTTCAACAACACATAACCAGTGCCCAAAATCATGTAATGCATGAGTGTGATGTATTGCTAGAGCACACCCTTGATGCTAAGAGGGAGTGTTGAGATTTTGTGTATTTGGGATAGCATCAATTGTGCTCTAGGTCCCAAATTTTGAGGAAGGACTAGAGTTCACCTAATCTACAAGACCGAGAAATGGATTTGAGAAATTTCATCTGGTTTAGGAGATATTAAATTAATTAATTATTTTAATGTATTTCCTAAGTTAAAACTTAGGAAAATAAAATAATTAAAGTGAATTTAATTAAACATGTGATGAAATTGTCTTAAGTCACATGGATCAATCTTTCTTTTAATCTTAGCCATTGATTAAATATTTAATCTTGGCCATTGATTTGTCAACGAGAAAAGTATAAAGGAAAGGCTTGTGATCATTTGTAACACACAAAGAGGAAGAGCACTGAAGCTAAGCTGAGATTCTAGGGTGGGGTTGCTAAGATTTCTCAAGTGTTTCAGTTGCAGAGAGGGGAATTTAGACCAAGGGGATGATCTGATCTCGGGGTCTATAATACACAAGAATTAGAGAAGAGATCAGTAAAGACAACGCAAAGGAAGGCAACAGCAACAGCATCATATGGTAGTAGCAACAACAACAGATGGCAACAACAACAAACGATAGTAGCAGCAGTAGCAGACGACAACAGTAGCAACAGCAGCAGCAAGGACAACGTGATTTTCAGGAAACCCTTCAAGGGTTACGCAAAGACCCTTAGGGGCAGCATAGTGACCATGTCACCCAGTCTGGGGTAACGCAGTCCCTTCTAGTAACATCGTTGAGCATTTGGAGGCCTTCGAAGGCTGACATAGTGTCTTTCAGGGGCAGATCTGGGGTTTCTAGGCCTAGATCTGGCTTATTTCTGTAAATCCTGTTTGAGGGTGTGGATCAGTCAATATTGTTGGTCTTAGATCAGCCAAGTGTTGCAGATCTAGAGTTTTATAGAGATGGAACCCATAGTTGTGTATTCAAAAATATTCTTAATAATAGAGCCCTCCAGCAGCCAGAGACCAGTTTTCCCACATTGGGTTTTTCCAGGGATAGTTTGTCCAGAAATAATTGTGTCACTTTGTCTATGTGTGCATGTGCTTATTCTAGATCTGAATTGGTAGAGATCTGTTATGGGTTTTGCTTTGATGTTAACTTGAATTTATTAAGTTGATAACTTGTATAAGTAGGAGAAGCTTAACGAGATTTAAAGAAATAATTTCTGCATAAGAATTAAGATTCAAAAATTTCTACATGCACCACTACACTTCGAACTCTGTTACAAGTAGAATTACTCTGCATGCCTCACCAACTACCTCTAACTTGAAATCCACTAGCTAACTAAATTTTCAAGGTGCATGTTTAACAACTATATGGACGTTCGAGGGCACATGTATAAACATTTCTTTCGAATACACACTTGATGGTTGTACACAGGTCTGAAGGTTTAATTGTAAAATTGAAAATTGAATAGTGTGATTTTGAATCAAAACAGTCAAACTTGTCGAACCTGAGCTAAACCCGAGTCGAATTTAAAATTTTTTGTTGGGTTCACCAAATCCTGTGACTTAGGTTGCACCTATATCTACTTGTGGTTTTGAGAGGAGGTTACTGAAGTGATTTATCAATTTACGCTTGTTAAACAACAAGAATAATTGACAGAATTAGGATAATCGTTGAATGCATATTATTCACAATTATATACATTTTTATACAATGTTTAATGACCCTAGGTTTAATATTGCAAGTGGTCTCTTGAACTCCAAATAATTTTCAGATTCCACACCCAAATGTTGAGATTTTGTGAAGTTGATGTAGCATTGGGTGTGCTCTATTGGACACCTAATCCTCAATGGGTAGGTGTGGAAGGCGAATGGACAAATGGAGTCCAAGAGACCACTTGAAATGGGTAACCAAGGGCCACCTACTATATTATATATATGCATATTTGTAAATTATAATGCAACTCATGCATATCTTTCTCAAACTCATGCTTATCTTTCATGTGTGTGTGTTTGACATAACATGGTTTAACATGGTATCAGAGCCATGATGTGTGGCTTGCTCTATGGGTTTCTCAACCATTAGTTGTGTGGTCTTTTTAAAATTGGGTTCTCTCCCATTTGAGCATTAAATATTTGACCTTTTTTGCACTATTTTAGCCGTCATCTCTGCGTTCTGCAATGTCCTTCCTAGAATTTAAGAAAAAAAAAATCATTACATTTACCACAGTGAATTTTGTTAGCTATATTGTAGCTGCAATCTCTGCCCAGGCGTTACTGTGGAATTCTCTTTTATTCTGTTGTATTCGTTACTGTGGCATTCTCTTTTATCTTTCCGTCGTAGTTGATACAAGTGGAATAGAAGCGGATTATTACATCAAATCATGAGGCACTAACTTAATAATTGATCATGGAAACGATCGATCTATACGTCTCATAATGTAAAACTACTATGTCAGTTCTGCCATCGCGAGGGTGGAGAAAGAAGAACGTTGTTGGGCCAATACCCAGTAAAATATTACTCATCTGCTGGATATCCCTAAGAATTGATGGGTATATCGAATGCTTGGTATTATCGAAGCATTTCCTCGAATTGGATCTTCGGCATCCCTTGACTTCCCTTTCTCCCAAACCCTGCCTCTTCGGCCCTCAACTGTGCTCCTCACACCGACTTTGGCTGCGCTCCCGTTGATCATCCACTTGCCACTGCAACCTCTAGTGACTACATATTGTAGATTGCGCTCCTCAACTCTCGGTGGCCTCACTTCTCCCGTTAAAAGTGTGTGCCCTCTTAGGTCATTGCAAACTCTATCACTTGCATCCCAATACTCATCCAAGCCTTCTCTAAATACATGAACCCGCTTTGCCACCTACCTCCTACACTACCCCTCCATTTCACTACCTTGCGGCCTCCATACGTAGCATATACACCTACAATTGGCCTCCAAAAACGCTCTGTCAATTCAAAACAATGAGCGATTCAGACTATCTTGCAAGGGTAGGAAATGTGAGCAATCTATTGATATCAGAAGCACACTAATTATTATTCTGGGTAATCTTGGCTCGAACGAGGGTCTTCTTTGCGCTGTCTGCACATACCCAGTCGGCCCTCTCCATCAAAACATACCAGTTGCCCTCTACTAATAGTTGGCCCTCGAACCTCTAGTCCCACCGGCTCCTACCTCCGCTCTTGTCAGCTCCCGCTCGCGGCCTCCCGTGGCTCCCATCGCTCTCTCTCTCTGCACATTACTTGCAGCCTCAACACCTCCTCTCCTCCGTGGCACTGCTCAGCCCTCCCACCATGGCCTCTCCACTTGCTCTTCCTCGATGCAGTCCTCGTAATACACTGAATCGTTGCCATTGCTTGTAATGCGCTGCCTATCCACTCATATTTCACCATCTTCTTCTCATCAAAAGGATTTGGAAATCAAAATGTTGAGAGCAAAGAATGTCCAAGTGTGAATGCGAATGACCAGTGAAGTCGGTCATCGGCCAATGTTTACTGCCTTATCATGAGCGTCTTGAGGCCCTTCCAATTCAGCAAGAAATCAACGCAAGTGCAGCAATTGCAGTTGGAGAAGAAGTATGGTATTTCACCTCCATTCATGAGTGCGTATTCCCAAAGCTAACACCATACAATGGTTAATACTCCAAGTTCTCGGCATTGTGTACAGGAAGGGGTTGCCTTGATCTGTGGCTTGGTCGATATACATGACACGAATTCAAAAGTCTACCATCTCAAGAAACGTCTGATTCGGTCAAGCAAGAGTTTGGTGCAGGAGTCGACACACTTCACCACGTATTAGCTCATTGTTATACATTTCTTTCAAGAAGTTGAAGCTTCTGTGGTGTTAAAGTCTTGTATCCCAAAGTTCATTCATTATCTTGAATGCATATAGTGTAGTGAGGTAAATGGTTTTGCGTTGGTTGGACCACTGATTCCATGCATATTTTATGTAGCCAAACCCGTTGTTGATGTTGATGGTAGTGCAGTAGGGTTCACAACTTGATTAATAGAAAGTATTGGGGTTGTTAGTATCTTTGTTTTGTTTTATGTATGGACATATTTAGCACTTTGATGCCCAGAAGAGAGCCTATAGACAAAATGCAGTGGAAGGGTAATATTTGAAGAAGATTTGTTTTGATTTGGTTATAGGAGGAGTGAATCAACCTCAAGAAAAGTTCACATTATTTTGCAATACACATTTATTCTTTATTTACTGAAACTAACTCTAATTAGTGAAGTATTAGAGTGTCTTTAAACTCTGATATAATCTAATGTCAAAGATAGAGTTAAAGTCAGAAAAGACACTCTCATAGATATTCAAACTTCTCTGCAAAATGCACAAGAACAGATTGAGTTTTTGCAGCTCGAATATCTGCTTCAGCAAGAATAATTACAACAATGGAGTCATCATTCTGAACTTGTTTCTGTTCAGAAAATTGAAACAGACTCTTATAAGCAGCAAGTCAATAATGTTGCAGTCGATTCACATTCAGTGTCTAGATCAAGAGAAAATTTGCATTCAAGTGTCGAAATTCAGCATGCGCTTCCCAAGCCCATCATCAGACCTTGGGAAGAGCTTTTCCATAATAAGCACATAACAGGTCTTGGATATGACAAGGAGTTGTCCTTTCATATTTCAGACTACTCCAAGCCCATCAAATTTTAGAGTGCCATATTTCTTCATGATAGCTCACCCACAGCTATTCCAGATCCTGCTCCTCTTCCATAGCAGCAACAACAAATTGTAAAATTCCAACACTGTGATCGAGTTGGCCATATGAAATATCATTGCTTCGATCTTCACCCATGCAAGTTGTTGCGGACAATTTTGTCACCCTTTAGAGACAGTCTAGAGTTGCCATAGACCAGTGCCTAGGACATCTTAATATAGTAAGGAGCTCTTCGTATAGCTTGGGTTGTCAATCCAAAAGCTCACTTACTATCTCTTGTAAAACAAGGAAATAAGTTTTGAATGGGACCAAACTCTCTCAGAAGTTGACACAAAGATAAGAATAATGTAGGAACATCATGTAAAACTCCAATACAAAGGCATCAGACAGTTAAGAGACAACTTACTGTAAAGAGGGCTAGTTCAAGTAATATATCACAGAAATCAAATATCAGGAAGTGAGTGTAGTGAGGAAACATAAAGAAGATATTAGTTAACATGAGACTGATACCCAGATACACAACAGAATCACATAAGGGCATATTAATTTATGAATCCTTATATGACAATGGCGTTTTAAAAGCACCCTCCTCAAGTAACTAATATAGCAGAAAATATGGAAAATATGAACATGGAACAGTATATCATGACTAGGCCTATTTAAAGCGCTTGACTAATTCCAGAAAGGGCACCAACATGGATGAATCCTTACTGCAAACTAATGAGCCACTCGCATTCTAGAACATGATACAATAAGATAAATAGCATGAAATGAGATATTGTATTAACACATAAAAGAAATTACATACTGTGAGATACCAAAGACCAGAATCCTCAGTACTGTCATAACTCCTCCTCACTAAGACCCTACGGGCTCTGAACCTTCATACAGAAATATTACAAAATGTATACAAAAGCCTTTTCACTGCACAGTTTGCTGATAGAAATCTGGAACCCTTACAATGTCTTTCTTCCTAGCTTTTATAAGAGAGATAGAGAATTCTAGAGGAGGAGGTAGATGGAAAACATTTAATGACTTATTTTGAATCAAATGGCGGAAAACATTCGCACCCATGCTATGAATGACTGAACATAAATGATTGTAATTTACAATTTATTTCTTGAAATGAAAGCTGGAAATGAAAATCCGCTTATATACTAGACATAAATAATAAAATATGTAAACATTCGGCTCTTTTCAGGAGGAGGAAGATCTGCGGCAATAAAACCTTGAGGCGCCTGCTTCTGTACATGGTACTTTCGACCTTCAGATTTTGAATTTGAATTTGAAACCTTTTTCAAGCTGGACACTGAATTCATTGCTTCTTCATTAATAATCTGTTGCTGCATTAATGTTTTCATCCGCCCGAATGTGCCCTTTTGATTTTCTCTGGAGGGTTCTATAGATTGAAGTACCTTTCTTTAATGGAGGTCACATCATAGTGACTCCCGGATCCTTTCTGCCAATTTTGTTCCCACCACAAGTTCCTGCAAAAACAAAAGCTTGTTGAATAAAACTAATCACAGAGATAGTGAACATAGTGAGGTTAACAGAAGCGGTGGCATGGGTTTGAGAGGATGATGGAATGACGCGGGGCGGAGACTTCAAACAAAAACACTGAGATGCGACACATAACCGAAATATGTGAACAATGGAAGAAAAGTGGATGACACGAGGGCAAATGACGAAAAATGGCGGAAGAATGCTGATAGTACGAAGACTTGGAAGATTAACTTTTGGAGAAGTTACAAAGGAAAGACATAACAAAACAGCGGAGCAAAGGCTTTGGAGGTGGGACCCGGAGCGCATATCGCAAAATCGCAAGGGGAGAAAATGCGATGGAGGGCATGATGGAATAACAAGGTTCTGCGCTCTGCGCTATGCGATGGGTGTGATCGGTCGAGCGCGGATCGCAAAAACGAAAAGTGCGATGACAGGGGATAGCGCGAACGGGAAATTGCGCTTTTGCGATGGGTCAAATGGGCCTAACCAATGAAAATGCGATCTGCAATAAGCGCCTTTAGGTGCAGTGTTCGATTACATGAATGAAAGGAAGCGCGAAGCTTGTGGAGAAAGGGGCTAGGCATTGTATGATTTTCAAAAGTGGATTTTTGGCCTTTTCGAAGTATTTCCAGCTTGGGGAAGGGCAACGATAGAGAGGAAAAAGGGGACTTTGGCCGAAATGTGAACGGAGGGGCTGATTTGTACAACATCGGCTCCAACTGAGGACGACATGTTTGTCCTCGGACATGCCGAGAACACGTAGACCTCGGGCCCTCGTGTATGTGGATTTTATTCTACGATCCCCTTGCATTTTCAAAACTTATCAGCTTATTTCTATCATTTACATTCAAAATTGAAATCAGACTTACATACATCATATACATTATAATACACCAAGCATGATCTGCTTGAGTCAGTACTGAAAGTAGTGTTTAAGGAATTGCCCATTCACAGGGGCATCTAGCAGATCACCCTGTAGGTTTTCTAACATAAAAGTGTTATTTCTCCCTAGGTTCACTATTTTGAATGGGCCAAACCACAGCGGATCAACTTGGCATGCTTCCCCTTTTTTGCTCTGCGAACATCCCACCTGAGAACCAGGTCTCCAACTTGGAAATTCCTATCTTTTGCATGGCGATCAAATATATCTTTCATCTTTTCCTGATACTCTATCAGTCTCTCATTTACCTGGTTGCGTGTTTCTTCCAATTCTACCAGCTGATTAATTCTTCTGATCATGTCATCTGGTTCTTCCTGATCCTCCTACATAAAACGTGCCACTGGAAATGCAAATTGCAGAGGAAACACAGCATCTCGCCCATATACCAGCTCATAGGGTGACTTCCCTGTTGCTCTTTTGCTGGTTATCCTATTCGCCCATAAAGAAAATCTTAATTGGGAGTCCCAATTCTTCTGATTTTCACTTATTGTTTTCTTCAAGGCCCTCACCAGGGTTTTAATGGATGACTCTGCTAAGCCATTTCCCTGGGGATAGTAGGCTGTGGAGTGAGTCAACGTAATGTTATACCTTTGACAGAAATTTACAAACCTGGCAGACTTGAAAGCCTGCGCATTGTCAGTTACAATTCTAGCAGGGCGGCCAAACCTAGATATGATATTTTCCTCCATAAACCTCATTATTACGGCATCTGTAGCATTTCTGGTAGGCATGGCTTCCACCCATTTCGTGAAATAGTCTGTGGCTGTTAGTATCCATTTATGTTGGCCACTTGATGGAGGATGTATTTCTCCTATGAAGTCTAATCCCCATTTCTGAAATTGTTCATTCACATGAATAGGAATCAGGGGCAAAGCCGCCAATTTCTGTCTTTCTGCAAATCGTTGGCACTTGTCACATGCTCTAACCCAGGCAAAAGTATCTGAGTACAGTTTTGGCCAGTAAAAACCGGCCCTCAAGATTTTATGTGTTGTAGCCCTCCAACTGTAATGTCCTCCACAAATTCCTTCATGAAATTCTGTCAGTACTTTCTGCACTTCATTTTCTGTGAGGCATAACAATAATATACCTAGAGGGTCTCTCCAATAGAGTTGTCCATTGGCAATTACATATTTCTGTGATTTCATTCTTACAGCTCTTTATTTTACCTTATCGTAACCGGTAGGGCAGCTAAGTGTTAAAATATATTCAACTATTTCTTTATACCAAGGACTAGTTAGATATTTCATATGTATCTTTTGAGTGGCCATCTCTAGCCCTTGCTGTTCTTCTTCTTCTTCGAATCCTTCATTTGCTATTATAGATAGATTAATGCCCAAAGCTTGATGATTTGATTCAGATAACATCTTGGCAAGTCCCTATCCTTTGATCAACTTAGTAGGCCTTATATCCAAATCATACTCCTGGATTTTTGCAATCCATCTTCCTCTTCTGCCTTCGCTGTCTCCCTGAACCAGAATGTCTTTGACAGCTGCTGTGGGGACATATGCAGTAATATGAGATTGCAAAACATATACTCTAAAAGCTTTAAGGGACTTTACCAGGGCATATGCCTGCTTCTCCAATATATTATATTTCAATTCAGCATCATAAAGCACTTGACTGAAGAAAGCTATAGGCTGTTCATATCCCTCTTCATTTTTCTGCAATAATACTCCAGCAATTGTATGGGGTGAAGAAAATGAGAATATCATAAATGGCTTTTTGTAATCGGGTCCAGCTAGCATAGGAGCTTCAGCGAATGCCTGTTTTATCCTTGTGAATGCATCTCTAGACTCCTGGGACCATTTTACTTCATTCTCCTTTTTCAACATATTAGTTATATGCCTAACTATCTCGGCATAGTTAGGAATAAACCTTCTTAGAAAATTAATTCGGCCTAAAAATACCTGTACTTCCTTCTTATTTCTGGGCAGAGGAATGATGTTTATTACTTCCACTCTCTTAGGGTCTATTTTCACACCATCCTTTGTTACAATGTGCCCTAAGAGTTTTCCCTCATCTAATGCAAATAAGAACTTTTTAGGGTTGAGGGATAGGCCATACCTTCTGCATTTTTCAAAAGTTATTCTTAAATGCTCAATATGTTCATCATCATTCTTTGAAAACACAGTGATATCATCAAGATAAACTACCAAAAACCTGCCATGTTCTCCAACAAAGGCTATGTCCATTGCCCTCTGAAAAGTAGCTTCTGCATTAATTAATCCGAATGGCATCCTGGCATACATAAAGGTTCCCCATGGTGTAGTAAATGTAGTTTTCTTCTGGTCTTCTGGGAAAACATCCACCTGATTATAACCAGAAAAACCATCCATCATTGACATTCTGGATGCTCCCACTACTTTCTGCAGGATGTGGTCCATCTTAGGCAATGGATAATTATCTTTGAGAGATGCTCTATTCAAATTCCTGAAATCCACACAGAGCCTTATTTCTCCATTCTTCTTTCGAACAGGAACAAGGTTCGCTATCCATTCTGAGTATCTCAATGGCACAATTATCTTGGCCTTCAGTAATTTCTTGATTTCTTTTTCAATAGAGGGAAGCAACAGAGGATTTATCTGCCTGAGTTTCTGCTTATATGGCTTTGCATCTTCCCTCAATGGAATTTTATGCTGCATTATACTAACATCAAAAGTTTTTAGGTCCTGATAGGACCAAGCAAATACATCTTTGTAAGATTGAAACAACTTCAAATACTTTTCTTTATATTCTTCTAGGACTTTTTTAGATAATTTTACAATTTTGGGATCAACATAAGTACCTAGATTCAAATCTCCCACTTGATCTTCTTCTATCGCTTTGCTCGGCTGCAATGGAATATCATCCTTGTTGAACAATCTTTCTAGAGGCACCAGCCCTCTAGGTATAACATTTCCTTTCAGCTGCAGCACTCTATTTCCTGCTATCTTTTCTTCCCATTTATTTTCTGCGATATTTTCAACTTCTTCCTCCTCGTTATCATCAATTTCTGTATTTGTGAATTCTCCCACTGTCTCCATGAATCTCTTCATCTGTTCATCATCTTCGAATACCTGCCAGTGCTTTACATTATCTGGAATGGATGGTCTGTAACGTACCTCCACTTCATATCTTAAGAGTGGATTCTGAGGAGGACGAAATGTACTGGTAGCTACAGTAAGAGAATCTGCTATTCTGTTTTGCTCCCGGGGCATGAACTGTATATTGAATGCTAAGAAGAAATTTTCTATCATGTCCCATACTTCATTTCTATATGCTCTTAACCGTGGGTGCTTAGTTTGACATTCGTTTTTGATCTGTCTAACCACCAACTCAGAGTCTCCCAAGACTTTTAAACATTGGATGCCCATGTTCTTAGCTGTCTGCAGTCCCAATAATAGTGCATCATATTCAGCCACGTTGTTCGTAGCCTCATACTCCAATTTAAAGGACAGCGGCACCCATCTTCCCGTGGGAGAGATTAATAACACTCCAGCCCCATTGCCTTCTCTTGAATTTGCTCCATCAAAATGCAAAGCCCAAATTTCTGATTCCTGATCTCCTTTAGGCTGCTCAGATTGAATTTGACCAAAAAGGGGCTCATGAGCATAATTTTGATTTTCTTCTAACATCAAACATGAGAAGTCTCCCTCTTTGTTATAAACTGGAGAGTTCTCTGAGCAGTCAGCCTTAGTTACCATTTTAACAAATCTAGTCTCCCTGTATAACCTCCTCTCCTGTCCTCCAAAGATAGGGACAATAGCATATGTTAAATCCAATTTGATTGATCCCCCAATCTTTGTACCCCAGGACCTTGACAGCAGCATGCCAAAGCGGGCTGGGATATCAGTGAACACAATGTCCATGACCACACTCTTTGCTATAATTTGGGCCAAATTGACCACTAAATCTTTAATCATTCCCAAGCATTTAACTCTTTTGGAATCAAATGAATATAAATCTTTATATGGTCTTGTAATTTGCAGCCCTAGTTGCTCCATGACAGACAAAGGCATAAGATTATGAGAAGCCCCAGAATCTAACATACAATTGTGTAGCAGCAGATCATGAATAACCAAGGACACGTAAAAGGGAGGAGTAGAGGGGTCTACCTCCTCGATATGTGGGCCAAAGACTACCAGGGGTCTTTCTTCTTGAAGGTTTAGACTATCAGGTGCAATTGGTGTTTCAGGAGGAAGTATAAAGGAAGTAACTTGAGACTGATATACAGGTTGTTTCAGTAATTCAGTCAGTGGGACAGGAATCTTAATTTTCTCAAGTTCTTTTTGCAAATTGAATGCAGACGAGGGTTTTTCTAACATAACTTCCTTGAATTCCTTACTTTCGGCTGAAGGCTTAATCTCTTTCGACACTGACTCAACATTAAGAGGACTGGCTATTTTTGAAGAAGAAGGAATCTGAATATTAGACTACGGGGAAACATTTAGAGGGTTCTTACCTTTTTCCATGCTTTTCTTTGTAGCTGATTCCTTCTGAGCAGATGCTTCTTCCTGAGGTGGTTCTTCTTCTTGCTCTTGAGTTCGGGTCCTCTTTCTTGAAGATCTGAGATCATATTTTACATTGAATTGTGCTTCCATGAAATCAGCAAATTGCTTACAATAATGGTCAATCTCTGCTTCTTCTTCTTCTTCTTGCAGGGGGCACGCCATATCATCATTGTTTGAAAAAGCCAGATTGGAATCCTCTAATCCATAAGCTGCATCTCCGGTGGAATCTTCTACTGGACCTTCCAGGTACAACGGGTGTGGTACCTGGTCCTGTTGTTCCTTTGTCTCTCTCGGCAATATCTGGAGAGGTGGCCTTCTATACTGGGGATTATATCCTCTGTTTGGAGCATTATAGAAATTCTTGGGAGCTGCATTTTTAGCTTCCAATTCAAGCTTGACCATCTTCTTTATCATTTTACTTATTTCATCCAATTTTTCTGAATCTTTTTCTTGATTAGAAGCAGAAATATCTTCTTTGCCTCTCCTCCTAGTATCTTGTTCAATTTTTCCCTTCAGTTTCCCAGTGGAGGCAAAGTTTGCTTCCAATTCCAGAGCATCTGACTGTGCATCATCCAAAGTGGTAGGTTTTCTTTCTCTCAATGCGAAGCCAAAATCAAACTCAAAGGCTGCTATGAAAATTATCTTGGCAGCAGCTTCATGGGGCTTCATTTCAGGAGGCAGGCTCAAATACAACTTATTGAATCTTTTAATAAAATCTGATACCCCTTCATTCTGTTTCTTCTTCATTGTATTAAACTCAGTAAGACACTGACCATGATCTTTCTTTTCTCCCCACTTCCTGAGGAAAACATTCTCCATGACGTCCCAGGTGGTCACAGAACAATTTCCCAATGTCTTGAACCATTTTCTAGCTTCCCCTTCCAAAGATTGCACAAACAATCTCAAGACCACATCCAAATGTTCAACATTTAAGTTTTCTGCAAAGGAGCAGAAGGTCTCAAGATGTTTCTGAGCGTCAACTTCATTTTCACCGTTAAATCTTGGCAGAATCTTCAGATAATCCTATGGCATATCATTTAGCACTTGGGGTAAGGCCAGTGGGGCGTATTTGTTCAAAAGAAATGCAGGAACATTGGCCATTGGAGGAGGTGGGAGTTGTACAACAGTCTGAGATACAAATGAAGGGAGAGGAGTAGGAGGAAGAGGAGCTTGACCATCTTCTTTATCATTTTAATTATTTCATCCAATTTTTCTAAATCTTTTTCTTGATTAGAAGCAGAAATTTCTTCTTTGCCTCTCCTCCTAGTATCTTGTTCAATTTTTCCCTTCAGTTTCCCAGTGGAGGCGAAGTTTGCTTCTAATTCCAGAGCATCTGATTGTGCATCATCCAAAGTGGCAGGTTTTCTTTCTCTCAAGGCGAAGCCAAAATCAAACTCAAAGGCTGCTATGAAAATTATCTTGGCAGCAGCTTCATGGGGCTTCATTTCAGGAGGCAGGCTCAAATACAACTTATTGAATCTTTTAATAAAATCTGATACCCCTTCATTCTGTTTCTTCTTCATTGTATTAAACTCAGTAAGACACTGACCATGATCTTTCTTTTCTCCCCACTTTCTGAGGAAAAAATTCTCCATGACATCCCAGGTGGTCACAGAACGATTCCCCAATGTCTTGAACCATTTTCTGGCTTCCCCTTCCAAAGACTGCACAAATAATCTCAAGACCACATCCAAATGTTCAACATTTAAGTTTTCTGCAAAAGAGCAGAAAGTCTCAAGATGCTTCTGAGCATCGATTTCATTTTCACCATTAAATCTTGGCAGAATCTTCAGATAATCCTGTGGCATAACATTTAGCACTTGGGGTACGGCCAGAGGAGCATATTTGTTCAAGAGAAATGCAGGAACATTGGCCATTGGAGGAGGTGGGGGTTGTACAATAGTCTGAGATACAAATGAAGGGAGAGGAGTAGGAGGAAGTGGAGTATGAATAACAATGGGAATACATTGTACAGAGGCCTGAGGTGTGGATGGAAATAGTTCATGGTTAACAGCAACTACTTCTGTAACCTCTTTAATTTCTTCAGCCTCGAAAGCAGAATGAGATTCTTCTTCAATCCAGGCACTTCCTCTATGTGGAGTCTCCGAGTAAAACTCGGGATTTTCTATTCTAACTTCTTGAGAAGAAAAGGGCGGATAATCTTCAACGGAATATTCAGGATTTTCAGCACGAACTGACTTCCTCTCCTTCCAAACTCTTTTGTGAATAATCTTCTCTGGGTCAGACACGTAATATGCTTTTGACTGAGATGTATCTGACCTCAAATGTGGCTTACGAGGAGCCAGGACTACCAATAAAATTTATCAAATAAAGACCAGTGGAGTCGCCAAGGTGAGAGATACGCAACTCTTCAACTCTCTGTGCTCACCTGATTAGAGAGTGAAAACAATTTGTCGAGACCCAGGGAAACTGATATTCTTGAATTCGCTCCCCGGCAACGGCGCCAGAAAGATGTTGTGGACAATTTTGTCACCCCCTAGAGACAGTCTAGAGTTGCCATAGACCAGTGCCTAGGACATCTTAATATAGTAAGGAGCTCTTCGTATAGCTTGGGTTGTCAATCCAAAAGATCACTTACTATCTCTTGTAAAACAAGGAAATAAGTTTTGAATGGGACCAAACTCTCTCAGAAGCTGACACAAAGATAAGAATAATGTAGGAACATCATGTAAAACTCCAATACAAAGGCATCAGACAGTTAAGAGACAGCTTACTGTAAAGAGGGCCAGTTCAAGTAATATATCACAGAAATCAAATATCAGGAATTGAGTGTAGTGAGGAAACATAAAGAAGATATTAGTTAACATGAGACTGATACCCAGATACACAACAGAATCGCATAAGGGCATATTAATTTATGAATCCTTATATGACAATGGCGTTTTAAAAGCACCCTCCTCAAGTAACTAATATAGCAGAAAATATGGAAAAGATGAACATGGAACAAGATATCATGACTAGGCCTATTTAAAGCGCTTGACTAATTCCAGAAAGGGCACCAACAAGGATGAATCCTTACTGCAAACTAGTGAGCCACTCGCATTCTAGAACATGATACAAGAAGATAAATAGCATGAAATGAGATATTGTATTAACACATAAAAGAAATTACATACTGTGAGATACCAAAGACCAGAATCCTCAGTACAGTCATAACTCCTCCTCACTAAGACCCTACGGGCTCTGAACCTTCATACAGAAATATTACAAAATGTATACAAAAGCCTTTTCACTGCACAGTTTGCTGATAGAAATCTGGAACCCTTACAATGTCTTTCTTCCTAGCTTTTATAAGAGAGATAGAGAATTCTAGAGGAGGAGGTAGATGGAAAACATTTAATGACTTATTTTGAATCAGATGGCGGAAAACATTCGCGCCCATGCTATGAATGACTGAACATAAATGATTGTACTTTACAATTTATTTCTTGAAATGAAAGATGGAAATGAAAATCCGCTTATATACTAGACATAAATAATAAAATATGTAAACATTCGGCTCTCTGCAGGAGGAGGAAGATCTGCGGCAATAAAACCTTGAGGCGCCTTGTTGAGGAGGTAAATCCCCTCTGCGGACAGAGGCGATCCCTACTAGCCCAGCAGGGGTCTAGCAACAAACAAACAATGCTATGACGCAAGCTCCTAGTTACGAATGAAAGACTTGGGATAAGAGCCTACCTGGATTCCAACGCTTGATCTGAAGAAGAGATGCCCCCGTCCTTCAGTCCTGGCAGATCACAATCCTTCCACGATCTCCGCGGATGAACACCTGCACACAGAAGAAACGAACAGATACAAGCATAGGAACCAGCATATGTAACTAAACATCGGTCAGAAAAGATATTACTCGCATTAACATGATGGAAAAAGGAGTGGAACCATAATCATAGTCATCTATTAAAATGATAAACGAATAGAAGTTACAACCAAGTTCTGACGTCGCAGCTTCCTTCGAACGGGTCTCCGGTCGTCCACGTCTCGCAAAGCTCGCCAAGGAAAGGGAAACCTCTCCGGAGTCTCGTAACAATGGTCTCCTCGCTTGAATGGGCCTTAAGGGAAAGAAGGGATTCTTTACAGCACAAAGGCACTTGGGAATAGGGAGATGCAAAGCTTCAGCACTTCCAGACTAGCTTGCCATGGATCCGAGCAAGCTTTTATAGATGGGGAAGGAGGGAGTTGGGATCCCTATTATTATGGGATTGGCCCTATCAACAAGGAAGGTTCCATAGAAGGTGGCAAAACTACTTCCCTTCCATAGAACTCCCGCAGCCAAACCTCCCAACTCAAAATAGGCAATGGTTGTGAGTTTTTTTGAACTCAACTTCCGCCATCCATATTTAAAAAACAGTCCCTAAAATGGGTGGCGCGATTGATGCTCTATGACAGAGCGCCAAGTGGCGCGACCTCTTTACAGGATTTCCCTGATTGGCGCGAGCACTGAACTGTCTACCCGCGCCAATGCAAAAAGAGTTGTTTTTCATGGATTTTGCAAGGAGATGTCTCAAGGGGAAATGAAGCTCATACTCAGAGGGATGCATTGATGATGTTTTCAAGGCATGACAGTGTTCACATGTCACATAATGGGTCCTCCATTGTGCGGGACGGGGAATGGTAAGGACGGTGACAAATTACTGTGTAACAGATGCCCCCTAAAGCATGAGGCCCGAGAGAGAGAGGGGTGAAATGCTTTACGAGAACATGTCCAATTGAAGGCCCGCCGTCGGAAAACCTGCACAGAAAGATACAACTGATATCTCAAGTACATGATGTATATATATGGTATGGACGCAGCCATCCGAACAGAGTATGTTATAATCCGGATCTAGGGTATGGGCGCAGCCATCCAACTAAGATCAAACAAATAGACTCAGGTATGGTCGCAGCCATCCAATCATTGAGTCATGTACATAACGACAATAATCCACAATCGCAGCCTGGATTACAACAGACACAATCCAGGGTCTTGCGCTCCATCTCGACCCAAACAAGTACAAGTTCTAGCATGCGAATGTGTGAGCTGATGTCGAACATGTAAGAACATCGTCTGATTACCAGCCAATAATGAAAGCCGTTAACAGACGCGAGAAAAACCACCAATAATGACGATGGTCCTCAAGGTACTACAGGTACAATCTACGGCGTGTGAATAAATGAGCTGACGTCGAACACCCGCAGAATCATCCGATCGGAGGCCAATAATGAAAACCTCTCGTCGAATGCGACGAACCTGCCATTAAGGCATGCAGGCTCCAAGGTACCATCGGGAGTCTCTAGACCAACTTCCTGGATAATGAGTTGAAGTCGACAGGAAGTGACCTTGATCGAAGGTGGGCCATAATGATTCCCACATCATCGACACGAGACAGAGGAACATAATGTTTTGTTGTGAATTAGGACCATATGAGAAACAGAGGAAGGTTGATATTCGCAGAGGCCAACTTCTCTTGAACATATGAACGGCACGACAATGGACTTGGCAGTATTTGACATCAACGGATCAAAGGTCATGGCGACGAGGCAGTGAACAGATGAGAGGTCAAAAGAGATTACCCAAACCCATCGAAGCAAAGTGAAGCAGCGAGATGAGATGTCCCCAACCCGACACGAATGCAGACAAGTGCCATGTTCAAGAGCGACATACTGCCGACGACAACGACGATGGTTCCATTTTTTCCCCCACCATTTCTGGTGAGTACCCCAATTATTTTTGATAACAAGCTTGAAGGGGATAGCATATGCTTGTGATATAAGTCCGCCCTTCGGGCGAATCCATCCTGGTGCATTTAACGAGTCCCAGGAAGGAGAAACTCGGAGAACGTCATTTCGACTAGATCCGATGTCATCAGGGTTTAACGAGTCTGACAAAGGAAGAACTCGGCGTCTTTTCATGTTTAGAGAGTTTGAAAAGACAGCTGAAAAGAAAACTCCACAGGTTCCTTTTCGTAAATAGTTCCCCAGATCCGAAAAGGTAGAAAACAATATCCGGGAAAACCTCCTAGTCGCAATAGGCTAGGGTATTCCTTTTTCGTAATCAATCCATCCCGGCCCAAAAAAGGGTTAAACTTATACCGGGTGAATGTCGATTCGTGTCCATTTTAACGAGATCGAAACGACAAGGGCCTCGGCGATCTTTTCATATTTAGAGAGTCAGAAAAGAGCTGAAAGATGACTCCAGAGTGACTTTTTCGTGTGTTTACCGAGTCCGAAAAAGTATAAAATACAACTCGTTTCCACCTTTTAAGTCGCAAAAACCTGCCGCTGCACATACCCAACAAGCGTAAAATCCATTTTCGACATAACACATGCAAATATTTGACAAAAAATAACTTTTAAAGCTCATTTAACGTCGAAAAGTTATAAATATGTCTAATGGTAAAAAATGAAATTACTTTTTACTATTTACCTTGTGGAGAGCAACAGTGGTCCATTTGGAGTAGAATCTTCTGACGGTGATTGCGACCAATCCAAGCAACCATTCAGCGTCTCGTCTGTGACAGGTAAGAGGCGCTCCTTTTCTCTTTCTTTTCATGCATTTTTTAATGATTTCCCCTTAGAAATTAGCTCTGTAAGGGCACCTTTGAAATTTTAGGGCCGGGCCAAGTGGCGCGGGTATCGGGCACGGACCCGCGCCACTGAGCTCTTTTTACCAAAGGGCCCGTGCCACATGGCGCGACTGTCAGCAAAACAGTCGCGCCAGCGGCGGAACCCAAATTTTCGCCTAAAATTCCGCTATTTATGCCAAATTTCTTGAATTTTGAAGCTCACAAAAGATCTAATCAGGGGCTTTGGACCATGTGAATGCAGATAAACAGTCAGAATGGCAATCGAATGGAAGAAACGAGAACACGGAGATGAGGACGAAGAGGCCATGCAAAGCCAAGCATGTATGAATGCTCTGAGAGACTGTGGCTTAAAAAAGTTCTTCCTCACGCCATGCTTACGAGCTCAGCCTGAGCTCCTCCAATATCTGATCAACCTCTGGGAGGAAAATGACCAAGTATTCAGAATACGAGACCAGGTGTTGGAATTGGAGGTCACTGACATTTATTTCGTTACTGGATTATCCCGCAGGGGTCCAATCCCTGTACTGACTGGGAGCAGACCATCAGGGGAAAATATGGAAGAAGTAATGGCGCGGGTGTGTCGCGGGGCACAAACAGGAACAGGGAGTAAGAAGGTATACATCTCAACCATCCCCGATCTAGCACTGAGAGTTGTACTCCACACCATTACGCGGGCTGCTAGATCGCAGGCACCGCACGAGGCTACAAAGACTCAACTCTTACTGGCCTCAGAATGCATGGGTCCCCGACTGTATGATTGGGCAACAGCCGTCACGATCAACATGAAAAGGCAGCTCACCAAGTGTAAACAGGGGAAGCTGAAACAATTCGGCTATGGTTCCATCTTGGTATCGTTCATTCTGGAACGCATACCAACCTTCCAGGGCCAAGAGGCCCATGTGGCGAGTCCGGCACCACGAGAGCCGAGAATGGCTCGCTGGGCAGCATTGATGCCCAGATCTGGAGGCGGGCAACAGATGTCCTGGAAGCCCGAGTTCTTCAGGTGGCTACGGCGCCAACTGATCGTTGTGGAAGATTGGCCCTATTCGGGAACTGACTTTATAGGGGACCCAGATCTCCCGCTACCAGAAGGAGACGACTGGGATGAAGAGCTGGGTAAGACCTCATATTTTTGATTTTATGTTTATATGTTTTTTTTTTGTTAATACACACTTGTCTAAACACAATTATATATGCATGCAGATGTAGGACCTGAGAGACCAGCCGGGATGTCTCCTATCTCCCGGAGAACACAACTCGCCCCTGAGATCCAGGGGGAAGGCACCGGAGGAGAGGCACTGGTTCAGAACCTCGAGGGGATCGTTCATGGGATCCCAGACTATGCCCGACTGTCAGACGTACCGATGGAGTACCAGCGCCACACGGTGGGAGTTCCAAACCGGCTCCACCGAATCCTGAGGCGGCTAGTGCGTGCAGTGACGTGCTATCATGAGCACCATGCTGATTAGTCTCTAGGATTTAGCCACACCTATTTTTTTGAGAGACACAGTGTCTCCGGATGTATTAAGACAATTATGTATATTTTTTGAGTTTTGTGATGCACACCGTGCAAACATTTCGACACACACATATATATATATATATATACATATGACTATTTGGATGGATCTTTCTTTACATGTGATGATGTTTTCTATATGTCATGCGAATGTCTAATACAAATGTAATCTAATGTATCAGTTACATAACAAACGACCCAATGCGAAATGTATTCACACAATGTATCTAATCACACATTTCATTTTTACGCAAGCTTAAAAGCACACATGAACACACACATATGCAAACTATGCTTGAAATGAGTTTTATTTTTACGCAAGCTTAAAACACAAACTATGCTTGATAATAAGAAAGGCGGGCATGCCCCCCAGCATGTTGTCTCAAATCGAGGCACATGCCCCCCAAGCTTCACTCGATTGAAAATGGAGTGAAGATTGAACACACACGAGATTTGAGCTGAAACTGACAAAACTCGAATTGAATATGCTTGTGTTTCATTATTTTAACGAGGTTGACACACTTAAAAGAACTATCCTCGAACAACTTGTTTCATTGTTTTTAGGAGCTCGACACAAGTGGAGGAATTATGCTCCAGCGATCTTGTTTCATTTTTTAAGGAGCTTGACACAAGACAACGAACTGTGCTCCGACAACCTGGTTTCATTTTTTAAAGAGCTTGACACAGGGGAACTGTGCTCTAACCGACTTACATCAAAATGAACAAGAAGGCGGTGCTTCCAAGAGTTCCACTCCTGATGGAAGGGGAACATCCTGGAAGTCAGGACCCAATGCCCTCAGCACATTATGCACGACGGCATCATCACTGAGCACAGGCACGGGGTAAGTAGACACATAGTTGACCTGCGGTGGGGCAGATACAACAGGTGGGTAAAAACCAGGAGGGGGTGATGGCGGACCAGCTGCCACAGTGGGACCAAAGAACGACAGTTGATCAATGGTCACGATCCTTCCTTCATGCGGAAAACAGGCCACGCGAAAGAGGGAGGAGACGAGCGCTCCCATGGCATAGGTGTAATCACACCCCAAAAGCAGATTGAAATCCAAGGGGCCTGGAACGACCATCACGTCCATATGGACGGTTTTACCTCCCAAAGTAACAGGTAACCTTGGAAGGATCCCCAACGGTTGACTCGTCCTTCTATTGAATGTCAACAGATTGTGCGTAACAGGCGCAAGCGGTGGCGAACCGAAAGCTTGCCAGGTAGTTGAAGACAGAATACTAACAGACGCACCTTCGTCTATAATGGTGCTGGGTACAACCAGACCAAGAGCCTGCACTGTGAGCTCGAAAGGCACATAAGACGGAAGGCGAAATCCTGCAAATCGATTCCAGTCAAAGGAAGCGACCAAACTACTCGGAGGGCTACCATCGACAAGCGAAGGTCTTCCCCTGATGTTACGGTAGAAGAATCATCCTCCATGACCTCCATCTCGAAGGCGGGAGGGATATCCTCTGGAGCCTCCATCATGGGAGGTGGAGGAGGGGCTTCTTGAAGTACAGGGGCAGGAGAATCGTTCTCCAAGCCTGAAGAATCTGAAGAGACCAGAAGGACATGAGGGGTGTGAGATCCACTCTCGACAGAAAAGACCTGGTGCACCGCGGACGGGGCCAGTTCAACCGATCCTACGACCAATGGTTGGTCAGGGACGGATTCGTGAATTTGAATTTCTGGGGGAGTGGGATCGACCAAGGATGACTCTTGACCAATCATAGGATCAGCTGGCAGAGGACTCAAAGAAAGCCGATTATAACCAGGTGGAAGGCGTGGTGTAGAACCGACTGGGTTGTCCAAGACTCGCTTAGCTTCATCCATATAAGGACAAAGGTGAATGGCATGGTGCCCTTCACACAATTTACAGGGATTGGTGATCTTACCCTGCTTCTTAGAGTTCTTATCAACAGCAGCTGAAGACGTGCCCCCAACTTGACTCCCGGAAGCCAAAGGCAACGGTGGGCGGCCGTCGGACCATATCTCGAGCACCTTGGGAATGCCAGGGCAGTCCCGAAGCAAATGGCCTCCCGTGCACAACATGCACGGGAACTTGACTTTCCGAGGAGGGTTGGAAGGACTATCAAGAGGAGATTCCTTAGGGACAGTAGCTGTACATTTAGCCTCTCGCTTATCGAACTTCTTCTTCTTTGTCTTCTTCTTCTTCTTCTTAGCCACCTGGTTACTTGAATCCAGACTTTCACCAGGCGAAGTAGAAGAGGAGGACGCAGAAACAGGCGAAGAAGGGGAGAGGTCCACCTTGGAATCAATATGAGGTTGTTCAGGTGGAGGAACTGATTGAACAGTAGTGGAGACATTCGGGACAACAGAGGTTGAGAACAACCAAACAGGCAACCCAACAGTTAACCCAGGAAGGGACAACGTCGCCATGTAAGGAGCACCAATATTTCCAAAAGGAGGAAAATGACCAGGATTCCCTTCTGAGGGGATTCCTTGGTTGGTGAACTCTGGAAAAGTTGCCATCAAACTCAAAACCACACACAGCCGTAAAACGTAGTCACATAATAGACAAACAATAACAAGAAGAGCTATGTCCTGTAATCGTGAGCATTTGATTTTACCACATTGGAAAATAAACAAACTAATGCCATTTTAAGAGTCGAGAAAATCATAAAAGATAGATTCTGATTTTTTTAGAGTTGATAAGGTTGAAAAGACAAGCTTAATTGG
This sequence comes from Pinus albicaulis, assembly GCA_034641835.2. Classification (NCBI taxonomy): domain Eukaryota; kingdom Viridiplantae; phylum Streptophyta; class Pinopsida; order Pinales; family Pinaceae; genus Pinus; species Pinus albicaulis. The sequence continues at coordinate 368,904,620 of CM076572.1, forward strand.
CCTTTTCAAGTTTAGGGAGTCAGAAAAGACCAAATGACTGCTCAGGAAATACTAGGCACAAAGGGTGTACCAAATATCCGTGAACCGCAATATACACCTTGGTTTATATAATGAAACGGAAATCGACCAAGGACTTTCCGTACGTGCAGGTAGTCTCCCCGAATGCTGTGTTCGGTGTATCACGGGTATAGGGCGGCAGACTCGGCTTCCTGTGGATAAAGGATTGAAAACCTAGAGGGGTCTCCCTTTATATACGCGACGGTACGGGGAGCACAAGTCCGTACTAGCGATGTCTAAAGCCAAAAGGCGAGCGACAGCTGCTAGGTTTAACGACGCCGGAACACGTCTCTAGCCTAGAATTTCTAAAAATGTTTCGTTAAGTTCCAATGTTGCCTTAGGTTAATTGAATAAATTTTACAGTTGATCTTCAATTAAGTTTCAATTTCCAGGCCCTATCGTATGTAGTGTCTCGTAAATGCAAGCTATATGCCACGGTGCAACATTTCGTTCGATGAAAACTAGTTAAATGAGAGTTGAGAGCTTTTATGCAAACGAAATGAACGGAATACAAACAAGAATGTCTCTAATGCAACTAATGCAATTGCACACTTTTCATTCAAACACTAATCACTAGCAATATGGAAAAGATCACAATTTGCACTAATTTAACAAAAGCAAAAGAGATTATATATTTTTTTATTTTATTTTCAATGTTTAATGGCTAATGTGCACTGAAAACAAAAGGAACAATTTGAGAAATGATATCTAAGAGAGCGAAGCAAACAACATTCACTCAACGAGGCAAGCAACCAAATCTCTAAATCGACCCAAAGTCCCTCAAAGCAAAGAAAGACTCGAAAACCTCCGATGGACCATGTGATCTAGGTCCAAAGCAAGGCAAACGAATTCTGAATGAAGGAATGAACAATCACTCAAAAGACGCAGCTAAACAATCAAAGACTGGTAAGAGAGCGTGGAGAATCAATCAACAAGTTGACAGGACAATCAAGACACCAAAACTCCAAAGGAGGGCTCGATTCACTAAGCCACTAGATGCCCTAGGGCTCAAATCGTGAAATCGATAGACAGAGGCAAACAACCCAAGGATAGCGGTGAATTCCAGTCAAACAAGACTCCAACACACTCAGACAATCAGAAAATCAAGAAGAAAAGTACTGGTCAAGCTCAGAAAGCTAAAAAAATGAAGAAACTCAAAAAAGTCACAGGGGTGGCGCGACTATGGCCTTGAAACTGGCGCCAGAGGCCGATTGGCGCGAGACAGACAAATGCAACAAGCGCCAAGTGGCGCGACTGTCGGGTTAAAACCCGCGCCAGTCGAGTTCTTCAATAAAAATTAAAAACAAGCTACTCTGAAAGTAGACCAATACAAGCTAAGCAAACCAAGAGACTAAAATAATGAAAGAATCCAACCCAGAAGGTTCATCAAGCAAGGAGAAACAATCAAAGCGAACCAATCATAAACGGGACAAGGAAAACCGGACGATCCCCAGTGGAGTCGCTAATTTGTTGAGGAGGTAAATCCCCTCTGCGGACAGAGGCGATCCCTACTAGCCCAGCAGGGGTCTAGCAACAAACAAACAATGCTATGACGCAAGCTCCTAGTTACGAAATGAAAGACTTGGGATAAGAGCCTACCTGGATTCCAACGCTAGATCTGAAGAAGAAGATGTCCCCGTCCTTCAACCTTGGCAGATCACAATCCTTCCACGATCTCCGTGGATGAACACCTGCACACAGAAGAAACGAACAGATACATGCATAGGAACCAGCATACGTAACTAAACATCGGTCAGAAAAGATATTACTCGCATTAACATGATGGAAAAAGGAGTGGAACCATAATCATAGTCACCTATTAAAATGATAAACGAATAGAAGTTACAACCAAGTTCTGACGATTGCCGTTAGCCTCTTCGAATCCATGTCTCCTGGCCGTCCACGCTCTCGTTAAAGCCATGTATGTAGGGTGAAACCTCTCTGCAGTCTCGTAACAATGGTCTCTGCTGAATGGGGTTCTATGGTTAGCGGGACTTTTACAAAGACAAGAACAGAGAAACAGAGAAGCAAGCTTCAAAGATTTCAAGATTACTTATGCGGATTCGAGCAAGTTTAGATGTAGGCATGGAGGGAGTTGGGATCCATATATGCAGATTTAATCATCAACAAGGAAGGTTCCATAGAAGGTGGCAAAACATTTCCCTTCCATTAACTCCCATACCTGTCCCCTAACTCAAAATAGGCAATGGTTGTGAGTTTGTTTGAATCAACTTCATTATCCATATTAAAAAATACCCCGCAGTTGTGGCGCTGACATGTTTCATGACAGATGTGCTTAAGGGAAAAAGTACCTCTTTGGCTGTGATTGATTGGCGCGAGCACTGAACTGTCTACTCGCGCCAATGCAAAAAGAGTTGTTTTTCATGGATTTTGCAAGGAGATGTCTCAAGGGGAAATGAAGCTCATACTCAGAGGGATGTATTGATGATGTTTTCAAGGCATGACAGTGTTCACAGGTCACATAATGGGTCCTCCATTGTGCGGGACGGGGAATGGTAGGGACGGTGACAAATTACTGTGTAACACGCCTGCTTCTGTACATGGTACTTTCGACCTTCAGATTTTGAATTTGAATTTGAAACCTTTTTCAAGCTGGACACTGAATTCATTGCTTCTTCATTAATAATCTGTTGCTGCATTAATGTTTTCATCCGCCCGAATGTGCCCTTTTGATTTTCTCTGGAGGGTTCTATAGATCGAAGTACCTTTCTTTAATGGAGGTCACATCATAGTGACTCCCAGATCCTTTCCGCCAATTTTGTTCCCACCACAAGTTCCTGCAAAAACAAAAGCCTGTTGAATAAAACTAATCACAGAGATAGTGAACATAGTGAGGTTAACAGAAGCGATGGCATGGGTTTGAGAGGATGATGGAATGACGTGGGGCGGAGACTTCAAACAGAAGCACTGAGATGCGACACATAACCGAAATATGTGAACAATGGAAGAAAAGTGGATGACACGAGGGAAAATGACGAAAAATGGCGGAAGAACGCTGATGGTATGAAGACTTGGAAGATTAACTTTTGGAGAAGTTACAAAGGAAAGACATAACAAAACAGTGGAGCAAAGGCTTTGGAGGTGGGACCCGGAGCGCATATCGCAAAATCGCAAGGGGAGAAAATGCGATGGAGGGAATGATGGAATAACAAGGTTCTGCGCTCTGCGCTATGTGATGGGCGTGATCGGTCGAGCGCGGATCGCAAAAACGAAAAGTGCGATGACGGGGGATAGCGCGAACGGGAAACTACGCTTTTGCGATGGGTCAAATGGGCCTAACCAATGAAAATGTGATCTGCGATAAGCGCCTTTAGGTGCAGTGTTCGATTACATGAATGAAAGGAAGCGCGAAGCTTGTGGAGAAAGGGGTTAGGCCTTGTATGATTTTCAAAAGTGGATTTTTGGCCTTTTCGAAGTATTTCCAGCTTGGGGAAGGGCAACGATAGAGAGGAAAAAGGGGACTTTGGCCGAAATGTGAACGGAGGGGCTGATTTGTACAACACAAGCACTGTGGTCGGCACACCTATTCTTCACACATATGCTTCAGAAACAAGCCTCCTGCAAGAACACAGATTCATCTTGGATGGATCGCTTCTTGGCAATGGGAATCAACAGCCAAGAAGATGTTTAAATCATATGTCATAACTTGTTCTAGAATATTAAACAATCTTGCATTTGAGTTTTTTCCATCATCTCACCTTGTACCTGACAGGGGTTAAAATGGTGGTCATTTGCAAGCTTCAAAGCCATATCAAGTGAGCTTGAGCCATAACATGTCATTCCAGATTCATAGTTGTAGCCAGAGACACAACACGTCAAGCAAGCCTGAGCCACAACCTATCATTCCAGATTCAGAGTTGTAGCCAAAGACACATATGCCCATGAGCATGCCTCTGGTTGGTGGATAGCCTTAAACCATCTATGTGAGGTTGATACTCTTCCTCTTCAAAGAATTTGAGACACTTCCTCTAGCAGAAGACTTCAACTTCTTGCAATTTTTGGAAGAATTCTAGGAAATGCATTAAGCATTCTAGAGTTGGTGGTCATCCTTAAACCATCATAGGTTGTATTATATATATGCATCTTTGTAAATTATAATGCAACTCATGCATATATTTCCCAATCTCATGCTTATCTTTCATGTGTGTGTGTTTGAGATAGCATGGTTTAACATGCTCTAGCCCTGAAATTTTGTGGAGGGACTAAGACACACTTGAACTCCAAAACCCAGAAAGTGTTTTGTGAAATTTCAACTGGTGTTCAAGTTATTCAAATAATTAATTATTTTAATGGATTTCCTAAGTCTAAACTTAGGAAAATTAAATAATTAAAGTGAATTAATTAACACATGTGCTGAAATGTTCTAAAAAGACACGGATCAAGCAGTCTTTTAATCTCAGGCATTGACAAGTTTTTTAATCTCGACCATTGATGAGATCATCGAAAAAGCATAAGAGAAAGGTTTGAGGGTCAATTGGAGAAACACACATAGAGGTAGAGATGAGAGATTGATATGGAATTCTAGGGCAAGCTTTGCTAAGAATTTCCAGAGGATTTTTCTACAGCGAGGGGTAGTATTGGCTGAGGGTATGATCTGACCTCAAAGCCAAGAGTCAGCAAGAGGCAAAGGAGAAACTTTCAAGGACAGTGTAGAGGATCAGTGAGCAACAAAATCAGATACAGAGTAGCTGCGCAGCGCAGGGGCTTCAGCCGCTACGCACGCCGAGGAGGGGCAGCGCTGCAGCTTTAGGGAGCTTCAGAAGTTACGTAGAGGCCTCCAGAGGTAGCATAAGGACTGTGTCACCCACTCTGGGGTTACATTGTCTCTCTCTGAGCAACGCAGTGGCACGTAGAGCCTAGCAAAGCTGACGCTAGGGCTTCGAGGGCAGCGTTGGGGTTTCTAGGGCCAAATCTGGGCTGACTCTTGTAAATCTCGTTTGAGGGTGTGGATCAGTCAGATATTTGGTCTTGGAACAATAGTTTAGCTACAGATTTATTTTATTCTCTATTGGGTTTTCCAGATTTGGAACCCAAATTTTCTCTACTCAGATTCTACTTAATAAAATAAACCCTCGTATCTGTTGCACAAGTTTTCCCGCTTTTGGTTTTTACGGGGACTTATTGCAAAAAATCAGTGCGTCACTTTGTTTGAATGAGCATAGTATTTAGTACATGACCTGCATGTGTAGACTATAGTTGTGTTTACTTCAGTATTTTTTGAATTTAATTTCTGAAGATAACTTATATAATTTACTCAAGTAGGAGAAGCAAACCATGACACTGTAGTAGAATTTTCACATGGTATCAAAGTGATAACATATCAAGCTGAATCTCCAACAAATATGTTGAAAAATATTTTTTCTACAGGATCGCAATAGAAGTAGTAGAGATCTGAAAGGGGCAGCTTAGCAGCAGGAGGACGCAGATCCAAGGATGGGCAGCGCTATAGATTCAGAAGGCCATCAGGCTTCACAAAGCCTTCCCAGGCCAACGTAAGGACTACGTCATCCAATTTGGGGTTACGCGGTCCAATTTTGAGCAGCGTTGAGGCTTCACTGGGCCAGTCAATGAGACGCAGTCCAATCATTCTTCCTGTTGCAGAAAGCGTTGGCAAGATCCGGAAGTAGTGCTTCAGATCTTCAACAGTGTTGGTGTGGTAGAGATTCTGCAATTGTAGAATTGTGCCTAGCTAAGTCAACAAAGGGGGGAGGAAGACAATTACTCAGCAGATCCGAGCGAAATAGATCTGAGTTTCAATCAGGAGTGTGATCAAAGAGTTATGTCTAATTGTGTTTGGGTGGAAGATTTCCAGGAGGGAAATCAGTTTTCAGAAGAAGCAATTAATAGAGGGTTTCTAGTCACCAAGAAACCCAGATCTATAATTTCTGTAGCCACAGAAAGTGGGAGAAGAGAATTGTTTATGTCTGATTTGAGCTAGATGGCTTCTCATGGGTTGAGAGACCAGGATAGGTTGGATGGTGTGTCCAACTTTTTCATCTGGAGGGCATGGATCCTATCAGTCCTAGATGAGTATGGCATCAAGGACCATGCAACGAGTGTTATAGTTGTGCCTACAGATCCTCTTCCTCTGAAGAAATTTAAGGAGAATCAAGTGCAGACTAAGCGTTTGATCATGGATGAAGTGAAGGATCACGTAGTACCACATATTTCCGATAAGAATACGGAAAATGACATGTGGGTTGCTCTAGAAGCAATGTATCAAGGGAGCTATGTCAAACGAAAAATGCTCTTAGAGAATTAGATGAGGCTTTTCCAGATGTAGAAGGGTGAGGAAATAGATCCTTTCCTTTTTCGACTTCAGACCATCTGAGACCAACTGGTTGGCATGGGTGCAACTCCAGATGAAGGAATCTTAGTGAGGAATGCCCTGAATGCAGTCTCCGAGGAATGGGAAACATTTGTCCAGAGTATACTGGGCGGAGCAGCGTTACCATCCTGGGCATACATGTGGGTATCCTCCGCCAAGAGGAGATCAGGAGGATCACCAAGAAGCAGAATATCAATGGTGGGACAGTGAGAGTGAAGAAAGAAGAGGAAGATGATGTAGCCCTTGCATCAAAGGAAATAAAATAGCAAGGGAAGAAGAAGAGGACCTTTCCAAAATCCAGTGCTTTAACTGTGGCAAACTTGGACACTTCGCCAACACTTGTCCTAAGAATAAGGACAAAGGAGCTTCAGATTCCAAGGCAACAACAACAAAGGATGATAGTTCTGATGATGATGCAGCAATGAGTACTCATGTGCCTCGGGAGAAGAGGTGGGGTGACATGGATCTATAGAGAATCTATAGACACTGGTGGGATCCTTGAGTCAACCCTACTCTTGGATCACATAAGAGCTACGGGAGCCTTAAGACAGTAGAGAGATGAGTTAGGAGATGGTTGAAGAAGGTCACAGTGAAGCAAAGGGCAGTGATGGAGAGCTGGAGAGGGAGCGGCATATTGCAGAGGCAGGAGCAGCGTGAAGGCATCAGTGCAGAGACTAATGGGACATCAGCAGTGCAGAGAGGTTGTGTTCACGCAGTGCAGAGTTGCAGTAGTGCAATAGCTTTAGGAGGACAACGTAAATAAGCAGCCAAGAGAGCTTCATCGATAGATGCAACTTGACTTATCTATCAAATAGTTGGGCATGAGTCTTTTAATTGCTTACTTCTCGGCAACTGAGTTGTAGTGCAGTAGTTAGCAGTTGCAGTGCTATGGGCAGCATGATGCAACAATTTGAGAGGAGCTACAGTACAAATGTGGCAGTGTCAGTGGCAGTGACATGGGCAGCAATATAGAGAGTAGAAATGCAGTGGATGGAGGGCAGCAGGCCAAGAATCAACAACACATAAACCAACATCAAGATTTTGCAATGCATGGTGTGGATGCATTGCTAGAGCACACTCCGTGCTAAGAGGGAGGGTTGAGATTTTTTGTAGTTGGTGTAGCATCGGGTGTGCTCTAGCCCTGAAATTTTGTGGAGGAGCTAAGACACACTTGAACTCCAAAACCTGGAAAGTGTTTTGTGAAATTTCAGTTGGTGTTCAAGTTATTCAAATAATTAATTATTTTAATGGATTTCCTAAGTCTAAACTTAGGAAAATTAAATAATTAAAGTGAATTAATTAACACATGTGCTGAAATGTTATAAAAATACACGGATCAAATAGCCTTTTAATCTGTTGTTGATGCGTGTTTTAATCTCAGTCATTTATGAGATCATCGAAAAAGTATAAGAGAAAGGCTTGAAGGTCAGTTGTAGACACACACAGAGGCAGAGCTGAGTGACTGATCTGGAATTCTAGGGCAGGGTTTGCTAAGAATTTTCGGAGGATTTTTCTGCAATGAGGGGTAGTATTGGCTGAGGGGATGCTCTGATCCTAGAGCAAAGAATCAGCAAGAGGTAGAGGAGCGACTTTCAAGGACATCGTAGAGGAGCATAGAGCAGCAGCAGCAACTGCGTAGCGCAGGGGATTCAATCGCTATGTAAGTGCTACACATGCCCAGGAGGGGCAGCGTTGCAGCTACAGGGAGCTTTAGAAGTTACATAGAGGCCTCCATAGGCAACATAAGGACTGTGTCACCCACTCTATGGTTACACAGTCCCTCTCCAAGCAGCGTAGTGGCATGCAGAGCCTAGCAGGGTTGACGTTGGGGATTTAGGGGCAGCGTTGGGATTTCTAGGGCCAGATCCGGTTCGAGTCTTGTAAATCTCATTTGAGGGTGTGTATCAGTCAAATATTTGGTCTTGGAACAATAGGTTAGCTGCAGATTTCTTTTATTCTCTATCGGGTTTTCCAGGTTTGGAACCTAGATTTGTTGTACTCAAATTCTACTTAATAAAATAAACTCTCATATATGTTTCACCGGTTTTCCCGCTTTGGGTTTTTTCAGGGACTTATGTCCAAAATTCAGTGTGTCACTTTGTTTGAATGAGCATAGTATTCAGTAAATGATTTTCATGTGTAGACTGTAGTTGTGTTTACTTCGGTATTTTTTGAATCTAATTTCTGAAGATAACTTGTATAATTTAATCAAGTATGAGAAGTAAACCATGATACTGCAATAGAATTTTCACACCAAAACCCTTAATGGATTAGTTGTCAAATATTCCCCCCTTAATCTGAAGGGATATATATGAGTCCAAGCATAAAGTTGTAATACAAATATGCAAAAAAAACATTGCAACAATAGGTTGAATATGCTCTCTAAAATGATGGAATAAGGTGGGAGAACTCGAGGTCTCAACCGATTGTGGTTTAACAATGACCACCAACATTGAAACACTTTGTTTAGTTCCTAGAACAATTCCAAATCTAGCTAGAAGTTGAAGTCTTCTACTAGAGGAAGTGCTCCTTATTTTTTTGAAAATGGAGATCATTGAAGTATCAACCTAGAACAATTCCAAATCTGGAAGAAGATGAAGTATTCCGCTAGAGGAAGTGTTCTAAAAAGAGATACCATTGAGGTCTCAACTTGTGGTGGCTTAAGGAATGCCACTAACCAAAGGCATATTCATGGGCTTCTTTGTCTCTCGCTACAACTCTGAATTTGGATATGGATAACTCTGGCTCTACGCTCAAGTAGCAAGTTTATGTTGTGGCTCAGACTCACTTGATGTATTTTTGAAGCTTGTAGATGACCATAAATCCCCCCCCATCAGATCTAAGGTGAGAAGATGAAAAACTCAACTGCAAGACGTGTCAATAGTTGAGAACAAATTTTATGGTATGACCAAAATATCTTCTTGGTTGTTGAAGCCCATTGCCAAGAAGTGATCCATCCAAGGTGAATATTCGTTCTTGCAGGAGGCTTGTTTCAAAATCATCTGTTTGAAAATCAATGCTTACAAGTGTGAAAATCAAAACAATGATCTTGGCTAACTCGGTCACAATGTTGGGATTTGACAATTGTTGCTTGTTGTGAAAGAGAAGTAGGATCATGTGAATATGAACCATCTTGAAGAAATCCAACACTCTAAAACTGAATGCACTTAGAATAATCTGGAATATGAAAGGACACCTCTTTGTTGTATCCAAGAATGATTTGTGCTTGTTGCTAACAAGTTCTTCCCAAGGTCTGATATATGGCTTAGGAAGTGCAGTTTGAACTTCTGCATATGCATGCAAATTTGTTCTTGCACTAATCACTGAATGTGAATCAACCTCAACTTTATTGATTTGATTAGTTTATGGAAGTTGAAGTGAGTTTGTCTCAAACTTAAACAAAGGATCGTTCTTAACAAAAACAAGTTCAAAGTGATATATTTTTTGTTGTAACTCGTATTGTTGTAGCTATGATTCGAGTTGCATAAAATTGATATTTTCCTGTGCATTTTACATACATATTCTAAGTTAGCAAGAGAGGTTTTGCTGACGTTTACCATATAATCATTAATAGTGGAGTATCAAAGTATTCATTAACTCTAATGCTTCATTAAATTTGGCCCTTGTGTTAGCAAAAATAAAAGCCTCTCCTTAAGCAAAAGCTTCCCACAACAAACTTAATACAGAAGGAAAGCAATCGCCTAACAAAAATGTGGTTCTTAAAATCATTTGGTAGGGAAAGAGAGATGTGCAACAATGGAACTAAGAATTTCCAATTAGTATACATAGGACCTATTGATTTTTCCAAAATCAAAATTGAAACATTAAGGAATTTTATACCATTACCCTCTCAAATTGAAGTCCTATGAACTTTGGCATACTTGGCACATAATTAAATCTCCATATTGACTTGTAAAACTTCCAATATACAACAGATTCAAACCAACAACACGAATATGGAAGACCTTGTACTTGAATAAGTGATGAAAAATTATAATGGCAGTAGCACCAAAGGGAAGCCTAATGAAAATATCGCTTCTCGATTGGAAAATAATGACCTCAATTCCCTTGAGATGGAGACTGCGGCGGCTATAAAATGGTCTGATTTGTTGCAGCAACCTTTTGATTCGATTGCAAAAGACAAAGTTAACCATCCCAGCTGCCCTACGATTTCATATCAATTGCAAGATACCTCAAGATTTCGTGGCAATTTCTAATAACGCATTCTTATCTATCCAATCAATGGTGATGAGTTGTAATTTTAATTAGCCAAATGAAATGGGTGTGCCTCTTCCACTATTCCATATTGTATTTCGGTTAGTAGCCACTCGCTTTTAGAATATATATGAAGCGTTGTGCCATATCTCATCCAAATTACATGAGCGATGTTATTCTAATGATGCCAAACAGGAAGGTGACAATCCTCATAGCCAATACATTATGCCCATTCATACTTAGTATCTCACAGTCCAAATTGTGACGAACGTGAGGTTTTATCGTTCCTATATGGACGCTCATACATCTATTTTGAAGGTCATGCTTGACGTTGTTGTGCCTATCGGCTCTCCTATCAAAAGTCAAATTCTGGTGCTAGAAGCAATTATCAGCACAGAGCTCCTGAGGAGCATAAAGAAACACGGTCTACTGTCGCCTTGGACACGATCGACAAATCAAATTTGATGAGACTTCTCCTTCTCCATCCCACGGTATTCAAATATACAAAAATATGTTCGCCCTCAAAGAAAACGCAGAGAGTATACACCAATTCCAACGTCTGAGCAGAGCGATTCTAAGCTACGAGTAGGTGTTATTGTGGAGATCCTGGTGTTTTACCCATATACCAACGCATAAATGAATTGAACGACCCTTCAAATCTGGCTAAGCATTCAACGCAGGAAACATAAAGAGAATAAAGTTGTGCACGGCGTTGAACGCATTAATGGTGATAACAATATACAGCAAGAGGCCGACAATGTACGGAGGAGCGACTCAAGGATGAAGGAAAAGAAGGCACATATGGTGATTGAGAGAAATATCCATTGTTTGGGTTTCAGAGAAACACCAAACTAGTGGAGCATTAGAGTAGTCACTCAGTGAAGAAACAAATTTATGATAGATAGACTGGCTAAGAAGGATGGCAGGTCTGTAAAATTCTACGAAACGTTCTAATGCTTTCAGAGGAAGTAACATTGGATGCACCAGGGTTTGCTAAAGACATTGGAGTGAAGAATGGCAGGATCATTCAAACCACCATTTTTATTGTAACTCACGGTGTAATAATCAAGTAACATATAATGACCTCTTATTCATTCGCAGGGACAGATCTGAGCGGAAGAAGTGGTGGCACAGCTAACATGCACACAAAGGCCAAAAAAACCAGTGGTTCCAATTTGAACAGGAATAGTGGTGGCACAGCTAACATGCACACAAAGGCCAAAAAAACCAGTGGTTCCAATTTGAACAGGAATATTGAATACTTCTACTCTGATACCATGTTAAATTCCAAGAATAAATGAAGATAATTAGGATAATTGTTTAATGGACATTATTCACAATAACATATATTTTATATCATGTCTAATGATACTTGATTTCATATTCTAAGCTATCTCTTAGATTCCAAAAACTCTTCACATTCCACACCCAAAACCCTCACTGGATTAGGTTTCCAACAAAGTTGAATGTCCTCATGTTTTTCCAATATGTCCCCTAAGGAAGATTTAAAGAAGTTCATCATGTTGTGGCTCCTTCTACTTAATATTGAATCCTAAAACAAGAAGTATTATCTCCCCTTGAAGCCGTCTAGTTCCACATTTTTATCTCCATATTGTTTCATCTTGCTTAGTATTGATTGAAATCATAGTTTGAAGTTGTTCCTCTTAAGTTTTCCTTTCCTCGGTCCTAGATTCCTTAATGACGATCCCTTATAGAGTTTTCATATCTTTTTGAAGTCAATTCTAGGCTTGTAAAATGTTACCAAAAACCTTCTTATTCTGCTTCATAATTTTATGATTGGATTATTTCAATTTTTGCTAGAATATGTACATTTTGCTACCCCAAACTCTATTTTATTCTTCCCATTATCTTTTTATGTTTATAAAATCTAAGTGATTAAGGAAAAATAAATAAAAAATAAAGTTCGAACTAGAAGGATTTGGATCTAGGATCCTATGATCTGTCCCAAGAAAGGTATATTGGGCAGTGGTTGAAAACTACAAAGGGCAATGCCTCTACTTCCAGTGTTGATTTAAAGTAAAAAAATGTTTCTATCATAAGTGATCTAAGCTTTATTTTATTTTTCTTGTGCTTCCTCTCTTATTATTTAAAGTATTATAGTCATTGGGAATTTGAATATCTTTCAGTCTAGGCCTATTAAGTATTCTTGAAGGTTACATTGTCAATATTTGTAATATTCCCTTTTTTGGTGTCACCTACGACAGGGTTAGGTTGGACTTCCAGAGTTAGGAGCAGACAGGTCACAGGTGCAGATTGGTGTTATTAGCGGGTTCAGGGGCTTTTTGAAGGAGATTTGAGGAGCTTCCATGATGTCCGGTGGCATTCAATTGATGTATTCCATCATCCGAGCAACTTGCCTTTCGTTTCGGTGCATTCCAACAACTTTCAGAAAATTGAGTTATTTTTTGGCTTAACTCAGTTAATTACGCTCAAGGTGGCTTTCCGGGAGGAATATATGATAGAACACTTTAGTGCGATAACTCATTGGAACCGAGACGAGAATACCTACATGATGGGATGGTTGGACACGAGTTTCAGTGACCGGAGGAGGCATGGTAGCCGATTTACCCTTTTCTGCATTAAAAAGAAATATTTTAATAAGAGGGAAAAGTGCTCCATGAATAAAATAATATTAAAATAAGGCTCTAGAAGGCCCCAAGAGATCTATAAAGGAAAGGGAGGAGGTCATTGAGGGATATCTTTGGATCATATCATTTTCTTGCGTGAGAGTTTGAGACATGGTTCTCTACTTCAGCCATAACTCCAAGACGGAAACCCTTGGGTGATTTGTGAGTGTTGGATGGAAACCCAACTCTCTTTGAGGAGACTTCATTTATAAATTTCACAGAGCTTCGGAGATATTAGAGTGAGGATCATTCAAATCTTCAACAGGTGCTTCAGTGGATTCAGTGGTCGATGTTGCTAGAGGGAGAGTGCAACAGTGAGTTTTGGAGGCCATCGCAGTGTAGCAGTGCAGCAGATTTTCTTGAGGCCATTGTATTTCAGTTATCTCAACTATCTTTCATTTCAGCATGTAACCCCAATATATGATAATAAAGCTGAGTTATTTTCTGCATTATGGAGTTATGAAATTGCATGGAATTGTATGTTTATTTTACATGGAAATCTTCTGTTAAAAATGCATGTTGATTTTATGGCATAATTCGGGGTTTAAATTAATTTATGCAAATTTAGGAAAATATCCCATTTGGGGATATTACAGTGGTATCAGAGCCTTGGTCTTGGCTCTACCTGCGGGGTTTCACTTTTGAAGGTTCTGCTGCAAACCGATTGCAGAGAAAGATCAAGTTATTCTAAAGTCATTGCTTGTGAGGGCCAAATTACATCAAATTTATTTGGAGGTGGGGCCGTCAAAATCATTCCAAGAACGCAGCATATGATTAGATTGTAAGAAGGGGGGCGTAACCTATTTCAGGTAAAATAAAAAATAAAAAAAAATTATGAAGCCGTGAATATAGGCCCACTCAAAGTTGACAGCAGATATGACCTTGAGCGTATATTGAAAAATTTAGGGTCAGAGCCAAATTTATGAGCCGCAGCACAAGCCGAGCGAGCATTTTATAACCATTTGAGTCGGAAGTTGTCGTTCGAATGAGATGAGCTGCCTGAGAAGCCAAGTCAACGAACTGCTGAGACACGGGGCTATATTACGGATGACCGATGTGAGGTTCACCTGAGTTGTGCTGTGTGTGGAGCCCCGAGCACTTGAACTTTATTCATGCTGTTACGCTAGAGGAGCTTGCTTCCTGAAGTGATCGTCAATATGAGAACAAGACACAATCAAATTATTGAAGGAGCCAACTTCACATTTTATGCAAGCGAGGGGTTGTTACTAATAATTTGTGACGACTAATTTATAGGGTATGTTGAAGCCGTGAAACAAAACAAAATTGCATATAACTGTCGTGGAGGTTGGACGATTCAACGTGAAGCCGCCATTGTTCATCCGAGTCCAATTGAGGTCGAGCTCGCGGTCGGTAGGATCGAGAGCCAAGCAATGGGAATTCTCATCATTGTTGGGCAGAGCATACAGAACCTTTGTGAATCGTTCCACGTTATTAACCACCGCCAACGATTTCCCCTTTCACAGCGGGATTACAATTGACGACAGTAGCTCTTGTGAGAATTCAAAAGAGTCATATAGCTGATGTCGAGGGAGTGAATGTAAAGGCGCTTGTCCACAGAACCATCGGCCGAAAATTTTTATACGAGTGGGTAATTTCCAGAATTTGTTGGGAAGAAATTTGATTTGGGCAAAGACCAAATTGTTGTTTTGGAGCCATAAACACCTACAGGAATTGCAGAACCTACAAGTGACAAAATTGGAAGAAATTTCCCAGGTTCCAACTATTCATCACATAACCTTACTCTATATTTTGTTGGTCAAATCACTTCACAGAGGTCAACGTGCTAGTTGTGGGCTATTACTCGTGGTTGGGTGTTATTTATTTCCACAAAAATGCGACTTTGCTTGTTAAGTAGGCAGCGTATCACACAACCAATTGCTGGAATGTCACCACAGGTGGATTAATATGTGTCTATGAATGTTCACTGCAAGAGACATCCATACTGTTGGGATAAAGTCTGATTATTGGCAGACCTGAGCATTATCTTCGTTAATTCTGTATATGTTTAGCGGACTGAATCCTGGCTGCATTTATCAGTGATTGGCAGGCTAATATCATTGACACTGTTGGCAAGGCATAACCCGAAAATTATTGGGTATACATCATTGTTTCAACAGACCAAGAGCACGTTTGAAATGAGGTCAAAAACAATTATCTACTATAGTCTGGGTGCACCACCGTCATAGACTTCTTCATGTGTTCTAAGGCTGAATTGATGAGTCCCATTACTGAAGCAGATCTCTGAATTTGGTTGAAGCTACCATCCCCGAAGGACGATACACGATTGAAGGCCAAACATCTGAGATTGAAATTATTACCGCTACTCTAACTGCCAACACAATGGAGCCTACACAGGTTCTCTGTTTCATTTGCATGCCCAGCGCTGATTTTAGTTTATATTAATTACTTTTTCTCACTAGTGATTAATTAAATGAAGTGTTGTTATGTGCAATGCATTGGATTAAATACAATAACACCTACAACAGTGTTTATTTGGACTATTTGAAAGAAAAAAAAACTACACCTACATCACTATAAAAACTCAGAAAAACAGTGATCATATCATTGGTTGAAACATGGAGGGATTCCTAAACAGCGTGAGAATAATGAAAGTTGGTTCCTTGAACCACCATGCATCAGATGACTAGAAAACAAAATTGAACAACAGACCCTTTTCAAGGGGAATTTATGCCATTCTTCATAAAGAACAGCCAAAAGAGTTGTAGGAAGAATTGGGGATTGGTCACAAAATTCTTGCACTTGAACAAAATTGAAACACATAAGATGACATGGAGAGTTCTGTCCAAACTTGATGATCTTAATGAACTCCTGTCCAAAATAAGCCAAGTAGAAGGGAAGAAACTGATTTGGGCTCTAAAACTAGCTATGCTTGCTCTTATACAGCCCAAATTCTTGGAGGAACCGTGTGAGGGGGTCAGACTTCTAGTTTCATCATGTCTAAATAACATCACGACGTTGACCACACCTATAGATCAATACAGTGATGATGTTATGAGGAGGATTATGAGATTGATAGTAGAGACTTTTCAGGATTTGGACAAAAACGCATGCTCTACCTTCGAGAAGAAGCTTGAGATTTTAGGGAGTATGGCCACATTCGAGACGTATGTCATCATGTTTAACCTTGAGTGTGATGACTTGATTCTGCAGATGTTCCAATGCTTCTTCAGCATTAGGAGACATCATCATGACACCGTTATAGCACACATGCAATCCATCCTGTCGTCATGTATGAGAGACCATGAGACCATTTGCCAAGAGTTGCAGACCATGTTGTTGAGCATTTGGAGGAGAGAGCAGTTGGTCTGACCTACTGCTTATAAGCTAGCCCAAGGGCTGGTTGAGTAGAATATTGGGCTATAAAGGAGATAGTTGTCCAGAGAGGAGCTACTCCAGTTTGGTGGATCTGACAGCGTAAATGAGCTGAGGGGGAAGGGACTTTGCTTCATCTACAAAGAACCTTGAGGCCCTGATCAATCATGCTTGAGTGATGCAGATGATGCAGCTGATGCAGAACATAAGGACATTCTTTTTGTATGCCAAGGTGAGGACTCTTCTTTAGATGAGTCCATGGGATCAAATGAGGATGCTTCTGGGGAGCGAGAGCAGTCATGCGAAGTTGATGGCAGTAGGTCAAAGTTGCATTCCAGTGTGTAGGGTGAGGAGTCAGGGGAATCTACGGGAGATACTTTGGGTGATGAGTCACTTGTGACGATTCAGCTAGAGCAGCATATGATGGAGTCTGAGTCAGCAGGGGAGGATATTATGCACATCATGCATGATAGTCCTTTGGGGGAGACCCAGATGAAGGCTGACATGGAGTATATGATGGATATGCAGCTAACCTTGGGGTCATCCATTAAGGAGGAGCAGTCAGATGCACAGACACCGAGTACGGTGACAACAGTTGCAGATCCATATCTACTGGAGATGTTAGAGGTTGATGGGATAATGTTGTAGGGGGCTAGTGGACAACATGATCATTACATTCCCAATCAGGAGAGGGAGGAGTTGTTGGAGATGGTGGAGCATCCATCTTTGGGTTGACACATTGATGAGGTGCAAATAGATGTACATGCAGTCGGGAGAGCTACAGTACATTCAATGAGTATCACTCTCCAAGAGTACATCGATGGGGCTTGCAGCATATCTTGCCCACTTTGGCCCATTATAGAGAGAGGGGCTTTCTTCTACATGCAAATTTTGTTGGTAGACAGGACAGAGTAGCGTGAGTTGATTATGGGCTGGCGACAACACTCCAGGCATGTTCCGTACGCAGTTGTTGCTACATTCGATTCTTCTTCCAGGATGGATTGGCGGGAGATCATGAGTTGGTACCCTCTTGATGGTACGATATTCTTCGTAGGGAGCACAACGGAGCAGGGGCCCTTAGACATGACAGATTATATAGATTCCAGTTAGTAGTGGGGCACAGATCGGCATTTCTTCAGCATCCCATCCCGGTTTCAGAAGAGCAGGATCAGCATTGGATTTAGTCATGGGTTGGATTGGAGAGAGATGATGAGTTGGTACACAGTTGGTGGGGCAGCTTACACCATCATAGATACAGTGCAACAGGAGTCGTGGTCTTCACATCTTAGAGCATCAGTTATAGCCAGAGGTAGTGCGCAGTCTGAGCCGTGGGACTTGGGCGATGATTGGCCATGGTGGTGTAGGGATCCAGGAGGATTGTTTGATGACAAGTAAAGTGAGAGATTAGTTTGGGATCCCAACATTGAGGGGTCTATTCCGGGTGGCTTGATATAGGGACATAGTAGCACCAGGGGGTTTGTATGGGATCCGGGCATTGGGTCTCAGTTGTGGCGAGCCAGCAGAGTGGCCCCATTAGGGGAATTTTGAGGTCTAAAATGGGCCTCCTAAGGAAATTATAAAATAATAGTGGAAAAAATCTAATAAGATTTGATGACATCATCAAATTTTAGAGGGAAAAATGAAAAAACTACTTTTTCAATTCATATTTTCAACTTATCTCCCAAACTTTTTACTCAAATTTCGAGCGGGAGTACTCGTTGGATGCGGAATTTAATTCCCCATGCAAGGAGTACCCATGTTGCATACTTTCGATGGGTCCTACTACACGAAAAATGAGAAATACATAAAAAAACGTGATTACAATCACGTTTTTATATTTCCATTTCGTGTGGCGAGTTTAAAATGAAGAAACAACATCAGTGCCTCAATCTATGAGGGTAAATTCCATATCCAAAATATCACTTTAAAATGGTAAATTTTTGGGAGATAAGTTTAAAATACGAGTTGAAAAAGTAGTTTTATTATTTTATTATTTTTTAATATTTTTTACTTTTTTACTCCAAAAATGGTGAATCATCCATTATGGATGACATCATCATCTTGAATCCTATTGGTTGTTATAAAGTTTATTTTTGTTGTACATTTTTCTTATGAGGCCCATTTTAGACCTCAAAATTCCCCTAATGCACATATTTGGATTTCTTGAGGGCAAGCAATCTTGGGGCGGAAGGTCTGTAATATTCCCTTTTTTGGTGTCACCTACGACAGGGTTAGGTTGGGCTTCCAGAGTTATGAGCAGACAGGTCACAGGTGTAGATTGGTGTTATCATCAGGCTCAGGGGATTTTTGGAGGAGTTTTGAGGAGTTTCCATGATGTTTGGTGGCATTCTCTTGATGTATTCCATCATTTGAGCAACTTGCTTTCGTTCCGGTGCATTCCGAAAACTTTCGGAAAATTAAGTTATTTTTGGGCTTAACTTAGTTAATTACGCTCAAGGTGGATTTCCGGAAGGAATACATGATAGAACACCTTAGTGCAATAGCTCATTGGAACCGGAATGAGGATACCTACATGATGGGATGGTTGGACACGAGTTTCAGTGACCGGAGGAGGCGTGGTAGCCGATTTACCCTTTTCTTCATTAAAAAGAAATATTTTAATAAGAGGGAAAAGTGCTCCGTAAATAAAATAATATTAAAATAAGGCTCTAGAAGGCTCCAACAGATTTATGAAAGAAAGGGAGGAGGCCATTAAGGGATATCTTTGGATCATATCATTTTCTTGCGTGAGAGGTTTGAGACGTGGTTCTCTACTTCAGTCGTAGCCCTAGGACGGAAATCCTCAGGTGATTTGTGAGTGTTGGACGGAAACCCAACTCTATTTGAGGACAATTCATTTAGAAGTATCGCAGAGCTTTAGAGATATTGGAGTGAGGATCATTCAGATCTTCAACAGGTGCTTCAATGGATTCAGTGGTGGCTGTTGCCAGAGGGAGAGTGCAGCAGTCAATTTTGAAGGTCATCGCAGTGTAGTTGTGCAGTAGATTTTCTTGAGGCCAGTTTTATTTTAGTTATCTCAGCTATCTTTCATTTCAGCATGTAACCCCAGCATATTATAATAACGCTGAGTTATTTTCTGCATTATGAAGTTATGGATTTGCATGAAATTGTATGTTTATTTACATGGCAATCTTCTATTAAAAATGCATGTTGATTTTATGGCATAATTCGGGGTTTAGATTAATTTATGCAAATTTAGGAAAATATCCCATTTGGGGATATTACAATATCTATTATTATGTTTCCTCCTTTTCTCATGAAGTGGGGTAATCATGTTGAAATCTTCTCCTAGAGCCGACATTTAATTATTGGTAGATGTTTCGATAGCTTTAATAGAATAATCAAGGAAGGCTTGTTTAATCATAGGTTTGGTAGGGCCTTAGGCATTGGTAATGAAATCTTTGTCCCTCAAACTAAGGCCTATAAATCTAGAAAAGATGAACTTGGGATTTTCTATTCCATATTCTAAGCATCCACTCCAACATTGTTTTGCAATCGACACCATAGAATTGCTATCACATTTGGTTTCCTATAAAATTAGACAATGTGTTTGTACATATTTGATTCTTAAACATGCCATGTTTTCTTGCTAAATTCAATCCCATAATGTTATATGAGATGGCCTTCATTCTAAATCTTTTGTTGGAAGAATAAGGACTTCTCTAAAAGTCCTTTTGTTTATCCCGACTCCACTATGTAGATATGTTTTGACCATGGTTAACTATTGTTGACCAAGTTTTACTATCGTGTGACCATGTTTGACTATAGTTATTGATGGTTGAACATTTTTCAATATCCAATCACATTGTAACATGAAGAGGTTGACTTTGATATTATGTTACATTCTATTATGGTTGACTTAAATATTTTGTCACATCATGGCACTAAGAGGTTTATAATAGCGTCATATATATTGCAATATTCATCTTATGGTCTAAAGGCCAAGAGGGGTGATGTGGCACCAATCTACTCAAGAATTGAGGTCACATAATGATGTGCAATCCCTCCTCTGTCATCTGAAGGATAATCATTATCATGAGGGCTCCAGAACAAGCAACACCCATCAAACAATGTTAGTGCCAACTTGAGGGTGTCGTGGGTCCATCTAGGCACATCATCTATATCTCCAACACCAAGCTTCATGGGCTCAGTATTTTAGCATCTGGCGGTACCTCATAGTGTCAAGTACCATGTGGAGCCATCATATAACCCAATACTCTACTTTGGGTAGGCAATGTTGTATCAGCAAGGTCATATCTACTCTCTAGAATGTGTAAAACAACCTATGGTATGCTATTAAATGGAGTGATAATCATGTCTCCACATGTTTCTGCCACTATGACAATGCCACCTAAAAAGACCCTCCCAAGATCAAGTGAAATCATCAATCATTAGGGCCAATAACCATGAATGCATCATAGTGGACAATATCTAATGTTGGGGGCACATTAATACTTCACAAAAAGCTCACCTTCAAATGTATAACTAGATTAAGTTTCATAAATAGGTTACCTCCTTATGTTAGGCATGGTTAAATGGATAACCCTATTAGGTATTTCTAACCCCCAAGGGGAAGTGACATGTCCCAAGTTAGCCCATCAATTCATAGGTGTGTGTGAGAATGGTGGCTATGAAATGGGAAAGTCTTCAAGGCAAGGTGTCATAGCCATGTGACCAACGAATGGAGGTCCAACATCTTGAGTGTATAGATGTATGGAGAGAGAAATCGTGGAAGCATGAGTTACCCCTTTCCTCAACCTACTTTTCCACCCCTTTACTGCGCCTTTTACTTCTTTATGATTTTCTTTGATTTGGGTGCATAGCATAGGAGCTTAAGCTTGCTTTTGAAAATTTCCATTACCCCTTAATGATGAGTCACTTTATCACTCCTTAAGGTTGGGACAATACAAGAGTTCTTTTATAGATGAAGCATCATGTGCTTGAGGAATTGGGTGATGGCTAATGAGTGGGATAAAAGTCATGTTGAGCTTTTTCCCACATGGTAATCAAATATTCCAACTATCTTTTGCATTTTATCTTTTTTTCTTTCATTGTGGTGGCTTTTTGCTTTTATCTTTAATTTAGCTACATCAACCTCCAAGGCAAATGTTTTCTAGCCTAGAGTCAAGGATGAGGATGAAAGGGTGCCAATCCCAATGAGCAATGACCACTAGCCAAAAGAATGAAGATGAATAAATGGAGAAAGTTGGAAAGTTGCAAGTATGGAATATCTTGGACAAACTACTTCAATTAGTACCTTACTAGTTGTGTCCTTCCTAAAACCCTAAGGCCTTAAAGGAGGTCCCACTGGACAAGAGTCAAAGACTAACCTCCAAAGTGAAGTGAGGAAACAAGAATACAATGAATAGGTCAATCCTCGAGTGTGCCCCTTCATCCATATTAGTATGCCCATAACATTAAGTGAAAGTACATTATTGCAAAATGGTTAAAGACCTTGTTGATGGGTGATCCATCTTTCTTCAAGAACGAATTCTGAATGAGAGAGATAAATCTAACCGAGTCAAGAAGTGGAGGATCATGGCATCAAGTTATATGTGGATCAAATAAGGTTGCCCGCTGGTTGGCTATCTAAGGAGGAGAAAAAAAATATTTTGAGTTACCCACTCTGTAGTGGGTAACGTTGACAAAATATCTATGTAGACTTTGTGCATTTTCAAAATAGTTCATTTTTTCCCTACATATTCTCAAAAAGTAAAACCTAATTATGGTGAAATTTATAGAATGATAAGAAATGCTCCTTAAACCTACTTAATTTATAGAATGATGATAAATGCTCCTTGAAAAAATAAAAAATTTAACCATATCCAATGTGTGTTGTTAATGCCATTCTTAAATCTCCACTTTTTAGTACAAGGTCCTATTAAAATTTATTTTGAAAATGAAGTCGACAGAAGTCCCTAGACAATGGTCAAACAAAATCTTATGAAAAGATGAATCTAAGGCCCCGTTGAAGTAAGACTCCATACAAAAGGGTAGTGAACAAAACTAGGAATCGTATTTAAAGACCAGGAAATGAGTTATAACTTAAGTGTTACGAGGAGAAAAGCAAACATATCCCAAGGTTGTAGAAAGGCTAAACCATTAGGGCAGCAGATGTTGGTATTTGCAACCTTCTTGATTGACTTTGGCTCTTCCCATTATTTGGGAGCAATTTTCAAAGGAAATGTGAATGATTAAGCAACATAGCAGAGAGATGAATCTTCACAAGACTGATAGGTATGTATTTCCATGGAATAGATGTATAGGCCGAGATTTTGACTCCCTTAAAAATAAATAAATATAAATTAGAAATATAAATAGAAATAGTAATAAATAAATAATCAAATGAATAGTTAAAAATTAATAAATTAGAAATATAGATATAAATAAATAAATAGATAAATTAAATTAAATATATATATATATATATATATATATATATATATATATATATATCACTATTAATTAAATAAGTGATTAATATATTAATTAAAATAATAATCTAAACATACAGTAAAATTAGTTGTTTTGAATCAATTTTCAAAGTCAAACTAGCCATTAGTTTAATGGTTACTTTGGCCATCTCTATATCTATTTAAACTTAACATTCTGATGATGAACCACACTGATGTTTCATTGCATGTGATTACTACCGAAAGAATTCTATAACTTGTAACAATAATCCTGATGATGAACACACTGATGTTTCATTGCATGTGATTACTACCAAAAAAATTTTACAACTTGTAACGATAGATCACAGAAGCCAAAATTCTAAAAATAAATAGGTCAATAACTGTATAATGAGCTCTGATATCTGTTTTTATACTCTGCAATTTTTGTTTATAAGCTTTAACTTCAGAGGAAAAGCTGTATTAGAAGTCATCGCATAAAAACACCAGAAAGAAGACTGCACACATACACCTAACCAACTAAAAGTTTACATTTAGAAATCAATCCCGAGGGCTGAAAAAACAAAAATCTATACACTATTTAACTAAATATCAAAAGAGAACTCGAGGAAGAACAATACTCAGTTAAATATCAAAAGAGAACTCGAGGAAGAAAAATACTCATTTTCAAGGTACTGTATCACACATTTCCAACTATTTTAAGTGACATGATGGAAGCTCCCAATCTAACCATGGCATTTACAATTTGTAATCACTTCACTCCAGAGAAACATGTATCGCATCTATCTGAAGGTTACAGTCCATTTGTTTTAAAAACAAATTACGAAACTATTAAGTGTAGAGAGGGAATAAGATAACCTACGCCCAACATTGATATTTTTTCCAAAATAATTTAGTGGAAATGTGGCTGGTTATATTAATATCATTATGGAGCAAATCTAGCAACAAAACCAATAGATAGTAATGTTGACCATAGAAAATTATGAAAACTGTTCAAAATGTTGCATCGAATACTGTTCAAAATGTTCAGAAATCCATCTGATAGGAATACTGATGACCATCACAAATACCACAGTTATTCAATAAAATGTTACATAAACCATTCCAAGAGTGCATTGCACTTGGTTAATCCCCTTGCACTACAGCCGCTCCATTCACGGGAGCCTCGTTCCACATGATGGGTTTTCATGGGTAGAGATAGAGTTCTCTATCCCTGTCAGAACTCGAACATTCTAGCTTAGTCCACAAGCCGCTATACCTACCTGTGATGGTCGCAAATAACGTAGTACATATCTCCCTAAAATGTTGTCAACGGGAAGAGGTCCCCTGTTGTCACACCAAATAGAAATAAATCACAGCAGTTCAAAAATACATAATGTTAATGAACGAAATTTACCACAAAGATCTTGACTCTTCCGATGCTCACCAAATATGAGAGTCACAGCTATTGTTGCGGTTGTCACCCATTACAAATACACAACCATCGGGCACACGCTGCATTTAGACACAACATAAAGGGATGGAACTTTAACTTTCAATTAGATTGCAATATTTCCAAACCACAAGTGAATAAAAAAACTATGATATATAATACCTGCATGCTTTTCCTATCAACATGGGATTGGACAGAGGAAGGGGGGAGTATAAGAGACAGACCAAGCAGGTGCACAATCTGAGGCTCATGCGTTTTGGACATGAGGCACTCAGATGTCAACAACATTGAGTCCACCAGGTATTTGATTGGTTGATCAGCAGTCATATATATTGGTTGGACAATCAATCCTTTATCCTGAATTGACCATATGCCCTGGTGGTGAGCACTCAGAAATGTTGTTCAAGCGCCACACACTGCTGGTACATTAATATAAAAACTGACTATGTTCAATTTACATCAACAAAACACGACATATATAAATTTATATAAGAAGAGGATGACAGGAACTGGTAAAAAACATATCAAAACTCATCATTATGAAGTGTAAGGCCATCAGAGAAACACACTATTGCAGTCATGTCATATGCAGCTGGCTCTGCTATAAAGTCTTCAGTTTTAACAGTTCCATTTACCAAAAGCTTCCCATTGCAGACCTGCCAAGTACAATCTCAAATTGGTATCAATAAGTAGAAAATATTTCATTCAGAATAAGCAAGACCAATGAAGAATATGGATTTTCCAAACGGGTTGGTGGTATGTGCAACTGCTCAATTATGTTGCAAAGATAGAATCTGTCGAATTATCCTTAGCAGACCATGTAGATTTGCAAAGGACTATATTTTTGACTTTTTTGGTGGTATCTAGTATATATAATGTGGAGTCATGTATCATGTCACTGTTTGGGCTTGTACAATAACAATTTCGTAGTTCACTAGCTCATGAGGACAGGTAATCATAGCATGCTAAGGATCAATATACTGATTACTAACAAAAGAAGATCAAAATTGAGCAGCATTTCAGACACAGGAAATCATGATTTTGATACAACAGAGAATTAGGATCAATTAAAATCCATGTTGACATCAGCAGGACTAGTGTGCAGTATGCATGGAATGTAATGGAGAATTATATAGAACTAGGGAATCCAGTTCAGTTCACAGGATTCAATTAACCATCACATTGAATATGGAATTATGCCTGCCAAGTAAGAACCCTTCAAATCTTCAAGTAATAAGTAATCTACTTCAATGTGAAGGTACCTTTAGATATTTAGATTAAAGTTTGACACATTTTTACTATTTGCTCATTTATTTAAATTTCATCTTATGCATGGATGCAACTGAGGCAAGAATTAGCCCCTCGACAATTATCTGCTATACAAAAATTTGCTACAAACAGGAACACTATTTGTTCAACATCTTTACAAACGAAAGGATGCAATTCTACAAGAAAAGTTCAAAAATCAGCTGACAATAAGGTGATAACAAATAGGATTGTATAGATGAAAAGTCAATCCAATAATAGAAGTAAGATTTTCTAGATCAATTGTAAAAGACAGAAAAGGGCCAAAGATGATGAGCAAGGAATTCTAAACATACAATGATTTCTCAAATCACCCCCAACCTCTGAAGTATTGGAAGAAGCACATCATTGGGTTATTGTTTGTAACTACAAACCTAGAGAAAAAGGTCTGTTTGCCAATGGAATGGAAGGCAGTTATAAATAGAAAAGAACCATTAGTCTATCGACATTGCAAATATCTCCACACCTCATACAAAAGAAAGGAGTGTCCCCAAGATGAATCTTCAATTCTCTCACAATGGTGTTTACTTCACTCTACAGGCAACGAAGTCCTCAAAAACCTGGAAAGAACAAGGGATTCATTCCTCCAATCAAGATCCCCAGATGAGAAAATGATCTTCAAATAGACACCCTCATCAAAAAAATGTAGCTGATCTACAAATGTATTCAAGAAAAGGAATTTATTCCCAACAATGCCGCCAAAGTGTTACAACAAAATCTAGCACCCCGGATGATATAAAGACCCAAACATCAAAGGGCTAGTCTTGTGCAACTCAGAAAGGCTATCTATTGTCACCACAATAACTCTTCCTTTAACTTTTGATTGGCTTTTAGAGTTGAGGCACAAAATGATTTGAAGAAAAGCCTAAGCAAAACAAATGGTTGTAAGTATGTAAAATAATGAGTGGTGTGACAAGGACGGATGAAAAAAGCCTACAAGAAGTGTCTAATCACACCTTGGACAAATGGAATCATGGAAGCACAGAACAAAGAGAGCAAATGCATGAAGATGTAAGGCAATATGAGCTGCTATGCATGCCACAAATCAACGTTAGCTTGCTTATTTTTATCGCAGAAAATTACCCTGGAAGGCTAGAGCTACCATACTTGAGCATTGTTATGAACATGAGGTTATATTAATCTAACAAAAATTGGGATTATTTTATGAAAGGTTAACACAACCACAATAACAATAAGAGGGATAACATCCTCAGCTTACTCTACCTACATGAATCCTGATTCATTACAAGGCATTCATAAGATGCTATGAGGATCTCCTAATACGAAAAAAAACAGCATGTGAAAAATAAGTGTAATGAAAGCCTCAGAGAAAATGCAAATATACCTCCAATCCTCTGTAAGGCTCCAAGCATGCAGGTGTAATATCTTGCATTAATTTAATTGTAATTAATAGGGCATTTGATTCAGAAAAATCAGACAATGCATTTTTATTCCAAAATACACCATAAAACTCTCACAATTCACACAATAGATATTGCCAGCAAATTAAGTAAATTTGCAACATAAACACAGAAAAGTTGCAACACAAAATGCACACGAGAAATAGCCGCAAACTCAGCTAAATTCAGTCTTATTATATTATATAGGGCTCTAAGAACCTCTTACAAACAGCAGCAAATGACTGACGATAGCTCAAATCATTGGAAATGAAGCCCAAATTTGTCAATCTGACCGATCCCCACTTCCAACCCAAAGATCTGCTCCAAGTTTACTCACCAACGAATGTCGATGAAGCCCAATGAGATTTCTGAATGAAACCTCCACAATAGTGAGTTGGGGTTTCGTCCAACACACCAAGAAACCCAAGGGTTTTCATCCTAGAGCTTTATGAACCTGAAACCAAGTTCTTCAAACCTCTCCAAGAGAAAATAATCCAAATCAAGATTTTCCCCAATGACTTGCTCTCCCCTCTTTTAAAGACCTGGTGGAACTCTCTCCAACTTTATAGAAGCACTTTTATCTAATTGTTTTATTTCCATTCTAGAAGCTTCTCACCTTGCATTTTATTTATTTTCATTCGAGAGGCTTCTCCCTTTTATTTTATTTAAGAAACTTTTTATTTTTATTAAAGCCACTTTTAAGCCCGGAAAATGGTAAATCTGCCTCTATGATTTCTCCGGCCACTAAAAGTCATTTTTCATCATCCCATCTTGTATATCTCTTCATACCAGTTCCAACAAGCTATTACTTTGAGGTGTTTCTCCAAATAATCTGCTCCAAATAACACCTTTAGCTCATTTAATTAAAATATGCTCAATAATAACCCCGTTTTACGGAAATCATCGGAATGTAATGGAACCATGAACAAACTATGAGAAAATAACCCCGATAATGAAACACAGCTAGTGAACCTCATCGAACCCCATAAGACTCCTCCAACACCCTTCGATCCCACTAATGACATAATCTCGAAACTGTGATTTGGCTGACACAAACTCTGGGAATACATCCTAACTGCATCATAAGGGAAACCAAAAAGGGGATATTACAAATCCTCCTGTTCTAAGATTGCTTTCCCTCAAGCAATCCACATTTGTCAAATGTAAAGGCATCTATACGCCAATACCATAATCCCATATGAACCATTGTGTCACATCATGCCTCTGTGCCACCCATTCATGAATGGATCCCTTGATACCTAGATCCCAAACAAGCCTTTGACTCATCCTGCCACCAATAGATCCACCTGGATCCCACTGCCAACTCGGGCATCTTGTATCCCTCATGTCTGAGGGCCCCTATTGTGCTATGCCCCTGACTAAGAATATCCTCCCAAGAATCACCCCATCAATAGAATACCAATGCGTAATCTCTCACCAATCCATGCCATGGGAAGGATCGACTGCATGAACACTTGTACATGGAACAAGTCCACTATGGCAATGTTACACTATGCTCAAATCACGTTGCTCTACTTGGTCAACCCATAAGGTCCATCTAGAAAAATTTTCCCCTCTCCAATGTACAGAGGTGGATTGATAGTGCTGCAAGCCCTATCTATGTACTCCTGAAGAGGGTTGCTTTGCAACTCCAGAATATGCTCCCCTGGTTGCCCAGTTAGGGACGTTAGCTATTCCCCAATGCTAGACAACCTAGCTGCTAACTTGGCACACACAATTCCAAGCTCCTCAAGTTTACTGATATGTTGCAAGATGGTGCCTTGGAGTGTCTGAGTCTTCTTCTTCATTTCCATAAGATCTGTCTTGATATGATCAATCTTCTCCTAGCGACTATCATCTAGAAGTCATGTATCCCTGCTAGATACCTCTTTTCAACTCCCTCGTCCACTGCCCCAACTTGAGCCTTCAATGAGCACACTATTTATGTCATACTCCTATTAATGCTCCTCTGAGTGGTCTTCTTCACACATGGGAATAATCTGTTGGCCACCACTGTCAACATCCTCACATGATTACTCATGCTCATCAAGGGTATTCCCATGAAAATCAATGGATTCAACTATAGTAGAAGAACCCATCTCATTCTCATCAAATCTATCATAAAGAATCCCCTCTTGTTCTACCATTTTACCTGAGCATGATTGATTAGGACCCCAAGGTCCCTTGCAGCTGAAAGCAAAGATTTTTCCTCCTTAATCCATTCTTGTTGCCTATTTGAACCTTTGCATTCTTGTATTCACCAACACTAGTCAAGCGATCAAATGAACAAATTTTCTCCTTCATCCTCATCAGTTCCTCCTTGGTCAGTTGCCTTTTGAACAGTCTCATGTTCTGCTCAACCAACCTTTCTGCGAGTTCATAAGCAATAGGTGAGACAATATATTCCTTTCTCCTAATGACCAACCATTTGGATTGTGGTTGCTTACAAATGGCAACATTGTCTCCCATAACCAAAGACAAAATAGTTTCCATGTTTGTTTTGACATTGTTCAGATGATGTTCCTTAATGTTGAAGAAGCATTGGAACATTTGAAGGATCAAATCATTGCACTCTAGATCAATCATGATGTCATATGATTTGACTCTAGCCATGACTTCTAAAATCTTGATCCTCTTTCCAAAGGTAGGACCCACGGTGTTATCCAACTCTTGAAAGCTTTCTACTGTTAGCTGGAAAACTTTCATCATAATGTCATCATTGTAAGGAGGTGTAGGTGAGGTTAACCTTATGATCTCACTAAGACTGGAAGCAACCACATGTCTTATCGCTTCACAAGGGTGCTCCACAAACTTGTGTTGTATCAAGGCAAGCATTGATGGTTTTAGGGCCCAATTTAAAATCCTCCAATTTGATTGGTTCACCTTGGAAAGATGGGAGTCTAATTCCTCCAATTTGAAAAGGGCCTTCATTGTAACCTTCATGATCTTGAAGTCTGACCCAAGTGCAAAGAACAAATTTCCTATCTCATATTCCCTCCACAAATCCCTTGGTTGCTCCAGTTGTAGAATAGCATGGACTCCTCTTGAAAAGGGTTTGTTGTTCTGCGTTTTTCTCTGGTCTATAAAAACATTGCAGCCCAAAGAACACACAATTGCATTGTTGTGTTGATTCTACCTTCCCTCTACGTTATTAAGGGGATTTGTGAGGCCTTCTAATGCCTATTTCCATTTATCATTCATGAGCAAATTTTCAACAGCCATTAAAAAGTCCTCAAGTGCATATGAGTCCTCAAAAATTCACATTGCACCAGCATTTCAACAAAACACAGAAATAAGAGATCATTTCCAAACTCACATACGTCTAATCAAGCAACACCTCATCATTACTCTCAAGACATGTATTCAGCAATATACTAGAAACCCTCTCGGATGCAGTCATCAAATTACTACTAAGTCCTAGTTTGGGACATTTAAACAGTACCAGCAGTCAAATAAAAATTGCAAACTTGGAAGTTAAAGGAACTCTTCATGAGATGTAATGGAAGCTAACCAGCTTGGATCCATCTTAACTCCGGATCTATCAAGCGCTAAGAGGGATCAAATCTCTCGAGGTGCAAACCTTTCACCTCTTTTTTGAGTGCAAAACTTGAGGAAAGGTTTGCACCTCGAGAGATTTGATCCCTCTCGGCAATTGATAGATCCGGAGTTAAGATGGATCTAGGTTGGTTTCAGTCATGTGCTTCCAAGGAAAATATATGGAAGATATGATTAATTTTATCAATAATATGTAAATATATCAAATATTAATATAATCATTTTAAATATGCTAAATATTTCTGAGATCAACTTGGTCATTTTAATTTTAAATTTTCTTAGTTACCTCAGTTCGTTGAGATGATAAATATTGTTAATAACTATAATGATGAAAAATGATGAAATATTTTTTTTGAATGCAAACTGACAATAATAGTGTTGAAAGATAGAAAATCTTAATAATAAGAAAGTACTCATGTTACAAATAGTTTTCATTGTGATCAATCTCAAACTATTTTCTTTTACTATTCGTATTGCCACCCTTGTTACTTTTGTTATCTTTTCATATCAATTATATGAAAAAGAAAATTTAAATCGTAAACCATTTAAATCTTTAGCTCGAGCTGTTGTAGTAAACATGATACCTTGTCTAACTTTCTCTCCAATATTAATAGGTTAAATTACTATAACACAAAAATCAATGTACATTGTCAATAACTTTTTGTGCTTACACTAAAATCAATGCATATTGTTAATCCAATCTTTAGTGTCATGCTGCATCATATCATTATCAAATCGCCGTCAACATATACATTTAAATCAATGCACATTAGCCTTGTGTCAAATAAAGATTAGAAAATAACTTCTGCATTTGAAATGATACGCCATTATAAACAATCAAATAAGATTAGAAACCAACATCTGCAACGAGTCAATGCGGAATTATAAAGCAATCAATAGGATTAGAAATCTCCATCTAAATCAATACATTTAGTGCAAACAATCAAATAGGATTAGAAATAATCTACATTGAAATCAATGCATCTAATGCAAGCAATCAAATATAATTATAAATCGACGTCTAAATTGAAATCAACACATCAAGTGCAAGAAATCAAATAGTATTAGAAATCACCACCTACACTGAAATCAATACATCTAGTGCAAGTAATCAAATATCATTAGAAATAAATATATACACTAAAATCAATGCATCTAATGCAAATAATCAAATATGATTAGAAATCACCGTCTCCACTTATATCAATCCATTTAGTGCGAGAAATATTCCTCCCTCTCTCCACCCTCCATCCATATCTATATACCCCTCCATCTATGTTGGAATATGTAATTCCTACTTGTCTTCAGTTATGGTTCTCTCTATGTATAGAATCTGTTCCTATTTGATAGGTTAGTTCCTAGCTTGGTGTGAGGTTGAGATATTCTCTCAACTAAATTATTGTGCGTCTAAGATAGCTTCTCTGTCTTGAGACTGTACCTCATGTATATATGTAACTTGATTTGATTAATGAAATATAGCTTGTATGCTCAGTTTCTAAGTTGGTATCGGGGCTCGTCTGGGCCTGGCCTTGGCCCCTCCTGAGCCAAGGGAAATAAAAGAGCATTTGTATTGTTTTAGTATTTGTTTGTCCATCAAGGACTTTTGGCAGAGCTTTATGAAATTAGCACTGCATTTCTTTTTTTTTAAGGATCCATGTTGTGCAATCTTTTTTTGGCACCCACCGTGAATCTGTCATACGGTGATGATTTGCTGAGGAGGAGGAATGCATTGGAGGAAAGAATCTGCTGTCGAATTCCATAGCTTTGGAGTCTGGCCACTGAAAGGAACACTAAACCTGTTGTTGAGTTCAAACGTTGCTGCATGATTTGCTAGGGAAAACGCCTCTTGGTCACTGGATTTCCCTGTGGATATGCCAAGTGAGAGGACACCGAGTTAAACCCTTCTCGCACAATTCTCTATCTAATTGGCAGCTTCTGAATTAGAAGAAGAGGCCGAGGGTGCAAGCACATGAGTAAATCCTTTCTCTATATAAAAGAGATCAAGAATGGCAGTCACATTCTCCAATCTCAGCATTGCGTCAGGCGTGGAGCAGCTAGATTAGTTCTTGCTCCCACGCAGTTATATTTCTGGGTATTAGGCACCAACGGATGACATAAGAGTATACTCTACATTTGGAAAAGCACCTGGATCCCATATTTTTTCTAGGGAAGGTGTTGGTGTTCAAATCGAAGGAGGGAGTCGTTATTGATAATTCGGTGGAGACTCTACGTGTCCAATTTCACAAAAATGAATGAGAAAAACGCTACATGGATCCATGCCCGTGAATAAAAATGAATATATTGCTGTCGTAGAGCTGGATATGCGTGATGGTTGTTGCGTCAAGCAGTGGAGTCGACGGTGTGACTCTGGCCTGATCTGGTGTGAATTGACGATGTTTCTCCCTCATTTGTTGTCGTAATGCTGTGGGAGAAGTGTTTTCTGGTTGAATTCCTGAGTTTAAAGTTGGTGCAGTGAGTGTAGATGGTCCTCAAAGAGGAGAAAGCGATGGAGGTGGATCTTCACTTGGGTACCTCTTTGGAGGTCAGAAATGAATACCCAAGTGGAGAAACGAAGGACCCGCATACTCTTGCCATACCCAGCAATCAGAAAAATTTTCATTGAAGTAAGTGGCAGAATGACTTTCGAGACCATCCGGTCTTTCTGTGAATTTATGCTTTGTAAATTTTCCAATTTTTTGTTTTAGAACTTTGCCAGCTATCGGCCATGAAGTATCAGATGGAATTCTTGAGTTCGTAAGGTATGTTGGAGCCAAATCAATCGTTATAGCTACCCTTTGTCTTGCAATCTGCCTGCATTTTTTTGACTAAGGTGAGAGAGGAGCAGTGCTGGCTGAGCGATTTGATGCTGAGCTACTTCATTTGGATCTGGTGGCAAACATTCACAATACAGGGTTGACCTAATTGTTTCCAGAGACGGTTCTGACAGTAGAACTGGCAGAGTCAGTTCTTCAACTTCATTTGGAGATCGTGGACGCTCAGGCCAGGGCTACCGCTCGAAAAGCAACGGTGCCTCCAATCCAAGTTATGCTAATGTCACAAATCCTCCTCACAGTGATGTCCACGTAACGGTCTCTAGTGCTGAAAGATATGAATCTATGGACACTTCGTAAAGGCGGATAAAGTGTAGATCACTATATTTGCGTCTACTAATACAGGGTCGGGCATCTGGTCCGAAACCTTGATAGATGTCCATGTGGCTATATTACTGTTAGACTGGAATAACTATATGTTTTGCATCTCACAGCGCCTGAGATAAGAGTTGTTGGTGCCTGCTTAGAAGAGGCGTTGAGAAATTCGTGGACCGAGCATGATTTATTTGTGCTGGAGACTATTGAGTTTGCAGATGACGAGGATGAGGAATTGCCATAATCGATGTTTGTTTATGATGAAGTTGGATCATACACCAGATCTAGCGATGGGAGCTCGTAAGGAGTTGATGTTGCTTGTACGTTGAGCCTTCGTGGCTGTGTTGAGCCTTTGTGGCTGTGGTGAGCCTTCGTGGCTGCGGTGAGCCCTCATGGCTGCGGTGAGCATTTGTGGCTGTGTTGAGCCTTTGTGGTTGTGGTGAGCCTTCGTGGCTGTGGTGAGCCTTTGTGGCCTTCGTGGCTGTGTTGAGCCTTCGTGGCTGTGATAAGCCTTGATGGCTGAGCTGAGCCTTGGTGGCTACATTGTATCTCCTCAACGCTGAGCGCTTGAGCGGTGGAGGTGAATTACTGCTTGTCGAAATGTGAACTAGAAAGCAAGTGAAAGGGTTTTTCTCGTGCTTGTTCATGAAGAAACGTGGAGCAATTAGTTGTCAGTGATCTGATAGGGATCAGATCGAAGACAACGTGCAGTGTATGATCTTGGATCTGCTCACAACAGCAGTGTGGGTAGTGTTCTGGTGAACTGAAATGCGGGGCGAACTATTCGTAGCAGTGAATGGCGCGGCCATGTGTTGAACATTTGCATTATCATTTGGTATTGTTTGTTTGAAAGCATGATTGTTTGTGTATGTTTGGTTAAACGAAATATTTCATGATGGACATATTTTAAAACTAAAATTAATATACATATTGAGATTAGTCACCTCAATATGAAGTTATTTTTGTTAGAAGTGACTACTCTAACAAATAACAGGTTAAGGATGGAGTTCCAAGTTTTAATTTACAAAGACAAAGATGCCCAAGATGTGAACATTTCAAAATATGATGTAAATGAGCAACGAAAACATTTAAAGGATGATGGACAACGAAAGTGGACAATCAAGTTTGTGAGAGTTTGTTTTGTGTGAGTTTCTTGGAATAGACTCATGACCATGAGTATGAGTCACAGTTTGTAATTAGAAGCAAATCTACATGTCATTTATTGTTTGTACGTGCTGTAAGACCAAGAGAGGCATGCATACCCCTTTGTTATATGTTCCCTCTGTCAGAGAGTTTTAACACCCTGGAAGAGTGTGTCATGCGGGATGGATACACTTGGGTGGGCCGTATTGGTTTTAGACTCCATAAGGTGAAATTTTATATCAAGGGGGAGTTAATCGAGTGGTTGGATGAACCATGTATGTGAAGGACTTCCTAGTAGACTGACGGTTGCAGCGGTTGGGAACCCATGCATTTCGGTAGATGGTTCTTCCTTTATATGGACATCAACAATAACATGAACAAGATACAAAGTGTAATTACCAAACAGAACCAGTGTAATCACCAAACAGGATCAGTTGTAGATTTTGCAAATGGATATTGAGACAAGTAGTCATTAAGGGGGAGTGTTGGAATATGTAATTCCTACTTGTTTTCAGTTGTGATTAACTCTATGTATAGAGTTTGTTCCTATTCTATAGGTTAGTTCCTAGTTTAGTGTGAGGTTGAGATATTCCCTCAACCAACTTATTGTGTGTCCAAGAGAGCTTCCCTATTTTGAGACTGTAACTCATGTATATATGTAATTTGATTTTATTAATGAATATAGCTTGTAGGCTCAATTTCTAAGTATATCTTGTTCTTTGTCTCTCTATCTCACCCCCCTAAACACACATGCTCTCGCACTCCATACATATCATTCTCGTTGTCAATCACCCCTCTCCCCATCTCTCTCTGCTTCCCTCTCTTCACCTTCCATCTATATCTCTATCTTCCCCTTCTCTCCCTCTCCCCTGCTAATGTCTCTCTTTCCTCCTTTTGTCCTCTCTCCCTCTCTCTCCATCTTCCTTATCACTCTCTCTCTCTCTCTAGAAACCAACATCTACACTGAAATCAATGCATTTACTCAAAGAACTCAAATAGGATTAGAAATCGCCATCTACAATGAAATCAATGCATTTAGTGCAAACAATCAAATAGGATTAGAAATCATCTACATTGAAATCAATTCATCTAGTGCAAGTAATCAAATATAATTATAAATCGACATCTAAATTGAAATCAACATTGTTCAAAAGTACGATGTATTGAAAATCACACCACCATGGCTTGATGCATATAGTAATCAAATATCATTAGAAATAAATACTACACTAAAATCGATGCATATAGTTCAAATAATCAAATAGGATTATAAATCACCATCTCCACTTATATCAATCCATCTAGTGTGAGAAATATTCTTCCCTCTCTCCACCCTCCATCCATATCTATATCCCCCTCCATCTCTTCTTTTCTGTCTCTGTATCTCACCCCCCTAAACGCACATGCTCTCGCACTCCATATATATCAATCTCTTTGTCAATCACCCCCTCTCCCCATCTCTCTCTTCACCTTCCATCTATATCTCTATCTTCCCCTTCTCTCCCTCTCCCCCACTAATATCTCTCTTTCCTCCTTTTGTCCTCTCTCCCTCTCTCTCCATCTTCCTTATCACTCACTCTCTTAGAAACCAACATCTACAGCAATCAATGGCTTCTCCAAAGGCTCAAATAGGATTAGAAATATGTCTACCCACTGAAATCAATGCATTTAGTGCAAACAATCAAATAGGTTAAAAAATCATCTCGTAAAATCAATTCATCTAGTGCAAGTAATCAAATATAATTATAAATCGACATCTATATTGAGGAAATCCGCAAATTTATGGTGCAAGCAATGGTCTGTATTAAGAAATACCTATCTTTGTGTTGGGATATTTTAACCGCAAAACAATTGAAATAACTTAGTCTAGTGTAGAGTTAGGTAAAGTGTGTTTCTTTACCATGTACATTTGTAACTTATAATCTGACGGTCACGATTTGTAGTGATCCGACGGTTATCTCTCACCTCTGCATTAACGACACTTGATCCATGGCTTAACACTCGATTGGTCCATGATCTCTATTTAAAGAGCATGGAGGGTCATTTGTCCGGTAACCGTTTATTAGAGAAACATACATAACTTTTCTTTTTATATTAATAAATTGCCTGAAGTGGCCGCGTTGGCTCAGGCCGTGGACTGTTTCCCTATTTGAGGGTTTTAACCACGTGATTATACTGGTGTACTGATTTGTGATCTGTTTGTGAGCAGTGACCTTTGGTTCTTGATCTAAGGAACTTACCCTGTAAATTCCTACATGGTATCAGAGCTATTTTGAGGGCCGCGTCCGTTGTTGATCAAAATTCGAAGCCAGTTTGATTGCATGCGAATGCCGTTTTGTAGATATATTATTTCTGGACATTTTTGGGCATGGAGAACTGCTCGGTTGTGTCCGGAGTGTCTGTTAGTGAGGAACGCCTTTCGTTTCATGCGAAAAGGTTTCCGGCTGCCCAAGTTATGACAGTTTAGATCTGGAGGTATAAAACAATTATTTTGCAGTTATATTTGTCAATAGTTCTGCTTATTTCGGTTCCCTCTTTTTATTTTCGGTTTTTAGTTTTTTTATTTGCCGGATCTATACCCTCTTCTCTGTGTATGTTCTTTGTTGTGCGCTGCGTGCAATCTCGGCAAATCAGAAACAGGAAAAAGGGTTTTTTTGCTATGTATGCTCTTTCCCTGCATCTTTGTGTGATCTCGGGAAATCAGAAATAGTGAAAAAAGTGATAGTTGCCGGTAAGGCTAACCGAAAATCTAACATTCTGCCACAAGGCTTTGCATTTCGTTTTTTTTGCTCGTTTTTTTTTGTGTTTTTTTGTGCAAGAAAAGACACGCACACCGAAGAGTGACAAACAAAAGAAATTAATAAAAATAGATAAATAAATAAATAAATAAAACCCCCCCTTCCTCCTTTCTTACAATGACGTGATCCTTTTACTATCTCACTTGGTGAGGGGTTAGTTTATGAGAATAGAGGTCTTGGGTTCAAGTCTCCTTCTCAAGCTTCTTTTGTAAAAAGTTTTTTGTTAAAAGGGGCGGAATTTTTTTTTAAAAAGCCACACTTCATCCCGTTCCCGTAACTATTCGGCATCTACAACTCAGATTTTTCAAAAGGCATAACTTCTTCATCTGGAAGCCGTTTTTTTTAAACGGCCTAATTTTTCGAGATCTTTCCATTGGAGCAGTTAGTTTCAACTTTTCTCAGCTTCAGTTTTTAAA
Organism: Pinus albicaulis; assembly: GCA_034641835.2. NCBI lineage: Eukaryota > Viridiplantae > Streptophyta > Pinopsida > Pinales > Pinaceae > Pinus > Pinus albicaulis. The sequence goes on from CM076572.1 coordinate 368,942,872, forward strand.
AAAAAATGGAAAGTGCATGCCCGGTTATTCTTAACAACACCAATTATTTCCAATGGCTACCTCACATGGTAGATATACTTAGAAGTAAAGAGCTTTATAGAATAGCCACAGGACATGAAACTAAACCTTCCGATGATGATAAAGCTGCTAAATAGGAAAATAAACAAGATCAAGCATGAGGGTTGATAGGAATGTCCATTGCTCAAGATCTTCGATTTCATATCCTTGACATTGACACCCTTGATGAAGCCCTGGAAAAGCTAAAAATTGTTTTTGGCATTCAAAATCAAATCAGGGCCCACCAGCTTGAAAATGAGTTGTTTACTTTGGACCCCAATAATTTCTCCTCCATTGAAGATTTTTTGTCCAAATTTAAGACCCTAAGAATTCTTTTAGAAGGTTGTAAGATAAAAAAGGACGATGGTAGCCTCATCTATTGCATTCTTGCTAAGCTTGGCCCTACATACTCTATATTTGTTTCTGCCTTCCATTCCACTAGAGAAGCCATCATTTCTTCAGTAACCACGTACAAGAATCCCTCTTTTGATGCCTTTTGTGATTCTTTGATAAGAGAACAAGAAAAACTTTTACACCTTGGTCTTATCACTGTTGGAAACGCCTCTAAGAAAGCCTTAGCAGCCCAACAACAACCATATCAAAAGAATCCCAAGAAGCAATATCCTAAAAAATATGGTCCCAAAACAAACAAGGGCCCTAAGCAATTTCAGTCGCAAACTGAAAAATCGAATCACCAAAATAATAAGGCATATCAAAATAAAGGGAAGAAGACAGATAGACATTGCAACTTTTGCAATTAGGATGGCCATATAGAGTCCAAATGTTTTAAGAAGATGGAAGCCTTAAAAGCAGCAATGAAGAAGCACAACATTAATTTGGAGCACTCTTCACCTTCATCTTCAGGCATGGCACTTTCTGCTTGTGGTTGTCAAGCATCAAGATCTGGTTATGCATTAAATGTATCTTCTTCTTCTCCTTCTCATGAGTGGCTCATTGATTATGGAGCTTCTTACCACATGGCTAAAAATAAATCCATGTTTTCTTCTTTAAATGATTGTAACACCAAACATATTTATGTTGGTGATGATAGATCTCTTAGTGTTGTAGGATTTGGAACCATTCATCTCGATAATGGTCAGTTTAATGATGTACTATGTGTTCCTACCTTGTCATGCAACCTTCTCTCTATTTATCAGATAACTCATTCAGGTGAAGGGAAAATAGTAAAATTCTCACCTCATGATGTTGTAATCAAGGACCTCAAAGATCCTAAACATATTTTAGCTACTGGCATTGCTGATGATTCCACAAGGTTGTATAAGTTTGACAACTTTGGGTCATCATCTCTTCCCTCTTTTTTTGTTGCTCATAATGATGATGTGAGCAAACTTTGGCATGAGCGATTTGGTCACTTAAACTATCGCTCTCTTCAAACTCTATGTAAGGAAAATATGGTGACGAGCCTTCCTATGGTATCTTGTCGAGATGGTGTTTGCTCCGGATGTGTACTCGGAAAACATCATCGGGATAGTTTTGACAAACGTGCCTCTTGGCACACTTCAGCGCCTTTGCAGCTTGTGCACAGTGATTTATGTGGTCCACTTCCTGTTGTTTCTTTCTCTGGTTGCAAGTACTTCTTAACTTTCATTGATGATTTTTCCAGACGCACTTGGGTATACTTCTTAAAACTCAAGAGTGAAGTTTTTAACATGTTCTTGGCCTTCAAGGCCTTTGTTGAGAAACAATCTGGACATCAAATTCTTAAGTTAAGATCAGACAATGGAGGAGAATATGTTAACAACAAATTTATCAACTTCTGCACTAAGCATGGCATTCAATTGCAACATACTGTTCCATATACTCCACAACAAAATGGTGTAGCTGAAAGGAAGAATCGCACCTTAAAAGAAATGGCTAATTATATGCTTCAATCTAAAGGACTTGGTCTCAATTTTTGGGCAGAAGCCATTAACTGTGCAAATTACATAGTAAATTGCACTCCTACTAAGGTTTTAAAGAATATAACTCCAGAAGAAGCTTGGAGCTCAATCAAACCAGATGTAAGTCACTTTCGTGTTTTTGGAAGTGATTCTTGGGCCCATATTCCAGATGCGAAACATAAAGCCTTAGAACCTAAGAGTGAAAAATGTATTTTTGTTGGATATTCTGAAGATGTCAAAGGATATAGACTTCTTCAACCAAAATCCAAAAATATTATCATTAGAAGAGATGTAAAATTTGATGAAAATATATCGGCCTGCGAGCCTAGTTCGGCAAGTGTGCCACCTTTGGCCTGCGAGCCTGATTCGACATATGTGCCACCTCTCTCTCTCTCTTCTATTTTTAATAGCATTCCTTCTAGTTTAGATGATGACAGCGAGGATGATAATCCTCCTCCACCGCATGAAATTGTTCCTTATACTCCATCGCTTCCAAGATGGGTCTGCTCTACTCGGGATGCAGCAGGTTCTCTTGGAGGTGACCCTGCCAATCGACGACATACACGTTCTCAATTCGAAAGAGCTTCTTCCTTATTGGCTCAAGTTCTAGAAAAACTTGATCCAGAAACCTTTGAAGAAGCCTCCGGTCATCCAGATTGCGATGAAGCTATGAATGAAGAGTATCGTTCCTTATTGGAAAACAATACTTAGGATCTTGTTCCTCTTCCAAAAGGAAGAAAACTTGTCAGATGCAGATGGGTTTACAAAACCAAGTTTGGACCAGATGGAAAAGTGGATAGACATAAAGCTCGTCTTGTTGCTAAAGGATTTTCACAAGTTGAAAGCATTGACTATACTGAAACCTTCTCCCCTGTTGCCAAAATGAATTCTATCCTCCTTGTTCTTTCCCTTGCTGACTCCTTTAAAAGGGAAGTCCATCAGATGGATGTTAAATCCACCTTCTTACATGGAGATTTGCATGAAGAAATCTACATGGAACAATCCATTGGCTTTATCCAAAAAGACTCCAGCCTTGTTTGTCGCCTTAGGAAGTCTCTCTATGGTCTCAAACAAGCTCCTCGGGCTTGGTATGCCAAAATGGATAGATTTATATTAGATAATGACTTTTCTAGGTGTCATTCTGACAACACTGTCTACACCAAGAAAGTGGGTAAGTCCTTCACCATCCTTGTTCTTTATGTTGATGATATTATCCTTACTGGTAGTGATCCAAACCATATAAACCATGTGAAGTCTAGCCTCGAAAAGAAGTTTGAAATGACAGACTTGGGACACTTCGTATTTCATCGGTACAAGTCTTGTTTACCAAACTCCAAAAGGAAAGGCATTACCCTCTCAATCCAAGTATATGCCGCTTGATATTCTGCACAACTGCACATGGAAGGCCTTAAAACCGACCCTTATCTAACTGGGTCACGAGTCAAACTTTCGATCCACTTACTTTCACCATGAAATTGATGCTGCCTTATATGGTCAACTTGTTGGTAAACATCTGTATCTCAACCCATAAGTCACGACCTTTCCTTTGTCGTTGGTATTGTCGCTCAGTTTATGCACAAACCTCATGAAAGTCACTGGAAAGCAGCTAATAGAATACTTCGATATATTCGAGGTACAGTTTAGTTCGGGATTCATTACAGTCCAGGAGCATCTCCATTGTTGATTGGTTTCACTGATTCTGATTGGGCTAGTGACCACGATGATCAATCCCTACAAGATATTCACTCTTGGTTCAGGACCCTGTGCATAGTCTCTTACTTAAGAAACAAAAGTATCTCTTTATTTATGAAAACGAAATATCGTGGTCTTGGGTTGAAGCCGGCGAGGAGCCATGTGGCTTCGTCGGTCTGTCTGAATTTGGTCTTCATTAGCAGCATCCAACTACACTTTGGTGTGATAATCAGAGTGCCATTCAGCTATGTAAAGATCCAGTTCAACATCAGTGTATGAAACACATTGAACTCCACATACACTTCATCAAAAAGCTCATTCATGATCATGTTCTTGAAGTGCAGTATTGTCCAACCAATGATCAGGTAGCCGATATCTTTACAAAGGCTCTCACAGAAGTGAAGTTTACCAAACTTCGATCCATGCTTGGAGTTCAGGAAAGTTGTCATTAAGGGGGGATAGGCTCTAATGCCTCCTTCCTTCTCCTGTTGTGTCACTTTTGTAAATCCTTCAATCCTATCCCAATTTGTTCTTAAGGGGGGATGTTAGGATATTTCGACACATAGGAAATAGGCTCCTTTTGTGTCACCTTTGTAAATCCTTCAATCCTATCCCAAGTTGTTCTTAAGGGAGGATGTTAGGATATTCCGACACATAGGAAATAGTTAAGAATAACTTAGTCTAGTGTAGAGTTAGGTAAAGTGTGTTTCTTTACCATGTACATTTGTAACTTATAATCCGACGGTCACGATTTGTAGTGATCCGACGGTTATCTCTCACCTCGGTATTAATGACACTTGATTCGTGGCTTAACACCCGATTGGTCCATGATCTCTATTTAAAGAGCATGGAGGGTCATTTGTCCGGTAACTGTTTATGAGAGAAACATATGTAACTTTTCTTTTTATATTAATAAATTGCCTGAAGTGGCCGCATTGGCTTAGGCCGTGGACTGTTTCCCTATTTGAGGGTTTTAACCACGTGATTATACTGGTGTACTAATTTGTGATCTGTTTGTGAGCGGTGACCTTTGGTTCTTGATCTAAGGAACTTACCCTGTAAATTCCTACACACTGAGATCAATGCATCTAGTGCAAGTAATAAAATATCATTAGAAATAAATATCTACACTAAAATCGATGCATATAGTGCAAATAATGTAATATTCCCATTTTTAGTGTCACCTACGACAGGGCCAGGTTGGTCTTCCAGAGTTAGGAGCAGACAGGTCACAGGTACAGATTGGTGCTATCAGCGGGCTCAGGGGCTTTTTGGAGGAGTTTTCATGGTTTTTGGAGGCATTCGCTTGATATAATCCATCATCTGAGCTGTTTGGCTTTCGTTCTGGTGCATTCTGATAAATTTCGGAAATCTGAGTTATTTTTGGGCTTAACTCAACTGATTACACTCAAGGTGGCATTCCGAGAGGAATACATGATGAAACACCTTAGTGTAATAGCTCATTGGAACCGGGACAAGGATACCTACATGGTGGGATAGTTAGACACGGATTCCAGTGACCGGAGGAGGCGTGGTAGCCGATTTACCCTTTTCTGCATTAAAAAGGAATTTTAATAAAAGGGAAAAGTGCTCCATGAATAAAATAATAATAAAATAATGCTCTAGAAGGCTCCAAGAGATCTATAAAAGAAATGGAGGAGGCCATTGGGAGAAATCTTTGGAGTAGATCATTTGCTTGTGTATGAGAGGTTTGAGGACGTGGTTCTCTACTTCAGCTGTAGCCCCAGGACGGAAACCCTCGGGTGATTTGTGAGTGTTGGACAAAAACCCAACTCTCTTGAGGAGACTTCACTTAGAAGTTTCACAGAGCTTCAAAGATTGGTGTGAGGATCATTCAGATCTTCAACTTGGGCTTCATCATCTTCAGTGGGTTCAGTGACAACTGTTGTCGGAGGGAGAGTGCAGCAGTTCAGTTTTGGGAGGCCATCGCCGTGTAGCAGTGTAGTAGATTGTATTGTTGGCCAGTTTTCTATCTCAGCACTTTCTGGGTCAGATCTATATGTAAACCCCTCTTATTAGTTATAATAAAAGCTGAGATTATTTTGTTCTATATGGTATTTGATTGCAGTATTTATGTGTTTAATTTTACATGGCAATCTTCTGTTGAATAAATGTTGATTTTACTTATAATTCTAGTTTAAGTAACGATGGGTTCAAAGAAAATATCCCATTTGGGGATATTACAGTGGTATTAGAGTTGGTGTTCCTGCCAGCCTGAAGGTTAACTACAGATTGTTGAGGGTTTAGTGGAGGCTCATCGCAGAAAATATATCCTTGCAAGAAGGCCCAAATTTTTGTTGAAGAATACTCGTTGATTCCGTTACCAAATTTAAAAAAAAAAAAAAAATCAAGATTATGTGAGAAAATTCTATCAACTTTGTAAAAGGTGGGGCCGTCGAAATTATTCGAAGGTCGACTTTTATAATTCTAGAGGCCGCTTTGGAAGGAAAATTTATTATTAACCCAAAATCGCAAATTTTGCTGGAATGAGTTGTGGTCATATTTTTCTGTTGGAGGCCGACCACGATGTTTGTAACTCCACGAGCAGAATCTCCAAACAACATTATTTGGTTCCAGGTTATCATAATCAAATTTTAAAGAGACCATGTTTTGGAAACAACATATGCATTTTCTTGAGAAGCTGACGGCACATTCTTTTAATTATCCACGCAATGGAGGAATCCACATAGCGTAAGGTCAAAAATCATAACGACGCTGCACCTTGATTAGTGCCCATAAGATATATTGGGGTGTAGATTTGAGCTGTCGTATTAGAATTGAATTAAAATTTGGCGGGGGTTGCAGTAATCAGACGTTGTGTAATAAAACTGCGTGTGGGATGTAGGACGGGCATTTGCAAGCTATGCCACCGCTACGGGAAATCCAGAGTGCTGGACAAATATTGATGGTCTGATCTCCATTTAAGCAAGCGTGCAGAGGTCACAGTGTTGCGAGCCATCAAAAGGGATCGATTTGAAACTCAAAAGGGCAGTTTGCGTGATTATTTGGGAAGATGAAGGCGTTATCAAGGGCCGAAAATTGCACCAAGGCTATGAGCCGTCGTTTATCGAAGGACCCTTGGAACCCGAGTGTAATTTCCACATGTCCCCATAGCTAACTGTCCAACGATTTTATTACAGGGGCCGTATACATTCTCAAGGAGGGCCGAATTTGCTTGGATGTCAGTTTTTCCTGCAGGAGATCAGATTTCTTCGAGGGTTAATCTCTGCGATATATCAGGGATAGGCTACAGAAAGATAGCCTATGCTCAGCGGTCAAAAGGAGTGTGTTCCTCTGATATTTTTCTGTTGATTAAGATTTTTTTTTTTTGTGGGTTGTAGTTTTATTACTGCATTTGGGGGCATGCACATATATGGACGTATTGGACTGTACACAATGGCGGCATTTCAACAGTGAACAGGATGAAAGAGCTAGGCCGAAAATCTTATTCCCCAGGATCAAGTCTTCAAAGGTTATCATTTCTGGAATCGAAATTTGTGGTGGCCAAAATATCCCATAAATGAATGCGTGTTTGCTGCTGTAATAGAGAAGAACTGTTTGTTTTTCATCACTGTTTCACCACCGCCTATCACTACTTCCAGAACTCACGCTTGTGAATTTATTGTCGGCATCTAAACTAGGTTCACTCGCTTTCTCATCTGCTCACCATATTTTCCTGTTTCAAGTTGAGAAAGGACTGTTATGTTGGTGTCATTTCCATATTGTCAAATATCAACAGTATGTTAATTTTTGGGTTTGATATCAATTAGAACAAGTCTATTTTCGAGTCTGTTGAGCACTTAAACTAATCCAGAAGAAAAATTATGCAAGTCACCCACAACATGTTCATCACTTAACCATTTGACAAATTCTCGCAAAAGCAATCCCAAGCACACTCAGAAAATTATTGACATAACAAAGATGTTTGTACAAGGGGAATTTCACAGTTGCCACTATAGATGTTAGTCTATTGGTGTTCTGTTGTAGGGTTGCATAGTGGTAGGGATTTCAATTCAACAACAATTTTAGTCCTTGTATGATGTGGGTTTGAGCAAGGAAAACATGTAAGTTGTTGTCATGAGCAGAGGTTGTATGGCGGATGTTTGTTTTAATGCCATTGATGTTGTTTGTATAAGTCAGGGCCTTGATTGAGTGAGCAAGACTGTTTGTATGTGCGGTGTTGCTAGTGGTTGGAGGTGGTTAGTAAGCAAAAAGAGAGGTTGTTGTTGAGCAGATCTCATATTACAAGGGGGAGGTCTCATTTTGTTTAGCCTTGTATATATTGTGAACCATGGAGGAGTTCCTAAACAAATTGATGAAAATAAAAATAGAAGTTGGCTCCTTAAACCACCATGCATCAGAAGACCAGAAAACAAAACCAAACAGCAGACCCTTTTCAAGAGGAATTTATGCCATCCTTCAAAAAGGACAGCCAAAAGATTTACAGGAAGAATTGGGGATTGGACACAAAATCCTTGCACTTGGGACAAATTTGAAACACATGAAGATGACATGGAGAGTTCTGTCCAAACTTGATGAACTTAATAAACTTTTGTCCAAAATAAGCCAAGAAGAAGGGAAGAAACTGATTTGGGCTCTAAAACTAGCTATGCTTGCTCTTATACATCCCAAATTCTTGGAGGAACCAAGGGGTCACACTTTCAGTTGCAGCTTGTCTCTGTAACATCATGAAGTTGACCGCACCTATAGCTCCATACAATGATGATGTCATGAGAAGGATTAAGAGGTTGATTGTAGAGACTTTTCAGGATTTGGACAACAGTGCAGGCTCTACCTTTGGGAAGAAGCTTGAGATTTTATGGGGAATGGCCACATTCAAGACTTATGTCATCATGTTTGATCTTGAGTGTGATGACTTGATCCTGCAGATGTTCCAATGCCTCTTCAGCATTAGGAGACATCATCCTGATACTGTCATAGCACACATGCAGTCCATCTTGTCGTCATGTATGAGAGACCATGAGATCATTGGCCGAGAGTTGCAGACTCGGTTGTTGAGCATTTGGAGGAGAGAGAAGTTGGTCTCACCTGCTGCTTATGAGCTAGCCCAAGGGCTGGTTGAGCAGAACATTGAGCTTTTCAGGAGACAGTTGACCAAGGAGGAGCTGCTCCAGTTTGGTGGGTCAGGCAGCAAAAATGAGCTGAGGAGAAAGGAAATTTTCTTCATCTGCAAAGAACCTTGGGGACCAGATCACTCATGTTTGAGAGATGCAGATGATGTGGCAGAGGCAGGACAGGAGGGCATTCCTTTTGTATTCCAGGGTGAGGACTCTTCTTCAGATGAGTCCATGGGATCAGTTGAGGATGCTTCTGGGGAGTGAGAGCAGTCATGCAGAGATGACGACAGTAGACCGGAGCTGTGTTCCAGTGTGCAGGGTGAGCAGTCACGGGACTCTGCAGGAGATACTCTGGGTGAAGAGTCACTTGTGACGATTCAGCCAGAGTAGCATGTGATGGAGCCTAAGTTGGCAGAGGAGGACACTATTCACATCAGGCATGATATTCCTTTGGGGGAGAGCCAGATGGGCGCCCACATTGAGCCGATGAGGGATATGTGGCTAACATTGGGGTCAGCCATTGAGGTGGAGCACTCAGATGCATTGACATCGAGTGTAGTGACGACAGTTGCAGATCCATATCCTCTGGAGGTGTTGGAGGTTGATGGGATTGTTCTACAGGGGGTTAGTAGACAGCAGGAGTATGACATTCCTGATCAGGAGTGGGAGGAGCTGTTGGAGATGGTGGAGCATCCATCTGTGGGTCGACACAGGGATGAGGCGTAGATGGATGTACATGCAGTCAGTAGAGCTGCAGTATTTTCAGTGAGTAACACTCTCCAGGAGTACATCGATGGGGCTTGCAGCATATCTTGCCCACTTTGGCCCATCATAGAGAGAGGGGATTTCTTCTATAGGCATCTTTCATTGGCAGACAGGGCAGAGCAATGGGAGTTGATTACGGGCTAGCAGCAACACTCCAGGCATGTTCCATATGCAGTTGTTGCTACATCGGATTCTTCTTCCATGATGGGCTAGCGGGAGCTCATGAGTTCGTACCCTCTTGATGGTACGGTATTCTTCGTAGGGAGCACAGCGAAGCAGGGGCCCTTAGACATAGCAGATGTTACAGATTCCAGATGGCAGGGGGGCACCGGTCGTTGTTACTTCAACACTCCTTCCCGATTTCAAGAGAGCAGGATCAACATGGGATTGAGTCAGGACTTGGATTGGAGAGAGGTGATGAGTTGGTATGTAGTTGGTGGGGAAGCATAAGCAGTTACAGATATAGCACAGCAGGATCCCGGAAGCATTGATGCTTGTTGGTGGTCTTCACCTCTTAAAGCATCAGCTATAGCCAGAGGCAGTGTGCAATCTGAGCCATGGGACTTGGGCGATGATTGGCCATGGTGGCGTTGGGATCCGGGAGGATTGTTTATTGACTGGTACAGAGAGAGATCAGTTTGGGATCCCGGCATTGAGGGGTCTATTCCGAGTGGTTTGACACAGGTGCATAGCAACACCCAGAGGTTTGTATGGGATCCAGGCATTGGGTTTGAGATGCGGCGGGCCAACAGAGTAGCCCACATATTTCGATTGCTTGAGGGAAAGCAATCTTGGGGCGGAAGGTCTGTAATATTCCCATTTTTGGTGTCACCTATGATAGGGCTAGGTTGTTCTTCCAGAGTTAGGAGCAGATAGGTCACAGGTACAGATTAGTGCTATCAGCGGGCTCAGGGGCTTTTTGGAGGAGTTTTGAGGAGTTTTCATGGTTTCTGGAGGCATTCTCTTGATATACTCCATCATCCGAGCGGTTTGGCTTTCGTTTCGGTGCATTCCAATAACTTTCAGAAATCTGAGTTATTTTTGGGCTTAACTCAGTTGATTACACTCAAGGTGGCATTCCGGGAGGAATACATGATGGAACACCTTAATGTAATAGCTCATTGGAACCGGGACGAGGATATCTACATGGTGGGATAGTTAGACACGGATTCCAGTGACCGGAGGAGGCGTGGTAGCAGATTTACCCTTTTCTGCATTAAAAAGGAATATTTTAATAAAAGGGAAAAGTGCTCTATGAATAAAATAATAATAAAATAATGCTCTAGAAGGCTCCAAGAGATCTATAAAAGAAATGGAGGAGGCCATTGGGAGAAATCTTTGGAGTAGATCATTTGCTTGTGTATGAGAGGTTTGAGGACGTGGTTCTCTACTTCAGCTGTAGCCCCAGGACGGAAACCCTCGGGTGATTTGTGAGTGTTGGACAAAAACCCAACTCTCTTGAGGAGACTTCACTTAGAAGTTTCACAGAGCTTCAAAGATTGGTGTGAGGATCATTCAGATCTTCAACTTGGGCTTCATCATCTTCAGTGGGTTCAGTGACAACTGTTGTCGGAGGGAGAGTGCAGCAGTTCAGTTTTGGGAGGCCATCGCCGTGTAGCAGTGTAGTAGATTGTATTGTTGGCCAGTTTTCTATCTCAGCACTTTCTGGGTCAGATCTATATGTAAACCCCTCTTATTAGTTATAATAAAAGCTGAGATTATTTTGTTCTATATGGTATTTGATTGCAGTATTTATGTGTTTAATTTTACATGGCAATCTTCTGTTGAATAAATGTTGATTTTATGGTATAATTTGGGGTTTAAGTAAATTTATGCAAATTCAGTAAAATATCCCATTTGGGGATATTACAAATAATCAAATAGGATTATAAATCACCATCTCCACTTATATCCATCCATCTAGTGTGAGAAATATTCTTCCCTCTCTCTACCCTCCATCCATATCTATATCCCCCTTCATCTTTTCTTTGTTGTCTCTCTATCTCACCCCCCTAAACACACACGCTCTCGCACTCCATATATATCAATCTCTTTGTCAATCCCCTCCTCTCCCCATCTCTCTCTTCTTTCCTCTCTTCACCTTCCATCTATATCTCTATCTCCCCCTTCTCTCCCTGTCCCCCGCTAATATCTCTCTTTCCTCCTTTTGTCCTCTCTCCCTCTCTCTCCATCTTCCTTATCACTCACTCTCTCTCTCTCTCTCCACATTTCTCTCTCTGTGTCTTTCTTCTTACCTCCCTCTCCCTCCCCCTCCAAGTCCATATCTCTTTCCCTCCCTCTCTCCACTCTCTCACATCCTCTCTCTTCCTTCCTCTCTTTCCCTTTCTCTCCCATCTATCTCTCCCTCTCTCTCTTCACCCACCAACTATGTGCTACTATATCCCCCCCACCCATCTCCCCGATCTCTCCTTCTTCCCCCCACCCATCTCCATCTCTCCTTATTTGTCTCTTTATCTTGCCCCCAAACATAATAAAGCTCTTTCTCTCTCTCTCCCTCGTCACTCCTTCTCACTCTCTATATTTATTTCACATCTCTCCCTCCAACTCCATCTGCCTATCGATCCTCTCTCCTCCTTCTCTCTCGTCCTTCCTCTCTCTCTCTCTCTCTCTCTCTCTCTCCTAACTCCCTCTCTCTTCCCCGATCTCTCTCTCTCATCTTTCCTCCAATACTCTCTCTTCCCCCATCACTCTCTCCCTCGCCCCCATCTCTCTCTCTCTCTCTCTATCTTCCTCCAATACTCTCTCTCTTCCCCCCATCACTCTCCTCCTCTCTCTTCCCCCATCTCTCTCTCTCTCTCTCTAATCCTCTCTCTTCCCCCATCTCCCTTTCTTTCTCTCTCTCTTTCCGCCTCTCTCTCTCTCCAACTACATTACTATATCCCTCCCTTTCTCCTCTCTTCTTCTCTCCCCCCTTCTTTCCATACATCTTACTGGCTCTTTATCTCACCCCTAAACATACACACTCTCTCTCCATTTGTCCCTTATTACTCTCTCTCTCTCTCTCTATTTCTTCTTTGTTATGTAAACTAATGAACATAAATATTCTTAAATATAAAGCAAATTATGGAGTAAATATGAAAACAGGTTTTATTTACTTACCACACCTCTGGTTTATTTATATTTTTATTTATTTACCATACCTCTTTTATTTGCTATGGTATTTGGCCCATACGCTTGTTATATAATTAGATTTTTATTTATAGTCCTATTTGATATATTGTTATTTATTTCCCTTACCTCTTTATACCTCTCTTATATTTATTTATTTACCATACCTCTTTATACCCATTTTATATTTGTTTATTTATCATACCTCTTTATACCTCTTTTATATTTATTTATTTACCATACTTATTTTATAAATATGGTATTTGGTCCATGGTATCAATATTAATTTGTCCCATGGTATTCGTCCCATAGGCTTCATCTAAATAAAACCTCTTTTTAAAGTTTTTTTAAATATAAAAAGGTTTACGGAGTAAATATAAAAAGAATTCTTATTTATTTACCATACATCTAGTTTATATATATTTTTATTTATTTACCATAGCTTTGGAGTTAGTATAAAAATAGGTTTTATTTATTTACCATACCTCATGTTTATTTATTTAAATTTTAAAATATTGCAATTTTGATGGGGAAATATTTATGTCTTTAAACATTTTAATTTATCCATAGAATATGGGTTTTCTTTTTAAAGATTCATTTTACAAATATTTAATTAAAAGAAATATTAAAAGATTTTGGATTTTGATTGTTTGTGTTGAATTAACTCTTCTCCTTTGATTTAGGAAATGGTATTGACTTTAATAAAGAGTAAAGATGTTTAAAATTTTACTTAATTTGGAAATTCAATGTGGTAAATTTTTTTGTTAAAGGTAAATTTATGATCCATTCAAATTCACGTATATAATTTACTATCCATTCAAATTATATAAATGATACATAGTTGTATTTTAAGAGTTAATATCAACAAATTAATAAGTTAAAAAGTTATATATAATCTAAATATTCCAATTATATAAAATTCAAGATTAGGTTAATGCTTTGGCCGACATTAGAAAAAGTAAAATTTATTATTTTTTGAGAACATGACATACCCGACATCGGGGTCATACTGGGCTGTAGATTGCGCCTCTCGGCGCAATAATATGCTTTAGAATGTTGCTTTCTAAATTATGTTGACCCTGTATGCCCTTTTATCGGTAATTTTTTGCAGTCAGGAAAAATTCACTCTGATCGACTCTTATACAACCAACCTAATTTGGCCCAATTATTCAGATAATGAGGCCTCCAAGTGCGGTGAAAATTTAGCATCACGCTTACAGGCTTACAACAACTACTAAAGAATTCACCTCTAAATTTAGCTATACACACGAAATAAATTCCACCCTCAATAATCGACAAACTCATCCCTAGTCGATGGCATCAAACTTGGCCAATTTATCTTCAATTCACCCGCCTGATTAGATTCAAATTTCAATTCGACTTGAGAAATTTGATTCTTGGTCATAACACAATGCGATTCTCGTTCTCACGAACTTGGCACTCACAAATTCATTCCCACGAACTATTATTTGGCCTTAGCAAAATACCTTAACAAAGATCAATGGGCACAACTCTTAAAATTCAGCCTCTAGCAAAGAAATCGATGCCCAGAGCCCCCGTCGAACACATCCTTGTTTAACTTTAATGAATTTCGCTTTTCCAAGCGACAAAAAACTCAGAGGAATGTGGCACACTATATAATTTTGTTTCTGGTGGACTTTGAGTGCCAACCCAAGGAGGGAAGTTGATTTTCTTGTGAGCATCTTCAGAATCAATTTTTAGGCAATTCGTGGGGTTTTCTCAGCAGTTTCTAGGGCATAGTTGTGGAGTACGAGTAATATCCCCAATTAGAAGTCAACTAATTGGGAGTATTAATTTTTTACATTTTTGGATTTTCCTAATGCTAGACAAGAATAATGTGGGTCGGGACCCACAAATCACAATAAAGTAAAGAAGAAGTATTTTCCTATAGTTAGAGGGGAAAAATTGCGACTTAGGCGAGGGCCGAGAGAGCCAATGAGAAGGCTCTGCGCTAGGCTGAGTGGCAGTGTTGAGAGTGGCCAAGGAGGGGCGACACAGGAGTGACCAGTGAGGGTGAAGTGCAGTCCTAGGTGGGGCCCGAGAGGGACATTGGGCTGTTGGAGACAAAAGGAAGATGACAACTCATTGTTGATCATTCATTCACCTAGCATTTTTCTCCCTTCATTGACTGAGCACGCTTGAGTTGTTGAGCCAAGTCTCTAGTGTTGTTCAGTACAAGATATCTTCAAGCAGAGGTATTCTCCTCTGCCTCGGGGGACTTCGAGGGCCCACTCAGAAGAGGAGATTTCATCATTTTGAGAGGAGGATTCAGAGCTACACCATCAGGGGTACGCACTCCCTTTAGGGTAGCGTAGAGGCAGCCCAGGTTGCGTAGTGATTGCATAGTCTAGCCAGGGAGGAGTGCTAGAAGAAGGGAGTTGAAGAGGAGAGTTGCCGGAGGATTTCGCAGGGAAGGCTAGCAACCTCCTACTAGGGATTTTGGTGACATTTCAGAGGCATTTCCTAGCAGATTCAACCAGGAGGCTGAGTTACCCAGCAGACGAACGTGTCAAGCCCAAAGGGGCAATTTTCTGGGGTCCAGCTTTATGGAAACCGTTTTCGGGTTTTTGTGGGTTTAGTGAGTAGAGCCTAGTGTTAAAAGCCCAAAATTTTCTGAGCACGAGAGATAGGTGAAACAGCAAACCGAAGTCAGCCAACAATAGTAGTTCCAGGACTGGCAGCGCAGAGGGAGAATCACGAAGAGCACATTCCAGCAGAGATTTATGTCCGGTTTAGAGTTGTTCTTCACCTGCCTAGGGCAGGCCCAAGTGTTATCCTTCTAAGCACCAATCTTGTACTTTTCCTGATAAATTTAATAAAATGGCTCAGTGCTGGATTTGGCTTCATTCTATGTGTGTTTAATGGAGTTCCTATTTTGTTGTAGTTAATTGTATATTTTGCACTTTTATTTCTGTTAATCCCATTTGGGTATCTTACAACGGTATCCGAACTCATAGACTTGGCTCAGCCTATGGAGCACGCAGTCTATGACACTAGAAGATAGATAGAACGTCACCTACTAGAGAGAGAGGTACAGGAGAAGGAAAAGGAGACTTGAAATCACTCCTGACCAAGTTGACAGTGTTCTGGAGGTCGAAGAGAGAGAGATGTCACACAGGGATGGAAGAGATGAGGAGAAGGATTTCGCTCACCTTCTAAAATTGGTGTCAGACCTCTCCAAGAAGATTGAGGAGATGGGTCAGAAGCTTGGCGGAGACAGTAAGCAGAAGGGAATGCAAGGGGAATTCTAGATTGGGGAAGGATGTAGCACTTCACACCACTAGGCCAGTCCTTACACTACGCACCAGGTTGTGCCACACACTCCACCGTGCTCTACCATTCCCACATTTCTAGCCTCAGGAGCAGAAAGACTGTAAGAGCCGGAGGTGGCTCATTATGGAGAGTACTTTACAGAGTATTAGTCCTATGGATCAGAGTTTGGAGAAGCCCTCACCTTCAACGAGTTTTTCCAGCTGAAGAACAACAACAAACCCAAGGGCCAAGCCAGAGGAGGAGGGTACACGCAGGGGAGTGACCTGCAGTGTACCGTGGGTAGGCCAACTTTTGATGGGTCACCAAAGAGTTCAGCCAAAGCATGGGTAGAGAATCTAGACATCTATTTCCAGCTTAACCAAATGACAAAGGTGGAGACCATGAAGGTGGTTGCACTGCACTTGGAGGGAGAAGCCCATGAATGGCAGTTTCATGGAATGACTACGCTGGGTCACTTAAGGGTGACAGCAAATGATGACTTCACTGGGAGGGTGTTGGAGAGATTTGATCGAAGGTATCTAGAAGAGCACTTTGGGGAGCTGACCAAGCTGAAGCAGACGGGGAATCCTAAGACCTATGTCTCAAAATTCTTGAGGTTATCAGTGATGGTCCAGATCTGTCGGAACCTAGGAGGATCTTTCTGTTTATAGATGGGCTGGCAGAGCCATTTTATGGGCTAGTGAGGTCAACTAGACCCACTACGCTGCAGGATGCAATTGGGAGGACCCGAGATTTGCAGGATGCATTATCGAGGGCTAGGGGCCCCATACCCAGCAGACTAGCCTTCTAGTAGAGAGGAAGGGACACAAGAGCTCCACCCCTGAGAGGTAACTAGGGTCGGGGGCCATTAGATGATGATACCCAGAGAGATCTATGGAGGAAGAAGCTCTGCTTCACATGTCACGAGCCATGGGCACCGGGTCATTGGGGAAAAGCACACTACATTGAGGTCTACTCAGATAGTGAGGGAGAGGAGGAGACGCTCTTCGAGATGGGAGGAGATGACAGCGCAGCAGGACTAGAGGAAGGTTCTCCACCACGACCTCCTCCAGCAGTAGGAGGGTCAGCATTTGTACCGACCGGAGGGTTCCTTGCATCTTTGCGGGGAATACCCAAGTACTTAACGCTAAGGGTTCGAGGGAACATTTAGGGACAACATGTCTCGGTGCTAGTGGACAGTGGAGCCACGCACAACTTCATAGATGCCCAGATGGTGCAGAGGCGGGGTACCCAAACAGAGGAGTTTGATGGGTTCTTTGTACTAGTTCCAGGAGCTAGAACCATGCAGTGTGTGCGGTATGTTCCAAATTTGATGGTGACCATGGGAACATACACGATGACGAACCATTTCTTTGTGGTCGACATTCCAGACACCAACATGGTGTTGGGGGTCCAGTGGCTCATCGCGCTTGGTAGAGTCACTACCGATTGGCAGAAGTTGGAGATGGAGTTCCTGAATAAGAAGAGTGGCAAATAGGTGATGCTTAGGGGCATGCATACATACCCCGCTCAGACAGTTTCTGCACATAGGATGGAGGCAGACTTTAGGAAAGGATACATAGAGTGGGCAATGGAGCTGAGGATTTCAGAGGCAGATGGTACAACTCGACCCACACACTCCGATGTGCAGGACATCCTAGACCGTTACTCCATGGTTTTCGGGGACATTCCACCAGGGAAGCCACCTGACAAGGGGTTTGAGCACACTATCGAGTTGGAGCCCGACATACAGGTTGTGATCACCACCCCCTATAGGCATCTCAAGGCCTATAGGGATGAGATTGAGAGGGATGTCCATGAGCTCTTGGCATTAGGGCACATCAGGCCCAACACTAGTCCTTTCGCTTCTTCAGTTGTTTTGGTGAAGAAGAAGGATGAGATGTCGCAAATGTGCATAGGATACAGGGCCCTGAACAAGAAAACTATGAAGAATTGCTACCCCATCCCCAAGATCGATGATTTGATGGATGACATGAGGAGAGTGAAGTTCTTCTCCAAGATTGATCTGAGGTCTGGGTACCATCAGATCCGGGTGAGGGGCAAGGATGTCCCCAAGACTGCGTTTCAGTGTCACTACAACCACTTCAAGTTTTTGGTGATCCCCATTGGGCTTACCAATGCTCTGGCTACTTTCCAGTCTTGCATGAACCGCATCTTCTGTGGTCAGCTAAGGAAGTTTGTGCTGGTATTCTTTGACAATATTTTGATATACAACCGCACATGGCAGGAGCAGTTACAACATATAGAGGAAGTACTACATATCCTGGAGGAACAACAGTTCTATGCCAAGTTGTCCAAGTGCGAGTTTGGCTTGACAAAGATGCTTTATTTGGGGCATATCATTGTGGTGGATGGAGTGAGAGTCCATGAAGAGAAGATTAGGGTCATACAGGATTGGACAGAGCCCAAGAATGTGATAGAACTTCGGGGGTTCATGCAGAATTTGCACCTACAACATGAAGTTCGTCAAGGGCTTTTCGCAGCTTGCAACACCCCTCATGGATCTCACCAAAAAGGGGGCTTTCAGTTGGACTGAGACAGCACAGAGGGCCTTTGATCGTCTCAAGGAGGTGATGAGCAACTGTCTGGTGCTTGCTTTACCTGACTTCACGTAACCATTTGTGTTGGAGTGTGATGCTTCCAGGGAGGGAGTAGGTGCAGCACTGATACAGGGGGGACACTCCATAGCTTTCGAGAGACGGAAGTTATTGCCGCATGAGAGGTTGTACCCCATCTATGATAAGGAGATGATGGCCATCATGCATGCGCTCGCTACGTTTCGGTAGTATCTAGTGGGGAAGAGATTCTAGGTAAGGACTGACCACAACAACCTCAGATTTTTCCTAGAGCAGAAACAGTTGTAGGAGAGGCAACAAAAAAGTGGTTGAGCAAGATCCAGGCCTATGACTTCGACATAGAGTGTGTCAAGGGGAAGCATAACGTAGTGGCTGATGCGTTGTCCAGGAGGTTGGCTTATTTCTCACTGATAAGTATCGAGCCGGATTGAAAGGCTCATTTGCTGGTGGAGTACTCTAAGGACCGTTTTGCATGTGAGGTGTTTGAGGGGCAGGTGAATGATGACCACTACTAGGTGATGGATGGGGTGATCTACTATAGAGACCTGATCTATTTAGTGGCCAACTCCTAGCTGCAAGAGAGGATCCTACACACAGCCCATGATTCACCATTGGTCGGGCACTAGGGGTACACCAAAACTTACAGGGCCATCAGGGAGAGGTTATCATGGAAGGGCATCAAGGAGGATGTTCTGTGGCACATCAAGGAGTGTGAAGTATGCCAGTGAAACAAGGGGGAGATGACCCACGCAGCAGGGTTGCTTCAACCGCTTCCCATCCCCGAGGGGAAATGGGAGAGCATCTCAATGGACTTCATCAGGGGATTGCCCATGGTACAGGGCAAAGATTGCATTTACGTGGTTGTGGATTGCTTGACCAAGTATGCTCACTTTTTCACGATCTCGGCCAAGTACACGACCTCATAGGTAGCCGAACTGTTCTTTAGAGAGGTATTTTGGTTGCATGGTCTCTCCAAGACCATTGTCAATGATAGAGACAACTGCTTCATGCGATTGTTTTGGCAGAAGTTGTTTTGGTTGGTGGGCACGGAGCTCACTCCTAGTACGAGCCACCATCCCCAAACGGATGGCCAGAGGAGATAGTTAACAAGTGACTAGAGGGCTACTTGAGACACTATGTCACTAGGCAGCGGAAGGCACGGTTGAGGTAGCTTCACATGGGGGAGTACTACTACAACACCACCTACCACATGTCAATAGGTATGTCTCCATTTCGTGCATTGTATAGTTATGATGCTCTGACTTTCGGTGATGTCATGTTTGGAGACGGTAAGGCCCCAAGGCCAAGGAGTGGATACAGGAGAGCCAAGATATCTTGAGGGATATCAAGGATAACTTGCGGGCGACATAGAACCAACAAAATATCTACGCTAACAGGGTCCACGTGGAGAGGCACTTTGAGGTTGGGGATCTAGTGTACCTATGCCTCTAGTTGTACAAGCAGTCCACGTTGAAACAGAAGGGAGCAGAGAAGCTGAAATCGTGTTTCTATGGTCCTTATAGGGTCACTCGATGAGTGGGGGAGGTAGCATATGAGTTGGAGCTACCACCAGGGAGTCAGGTGCACAACATATTCCATGTATCTTGTCTGAAGAAGGCTCTGGGCCAACAGGTAACAGCAGCGGTTGAGTTGCCTCCCATGGATGATGAGGGGCATTTGGTACTTCAGCCAAAGGCCATACTGGATACCAGGGAGAGGCACTTGAGCAGCAGGGTGGTGAAGGAATTCTTGATCAGATGGAGGAACCTCCCAGATGAGGATGCCACTTAGGAGGGGGAGAAGATTCTCCAATGCCCATCTTTGCAGTTGCTTGGGGACAAGCAACAATTTTCCAGGGAGGGTTGTAATATGACTGCTAATTGGGAATATTAATTTTTGACATTTTTGGCTTTTCCTAATGTTAGAGAGGAATAATGTGGGTCGGGACCAACAAATCACAATAAATTAAAGCATAAGTACTTTCCTATAGTTAGAGGGGGGAAATTGCGGCTTAGGCAGGGGTCGGGAGAGCCAATGAGAAGGCTCTGCATTGCTCTGAGTGGCAACGCTGAGAGTGGCCAAGGAGGGGCAGCGAAAGAGTGGACAGTGAGGGGGCAATGCAGTCCTAGGTGGGGACCGAGAGGGACGTTGGATTGTTGGAGACAAAAGGAAGAAGGTAGCTCATTGTTGATCATTCATTCACCTAGAATTTTTCTATCTTCATTGACTGAGCACGCTTGGGTTGTTGAGCCAAGTTTGCAGCGTTGTTTAGCACAAGGGATCTTCAAGCGAAGATCTCAACCTCTGGCATGAAGGAATTCGAGTGCCCGCTCACGAGAGGAGATTCCATCATTTTGAGAGGAGGATTCAGAGCTACAACATTAGGGGTACACATTCCCCTCAGGACAGTGTAAAGGCATCCCAAGCTGCGCAGTGATTGCACAGTCTAGCGAAGGAGTGCGGAAAGAAGGGAGTTGAGGAGGAGAGTTGTCGGAGGATTTCGCGAGGAGGCTAGCCACCTCCTACTAGAGATTTTGGTGACATTTCAGAGGCATTTCCAAACAAATTAATCCAGGAGGCCGAGTTACCTAGCAAACTAACGTGTCAAGCCCAAAGGGGCAATTTTCTGGGGTCAAGCTTTCCAAAAACCCTTCGCGGGTTTTTGTGGGTTTAGTGAGTAGAGCTCGGGGTTAAAAGCCCATAATTTTTTTAAAAGGCCAAACAATAGACTGAAGTCAACCAACAACAGTAGTTACAGGACTAGCAACGCAGAGGGAGAGACACGCAAAGCACATTCCAGCAAAGATTTTTGTCCGGTTTAGAATTTTTCTTCAGCCTGCCTAGAACAGGCCCAACTGCTATCCTTCTAAGCACCAATCTTTTACTTTTCCCGACAAATTTAATAAAATGGCTCAGAGCTGGATTTGGCTTCATTGTATGTGTGTTTAATGGAGTTTCTATTTTGTTGTAGTTAATTTTCTATTTTGCACTTTTATTACCGTTAATCCCTATTTGGGGATATTACAGTACGACTTGCTTGTTGGGGCCAGCGTAGAGCATAAGTTTTGCTGAGATTTCCCGGGGGGGGGGGGTTTGCAATGCCATTTGCAGGAGATTTTGGGGAAGGAACAACAAAATCTTGGAGAGAATCCTTGTTGCTTCAATATGGCATTCTGGTGACTGCGTGGGCCTGTGTAGAGGACAATTTCTAAGCACACATGGGAGTTGAGGAGTGGGTTTGTGGAGCTGGGTTGAGTAGGTGAATTGAGGGAGACATCCAGGGGAGTAAGCCCAACATTTTGGCCACATTTGGGAAGGTTGCAACAGAGGTTTTCCAGGAGGACCGTATTTTCCAGCGAGTTGTGGAGGTTGTCATATTTGAGGGTCAATTTCGGGGTCAGAACCGGACCAAACCCTTTCTGGGTTTTGGTGGGTTTTTGTAGGGGAGACTGGGGTTAATTTCCCCGATTTTTTTGAGCATCACAGGAGGATCTTTCAGCAGGTTCTTTCTAGCAGACAAAGCAATTTTTCTAGAGCAGCTAAGAGCATAGTTGGGGCAGCTCATTTCAACAACCGGACATTGTATTTTCCTACCTGGGGCTTGTCTAGCTTGCCATTTGGCAAGCCCAGGCGCACTCCTTTCATATCCCATTATACCATTGCTCCATATAATAAAATGGCTAAACTGGATGATATTTTTGGAGGTTTTCTAGGTGTCTACTTATGTATCTGAATTTTGTGTGCTTGTCAGTTTTTGCTTTGTTCATCACTGTATCTCCTAAGTAGGAACATTACAAGTTGCATGTGATCAATATATAGTTGTTCTCACTTAATATTTCTATTAGGAATATTACATTGTTTTAAGATCTCTGAGAGTGGTTCCAACTTCATCAAACTTCATATGGAGAAAGTATAATTTCATCTCATTCAAATTTAGGAAACTTAATAGTTTTGAAGATTTCAGGATTGATGGGATTGCAACATTTTCATTGGATTCTATCACATATGAGTGAGTGATTGGAATTTACTAAAGAGCACCAGGACCTATATGTACCCCAATTTTTGGTGGAGTTGATTGTCAAAATCCTTTGTCATGGTGTTAGAACAAATCTACCATTCACTCAAACAAAATCATTAATTAGGCCTGTTAGGCTTTTTCTACATATTTTAAGGCTTAGATTAGGTAGTATCATCAAAATTGGGTGGTGTTGAGTAATGTCCCTAGAGGATCGAGGCAGAGGCAAAGAATGAAGGATGATACCAATGATAATGATCTCGATATAAGCGATAGTGAAACATTGCTTGTCAAGGAGTGGTGGAACATGCATGGCAATGTGTTACCCCACAACTACTGGCAACATGGGTTCTTTCACAATTAGTGTACACTTCTTCTATAGAGAGGTGTTTAGAAACGAGCTTAATTTATTGTTTTGGACCTTTCAATCTTCATACTTCAATGTGTAGATGGCATATTTTTGAAACATAGCTATTTGGTCATGTTATTGTAGGCAATTACTAGATAACTTATTTCATTCCCTAAGTTAATGGGGCACATTCTATTATATGGCTTAAAAATTTATATGCATGTTTGCAATTGATAAAATCTAGATTTTAGATGGTTGATGCTTGAATGATTAATCATTAATGTACTATGGATGTTATTTCTACCTTCACTAATGCACAAATATACATGTTTTCAGATATTCTACAACTGATTTGGCATTTTGTGTATTATTTTTAATATATATATATATAATAGACATTCTCAGGATGCTTTGATCTCGAGATCTTTTGAAAAATGATACTCTTGCTCTGCTTCGCGCTTTGGAAATTATGTCCTTGACAACTCATGATGTGGTACATGTTGATTTTGGCCCATGATGTTGACTTTGAGGATGATGGAGTTTGGCATGTTGCTTTTGTTCTAAAGAGATATTCCTTCATATTCGCAAGTGGTTATCATTCATTGGAGGATTGAAATGTGGTGATAGCATGGGGGACATGTTCTTTACAAATGACAATGGTTGATCTAGGAATAAGCAGGTATATATTTATAAGTAGAAAATCTAGTAGAGATGTGGAGGGAGTGAATAGGTATCGAAGTGCACATTTTCCTCATAAAGAGGGAGTGTTAACTTTCATGGTTATTCTAAAACTGTTTATGATGCTTAGGGTGCTTCATGAGATTTTGGGTACATTGTGTATGTTCAAACTTTGGAATGTCCAAGATGAACTAGTACATGAGAGATAGTCCTTGATGGATTTTCATGGTTGAGATAGCTTGCTCAACATATACTTGACCTACAACAGTTGCTGGCTTAGTGTTGTTCCCATGGGCACTAGAGTTTGCTTGACAAGATGTTGGACACCATTCATTCGGACCCCATGAAGGATCCACATGCTTAGAGGGCACCCTAGATGGGTTGAGGAGCATTGTGTGGTTTGGAGAAGGGCATAAGACACTAGTTGGCATGTGGCAGATTAAATTCCTATTCAAAGGATTGGAGATGTCTCGGGGACACCTAGATCTTTGATAGTATTCTTGCAGGAGCAACTAACTCATTAGAGTACATTGCTTGGGAGGATCAATGGGGTCCATGGATGCTTGTGATGGATGGATGTGGATTTGCCTTGAGTGGCTACATCACTTTAGAGCCATTATTGTGCACATCACTTGGAGCATATTAGCTGTATTTTAGGGTGAAATGTCTTGGAGATTAGGGTTTTGTGATAAAACCCTAGGGAGGAATTGTCAAGACGATGATGAGGAGATGAAATTTTCCTTGGAGGAAGTATTGAGGTGATTATAGCACATTGGATCTTCTTGGTTGCTAGGGTTTTGTTGATTAGCCCTAGGTAGGGTTTGTAGAGTTGTGAGGATTTGTACTTGCCTTGAGAGACGGCTATGATATGTACATGTACTTCATCTTGAGTGTATTAATGAAGTTTGTACCTGTTCAAAACTTCTGCAATTTCCATATTTGATTTTCTGCCATGTATGTTCTTTATGCAGTGTTATTAACAGCCATATATGTCTCATTGATTTGACATAAGTAAAGGACACTTGTTAAGAGATTTGACATCTACAAAAATAATATAAAGGGTTGAGTTTTACTGCTGTCATACTAATGTTGTATTGCTGTTATTACTTCTGTAAAAGAATATTTTCAGTTCTGGCTACTGGCAGATAAGTTGCCCTAAAAGCCAAAGGGCTCAAACTTATCCCTTTGGTTTGGTTTTTTTTCTCCTTCAATTGCCAGGAAGTTTGGGCAGTTGGAAGTGAAACGCTGTACTTTTTCTGCTGCTGTTTTGTACCTTGTTTTACAGTAGCCCTAAGGTTGGAAATTCATATGGCTAAAATCCAAGAAACCTTTTAGGTTGAAGGTGAAAATTTCTGCATAATGAATTTTGATCTACTAGAAATTTCCACAGGAAGGACATCTAGATTCTAATTAACAGAGGGTCCTTTTTCTCTTTTCAGAGCCGCATATAGGCCTCCCACGTGCTAATAAATGTTCAGTCATTTTCGCCCTAGAAAAGTATTTCTTTTGCTTCCCTTGATATCATTGGATACCATAGTATACTTCCCTTTCTCAACCAATCATTTAGCTTTCAAGCATCAACATGTCCATCATAGGTTGATATATCATGCTTAGCTTCAACATTGAATGGTGCAATAGAAGGTAAGACACGGATTATGCAGCTGAACATTCTTCCTTCTTGAACAACAACAATATTCCTTCTTGAACAACAACCTTCTTCCTAATTCCTTCTTGAACCTTATTCCTTCTTCCTTAAGTGATTGGTCATCATCTCCAACAGCACAACAATATTCTGTTCCAATCAGCAAACCTGACTTCGAGATCCTCTTAATGTTATTCTTAATGGGGAAACACTTCCATATTTTGTTGTCCGATCCTTTGTAACCCTCGCTGAAGTGGCTCTCTGCTCTTTTTGTACCCATCCTGAGTCTTAACCATACATGTTTTTCTCTGAGTAATTTTGAACCTTGTTCTAACACCAACTTGATCTGAAATTACAAACTGTATTCCAGTGATTGAACACTCCACAATGGCTACAAGTTTTTTTTCCACTAGACCGATGTGAACACATGATCTCTGCAAAATTTTGTACCTTCAACGTTTTCCATCAATGTGTTCAGAAGGTATGTCAAGGGCAATAGAAATAAGAAATACAACAAGTGACTACAGAATTTAACAACAATGCACTAACACCAAAATTAGAATTACAGTGAAGAGCAGTAACATGTTGAAATTGTAACTAGTGTTGGTTTTTGTAATGTAATGTAAATTTAT
The DNA here is from genome assembly GCA_034641835.2 of Pinus albicaulis. NCBI lineage: Eukaryota > Viridiplantae > Streptophyta > Pinopsida > Pinales > Pinaceae > Pinus > Pinus albicaulis. Next base: position 368,968,701 of record CM076572.1, read on the forward strand.
TATTGATGTATTTATTATAATCATTATAATATTTTATTTTGGTCAAAGCATGTTCTTCATGCTTATAGAGTCGAAAATAAATTATTATGAATCAAAAGAAAATATATTTGAGTCATGTCCCTTTTGGACATTTGTAAGAAAAAGGAATTTGAATTTTTGTTTGAGTCAAAATCCACCAAATGAGCAAGTCGTCCTTCCCTGGGACAAGTTCGCCTGGGCCCTTAAGAGCCACCTATTCAACCTCCTGGAAAGATATATATAGAATGTGAAAATTTCAAAAAACTGAAATCTTATTGCAGCAATTGGAATTTATTTTTATAATTGTTAAATTTAACAATTTATCTGCTACAGCAAATATCAAATAAATCACATTGCAACCTTCATAAATAAAATTGCTGAAAGAATAGCGCTGGAAACTAAGAAAATACTAGCACACACAATGAAATTGACACCGTTATTTTTGGACAAATGTCCTCGGAAAAACCCAACTTGGGAAAACCGGTGCAGCAGTTGAGGGTTTTTATTCTTAAGCAACATTGAGATCTGAGTACAATCTATGGATACCCAACTGGCAATCCAATCAGCAAGTATTGACATAAATAATTGGAGAGAAAATTCTCTCACCCTATGAGAAATCCCGCACTGGCTTCTACAAAGAAACTGGTAGTCCAAACCACACCATGGGCCTTCTGCACAGTCCCTGCGCTACCTCTCACATGTGTGGTTCGAATCTACCTTTGAGCAAGCCGACTACCTAGCCTCTACTGCTGGAAGTGACTCTTTGGCCCTTTGGAAGAATTTCCCGACCATTGGACATTGAATCAACCTCCTCCTCAGCTAAATCGAATTGCTTGCTTCACCCACTCCATAGTCCTTGCGCTGCTTCTGCGTGGATCACTTTTGTCACTTGCTGCTGCCTCTTCGAATCTTGAAAACTTCCTCCATATCACTGTCCCTGCCCCTCACTGTCTCTGGTTCGATATTTGGCTCTCTAGCAACTGTTGTTGCTCTCTGGAAATTGAACTATTGGTGTGTCTTCTCCAAGTGCCCATCGACTTCGTCTTATAATCCTCTGTTGGGACTCCAACGACCAAGTTTAAATCTTGATCAATGACTAGGATCATCTTGAAGTCAATCCGTGTGAGTTTCTAGACTGTTATCACCTTGACTTAATTAATTATGATTAATTAACCATATTCCCTAAGTTTAGCCTTAGGAAATATTTAAAAATTGATTAATAATCCAATTAAGCCATCTCTAGGTGGAATTTCCAAAAACGATTTTTGGGTTTTGGAGATCTTATGTATTCTAGCCTCTCCACTAAATTTCGTGGCTAGAACACATCCGATGCTACAAAAAATAACATAGAAGACAAATTCGACCTATTTGGGACACACATTCAAGCACAACACAAGAAGTATTTTCTGAACCAACAAAGGAGAAACAAACCTAAAAGGAGGAGGAAGAGAAACTCGCCCATGTGGAAGAACCTCAATGAGAAAAGGGATGAAATTTCTGGAGTAGTTGCAGGTATGTTTTTGGCCCCCTTTGTTTCAGGCTCGAAATTTCATGAGCCGAAATTTCAGGGGCCAAAATTTCAAGGAGTTAACAGTTTGACCTATGTTGGCCTATGACTTTGGAGGTGACTTGGAGGAGGGTTATGTTACTTCTCAAACTAGCAAGGGTCCTAGGAGGGGATCCTATAGAACAATTACTAGGTCAAGGGGCAATAGTGGAGTGATAGCCCAATGTCACCTCAACTAAGGCTCCTTGCTCTTTAAGGACTTTCACCGATGGGAGGAGTCTTAGTATGAAAGGAATCACAAGGATGAAGTAGATTAATGAATGAATGGAAGGTGATTCCTAGGGCCTATTCACAAGAGAGACTCAATTATATGGCTTTCTTGCTTGAGAAGCAAGGTGATGGGCTCTCTAGGAAAGGCCAAGAGGATGCTTGTGCCTAGGTTTAGAGGATATCCCTTGACAAAGGGCTCCCTAGACTTAAGGATCCTTGCAGAATTTGAGTTGTAGAGTGGTGGGACCACAAAGAACCCAAGATGACGTAGATTAGGTCAAGGATATGGATTTGATCAACCAAGGAGGGACTGGACCTAATTAGGGAAAAGAATAGAATCAAAGGACAAGTATTTTGTAATATCCTGTTTCGGGGATATCTCTAAAACACTGCAAACTCCAACCAGAGATGGACTGGGAGGGCGTTTACCAGATATACCGCCTCTGAAAAGAGGACAATATCTGAAGGCTACCTGGCCCTTTCCAGACTCTGTCTAAGAGTATGAGATAAACACACCAAGTGGTATAGAACTAGAATGCACGAAATTATATAAAGATAACAGTGCAGCAGACATACAATAGCATAGAAAGAATGTACGACAACTCATCCAGAAATATAGAGAGAGAATGCGAAGCCATTTTATTAAACTGAGAAATATAATGAAGTACAATAGGTGATCAGAGTGATGGCATCTAAACTTGCTGGAGGCAAGTGAAGAAATACTCTCAGAATACACAGGAAATGGCTGCTCTCTGAATTGCGTCCCAGCTGCTGGAAAACTACCGTGTAGCTGCTACTGCTGAAATGAACTGATGACTAGGGGTTGTTCCCCTTGCCGGAATGAGCTGAAAATCTGGAATCCTCCTCTACTCAACAATCTCGGCAAAACCCAGAAACCATATCAGAAATGGTTGACCCCCGAAAAACACCCCCTTGGGGAATTACGCTGGTCTCCAAGGCTCTGCGCAGAGGCTAAATAGGAATGAATGAAATATGGCCTAAAACTCCACCAAAATCCTCCCAAAGGCAAAGGTTGATCCTCTGCTCAATCTCCCAGCTCAAAACCCCTGCTAAAATCCCAATCCGGAGCTCCTCCTAGATGGACTGCGTCCCCCCTCTCAATGACTGCGCAGTCTCTCTGAATGCTCAGCTCTGCAACAAAAACCAAACACCAAACCTCCCGCAAAATGCTGAAGAAAATAACTTGCCCGAGTAGGCACTCGAAGTCCCCCGGGGCTAAGGGCGAGATCTCCGACCGGAGACACTCAACGCACTAAATAGTGCTACAGACAGGCTAAACAGCCAGCGTGCTCAAGAAGTCAAATGACCATCTCAATATCATCAAAAAAGAATGAATGAAATGAGGAGGCTTCTCCCTCTTTTATAACGTTGGCCCTTCCTCCAAACCCTAAGGCCTATCTCCTCAACGTAGCCTCCCTCTTGCCACGTGCTCATCCTCATCTGCGCAGTCTCTTCTAGAGCATACGTGGGCCCCCTCTCTACGTGGTGCTTGGCCCCCCTTGGCTCCCTTTAAGTCACAACGTTGTGCTACTAGGGAGTGTGTTTTATTCCACTAAGTGAGTTAGACCCTCTCCACTCACCTTTTTATTTATTAATAAACTATAGACGGCAAAATTGAGCAAAATCGAATATTCCAATTAGCCACTTCTAATTAGGAATATTACATATTTTTTTTAGATTTGAGTGCAATGATCCAAGTGAGGACACTAACCCACATCAACCTAGGGCACTAATTGGTCTTATGGCTAGGGATTGCTATATCTCTGGATTCCATTATTGGATTTGCTTGAAACTTGGAGGACCCTTTGAGGAAAGCCCAGTGATATATTGGACCTGTTAAATTTAGATAACCATGTTGTTCTATGCTTGATGCACTTCAATCTTTCTTAGGCCCAATACAAAATAGCAATCACATAAACTTGAAAGTAAAATGTTGATAGAACAAAATAATAGATCAATAGAAGACAAGCCAAATATAGATCAGATTTACAATTCCTTTTGTCCAGCAAGGATATGAGATATTGTGGCGTTATGGCAATCAACAGGATGCTTCAACTAGCGAAGTCTTTCTCAGTCATGCAACACTTTCATGTGTCACACCCACAACCCTCAAAGACAACTCATCACAAGTCAACGCAAGTCAAACTAGGGAAAATGCAGAAAATTCAACCTAGGCAGTTTCAGAAAAGTCAATGCAACAAACTAGGGCTTCGATCAAACAACTCGGAATTACTCGATTTTAGTGCCCAGCTGTACGACCTCCTAAAATTGAGATTTTTACAGAAGATTGAGGTCAAACGACCAAGAGTTGACCACGGTCAATGCTGGTCAACGATACAGCAAAAAAGCCCTAAACAGATCAGCGCATAAAACAAAAATCCCTAAATAGATCAGCGCAGAAAACAGCAGCTTTGCTCCACACGTGTGAGGGAAAAAAGGCCTCCAAAGGCTATCGAACAAATCAGATCACAATGAGAGAATGTGTGATGAGATGATGAGAAAATGACCTCCAAGTCTCTCTAATTTATATTCATCAATGAGGGTGTGTGACACATCTCTTAGGTATGTGGGATAAATCTAGTCGACCTTGCACATGTGGAAAATAAATTCAAAATCAATGTTCTGCTCATCCGATCAAGATGATCTTAAGATCAATCTTGCATCTCTCCGAAAGAGGAATCTAAAAAAAATATGACCATCGTCATATGAGCAGTGCAACATGGAGTTTGGACCTAGTTACCCAAAATTAACACTCCCTCTCAACTAGGGAAAACTCCATCTATCCACAAGTGTCATCCATCATGTATGTAATATCCCTTTTTAGGGATATCTCTAAAACACAAGCAAATTCCAACCAGAGATGGACTGGGAGGGCATTTACCAGATATTTCACCTCTGAAAAGAGGATGAGATCTGGAGGCTATCTGGCCCTTTCCAGACTCTGTCTAAGAGTGTGGGGAAAACACAACAAGTGGTACAGAAATTGGAATGCTAGAGGGGAGAAATAACAGTAATGCAAACATACAAGAGCGCGTGAATAAAACATGCAACAGATACTCAAGAAATTCCAAGAGAACGCTGAGCCATTTTATTATACTGATAAATACAGGGGAGTACAATAGGTGATCAGAGTGATGGCACCTAAACTTGCACAAGGAAAGTTAAGAAATATTCTCAGAACGCTGCATGGAATGGCTGTGTTTCTAATCTGCGTTCCAGCTGCTGAAACGGCTGTGTAGCTGTCCGGAAATACCTCCCTTGCGGATCTGTGCGATCCTCCCAATGTTTACGCCGCAACTGTCTGGGATCCTCGATAACATAATCACCCGCTCAACCAGAAGTCCCCAATAGATGTGGGCTATTCCTGCGCTCCACCTCTTGACCAATAATAATGCACTGTGCTCAATCTGCCAACCAAAGCTTCCCCAATATGGACTGCGTCCTCCCTCTCAGGACTGCGCAGTCAATAGACGTGCTGCCCCTCCACAAAGGTCGCAAGTCGATCCTTCTTCAAAAACACTGATGGGACTACCTCACCCGAGCAGGCACTCGAAGTCCCCCGGGGCTGAGGGTGAGATCTCCGAACGGAGACACTCAATGCGCTAAACAGCGCTGTAGATAGGCTAAACAGCCAGCGTGCTCAAAGTCGCAATGACCAGCTTCAAATGCATAAACTCCAATGATCCCCAAAATGAGGTAGCCTCTCCTCTATTTATCTTGGGTGAGCCTCATTCTCTCCCTGGGCCCCACCATGCTACGTTGCCTTTCTTTGGCCCACGCTGCCAACTCAACTGCGCTGGCTGGGCCTACGCTGTCTAAGTGTGCCACCCCCCTACGTTGTCACTTGACCCCCTTGGCCCACCTTGACCACAACGTTATATCTCCTTAGTGACTTTAGGGAGTGCGTTTTATCCTAAGTGGGTCATATTCTCCTTTTCACCCACTTTATTTATATTTTAACTTTATAAGGCAAAATTAGTCAAAATTAATATTTCCAATTAGCTGCTGCTAATTGGGAATATTACAATGTACCAAACCAAACATCGTGCATCATCCTACCGTAACTTGATTTGCTAGCTCTTTATTTCAGAACAAAAGATGAGTCACAAAGACATCACACACAGCTGACCCGAAGTCAGCTTAGAGATAAAAACCTCTCTCGGACTCAAAAGAGTCTCATACTAACCCGAAGTTAGTTTACTGACCCGAAGTCAGTTTAGAGGATAAAACCTCATCATACTTGATCCCAGATCAAGGTGTTGGACACGTGCCATCCTAGATATAGAGAGTACAACAATCTTCGATGCGTCCATTGATCTTGCTATGGTCTCTATCCACATTTCCCACCTCATTGGCCAAATGAGAGGTACTTCCAATGAGTCCGAAACTCCATGGGTAGGATGTGTGCGGGGCACAGATCAGAGAGGTGAACCAACTTAATATCACAACGGTGGGGCAGAAGCACCACAAGGTTCTGCAAGCCTAGTCACATGAGTGCTTATAGCTCCAAGAAGCTATCCCCAAGCCCCCTGGAGCTCCCAAAGCTCATAGTCCAACTATAATATACCTAAATGGGATATTTCACTAAAATTGCCTAAATTTACTTATATCTCAAAATATGGCATGAATTCAACAATTATTTAACAGAAGATTGCCATGTAAAATTAAACACACAAATACAAGCAAATCCGTAACACCATAATGCAGAAATATAGCTCAGCTTTATTATATTATCACTTGGGTTACAAGATGAAATGAAATATCGCTGAGATAAATGACATACAACTGGCCTCAAGAAAATCTATTGCAACTGCTGCATTGCGCTGGCCTCCAAAAAGCTCGAGCTGTTGCATCTCCCTTCGGCAACAGCTACCACCGAATCCACTTTCGAAGCTCCCCTGTTGAAGATACTGAATGATCCTCACTCCAATATCACTGAAACTCGCGAAACTTGAATATGAAGTCTCCTCAAAGAGAGTTGGGTTTCCATCCAACACTCACAAATCACCCAGAGGGTTTCCAGTCACTGGCTACAAACCGGGGTAGTAGAGAACCACGTCCTCAAACCTCTCATACACAAGCAAATGATCTACTCCAAAAGATGTCTCCCAATGGCCTCCTCCCTTTATTTTATAGATCTCTTGGAGCCTTCTAGAGCATTATTTTATTATTATTTTATTCATGGATCACTTTTCCCTTTTATTAAAATATTCCTTTTTAATACAAAAAAAGGTAAATCGGCTACCACGCCTCCTCCGATCACTGAAATCTGTGTCTAACTGTCCAGCCATGTAGGTATCCTCGTCCCGGTTCCAATGAGCTATTACACTAAGGTGTTCCATCATGTATTCCTCCTGGAATGCCACCTTGAGAATAGTCAGCTGAGTTAAGCCCATGAATAACTCAAATTTCCGAAAGTTACCGAAATGCATCGGAACGAAAGCCAGACTGCTCGGATGATGGAGTATATCAAGCGAATGCCTCCGGACACCATGAAAACTTCTCAAAACTCCTCCCAAAAAGCTCAGGCCCATCGATAGCACCAATCCGTATATGTGACCTATCTGCTCCCTAACTCGGAAGTCCCTCTTAGCTCCCCTGCTGTGGGTGATACCAAAAAAAGGAATATTACAGACCTTCGCCCTCAAGATTGCTTGCCCTCAAGCAATCGAAACATGTGGGCCACTACTGGTGGCCCGCGCCGCACCGAGACCCAATGCCGGGATCCCATACAAACCTCTCGGGTGCGTTTGCTATGCACCTGTGTCAAACCACTTGGAATAGACCCCTCAATTCCCAAGATCCCAAACTAATCTCTCACTGTAGTAGCCAACAAACAATCCTCCCGGATCCCATCGCCACCATGGCCAATCATCGCCCCAAGTCCCACGGCTTGGATGCGCGCATCGCCTCTGGCTATGACTCATGCTCTAAGAGTCGAAGACCATGACTCCTGCTGCCAGTATATCGTGACGTGTAAGTTGTCCCATCAATCGTGTACCAACTCATCACCTCTCTCAATCCAAGTCCTCACTCAATCCCATGACGATCCCTCGCTCTCTCGAAATCGGGATGGAGTGTTGAAGAAACGACGACCCTGTGCCCCTCACTCGCCACCGGAATGCAGCAACATCTACTATGTCTAAGGGACCCCTCACTCCGCTATGCTCCCTACGAAGAATACCGATACCATCAAGAGGATACCAACTCATGATCTCCTACCAATCCATCCCTGGAAGAAGAATCCAAGGTAGCAACAAGCGCATATGGAACATGCCCGTAGTGTTGCCACAGCCTATAATCAACTCTCACCCTGCTTTGCCTCGTCCGCCAATGAAAGCTGCATGTAGAAGGAAGCCCCCTCTCTCTATAATGGGCCAAAGTGGGCAAGATATGTTGCAAGCCCCATCGATGTACTCTTGGGAGAGTGCTACTCATCGAAAATCTTCAGCTCTGCTGACTGCGTGTACATATAACTACGCCCTCATCCACTAGTGTCGACCCGACGGGATGGATGCCCCACCATCTCCAACGACCCTCCTCTCACTCCCCGATCGAGAATGTCGTGCTCCCCGTCGTCTACTAGCCCCCTCGAGAACAATACCCATCAACCTCCAATGCCTCTAGAGGATATGGATCCGCAAAGCTGTTATCACCGTACTCGATGTCGGTGCATTTGACTCGCTCCACCCTCAATGGCTGACCCCAATGTTAGCCACATACCCCTCATCGGCTCAATGTGGGCGCCCATCGCTCTCCTCCCAAAGGAATACCATGCACGATGTGAATAGTTTCCTCCTCTACCGACTCGAGGCTCCATCACATGTTGCTTCCGGGGTCGAATCGTCACAAGTGACTCTTCACCCCGAGTATCTCCCGCGAGAGTCCCGTGATTTGCTCACCCCCGCACACCGGGAACACGGCTCCGGTCTATTGCCATCATCTCTACATGAGCGCTCTCGCTCCCCGTGAAGCGTCCCTCAAGCGATCCTATGGACTCATCCCCGAAGAAGAGTCCTCACTTTGCATACGGAAGGGAATGCCCTCTGTCTGCCCTCGCCACATCATCTGCATCTCTCAAACATGAGTGATTAGGGCCCCCGGGGTTCTTTGCAATGAAGCAAAGTTCCTTCCTCCTCGCCCTCATTTCTGTTGCTCGATCCACCAAAGCCCGGAGCAGCTCCTCCCAGCCAACCGTTGTCTCTGAATAGTCCCAATATTACTGCTCAACCGGCCCTTGGGCTGGCCAGTAAGTAGCAGTGAGACCAATCGCTCTCTCCTCCAAATGCTCAACAACTTGGTCCGCAACTCTCGGCCAATGGTCTCACGAGTCTCTCATACATGATGACAGGGATGGACTGCATATGTGTTATGACGGTGTTGGAATGATGTCTCCTAATCTGTCGAAGAAGCATTGGAACATCTGCGAGAACCAAGTCATCACACTCAAGATCAAATATGATGACATAAATCTCGAATGTGGCCATACTCCATAAAAATCTCAAGCTTCTTCCCCGAAGGTAGAGCACTCTGCATTGTTGTCCAAATCTCCCGAAAATTCTCCACAATCAATCTCATAATCCTCCTCATAACATCATCATTGTATGGAGCTATAGGTGCGGTCAACTTCATGATGTTACAGACAAGCCGCAATCGGAAGTGTGACCCCTTCACAAAGGTTCCTCCAAGAATTTGGGGACGTATAAGAGCAAGCATAGTTGGTTTTAGAGCCCAAATCAGCTTTTGCTTCCCTTCTTCTTGGCTTATTTTGGACGAGAAGTTCATTAAGTTCATCAAGTTTTGGATCAGAACTCTCCATGTCATCTTCATGCGCTTCAAATCTGTCCCAAGTGCTAAGGATTTTGTGTCCAATCCCCAATTCTTCCTCGCAAATCTTTTGGGTCGTCCCTTTTTGAAGGATGGCATAAATTCCTCTTGAAAAAGGGTCTCTTGTTTGGTTTTGTTTTTTGGTCTTCGATGCATGGTGGTTTAAGGAACCAACTTCTATTTTCATCAATGTCGTTTAGGAATCCCTCCATGGTTCAGCCAATGATATGATTACTTGTTTTTTACGAGTTTTAAGTGTATGTCACTCATCGAAAATTCGTCAAATACTTGACATTCCTTATTGTTGTGGGTGAGGTTTGGCTTGAATATTTTAAGGCATGGACTAATAACAGAAATTGTTTGATATGTGTGACAATATAACAAACAGAGATGCAAATAAAATTATGAGAAATGAATCACAGCTGGGATTAGGAGAACCTGATTTGAGCGTTGTGAATGCCTTGCATTTTCCTCACAAATGCTAACTTCCTCTGGAGCTCCGAATTGGAATCTCTAAGCTGTATACTTAAAATTGTAGAGCATTGAACAACAATGATTAACAAAATGATAAATGTTGCCGGCAAGAACTGGAATTCCTTTTTGCCTTTATCTCATTACGTTTGCCTGAAATACGATCGATATGACAAGAACTTTCTCCTCTAAAACATCACGATCTAGTTTGCGCTTTGTCCACGACACAAGATGATATTTTACAATCTTCATCAACAGTCACCGGTTCAGCCCTATAAAAGTTTGTTTCACCATCATGATTGTCATCAACACTGTAAATTGGCAAAGGATGAGCTTCTTTTGGGTGGCTCTCATCCCAATCTTGCATTCGTGCATAGTAGTTAGCTGCATCAATCATCTTAGCATTGACATTAATAAGATCCTCAATAACTATGGTGTTCCAAATTCATTGTCAGAATTTGGTTGTCTTCATTTATCATTTTAAGTGACCCTAGAGCCTGATCTTTCTGCTTTGCATTATTCTCGCTCTCATCCATCAATCTGGGAAATAGTTGTAGCTTTGACGTTCAAGAATCCGAAAATTTCTGGTGTGCTCCAATTTCGCTAGCCTTTCCTTCTCGATATGCAAAGCATTCTTTTCGACTAGTGTTTTACGGAGGTGTTCCACAAGTTCCCCTATGATTACACACTCAACCTCAAACCTTAGGAAAAAATCGGATGAATTTGATGCCCGATTGTAATTAAGTGTTGCGTGCATATTGGAATCGGACTCGGGCGGGAAGATGCGGGAGCTGTGTCTCAAACTTTTATATTTCCCGCAAGTAAATCGCCTAAAGGATGGAACGTCACCCGGTGATAGAGTTCCGACCATCGCGAAGATGTGATCTCGTGCTTTCGTCGGACAAACTCACTGCCAAGTAATTCTTGAGCAAATCGTTCTAACGCTCGGAATATAGCTTCTTCATGTGGTCCAGTTTACTCAATTCTCATGAGCGTTTCCCTGGCTCTATGCAAACATCGCACTGCGACGCGTCTTTCGTTGGCACGATTAGTTCAAAATTCACCATTTGAAATTACGTGGTCAACCCTCCCCGTGGACGGCTATTCGAACCAATAAACTCGGATGCCAACAAAATATCTCGTCTGACTGCCTCCAGTTGCTCGACACTCCTTTAGACGGCTATTCGAACCAATAAATCCAGAGAAAACTCTACCCCAATCAGATTTGATTTGTGATAAGAGAAAAAAAGAGAACCCTCTTTGACATAATGTTTCGCGATTCATAAATTTGGTTATGATTCCCCATTTTTCAACATACGCTCTCACTTTGCGTGGGCCATATCTTCACAGCTTCATAATATATATATATATATATATATATATATATATATATATATATATTTACTCTCGAAATCGGTTACGGCCTCTTGTTTAACCAATGAGCGCTCTTGTCGATTTTTTTAAAGAAATTGCGAGCCTTGGGATCAATAAAAACTTGATGTGGGTTCTTATGGAATATAAGAATTCGTCTTCGATGATAATTTATTAGTTCCTCCGAGGATCACTAATCTCTGATAACGCGATATTCACAGTATTAAACCACCTTTGCCTTTAGTCCCTAAACCTTCCAATGGTGATCACGCTCGCTTGCTGCAGGCAACTTGGTCTCGGTACCTTTCCACGCTACGATGAAGCGAAAATTGCTGGGAGAGCCCAATTTTTTTTCTTTTCAATATATGCGGCTCCCAATCTAAATGCTTTCCACTATGCTAATGCTATACCATCCCTAATTTGGCTCACGCTCCCTTCGTGCAATAGTGCCTTTGAGTCGACATAAATATGCGAGGTTCGATCTTTAATGAACTTCCGGCAAATAGGGCTTAAACCCGCTTCACTCGAAATGCAATATTATTCTGATACATTATCTTTCGGCACCCTTTGAAGGTGATCCACAAATCTGCGTTCAGACAATAAACCCTTAAGTCAGCAAGACCACCGGCTACTGATACCACTGTAATATCCCCCAAATGGGATATTTTCATCAATTTGCCTAAATTTACTTATATCTCAAAATATGGCATGAATTCAACAATAATTTAACAGAAGATTGCCATGTAAAATTAAACACACAAGTAAAAGCAAATCCATAACACCATAATGCAGAAATATAGCTCAGCTTTATTATATTATAGTGGGGGTTACTAGTCGAAATGAAAGATAGCTGAGATAAATGAAATACAATTGGCCTCAAGAAAAACTACTGCAACATCGCCGCACTATCTTTCGGGCTCTCCAAAACTCGATCGTTGCATCGTCCCTTCGACAACAGCCTACCATCGAATCCACCGAAGTTCCCGTTGAAGATCCGAATGATCCTCACTCCAATATCACCGAAGCTCGTGAAACTTCGAATTAAGTCTCCTCAAAAAGAGTTTGGGTTTCCACTCAACACTCACAAATCACCCGAGGGTTTCCATCTTGGGGCTACGCGCTAAAGTAGAGAACCACGTCCTCAAACCTCTCTTACACGAGCAAAATGATCTACTCCAGAAAGATGTCTCCCAATGGCCTCCTCCCTTTCTTTTTATAGATCTCTTGGAGCCTTCTAGAGCATTATTTTATTATTATTTTATTCATGGAGCACTTTTCCCTTTTATTAAAAATATTCCTTTTTAATACAAAAAAAGGGTAAATCAACTACCATGCCTCCTCTCGATCACTCGAAATCTGTGTCTAAGCTCGTCCCACCATGTAGGTATCCTCGTCCCGGTTCCAATGAGCTATTACACTAAGGTGTTCCATCATGTATTCCTCCCCGAATTCCACCTTGAGCATAATCGGTTGAGTTAAGCCCATGAATAACTCAAATTTCCAAAAGTTATTGGAATGCATCGGAACAAAAAGCCGGATCTGCTCGGGATGATGGAGTATATCATGAAAATGCCCTCCCAGGACACCATGAAAACTCCTCAAAACTCCTCCGAAAAGCTCCTGAGCCCACTGATAGCACCAATCTGTATATGTGACCTATTTGCTCCTAACTCTGGAAGTCCCTCCTAGCCCTGTCATGGGTGATACCAAAAAAAGGAATATTACACCAACTCAAGCAGGACCCTCAGAATAGCGTCTTTACACGATTCCAAGCTTCTCACGGAAGGTTACGAACTTGACCTTCCCCAGGGGCTTCGTGAGAATATCCGCGACCTGCTCATCGGTTCCTATTTGATCGAGCCTTACGGTGCCTTGCTGTACCATATCCCAGATAAACTGGTACCTAATATCAATATGCTTGGAACGATCGTGGAACACGGTAATCTCAAAATGATGGATCCCACTCTGATTATCACAAAGGATAACAATGGTATCTAGCACATGCCCAAACAACTCACTGAAGTGTTGATCAACGGTTGTCATTGATGTCAACCCAACCTGCACCAGGGGCTACCCCAATATTGCATGGGAATTTTGACCTACCAAATTACTATATTCTGTGTCAAGAATGCTTTCGATGTTTTCTTCTTGTCGAGATGTTTCTGTTGATATATGGCACGCCACGTAATTCTTCACGGTTTGAGAGATATTCATGTTTGAAGTTTGTAACCCCAGTTAGTGGGCTAAAACCACATGGGGCTGTGGCATGGGTTATTGAAAAGTCATAATTAATATTTTTTAAGCTCCCAAAATCCCTTCCACATTCACTTGTTGAAGCCCCTCTCAACCTAAGCATTTATATAAATTGTGATCCTCATATCCTCTTTATGTAAGGGATTTCGCCATCTAAAACAGGTCATCGTGGAATTTTCGTTCTAACTTTTTTTATATGAAGGTTCAGAAGCTGAAATTTGTATGAGGCGAAGCCGAAATCCTGAGGAAGCTCCTGTGAAAATTTCAGATCAAGGTGTGAACTATTTTCGAAGATATGCTCTGTGGAAGTCAGTGTTTTTGTAGGCTCCTGAAATTCGTCTCAAAGAAGTGACTTTGGGAAAATCGTCATAACTCTCTCTTTGTGTATCGGATTGGAATTCTGTAAAAAGTGGCAGATAGGGCATAGACTGTAGTTGTCGCCCTATCAATTTTAGAGCCTAATGAAGAACCAGTGACACGTGGCACGTCGTACAAGTTCACTCTACTGAAACAGTCCATAATTAGGGCATTGTGAGAGATTGGGCATAACTCTCCCTTGAAGAATCCAAATTGGGTCAGACTCCGTGGCATTGGAAAGAAGACTCGGAGGAATACTACGGGACCAAAAATCACATATTGAGGGATCCGAAATAACAAGAGATACACCAGATTCAATATCGAGTTCCTAGAAGGAAAGAAAAAGCTAGATCATGTGTTGTCAAGGGCTGCAAAGGACCAGACTTTCTAGGGCAGCAAAGCAAAGAAAGGTGTAGCAAAGGGTAGCATGACAAGAGCAGCAACCAAGGTGTAGAACAATAGCAATAATTTCATCACATGAAGTCATCAAGTGGGCAGCACTGTATACAGTCACTATAAAGGTATCATTGTACTAAGTCATTGTAAATATATTATTGTAAAAATTGTTCTAGTGTTTATCTGCCAAGAGTTGAAGAGGAAGTGTCGGGAGGTCTAGGATCATCATTAGGTGGTTGTGTCATAGTTGTGGTTATGGTATAGTGTGTCTTCTTCTTCTACATCATTCTATATCATTGTAAATTGGACCATTTTCCTTGGTATGGGAGTCCATTCTTCTTTTATTCTTCTATAAGGTGGTAGGGTGGTGCTAGGGTGAGTTGTAGCTCATTGGGTGTTGGGGCATCCATTCGGGTTGACTCATCGAAAGAATCTGGGCATTGAGACGTCTATCCGGTGGGAGCTAGAGAAAATTGCTTTTCTAGATTCTAGGAAGTTGGAGCTTTATTTTCAATTGGAGTTGAATATTAAAGAATTATTAGAAAAGCATTAGGTGGTTTTTGTCCTGGAGTGGGTTTCCACCTTAAAAACTATGTGCATTTGTGTTTCTTTTGTTTGCTACTATCATTGTACAAACACTGATAATAATTGAAGATTAACTAATCCTCTAATTGAAAGAAATACTGATTCACCCCCCCTCTCAGTATTTCCAACAATTGGTATCAGAGCTTGGTTCCTTCAATAGCAGTTTAACGATTGGAAGGAGGTTATGGAGCATACCAAGAATGGTGTACCTCTTGTTCAATGAAAATAATTATGCACTCGGAAAGGAAGAATGGAGGTCTGTCTCTTGGCGTAAGGTTACGAAGTATGGGACATCGTTCAAAATGGATTTACATCAATAGCGGATGAACAAAGGTAAGAAGAATTTGGTAAATGATGCAAAAAGAAAAGAATATTATTATCGATGGACTTATTGAATCTACTCATCATAAGGTGTTGGGATGTAAAACCGCCAAAAATGTCTGGGACAAGCTTGAGAATATATGTGTAGGTGGCTCAAATGTCAGAAGAAGAAAAGCTTCAAATCTATAGAGAAAAAATTTGAGCAACTCCGTAATGAAAGAAGATTGCAACATTGCTGCATACTTCCAATACGTTGATGAAATAACCAATACTGCGGAAGGATTGGGAGAGCCGATTGAGATAAGGCTATTATACGAAAATATTCTTAGAACGTTACCAGGGGAGATTCAACCCAAAGGTATCGGTCTTAGAATACAGTGCAAATCTGGACAAACTCAACAAAGAGGAATTACATGGAGTTCTCATAGCATATGAAATGAGACTTGATGAAGAAGAGGGTACTTCACATCTAGAAACTACGTTCGTTGCATCTAAGAAAACCAATAAGGGCAAACAACCTTCAATTGAAAAGACATGCACCTGCAAGTGTGAAGATAAGGGAGATGATGAAGAAGGTCCTTCAGATGAAGAATATGCTTACTTTACGAGAAAACTAAAAATTGGTAAGGGAAAATTCAAAGGTAAACTTCCATTGATATGTTTCGGCTGTGGTGAGGTTGGGCATTTCGCATCAAAATGTCCGAACATAAGTGATGACAACTCAAAAGGAAAAAAAAGGCTTTTATAAATTCAATAAGCAAGGATCCAAAACGAACTTTCTCTCTAAAGAAGATAGCTCATCATCCGATGAAGACAATGACAGTGAAGAAGAAGCCAATGAGAGAGTATTGTTTATGGCCAAGCACAACAAACAAGAGGTATCAAACAACGAAGAAGAAGGATTGACCATAGAATAATTTTCTAAGGAAGCAATCAAGCTTATAAAAGAGCTCAAGGCAGAAAAGATCCGTTCCAATACTCTTGAAGAACAAGTTCAAGGTCTCAAAATTGAAGTTGAAGAACACAAATGCATCGAAGAGTCACTTCAAAAGAAGTTGGAAGAAAGCAACCAAGAAAGCGAAGAATTAGAAGCCGAAGTAGTTTCGCTGCATAAGGAAGTGATGAAAGGAAAAACTATCCAAAACTATGCCAACAACTCAAGGGCATTGGAAGAACTCATCAACAATCAACGATCTTACAACGACAGAACTGACATTGGTTACAAAGAAGAAGAAGCAGGACCTTCTACAACAAAATACAATGAACCTATGAGATCTGACATGCATGTAGACTTCATTGGACAAGATTCGCAAGAACAGCCTTGAAGACAATTCCGGATGAAGATTTCCATCCAGTGCACCGACATATTTTTTTATGGCTACACGTTACTCATGTGGAAAATTTGGTCATAAAGCCGTAGAATGTCGCACGTACCCTCGAATACAATTCCGGGAGATCGTGCCAAATATGAACCTCCCGGAGCTTAGCGAAACATCCAACGATTTGAATATTTGAAGAAATAATATTGAATGTTACAAATGTCGAAACTTTGGACACATAGCCGAGACTGCAGACTTGAAAATCCTCCAGAAGAATCTTCGAAGCCACAGAATGAACGAACATGGAAGAAGAAGACTGATAATTGTGCTCTCGCTCTCAAGGCTCAAAACAACAAAGATGTGTGGTATGTTGATAGTGGTTGCTCAATGCATATGATTGGAGATAGAAAGAAATTTGTATCTCTGAAAAAAAAGAAGGATGGAATCGTGTCCTTTGGAAATGATGGATCTTCAAATGTTATACAATTAGGTACCGTCACTCTCGGAAGAAAAGATGCTCTAGCCAAGAATGTTCTATTTGTTGAAAACATGAATCACAATCTGCTCAGTGTTGGACAAATGTGTGATCAAGGACACACAATACTATTCAACTCCACAAAATGTGAAATCAGGAAAGGCAGGTATGGTGAAATTGTGGCTACAACAAGTCGAGCTCCAAACGACATATATGTTTTGGATGAAGTAACTAAAGCACGTCTAATAGCTAAAGAGGATGATATAATATTTGGTAGCAGTGATGATCGACTAAGTAAGAAGTTTGCTACAAAGATGCAAAGTGATTTCGAGATGTCTTTACTTGGTGAGCCAAAATACTTCTTAGGGCTTCAAATATCTCAACAAGAGAAAGGAATATTTATATGTCAAGCTAAGTACATCAAGGAAATGCTCAAGAAATTCAAAATGGAAGATTTCAAACCCATCCTTACTCCGATGGTAACAGGTTGCAAATTGAGCATAGACGACTCATCTAAGGATGTGGATCAAAGGTTGTACAGATCTATGATTGGTAGTCTTATATATGTAACAACCTCCCAGCTATATGTTATGCAAGTAGTTGGACAAGTACCAAGATTCCAAGCAGCACCAAAAGAATCACATATTATTTCCATCAAAAGAATTCTTCAATATCTAAAGGGAACAATAGAATATGGCTTTTGGTATCCCAAGGGTAACAATCTCATTATTCATGCCTTTACAGATGCAGATTGGGTAGGAAGCGTTGATGATCGTGAGAGTACTCGTGACGCAATGGAATATCTTCACCAGAAGCTTGGGATTCTCCCAACTTCTCATTAGATTTTCCTTATTCAAAATATAAAGGGGAAGTGGAAGTGTGTACAGGTCCACAGGATGGTTGTGTGTCAAGGGGAGTTACCCTTTGCCATTGATGTCAAAGGGGGAGAGAATGTTGTAGGAAGAGATGTCATGATTGCAAGGGGAGTACTTGTGTTGCCATCAATGCCAAAGGGGGAGATTGTTGATCAGCAGTTGTCATTGATGTCAACCCAAGCAGCACTAGGGGCTACCCCAATATTGCATGGGAATGTTGACCTACCAAATTACTATATTTTGGGTCAAGAATGCTTTCGATGGTTTCTTCTTGTCGAAATGTTTCCGTTGATATATGGCACGCCACGTAATTCTTCACGGTTTGAGAGATATTCATGTTTGAAGTTTGTAACCCCAGTTAGTGGGCTAAAACCCCATGGGGTTGTGGCATGGGTCATTGAAAAAGTCATAATTAATATTTTTTTAAACTCCTAAAATCCCTCCCACGTTCACTTGTTGAACCCCCTCTCAACCTAAGCATTTATATAAATTGTGATCCTCATATCCTCCTTATGTAAGGGATTTCGCCATCTGAAACAGGTCATCGTGGAATTTTCGCTCTAATGTTTTTTATATGAAGGTTTAGAAGATGAAATTTTTATAAGGTGAAGCCGAAATCCTGAGGAAGTTCCTGTGAAAATTTCAGATCAAGGTGCGCACTATTTTCAGAGATATGATTTGTGGAAGTCGGTGTTTTTGCAGGCTCTTGAAATTCGTCTCAAAGAAGTGACCTTGGGAAAATCGTCATAACTCTCTCTGTGTATCGGATTGGAATTCTGTAAAAAGTGGTAGATAGTGCACGGACTGTAGTTCTCACCCTATCAATTTTAGAGCCTAATGAAAAAACAGTGACACGTGGCACGTCTTACAAGTTCGCTCTACTGAAACAGTCCATAATTAGGGCATTGTGAGAGATTGGGCATAACTCTCCCTTGAAGAATTCAAATTGGGTCGGGACTCCCGAAAGAAGACTCGAGAGGACTACTACAGGGACCGAAAATCACATATTGGGGATCTGAAATAACAGAGATACACCGATTCAATATCGAGCTCCTAGAAGGAAATAAAAAGCTAGATCATGTGTTGTCAAGGGCTGCAAAGGACAAGACTTTCTAGGGCAGCAAAGCAAAGAAAGGTGCAGCAGAGGGTAGCATGACAAGAGCAGCAACCAAGGTGTAGAACAGTAGCAAGAAGTTCATCACATGAAGTCATCAAGTGGGCAACACTGTATACAATCACTATAAAGGTATCATTGTACTAAGTCATTGTAAATACATTATTGTAAAAATTGCTCTAGTGTCTATCTGCCAAGAGTTGAAGAGGCAGTGTCGGGAGGTCTAGGATCATCATTAGGTGGTTGTGTCATAGTTGGGGTTATGGTCTAGTGCGTCTTCTTCTTCTACATCATTCTATATCATTGTAAATTGGACCATTGTCCATGGTATGGGAGTCCATTCTTCTTTTATTCTTCTATAGGGTGGTAGGGTGGTGCTAGGGTGAGTTGTATCTCATTGGGTGTTGGGGCATCCATTCAGTTGACTACTGAAGAATCTCAGGCGTTGGAGCGTCCATCTAGTGGGAGCTGGAGAAGAATGCTTTTCTATATTCTAGGAAGTTGGAGCTTTATTTTCAATTGGAGTTGAATATTAAAGAATTATTAGAAAAGAATTAGGTGGTTTTTGTCTCGGAGTGGATTTCCACCTTAAAAAATATGTGCATTTGTGTTCCTTTTGTTTGCTGCTATCATTGTACAAACACTGATAATAATTGAAGATTAACTAATGCTCTAATTGAAAGAAATATTGATTCACCCCCCCTCTCAGTATTTCCAACATGAAGAGCTTTCCCAACTAAATAGCTTCACAACAGGCCATACTCACTGCAATGTATTCGACCTCAGCGTGCTCAAGGCCACTCAATTTTGCTTCGTGCTCATCGAAGATATCGAAGCAGAATCGAAGGTGAAGCAACATCCAGATGTGCTCTTGCAATCCACCACACTTCCAGCCCAATTGGCATCAGTATATCCATGGAGTCTCAAACTTCCGACAATGTATCTCAGCCCATGGTTGATTGTGCCTCGAAGATATCTCAACAGGTTCTTGGCACCAATCTAGTGAATGTGATGACGTTCAACCATATGTTGACTCAAAGTGTTCACTGCAAAACATACGTCCGGACGGGAGTTCACTAAGAACATTAGGGCCCCTACAAGTTGTCGATACTCGATAGGATTTGCTAGCACGGGCCCAACAGCGTTTCCACTCAACTTTTTTAAAGCCGAGTTCCATCAGTGTCGACACAGACATACAGTCCACCATAAAAAATCTCTCCAGTAGCTTCACGATATATTTTCCTTGAGAAAGGAAAATATCGCCTAGCCTCTGCTATACCTCCAAGCCTAGGAAGTAGTGCATCAATCTTAGGTCTTTCTTCTCAAACTCAGAAGCTAGCTCCCTCTTACACTGATGAATGAGAGGTTCAACACCTATTAGGAAGAAATCGCCCAGGTATAGAACCAAAATGAGAGGCCTTTCTCTATCAACCTTAAAAAAAGGTTTGGATCAACATTACTTCGAGTGAAGCCCAGCTTCATCAAGTAGCTATCTATCCTTTCGTACCAAGCCCTGGGAGCTTGCTTCAACCCATAGAGGGCTTTCTTCAACCTACATACATGGGTGTACCTATCCCGGACTTCGAACCCCAGAGGTTGCTCCACATACACCTCTTCCTTTATAGATCCATTCACATCCATCTGATGTAGACTCCATCCTTGCGTAGCAACAAGGGCAATAATAGATCAGATGGTGGTATAGCGTGCCACAGGTGCAAATATATCATCATAATCTATGCCTTCTTTTTGAGGGAAGCCTCAGGCAACGAATCTTGCCTTATACTTTTCAGCACTTCCATCAGATCCATGCTTGATCTTATAGAGCCATTCCGAGTTGACAACAAATTTGTCCTCCAGTCTTGGGACCACTTCCCAGACATCATTCTTCATAATGGACTCATATTCTTCGTGCATAGCATCCTTCCAAAATTGATGCTTTATGGCTTCTTCAAATGTTCCAGGCTCAAATTGTACTATCGCACTCATGGCTGCTAGATACCCTTGGTATCTCTTCGGCTTCTTGCTTTCAGGGAATGTCCCCCTTGGGGAAATATGTCTCTCGGCATCTTCGAGAGTATCCCTAAGCCATGAGGGTCTTCTCTTATTTGAAGGAGGTGGATCAATGGGATCCATAGGTCCTTCAACATCGGGAATGAGGTCATCCTTCGGCTCTTCCAACTTCCCTGCTTCTTCATCTTCTTTGTCTTCCTTTGAGCTAGGAAGATTTCTCACTTTCTTGAGGGCAACATCTTCATCGAAGGTGACATCGTGGCATATATCCACTTCTCTTTGACCAGGCACATAGATTCTATATGCCTTTGAAGTTTCACTATAGCCCACAAACATTCCCTTCTTTCAAGAATCATCCAGCATGCTTCTCTTTTCTTTCGGCACATGAAAGTAAACAGGACAACCAAAAACTCTAAAATGAGAAACATCAGGTTTCTTACCAGAGAAGACTTCTTCGGGAGTTTTGGAGTCCAGAGTGGAATGCGGGCATCTGTTTTGAACATACACAACAGTGTTCGCATCTTCTCCCCATAGAAACTTCGAAAGACCTTGGTCACATAGCATGGTGCGTGCATCTTCCACAATGGTCCTGTTTTTTCTTTCAGCAAACACCATTTTGCTCAGGAGTGTACGCAGTTGTGGTCTCCCTCTTTATGCCAGCTTCTCTACAAAAGTCATTAAACTCATTTGACTCATACTCGGTCCCATTGTCGGTCCTCAAAACTTTAATTTTCTTCTCGGTTTGATTTTCCACCAAGGCCTTGAATGTACGGAACCATTTGAATGCTTCATCCTTCTTCTTCAAAAATATATCCAAGTCTTGCAGGAGAAGTCATCTGTAAAATTCATGTAATAGGAACATCCTCCCAAGGATGTCACAGGCAGCATACTAGATACGTCAGAATGTATCAGCTACAAAATATCAGTTGTCCTTGTGACACTTAATGGGAATGGTCCCCTTGTATGTTTCCCTTCGGCACAACCCTGACATATACCTTCATGATCATCTCTCAATTCAGGCATCGTTGTCACCACCTTCCTTGCTTCGGGAAGGGATTTGTAATGAAGGTGTGCAAACCTTTGGTGCCATAACTCTGTTTGAAGAGTTGTATCACATGTCATAGCCCCCAATGGACTTCCTCCAACTTGGTAGAGTGTATCAAATCTACAACCAATAGAAAGAGCTTCCTTGAAGTTCTTCTTCGAGATAAGTACCTTTCCATCAACTAGGTCCAAACTCCATGATGTGATGCTCAGATGAAGATGCTAATATTTTTATTGGATTTCTCTTTCAGAGAGGTGCAAGATTGATCCAAAGATCATCTTGATCGGATGAGCAGAGCATGTATTTTGAGTTTATTCCACATGTGCAACGTCGGCCTGTTTTATCCCACATGCATTAGAGATGTGTCACACACCCCCACAGATGCCTATATATTGGAGAGACTTGGAGTTCATTTCTTACACACATATTTATATTTTCGGCCTCATGAAGGCGCAGAGTTGGAAAGGAAGCAGTTTTCATTCGAGTGGGTCCACACTTGCAGATCCAATTAAGCTCATGCATACATGACCCCAGTGGCTTGAGAGATCCATGGTGCGTCGTTTTGAACCCATGATATGTCTGCAGGTCCGGTCCTGCATATGCATTCATTCCATTTGCGATGTATACGACATCATCTTTGGGATCAGGGTGCACGCTGGAGGATGCTTCAGACAAAATACAACATGACAGCGTACAACCTGATGGCACACCAAATTCAATGCAATATTAACCCCATAATGCATGTTAAAACCTCCGGAGAAGGATCTATTTAGAATTGCGGGCAGGAATCTCACCACCTTCGTCGATGAGTCAGGAGTTCAAATCCCTTCGTCGCTCATCTTCGGAGATAAAAAAAAACAAGAGGGTTTCCTGAAACTATTAAATCCTTTGTTTCCCTTTTCATGCTTACACGGCATCTCAATAACAACAATCATCCTTCTCCTGCGGAGCTGCGAACAGGATATTTTTCTACGAAATTGGTGTTTTCATTTATGAATATAACCACGATTTTTAGAATGCATGTGTTGTCCATGCGTATGTTGCCCTTCAGTCTCCACGCTATCATTTTCTGTGGTGGTTTGGCCTGCAGCCTACCACACAACCTTGCGGTAGATTACAACACCCTTATTTTCCCTTTGAACAGTGCTGACACACTGCCCTAGATTCTTGACATAAGCTGGACGTTGTCTTCTCCTAGCTCTGATACCATGTTAAATTCTGAAGATGTTCTATGCTTAGGTGCAAATACTTTAAACTTCTAGGTCACAATGAAAGTAAGATGCAGATAGAACATACCAATAGATCGATGGAAGACAAGCCAGAAACAGAGATAAAGAATGGTGGCGTTATGGCGATCAGCAGGATGCTTCAACCAGCAAAGTCTTCATAAGGTCAGCCACCCACATGTGTCACACAACCCCAAGACGCTGCACCAAGAAACCCTAAACGCAGAACCAAGAACACAGCTCCATCACCATCCAAGAGAGAAGAAAATGCCTCCACAAAAATGTGTGTAAGAAATGAACTCCAAGTCTCTCATGAGGCATATGTTGTTCCTTTGATGCCTTTTCAAATTGTTCATATGGAGATAAAATAGATGTTGTCTGAACCTTGGACAACATCTCTGTCATGGAATCTACCCAAACATTAGATGGCCAACCTTCCCCAACTACAGATTGTTGGAGAACAAATGCAACCATCTGACTGTGCTTGATATTTTTCATCCGATTGTATCTGTTGTGATAAATTTGCTCCTCTTGGAATTTGTTGATTCCTCAAGTGTAGGAGACTGTCCACCATAGAGCCCTAGAGTGCAGGCATCTGTTGTGGAAACTTAGCATTCATTATAAAAGGATCATGTGGTTGTCAGAACATGAGATGATACGTAGATGCATTTCCCAGGGCTACAAATGCCTGTGCTCATTCATAGCATGTTTCCTGAAGATGCTGTTGAGATAACTGCTCCAAGAGAACCTAAGGTATCAGTAGTTCCAGAAGTCAGTATTGATCTCCAAGGAATCATTTCATCATTGTTTTAAACGTTCTATAGGATCTCACTGCGACATTCAAAATCACTATGAGAATGTGTGAGGAATATGTACTATTCAGGACAAAGGAACAGTGAATCCTAATACAATGGCAGTGATGCAAACAATGATCTGAAGATGTATCCCTGACAGAAGTCCTTTGGAGTAGTGTTGGTTGCAACATATATTGTAGCTATGATTATAGAGATGGTGATATGAATTATGCGCAGTAGCTGTGATAAGTTGCAGACTATGTACAGGCAGTAAGAACAGCTCTAGTAGAAACTAAGGGAATTGATGAGCTGGCAGAGTTTAAGGAAGCAATATTCTCTGTGAGATCTACTTGGTACATCAAGAACAGAGGCCAAAGAAACGTAAGAGGAAAGCA
Organism: Pinus albicaulis; assembly: GCA_034641835.2. NCBI lineage: Eukaryota > Viridiplantae > Streptophyta > Pinopsida > Pinales > Pinaceae > Pinus > Pinus albicaulis. The sequence continues at coordinate 368,993,351 of CM076572.1, forward strand.
TCTTCTGCATGTAAGTCATCTTTATTTGTTCTTAATGTGTAGGAAGATATGGACAATGACATATGGTAGTATATGGCTATGATTCTTGAATGGCCTTGACAGTGGGCGAGAAAGATTTAGGCCCATGATTACAAAGAGTTGGTGTCCGGGATGCCCAGTCATGAGGACATTTGTTAGGATTGGGACAAAGGAAAGCATAGGGGACTTTTCCTCATTCCTCAAGTGTCACAAAGACATCTGATGCATTCTGACTCATCTGATATGCTGCCTTGGGAGGATGTTCTTACAGATATCTTCTCTCTCAAGAGAAGCTGCCATTAAGAAGGAGACTACAACCCTCATGGCTTAGAGACATATGGCTCCAAAGGGAAAAATTCTGGGAAAAACAAGAAGCCATATAAATACCAGAGGTATCTAGTTGCCATGAGTACAATATGAGCCTGGATCATGTGAAGAAGCTGTAAAGCGTCAAGTCTGGTAGGATGCAATATAGGATGATGTTTGGGAGATGGTCCCCAGATCGCAGGACAAAACTATTGTCACCTCGATATGGCTCTATAAGATCAAGCATGGATCTGATGGGAGTGCTGAAAAGTACAAGGCAAGATGTGTTGCCTGAGACTTCTCTCTAGCAAGGCATTGATTATGATTGCACCTGTGATCTATTATTACCCTTGCTGCTACACAAGGATGGAATATTCATCAGATGGATGTGAAGACCGCCTTTCTGCATAGTGCAATAAAGGAAGAATTGTATGTAGAGCAACCTCTGGGGTTCGAAGTCTAGGATCAAGTCACCTATGTTTGCAGGTTGATAGAGAGAAGCCTCTCATTCTGGTTCTCTATGTGGATGATATCTTCCTTACAGATGCTAATCCTCTCATTCATCAGTGCAAGAGGGAGCTCGCTGCTAAGTTCGAGATGAAGGACCTAGGATTGATGCATTACTTCCTAGGCCTGGAGGTCTGGCAGAGACATGGCGAGTTTTTCCTTTCTCAAGGAAAATACATTGTGAAGCTTCTGGAAAAATTTGGTATGGTGGACTGTAAGTCCGTGTCGACACTGATGGAACTCAACTCTAAGAAGTTGAGTGAAAGTGCTGCTGGGCCAGTGCTAGCAAATCCTACCGAATATTGACTCACAGGAGCCCTGATGTTCTTAAGGAACATCTGTCCGAATGTATGTTGTGCAGTGAACACTTTGAGTCAATACATGGTTGTTTCTCATAAGATTCGCTGGGTTGGTGCCAAGAAACTCTTGAGATATCTCTGGGGCACAATAGACCATGGGTTGACATACACTGCCAGGAGTTTGAGACTCCGTGTATATGTTGATTGAGCTAGCAGTGTGGTGGATCACAAGAGCACATCTGGATGCTGCTTCACACTTGGGTCTGCTTCGAGAAGGAAGCAGAAGTCGGTAGCTTTGAGCACCGCTGAGGCTGATTACATAGCAGCATGTATGGCCTGTTGTGGAGCCACTTGGTTGCTAAAGCTCTTCAGTGAGATATTCGAGCATGTGCTAGATGCCACCATTATCCTTTGTGATAACCAGAGGGGGATTCGTTTGTCAGAGAATCTTGTGTTCCACGATCGATCCAAGAAATTTGATGTATGGTACCACTTATCTGGGATATGGTATAGTGAGGCACCGTAAGGCTCGATCATATAGGAACTGATGAGCAGGTCGCGGATATTCTCACTGAGCTCTTGGAGAAGGTCATGTTCCTAAACCTTCCGTGAGAATCTTGGAATCATTGAACGACCCTATTTGGAGGATCCTGTTGGACCAATGTTGCAGGAAACGTCCCCCCTGACTCCAACCCCCGAAATGCGGTCCATACGGAACTGTACGGGATCCGTACAACAAAACGCGTTTCGGAATTTCTGAAATGCGTTTCGCAAAAATATTTGCGTTTCTTGGAAATTTGGATCCGTACAGCCTAATCCGCGTTTCCGTACGGTGGATCCGCATTCCGTATGACGGATCGCCGTACGGAAGCGCCGCGATTACTATACGGATCCATACAGTTCGCGAGCAGTTCCGTACAGCGCTGTACAGATCTGACTTGTGCACTAAAAAAAGCATTTTTTTATTTTTATTTTCTGTTTTAGCTCAGTTAGTTAGTGAGTTAGTCTTGGGTTAGGGATATGATGAAAAGCTTATAAGCTCTATTTCACCTCTTATTTGCTCACTTGTGTTTTTGGAGATCTTGGAGAAGAGAGCTTGGAGAAGAGAATATAAAGAGAGGAGAAGAGAGCTTGGAGAAGAGAGAGTTGAGGAGAACTTGGAGGAGTGAAGGAGGAGGAGCTTGGAGGAGTAAAGAAGGGCTTCCATCTGCAAGAGCTAAAGAGGTAAGTGCAAACCCCAAACTCTCTCATTTTTTTTGTCATTGTTTTTTGTATTTTCTCTCCTCCCTCTCCTACACTTTCCCATTCTTTCTTCTTGTACATTTATTTGCAGGTTGTCCACCATCTATATTCATACTCAAAGATGATGTTTCTTTGGGTTCTATGTATCATTCCACTCTTGGTTTTGATGATGGTAAGGGGGAGTAGAAATAGAAGAGGAGAACATGAAGAAGAAGAAGAGGAAAGTGGTCACCATATGAGTGACCCAATGTATGATGAGGAGGAAGGCTTTGAAGAGGAAGGGGATGATGAAAACATTGAATCACAAGATGGGAAAGTTGCATTGACACCCTTGTGGAACTATGTGACCAAACTTGAAGGGAGAAAAGGTGGTGGAAGCTATAAGTTTTTGTGCCCTCATGGTTGTCATGGAGGAAAACCATATAGTGGTTCATATACCCGTGTGAGGAGGCATCTTTGTGGGGTGATGGACAGTGATGAAAGAAAGGGTGTTGTGGGGATAACAATTTGCCCAAAGGTTCCAGCTGAACAAAGAAGAAAATACATCCAAATAGAGGAGGTTGCACAACGATAAAAATAAAAAACAAAAAACTGAATCTGAATCAAGTGCAACCTCTAGATTTGGTAGCTCGTCTTCTCGTGGTGTTTCTGCAAGTTCTGGAGGTAAAAAACAATAGCAGATTTCCTTAATGTTGCTGGGAGGGATGACGTGGATGGAAAGATAGTCCAATTTCCTTGTGCTTGCGGTGTACCATTCAATGTGCTTCGCTCTCCCTAGTGGCATGAAATGGTAAAGGGCATCAGTGAAGCCCCAAAAGGATACAAGTCCCCCAACTATGAGAAAGTTAGAACAATGTTATTAGAAAGAGAAAAAGGAAAGGTTCAAGCAGCTTTGACACGTTTTACAAATGAGTGGGTGGATAGTGGGGTATCCATTGTATCATATGGGTGGACAAATATCAAAAACCAACATTTGATAGATGTTCTTGGTGTTTCTGCTACTGGTGCAGTGTTTATTACATGTCATGATTCCTCCTCTGTCAGTGCAACTTCCCAAAACATTGCAGATCTCCTATTGTAATCAATCAAAGATATTGGTCCTAGCAAAGTGGTTCAACTGATCACAGATAATGCAGCAAATTGTAAGGGAGCAGGTAAAATTATTGAGCGTACTTATCCACACATATTTTGGTCTGGGTGCTTGGTGCACACATTGAACCTTTTGATGCATGATATTGTGAAGCATAAAGAATGTGGATGGATTAATGAGATTTACAAGAGAGGGAAGAAGCTCATTAAATTTATCACAGGGCATACAAGGGTAAACTACTTCTATGACACTTACTCCAAGTTGCAGTTGCTTAAACTTGCAAAAACCAGATTTGCAAGTTATTAGCTCACCTTTAGGCGGCTAGTGAAGGTGAGACAAGCTCTGACTAATATGGCCACCGCTGAATCATGGGAGGAGATTAACATTGATAGTGATGGTGCTAATGCAGCAAAGGACACTATTCTTGACATGTTATTTTGGTCACAGGTTAAATATGTTTTGCAATTCACCAAACCAATTTATTACATGATCAAGTTTGGGGATTCAGATAAGCCAATAATTGGGGAGGTGTATGAGCAAATGGATAACATGTTGGGGCAGATTAAAGACATTGTTGAGCCTAGAGATACCACCTTGTACAAATATATTCGTGTAGAGGTGGAAAAACGATGGGATATGCTAAATATTCCATTGCATGCATTAGCATATGCATTGACACCTAAATATTATAGTCCATCATGGCTTTCAACAACAACACCTAGGGGGGCGAGCAGGAGAAAACCACACCTAGATCCAGAGGTCCTACAAAAATATATGCTTGCACTGGATAAATTAGTCCCTGATGAGGAGGAGGCACACTTGGTACGGAAACAATTGAGCAGCTATACACTTTCCACTGGTCCATTTGGGAGCATGCATGCTATTAGAGATCGAGAGAGGTTTTCTTCTATTGAGTGGTGGAACATGCATGGTGGTGCTACTCCACTTCTACAGAATTTGGCATTGCGGGTGTTATCACAGGTGTTAAACACTTCTTCTGCAAAGAAGTGTTGGAGCTCTTATTCTTTTATCCACAGTGTTAAAAGGAACAGGTTGAGTTTAGAGCGGGCGGAGAGCTTGGTTTATGTTCATTACAACTTGAGATTGTTGTCCCATTACTGTGATGATGCAAAGAGTAACAGAGACCTTAAGGTTTGGGACAGGTATCCAGAGGAGACCAATTTGGAGGATGGAGTGTTGCGATTAGAGTAATTAAGGGATGCTCTTATCCATGATGATGATGATCGACTTGACATGCCACCCCCCACTGGTCCCTTGCTTCCTAGGTTCCATGGTTCAACACCAACAACAGGGGCTTCGTCTTCATCAGTTACAATGTCATTGCCACAGCTTCCACAACCACCATCTTCTTCATTGCCACCAGGTGGAAGCGCACCGTCACGTACTCTTCGTGGTGGAAGGAGGAGATATGAGTAGATATTTTCACTGTTCACACTTTACTGCTTTTGTCATAGATTATCATTAGACTTGTAGGCTTGTTGAGAACTTGAAATTTTTTGTCTTGGTGGTGGCCAAGTGGCCTATTTTGTAATCATTATTATTTGAATTTTGGACATGACTAATGTTGACAGTTGCTCACTTATAATATGATTTATTTTTTATAATATGGTTAAATGTTTTATGTTTATCATTCATGTTTTATAGTATGCTTAATTTTTAAATGTTTTATGTTTTAAAATTTATAGTATGCTTAAATGTTTTATCATGCTTAATTATTTGATGTATGTTTGTAATTGCTAGGATCTAGAATCTAGATTCTAGATTCTTGATGCTCGAATAATTAATTATTGATGTACAATGGAATCATGGATGTCATATCTATCTTGATTTATGTAAGAATATGCATGTTTTCATGTCTTCTACAACTAATATGGTATTTGGGATTGTTGTTTTGAATATAAATGCAAAAAATTATAATATATATATATATATATATATATATATATATATATATATATATATATATATACACACACTAGATGCTTCCGAAATGCTTCGCTTCCCAAATTTTTGGAAAATAACGCTTCCGATTCTCCGGTTCCAAAAAACATCCTCGCTTTGTCCCCGCTTCGTGCAACGTTGTGTTGGACAATGAGCTCTAGGAGCTCCAGGGGGGTTTTGGGGATAGCTTCTTGGTGATATAATCAACCACAGGGATAGGCTTTCCAAACCTAGTTGGTGTGCTTCTGCCCCACCGTGATGATATTGAGTTGGTTTACCTCTCTTTGATCTGTGCCCCGTATGTATGCTACCCATGGAGTTTCAGACTCATGGGAGGTACCTCTCATTTGGCCAATGAGATGGGAAATGTGAATAGAGACCATAGCAAGACCGATGGATGCATCGGAGATTGTCGTACTCTCTATGTCTAGAATGGCACGTGTCCAACCACTTGATCTGGGATCAAGTTTAGAGAGGTTTCGGACCTCCAACTGACTTCGGGTCAGTGAAACTAACTTCAGGTTAGTATATGACTCTCTCAGGTCCAAGAGAGGTTTCGCACCTCTAACTGACTTCGGGTTAGTATATGACTCTCTCGAGTCCCAGTGAGGTTTCAGACCTCCAATTGACTTCAGGTCAGTGAAACCAACTTCGGGTTGGTGTGTGACTCCTTTGAGTCCTATAGAGGTTTCGGACCTCTGAGCTGACTTCAGGTTAGCTGTGAGTGATGTCTTTGTGACTCACCTTTTATTTTGAAATAAAGAAGCCAGCGAAGCAAGTTACGGTGGGATGACGCACGATGTTTGGATGGCACTGGTGGATGGAGTTCTTCCTAGTTGAGAGGGAGTGCTAATTTTGGGCAACTAGGTACAAACTCCATGATGTGATGCTTAGATGACGATGCCAATATTTTTAATGGATTCCTCTTTCTGAGAGGTGCAAGATCGATCCAAAGATCATCTTGATCAGATGAGCAGAACATGTATTTTGAGTTTATTCCACATGTGCAAGGTCGGCCTGTTTTATCCCACATGCATTAGAGATGTGTCACACACCCCCACGGATGCCCATATATTGGAGAGACTTGGAGTTCATTTCTTACACACATTTTTGTGGAGGCATTTTCTTCTCTTGGATGGCAATGGAGCTGCGTTCTTGGTTCTGCATTAAGGGTTTCTTGATGCAGCATCTTTGGGTTGTGTGACACCTGTAGGTGGCTGACCTTATGAAGACTTTGCTGGTTGAAGCATCCTGCTGATCACCATAACGCCACCATTCTTTATCTCTGTTTTTGGCTTGTCTTCCATCGATCTATTGGTATGTTCTATCTGAATCTTACGTTCGTTGTGCCCTAAAAGTTTAAAGTATTTGCACTTAAGCATAAAACATCTTCAGAATTTAACACCTCCAATGGACTTCCTCCAACTTGGTAGAGTGTATCAACTCTACAACCAATAGAAAGAGCTTCCTTGAAGTTCTTCTTCCAGATAAGTACCTTTCCATCAACGAATGCCACCTTGAACCCTTTGTCTTCCATTGCCGAAATGGACACAAGGTTCTTCTTCAAATTAGGTACATACAACACATCTTGTAATCGAATGACTTGACCTTGAGATAAATGGAGGCTCACTTTCCCTGTCCCTTTCACAGGATAGGTGGCATTATCTCCAAGGATAATTTCCATATTAGTACCCTTCTCAACCAAATTAGAAAGGGCTTCTTTATAACCAGCGAGGTGCCTTGAAGCACCACGATCAATTAACCAGACATCCAGGGTGTCAAGTGGAGATGAAGCAAAGAGGGCAGATACAAGAATAAAATAATTTCTCTTATTATCAACAACATTAGACTCATCGTACCTGGAATTTCTTGACATCTCGAAAGGTTGCCCATTTCCATTACGATCAAAGGGAGCCTTCCTTTTTCCTTGGAAATTGTTGTTCCTGCCAATCCTTCTCGAGTTGTTGTTGTCATCATCCCTGGGAGAGTCCCTTCTATTAGGGCACTCTCTTGCATAGTGACCAGTATTGTTACAAGTGTAACATCTTCCCTTCCTTCCTTTGGGCCCCACTCTACCATGGTTTTGATTTCTCGGGCCACCATGGTTCTTCTTCTTTGAGAATAGTGGTATTGAATACATGCCAATCACGGGGGAGACCTCCAAGTGCAATAAGAACCATCTCTCGATCAGATATTGCTTCCCCAATAGCTAGGAGGTTATTCCTGATTTTAGTGAGCCTCATAAAATTGGGTTGAATAGATTCATCCTTACCCTTCTTGATATTCTTAAATTGATTCTTGAAGAATATGATTTGATTAGAATTGCTAGCCCTGAACATGCTCACCAGCTCATCATACATCTCCTTAGACGTCTTCAGCTCAAAAATGTAAGCAACCAAGTGCTTATGAATAGAATCCTAGATAATCATCTTTGCTTTGATTTCCCCTTATCTATACTTTGTCTTCGTGGCAGCAGCTGCATTTGATGTAGGCTCTTGAATATTCCCCTATACATAGTCCATGACTTCTTGATCTTCTAGCGCCAAATCCAAGGACATCTTCCATGCATGATAATCAGACTTATCAGTCAATTTATCATCAGCCTTGAAACCCTTGTAGCTTGAGGAGGCCATTTGTCCTTGATAGGATTTCTTCCTTCAGAGATAGCTTCTAACACCAGCTTGGACTCTTGGACTTTGTCTTCACCTCAACTCTGATACCATGTTAAATTTAGATAACCATGGTGTTCTATGCTTGATGCACTTTTACTTCAATCTTTCTTAGGCCCAATTAAAAATAGCAATCACATAAACTTGAAAGTAAAATGCCAATAGAACACAATAATAGATCAATAGAAGACAAGCCAAATATAGATCAAATTTACAATTCCTTTTGTCCAGCAAAGATATGAGATGTTGTGGCATTACGGCGGTCAACAGGATGCTTCAACCAACAAAGTCTTTCTCGATCAGCCAACACTTTCATGTGTCACACCCACAGCCCTCAAAGACAACTCATCACAAGTCAACGCGAGTTAAACCAGGGAGAGTGCAGAAAAGTCAACACATGCAGCTTCAGAAAATTTAACGCCAAAAACTAGGGCTTCAATCAAACAGCCCATAATTCCTCGATTTTAGTGCCCAACTGTACGACCTCCTAAAATCGAAATTTTTGCAGATGATTGAGATCAAACGACAAAGGGTTGACCATGGTCAACACTGCAGCAGAAAAGCCCTAAAAAAATCAGCGCATAAAACATAAATCCCTAAACAGATTAGCGCAGAAAACAGCAGCTTCGCTCCACACGTGTGAGGGAAAAAAGTCCTCCAAAGGCTATCGAACATCACAATGAGAGAATGTGTGATGAGATGATGAGAAAATGACCTCCAAGTGTGTCCAATTTATATTCATCAATGAGGGTGTGTGACACATCTCTTAGGCATGTGGGATAAATATGGTCGACCTTGCACATGTGGAAAATAAATTCAAAATCAATGTTCTGCTCATCTGATCAAGATGATCTTTAGATCAATCTTACACCTCTTCGAAAGAGGAATCCAACAAAAATATGGCCATCGTCATATGAGCAGTGCAACATGGAGTTTGGACCTAGTTGCCCAAAATTAACAGGACCAAAAATCGAGGGGTTTGAATGGCTACAATAAAATTCGTTGGATGCCCTAGGTGACTTAGGGTTACTCCTAGAATTTTGAAAAGTGAAGAAAAGAGAGGTAAATATGACCACCAAAGGGATGTGACGATCAATGTCTTATTTCATGGGCTTAATGGAGTCAAGATACACATAGGTTGAGAATTTTCGTGAGCTAAGGAACCCTAATTGATGTTTGCTAGCCTATCCAAGGGCAACAACTAGGTCAATAGGGATTTATACTTCAAATTTGCGAAGGAGACAAAGTTTCGAGGTCTTCAACCTAAGAGGTGCCTCTAGGAACATTCGCCCAATCCCTCAAAGCTCAACACATGCATTTAATCACTTATTCAAGGTCCCAGAAGAATTTTGCATTACATTAACCCATACAAGGATAATGATAACAAGATACATACATTTGACAGGTAAGATAAGAAGAATAGCACCAAAATTTTGACTTAGATGAGAGAGAGAGAGTATATCCATTCATCAATTTTGCATTAGAAAGAGGCTCCAAAGACAATAACGAAAATCCAAACATCATAGTGCATCAAGAAACTCCAAACAGTTTACCCTAGTAAAAGGTGTGAAAATCTCTCAAGAGATACTCATCTAATCCAAGCGATGATGAGAGAAATGAATCACCTCTCATCAATTTATATGATCTCTAAAGAGTTTGATTTTCCTAATTAAGCCTAATTAAGCCCCAAATAATAAAATAATCTGCAACAATAACATCCCTTGGTGACAAGCCCACCATGATAGTTCAATAACATAAAATAAGCCTCTCAAGAGGGAAGAATAATCAATATAATGAGTCGTTGGGCCATTGAGAAGGCCTAATGAAGTCCAAAGTGTGCCATTGTGAGAGAATGGACTCCAATCATAGTGGACAAGGGGTTGGCCCCTTTTTTTCCAAGCAAGTCACACATGGTGCTCCCATGTGGGTGTGGCGACACAATGACATCCTCATGGATCTCCAAGTGAATCGATAATGCCTGTAAACCATCTATAAGGACTAGGATGATGACATAAGCCCTCCCTTTGTCTCCCGCAATGAGACACATCCTCATCCGGAGGCTGAAACATCTTACAAGTGTGTGGTATGTGAAAATTTCATCTATTGCAGCAACTAGAAATTATTCTTCTAACTATGAATTTAATTGTGTTGTTTATTTGCTACCACAAACAACAAATAAAATCACAACTGCAATTGTCACCATAAAAATAGTGCAAAAAATAAAATGATGGAAAATGAGAAATTCTAGCGCACACATAAAATTTTGACACCATTATTTTTGGACGATTTGCCCCAGAAAAACCCAACGTGGGAAAACAGGCGCAGCAAATGAGGGTTTTATTAATATTATGCAGCAGAATTTCTGAGTACAATAAAATGACGCCAAACTGGTGTTTCTATCTGAGAGAAATACTAGCCAAAAATATCTAAGGGAATTTACCCTCCTCTCCAAGCAATCTCGTCTCAGTCTAGGCTCAGAAACTGTCCCTCGGAATGATATGCATCCACCTCTATGCAGGCCCTTGCACAATCAACTCTGAACTCCATCTGAATCAAAAGTCCTACCTGTCTCTAATGTTGGAAGTCTCTAGCCAAGCCCTCTGGAAAGTTTCCCGACCTCCGGCACCTAAAACAACCCACTCCTCAGCCAATTCAAACTACCCCTCTTGAGGCACTACGTATTGAGATTTTGTGTATTGGGGTAGCATCGTGTGTGCTCTAGCCTTGAAACTTTGTGGAGGGCCTAAGACACACAAGACCAGAAAAATCTAGAAAAATATTTGGAGAAATTTCATCTAATGTGTGAGATATTAAAATAGTTAATTTTTTTAATGAGGACCCTAAGTCTAACTTAGGGAATTAGAAAAATTGAAATGAATTAATTAAACACATGATGAAATGTTCTAAGTGACGCAGATCAAGCAGTCTTTTAATCTTAGCCGTCGATAAGATATTAAATCACGACCATTGATGTGTCAACGAAAAAGTATAAGAGAAAGGCTTGGGGGTCAATTGGAGACACACACATGGAGGCAGAGCTAAGAGATTGAGCTAGAATTCTAGGGCGGGTTTGCTAAGAATTTCCAGAAAAGTTTTCTGCAGCGAGGGGTAGTATTGGCTAAGGGGATGATCTGATCCCGGAGCTAAGAGTCAGCAAGATGCAGAGGAGTAGCAATCAGGAGTAGCGTAGAGGAGCAAGGGCAACAGTTGCGCAACCCAGAGGACTTCAGCCGCTACGCAAGTGCTACGTAGGCCCAGGAGGGGCAGCGCTGCAGCTTCAAGAGGTCACGAAGGTTATGCAGAGGCCTTCCAGGGCAGCGTAAGGACTGCGTCACCCAGTCTAGGGTTACACAATCCCCTTCTGAGCAGCGCAGGGGCACGCAAAGTCTAGCAGGACTGATGCTAGGGCTTCAGGAGCAGCGCTGGGGTTTTTAGGGCCAGAAATTGGTTGAGTCTTGTATATCACATTTTAGGGTGTGTATCAGTCAAGTTTCTGGTCTTAGAACAACAGGTGTTGTTGCAGATCTATTTTTCTCTCTATCGGGTTAACCATAAAGCTGCCCAGATTTGTTGTATTCAAATTCTACTTACTAATAATAAACCCTCGTATCTGTTGCACCGGTTTTCCCGCATTGGGTTTTTTACGGGGACATTTGTCCGAAAAATCTGTGTCATTTTTTTGAATGAGCATAATATTCAATAAATGATATGTATGTGTGTAGGCTGTTAGTTGTGCTTACTTCGGTATTTTCTGAATATTTTCTGGAAATAACATGTATAATTTAATCACAAGTGGAAGTAAACCAAGATACTACAGTAGGCTTTTTGCATTATTGTATTCAGAAATTTTCATATGGTATCGGAGCGATTGCAGATCAAGTTGAATCTCCAGCAAATCAGCTGAAGACATTTTCTGCAAGGTAGCAGTTGAAGCAGAAGATCCGGAAAGGGCAGCTCAGCAGCAAGAGGACACAGTTCCAGAAAAGGCTACACAGGGGCTACGCAGTCCCATCTGGGTGATGCAAAGACAGTGCAGCGGCTTCTAGAGGGACGCAGGAACAGCCTGTGCCGCGCAGAGGCTCTGTTGGGCCAGTCTGCTCACGCAAAGGCCAGTCAGAGGGACGCAGTCCAGTTATTTTTCCTGTTGTGGAGCAGTATTGCCAAGATCCAGAAGCAGTGCTTCAGATCTTCAGTAATGCTGGTGTGGTGGAGATTCTGTTGGTGCAGAATTGTGCCTAGCTAAGTCAACAAAGAGTGGGAGGAAGACAGTCACTCAACAGATCTTAGCCAAACAGATCTGAGATTCGATCAAGATTATCTGATAGAACTATCTTATTGTTTTGGCTAAAGATTTCTAGGAAGGAAACCAGTTTTCAGAAGGATAAGTTGCTAGAAGGTTTCTAGTCACCAAGAAACCCAAATCCAACATTTCTATGTTTCCACAGAAAGAGGGAGAAGAGTATTGTTTCCGTCATATTTGAGCTAGATGGCTTCTCATGGGCTGAGAGATCAGGACAGGTTGGACGGTGTGTCTAACTTCGTCATCTGGATGGCCAAGATCCTATTAGTCCTCGATGAGTACGACATCAAGAACCATGCGAAGAATGTCCTAGCTGAGTATGCAGATCCTGATCCTCTGAAGAAATTCAATGAAAATCAAGCGGGGCTAAGCGTTTGATTATAGAAGGAGTAAAAGATCACGTTGTGCCACACATTGCCGGAAAGAAGACGAAAAATGAGATGTGGACTGCATTGGAGACGATGTATCAAGGAAGCTCTATGCAACGAAAGATGCTTCTAGAGAATTAGATGAGGCTATTCCAGATGCAGAAGGGTGAGGAGATAGATCCCTTCCTTTTCCGACTTTAGACTATCTGGGATCAATTGATTGCCATGGGTGCAACTCCAGACGAAGGCTACTTGGTAAGGATTGCCCTGAATGCAGTCACCGAGGAGTAGGAAATATTTGTCCAAAGCATATTGGGTAGGGCAGCGTTAACATCCTGGGCGGACATGTGGGCAATCCTCCATCAAGAGGAGATCAGTTGAAACAACAAGAGGCAGAAGAGTAGCAGCGAAACTGTCAGGGTGAAGAAAGGAGAGGAAGATGATGCAGCCCTTGCATCGAAGGAACGAAGGCAGCAAGGGAGGAAGAAGAGGGACCTATCCAAGGTCCGGTGCTTTAACTGTGGCGAACTTGGACACTTTGCCAGCACTTGTCCTAAGAAGAAGGACAAAGGAGCTTCTGATTCCAAGGCTGCAGCAGCAAAGGACGATGGGAGTGATGATGACGTAGCCATGAGTGCTCATGAGCCACGTAAGTGGGGTGACATGGATCTGTAGAGCAACCACAGATCAAGAATGGCAGGATCCTTCAGTAAGGCCAAATCTTGGATCACATACGAGCTACGGGAGCTTGAAGATGATAGCGGGACAAATAGATGGATGCCAAGATCTTGTGATACATGGTGTGGGTGTATTGCTAGAGCACACTCCGTGCTAAGAGGGAGTGTTGATATTTTGTGTATTGGGGTAGCATCGGGTGTGCTCTAGCTCTGAAACTTTGTGGAGGGGCTAACACACACAAGACCTCCAAAACCCAGAAAGCATTTGGAGAAATTTCATCTAATGGTTGAGATATTAAAATAATATTTTTTAATGAGGACCCTAAGTCTAACTTAGGAAATTAGAAAAATTAAAGTGAATTAATTAAACCTATGTGATGAAATGTTTTAAGTTACGCGGATCAAGCAGTATTTTAATCTTAGTCGTCGATAAGAGATTAAATAAAAGTCATTGATGTGTCAGTTAAAAAGTATAAGAGAAAGGCTTGGGGGTCAGTTAGAGACACACACACGGAGGCGGAGCTGAGAGACTGAGCTAGAATTCTAGGGCGAGTTTGCTAAGAATTTCCAGAAGAGTTTCAGCAGCAGCAAGGGGTAGTATTGGCTAAGGAGATGATCTGATCCCGGAGCCAAGAGTCATCAAGAGGCAGAGGAGCAGTAATCAGGAGCAGTGCAGAGGAGCAAGGGCAGCAGCATCTACTATGCAACGTAGAGGGCTTCAGCCACTACGCAGGCCCAAGAAGGGCAGCGCTGTAGCTTCAGAAGGCCACCAAGGTTATGCAAAGGCCTTCCAGGGGAGTGTAAGGACTGCGTCACCCAATCTGGGGTTACACAATCCCCTTCTAAGCAGCGCAGGGGCACACAGAGTCTAGCAGGGCTGACGTTGGGACTTCAGGGCAGTGCTAGGGTTTCTAGGGCCAAAATTTGGCTGAGTCTTGTAAATCTCGTTTGAGGGTGTGGATCAATCAGGTTTTTGGTCTCAGAACAGAAAGTATTGTTGCAGATCTATTTTTCTCTCTGTTGGGTAACCAGAGAGGTGCCCAGATTTGTTGTATTTAGATTCTACTTAATAATAATAAACCCTCATATCTGCTGCACCGGTTTTCCTACATTAGGTTTTTCTAGGGACATTTGTCCGAAAAATCTGCGTCACTTTGTTGAATGAGCGTAATATTCAGTAAATGATATGTATGTGTGTAGGTTGTTAGTTGTGTTTACTTCAGTATTTTCTGAATATTTTCTGGAAATAACTTTTATAATTTAATCACAAGTAGAAGTAAACCAAGATACCATAGTAGGATTTTTGCATTATTGTATTAAAAAAATTTCACACTACGCAGCCCTTATGTAGCCTCCTAGAGGATAATTTCGGCCTCCTCTTTTGACTCCTCTGAAACTGGAAACTCCTCCGGAAAATCTCTATGTTGCCCCTCTGCCACCTGCTACCCGATCACTTGCTCGATCTCACTATTGAATCACCTGCTACTGGGAAACTGGACTGTCTTGATCACTGAGTATCTGCAACTAGTTTATTTTCCATCTACCCATCGAATTCTTCTTATAATCCTCTATTGTAGCACCAACGACCAAGATTAAAACTTAATCAAGGGCCAAGATCATATCAGTGTCTATTTGTGTGAGTTTCTAGATGATTCACACTTTATCTCAATTAATATTGATCAATTAACCCCTTTCCTTAAGTTTAGACATAGGAAATAATTAAAAAAATGGGCTAATAATCTAATTGAGTCAATTCTAGGAGGAATTTCCAGAAACGATTTTTGGGTTATGGATATCTCATGTGTTTTAGTCTCTCCACAAAGTTTTGAGACTAGAACACCTCTGATGTTACAAAAACTATCACTCCCTCTTAGCTAGGAAGGTGTTCTCTCACTAGTGTTGCACATTCTACCACAACACCCTATTTTTGTACCACCTTTTGTCACATTGTTGATGTCTGGCCACTACCACCAACCACTGCGCAACTCTGATACTTCATCCATGCTACTATTGACACTGTCATACTGCTGCCAACTCTGCATCTGCATTGCAAATCCCTCTCATTTGTTGCTACTGCAACTAAGAAGCATCCAAAATAAATTTTCCCTGTTACTGAAACCGGCTCTCCACCATACCCATATGTTCTCTGAAATAGACAAACTTTTTTCTACCTAGAGCTTTGTGAGTATATCTACAACCTGCTTAAGTGTGGGAACATACTGTAGTTGGACCACTCCACGCTACACACAATCTCTAATAAAATAACACTAAATATCTATGTGTTTTGACCTGTCATGAAACACTGCATTCTCAAAGAGCTTGATGCAACTTTGATTATCACAGTAGACACTGGTCGCTTCCATCCTCTGCCTAAACAAGCTTACCAGCAGCTTCCGAAGCCATATAGCTTCGCACGTAGTAGTGATTGCTGCCATATACTTTGCTTCTGTAGAACTCAGTGATACTAACTTCTGCTTCCTGCTACACCAAGAAACGATTCCTGATCCAATGTTGAAGCAGTACCCAGAGGTACTTTTCTTGCCCACTGAACTACCTGCCCAATCTACATCTATGAATCCACTTAGTCTTATGGCATCCCCTTGTGTGTATCTGAACCCATACTCGATTATGCCACGCACATACCTCAAAATATGCATCGTTGTTGCCTAATGTACCCTCTTTGATTCTACCATAAACTAAGGGTATTGACTGCGAAGCAGATATTTGGCAAAGTGTTGACCAGATATATGAGAGAACCGATGAACTGTCTATACAAGCTGGGGTCAACATCCTTATCATCAGACGCATCTATATTCTTGTAGTTAGTGATCATGGGCGTAGACATGGGTCTGTAATATTGCATTTTAAACCCATTCAGAATATCTATAACATATCTACCTTGCCCAAGGAATATCTCCCCGTCCTTCTGCCATACTTCCAATCCTAGGAAATAGTGCATCAACCCCAAATCCTTCAAATCAAACTCTGCTGCTAGGTTCCTCTTGCAGTCCTCTATGAGCCCTGGTGATCCTGTCAGGAAGAGATCATCCACATATACTATTAGGATGAGTGGCTCACCCTATACCATAAAATAGTAAAGGTTGGGTGTAATATCCCTTTCGGAATATTTTGCAGATTTTTGCTAGAAAATAATTCATCCATAAAATCACCAAAAGACTGCCATGTGAAATACCTTCAGAAATTTAAGCCGTCGACATTATAAACAATTTGCATAACATCAACCACAATATTTACGACAAAAACAAAAATAGATTCTACCACTGAATAATAGACAATCTAAGCATGCAGAAGATCACAACCTTATTTCTTAATATAAAAACTGCTGGTACAAAAACTGGGAATTGCTAAGGTAATGAGCCCAAATAGATCTACAACAATGCCACAACTGGCCTCCAAAACAAACTGGAAATAAACTGCAACTTATGAATCCTTAATGGATCCACCAAGGGAAGAGATGGGTGCTCGCCCACTCTCGCTAAATCACCCAAGTTTCCATCCTGGGGCTACTGTTGAAGTAGAGAATCAAGTTCTCAAACCTCTCATGCAAACAATGATCCAATCCAAGATGTCTCCAAATGACCTCCACTTCTCCTTTTATAGATATGATAGATAGATCTCCAAGCCTCTAGAAGCATCTTATTTTTTTATTTTATTATTCTTCTAGAAGATCCTACATTGACTTTATCAAAGTGACTTTTAATTTAATTCCATTTCACATAAGTCACTTTTGGGTCTTTTCCTTCAATTAATTATTTTTCCTATAATTAAATCACTAATTAAAGTCATTTTTAATTAAGGAAAGCGCTAAACCACTCACCATACTCTCACTGACCATTATAAGTCACTCCTCAGCATCCCATCCTGAATATCTTCTCATTCTGGTTCCAACGAGCTATTACACTGAGGTGTTCCATCAAATAATGTTCTCGGAATACCACCTCGAGCAAAATTAATTAATTTTTATATTAATGCTAATTTTGAAAGTGGTCGGAATGCGACAAAACGAAAGACAAATTGTGTTGATGATGAAATATGCCAAGTGAATGCCATCAAATCCTGTAAAAACTCCTCAAAACTCCCTCGGAAATCCTGATAACATGAACCTGCTCTAATGGCCTGGCCATCCCCTGTCCTGGAAACCCACCCTATCTGTACTATGGAGAAAAAAAATTGGAACATTACAAATCCTCTGCCCCAATACTGCTTGCCCTCAAGCAATCCAAATATGTGGACCCTCCTACTGGCCCGATGCAACTGAGACCCAATGCCCGGTCCCATACAAACCACTGGATGTTGCTATGCCTTTATGTCAAGCCACTGGAAAAAAACCCCTCAATGTCTGGATCTCTAACTGATCTCTACCTATCATCGACCAATCCTCCTGGCTCCCAATGCCACCATGGTCAATCATCGTCCAAGTCCCATGGCTCGGACTATCTATTGTCTCTAGCTATAGCTACTACTCCATGAAGCGAATACCAACTCAATAACTCTCTTCAATCCAACCTCTGGCTTAGGCCGAGGTCAATCTTTCTCTGCTAATGCTGGGCTACTACTGCTAAATTATTAATGAACTATTGGTCCACCATCCACAGCCCACTGAAACATGCAATAACTACCTCATCTAAGGGATCCTGCTGAGATGTGCCCCAAACTAAGAATGATACCCCATCAATAGGATACCAGCTCATGATCTATCGCCAATCGATCTCAAGAAAAGAATCAAATGTAGGGGCACCTACATATCGAACAATTCTACTATGATGCTGCCAGCCCATGCTACTTTGTCTCGTCCATCAACGAGATTTGCCTAAAGAAGAGGGCCCCTCTCTCTATAATAGACAAAAGTGGGCGAGCTATGCTACAAGCCCTGTCTATGTACCCCTGGAGAGGGTTGCTGCCTGAAAATGCTACGGTTGTGCTGGCCGCCACTACCTTTGTTTGCACCTCATCAAGGAGTAGACCAAAAGATGGATGCACTGTTGTTGCCCTCGCCGAATAGGAAAATCCATGCTCCTCCATCCCACCAATCCTCCGCAAAGTTGTCCTACCATACTCCTGCACCTCCCGAGGACAAGTGCCTGTAAATACTTCCATCCTGCTAGTCGTCTGTTTATTTGTCTCCTCCCTGTAAATGGCTCATCCCAAGGGTGGCCGCTAATCCTCCTCCATCACGGGCTCAATGTGATCCTCGGACTGGCCCTCCAAAAAAGGATCATCCTGCATACTATGCATATCCTCCTCCTCAGCTGACTCATGCTCCACCATATGCTGCTCATGCTGAATCATCACAGGTGACTCATCATCATTTTGAATATCTCCCCTAGAGTCCCATGACTGCTCACCATGCACACCAAAATACAAATCTGGCCTACTATCATCAACTCCACATGACTTCTCATGTTCCCCAGAAGCATCCTCATATGACTCCATCGATTTATACAAAGAAGAATCCTCATCCGGACATACAGAAGGAATGTCCTCTTGCTCTACATCTTCCACCTCATCTGCATATCTCAAGCATGAGTGATCAGGCCCCCGAGGTTCTTTGCAAATGAAGAAAATGTTGAGATTTTGTACAAGCTGGTGTAGCATCGGGTGTGCTCTAGCCCTGAAATTTTGTGGAGGGGCTAGGACACACTTGATCTCCAAAACCCAAAAAGTGTTTTGAGAAATTTCAGTTGGTGTTCAAGTTATTAAAATAATTAATTATTTTAATGGATTCCGAAGTCTAAACTTAGGAAAATTAAATAATTAAAGCGAATTAATTAACACATGTGCTGAAATTGTCTTAAGTCACATGGATCAAGTAGTCTTTTAATCTTAGTCATTGATGAATGATTTAATCTCGGCCATTGAAGGCTTCAACGAAAAGTATAAGAGAAAGGCTTGAGGGTCAGTTGGAGGAAACACATAGTTGGAGAGTTGAGAAATAGATCTGGAATTCTAGGGTGGGTTTGCTAAGAATTTCCGTAGGAATTTCCTGCAGTGAGAGGTAGTATTGGCTAAGGGGATGATCTGATCCCGGAGCCAAGATTCAGTAAGAGGCAAAGGAGCAACAACAAGGACAACGCAGAGAACCAGAACAGCAGCTACGCAGGTGCTACTCAGGACAACATAGAGGCTCCAGAGGGCTATAGAAGTTACGCAGAGAGTCTCCAAGGCCAGCGTAAGGCCTGCATCACCCTTCTAGAGGTTACGCAGTCCCTCTCTGGGCAGCGCAGTGGCATTCTGAGGCTAGCAGAGCTGACGCTGGGGCTTCAAGGGCAACGCGGAGGGTTTCTAGGTCCAAATTTGCACTGAGTTCTGTAAATCCCATTGGAGGGTGTGGATCAGTCAGATATTTGGCACTAGAACTTCAGGTTAGTTGCAAATTTGATTTATTTTATTCTCTATCGGGTTTTCCAGATCTGGAACCCAGATTTACTATACTTAGAATCTACTTAATAAAATAACCCTCATATCTGTTGCACCGGTTTTCCCGCATTGAGTTTTTCCAGGGGCTTATGTCCAAAAATCCTTGTGTCACTTTGTTGAATGAGCGTATTATTCAGTAAATGATCTGCATGTGTAGACTGTAATTGTGTTTATTTTGGTATTTTCTGAATCTAATTTCTGAAAATAACTTGTAATATTTAAATCAAGTAGGAGAAATAAGCCATGATACTGCAGTAGATTTTTCACATGGTATCAGAGCGATAGCAGATCAAGTTGAATCTCAAGCAATCAGCTGAAGAAATATTTTTCTGGTGGGTGGCAGAAGAAGCAGCAGATCCGGAAAGGGCATTTTGATAGCAGGAGAACACAGATCCAGAAGAGAACAGCGTTGAAGCTGCAGAAGGCCTTCAAGCTTACGCAGGCCCTTCCCAAGGCAACGTAAGGACTGTGTCACCAAGTCTGGGGTTACGCAGTCCACTTCTGAGCTGCGTTGAGGATGCACTGGGCCAATCAGTAAGACGCAGTCCAGTCATTTCTCCAGTTGCAGAAGAATTTTGCGAAGATCCGGAAGAAGTGATTCAGATCTTCAGCAGTGTTGGTGGGGTGGAGATTCTGCAGGTGCAGAATTATGCCTAGATAAGTCAAAAAAGGCAAGAGAAATACAGTTGATTAGTAGATCTGAGATTCGATTAGGAGGATCGGAGAGCGTTGTCTGATTCTGTTTGGGTGAAAGATTTCCAGGAGGGAAACCAATTTTCAGCAGAAGCAATTACTAGAGGGTTTCTAGTCACCAAGAAACCCAGATCCAGAGGGAGAACTATTGTTTCTGTCAGATCTGAGAAAGATGGCTCGATATGGACTGAGGGATCAAGATAGATTGGACGACATGTCCAACTATGTTATTTGGAAGGCCATAATCCTCTCAGTTATGGATGAGTATGGTCTCAAAGATCATGCAGAGAAGGTTCTTGTTGTACCAACCAATGCAGATTCTCTCAAGAAGTATGAAAAAAATCAAACGCAGACGAAGCGTTTGATCATAGACGGAGTCAAGGTCCACGTTATACCTCATATTGCTGGGAAGACTTCATCAAATGACATGTGGGTAGCCTTGGACATGATGTACAAAGGAGGCTCCGTACAAAGAAGAATGCTTCTTGAGAACCAGATGCGGTTGTTCCAAATGATTAAGGGTGAAGAGATAGATCCATTCCTCTTCAGGCTTCAAGCCATCCGAGATCAGCTGGTTGGCCTTGGTGCTTCTCCAGATGAGGGTCTTTTAGTGAGGGCTGCTCTGAATGAAGTCTCAGAAGAATGGGAAACATTTGTCCAGAGCATTTTGGGAAGGGTGGCAATACCATCTTGGGTTGACATGTGGGCTATCCTCTGCCAAGAGGAAATCAAGAGGGTCACCAAACGACAAAATATCAGTGGTGGAAGCGGAAAGGCCAAAGTCAAGGAAGAGAAGGAGGATGAAGCCCTTGCGTCAAGGGAAAAGAAACATCAAGGGAAGAAGAAGAAGGACCTCTCCAAGGTCGAATGCTTTAACTGTGGTGATCTTGGACATTTTGCCAGCAGTTTTCCTAAGAAGAAGGACAAAGGATCTTCTGATTCCAAGGCAACAGCAGCAAAGGAAGATGGCTCTGATGATGACACAGCCATGAGTGCTCATGTGGCTTGAGAGAAGAGGTGGGGTGACATGGATTTGTAGAGCATCTACAGAAAATGGTGGGATCCTTGAGTCAATCCTACTTTTTGATCACATACGAGCTACGAAGCCTTAAGACGGCAACAGGATGAGTCGGGAGATGGTTGCAGAAGGCCACATTGAAGCGAAAGAGGGAGCTGAAGAGCTGAAGAGGGAGCAGCGTAATGCAGAGGCAACAACAATGTGGAGGCAGTAGCGCAGAGGGGTTGATGGGACTTCAGTAGCGCAGAGAAGTTGTGCTCACATAGTGCAGTTTTGCAGCATGACAGTGTCTCCAGGAGGACAACGTAAATCAACATCCAGGGAGCTTCAATGGTGGAAGGCAACTTGAATTATCTGTCAAACAGTTGGGCAGAGTCTTTCAGTTGCTTACTTCTCAGCACTTGAGTTGTAGTGCAGCAGTTAGCAATGGCAGTGCTATGGGCAGCATGTTGCAGCAATTTGTGAGGGAGCTGCAATACAAATGTGGCAGTGTCAGTGGCAGTGGCATAGGCAACAGTACAGAGAGCCGCAGTGCAATGGATGGAGGGCAATAGGCCAAGCATCAACAACACAGAATCCAGCTTCAAGATCTTGTAGTGCATGGTGTGGATGCATTGTTAGAGTACACTTTCCTATAGCACACTCCATGCTAAGAGGGAGTGTTGAGGTTTTGCATAAGTTGATGTAGCATCGGGTGTGCTCTATCCCTGAAATATTGTGGAGGGGCAAGGACACACTTGATCTCCAAAACCCAAAAAGTATTTTGAGAAATTTCAGTTCGTGTTCAAGTTATTCAAATAATTAGTTATTATAATGGATTTCATTTTAATGGATTTCCTAAGTCTAAACTTAGGAAAATTAAATAATTAAAGTGAATTAATTAACACATGTGCTGAAATTGTCTTAAGTCACATGGATCAAGCAGTCTTTTAATCTCATTCGTTGATGAATGATTTAATCTCGACTGTTGAAGGGTTCAACGAAAAGTATAAGAGAAAGGCTAGAGGGTTAGTTGGAGGAAACACACTGTTGCAGAGCTGAGGAATAGATCTTGAATTCTAGGGTAGGTTTGCTAAGAATTTACGGACGAATTTCCTGCAGCGAGGGGTAGTATTGGCTAAGGGGATGATCTTATCTCGGAGCCAAGCGTCAGTAAGAGGCAGAGGAGCAGCAACAAGGACAACGCAGAGAAGCAGCTACGTAGGTGCTACACAGGAAAATGCAAAGTCTCCAAGGGGCTGCAGAAGTTACGCAAAGGGTCTCCAAGTCCAACGTAAGGCCTGCATCACCCTTCTAGGGGTTACGCAATCCCTCTCTGGGAAACGCAACGGCATTCTGAGGAAAGCAGGGCTAACGTTGGACCATCAAGATCTAAACCCTATAAACCCTTTCTAAAACTAGACCATCAAGATGCTTGCCAAGCTATATTCCCTTTTTCTCACTTATTGAGCAGCTATGCCCCCCTCATGAGAGTCATCATGAAGTATTTCACATGTGAAAGGAGGTTTTTCCAGATTTATTCCTATCACATCAGACTTCTCATGCACTTCACGAGAACTCAGTTGCTGAACCTACCTTTCTTCCTCTGCAAAAACATGGACAAGATGTCCTCCCTTGTTCAAAAGAGACCTCCTGCTCAGCAAAAAGCTAGTCTCTTCCATCATTCTCTCATCAAAATCATCATCCTTCACCAGCTTGAAAAGAAAGGAGTGTCTTGGGAGACTTTCATTTCTCATCCAGATTTTGCCACTGCCTCTTCGTCTCATCGCCCATCTCACATATCCTTCTCACCCTCCACTCACTATGTCTCTCCTCCATCAAGTCAAAATACTCCTCAAAGGCAAAAATCTCCCATGATTGATAGTGAAAAAGAGCAGTCTTTTGAAAGCAGGCATGAGGTTAGTGGTGATGAGGAACATAGGGACACCCAGCAAAGTAGTGAGCATGAACCAAGTGACAAATTACAGGGCAGTGACCATGATTGGAAAATTAGTGATGATGAAGGCAAACATAGCAGTGAAAATGAGCAAGGAAACAGTGAGGAAGAAGGGGTGCAAATTAGTGATGATGAAGAGAAACAAAGCAGTGAAAATGAGCAAGGAAATAGTGGTGATAGAGAGAAAAGTGAAGAGGTACAAAGCAGTTATGAAAGACAAAGTGACCATCAGCAGCACAGTAATCAGGAAGACAGTCCTCAAGGAAATAATGAAGATTCTAAGCAGAGTAGTGATGATGAACATAAAAACAGTCCTCAAACAAACAGTGAAGATAATTGCAGCATGCAAAGTCCCAATGAAGACAGTCCTAATAAAGGCAGCCCTCAACAAACTCAAGACAGTAATGAGGGTAAACAAGGCAGTCTACAGGCAGATAGTAAAGATGGTCAAACAGCAGAAAGGGATGATGAAGCTGACAGCCTTAAAGAACATCTTCTAAAAAGCACTGATGAGGTTGAAGGCAACATATGTCAAGAGGTTCAAAACAGTGATAAAGGTGAATCTGGCAACCCCAAACAAACTCAAAACAGTAAGCAGGGCAGCAAAGCAGATGATGATGAAGGCAGCGATGTAAAGGACCAAGTTGAACAAATACAATTAATAAAACCTCCTCTCTCTTCTCCTCAACACAGCCAAGAGCATGTGCTAGCTGCCTCTCCTAGGCAAGGGGCCATGACTCTTCCTCCAAAACTGGGGAAGCCTAAAAACACCAAATCTACTAAGAAGAAAATCACTTCAGCAGTGACTAGCAATGTCACTAGAGCGCTAAGAAGTAGAGGCAAATTGCCTAAGAAGAGTATTGTTGAATTTCCAAAGAGGAAAAGGACCAAGAAGTCTACCCAAAGCAAGGGCAAATAAAAAGTAGAGCAGAAGGAGAGTAGTCATGAAAAAGAAAGGGAATTTGACATCATACAAATAGACAGTGATGCTGGAGATAATGAAGCTAGAATTCTCGAGGCTCTTTTGCAAAACAGAGAAGCCCAAATCCATGACTTGGAAACTGATCTAGAAAATTCAAAGGACCTCATACATGTTCTACAAATGCAAAATAAACAAATGAGTGGTCAAATGGCAGTTTATGAGGCCCGGGATTTCAAATACCAAAGGGAAGCCTACAAAGCACAAATCAAGCTTGAAGAGTATATGGGCGAATTTGATGATACTGAAGAATAAGAGTAGCCAATGAGAAAGAGGCCTAGGACTATGGATCTTAGGAAAGCTTTGGAGAAAAAGAAGGAAGAAGAAGCAGCCCTTGTTCGATCTTATCCTCTCACACAATTGCTCGCCCAAGAAATAGAAAATGATAAAGAATCATGGCTTGAAAGAGCCAACAAGCATTTGAAGGATAAATTAGAGAAAGCAAACAGAGACTTGAGTCTACAAAGGAAGATGACCGGGCACTACAAGAAATTGAACCAATTTGCCTGAAGAAAGCTCAAACTTGCTCAAGAAAGGCTCAAAACTGCCCGAAAGAGGCCAACAATATAAGAGAGGGAGGAGCCTCATCATTTGGTCATTCAAGTTTATGCATTTGACCTAGTCACTTTGACTTCTTGAGCACGTTGGCTGTTTAGCCTGTCTGCAGCACTGTTTAGTGCATCGAGTGTCTCCGATCGGAGATCTCACCCTTAGCCCCGGGGGACTTCGAGTGTCTGCTCGGGCAAGGTAGTTTCATCATCATTTTGTGGGAGTATTGATGTTTGGGTTTTCTTGCGGAGCTGGGCATTCAGAGACTGCGCAGTCTTGACAGGGAGGACGCAGTCCATTCTAGGGGAGCTCCGGATTGAGTTTCTTGCAAGGGTTTTGAGCTTGGAGATTCAATAAGGGATCAGCCCTTGCCTATCAGAGGATTTTGGTGGAGTTTGAGACTGCATTTCAGTGGTTTCTATTCAGCCTCTGCGCAGAGCCTTGGAGGACAGCGTAATTCCCCAAGGGGGTGATTTTCAGGGGTCAGCCATTTCAGATATGATTTCTGGGTTTTGCTGTGATTGATGAGTAGACATGGATTCCAGATTTTCAGCTCATTCCGGCGAGGGGATCAGCCCCAAATCATCAGTTCATTTCAGCAGTAGCAGCTACACGGCAGTTTTCCAGCAGCTGGGACGCAGTTCAGAGAGCAGCCATTTCTTGGACATTCTGAGAGTATTTCTTCACTTGCTTTGAGCAAGTCTAGGTGCCATCACTCTGATCACCTATTGTACTTCATTATATTTCTCAGTATAATAAAATGGCTTAGCAATTTCTCTCTATATTTCTGGAGCATTTGCTATACATTCTGTCTATGCTATTGTATGTCTGCGTTACTGTTATTTTTATATCTTCAGGCATTCTAGTTCTATACCACTTGGTGTGTTTTCCTCATACTCTTAGAGTCTGGAAAGGGCCACGTAGCCTCCAGATCTCACCCTCTTCTCAGAGGTGAAATATCTGGTAAATGCCCTCCCAGTCCATCTCTGGTTGGAGTTTGCTTGTGTTTGAGGGATATCCCTGAAAAGGGGATATTACAGTGGTATCAGAGCATAGTTCTGGCTCAGCATGTGGAGCTAGTTGTCTATGACACCGAGGAAGAAGCCCTACATTTGTTACAGAGGCAGGAAGTACAGAGATCTTGAGCGTAGGTTGGAGAACACCTACAGAGAGGGAGACTGTGTTCGAGTGGTGGACACAGAACAGGAGGAGCCTGTGATAGACGCAGAGCAGGAGGAGCCTGTGTTAGATTCAGAGCAGAGACAGCCAATGGCAGATGATAGTGAGGCAAAACAGTTTGGGGAGGCACTCCTCAAATTGGTGCAGGATCTAGCGAGACAAATTGAGGTGATGGGTCAGAGATTCACCGCTGTGGAGGCTAGACAGTGTGAGACCCCACGATTTTTCCAGGTAGGTGAGGGATCGGGTACATCCCACCATTTGCCGGAGCATGGTGCTACTCAGCGTGATACTACTCAGCAGATGGCTTCACATGCACCTACACTCTCTACCATGCTCACTTTCCTGGGAGTAGACACAGCGGCAGGAGCCCATCAGGAGACAGAGCCCGGCCATATGGGCGATTATTTTGCAGAGTATCAGGCCTATGGGCAGGAGTTCAGGGATGCTCTCTCGCTCAGAGATTTTGTTCAGCTCCAGCCACAAAGTAGACCCCGCGACCATCATAGAGGGCACTGGCATTATCATGATGGAGATACCCACCGCACAGCTAGCAAATTCCACTTGCCCACGTTTGATGGTTCATCAAACAGTTCGGCGAAGTCTTGGGTGGAGAAGCTGGACATCTATTTCCAGCTGAACCAGATGTCGGAGATGGAGGCCATCAAGGTGGCGACATTACATTTGGATGGTGAGGCCCATGACTGGTGGTTCCATGGGATGGTTACACTCGGACATTCTACAGTGACGACATATGTCGAGTTCACCAGGAGGTTGATAGAGAGATTTGACCGGAGAGATCCGAAACAACACTTTGTTGAGCTAATGAGGCTCAAACAAACCAGGAGCCCAGAGACATACATTGCAGACTTCTTACGGGTTTCAGTGATGGTGCCAGATTTATCTGCGGCGCGGATGATCTACATGTTTGTTGAGGGGTTAACAGAGCCACTTCGAGGTCTAGTCAGATCTACTAGACCAGCCACACTCCAAGATGATATTATTAGGACCCGGGATTTACAGGGTGCCTTACCCAAGCCCTAGACACCTTCAGAGACAGGATTTCCAGCCCAAGGGGAAGGACGTGAGGATTTTGCCTCCAAAGGGGAATCTAGGATGGGCACAGATGGATGATGATGCCAGGAGGGAGCTGAAGAAGAAGCGGTTGTTCTTCACCTGTCAGGAGCCGTGAGCACCGGGACATAGATGTGCTGCTGGAAAACCACATTTTATTGAGGTCTTCTCTGAGAGCAGCGGAGAAGAGGATGAGGAGGATGAGGTGGAGGTCGGAGACAGTCATGCAGCACAGGATCCTTTGCCACCTCCACCACCAGTAGCAGGTGGTGCGGATTTTTCACCTACCGGAGGGGCCCTTGCAGCATTGCAAGGAGTTCCCAAGTATTTGACGTTGCGCGTATAGGGGACAGTACGTGGCCAGTGAGTATCAGTTTTGGTGGACAGTGGGGCAACCCACAACATCATTGATGCACAGATGGTTGAGCGGAGAGGTATTCAGACTAAGAGCTTTGATGGATTTTCAGTTTTGGTCCCAAGAGATCAGACCATGATGTGTGCTCGTTATGTTCCAGAGTTATCAGTGACGATGGGCACCTACACACTGACGGATCACTTCTTCGTGGTCAATATTCCGAACACCAACATGGTACTAGGTGTTCAGTGGCTTATCACTATAGGGAAGGTCATTACAGATTGGAAGGCCCTAGAGGTGGAGTGGGATGATGAGAAGACAGGGAGGCATGAGAAGATATGGGGACAACACACATATCCGCCTCAGACTGTTTCGACTCATTGGATGGAGGCAGTCTTCCGTAAGGGAGACATAGAGTGGGCAGTGGAGCTGTGTGTATCAGAGGCAGGGACTACAGGGTAGACGGTGCACTCATAGATACAGTCCATCCTTGACAGGTATGCCAGTGTTTGGGGAGATTCCGCTGGGACAGCCACCAGACCGGGGGTTTGAGCACACCATTGAGCTTGAGTAGGGCATACAGGCAGTGATTACTACCCTTTTTAGGCATCCCAAGGCCTATCGGGATGAGATTGAGCGGGCCATCCAGGAGTTTCTAGCTCTTGGGCACATCCGGCCAAGCACGAGTCCTTTTGCTTCTTCCGTGGTGTTGGTGAAGAAGAAGGACAGCACATTGAGGATGTGCATTGACTACAGGGCCCTGAACAAGAAGACCCTGAAGAACAGGTACCCTATTCCCAGGATCGATGAGTTGATGGATGAGTTGAAAGGAACACAGTTCTTCTCAAAGATTGATTTGAGATCGGGGTACCATCATATTTGCATGAGGGAATAGGACATTCCCAAAACCGCCTTCAGGTGTCACTATGGGCACTTTGAGTTTTTGGTGATGCCCTTCGGGCTAACCAACGCCCCAGCGACATTCCAGTCTTGCATGAATCACATCTTCCGCAAACATTTGAGGAAGTTTGTGTTGGTGTTCTTTGAAGATATCCTCATTTATAGCAGGACTTGGGAGGAGCATCTCCAGCACATTGAGACAGTATTGCGCATTTTGGAGGAGAAGCAGTTCTATGCCAAGCTCTCCAAGTGTGAGTTTGGGTTGACGGAGATGTTGTACTTGGGACATATCATAGGGGTGGACGGAGTGAGAGTCCACGAGGAGAAGATCAAGGCCATCAGAGATTGGCCGGAGCCGAGGAACATGACAGAACTTCGAGGATTCATTGGCATTTGTACTTATTACAGGAAGTTCATCAAGAGTTTCTCACAACTTGCTACACCCCTTACAGACTTGACGAAGAAGGGGGCATTCAGTTGGTCGGATACAGCGCAGCGAGCCTTTGACAGGCTCAAGGAGGTGATGAGCAACTGCCCTGTGCTAGCATTGCCGGATTTTACGCAGCCATTTGTTTTGGAGTGTGATGCGTCAGGAGAGGAGATCGGCGCAGTATTAATTCAGGGAGGTCACCCTATAGCCTTTGAGAGTTGGAAGCTCCTTCCACACGAGAGGTTGTATTCTATATACGACAAGGAGATGTTGGCCATTATGCATGCATTGGCCAAATTCCGGCAGTATTTAGTGGGTAACAAGTTCAGGGTGAGGACTGATCACAACAGCCTCAGGTTCTTTTTGGAGCAGAAGCAGCTACAGGAGAGGCAACAAAAGTGGATTAGTAAGATCCAGGGATATGACTTTGACATTGAGTATGTCAAGGGTAAGAACAACGTGGTAGCAGATGCCCTTTCACGTAGACCAGCCACGTTGTCTCTTATGAGCTTGGATACAGATTGGAGGGCTCGACTTTAGTAGAGTACTCCAAGGATAGATTTGCATGTGAGGTTCTGGATGGACAGGTGGCGGATGACAGGTACAGGGTGGTCGATGAGATCATCTACTACAGGGACCGGATGTTCTTGACTGAGGGATCTCAGCTCAAGAAGAAGATACTTCAGGTATCACATGATTCACCATTGGCTGGCCATCAAGGGTTTACCAAAACCTACAGGGCCATTAGAGAGAGGTTCTCATGGAAGGGCCTCAAGGATGACATACTCCAGCACATCAGGGAGTGCGATGTTTGCCATAGGAACAAGGGGGAGATGAGCCATCCCGCAGGATTATTGTAGCCTCTTCCCATTCTGGAGGGGAAATGGGAGAGTATTTCGATGGACTTCATCACAGGGTTGCCCATGGTGCAGGGCAAGGATTGTATCTTTGTCGTCGTTGATCGACTGACAAAGTATGCACATTTCTTCGCCATATCCACGCACTACACAGCAACACAGGTGGCCGAGCTGTTCTTCAGAGAGGTTTTCAGGCTACATGGTCTTCCTAAGACCATCATCAGTGACAGGGACAGCCGCTTCATGGGCGGATTTTGGCAGGAGCTTTTCCGGTTGGTGGGGACAGTGTTGACGCCGAGTACTAGTTATCACCCACAGACGGATGGGCAGACGGAGATAGTTAACAAGTGGCTGGAGGGCTACTTGCGTAAGTATGTCAGTGGGTAGCAGCGAGCATGGCTGACGTGGCTGCATATGGGAGAGTACTACTACAACACTACACATCACATGTTCATTGGTATGTCTCCATTTTACGCTTTGTATGGATATCATTCTTTGTCTTTTGCTGATGTGATGTTTGGTGCTAGCAAGGCTCCAAGAGAGTCAGGATATTCTCCAAGCTCTCAAGGATAATATGGCTACAGCGCAAAACCAGCAGAAGTTGTATGCCGACAGAGGTCAAGTGGAGAGACAGTTTGAGATAGGGGACTTGGTCTAGCTACGATTACAGCCATACTGACAGTCGTCACTGAAGCAGCCGGGAGCTGAGAAGCTCAAGCTCCGCTTTTATGGGCCATACAGGGTGATACACAAGATTGGGCAGGTTGCATATGAGTTGGAGCTGCCCCAAGGCAGCAAGATTTATAACGTTTTTCATGTGTCATGCCTGAAGAAGGCACTAGGGCAGCAGGTGATAGTAACAGATGAGCTACCACCCACGGATGATGAGGGGCATTTGGAGTTGCAGCCAGAGGCTATTATTGATACCAGGGAGAGGCAGCTACGGAGCAGGATAGTCCAGGAATTCTTGGTGAGGTGGAAGAATTTGCCAGATGAGGATGCCACTTGGGAGAGTGATAAAATTTTGCACCATCCATCACTTCAGTTGCTTGAGGACAAGCAACACTTTGTTGGGGGAGACTGTAATATTCCTAATTAGCAATGGCTAATTGGAATATTCGATTTTGTTCAATTTTGCCTTCTATAGTTTATTTATAAATAAAAAGGTGAGTAAAGGGGGATATAACTCACTTTGGGAATAAAGTCACTCCCTAGTAGCACAACGTTGTAACTTAAAGGGAGCCAAGGGGGGCCAAGGACCACGTAGAGAGGGGGCCCACGTATGCACTAGGAGGGACTGTGCAAATGGAGAGGAGCACGTGGCAAGAGAGAGGCTACTTAGCCTGTCTGCAGCACTGTTTAGTGCATCGAGTGTCTCCAATCGAAGATCTCACCCTTAGCCCCGGGGGACTTCGAGTGCTTGCTCGGGCAAGGTAGTTTCATCATCATTTTGTGGGAGGATTTATGTTTGGGTTTTCTTGCGGAGCTGGGCATTTAGAGACTGCACAGTCTTGAGAGGGAGGACGCAGTCCATTCTAGGGGAGCTTTGGATTGAGTTTCTTGCAGGGGTTTTGAGCTTGGAGATTCAACAAGGGATCAGCCCTTGCCTGTCGGAGGATTTTGGTGGAGTTTGAGGCTGCATTTCAGTGGTTTCTATTCAGCGTCTGCGCAGAGCCTTGGAGGACAGCGTAATTCCCAAAGGGGGTGATTTTCGGGGGTCAGCCATTTCAGATATGATTTCTGGGTTTTGCTGTGATTGATGAGTAGAGGTGGATTCCAAATTTTCAACTCATTTCGGCAAGGGGATCAGCCCCAAATCATCAGTTCATTTCAGCAGTAGCAGCTACATGGCAGTTTTCTAGCAGCTGGGACGCAGTTCAGAGAGCAGCCATTTCTTGGACATTCTGAGAGTATTTATTCACTTACTTTGAGCAAGTCTAAGTGCCATCACTCTGATCACCTATTGTACTTCATTATATTTCTCAGTATAATAAAATGGCTTAGCAATTTCTCTCCATATTTCTGGAACATTTGTTATACATTCTATCTATGCTATTGTATGTCTGCGTTACTGTTATTTTTATATCTTCGGGCATTCTAGTTCTATACCACTTGGTGTGTTTTCCTCATACTCTTAGACAGAGTCTGGAAAGGGCCAGGTAGCCTCTAGATCTCACCCTCTTCTCAGAGGTGAAATATCTGATAAGCGCCGTCCCAGTCCATCTCTGGTTGGAATTTGCTTGTGTTTGAGGGACATCCCTGAAAAGGGATATTACATAGAAAAAATGGAGAAAGGCATATCTAGGCTTGAAATCTTGGCCTCAGCTTCCTTGCATGCTTCTAAGAACCCATAAGGGGCTTGCTCGCCAAAATTGAGCAAATTTTGACATGATTTTGTTTTTTGTGTTTTTTTGCCCTAATTGCACATTTTTCAATGCGCTGCCATGGGTGCTAGGAGCATCCTCAGCTCATGAAAGTCATTTTTTTGGATGGATTAAATTTGGGGGCACCTACTCACAAATTTTCAGATCCAAAGGAGGTGTTTTGGTCCCCCAAAGAGGTGAAAATCAGTCAAAATTCACCTTTCTGCCTCACATATCAGCAGATGAGACCCCCCCTGGGTTTTTTTCACTCAGTCCACCTTTTGACAGACTTCCAGGGATTAGTTTGGAAAAAATCAAGTACTTTCAGAAACTAGACATCCAGGGCTTTCCAACGAGCTATCATGGGCCTCGTTTCGACATCGGGAAGTCCCTCAAACGTTGTCTGCAAAACAAGCTTCTTTCTGCTGCTACGCTCCCGTAGCATTTTGACTAAAAAGCAGTTTTCTTAATCTGCCCATCCAAATGTGCGTTTAGCTATTTTTAACTCCTTGTTAGTGATTAAAAGTCAATTTTTTTATATTATTAGCTTAAATAGTTATTTTTGAAGATATTTTGTGCCTTGAGCTTTGCAAGCCTCAAGGACAAAATCAAATATTTGTATTAGGCCAATGGCCTTCTAGATGCTCTCGGAGGGATTCTTTCTCTTTGGACTATATAATCCAAGAGAATACATTGGAACCAGAGACTGAACTTGATGTTATAGAGAAATACATAGTATTACAAGCTTTGAAGAAATATTTTGTCTCATGAAGTGGATGATTTCTTGCTTGACTTGGATGGTGGAAGAGGATTGTTTGTAGGATTCCATGGCTTGGTGAATGGTATTGTGTTCCTTATCTGTTATGTTTCCTTAGTTTATCATACATGTTTCCATGCTTCTTGCTTGTTGTATGTCAGTAAAGAATAGATTTCAGACATGCCCATGGAGGCACCTCAAGTTTCTTGATTCATTACAGCTTCTATGTTTTTCTTCTTTTTTGGTTATGCCAAAGAATTCTTAATTGCTCTTTGGTACCCTAAGAACTTGTTATCAGTTTCATTTATGGTTATTATGTATGCTATCTAGTATGATTCACGGTATGCCCTGCTTACTCATAGCTAACCAAAACTCCATCTTTGAAATCTTTCTTTGAAGTATTGGTTGTCTAGTTAAGTCAAAGAGGTCTTGTTTCGATCTTGCCCTTTGCCCATGCTCTGCAATCTTATTTCAAAGTTCCCAATAGCTCAAAATATGATGTTTAGGAGTTCCCTTTTCATAGGTTGAGTTGTTTGTTTGTCTTATTTGTTTTCCCAAAAGTCTTAGAGTGATTTTCCCAAATTTAGAGGGTCTTATACTTCTATGTATCACCTGAATGTTTATTTTATGCATCTATCAGTTTGAGTTTCATTTATAGTGATTAATGGTTAGCCCTACCACATGATGTTTGCTGTAAAACTATTTATGCTTAAAACCTCTTTGTCTTTCACAAACTTAGTGTCCATCTCATTTCACTTACAGCCAAAGAATCCATTCATCTCAACCAAATCGGCCCTGCAATATACCTTGTCCACCCTTTGAGGCAGTCTCGACTTTTTCGACCCCATAGCCCAGTTGATCTGACAATATTTTTATCTATTTATCCTTTGATCAGTTCTCCCTAAAAAAACCTAAAACAAACCAAAACATACTTAACAATTAGCCTAAAATCAAATACATAGAAAACAAACAAGTTTACATACTTTGCATAATAGAGAAAGCCCTCTCTGAGTCCAGGAAGGCTAGATCCTAGGGCTCCAAAGTTGGTTTGATGTTACCCTGTCACTTGGCTTGCCAATCTGCCAAATCACGAGACTCTAACAGTGTCACTTTGTTGAATGAGCATATTATTCAGTAAATGATCTGCTTGTGTAGACTGTAGTTGTGTTTATTTCGATATTTTTTGAATCTAATTTCTAAAAATAACTTGTAATATTTAAATCAAGTAGGAGAAATAAACCATGATACTGCAATAGATTTTTCACAGCAAAGACCCTTCCTCCTCAGCTCATTCTTACTTCCTGGTCCACCAAACTGGGGCAGCTCTTCCCTGGTCAATTGTCTCCTGTATATCCCAAAGTTCTGCTCAAGCAGCCTTTCGGTAGCTCATAAGCAGCAGGTGTAATATCCCCAAATTAGCAATTAGCTAATTGGGATATTAATTTTGATTAATTTTGGCAAGTCCTAATGTTGAGTGGAAATAAAGTGGGTAGGGGACCCACAATTAATAATTAGGCCAAATAAATTATTTTCCTAAAGTCCCTAAGGGAAAATTGAGGCTCTAGTGGTGGGGTCATGTTGGCCTTAGGTGGCAGCGTAGAAGGCACAAAAAGGACAACGTGAGATTGGCTAGAGGAAGGCAGCACATGATTGGCCAAGGAGAGGCAACGCAAGTCAAGGTGGGACCCAAGGCATACGTTGGGCCGCAATGGATAAAAGGAAGAAGGGAAGGCTCATTCGAGATTCATTTATTCAACTATTTTCTTCTTGTCATTTTGACAGAGCACGCTTGAGCCGGAGAGGCAAGTCTACAGTATTGTTTAGCACACAAGATCTTCAAGTGGGGATCTCAACCTCTACCTCGGGGGACTTCGAGTGCCCAATCAGGAGAGGAGTTCCACACCTTGTGAGGAGAATTTCCATTAGCAGCATCGGGAGGAAGCGTAGCCAGTTCTGGACTGCGCAAAGGAGGAGGAGACCGTGTAAGGGAGGACGCAGTGCAAAGAGGATTTGATTGTTCCGGGAGGTGAGAAGAGAGGGAGTTGCAACTGAGATTTGGTGGGGAGGCTTGGAGCTTCCTAACAGGGATTTTTGTGGCATCTTGGAGACTTCCAGAAGTAGGAGGATTGATTTACCTAGCAGTGCAGTGAGCCAAGCCCAAGAGGGCCAATTTTCGGGGTCAAGATTTATGCGAACCCTTTTTGGGTTTTTTTTGGGTTTATTGAGGAGAAGCCAAGATTAATTTGGCAGAATTTTCTAGGCAAACTTGAGGTGTCAAACAAAGGTCCTAACTCAACTAGTAGCGAAAGGAGCTAGGGGAAATTGGGCCGAAATTCCAGGGTCAACATTTGGCCAATTCCTTCGTGGGTTTTTGTGGGTTTCTTGAGTAGAGTTTCTGGTTTAAGTCCCAGAATTTTCTGAGCAATGTAGCAGGCCCTAGTGGTATTTCTTCGCGAGCAACATCAATATTTCTAGCAGATTGCAACACAGAGCTATAGCCATACAGCATACCATCAGTGGGGGATTTCAGCATTGATTCAAAGGGATTCTCTAGCTTGCCTTGAGCAAGGCTAGTTGTCTTCATTCTAGCACCTCCATTGTACTCATTTCTAGCAAATTAATAAAATGGCTTAGCAGTATTTTATGGCTCCGATGGCGTTTTGATATCAATTTTTGTTTTGTTGTCTCTTTAATATCTTTTAGCCTGTTATTACTGTTATTTTCTCATTTGGGATATTACAGTGGTA
Source organism: Pinus albicaulis (assembly GCA_034641835.2). Lineage (NCBI taxonomy): Eukaryota > Viridiplantae > Streptophyta > Pinopsida > Pinales > Pinaceae > Pinus > Pinus albicaulis. The sequence continues at coordinate 369,029,064 of CM076572.1, forward strand.
TCAGAGCTTCATTCTTGCCTCAGTTGTGGGGATCTTTTCCTATGAACAAGGAGGGTAGGTAGTAGAGGTGGCAAATATGGGGGAGTCAAGGAGCAAAGCGGAATCAACATTTGGTAGCCTCTTAAAGGCCCTAAATGATTTAGCCAAATAACATAAGGGAACATTGAAACGACTCAAGCAACATAATAGGGATAAGAGCATCCATCATGAATTCCTAATTGGGGAGACTTCAAGGGTCTCACAACAGTGTGACCACCCTTTACCAGCCACTCACTCGCCAGCTTTCACTAGGCCAACAAGGATCACGATGCCTACACTCTTACCTCCAGTATCGAGTGAGCAAGGTAGGCAGCATGATCATATACCCATGGGAGATTATTTCCGAGAATGGCAATCCATGGGAGAAAACTTCAAAGCGGCTTTGTCCTTTAGAGATTACTGCCAACTTAGGCAAGATGAAGAAGGAAGGAACAGTGGGGGGTCTAGCATGCAGAGTTCAGAGTTGCAACGTACCATTGGGAGGACACATTTTCCCACGTATGATGGATCCACTGATTGCACGCCTCAGGATCGCGTGGAAAAGTTGGATACCTCTTTCCAGCTTGAACAAATAACAAAAGGGGAAGCCATCAAAATGGCTACCTCGCACTTGGAGGATGAGGGCACACAAGATTGTGGGGAGCTCGTAGATACACCTAGTCTGACGCAGGACTCACCCCTATTAAAGACTTCCTTGACTGTGTCGATTGGCATCTTATTGGAGAGAGTAGAGCCTACCCCAGTAGAGCCATCGATTAAGGTGATGACCAAAGTCGTGTCTGAGTTTTTGGGTGACAACCGCACACAGTAGATGGGTGAGGTGCAAGGAGATGTATCCACCTTTGATGAGGCACTAAAACATACAAAGGTAGAGAGGGAGGACATTCCTTCTGTACGTCAGGATGAGAACTACTCTTTGGATGAGTCCATGGGGTCATATGAGGATGCTTCTGGGGAGCATGAGCAATCAGGCAGAGTTGATGACAGTGTGCCAGTTTCATATTCCAATGTACATGTGGTATCAAGGGACTCTATGGGAGATATTCAGGATGAAGAGTCACTTGTGATAATTCAGCCAAAGCAACTTATGGTACACTTAGGGGGCACATTGGAGCATCAGAGCATCCCCCTTCAGGCATGCATAGATGGGGCTAGCTGCATAGTTGGGTCACCTTTGGCCATTGGAGAGAGAGAGACAGAGCTACCATCATTGGGCAGTGGTCTGTAGATGGGTAGTGGTCTGTAGATGGGCATGGAGATGCTCACTCCCTACCCTTAGATAGTAGAGATTGGGATCCGCGTCACTCCTGACAAACCCCATCTTCTGCAAGTAGTTGTCAATTTGACCATACCAAGCTCTAGGGGCTTGCTTTAGTCCATACAAGGCTTTCTTAAGCCTGCACACAAGAGTCTTCTTCTCATGCGTCTCGAAGCCCTCTAGTTGTTCAATATATACTTCCTCTTTTATCACCCCATTCAGGAACACATTTTTGACGTCATCTGGTGAATCTCCCATCCCATCTGCGCAGCAAGGGATATCATGGATCTAATGGAAGTATATCAGGATACTGGGGCGAAGGTCTCTTCATAATCTATCCCTTCCTTCTGAGCATACCCCTTAGCCACGAACCTGGATTTAAATTTCTCAACGCTGCCATCCGCAGCATATTTGATCTTGTAAATCCACCTTCATCCTATAGTTGATTTTTCCTGAGATCTATGAACCACTTCCCAGACATCATTCGTCATGATGGAACTATTCTTCCACCATCGCATTTACCCATACCTGGTGCTGAGTTGTTTCCCGAAAACTAGAAGGTTACCCAACCTGTGCTACCAAGGCTTGGTATCTTTCAGGCTGCCTGCGCTGCCTCTTCACATTTCGAGGGGCTCCGACAAAGTCCTTTGCGTTGTAGTTCCCTACTCATTCTAGCACTGGTAGCGGCTGGATCTACCTGCTCTCCTTCCTGCAAGTCCTTGGGAGAAGTATCCCTTAGATCCCCATGCCTTGGAGAAGCACTCGTATTACCCTCCGCAGGTCGTTGTGGTTGGACCGGCAGATCCTCCTCAGATTGCATAGCAGAAGGCATCTCCCGGGATTTCCTGAATGCCCTCTCCTCCATGAATTTCACATCCCTCCGCATTACAACTTTTTTGCTCTCTGGAATGTAAATGCAGTAAGCCTTTGCATTTTCGCTATATCCTACCAGATCTCCTTTTTTCGCAGTCATATCCAACTTCTTCCTCTTTTCATTGGGAACATGAAAATATGCCATGCTGCCAAAGATCCTAAAGTGGCTCACTTCAGGCTTGTTGACAGTGAAGACACTTTCTGGAGTGATCTTCCCCAATGCGTTGTGAGGAATCTTGTTCTGAACGTAGACAATTGTATTACAAGCTTCAACCCACAAAAATTTGGGCATGTATTGATCATACAACATTTCCCTTGCAACCTCGACAATAGTTCTATTCTTTCTTTCTGCCACACCATTCTACTCTGGATTATATGGATCGGTCCACTCTCTTCTGATACCTTCCCTTGCAGAGAACCCAGTGAAGTCTTTATCAATGTACTCTCCACCATTGTCTGATCGCAACTCCTTGACTGCTTTCCTGTCAGATTTTGAACCAGAGCTTTAAACTCTTTGAAACGACTGAAGACTTCGTCCTTGGCCTTCAGAAAGTAGATCCAGGTCTTCTTGGAATGGTCAGCAATAAATGTGACAAAATATTTGGCACCACTAAGTGCTCTAGTGGACATTGGTCCCCAGATATCCGAGTGTATTAAGTCCAAAACACTCTTATGATTTATCCCTATTGCTGCTTCACTGATACGCTGCCTTGGCATACTTTCCCAATACACACCCTCTACAGACATTGTCTCACTTGGTACTCAGTTCTGGAACTCCTGTGACAATTTTTTTGAGAATATTTAACACCCCATGATGCAAATGCCCTATTATTTTGTACCATAGTTCATTCAAGTCCTTCTGATCAGTGCTGCCTATTAGTGCCATTGGGGATTCGAGATGTAACTTATATAGTTTATTGCTCCTAACTTCGACTTGTGCTTTCTCCTTCCAAATAGGGTGTTTGACGTATACTCTGTTGCCAATGAAGTAAACATCATAGCCTTTGTTTTGAAGTTGAGACGCCAAGAATAAGTTCATCCCCAAACCAAGCACATGCAGTACAATAGTGGCCCTGTAAATTTATGTAGATGTTCTATGCTTGATGCAACTTTACTTTTACTCCCAATATCAGACAACAATCACATAAACAACAAAGTAAAATTTTGATAGAACCAGTGTTGCGAACATCGACATTGGGATAAAATCGAAGGGGGTTCGGAAAACCAAAAAATCCTAAAAATCGGGAAAATATCGTTAAAAATCGGCAAACATCGACAAGATTAAGATACCATTAAAATATTTTTAAAAATCGGCAAACATCGGCTAGGCCAAAAAATCGTGATTTTGAGATAAAATCGAGATGTTATCGAGATGTTCGCAACACTGGATAGAACATACCAGTAGATCGACAAAAGACAAGCTAGAAATATATAAGTGTGTTGGTGCATTACAGCTGTCAACAGGATGCTTCAACCAGCAAAGTCTCAATATGGTCAGCCAACCAGCAATTTCACACAACCCTCTAGGACAGCCAAACAGTCAACTCAAAAGTCAACCCAAAAATTCAACGCTGACAGTCAACGATCAACGCAAAAAAAGTCAAAGTCAACGTCTTTCCTCGATAATAGTGCCAAAAAATGCGGATTTGGAAAATCGAACTTTTGGGAGAGTTTCAAGTCCTTTTGACCTTGCGTTAACCAAAGTCAATGCTAGTTAAAGTTTACTGCAAAAACCCTAGACCAAAATCAGAAATGTGATGCTGCTTGGAATTTCCCCCATGTGGAGAGAAGAGCCTCCAAGGTCATCAAACCAATCAGATGACGAGAGAGAAAGGTGTGACAATGAGATGAGTGAAAATTTCCTCCAACGTTGACCAATTTATATCCATCAATGAGGGTGTGTGACACAACTGTTGGGGCACAAAACTTTAAGGCCGACCTGCACATATCTTGAATAAATTCAAAATAAATGTTCTGCTCATCGGATCAAGATGATTTTTAGATCGATCTTGCACCTCTCCAAAAGAGGAACCCAATAAAAATATTGGTATCTTCATCTGAGCATCACAACATGGAGTTTGGACCTAGTTATCCAAAATTAACAGGCCCGAAACTTATTTCAAGCTTCCGTTTGAAATACCACGGTACCTCTTTCAATAGGGGTACATTTTGCTTTATTCCCCGTGGTGATTTTAAAGTTCAAATGCTCTTCTTCGTAGTTTGAGAAACATTCCCACACTCCCGTCATATGAGCAGAAGCCCCATTGTCAATGTACCAGACTTCAGGAGAGGTAGTGCTTGACACACAAGTAAACTCTTCTTCCAATCTGGATGCCAGAACAAAAACATCGTGATCGATCTATTCTTCCATGCTTCCCTTCTTCTCTGGAGAATTGCATGAACCCTTCCGAGCTGCCGCAACAATGTTAGATCTACGTTCACTTGTCGGTTCTCTGCTCCTATTACTCATCTTTGGCTCTGATACCATGTGAAAATTTCAATCCAGAAATATATAGTTGCAGTGATAGATTTATTTCTCCTACTTATTAATCCAATAAGTTATTTACAGAATTCTATCAGTAAATTTTGAAATAAATACTACTGCAACATTCACTAATGTATATGCAGAGAAAGGAACAGTAAGAAACATAAGCATGAGAAACAATCACATGTACAAACTTATTTTTGGACAATTGTCCCCAGAAAAACCCAATGTGGGAAAACCGGTGTAGCAGATGAGGGTTTATATATTATTCTTCAACAAATGAATTCTTTAAAAGGAATACACTGGCAGATTCATTTAGAAAACACCTAAGACAAAATTCCCAGATCCTTCCAAAAACAATTTGACACCCAGAAGACCCTTTGTCTCCCTCTGCGTCTCTCTACGTGCTTCTCTACACAGTCCATGCGCTAGACTACATCACTCTGTGTGGGCTCTGCGTAAGTACACTGCGCTGCCTTCTGCCTTCTGTGGCCCTCTACGTCCTTTTCTCCTCGTTCTCAGTCACTTCTAACTCCCTATTCTCCTCCTGCTTATGCAACTCTGCCCTGCAACTCTCCATCTAAAATCGAATTCTATTCCTTCAGAATCGATCTCCTTATAGTTATAGAGTGTGTGCCCTACTTGCTTTCCAAATGACCCTTTCTTTTATAATCTTCTCATTGATGAATCAACAACCCAAATTAGAATTCTAATCAATGGCTAAGGTTAAAACTTGAATTGATCTTTGTTCTCTAGAAGATTCACACTTTGTCTTATTAATACCCATTAATTATTTAATTTCCCTAAGTTTAGACTTAGGGTCTCCATTAAAATAATTAATTATTTTAATAAAACATGAACCGAGTGGAATTTCCACAAACGGTTTTTGAGTTCTTTGGAATACTGATGTCCAAGCCTCCTCAAAAAATTTGATACTTGGAACACTTTCCGATGCTACAAAAATCAACAGCTTTATGTAGACCTCTTCCTCTATCACCCCATTCAAGAATGTTGTCTTGATGTCCATCTGGTGAATCTGCCATCCCATCTGAGTTGCTACGGATATAACTGACTAAATAGAAGTGTATCTTACAACTGGGCGAAGGTCCCCTCATAATCTATCCCTTCTTTCTGTGCATACCCCTTTTCCAAGAACCTAGCCTTGTATTTCTCCACGCTGCCATCTGCAACATACTTGATCTTGTAGATCCATGGAGAACCTACAACTCACCCGTCCTCAGGCCTCGACACCACCTCCCAAACATCATTCGTCATGATAGAGTTGTATTCTTCTACCATGGCATATACCCACACCTGATCCTGTGCGGCTTCTTGAGCTACAAATGCTTGATATATGTCAGGTTATTTGCGCTCTCTCTTGTTCATCCTAGGAGCTCCAACAAACTCCTATACATCTCTCAATGTCTAATGAAATTCTCTGTTGGTTCAACCACTAGTGGTGGGAGGTTCAACCAGCTCCTCCTCATCCTGCCTCTATTGCTCCGTCTCCTAAGATCTCACTTGATTCCCTGCTCCTCAGGAAATGCGAGTAATGGTCACTGTACTGGAACCCTATGATTGTCCCACTAGCTGCCCCTATTGTTGGACCAATGGAGCTTCAGCTGGCTAATTATAATCACTTGTAGGCATCTCATGAGATCTCTTGAAAGCTAGATCTTCTATGAACTTTACGTCTTATCTCACTATAATATTCCTATTGTTAGGAATGTAGATCTTGTATGCCTTGGAGGTTTCGCTATACCCAAAAAGAAACCCCTTCTCTACAGTCTGATTCAATTTGGTGCGCTTCTCATCTAGCACGTGGAAATAAGCAACGCTGCCAAAGATCCTGAAGTGACTAACTTATGGCTTCTTCCCTGTGAAAACCCCTTCTAGCATTTTCTTCTACAATGCTCTATGAGGAGTCATATTTTGAATATACATTGTTTTGTTACATGCGTCTGCCCATAGAAATCTGGGAAAATCCTGGTCATATAACATTGTTTTTGCAACCCCAACTATGGTTCTATTTTTTTGCTCCACTACCTCATTCTGTCGTGGATTGTAAGGAGTTATCCACTCTCTTCTAATGCCTTCCTTCACACAAAAATATGTGAAGTATTTATCAATATACTCTCCACCATTATTTGAGCGAAGAACCTTGATCTTCTTCCCTATCACATTCTCCACGAGAGCCTTAAACTCCTTGAAACGATCAAAGACCTCATCCTTGGTATTTAAGAAGTAGATCCAGGTTTTCCTAGAATGGTCATTAATAAAGGTGACGAATTATTCGGCGCCACTAAGAGCTCTAGTGGACATCATTCCACAAATATCTGAATGTGTAAGTCCTAACATGCCATCTTCCTTGTTGTCACTTCTTGGGAATGTTTCCTTAGAATACTTCCCAAGTACGCATCCTCTGCACACATCATCATGTTCTGTGACAAGTTCTGGAACCCCTATTACTGTCTCCTTGAGCATCTTGAGTGCTCCATGTGAAAAATCCTAGATCTAGATTCCTACTACAACAAATCTGAATTGCTTCTTCTATTATTTGACATAATTATTTCATTTCAGTGAAATATTGAAGTAATTACTAAAGTAGTCTACACAAATAATATTGCGGAATAAATCTAAGTGCTGAAACAACCTGAACGAAATGCAATGAAAAACATCCACATTGACACGGTTATTTTTGGATTAAGTCCCCAGAAAAACCCAACTTGGGAGCAGATCTGAGAGTTTGTATTATTAAGTAGCAGAATCTTGAATACAACTAGGGTGCCAACATCCGAAAAACCCTTCAAAGAAATCTAGACAGCAAAATTAACTATGATATATACCTCACTCAGCAAGTCTCCGGCTGATCAAAAACAGCGCTAGTGAAGCCCTCACTACCCCTGCGTGATTGCCTACGTTGGATCTACGTAAGCCTGTGTGGGAAAGCTTGAGGAATTGTGTCACCCTTCTCTGCAGCTGATCTGGCTTATCTGAAGTTGGATCTTGGCCCTCCCAGCTCAGAACCCCAACCTCTAACTTTCTCCAGACTGACTCCAAGAGACATTGCGCTGGTTCTGCATGATTCTCTGCAGGAACTACGTCACCTCTTCAGAAAACTACATTGTCTCTATCTGTGTCACCATTGCCTCTCTCTGATAATGCACTCATGGTCCTCCTAACCAATCTTTGCTTCTACCCTACTCTCAATCTGATCACTGAATCAAATCACTTAGCAAACCCAGCCCTAGTGATTTGTTCTTGATCAAAAGTTTTGTCTCACAAAAATTCGAAAATGCTCAATGGCTCAAGTGTTAAGTGTATTTTCCATAGGCCCCTCACCCTCCTTATATTCTTCTGTTGAACCTTCAACAACCAAGATTAAAACATAATCAAGGGCTAAGATTAACTTGGAGGTGATCCACGACTTTATCTAGAAGATTCACACTTCGTTTAATTAATACCCTTTAATTAATCAGTTTCCCTAAGTTTAGACTTAGGAAAACATTAAAAAACGATTAATTAATTTAATTAAACCATCTCTATGTGGAATTTTCCATAACCATTTTTGGGTTTTATGGAATACATGTGTCCTAGCCTATATACAAAGTTACAAGGCTAGAGCACATCCAATGCTAACATAAATCAACACTCCCTCTTAGCGAGGAAAGTGCTCTAGCAAAACAACTCAATGTGTTGCTTCTGACTTCTAGAACATCTGCTACTGTGCTATTGATGCTGCTCACCAACACTGCACAAAAAACTGCTGCAACTGTACTGCTACTGACTTTGCATGTTGCTGCCAACTGCCATTGTACTGCAACTCCCTATGAATTCTGCAACCATGTTGTTGCACTGCGTGAGCACTACTCTACATTACGTGAGCATTACTCTGCACTGCGCTGCTGCTGCTCATCTGTTGCTACTGCTGCTCATCTCTGTTGCTGCTGCATCGCTACACTATTGCTAATTGCAACAGAAAAACATCCGAAATTGGACAAGAAAATTTGTAACTGAAGAATAAGATTGACTATTGCTAGTTTCTGCACTAGCTCTCTGAAAATACTACGTTGTTGCTGCTCTGCACTGCGCTGCACCAGTGTGCACTACGCTGCTGCTGCTCAACTGCTGATGCTGCTGCCCCCTTTCTACGTTGATCAGGCTCTAGTACTGCACTACTGTTAGCCACTGCACTGTCTTCTCATCTTCCGCTACAACTATCCATCCTGCTACTGTATTTAGGCTATCGTAGCTCACATGTGATCCAAGAGTTCGGAAATACTCAAGGATCCCGCCTCCTTGTAGATTCTGGATCTACAAATCCAAGTCAGCCCACTTCTCTCCTTTCGGAATATGAGCTAACATAGCACAGTCTTTTTCTGCCTCAATCTTGGCAGCTCCTGCTTGTGGATCTTACTTTTCCTCTTTATCCTTTTTCTTAAGAGGACACTGTGTGGCATAATGACCCAATTCCCCACACAGGAAGCACTTGACGTTGGACAGATCTTTCTTTTTCTGCTTCTGTTACCCTTTTGATGCAAGGGCAATGTTATCTTCTTCCTCCTTCTTGACCTTTGAATTGCTACTGCCATCCTCCAAGTGGATTTTTAGGAGATCTCTCCTCAACTCCTCTTGCTATAATGCTTCCCACATTGCTTCCCAACCTAGAAGTCTTTCTCTGCCCAATATAATTTGGACAAAGACTTGATAATCCTCTGAAACAGAGTTCAGTGTGAGCCTTACTAGCTCTGAGTTTCTAGGAGCAGATCCTACTGCATACAATTGATCTCGGTTTTCCTGAATCCGAGACAAGGAGTCAAAACGCTCTCCCTTCTTCATCCTGATATTCCGCATTTTCTCTTCAAGGTACATCTTCCGCTACTCAAAAGATCCTTGGTATATCTTTTCCAACCCTACCCACATTTCTCTAGCCGCGGTCTTTGCAGCTATGTGTGGTACGATATGATCCTTTACTTCATCTAGGATCAACTGCTCGACTCTTGCCATATTATACTTGAATTGCCTCAGGTGTGCTGCATCAAGAGGTTTTGCAACTGCGTTGTCTATGAGGGATTTCAGATCGTGCTCATCAAGGAGAAATTCTATTCTTGATTTCCAGATAACGTAGTTGGAGGCACCCTCCAATCTATCTTGGTCATGCAGTCTGTTGCTGGACATCTCCTCAATTGTCGATATCTTGCTCTAACCCTCTCCTCAGCTAGACTTATGCACTCCTTGTGGAGTAAGTCACTTCTTCTACTGTTGCATGGGAAAACTAAGTTTCTTTGAGTAAGAAACCCTTATGAGGTCAAGAAATCCCCAACTGTGTTTTTCGGAATTTTTTGACGCTTATGCACCAGCTCTTACTGTTGAGCAGTAACTGCGTCCTTCAGTTATACTGATTTGCTACGCTGCCTCTTCTGCAACTGAAAAAGCTTACCATTATGTCAGCTCTCTCAGAGGGAGCCTTTTCTGCACTGGAATGCCCTTCTGGCCTCGACAGCGTAATTTTCTGGGAGGGTCTTCTGTTGATTATGCAGATCCTGGACTCTTCAGTGTTGATTTGCTAGTTCTCTTCATTTCTCCTGCACTTCAGCATAAATAAGCTCTGATGCCATGTGAAAAATCCTAGATCTGGATTCCTACTGCAACAAATGTGAATTACTTCTTCTATTATTTTACATAATTATTTCATTTCAGTGAAATATTGAAGTAATTACTGAAGCAGTCTACACAAATAATATTGCGGAATAAATCTAAGTGCTGAAACAACCTGAACAAAATGCGATGAAAAACATCAACATTGACACCGTTATTTTTGGACTAAGTCCCCGAAAAAACCCAACTTGGGAAAACTGGTGCAGCAGATCTGAGGGTTTGTATTATTAAGCAGAAAAATCTTGAATATAACTAGGGTGCCAACATCCCGCAAACCCTTCAAAGAAATCTAGACAGCAAAAATAATTGTGATATATACCTCACTCAGCAAGTCTTTGGCAGATCAAAAACAGCGTTGGTGAAGCCCTCACTGCCCATGCGTGATTGCCTACACTGGATCTACGTAACCCTGCGTGGGAAAGCTTGAGGAACTACGTCACCCTTCTTTGCAGCTGATCTGGCAGAACTGAAGCTGGATCTTGGCCCTCTTGGCTCAGAACCCCAACCTCTAGCTTTCTTCAGACTGACTCCAAGAGACTGCGTTGGTTCTGCATGATTATCTGCAGGAACTGTGTCACCTCTGCAAAAAAATTGTGTTGTCTCTATCTGCGTCACCTTTGCCTCTCTCTGATAATGCCCTCTTGGTCCTCCTGACCAATTTTTGCTTTTGTCCGTCTCTGAATCTGATCACTGAATCAAATCACTTAGCAAACCCAACCCTAGTGATTTTTTCTTGAACAAAACCTGTGTCTCCTCACACAAATTAGAAAATGCTCAATGGCTCAAGTGTCAAGTGTATTTTCCATAGGCCCCTGACCCTCCTTCTTATATTCTTCTATTGAACCTTCAATGGCCAAGATTAAAACATAATCAAGGGCTAAGATTAACTTGGAGGTGATCCATGACTTTATCTAGAAGATTCACACTTAGTTTAATTAATACCCTTTAATTAATCAGTTTCCCTAAGTTTAGACTTAGGAAAACATTAAAAAATGATTAATTAATTTAATTAAACCATCTCTATGTGGAATTTTCCAAAACCATTTCTGGGTATTATGGAATACATGTGTCCTAGCCTATATACAAAGTTACAAGGTTAGAGCACATTCGATGCTACCATAAATCAACACTCTATGGTGTAGATGTCCCATTCTCCTATGCCATAATTCATTCAATTCCTTCCCACTGCCACTGTCAGTACCTATTAGTGCCATTGGACAGTCGAAATGCAACTTGTACAATTTGTTACTTCAAACTCCAATCTGTCTCACCTTCTTCCAGCTTGAGTGTTTGAAAACACTTTCTTCCCTACGAATTGGATATCATATCCCTTAGCTTGTAACTGGGATAATGAAATCATGTTCATACCCAATCCTAGCACATGCAGTACATCTATAGCGTTGGTACTTGCTCCTGACTCCCTCTGAAAATTGATGGTACCTCTCCCTACTGGAGTACACTTTGTTTTGTTTCCCATCTTAATCTGCAAATCCATCTGCTCCTCCTTGTAGCTAGAGAAATATTTTCTAACCCCTATCATGTGAGCTGACCCTCCATTATCCATATACCAGACACCCTGTGAAGTTGAGCCTGATAAGCAAGCAAATTCGTCCTCCAACCTGGAAAACAAATCTGAAGCCCCATGAATGTCAATTCGGTCCATGGTCATACAAAAGACTATTATGTGTGCTAATCCTCTTCCACCCGATGTTGATTTTGCTGCTGCAAAACCATCTGCATCCAACCAAGGAATCTTCTCAGCGAAACTCTGAGTTGTTGCTACTCCCTCTGACTGTCGGAATCACTATTCTGGGAAAGTCAATTTTTCTACTAACCTGCAACTGAAAATCGAACCCTTTCCCAGCAATTCGATCTTTCCTGTCTAGGTATTGTGCAACCTATGAGAATTTCAACCTGTTGTTCCCTCTGAACTGCGAAATTCTCTTCTCTGCTTCTAGCTTCTCGACTGATCACTTAGACCTTGATACCATGTGAAAATTTCATCTATTGCAGGAACTGGAAATTATTCTTCTAACTGTGAATTTAATTCTGCAGTTTATTTGCTACGACAAACAATGAATAAAATAAAAACTACAATTTTCACCATAAAAATATTGCGGAAAATAAAAAGCTAGAAACTAATAAATTCTAGCGCACACATAAACTTTTGACACCGTTATTTTTGGACAACTGTCCCCGGAAAAACCCAATGTGGGAAAGCCGGTGCAACATATGAGGGTTTTATTATTTTTATGCAGCAAAATTTCTAAGTACAATAAAATGACACACTACTGAAATTTCTATCTGAGAAAAATACTAACCCAAAACATCAAAGGGAATTTACCCTCCTCTCCAAGCAATCTCATCTCAGTTTGGGCTCAAAAACTAACCCTCGGAATGATCTACGTCCACCTCTGCGCAAGCCATACGCAGTCCCCTGCACGCTTAGCCCAAAACTCCCTTTCCTTAAGTTTAGACTTAGGAAATAATTAAAAAATGGACTAATAATCTAATTGAGGCACTTCTAGGTGGAATTTCCAGAAACGATTTCTGGGTTATGGAGATCTCATGTGTTTTAGTCTCTCCACAAAGTTTCGAGAGTAGAACACCTTCAATGCTACAAAAACTAACATGGTACATGTGTGGAGTCGGTTGAGCATGGTGATCCAGGTGCATCATCCTCACCCAAAAGGTGGAACACGAGCAATCCATGAATGGTGTTTGGGATCCATGAAGTACTCTTTGCTATGGTGGAGGCCCATGGCTCTAAGCGCTCACCCTACAAGTGCAAATCTGGCACTCTAGAGGGCTTGGACCTTGTATAGGGAGACCAAACTTCAAATGGAGACCCATCTGCAATCCTGTATAAGATCCAGTGCATCCCCTTGCCCTCCAATACAACAAATAATTATAGTAATCAATTAAAAGAGCTCATCAATCATGGAATCAATAGGGCACCTCATGGTGGCATGTCCTTCCATAGTGGTATTTGGCATGTATAAGTGTCTCCAAGCTCAATAAGGGGGTTAAAAAAGGACTCTATTAGGTGGTTTTAGCCTTTAAAGGGGGTGACATGTCCATGGCACATCCATCAGGTGGTAGGCGGAAAGTGATATAGTGATGGAATAGAGTGGGGATCAGGGGAATGTTTCAGGACACATGTCATGGTACAAGGGTAGCTATGATGAGGGAAGCCACACTTGAGTATATGAGTGTAGGAGGGAGAAAATTGTGGTACATGAGTTACCCTGACCTTTGTATTTTTTACCCTTCCTCATATCCCTTTTTCCTTTGATTTTTCTTCATAACTTCTCAGGGCTCCAGGGGATGAGATCATGATGTGTAAGATAAAGCAATGGACACCCTCTTAACGTGGGGAAATTCATCGCCCACCATGGGTTCAGACAACCATGGGTTCCTTAATGATGGAGGGGGCTCATCTAAGACCCATAGATCCAGGGTGATGGCCATAGATAAGGGCTAGAGCTCATGTTTGGATTTTTCCCACGTGCTAAAGTTTTATGTTTTGACCATATTTTGCATTAGTACATTTCCTATTGAATGTGGCCAAATTATGCTTTTTCCTTTCTTTATTGGTTCCATAAACCTCTGGGCATCATTCCAGGCCTGACCCAAAGTTTGGACAAGGGGAGGGGGAGGCTAACCCTATGTGTACCCAGTGGACACGTGGACCAGGATGGAAAAAGTGGTGAATGGTGTTAGAATGAGTGGAGGGGAGTGATGTATATGGTGTCGAGAAGGAGGACCATGCAACAAAAATTGAGATTTCACATGTAGTGCCATCCCTAAAGCTAATGGTTAGTAAAGGAGATCCCACAGGACTAGGATACAAGGTTGACTATTGAATTAGGCGAAGGAGCCAAGAGTACAAAGTTACAAACCTAGCCAACTCTTTACGTCGAATCCCCCCACCAATCCATGCCTAAAAGTATCCATGATAAGTAAACAAAAATACTCAACTAAACCAATGAAGAGTCATAACTTTGGCGTCAAGAGGCCCACCTTCAAACATGTGATCATAACAAATGGGTGAGGGACCACAAGGTTGGCTCGGGTGGCAGAGAAAATAGCACATCAAGCTATATGATGGCTGCAAGGGGTTGTTGGCTACCGACTAAGGACCATCTGGGAGAAAAACGTTCTCCTAGGGATATCACTCACAAAGTGGTGGGTAACAAGCTGGACTTGGAGTATTGGTGGCAGTTCTTGGTCTTGGTCTTGGATATTTTATTTTTATCTGATTCTATAAGAGAAATATTGTTGTTGGGATTTTCCCCTTGTAGGGTTTTGCCCTGGCTTGGAGCCTAATTTTGTTGTCTCTTACCTCTTTGTTTTTCTTGAAAGACCGAATATTTGTATAATTTTTTGATGAGAACACAGAACAAGTAATCAATGTGAAAATTTATGAAAGTTACTTTATGCAAAAATCTATTGTTAGATCTGGTTATATTTCTCCAACTTAAATAAGTTATTTGCTAAAGTATTCATATTAACGTCGAAGTAAACACATAACAGACTTTCACCGATTCAGATCTAAAACAGAAAAGTACATGCACAATAGACAAAGTGACACAAAATATTTTCTGGACAACTGTCTCTGGAAAAACCCAATGCAGGAAAGTCGGTCTTATGGCTACTAGAGGATTTATATTATTAAGTAGTTTTCTAAATACAAAAAATTAGGACACCACACTGGTTAACCTGACCGAGAAAAATATAGATCTGCAGCTTACCTGTTGTTCTGAAACCAAAACCTTGACTGATCCACACCCTCAAACAGGATTTACAAGATTCAACCAATTTATGTCCCTAGAAACCCCAGCGTTGCCCTTGAAGCCCCTGCGTCAGCCTTGTCAACCTCTGCATGCTTCTACACTAGCCTTGAGAGGGATGCGTAACCCCAAAATGGGTGATGCAAACCCTACGTTGCCTTAGAAGGGTGTTAGTATGAATTTTTCGTCGAAGTGTACGAAAAAAGACCACTTTAGCTACGCATAACTTATAGCCCTAACATCAAAAGATGGTTGCTAATATCTTCAAATCTGTAGTTAGTTGATCAGGACACATGCTGCAAAAATCCAGATCTATGCATAAAAAGACATTAAGCAACAAAAATAAAGTTTTGCTCCATGCATCCAATAGACAAGACAAGAATAATATGTTTGAAAGAAATTTATATTAAGGGCACTTGGGAGGAAAACAAGAAAGCTGTTTCCAATTCTCCTCAATGGGATGGGTTCTTAGAAGTCCTCAGCACTTCAGATCTAGAATTTCTCTCTCTTGTTGGTGTAGAAAACCCAGACAAACATAGAACTCAAAGGGAGCTCACAAAGTAAATAATGGAAAATATGACAATGATAATGGCTCAAAGTCAGACCAAGAGTATAGATCCGGAGTGATCTAATAGGCAACAAAAGGTGAAGAATGATAGGAAAAACCCTTCTATTTATAACAAAATATTAGGTCATTCTAGATCTTGGTGCATGATTAAAATAATATTAACAAAATCTAGATCCACATTTTATGGAATATTTTATTATATTTGTTGGAGGGAAAAGGTATTTGACTTGGGTCAGATCCCTTTATTTGTAAATAATAAATAAATAAATGATTTATTTATCATTTTAAGAAAGTGGTTGAATGATAATTGAATAAATAATGATTTATTCAATTATTTATAAATGATTTAGTCAAATTTTACAAGGAATATTATTTAAATAAGGTTTAAATAATTATTCCTAGAAATTAATAAGATAAATAAGGATTTATCTACTTAATTTCCTTGTTTTGGGTTAAATATGACCCGGAATAATAATTAAATTATTGTTTAGTTAATTATTCCATGAGGAAAACCAAACAAATATAGATTTTTTTAATATTTTCCCTTGGGGTTTCCTATTTAGACCATAAACAACCTAATAAATGTTTTTTATTAAGTTATTTTACATAGTGAAAGCAATTTTACTTAGGGTAAAATTGGTCTTACATGGTGTACTTGGGTCCATCTAATGATAATAGGTTAGATGACCAAAAAATGGTGTAACAGATTGCCCCCTAGCGTGCGAGTGTTAGGAGCAAATCGTATGACCGAAGTACGTTGTAAGAACTCAATCACTAGACATCAAAAGGGAAGTCAGAGAAAGGAATGTAAGGTAGACTAATGTGCTGAAGAACTCGACCCTGAGGAGACGAGACTTACAGGTGCGACAAGTCTCTTTTTATGAATGGGTACCTGTGCTAAAGGCGGCAGGGGAGGCATACCTATGCCTGCCGAGACAAAGTACAAAAGAATAGTGCGTCTAGTAAACAAGGGACCGAACCAAAAAGTACAAGCTGGCATAAACATGAGCTAGATAAAAGATATAATGATGAATCCCACATACATGCTATGCCTGGGATAATAGCCAGGACTTGTACAATAATATCTGAGTACATGAGATACAAATACAACCCAAATGCCCCTATAAATGGGGAAGGGCTCGCAAAATCTGACTGGTACATGTAAATCATAAAGGCGCTGCAAGCAGCTAAGGCTGACATCGTCAAATATATGGAGCTGCATCTAAGGCTGCAATAAAGAGGTCATCCAGGCATGTGGGGGGCTACCTGTAGGGCCACCCCCTCATGAGGGTTGGGACATCTCACACACACCCGGGAATCACTGATATCAGCTGCTGCATCACTGAACCATCAAGTATACGGATCTCGATCATGCTGAAAGGAGCTGGAGCTGAGAAACAATCAAGTCAAAGGGAAATAAAGTACACACCCCACCGGATAGACATAGAACAAGAGTGGAAGGCTGAACCAAGGTACACGCCCTCTAAGCCTGATATTACGGAATGAATGCGGCGATGTCGTGAAGGAAGTGCTATGATTGACATGCGGATCCTCTCCAACTGAGCCACGCACCAACCATGGTAAACCGGCCAGCAGTGACACACCAATGATGATGATGAAATGGGGGGTACTGAGTAGCGAATGGACGACTTCCCTTGTTAAAGCATAAAGGGCATGGATGACCTGGTAGCGACTGACACAATATCATGAGGGATAGGGGATAGTGGGACTGAAGGCCATAATGTGCGACACGAGAGAGGGACCATGCAATGAAGGATGGAGGACTATAGCGGGATACAAAGGGACTTGGGATAGACTCCATGAATGTGATGATGACTCAACTCGGATGCTCTAGACAAAGGCGACTCGATGGTGCTGCCACACAGTAAAGGTCCAATGGGGGACCATAAAAACATGAGTACAGGATGGTAACTCACGACGAACATCAACACAAGCATGGACAAGTATGGAGGCCAAGTGGTGCCCCTAGTATGAGTGTTGCAAGTGAAGAAATTCGATTTTGAGGAGGGGTGAAGTGATGCTTCCTAGATAAAATGTGTCATGGTGAAGTATCAAGTCACTAAAAACTAACAGATACCCATTTGAGGGCTCGGTGAGAGCTTTCCAACGGTACAAAGGTTCATCAAACTGAGCTACGGTTTGGCCGCAGCAGGCAAAAGAAAAATCAGGGGTTTTCTTTTAATAAGGCATCTTCCCTCTAAATTCACTCATTTGCAGGTGGAGCTATGGTGAATGTAGTGAGGAGAGAAGGCCTTAAATCATGCGGCGATCGTAGCAGACAAACCGACCATTGGAATTGAGATCCGTCAGTTGCAAGTAAGAGGCCTAATCCTACTCTTTCATTTCAAGGGATTGAAAGTCCAGTTTAGGTACCCAGAGCTCATGAACAGGCCAGGTCGCACTTTTTGGGGTCTGTTCTACGACCTGGGTAGCAGGTACTAGGCAGAAAACCGCGACTTGTCCCAGGAAATGACCTGAAAAGTGTGACCTGTCAGAGAAAGGGGGTTTCAGTGTTGTTTTTGGCTGAGATCTGGGATTTTTATGGTTGAGGGGCATAGGTGCCCCTAAGCATGTTGTGGTCATGCAAAATTGTATTTAGAAAAAGGGGAATCTAAACACATTTTAATGATGTGCGCCATTTGTTTTCGTTATGGTTATGCAGTTTGAGAAAAGAAATGGAGGATTACCAATCGTTTTTAGTACTGCATATATGAATCAAATGGACTTTAAGTTTCCGGGTTGGCATACCTGGTGTCACTATCCCAAAGAGAGGATTTGGAGATAATGAACTGATGCTTTCCTAGAAAACTCATAGGTTGGTCAACAACAATGTCTAAGAGACTGGGTTGCTGATGTAAGATGAAGAAACGATAAGGGGTATCATCCCTAGAGTGATCTGAAGTGAGATGGGACTCTAGAGGTTCTTCTAAATGTGGAAGAATAATGGTACTAAAGTCGACACGACCATATACACTAGGAGAGTTGTGGAGAATTGCTTCTCCTGGTCTCTCAAATATGGGTGCCCCCTTACCCAAACATTGGGTTTCAAAGTAATGGCCACAAGGTGTATGTGGTTCGAACGCATGGGTTCGATGTAAGGGGGAATAGATAAAGTCAGGGGTGGTGATTCCTTCCATAATGTCGTCATCGTGATAGAAGATGGGGTGACTGGTGGAAGAAACACCACTTGACATGGTGAAGCTACCTGACTCATCATTATGAGAAGAGAGGGTCACATGCGCATCGTCACAAGGGGTGACAGAAGAGTAAGCAGATAAAGGATCTACCGATGTTGAGCCCAAGGTGATCGCTGAAGGGAGGTCAAGCGAAACATCAGGGGAAGTCTCCAAGGGGACTTCCACCGAGGGTCTCATGGATGATGATAGTAGAAAATGGTGGCAGTAGGCTCCATCATCTCGACATCGGGAGGGGGCATGTCAATAGGAGCGGGTAAATCCTCAAGCTGACCTGAAGCATATTGCGCAAGTATGGAGAGGCGGATTGATTTTGTTCAATCTCGTACTCTTGAACTACTTCTAAAGAGGCGCGGTAATACATCAGTTGGGGACAATGGTGGGAATAATGGCCATGGACACCACACAGAGCACAGGGTTTGTTGGTGTGAATAGTCTTTGGGTTCTTGGCTGCGGTCGAAGAATGAACAAAGGGTTCAGGGACCGTAGACTCAGGGAACACGACTTTAACCATGGGTTTAATACGGAGCAACTCAGGATAGGTATGGGTGGTATGACCGACGACATCACACAAGGCGCAAGGCTTTGTAGGCGGAGGAGGGGTAGGGTCAGTCGGGGTGGCCTTGTCTTTGGATGCCCCCTTGCGAGCTTTGCCTTTCTTTCCCGGAGCTGTCACAACAGGAGAAGGGTCTTGTTGAGGTGCTGGTGGCACTGTAGCAATGGAAGAAGCTAGGGGAACCGGTTGAACCGGTGTCAAAGCAAGGTAGGGTTTGGGGTGACCAGGCGGGTAGCGGCTGGAGGGTCAAGGTATCAGACAGGTATGCCAAGGGTCAAGTTGGGGAGAGAAAGGGTGGCCATGATGGGAACCGAATAGACTCCGGGAGAGGGAGCAAGGAAACGTATCTGACCAGCGGGGTAATGACCAGAAGGGATGGCTCCAAGATGGTTGAGGCCTAGTGGAACCGTCCCAGGAGGATAAAGGGGCTCATGGGTACCAGCTGTAGGAGAAGGGCCAGAAGGAGGAGGTCCAGCTGGCTGAGACGAAGGGCTAGGAGCAGGTTGCGACGGGCGAGGTTGAGGTTGTTGACTAGCCGAAGCGGGCCACTTAAGGGCAACCCGAGACGATTGCATCATGCAAACATTCGATAAGCTGGAATCAGTGACAGGGGGAGGAGGAAGACCAGGGAAGGTTCCAAGCAAAGAGGAGTCTTTGTAGACCACGGGAGAGACACTGGTCAAAGAATCGACGGTTTGCTTATTGGTTATAGAAGAGATGGTCGAATCAGGGGAGGTCTAAGATTTTGGTTCATGATACGTCAACTGGTCAATGGTGACTATCGTTCCATTATGAAGGAAAGACATCTTGTGGTATACTGCGAAAGGGACAGCAGAAATGGCATAGGTGTAGCTCTGCCCCAAGAGAATGTTGTAATCTAGAGGGGCGTCGATAACTTCAACGTCAACGCAAACAGTCTTGCCTGCAAGAGTGATAGGACAATTACGGAATAGGCCAACAGGTTGGGAGGCGTGGCCATTCGACGCTCGAAGGGTGATCATGGAAGGGGCCAATTCAGGAGATCCAAGTTGTTTCCAAACCGAAGCGAACATCACACAGGTGGATGCCCCCTCATCAATGATACACCGAGAAACATGAGTGTTCCGGATTTTGACTGGGATTTGGAAGGCTACGGAAGCAGGAAGAGGGGGATGTTCTGATTGATGGGCGTCGAAAACAATCAATTGGTCATCAGCAAGATCTACTGCGCCCATGGCGCATAGTAGAGCCTTCTTTTGGGAAGGGCACGACTGGAGGAGTTCTAGTGTTGAAATGGCAGCAGGAGACTGGGCCAAATCATCTACTATGTTATACGAATGAGTAGCTCGACTAGAAGCAGCATTTTGGCGTAATGGTCCCTTAGGAATCTTGGTATGAACCTCAACTTCGGGCTGAGGGATATGCAAGGGACCATTGGATGTTGAAAGAGGCTCTGTAGAACCTGAAGAAGGTGACTCGGGGACAGACGGAGCGGGAGGCTTGGGGTACTGATGAGACCGAGTTTGAAGGTTAAGATCGACGGTTAGAGGTTGATCAGAGTTCATCATGAGGATCTGGTAATCGGAGGAACTAGAAGAGGAAGGTTGAGTGGCCACCGGTCCGTCAGGTGGTTGGGTAGCCACGAATCCTTGCTGGGGGAAAGGATTGGTAAACACAGCCGGTTGAGTAGTGGCCACATTGGGGGGAGCAGTGGGGGAGGCATGTTATCCTTGCAATGT
This sequence comes from Pinus albicaulis, assembly GCA_034641835.2. Classification (NCBI taxonomy): domain Eukaryota; kingdom Viridiplantae; phylum Streptophyta; class Pinopsida; order Pinales; family Pinaceae; genus Pinus; species Pinus albicaulis. The sequence goes on from CM076572.1 coordinate 369,050,227, forward strand.
AGCTTGAGACTCCCACATCTGCCGCATTTGTGGTAAAAAGGGACAATCGTGAGTGTAATGACCGTAAACACCGCAACACGAACAAGGCTTATTTGTACGAATGGGCCTGTCCGGCTTGGGCTGAGTGCCCTGTTGTTGGTTAGCAGCGTTAGAGTCAATACCTTGAGGATTAGGTCCACGATTACCAGGGGCAGATTGATTTTGATTGCCTTTCCTCTTCCTTTGAGAGGAGGGAGGATTAGTCGCTCCCTGCTGTGCAAATACTTGCCCTGGAGGGGGTGGTAGTTGCTTTTGCTGGGGTTGAGAAGGCAAGGGAGGCGGGGGTGCAAATGCTGGAGGAGCTGGAGCACCAGGCCGTGGATAAGGATAATGGTGAGGTTGGGCAACATTGAGGTAGGCAGGAGGTTGGGCAAAAGGATAAGGCATGTTGTATCCTGGATACATGCGACCTGGAGGGGGAAAAGTGCTGGAGGTGCTGGCCCCTCCCGGAGGGAGACCATAGCCCATAGGAGGTTGAGCGTATGGATGAGAAAGAGCTCCAACGATACCGTCGGCAGAATGGGATGCCCCCGGGGCATTAGCGCCATCAGGTCTGGGGAGGTCAGGAAGGACGGTATAAACATAACCAGACTGAGCATAGATCAGGTCATATTTCAAGGCTATTTGGAGGGCGGCTTCTTCAATTTGAGGAAACTGGGAGGTGACATCTTTGTCGATGGCGAGTAAGACAGATCTAAGGAACCATTCCATATAGACACGGTCTTCAAAGGTAGGAGCTCGACACAAGCTCTTTCTTCTCCACCATTCCTGGACATGATCGGAAAGGCAGGTTGCAGACGATTGACTGAAAGAAGTCAAGAGTTCGGTACCAGTGTCGTATCGGAGAGGGAGCTGGAAATAAGATAAGAAGGCTCGAGCAATGGTCGCAAAGGTGGTATGGGAAGAGGCGGTCTGATCAACCTACCACTTAGAAGCTTCACCTGTAAGCGTGTGTTGGAACAATCTAAGACGGATGGAATCGTCGGTAATGGAATTGGAGGAACACCACATGTGGAAAGATCAGATATGGTTGGAGGGATCTTCTCCAGCAAGGCCTTCGAACTTGGGAATGTCGGAGGGGAGCTTGGTTGGCATATTAGGCCAACCAACATCGTGGCGGATAGGGTCATTGATTAACTGATTGAAATCGTGGAGACTGAGGCCTGCCATGTAAGGAAGCAAGGGGGCAGTCGAGGTAGTTCCTGTGGCGGTTCCGCTAGTAGCATTCTCAGCAATTGGTCCGAGATTACCGCTAGCGTTAGACCTTGGACCAGAGATAGTGAAGGTAACAGGGGGAGAACCATAAATAAAAGGAGAACCCAATGAATCAGAAGAGGAGTCGGAGTGCGGACTCGGAGGAGGACTAACTCGATGACGGCAGGAAGGAGTAGGTTGACCGACCGGAAACTGAGGATGAAGGCCAAGAAGTCTCCGAGAGATATGCCTTGGGGGCGCAATGATGACAACACAAACACGGCACAGAGGGAAGAAGAACGACCAACAAGGGCAGGGAGGTGCAGAATCAAGTAATTACAATGTCGAAACAAGGGCAGAGAGGTGCAGTGTCAATTGATTTTACAATGTTTTAAAGTCTTTTCCTGGCGGTGTTAACCAGGCACTTCTTCGCTTAGGGTGAGTGTGTGGCGTGCGTTAATTTTAATTTTTAAACCCAGACGTTTTGAGAGTAAAAGAAAAAGTGTGCTGCGTAACTGAAAATAAACCTGCAGAGAACAACATATAACACTGAAAATAACAAAAAATTAACAGCTAACAGTGCATCAATCTAACCCAAGGAGGCGGGTCTCTTAAAAACTAATCTAACAGAGGGAAAAAATCGAGTCAAAACACACTAAAAAAGGTCCAATAGATCTAAGGTCGGGAGGGACAGGGATCTAAAGGATAAATCTGCTGAAAAGAGGTGCAAAAAACAGCAAAGAGACAGAGGCAAGGTTGCTGTAAAAGAGGAGGCAAACAACTAAAGGCAGTAGGGAGGAGGTGTCCCTAAAGGAAAACCCAAACAAAACTATAAGAGGTGATTTGGATGGAAAACAAGTTGATCTAAAAGGGATCTGAAGATGAGGTATCAGATCTGTAAAAGAAAAGGCTGAAACTCTGAAAATTTAGACACCTGCAACAGCTAAAACTCTTCCACAAAAAGTGGAGGGTATTGAAGCCCTAGGGGGCTAGATTCCCACTTAGTTGATTAAAACAGAACAAGAACAGGTCTAAACGGGCGGAGACGGAGGCTGGAAAACCCTAACAGAAGCTTCAGACAAACCCAAAAAACTTTCAGAAAATCTGCAGAAAAAAGTGCAGGTCGCAGGTTCTGACCTATTTTCTGTCCAGGTCGCAGTTTTGAGGCTGAAAAGTGCATCCTGCAGTCCAAGTCGCAGGTTCTAGGCCGAAAAGTGCGACCTACAGTTCCGGGTCTCTCGGCGGCAGATTTGAGAAAAAGTTGTCGTCTCAGTTGCAGCTGATGTCTGTTACCTGCGCAATAGGGCCAGAAACACACGGAAGTTAGAAATTTTAATGTTTGAGGGTTTTATAGGTGAAAAATACCATAAAAATAGGAAAAACAAAAAGCTGAAGAGAAACCCTAGGGTGTGAAGCAGCTGGATATGCAGGAATATGAAAAACGATAGCGGTCGTAATTGAAAACCCGTGTGGAGTCGCCAGTTGTTAGTATGAATATTTCGTCGAAGTGTACGAAAAAAAACCACTTTAGCTACGCATAACTTATAGCCCTAACAACAAAAGATGGTTGTTAATATCTTCAAATCTGCAGTAAGTTGATCAAGACACATGCTGCAAAAATCCAGATCTATGCAATAAAAGACATTAAGAAACAAAAATAAGGTTTTGCTCCATGCATCCAATAGACAAGACAAGAATAATATGTTTTAAAGAATTTTATATTAAGGGCACCTGGGAGGAAAACAAGAAAGGTGTTTCCAATTCTCCTCAATGGGATGGGTTCTTGGAAGTCCTTAGCACTTCATATCTAGAATTTCTCTCTCTTGTTGGTGTAGAAAACCTAGACAAACATAGAACTCAAAGGGAGCTCACAAAGTAAATAATGGAAAATATGAAAATGATAATGGCTCAAAGTCAGACCAAAAGTGTAGATCCGGAGTGATCTAATAGGCAACAAAAGGTGAAGAATGATAGGAAAAACCCTTCTATTTATAACAAAATATTAGGTCATTCTAGATCTTGGTGCATGATTAAAATAATATTAACCAAATCTAGATCCACCTTTTATGGAATATTTTATTATATTTGTTGGAGGGAAAAGGTATTTGACTTGGGTCAAATCCCTTTATTTGTAAATAATAAATAAAAAAATGATTTATTTATCATTTTAAGGAAGTGGTTGAATGATAATTGAATAAATAATGATTTATTCAATTATTTATAAATGATTTAGTCAAATTTAATAAGGAATATTATTTAAATAAGGTTTAAATAATTATTCCTAGAAAATAATAAGATAAATAAGGATTTATCTAATTAATTTCCTTGTTTTGAGTTAAATATGACCCGGAATAATAATTAAATTATTGTTTAATTAATTATTCCATGAGGAAAACCAAAAAAATATAGATTTGTTTAATATTTCCCCTTAGACCATAAACAACCTAATAAATGTGTTTTATTAAGTTATTTTACATAGTGAAAGCAATTTTACTTAGGGTAAAATTGGTCTTACATGGTGTACTTGGGTCCATCTAATGATAATAGGTTAGATGGCCAAAAAATGGTGTAACAAAGGGTCTCTATGTAACCTAGATGGGTCCCCTACTGCCCAGCGTTGTCCCAGAAGGGTCTGCGTAGCGCCTGCTTAGCTGAAGTTGCCTCTGCGTTGCATAGCTGCTGCGTACCTACTGCTGCTGCCTCTGCTTCTCTGCGCTGCCTCTGGAAGCTGTTCTCTGCCCCTTGCTGATTCTAGGCACTGGGATCAGACCATCCCCTTTGGCTAAACTACCCCTCTCTCCAGCTGAAACACTTATGGAAATTCTTAGCAAACCACACTCTAGAATTCCAGCTTAGTCTTAGTGCTCTGCCTCCATGTGTGTGTTATCCAAATGACCCCAAGCCTTTCCTTTATAATTTTCTCGTTGGGAAACCAACGACCATTACCAGATCTTGAATCGATGGCTAAGATTAAAAGAAAGCTTGATCCATGTGACTTAAGACAATTCCATCACATCTTTTAATTAATTACCTTTAATAGTTTAATTTTCCTAAGTTACACTTAGGGTCCTTAATTAAAATTATTAATTAATTAATTATCTCCCAAACTAGATGGAATTTCCCAAATCCCTTTCTAGGTCTTGGAGATCTCATGTACTCTAGTCCCTCCACGAGTTTTGGGAGCTAGAGCACATATGATGCTACCCAAACACTCAAAATATCAACACTCCCTCTTAGCAAAGAATGTGGTCTAGTGCAACTCTGCTTCACCCCGAAGCTTTGCTTTGATGTTGGACCTGCTGCCCTTCATCACTGTGTTGTTGTTGCCATTCTGTACTGCTGCCCATGACACTGCCACCGCCACTGCCACATCTGTACTGCAGCTCCCTCTCAATCTGCTGCATCGTGCTGCCAACTACTACACTGCAACTTCAGTTGTTGATAGAAACAACTAAAACTACTGCCCAATATTTAACAGACAAGTCAGTTGCGCTGCATCCTCATCACTAAAGCTCCATAGGCTACTTATTTGTGTTTTCATCTAGAGGATGATGCACAACTACAACTCTGCACTACATAAGCAGACTCTCTCTGCACTGCTGAAGTCACATCATCCCCTTGTGCTGAAATCTCTCACACTACGATGTCCTCCTGAAGCCTCCACGCTGCTGCATCTTTGCTCTACATAAGCAGCTCTGCTCTGTGCTGCTAAAGTCACATCAGCCCCTACACTTCTGCTGCATCAACACTACGTTGCTCCCATCAGCCTTCAACTCTGCCTCAGCTTCATCCATGATTCTCTGCACCAATTGCTCCACTTGTCCCGCTACTGTCTTAAGGCTTCCGTAGCTCGGATGTGATTCAAGAGATGAGATGCTCAAGGATCCCACCCGCACTCTGTAGCTGCTCTACAAATCCATGTCGCCCCACTTTCATGGTTCATGAGCACTCATGGCTACGTCATCTTCTAACCCATCGTCCGCCACAGCAGCCTTGGAAGTAGAAGCTTCCTTATCCTTCTTCTTCTATGGACAATTGTTGGCGAAATGTCCTAGTTCGCCGCAATGGAAACACTTGATCTTGGATTGATCACACTTCTTCTTCCCTTGCTGCCTCTTTGATGCCAAGGCTGCATCATCTTCATCTTCCTTCTTCACCTTACTAGATCTTGTGATGTACTGATTCTTGGTGAATCTGTGGAGTTCTTCTTGACGTAAGATTGCCCACATGTTGTCCCAGTCGGGAAGGACCACTCTGCGCAAGACACTTTGGACAAAGGTTTCCCTCTCTTCTGTTACTACATTGAGTACATTCCTTACCATCACATCATCCTCCACCTTTGCTCCCATGGCAGACAACTGATCTCTAATCGTCTATAATCTGAAGAGGAAGGGTTCTATTTCTTTTCTCTTGGTCATCATGAATGACCACAACTAATTCTCCAAAAGCATTTTCCTCTGTACGGACTTCCCCTCATATAGGGTTGTTAACGCCTTCCACATCTCATTAGTTGTTTTCTTTCAGCTATATGTGGAACAATATGGTCCTTAACTCCATCCATTATGACCCATTTGGCATGTGCCGCAACTTCCTCATGCTTCTTCAAGAGATCTGCATCAGTCGGCGTGGCCAAGACCTTTTCTACATGGTCTCTTAGACAGTATGCCTCCATGACTACCAAGATTCTGGCCTTCCAGATTGCAAAGTTGGATAAGCCATCCAACCTATCCTAGTCACGTAGTCTGTGAGGTGCCATTAGCTCAGATCTACTTTGTCGAAACTTCCTCTTCCCGCTTCTCTACTTAAGCTCGGATCTAGGGTCCTTGGCACTTCCCAAGACACTTTGGACAAAGGTTTCCCTCTCTTCTGTTACCGCATTGAGTGCAGTCCTTACCATCACATCATCCTCCACCTTTGCTCCCATGGTAGACAACTGATCTCTAATCGTCTGTAATCTGAAGAGGAAGGGCTCTATTTCTTCTCTCTTGGTCATCATGAATGACCGCAGCTAATTCTCCAAAAGAATTTTCCTCTGGACGGACTTCCCCTCATATAGGGTTGTTAACGCCTTCCACACCTCATTAGTTGTTTTATTTTCAGCTATATGTGGAACAATATGGTCCTTAACCCCATCCATTATGACCCGTTTGGCATGTGCCACAACTTCCTCATGCTTCTTCTGGAGATCTGCATCGGTCGGGGTGGCCAGGACCTTTTCTGCATGGTCTCTTAGACTGTATGCCTCCATGACTACCCGGATTCTAGCCTTCCAGACTACAAAGTTGGATAAGCCATCCAACCTATCCTAATCACGTAGTCCGTGAGGTGCCATTGGCTCAGATCTACTCTGTCAAAACTTCCTCTTCCCGCTTCTCTACTTAAGCTCGGATCTAGGGTCCTTGGCGAAAAAGGCACCCTCTCCTCCCTCTGACCATTGATTTCCTCTCTTGGAAATCTGCCAAATCAACAACAAAACAGATCTCTTCTATCCACTGATCGATCTGCAGATTTATTTGGCTAGAAACCATCTGAGAAGTTGATCTCCTCTCGCTCTTTGTCTCCTAGTGCTTAGGCTAAATTCTGAATCTTCAGAAATTTAACCCCACCAACAACTTCTAAAGTTCTGCAGCTCTGCTTCCGGCACTTCTGAATCAGATAACTTCAGATCTGCATCACCCTAGCTTGCCTCTGCATGAGCAGACAGTCCCAGCGCTGCCTTTGCGCAGTAAGTACATGGGCCTGCATGGAGACTGCGTAGGACTGCGTCACCTTGACCTCTGCGTGTGTAATATCCCGAATGGGATATTTTAACTAAAAATGCAGAAAAATACTGAATACCACAATTTTCCGTAAAATAAACATTCACTCAACAGAAGATTGCCATGTAAAATAAAAAGACAGGAAACACTGCAATCCAATACCATATAAAACGGGAAAAATCTCAGCTTTTATTATAGATAATAAAAGGGGTTTACATATAGATCTGACCCAGAAAGAGCTGAGATAGAAAACTGGCCACCAAGATAAGCTGCTGAACGGCGCTGGCCACAAACTGAACTGCTGCACTCTCCCTCCGGCAACAGCTGACACTGAACCCACTGAAAATGATGAAGCCCAAGTTGAAGATCTGAATGATCCTCACACCAAATTCTGAAGCTCTATGAAACTCCTAAGTGAAGCCTCCTCAAGAGAGTTGGGTTTTCATCCAACACTCTCACAAATCACCTGAGGGTTTCCGTCCTGGGGCTACGACTAAAGTAGAGAACCACGTCCTCAAACCTCTCATACACAAGCAAATGATCTACTCCAAAGATATCTCCCAATGGCCTCCTCCCTTTCTTTTATAGATCTCTTGGAGCCTTCTAGAGAATTATTTTATTATTATTTTATTCATGGAGCACTTTTCCCTTTTATTAAAATATTCCTTTTTACTGCAGAAAAGGGTAAATCGGCTACCACCCCTCCTTCGGTCACTGGAATCCGTGTCTAACTATCCTACCATGTAGGTATCCTCGTCCTGGTTCCAATGAGCTATTACACTAAGGTGTTCCATCAGGTATTCCTCCCAGAATGCCACCTTTAGTGTAATCAGCTGAGTTAAGCCTAGAAATAACTCAAATTTCTGAAAGTTATCGGAATGCATCGGAACGAAAGCCAAACTGCTCGAATGATGGAGCATATCAAGCGAATGCCTCCGGAAACGATGAAAACTCCTCAAAACTCCTCCAAAAGCCCCTGAGCCTGCTGATAGCACCAATTTGTACCTATGACCTGTCTGCTCCTAACTCTGGAAGAACAACCTGGCCCTGTCGTAGGTGACACCAAAAATGGGGATATTACAGACCTTCCGCCCCAAGATTGCTTGCCCTCAAGCAATCGAAATACGTGGGCCACTCTGTTGGCCCGCCGCAACTGAGACCCAATGCCCGGATCCCATACAAACCTCTGGGCGCTGCTATGCACTTGTGTCAAACCACTCGGAATAGACCCCTCAATGCCGGGATCCCAAACTAATCTCTCACTATACCAGCCAACAAACAATCCTCCCGAATCCCAACGCCACCATGGCCAATCATCGCCCAAGTCCCACGACTCAAGCTGCGCACTGCCTCTGGCTATAGCTGATGCTCTAAGAGGTGAAGACCACCAACAAGCATCAATGCTCTCGTGCTCTTGCTGTGTTGTACCTGTAACGGCATACCAACTCATCACCTCTCTCCAATCCAAGTCCTGACTCAATCCCATGTTGATCCTATGATCCTGAAGTCGGGATGGAGTGCTGAGGAAATGACGACCTGTGCCCCACTGCCAACTGGAATCTGTAACATCTACTATGACTAAGAGCCCCTGCTCCACTGCACTCCCTACGAAGAATACCGTACCATCAAGAGGGTACCAACTCATGATCTCCCGCCAGTCCATCCTGGAAGAAGAATCCAATGTAGCAACAACTGCACATGGAACATGCCCAGAGTGTTGCCGCCAGCCCGTAATCAACTCCAACTGCTCTGCCCTGTCTGCCAATGAAAGCTGCCTGTAAAAGGAAGCCCCTCTCTCTATAATGGGCCAAAGTGGGCAAGATATGCCGCAAGCCCCATCAATGTACTCCTGGAGAGTGCTACTCACTGAAAACACTGCAGCTCTGCTGACTGCGTGTACATCTATCTGCGCCTCATCCCTGTGTCGACCCACAGATGGATGCTCCACCATATCCAACAGCTCCTCCCACTCCTGATCAGGAACGTCATGCTCCCGCTGTCTACTGGCCCCCTGCAAAACAATCCCATCCACCTCCAAAACCTCCAGAGGATATGGATCTGCAACTGCTGTCACCGTAATCGATGTCAGTGCATCTGACTGCTCCACCTCAATGGTTGACCCCAATGTCAACCATATATCCCTCATCGGCTCAATATGGGCGTCCATCTGGCTCTCCCCCAAAGGAATATCATGCCTGATGTGAATAGTATCCTCCTTTGCTAACTCAGGCTCCATCATATGTTGATCTGGCTGAATCGTCACAAGGGACTCATCACCCCGAGTATCTCCTATACAGTTCCCTGACTGCTCACCTTGCACACTAGAACATAGCTCTGGTCTACTGTCACCATCTCTGCATGGCTGCTCTCGCTCCCCAGAAGCATCCTCATATGATCCTATGGACTCATCTGAAGAAGAGTCCTCACTCTGGCATACGGAAGGAATGCCCCCCTATCCTGCCTCCGCCACATCATCTACATCTCTCAAACATGAGTGATTAGGCCCCCAAGGTTCTTTGCAAATGAAGCAGAGTCCCTTCCTCCTCAGCTCATTTCTGCTGCCTGACCCACCAAACTGGAGCAGCTCCTCCTTGGTCAACTGTCTCCTAAATAGCCCCATATTATGCTCAACCAGCCCTTGGGCTAGCCCGTAAGCAGCAGGTGAGACCAACTGCTCTCTCCTCCAAATGCTCAACAACCGAGTCTGTAACTCTCGGCCAATGGTCCCATGGTCTCTCATACATGATGACAACATGGACTGCATGTGTGCTATGACAGTATCAGGATGATGTCTCCTAATGTTGAAGAAGCATTGGAACATCTGCAGGATCAAGTCATCACACTCAAGATCAAACATGATGACATAAGTCTTGAATGTGGCCATTCCCCATAAAATCTCAAACTTCTTCCCGAAGGTAGACCCCGCGCTGTTGTCCAAATCCTGAAAAGCCTCTACAATCAATCTCATAATCTTACACATAACATCATCATTTTATGGAGCTATAGGTGCGGTCAACTTCATGATGTAACAGAGACGAGCTGCAACTGGAAGTGTGACCCCTTCACAAGGTTCCTCCAAGAATTTGGGCTGTATAAGAGCAAGCATAGCTGGTTTTAGAGCCCAAATCAATTTCTTCCCTTCTTCTTGGCTTATTTTGGACAGAAGTTCATTAAGCTCATCAAGTTTGGACAAAACTCTCCATGTCATCTTCATGTGTTTCAAATCTGTCCCAAGTGCAAGGATTTTGTGACCAATCCCCAATTCTTCCTACGAATCTTTTGGCTGTCCTTTTTGAAGGATGGCATAAATTCCTCTTGAAAAGGCTCTGCTGTGTGGTTTTGTTTTATGGTCTTCTGATGCATGGTGGTTTAAATAACCAACTTCTATTTTGATTTTCATCAATCTGTTTAGGAATCCCTCCATGGTTCAACCAATGATGTGATCATTGTTTTCTGAGTCTAATGCATTTTTCTGTGTGGTATTCTGGTGTTTGCTTCAGCATCTTGAAACCATTGGAAGCATCTTAAGATGAGAGTAGTACCCTTCAAAAGAGAAATCCAGTGTTTTTTTCATATAAAGCATCAGAAACAACACATGTAACTGCCAAACCCAAAATTAAGCACTGAATCCTATAGCACAGATTCCTAGCACAAGATGTTTGCTGATATTCACCCAAACAACCTTGATGTAAAATGTATGATATGCTTAAGTACTCAAGAAAAAAAAAAAAGGAGGATATGCAATCCTTTGGCTGATAGAGACTAACTTTTGTTGTAACTGGAGTCTGGACAGATGAAACTAATATCTATGTGTTCCTGATAGAGAAATAGCACATGGAAGATTTTCATCTGTGTGACTGTGTGCCTCAAACATATACATTTGATCCTTGAGATGCCAAAAAAAAAATATAATATATTGAAGTTACGTTTATGATTCCAGAGATGCCAAAAAGATTATGATATATTGAAGCTTGGTATTTTTCATTCCAAACCTGACCTCCAGCCGTCTAGTAGTGGGATCAAGAGTGGCAAACAAGCGATCCTCAGCAAGAACATCAGCTCCACTTAAGCGATTTAGGAGTGTGATTTTTCCAGGATTGTTATAACCCACCAAAGATACGACCGATACAGGAACAGAGGATCTACGATCTCGATATTGTCTGCGATGCTGATTTCATCGCCCTCCATGCGCGTGATTTTGTGCCAACGTGCCATACTGGCCGCCACCACTGCAAGTGTTTGATTTGAAGATAAACATACGACCTCCGAAATAAATTATATTTTGCCAGATAATTTGAAAGGAATCCATGGCAGGATGGCTTGAAGTCCCACTCATCAAAATGGAGAAACAGGCTCCGCCTATGTTCAGCGTCTCTGCACACCAGCTAAAGTAACTCTGCAAATAAATACGACTCAATTCTTTCTCTCAAGAAATCCGTCCAGTGGGAAAAGAGAAACTCAGACCCCGAATATGCTTTATTAACTTTTCCAACTGCTCCCACAATAAAATTTGTTCTCCGATAAGCATCTCGTGCCTCTGACTCACATTAACTCCGCCGCTGAAAATTCAGCCTCCCGAGCCTCTAAAATTGCTTACAGTTGCCTCTGTTGTCATAAGCAAATTTGGCCACTATTTCACTGCAAAATTGATTTTTTCTTTTCTTTTCACACCACACAGTAAACACGACCCCTTTAATAATTTTCTCAGAGAATGATAAAGATTCGGTCCCTTGTATAATTTGGCGGATGAATTTTTCCCTTCAAAAGCGTCGTAATCTTGCCCCGGTGCCAATAGCACTAGAACTTGCTACGAGTATGACAATTGAAATGGCGGCTCTACAGAATAATCGGCTCCTTAATCTCATCAAACTCTTTTATTGTTTGAACTACACGCTTTCCATGCTTTCACAAAAGGTGAGGTTTGGCGTAGTATTCATTTTTCACATTGGCGTTGCCGTCAAAGATGAATACGTGGAAAGAATGGACTACCTCTATGCCTTTGCAAGTCGACCCTCTTGCCGTTGGAAATTTATACGGCTCTATAAATAATTCGGCTAACTCTGTGGGACTTGGCATAAATTCCCCACTTAAGATTAAAGCCCACACGCTACACTTTTGTCGACTATCGAACAGAGCGATCTCTATGGTTACGATCAATCCTCTGTGCGGCCTGATCCGTCGGATGTGGTGCCCAACTCAGACAAACGTTTACGTCTATTCACGCCTACAGCGCTCGAAACCTCTACCCATGCCTGCAACGCCGTTGGCCGAGCTCAGCCCCATTACTCGACTCTTAGACTCCACAAAATCCGACTTAAGGTAATATAAGATTCGGGGGAAGTTTCGACAGGTAATGCGGCTCTTCCACGAGATTTTGACCAAATCGCATTCGGCCAAGATTTTACCAAATTTAATTTCCAGCACAGTCTTTTGATCAAAATCGCTCATGCCATAATATTTCTCTTATAGAAATTTGTCAGACGACTCCTCCTGCAACCAAAATCACCTTACTTGCTTCACAGCCTTCTACCCAATAAATTTTGTAGCCTTCGTATGACGTTTCGACCCAATTTAAGTTGCTAATTTGACTATAATATCCATAAAATTTACGAGCCTGTCAACAAACCACTTCCGCTTTCTGGTTTACGGCCGCTTAGAGAATCTGTATGGCGGCTTTTGCTATTTTAATAGCATCTCCTTTGTAATTTTTGTAAATTTGATAAAATTCACAACAATAATGAGCTCGATAAACCCTCAATCTTCTTCTACAGTCACACCCTCGAACTTGGCTTTTCCAGATCAATCCCACGACTAAGCCAGATCACGGCTCTGATACCACTGTAATATCCCGGATGGGATATTTTAACTAAAAATGCAGAAAAATACGGAATACCACAATTTGTCGTAAAACAAACATTCACTCAACAGAAGATTGCCATGTAAAATAAAAAGATAGGAAACAGTGCAATCCAATACCATATAGAACGGGAAAAATCTCAGCTTTTATTATAGATAATAAAAGGGGTTTACATATATATCTGACCCAGAAAGAGCTGAGATAGAAAATTGGCCACCAAGATAAGCTGCTAAACAGCGCTGGCCACAAATTGAACTGCTGCATTCTCCCTCCGGCAACAGCTAACACTGAACCCACTGAAAATGATGAAGCCTAAGTTGAAGATCTGAATGATTCTCACATCAAACTCTGAAGCTCTGTGAAACTCCTAAGTGAAGCCTTCTCAAGAGAGTTGGGTTTTTGTCCAACACTCTCACAAATCACTCGAGGGTTTCCGTCCTGGGGCTATGGCTGAAGTAGAGAACCACGTCCTCAAACCTCTCATATACAAGAAAATGATCTACTCCAAAGACATCTCCCAATGGCCTCCTCCCTTTCTTTTATAGATCTCTTGAAGCTTTCTAGAGCATTATTTTATTATTATTTTATGCATGGAACACTTTTCCCTTTTATTAAAATATTCCTTTTTAATGCAGAAAAGGGTAAATCGGCTACCACGCCTCCTTCGGTCACTAGAATCCGTGTCTAACTGTCCTACCATGTAGGTATCCTCATCCCGGTTCCAATGAGCTATTACACTAAGGTGTTCCATCAATTATTTCTCCTGGAATGCCACCTTAAGTGTAATCAGCTGAGTTAAGCCTAGAAATAACTCAAATTTCCGAAAGTTATCGGAATGCACCGGAACGAAAGCCAAACTGCTTGGATGATGGAGAATATCAAGCAAATGCCTCCGGAAACCATGAAAACTCCTCAAAAATCCTCAAAAAAGCCCCTGAGCCCGCTGATAGCACCAATTTGTACCTGTGACCTGTCTGCTCCTAACTCTGGAAGAACAACCTGGCCCTATCGTAGGTGACACCAAAATTGGGGATATTACAACATGGCTCTGCTCCCTCTGAAACTGCGTTGTCCCTTCAGATCTGGCTTTCTGTTTCTATTGTTGTTCTCTCTACTGCTTTCTACAACAATATTCTTCAGTCTTTTGCTAGTGACCCTGCTAGATCTGCAAACCCTCTGATACCATGTGAAAATTTCTAAAAGCTACTTTATGCAGAAATCTGTTGTTAGATCTGGTTACACTTCTCCTACTTAAACAAGTTATTAATGCTGAAATCTTCAGATTAACATCAAAGTAAACACATAACAGACTTTGACTGATTCAGATCTAAAACAGAAAAGTACATGCACAATAGACAAAGTGACACAAGTTTTTTTGGACAATTGTCCCCGGAAAAACCCAACGCGGGAAAACCGGTCTTCTGGCTGCTGGAGAGTTTAAATTATTAAGTAGTTTTCTGAATACAACAAATCTGGGCACCACACTGATTAACCCGATAGAGAAAAGTATAGATCTGTAGCTAACTTGTTGTTCTGAGACCAAAACCTTGACTGATCTACACCCTCAAATAGGATTTATAAGACTCAGACAATTTATGGCCCTATAAACCCCAGCGTTGCCCCTGAAGCCCTTATGTCAGCCCTGTCAGCCTTTGCGTGCCTCTGCGCTGGCCTGGAGAGGGTTGCGTAACCCCAGAATGGGTGATGCAGACCCTACGCTACCCTAAAAGGGTCTCTGCGTAACCCAGATGAGTCCCCTACTGCCTAGTGTCGTCCCAAAATGGACTGCATAGCACCTGCGTAGTTGAAGCTGCCTCTGCATTGCGCAGCTGCTGCGTACCTGGTACTGCTACCTCTGCTTCTCTGCGCTGCTCTTTGCCCCTTGCTGATTCTAGGCACTGGGATCAGACCATCCCCTTTGCTAAACTACCCCTCTTTGCAGTAGAAACACTTATGGAAATTTTTAGCAAACCACGCCCTAGAATTTCAGCTTAGTCTCAGTGCTCTGCCTCCGTGTGTGTGTTATCCAAATGACCCCAAGCCTTTCCTTTATACTTTTCGCATTGGGAAACCAACGGCCATGATCAAATCTTAAATCAATGGCTAAGATTAAAAGAAAGCTTGCTCTATGTGACTTAAGACATTTCCATCACATGATATAATTAATTACCTTTGATAATTTAATTTTCCTAAGTTAGACTTAGGGTCCTTAATTAAAATTATTAATTAATTAACTATCTCTCAAACTAGATAGAATTTCCCAAATCCCTTTCCAGGTCTTGGAGATCTCATGTACTCTAGTCCCTCCACAAATTTTGGGAATTAGAGCACATCCGATGCTACCCAAACACTCAAAATCTCAGCAATAAGAAGAGATCTACCATTCACAAGTAATTATCAAGACAGAGAAATCAAGCCTAATCCTACTACACTTGGTTTCTCAACATAATAAAACTCATTGAAGACTCTGTCAAATGTAAATGAAATGAAAACAAACATGCAAGATAGACAGGTTTACATTAATGCATACATACGGGTTCAAAAGCCCCCAAGTAGTTGCAGATGAGGCCAGGTGAAAGTCCTGGGTTTCCATTTATGGCATAGATATGCCCTTCAGCGTGGCAGCTCAACCAAAGAGTCTCTATAAGATGTATTTCTCAAAATTTAAAAGGAAAAAATTACAGAATGCACACAAGAACATGAGGATTTATGTGAAGAAATCCTTCTTGGCATAGAGAAAAAGTACACCAACAAACAAATACTCTGTTTTATTAACAAAGACCAACTATTAGAGAGCTCCTCTCTCTAAGATCCACAGTGCATTTGGCTACTATAACTGCGCACAGATGATAGCTTCCTACAGCAACACTCTGAACTCCATCTCTGTCTTTTCTCCCTTTGACAAAAGAAGAAGCGATCCTCTTTCACATATAACTTCACTTCTCCCTCAGCCTTGAAAAAAATTTTCCAACGTCTCATTCATTGGTTCTGTGGTTAGGCCCTCCTGGAGCCAATCCTCCTCGTTGACTGGAGTTATGCTGCCTCTGAATTTGAAAATGCCTACATTGACTACTAGCTTCCTTTTTGCTATATCTGTTACGGATCACAGAAAATTAAAAATACTTAAAGTTTCCTTTCTTAGGCTGCTGATCCTGTATATAGCAATTATTCATCTAGAACACAAAAAAAAAACTGTCTATAAAATCTACAAAGGAACAAATAAAATGCGGCAAAGCACACGTTTCAAACCAAACAAAAAGAAACAAAGTTATCCAGAAATGTTACAAATAAACAAATAAAATACAGAAAAAATTGCATTTCAAAATAAACAAGAGATCATCTAATCTAATAGGGCATTCAATCAGACATTTTATAGAAGTTAGAACTTAGTTATAAATTTATATGCTATTTCCAGTGATTAATATTTATTATTTAAGCTTCCTTGTCCTAGAAAAAAAAAAACTTCACACATGTTACGCTGCAGAGATACTAAGCAACACAAATACAGAAGTATACAGTACACTATTCAAATTTCAATATGAGGGCAAGTTTTTCTTCTGCCTAAAATCATGAAAGCTACCTCCACTAGGTCTCCAGCCTTAGCAACTACTCTTTTGATCAAAACTTCCTCTGAATTGAATCCTAATTCCTGCAAAATCAGGATTTGCAAGTTAAATGAATTGATGGAAAACTAAAATTCTATAGCAGTTAATTGAATGGACTAGACCAACCTGCATTAGCTTTGGAGGTCTGAAAAGTACAACATCATCCACATCTGGTCTCCGAAAATAATAAGAAATCTATGATGAGTCAAGACAAATCCAATAAAAGAAGCATCAGTATTTACTATTTATAATCAATGATCACATGATTTCAAGAAAGAAATGCATAGCATCGCATCTTTGATCTTAGAAAGTGCACAATTTGTAGTAATATAAGAAAAGATAATTTTATTGTTGTCCAACAAGTGACCATAAAAGATACATCCAGTGTCAATACAATGAGGGACTAACAGATACCTCCAGTGGGAATACAATGAGGGAGTGCCAAATCAACTCCTAGGTCTCCAGTGTGAATAAAAGGCACATTTAATTAAACAATGATGCATTTTTCTGCAGATAAAGACTGCAATTTACATTCTCAATGTTGTCACTGCATGTCCAATGCTACTTCTTTCACACTTGCCATTTATCCTTCCAAGAGATACCTTTAAGATAAAAGGACGACAATTCAGAGGTCTCTTCTAAGTTTTACACAGTAATGGAACTAAGAAATTTACATTAACTTACTCAGTTTAAAAGGAATATGACATCCAACCTAATGGAAGTGTCTTTACATATATTTGTTTGGGGCAACAAAGCAGGGGAAAGTCCTCTCTCTAATTTATCGAAAGGGAGGTGTGCACTCTACCAAGCGAGAAAGGAGGCTATTGATTCACTGACATCCACTCTCAGGGTCCAGTTCTGACGGAAAAATGGATCGTAACGGTTAAAACCTAGGGAGGCCCCATGGCAGATTCTTGTTAAACAGCGACAAGAGAATCAGAGGACCATTTTGAATTTGTTATGAGATTCAAGGGGCCTATTCAATCAAAAAAGAACACAAGAAGGGAGTCTTTCCTTGATCAGTGTCTCACTTTTGTACTTCCGCCTCTAGCTAAGCAAACCCAATCGATGATGCAATACTCATTTCACCATCCCAAGACATCGTCAAGCTAGCACCATCTCTGGTACATCAATAGGAAAATTGATATCTCTTCAGAGTCCAGACGCTTCATCTCAACAATAATAGTTAGAGCAATTAGCTCCCACAACAACAGATATTTTGCAACTAAGACCCATATGTTCCCCCCCAAACTACAAATAGTCACAATAGTGTGATCCCCAAACTATAGCAGCAGATAATTTGGGGACAAAAGATTGGCGACTCAATCATATCCAGTTTTGGGCATAGATCCATCATCAAATTCACAATATATACAACAACATGTGGGTCTCCTAATTCTTTGAAGTTTGATCGTGGCTCCTGATGATGTTTCCAGCAGAAGCAGCCCTTATCATTCATGTTAAACTTCTAATTCTAGATCTGATTTAATATTCCTAGTGAATTATTAACCCAGAAAATTTTTAATCTAAATCTATTGTATATGAAACACTGGAATTTTAACTCAGAAATTTTCAGTGGAAGCAAACACAAGAAATAATTCTCACACACAGGAAAATTTACCCTTAAACTGAAGTTCACTTTATTTATCAGAATATTGAGGGCTATCTAACTGGGAAAATGGCCCATAGAGAAAATATGGAATTTGCAGCAATTAAATATCGCTGAACACAGCCCAGAAAAAACACCAAACTATAGAAAATCACACTTGCACACCGTTGTACAAATAGTGGGCAGAAGATTGAACTCAGCCATATGGCCTGTACAACCCTCAATTCGCAGTAGCATGTACAGTCCTCAGATGAGCCCTGGCTGTAGTTCTTGATCTCTAAAACTCGCCCTGGGTTAGCCTCAAGCTGTGCCCTAACCGCTTCCTCTACCTCTGCAATTTTGCTGCCTTAAAATTCACTCGGTCTCTACTGAAAAATACAGCCAGATCTGTCCTCAACTCTTGGCCTCTCTTTTCCTTTACTGCTGCCCCTTTTCCTCTACTTCCTGGCCTCTATTTTCACAATCACTATGTCTCACACTCACTGAGAATTTCTTTTCTCAAAACTGTGCCTTCTTCTCTCCTCGGGCTGCCTCTTATAATTCTATGGTGAATTAAACCCCTAACCCTAATCTCCAAAGTGATTGACAGTTGAGATAGATCTCATCTCACTTGAGATCAACAGTTGAGATTAAATCTAAGTCACTAATGTAATTAACTTACATTTCCTTAGACTTTCCTAGCTCAATAGCCAACATTAATAATTAACACACTTTCCCTAAGTTAGACTTTGGAAAATTATAAAAAATAACTTAATTAATTGAGGTTAATTAAGAAAGCTTCCAAAGTGAAACTTGGGAGGACTCCCACATGCTTGGAACCTAGCCTATGTAGAAGCACTTATCTACTGCTAAACTTTAGCACTCCCTCTTAGCAAGGAAGGTATTCTGCACCATTCCTAGCATATTTCTATTGAAGACAAACTTCCCTTTTATCAAGGGCTTGGTCAGAATATCTGCAACCCACTCCACTGTGGGGATATACTGAAGCTTCACTACTCCTCTCTAGATTCTGCCTCTGATGAAGTGATATCTGATATCAATATGCTTAGACCTATCATGAAATATTGGATTATTAGAAAGTGTAATACAACTCCAATTATCACAATAAATCAATGTAAGCTCCAACTCTCAACCAAATAGCCCAACAAATAACTTGTGAAGCCAAATAGCCTCACAACTGACCAAACTTGCTGCCATATACTCTACCTACATCTATTGATCAAAGTGCCATGGAATCTCGCTTCCTTTCGAACCATGAAATCTCCAACAACATGAAATTACTGTCGATCCCAAGTTGAGGCAGCACCATGAGGTGCTTTTCCTATCCATTGCATTTCCGGCCCAATCTGAGTATGTATACCAATATAGCTTCACTCCATCACTCACAACATATCTCGGCCTATTGTCGCAAAACCAAGCAAGCCTTGGAGAGGGAAATCCTACAAGGCATAATGTAATATTCCAAATTAGCAGTCAACTAATTGGACTATTAATTTTGATTAATTTTGCCTTTTTCCTAATGTTCAGCAGAAATAAAGTGGGTAAGGGGACCCACAAATAAACTATGCATCTAAAGTGTTTTCTTAAAGTCACTAGAGGCAAATATTGAGGTTGAAGTGGGGTCCATGTGGCCACCCACTCGAATGAGGCAACGTCCTAGTGGCAGCATGGGGGAGGCAGTGCAGTGGGCAACACAGTGAGCAGCGCAGAGATAGGCCAGAGGAGGGGAAGCGCAGTCTAGTTGGGCCCAAGGGAACGTTGGAGGCTCGACTTGGACAAAAGAGGGTGAAAGTAGCTCATTCCTCATTCATTCATCCATCTATTTTATGTCTGGTTGACTGTAGCACGCTTGAGTTGTTTAGCCAAGTCTGTAGTGTTTAACACAGAGATTTCCAAGCGAAGATCTCAACCTCTGTTGATCAGTGGTTGTCAGTGATGTCAACCCAAGTAGCACCAGGGGCTACCCCGATCTTGCATGGGAATTTTGACTTGAAAACTTACTCTATTCCGAGTTGAGGATATTTTGGATGGTTTCCACTTGCCGAGATGTTTCCATTGATATATGGCATGCCACGTAATTCTTCATGGTTTGAGAGATATCCGTGTTTGAAGTTAATAACCCCAGTTAGTGGGATAAAGCCCCATGGGGTTGTGGAATGACACTAATCATTGGTTGTGGTCATTGAATAGTCAATAATTAATAATTTTTTAAACTCCTAAAATCCCTCCAACGTTCACATGTTGAAGACCCTCTCAACCTAAGCATTTATATAAATTGTGACCCTCATATCTGTAGAAATTTCTGAATCTTATATCTTATGCAGAAATTATTATTGTTAATCCGATTAAGCTCCTCCTACTTATATAAGTTATCAACTGAATAATTTCAAGTTAACATCGAAGAAAAACACATAACAAATCTCTACCAATCCAAATCTAGAATAAGCACATGCACACATTGACAAAGTGACAATTATTTCTGGACAAATAGTCCCCGGAAAAACCCAAGGTGGGAATACTGGTCTCTGGCTGTTGGAGGGTTCTATTATTAAGAATATTTCTGAATACACAACTCCGAGTTCCATATCTGTAAAACCCGACAGAGAAAACTCTAGATCTACAGCTCACTAGCTAATCTAGGGCCAAAATAATGACTGATCCACACCCTCAAATGGGATTTACAGGACTCGGCCAAATCTAGGCCTAGAAACCCCAGTGCTGCCCCTGAAAGGCTTTGCGTCAGCCTCTGAAGCCCCTGAAAGCCTCTGCATCAGCCTTGGATGGCCTCCAAACACTCAACGTTGCTCCAGAAGGGACTGTGTTACCCAGAATGGGTGACGCAGTCACTACGCTGCCCCTAACGGTCTCTGCATAACCCCTGAAGGGTTTCTTGAAAATTACGATGTCCTTGTTGTTGCTACTGTTGCTGCCTTCCTCTGCGTTGTCCTTGAGCTGATCTCTTCTCTGCCTCTTATGTATTCTAGACCCTGGGATCAGATCATCCCCTTGGTCTAAATTCCCCTCTCTACAGCTGAAACTCTTCTGAGTATTCTTAGCAAACCCTGCCCTAGAATCTCAGCTTAGCTTCAGTGCTCTGCCTCTGTGTGTCTTTACAAATAACTCCAAGCCTTTCCTTTATACTTTTCTCGTTGACAAATCAACGGCCATGATCAGATCTTGAATCAATGGCTAAGATTAAAAGAAAGCTTGATCTGTGTGACTTAAAACAATTTCATCACATGTTTAATTAAATTCACTTTAATTATTTTATATTCCTAAATTTTAACTTAGGAAATACACTTAAAATAATTAATTAATTTAATATCTCCTAAACTAGATGAAATTTCCCAAATTCATTTCTAGGTCTTGTAGATCAGGTGTACTCTAGTCCTTCCTCAAAATTTGGGACTTAGAGCACAACTGATGCTACCCCAAATACACAAAATCTCAACACTCTCTCTTAGCATCAAGGGTGTGCTCTAGCAATATATCACATTATGCATTACATGACTTTGAGTACTGGTTTTGTGCTGCTGAAGCTTAGCCTACTGCCATTCAACTCTGCACCGCTGCTGCCATTCTGTACTGATGCCCATGACTCTGCCACTGCCACTGCAACCACTGTACTGCAACTCCCTCTCAATATGTTGCATCTGTGCTGCTCATAGCACTGCCACTGCTGATCTGCTGGACTGCAACTTCAGTTGTTGAGAGAAACAACTGAATCTCTTGCCCAATATTTGAAAAACAAGTCAGATGGGCTGCATCCTAATCACTAAAGCTCCATAGGCTACAGATTTGTGCTAGAATCTAAAGAATGATGCACAACTACAACTCTGCCTGCATAATCAGACTCCCTCTGCACTACTGAAGTCACGTCAGCTCCTTGTGCTGAAATCTATCACGTTGCTGCTGCACTGCGCTGTCCCTTTGAAGCCTTCTGTGTTGCTGTAGCTTTGCACTGCGTAAGCAGCACTGCACTACACTGCTGAAGTCACATTAGCCTCTGTGCTGCTACTGCTTCTACGTTGTTGTTGCTTTGCTCTGTGCTGCTCCTCCCAGCCTTCAAATCTGCCTCTGCTTTTGCCTCATCTGTGATCTATGCACCCACTGCTCCACTTGTCCCGCTACTGTCTTAAGGCTGTCGTAGCTCGCATGTGATCCAAGAGATGAGCTGCTCAAGGATCTCACCCCCCTTCCATGTAGCTCTTCTACATGTCCATGTCACCCCACCTCCGTGCTTCATGAGAACTCATGGTTGCATCATCTTCTGACCCATCATCTGCCATAGCTACCTTGGAAGAAGATGCTTCCTTGTCCCTTTTCTTCTCCAGACAATGGCTGGAAAAATGTCCCATTTAGCCACACTGGAAGCACTTGATCTTTGAAAGATCCTTCTTCTTCTTTGGCTGCTTCTTCGATGCCAAGGTTGTACCTTCCTCATCTTCCCTCTTCACTTTGCTCAACGCAGGGCTCTGCTGCCTCTTGTTGAATCTACGTAGTTCTTCTTGCCGCAGGATTGACCACAAGCTGTCCCAATCTGGGAGGTCCGCTCTGCCCAAGATACTTTGGACAAAGGTTTCCCACTCATCTGTGACTGCATTATCATCTACGGTTGCAGTCAGTTGATCACTGATTACCTGCAATCTGAAGAGGAAGTGTTCCATGTCTTCTCCCTTGGTCATCATGAATGACCTCATTTGGATCTCCAACAACATTTTCCGTTGGATTGATTTTCCCTCATACAGGGAAGTCAAGGCCTTCAACATCTCGTTAGTTGTCTTCTTTTCAGCTATGTGTGGTACTATATGGTCCTTGATACTATCCATAATCAACCGCTTGGCATGCCCAGCAGCTTCCGTATGCTTCCGTAGGAGTTCTGCATCTGTCGGTGTGGCCAGAGTCTGGTCTACATGGTCTCTTAGATTGTATGCCTCAAGGATAATTAGGATCCTTGCTTTCCAAACCAAAAAGTTTGAGAGGCCCTCTAGCCTATCCTGATCACACAGTCCATGAAGAGCCATCTGCTCATAACTTGTCGGAGCTCCTCCTCTCTATACTAGAGATCTGGATCTAGGGTCCTTTACAAACTAGGCACCCTCTGCTCCCTCTGACAATTGATTTACCTCCTTGGAAATCTACCAAATCAACTATGATTCAACTTCTTCTTTGATCCTCTGATCAAACTGCAAGTTTCCTTTGGAAAGAAACTCTCTGAGAAGTTGATCTCCTCCCAATCTTTGTCACTTGTGCTAAGGCTAAAAATCTGAAAACTTCACAAATTTAACCCCACCAGCTCTTCTGAATTTTTGCAACTTTTATGCAAACTTTTATGGATCCGATAGATTCAAATCTGAATCACACTGGCTGGCTCCAGACCCAACCAAAACTGTTTCTGAGCTTCCTCTATGCATTAATTGTGTGGGCTTGCTAGGACACAACACTGGACAATGTCACCCTTCCCTTTGCGTGAATCTGCTCCTGAAAACTACGTTGTCCCTTCAGATCTGCTTCTTTGCTGCTTTTCCAGCTGTGCTTTTAGCAGCTAGATCTTTCAGATTCTCCTACTGGTGACCCTTCTAGATCTACAATTGCTCTGATACCATGTAGAAATTTATGAATCTTATATCTTATGCAGAAATTATTACTATTAATCCGGTTAAGCTCCTCCTACTTATATAAGTTATCAACTGAATAAATTCAAGTTAACATCGAAGCAAAACACATAAAAGATCTCTACCAATCCAGATCTAGAATAAGCACATGCACACATTGATAAAGTGACAGTTATTTCTAGACAAATAGTTCTCGGAAAAACCCAAGGTGGGAAAACCGGTCTCTGGTTGCTGGAGGATTCTATTATTAAGAATATTTTTTAATACACAACTCTGGGTTCTAGATCTGGAAAACTCGACAGAGAAAAATCTATATCTACAACTCACTAGCTGATCGAGGGCCAAAATAATGACTGATCCACACCCTCAAATGGGATTTACAGGACTCAGCCAAATCTAGGCCTAGAAACCCCAGCACTACCCCTGAAAGGCTCTGGGTCGGCCTCTGAAGCCCCTGAAAGCCTCTGCGTCAGCCTTGGATGGCCCCCAAACCCTCAGCGTTGCTCCGGAAGGGACTGCGTTACCCCAGAATGGGTGACGCAGTCACTACGCTGCCCCTAAGTGTCTCTGCGTAACCCCTGAAGGGTTTCCTAAAAATTACGTTGTACTTGCTACTGTTGTCGCTGCTGCCTTCCTCTACGCTGTCCTTGAGCTGATTTCTTCTCTGCCTCTTGTGTATTCTAGACCCTGGGATCAGATCATCCCCTTGGTCTAAATTCCCTTCTCTGTAGCTAAAACACTTCTGAGTATTCTTAGCAAACCCTACCCTAGAATCTCAGCTTAGCTTCAATGCTCTGCCTCTGTGTGTCTTTACAAATGACCCCAAGCCTTTCCTTTATACTTTTCTCGTTGACAAATCAATGGCCATGATCAGATCTTGAATCAATGGCTAAAATTAAAAGAAAACTTGATCCGTGTGACTTAAGACAATTTCATCACATGTTTAATTAAATTTACTTTAACTGTTTTATTTTCCTAAGTTTTAACTTAGGAAATACACTTAAAATAATTAATTAATTTAATATCTCCTAAACCAGATGAAATTTCCCAAATCCATTTCTGGGTCTTGTAGATCATGGGTACTCTAGTCCTTCCTCAAAATTTGGGACTTAGAGCACAACGGATGCTACCCCAAATGCACAAAATCTCACAATATCCTCTTGATGCAAGGATTTAGCTACTTAAATCAGGTCACCGTGGCATTATCGCTATAACTTTTTTTTTTTTGTGAAGCTTCACATGCTGAAAAAATCCCATTTGAGCCAAAATCTTGATGAAGCGCATGATTGAATTTCAGATATTGGTTCACTATATTTTCGGAGATATAATCTGAGAAAGTTAGGGTTTTGCAAGCTCTCGAATTTCATGTCAAAATGGTGACCTTGGGAAAATCGTCATAACTTTCTCTCTAAGCATTGGATTCAAATTTCATAAAAAGTGACAGAAATAGGACGAAATGTAGTTTGTTGGATATCATTTTCAGGACCGAAGGTTGAAACAATGACACGTGGAACTTCGTACAAGTTCTCTCTACTGAACTAGTCTATAATCAGGACATCATAGGAGATTGGGCATAATTATTTCTTGAAGAATCCAATATTGATCAAACCTTTGGGGTTGGAAAGAGACTCAGAGGGCTACCACAGGGCACAATTTCAGACCTTGGAGATCCGAAATTACATAGATACAGTAGATTCAATATCGAGCTTCTAGAAGGAAAGAAAAAATATGCATTCGAGGATCACTGTAGTAGGGACAACACATCAACGGTCAAGGGTAAGTCTGCTACAACAAGGTATGTATGATTAGTGTTTGAATTTTAATATGAATATCATCTGTGACGTGTGTTTTTGTAGGACAATGTAGGTATTTTGTATGTATGTTTGATTGGGTTTTTTCATAAATGTTGGATGTATTTACATTTGAAACTTGAATATTTCTCTGACATATGGTTTGTAGGACAGTGTAAGTATTTTGTTTGTATATTGGTTTGGGTCTTGTTCATTAATGCATGTGCAAGAAGGACACAATAGGACAACTCAGACACATACTAGAAGGACAATGCAATTTCAAAGTACCATTAATTGAAGCAAGCACAACAATACCTCAGCAACTGCTAGTGTTCAAAGAAGCAGTGTCAAGTCAAGTATCAGGTCGTGTCAAAAGTCAGTACTGTAAAAATCATCATTGTAAAATTGTAAAAGGGTAATTATTGTAAGAGAGTCGATCTGCCTAGAATTGGAGAGGCATTGTTGGGAGGTATAAGTGTCATTGTTGTATAATGTTATGGTAGGGTTGCAGGTCATAGTGTGAATGGGTGATTAGTCTAGTTCAAGAAAATCATTGTGGATCATTTTCCCTGGTATGGGAGTCCACACTCTTGTCTTATTTCTGATCAATATACGGTGGCAGGGAGGTGCTAAGTTGGTGCATGAAGTCACCTACAGGTTGAAGCCTATGAACACTTCAGGGCGCTAGGTCGGTCTAGGATGTTGGGACATCCATTCAGTTGACTACTGAAGAAACCAGGGCATTGAGGCGTCCTTCCAGTGGGAGCTAGAGAAGAATGATTTTCTAGAATTCTAGGAAGTTGTACCTTTCATTTCAGTTGGGGCTGAATATTAAAGAATTTATTAGAAAAGTGTTCAGTGGTTTTTGACCCGGAGAGGGTTTTCCACCTAAAATTCATGTGCCTATTGTGTTCTATTGTTTACTATTGTTACTGGATAAACATCAAGAATAATTGAAGATTAACTAATATGCTCTAAAAAGATTTAAAAGTGTTAATTGATAAGAAATAATGATTCACCCCCCCCCTCTTAGTATTTCCAAAAACCTCTACCTCAGGGGACTTCGAGTGCCTGCTCAAGAGAGGCGTACCATATGATTTTGGAGAAGCTTGCAGAGAGAGACATTTCATTCATACGCAGTCTCTTCAGGACAGTGCAGAGGTCATCTTGACTGCGCAGTGATTGCGGAGTCCAGTTGAGGGAGAGTGTTGGGAAGAAGGGAAGCAAAGCAGATTTCAGACGGAGGTTTGGAGCAGAGGCTAGCCACCTCCTACCAAGGATTCCAACAACATTTTGAGGAAAATTTTCCAGCAGTTCAGCCAGGAGACCGATTTCCCCAGCAGAGCAGCATACCAAGCCCAAGGGGGCTATTTTCCTGGGGTCAGAATTTCTAGAAACCCTTCGCGAGTTTTTGTGGGTCTTGTGAGTAGAGCTTGGGGTTTTAATCCTGGACTTTTCTACGCAGAGAAGCAGGCCCAACTCACAGTCTGATTTCAGTCAGCAGCAACAATCCAACACTGGCAGCGCAGAGAAGGAGCCACGCATAGCAATGTTCTCGTAGCGTTTTTGTCTAAGTTTGAGCTATACTTTAACCTACCTTGTGCAGGCCCAGGTGCCATCTTTCTGAGCACCTCTCATTGTACTCTTTCCCCAAAGAGATTAATAAAATGGCTCAGATGATTTTGGCTACAATTCCTATGTCTTAATGTTATTTTTTGGTTTTTTTATAGTTTTTAGTCTTGTGTGCTTTATATTATGTTACAATGGTATCAAAGCTCATAGACTTGGCTCAGCCTGTGAAGCACGCAGTCTATGACACCAGAGGATAAGAAGAACATCACTTACTGGAGACAAAGGTATAGGAGCAAAGAAAGGAGGCTCGAGGTTACACCAGACCAAGTAGACAATGTTCCGGTGGAAGAAGAGAGAGGAAAGGCACCCATGGTAGAGGAAAGAGATTATGGAAGGGAGTTTTCTCAACACCTTCTAAATTCAGTACAAGAGCTCACCAAGAGGATTGAGGAGATGGGGCAAACGATTGGCGTAAATAACAAGCAAAAGGGAATTCCAGGGGAATTCCAGATTGGAGAAGGATCCGACACTTCCCATCACCCACCTGAGCCTATCACTGTGCAGCAGGTGGTGCCACGCACTCAACCATGTTCTACTATTCCTTTTGATGCCAGCTTCTATGCAAAAGTTATTGAACTCGTTCGTCTCATATTCAGTGCCATTATTGGTCCTCAAAATCTTGATCTTCTTCCCTTTTTGATTTTCCACCAAGGCTTCGAAAGTACGAAACCACATGAAAGCATCGTCCTTCTTCTTCAAGAAGTATATCCAAGTTTTGCGAGAGAAGTCATCTATGAACGTCATATAATAAAAACATCCTCCTAAGGATGTCACGGGCAGCACACCATACAAATCAGAATGTATCAATTGCAAGCCATCAAATGTCTTTGTGACACTTGAGAGGAAAGGTCCCCTTGTATGATTTCCTTTAGCACAGCCCTGACATACACCTTCATGATCAATTTTGAACTCGGGCATCCCCATCACCACCTTCCTTGCTTCGGGAAGGGCTTTGTAGTGAAGGTGTCCAACCTCCGGTGCCAGAGTTCAGTTTGTCGGATAGTATCACATGTCATCGCTCCCAGTGGACTTCCTCCAACCTGGTAGAGTGTATCAACTCTAAACCCAATTGTGATAGCTTCCTTGAAAATATTCTTCTAGATGTGCACCTTCCCATCAACGAATGCCACATTGAAACCTTTGTCTTCCATGGCCGAAATAGACACAAGGTTCTTCTTCAAATCAAGTACATATAGTACATCTTGCAAGCAAAGGACTTGACCTTGAGATAAGTGGAAGGTCACAGTCCTTGTCCCTTTCACGGGATATGTGGCATTATCTCCAAGGATAATTTTCAGATTAACATACTTCTCAACCATATCAGAAAGTGCTTCCTTAAACCCAGTGAGGTGCCTTGAGGCACCACTATCTATCAACCAGACATCCATAGTGTTGGGTGGAGATGCAGCAGAGAGGGCAGATACAAGAATGAATTCATTTATTTTATCATCAACAACATTAGATTCCTCATACCTAGAATTTCTCAACTTTTTGAAAGGTTGCCCATTTCCACCAGAGGGAGCCTTCCTCTTCCCTTTGAACCTGTTGTTCCTTTGATTGCCATTCCTCTGGTTGTTGTTGTTGTCATCATCCCCAGGAGAATCCTTCTTGAAAGGGCATTCTATAGCATAGTGGTCGGTCTTATGACATGTGTAACATTTTCCTTTCTTTCCTTGGGCCCCTGCTCTTCCTTGGTTCCTCAGACCAACATAGCTCTTCTTCTTAGCACGAGCAGTGAAGGCAACATTACCTTCATTTTCATATTCCTTCATTCCCTTTTTCTCTTGTACGCATCTCGATAATACTTCGTCAAAATCAGGTATCACATTGTTATTGAGAATAGTAGTATTGAATACATGCCATTCAGAGGAGAGACCTCCAAGTGCGGTGAGAACCATTTCTGGATCAGCTATTGTCTCTCCAATAGCCAGAAAATTATTTCTGATTTCGATCAACTTCAGAAAATATGATTGAACGGATTGATCCCTGCCTTTCTTCAGATTCTTCAGTTGGTTCTTGAAGAAAAGGACTTGATTTGCCTTGTTGGCCTTGAACATGTTGACCAACTTGTCATACATCTCCTTGGATGTGCCCAGCTCAAAGATGTAGGCTACCAGACTCTTATGAATTGAATCTCGGACCATCAGCTTTGCTTTGATTTCCCCCTTCTTATATTTTGACATGGTGGTAGCAGGTGCAGATGATGGAGGCTCTTGGATTTTACCCTGCACATAGTCCATGACATCTTGGTCTTCCAACATAAGATCCAAGGTCATCTTCCAAGCATGGAAGTATTTCTTCCCAGTAAACTTGTCATCAGCTTTGAAGCCATTATATTTTGAGGTACCCATGCTCTTCTTCGGTGATTGCTACAAACTTGGGCTTTGTCTTCACCTCAGCTCTGATTCCATGTAAATTTTCATAGATGTTCTATGCTTGACGCAACTTTACTTTTATTCCCAATATCAAACAACAATCACATAAACAAGAAAGTAAAATGCTGATAGAACATACCAATAGATCGGCAGAAGACAAGCCAAAAATACACTTAACTTAATCAGCAAAATATATGTGGTGTGGTGCGTTACGGCGGTCAACAGGATGCTTCAACCAGCAAAGTCTCAATATGGTCAGCCAACCAGAATGTGTCACAAAACCCTCTCAAACAGCTCTATATCAGTCAACCAAAAGTCAACAAAAGTCAACGTTCTCCTAGTCAACGGTTGTAATATTCCCATTTTTGGCGACACCGACAACAGGGCCAAGTTGGTCTTCCAGAGTTAGGAGCAGACAGGTCACAGGTATAGATTGGTGTTATCAGCGGGCTCAGGGGCTTTTCGGAGGAGTTTTGAGGAGTTTTCATGGTGTCCGGAGGCATTCGCTTGATATACTCCATCATCCGAACAGTGTGGCTTTTGTTCCGATGCATTCCGATAACTTTCGGAAATTTGAGTTATTTATGGGCTTAACTCAGCTGATTATGCTCAAGGTGGCATTCCGAGAGGAATACATGATGGAACACCTTAGTGTAATAGCTCATTGGAACCAGGATGAGAATACCTACATGGTGGGATAGTTAGACACAGATTTCAGTGACCGAAGGAGGTGTGGTAGCCGATTTACCCTTTTCTGCATTAAAAATGAATATTTTATAATATTTTAATAAAAGGGAAAAGTGCTCCATGAATAAAATAATAATAAAATAATGCTCTAGAAGGCTCCAAGGGATCTATAAAAGAAAGGGAGGAGGCCATTGGGAAATATCTTTGGAGTAGATCATTTTCTTATGTATGGGAGGCTTGAGGACGTGGTTCTCTACTTCATGCCGTAGCCCCAGGACGGAAACCCAATACTTTTGAGGAGGTTTCACTCAGAGATCTCACAGAGCTTCAATGATATTGGAGTGAGGATCATTCAGATCTTCAACGGGAGCTTCAGTGGATTCAGTGGTAGCTGTTGCCGGAGGGAGAGTGCAAAAGTTCAGTTTTGGAGGCCAGCGCAG
This sequence comes from Pinus albicaulis, assembly GCA_034641835.2. NCBI lineage: Eukaryota > Viridiplantae > Streptophyta > Pinopsida > Pinales > Pinaceae > Pinus > Pinus albicaulis. The sequence goes on from CM076572.1 coordinate 369,080,829, forward strand.
TGCAGCAATTGTAGCAGATTTTCTTGAAGCCAGTTGTATTTCACTTATCTCAGCTATCTTTCATTTCGGCTTGTAACCCCAGTGATAATATAATAAAGCTGAGTTATATTCCTGCATTATGGTGTTATGGATTTGCATGTATTTGTATGTTTAATTTTACATGGCAATCTTCTGTAAGTAAATGTTGATTTTGCGGCATTTTGTGAAGTTTATTTATTTATTTGCATTTTTAGTAAAAATATCCCATCCGGGATATTACAGTGGTATCGGATCACTGATCTTGGCTCAGCCGTGGGATTGATTTGAAAAACCGAGTTAAGGGGTTTTAATTGCATATTCTTGAGTTGCAGCGGCTATTGTCCGAAGGTTATTTCGTTGAGTTGTCGGAACCGTAACTTGATTGCAGTTAGTATTGAGTTGCTTTTTGAAAGAAAATCCAGATCGTTGCCGTAGAACACTCGTATGGCCAAATTCATCCTTGTTTGCAAATTCTTGGTGCAAATATCCAACAAAATTTTAGCAAAGGGTTGCCACCGCAATAATGGTTGGACGTTTGATTCAAAAGCCATTTGCTAATTGTTAAGGAGTGAGACATCGAAGACGTCAACCAAATTATTGAGAGGCACATAAGGCCGAGTAATTGAAGACGATCAGCTCTGAGGTCTCTTTCGTGAAATTTCACGTAATTACTAGCAGAAGGGTCAAGTTTATCAAAAGGACGTCCAAATTTTATTGAAGCGAGTCTGCAAATCGATACTGAGGAGGACGCACAAGCAACGTGAAAGGCAGGACTACGTGGGAGCCATTAAATTCAAGTTGCATCTGAATATTAATCTCTAGGGCCGAGAGCGAATTGAACGGAACCATAATATTGCTTAAATGCATGTTGCTGAAGACAAGAGTTGATCTGTGCATTGGTATGAAGGATGGCGTGAAAATTAAGAACAATGGGGGCCAACAAATTGTTGATTGGTGACCAAAATCCAATTGCATAGTGGGTCACGGACTCACGAATCACCGCATTTCATTGGTTGTCCATTCAATTGTTTGCATGGAATTTTTAAATCGGGCGCCCGAATCCTTGGAAGATCGACCCATTGGTTGAGTCGATCGGGGGATCAACGAATCGCAACTGTGATATGCAGAAGAACACCATTTGCTTGGATTGAGCCGCCGAATTTCTTGGAGCACTGAGACGGAGAGATCAAAGAGTTTCATTACTAGTAGAAGGCAGGCCGAATAGGGCAGACATCAAATGTTGTTCGATGCAGCACAACTGGGTGTATTGAAGGAGCAGTAGGAGTGGGATGTTTTTTGAGAATTCTGAAGCTCAGTGGCATGTCTGTCAAATATAGTGTTGTTCTGTGTTCGTGACCACTGCACGTTGAGCATGGAGAAGAAGCACATAAAAGAGTGTGGCTTGCAAAATACCGAGGTCGTGTATTTCGATTGAGTAGGAAGCAAGACGACGTGTGCGTGACGGCAGAGACAGAGTTTCACGGAGTGCATTCACGGATATTATGGACGAGTTTCCCTAGTTCCTTGTTGCTGGCCGAGAGTTCTTTGTAGTAAAAGGAGGTCGAAATTCAGTTTCTCAGTGGGCCAGAACTCAAGCCACAACGATACTCTGATCCTGTTGGTAGATATTCCTTGAAGGGTTGGGTTCCATCTTCAAATATGGGCTCCGGAATTGACTAAAACTTAAATCAATCTCCCTAACTGCTGTAAATTGGGTCGCCGGCCGAGTTAAATCTTTGAGATCAAATCTTCAATTATGTGCAGTGACACGTAGATTTCCTGACAGCTGAGAACGGTGAGACGATTTTTCCGGACACGATTTCCTTTTCTCAGGTTGAATGTTCCAGGCAGAGTTAAATTAAGACAAAGAACCAATTGTGATATTTTATTGGGCAATTATAATTCAAATGTCAAGGTTGTGCTCGCTGTACGCAAGTAATAAAATTACAGAGGCCGCATTTCTTCTCCAAAGGGTCGAGGGTTCGACGTGCATTTTCCACAGAATTCAAAAAAAGAAAGAAAGGGGAATCCAAAGTCAAAGGTTTTTGAAGTCATCTTGTCACTCATTCTCCAGGTTCATCACTCTTTCCTATACGATTTATATTTTCAAATTGTTGGTATGATGTTGTAACGAGATCAGGCTGTCTACAAACTGTTTGACAGAAATCCTGAATATCAACTCATTAATTTTTTTTTAGCTAGAAGGATGTCATAAAATGAATTTATCAGTCTTGATTACATTGGTAACATGCATACTAAATGTGGTTGTGAGCCCTGACAAGACAACAAGATTGTTGAATTCTGTCATAGCAGTGTTAGGTTGTTGAATCATGATGTTATGAACCTTGTATTGAGTCACAGTTGAGGAAGTGTTTGCATTTTTAGTGCATGGATAGTCACAAGCATTGTACTATTCAGTCTTCATATTTATGATGTTGCTAGGATCTAACAGTTCAGCAAAGAGTTGTTTGGAGTGGAATGTCCATTACATATGTAACACTGAGTTACTGTGCCTCAGAAATGCAACACTAAGTTGAAACAACTCAGAATTGCACCTACAACATTGTGCAAGCAATCTGTTTGCTAAAACATTTCACTGGAAAATATATGGCAAACTCAAAAAAACAATGACCACATCATTAGTTGAACCATGGAGGGATTCCTAAACAGATTGATGAAAATAAAAATAGAAGTTGGTTCCTTAAACTACCATGCATCAGAAGACCAAAAAACAAAACCAAACAGCAGACCCTTTTCAAGAGGAATTTATGCCATCCTTCAAAAGGAACAGCCAAAAGATTTGCAGGAAGAATTGGGAGTTGGTCACAAAATCCTTGCACTTGGGACAGATTTGAAACACATGAAGATGACATGGAGAGTTCTATCCAAACTTGATGAACTTAATGAACTTCTGTCCAAAATAAGCCAAGAAGAAGGGAAGAAACTGATTTGAGCTCTAAAACCAGCTATGCTTGCTCTTATACAGCCCAAATTCTTGGAGGAACCTTGTGAAGGGGTCACACTTCCAGTCACAACTTGTCTCTGTAACATCATGAAGTTAACCGCACCTATAGCTCCATACAATGATGATGTTATGAGGAGGATTATGAGATTGATTGTAGAGACTTTTCAGGATTTGGACAACAGTACAGGCTCTACCTTCAGGAAGAATCTTGAGATTTTATGGGGTATGGCCACATTCAAGACTTATGTCATCATGTTTGACCTTGAGTGTGATGACCTGATTTTGCAGATGTTCCGATGCTTCTTCAGCATTAGGAGACATCATCCTGATACTGTCATAGCACACATGCAGTCCATCTTGTCATCATGTATGAGAGACCATGAGATCATTGGCCGAGAGTTGCAGACCCGGTTGTTGAGCATTTGGAGGAAAGAGCATTTGATCTCACTTGCTGCTTATGAGCTAGCCCAAGGGCTGGTTGAGCAGAATATTGGGCTATTCAGGAGACAGTTAACCAAGGAGGAGCTGCTCCAGTTTGGTGGGTCAGGCAGCAGAAATGAGCTGAGGAGGAAGGGACTTTGCTTCACTTGCAAAGAACCTTGGGGGCTTGATCACTCATGTTTGAGAGATGTAGATGAGGTGGCAGAGGTAGAGCAGGTAGACATTCCTTCTGTATGCCAGGATGAGGATTCTTCTTCAGATGAGTCCATGGGATCATATGAGGACGCTTCTGGGGAGCGAGAGCAGCCATGCAGAGATGATGATGACAATAGACCAGAGCTGTGTTCTAGTGTGCAGGGTGAGCAGTCATGGGACTCTATGAGAGATACTCTAGGTGATGAGTCACTTGTGACGATTCAGCCAGAGCAGCATATGATGGAGCCTGAGTCAGCAGAGGAGGATACTATGGACATCAGGCATGACATTTCCTTGGGTGAGGTCCAGATGGGCGCCCACATTGAGCCTATGATGGGTATGCGGCTAACATTGGGGTCAGCCTTTGAGGTGGAGCAGTCAAATGCACAGACACCGAGTACAGTGACAGCAGCTACAGATCCATATCCTCTGGAGATGTTGGAGGTTGATGAGATAGTTTTGTAGGGGGCTAGTAGACAGCAGGAGCATTACATTCCCAATCAGGAGGGGGATGAGCTGTTGGAGACGGTAGAGCATCCATTGATGGGTGGACACATTGATGAGGTACAGATAGATGTACATGCAGTCAGTAGAGCTGCAGTACTGGCAGTGAGTAGCTCTCTCCAAGAGTACATCGATGGGGCTTGCAGCATATCTTGCCCACTTTGGCCCATTATAGAGAGAGGGGCCTTCTTCTACAGGCAGATTTCGTTGGCAGACGAGACAAAGCAGCGTGAGTTGATTATGAGCTGGCGACAGTTCTCGAGGCATATTCCGTATATAGTTGGCACTATAGTGGATTCTTCTTCCAGGATAGATTGGCGGGAGATCATGAGTTGGTACTCTCTTGATGGCACGGTATTTTTCGTGGGGAGCATAGTGGAGCAGGGGCCCTTAGACATAGCAGATATTACAGATTCCAGCTGGCAGTGGGGCCCAGGTCATCATTTCGTTAGCACTCCATCCCACTTTCAGGAGAGCAGGATCAACATGGGATTGAGTCACGACTTGGATTGGAGAGAGGTGATGAGTTGGTATGCAGTTGGTGGGGCAACTTATATAGTTAGAGGTACAGCACAACAGGAACCAGGGAGCATTGATGCTTGTTGGCCGGCTTCACTTCATGGGGCATCAGCTATAGCCAGGGGCAGTGCGCAGCCCGAGCCGTGGGACTTGGGCGATGATTGGCCAGGGTGGCGATGGGATCCAGGAGGATTGTTTGTTGACTGGGATAGAGAGAGATCAGTTTGGGATCCCGGCATTGAGGGGTCTGTTCCGAGAGGTTTGACACAGGTGCATAGCAGCACCCAGAGGCTGGTATGGGATCCTGGCATTGGGTCTGAGATGCGGCGGGCCAAAAGAGTGGCCCACATATATCGATTTCTTGAGGGCAAGCAATCTTGGGGCGGAAGGTCTGTAATATTCCCATTTTTGGTGACACCTATGACAAGGCCAGGTTGGTCTTCCAGAGTTAGGAGCAGACAGGTCACAGGTACAGATTGGTGTTATCAGCAGGCTCAGGAGCTTTTCGGAGGAGTTTTGAAGAGTTTTCATGGTTTTCGGAGGCATTCACTTGATATGCTCCATCATCCGAGCAGTTTGGCTTTCATTCCGGTGCATTCCGATAACTTTCGGAAATTTGAGTTATTTCTAGGCTTAACTCAGCTGATTACACTTAAGGTGGCATTCCGGGAGGAATACATGATGGAACACCTTAGTGTAATAGTTCATTGGAACCGGGACAAGGATACCTACATGGTGGGACAGTTAGACACGAATTCCAGTGACCAGAGAAGGTGTGGTAGCCGATTTACCCTTTTCTGCATTAAAAAGGAATATTTTAATAAAAGGGAAAAGTGCTCCATGAATAAAATAATAATAAAATAATGCTCTAGAAGGCTCCAAGGGATCTATAAAAGAAAGGGAGGAGGCCATTGGGAGATATCTTTGGAGTAGATCATTTTCTTGTGTATGGGAGGTTTGAGGACGTGGTTCTCTACTTCATGCCGTAGCCCCAGGACGGAAACCCTCAAGTGATTTGTGAGTATTGGACGGAAACCCAATACTCTTGAGGAGGTTTCACTCAGAGATCTCACAGAGCTTCAGCGATATTGGAGTGAGGATCATTCAGATCTTCAACTTACGGTGGATTCAATGGTAGGCATTTGCGGAGTGGGAGAGTCATGATAGTTCGGTTTTGGAGAACCCCGGTCATGATGCGTGATTATGTGATTTTCTTGAGGCCAGTTGTATTTCACTTATCTCAGCTATCTTTCATTTCAGCTTGTAACCCTAGTGATAATATAATAAAGCTGAGTTATATTCCTACATTATGGTGTTATGGATTTGCATGTACTTGTATGTTTAATTTTAGATGGCAATCTTCTATAAGTAAATGTTGATTTTGCGGCATTTTGTGGAGTTTATTTATTTATCTGCATTTTTAGTAAAAATATCCCATCCGGGATATTACAGAGAATAGCTTCAAAATTTGTGAAGAGGGAGGGGACCCACCATCGCAGTAACCTAGGAAAAATCTAAATTTTTCCTTGGGTCAATTCCCGGGAAATTGATGTCCTAGGTGACCCTTGAGGGGTAGACTTGGGGAAAAGTGAAAAAAGTAGAAAATTATGGAAAAAATGATCACCCATATATGGATCAGTGGCTTAGTTCAGTTGGGTAGATGGAGTCAAGGATGATTAATGAGTAAGAACTTGGTTTCTTGGTCAAGGAGGCTTGAAAAAACAACTTCATCCAATATTGGTGTAGAGAGAGGAATAACAGAATTTCAAGCATTTATACTTCCAACAAAGAGTGAAATATTATTGAAAAAACATATCTCTATGAAATTTCATTCATATGACATTGGCCCATACATTAAATTAGCTAAAACATGCTCAATTCCACATTTTAATCATGTAGCAACTAGCCCTAGCTTTAGCAGTATGAAGCAACAAGAATAATATCAAAAATCACTTACAATGCCATAGAGTTAACAAAGCTCCAAGAGAAGAAAAATATCTCAAATCCATACATCAAAATTCATCCATCTCCAAAAAAAACTCCTCCAATGAAAAAGTACGAAATTCTCTATGAGAGAGACATCCAATCCAAAGTGTGATGATACAAATGAATGTAGTTAACATGAATATATAGGCTCCTAAGGAGCTTGAATTACCTATGGGGTCTCTAATGGCTCTAATAATAAAACAATGTGTAAATAACACCCCTATTGGTGACAAGCCCAACAATTTAGCTCATAGGAGTAAAAATAAGCCACTCAAGGGCCAAATAATGATGTATACATGTCATAGGGCCCTCCATGAGGCCTAGTAACACCCTAAAGTGACATAATGAGGAATAAATTCCTCGCAATATGATGGACAAAGAGGTGGCCCCTTGTTCTCCAAGTATTAGACCTGTGGTGCTCCCAGTGGGTGTGGGGGCACATAAATGATCCCATGAGTCTCCAAATGGATCGGAGATGCCTGTAGATGCTCTGTGATGGATCATATGCTGGAATAAATGTCATTTGGTCCTCATACAAGCCCTGGAGCACCCTCCAAGTGTGTGGTGCACTCGTCAGGTCGTTTGGGCATGATGCATCTTCCTCATCCAAGAGTGGATGTCTAGTAACCCTTGAACATATGCAGGGGTCCATGAAGCGTTTTATGCTGCTATGGAGGCTCATACCTCTCGATACACACCCTATGTGTGCGAATGTAGCCCTCGGGGGTCAGGATCCCATATAGGGAGAGTCGAGAACAAACCCAAATGGAAACCACCTGTAATCCTGCATAAGATCCAATGTATCCCCCTAGGCTTTGAGTGCAACCAATCGTAAGAATAATCATGGAATAGAGTTTACAAACCATGGATGGAAAAATAGGCACTTCATAATGGCATGCCCTTCCGTAGTGGGCTTTGGCGTGTGATAGTGTCTCTAGGTTCCAAAGGGGGTTAATCAAGCACCTTGTTAGGTGGTTTCAGCCCATAAAGGGGATAGTATGTCCAAGGTACATCCCTTGTTGAGATTTTGGGGTAGCATCGGATGTGCTCTAGCTCTAAAACTTTGTGTAGGGGCTGGAACACATGAGATCTCCAAGACCCAAAAAGCGTTTAGAGAAATTCCATCTGGTGTAAAAGTTATTCAAATAATTAAACTTTTTAATGAGGACCCTAAGTCTAACTTAGGGAAATTAAAAAATTAAATTGAATTAATTTACACATATGATGAGAATGTTCTAAGTGACGTGGATCAAGAATTATTTTAATCTTAGCCGTCGATTAGAGATTAGATCACGATCGTTGGTTTTCCAACGAGAAAAATATAAAGGAAAGGCTTGGGGTCAGTTGGAGAACACACATAGCGGATGCACTGAAGCTTAGTTGAAATTCTGGGGCTGGGTTTGCTGAGGATTTCGAAGTGATTTTGCAATGCAATGAGGGGTAGAGATTGGCACAGGATGATCTGATTCAAAGCCGAGAATACTGGCACGAGATGATTTGATCCAAGGCAGAGAATACAACACCAGAGAGGCAACATCATACCAGGCAACGCAGAGGCCAGCCAGAGTGATAGAGTCCAGCCAGGACCATGCAAAGGACTGCGCAGAGGGAGCGTAGGCCCAGTCAGGGTGATGCATGCCCAACCAAGGCAGCGCAGAGGCAGCGTAGACCCAATCAGGGTGATGCAGTGGGTCCGCTGGCCAAGAGAGGCTGATGCAAGGGCTGGAGGAGCAGTGTTGGGGTTCCAGTAGGCCAGAAAGGGCTCGTTATCTATAATTCCCAATTGAGGGTATGATTCAACCATATTTTCTATCTCCGAATGATAAGGTACAACTGCCGTGTAATTTCTCTGTAGGGAAAACCAGTTCTGGTGCCCAAAATGTTGTATTCAGATTCTGCATAATAATAAAGCCCTCTAAAGTTGTTGCATTGGTTTTCCTGCATTGGGTTTTTTCGGGGACATTTGTCCGAAAAATCCGTGTGTCATTTGTCATATGTGTGTGATGTTCAATAAATGATTTATTTGTGTAGGTTTTTATTTGTGTTCACTTCAATTTTTTTTCTGAATATTATGTTAAATAACTTATGTAATAAATCAAGTTGGAGAAGTAAATCAATAGTTAGCAGTAGGATTTTTGTAATAAGGATTCAGAAATTTTCACATCCCTCTAATGGGGGTGTCAAGTGATAAATAAGTGGAATGGAATAGGGAGTGAGAGGGGCAATCTTGGGTCACATATTGGAGCATAGGGGTAGCCAAATGGAGGGAAGCCAACACCTGGGTATATAATGTATAGGAGGGAGCAATCGTGATACATGAGGTACCCCAGCCTTGAGTTTTCCACCCTTCCTTATATGCCTTTTGCTTTTCATGAATTTTCTTTAATTAACTGCTTGGGGCTCAAAGGAATAAGAGCATGATGTGTAAGATGTAGCAGTGATTACCCACTTTCAGGTAGGGTGTTTTATTGCCCTCCAAGGGTTGGGACAATCATGGGTTCCTGAATGATAAAAGAGGCTCATCTAGGGCCTATGGAACTAGGGTGATGGCCATGGATTGGGGTAGAGCTCATGTATTGGTTTTTGCCATGTGCTAATAATTTCTTTCCTACCATCTTTTCCATTTTGTGGTACAATTTCCTATTAAATGTGGCCAATTATGCTTTTTCCTTTTCTTTTAGTTGCATCAACCTCTGGAGCATCGTTCCAGGCCTGACCCAAGGTGGGGCCAAGGGGATAGGAAAGCTGACCCTATGTGGACCCAGAATGGAAATGTGGACCCAGGTGGGATAAATGATGAATGTGGATATAGTGAGTGGAAAGGGAGTAATATATGTGGATAAGGGAGCGGGACCACGCACCTAAAGTGGGCTTTTCCAAGTAGTACCACCCTAAAACCAAATGGTCAATAAAGGAGATCCCATGGGACTAAGGTCCAAAGGTAACACCCAAAAGAGATCAAGGGGACAAGATCACAAACTAAGCCCACTCTTTCGGCCGAATCCCCCCATCAATCCATGCCCACAAGTATCCATGATAAGCAAACCCAATACTCAATTACCAAATGACAAGAGATACCTTTAGATTCAAGATGCCCACCTTCAAACATACGATCAACACAGGTGGATGAGGGACCACATGGCTGGCTCAAGTGGCAGAGAAATGGCACAATGAGCTAGTAGGAGGCTGAAAGGGGATGTTGGCTACCAGTTGAGCTCCATCATAGAGAAAATTTTCTCCTAGGGATATCACCCACGAAGTGGTGGGTAACATCTGGCTCCAATTGGGACGTGATATCTCGAAGAAGTGGGTGAGGCTACACGAATGGAGGTCAAGACAACTCCAACAATCTCTTGGTCACCGTAGACCTGTTATCTACACATGTTAAAGATCGTAGCTATGGGGGCGCATTTTTTTCACGACGTCTAATGATCACCCATGCTCAATGTTAGCCCATAAAACTGAAAAGAAATAAACATGCATATTTAATCTAAATACAATATAATCTATCATGAGAAATATCATATGTTGTTAGTTCTAATGCAAAAATCATCATGTAATTCATCCTACCCTAACAATGCATATAGATATGCTACCAATAAGTGTAATCATAAAGCCATTGCAACCAACATATCATGATATCAATATAATTATGCCTGCCAGTATGATTACTCATGTAAAAACTCTTAAATCTAATGTGGTCATAATCATAGAGGATGAAGAGGGTGGGAGGCAGGGGAACATGATCCGCCTTTGACGTAAAACTTAAAAGGAAAGCCGAGGAGAAGGAAAATGAGTCAATCTAGAAGTGTCAGGCTTTCCCTCCAAGTACAAAATGGAGGAATGGATGATCACTCTCAAGAACTCCCTATGATGATCATTACTTATAGTATTATGTTTTGTAGATGCCACCAAGTTGTGATGAGAGGGGAAGGAATGTTGAAGGAAAGAAGAAGTGCAACAACTAGGGAGCTCAAGGTGATGGTCTCAAGGGAGAGGGGAGGGCATGGAGTGGTAAAAATCCCAATGGTATGTCGAAGGAGGTAAAGTATAGTCACCGAGGGGTTCTTCCTTGACACTACACTTGGAAAGGGACAAGGGCTCACAAACACTTAAGGTCATATGAGAAGGTGTGAGGGAATCACTTGACGGAGGCTTAAGATGATGAACAAGAGGAAAAGATGAAGGGGAGAGTGAAAAATTATATTGAACGGGTCTTTCTTCCTCCAAATCATAATCTAAAGGCTCAAGGGATTTGATTACGGAATCATAAGGAAGGTAGGTGGGAGGCTTATTGATTTCATTGTTACTAGCACCAAAGACCAAGGCTCCACTAAAATGAGAATCAAATCCTTCCAACTGCCCCTCCTCATGCAAAGGAAAATAATAATCCTCCCTCCCAAGGGTATCGATGTATATGTCATCATAAATAATACCTAAGAGAGAGGGGATACCACTTTCAACCTCCTCTTCCCTGTTGGTGTCATCATTTATAAATAGGAGAACAATCAAATTGAGGACCAACAATTTCCCATTTACCCCTTTCAATGTGGAATTAATCTTCAATGTCATCTTTCAAGGGGCTAATGGGATCACCTTCCTCAAGGTTCTTGAAAAGAGATACATCGAGAGTAATGTCCTCAAAAAAAGTTAAGGTCAGTCTCAACTTTACTTTCCATGGACTCGTCCTTCCCAACAAATGTGTTCTCAACATCATTCCATTCATCATGTGAACCGAACAAGGACTCATCTTCCTTATCTATATCTTCAAGGGTATCTTCATCTTGGTTAGTTGACCAGTGAGAGGACTCTTCTTCCCTCTTCTCTTGAAGGTATTTGCTACATGATTTTGGTGATATGCTTCAAGGAGGAGAGCATTAGTAGGGTGCTCTTTATATTCACATTTTATCTTATGAAGCTTGACCTCTTCTTCGCTAAAATGAAAGAAGACTTCATTAAAATCACATTCCCTTATTAACCCTTTGCATGACCTACTATATTCATCCATTATTTCTTGCGTGAATAGGAGGCAAAAGGATCCAACTCTTCATTATCCTCAGAGGAGATGTCATCATTGTCTTACAATTCCATTTGCTTCTTGTCCTCACTTACACTTGAGCTTTCTTCAATGCCATCTAATTGATCATTCTTTGCGGTACTTTTTGGTTGACTATAGCATTTATCATTTATTAGGTAGGTTAGGATATTGAAAGCATAGGTTAGGCGAGCAAAGTCAAATATATGACTGGGATCTGCCTCATAGAAACCCCTCATTATGTCGAGTTGCACTTGTTGTGACCTATCAAACACGAGCACGTGTTCCATATCCATACCTTCCAATACACTTTGATAAGATTGTGCATATTTTTCTGGATTCTTTTGTAGTTCTTGGATGTCTTTGTCATTGAGCTTTGCAAATATAGGATCAAGACAAACCTCCATTTTCCGATAGTCCATTTTTGATGATTTTGCATGTTAAGATTAAGATGGAGTCGCCAGGGTGAAATGAAGTGCCTTGATAGATGCTTGCTTCACCCTAGAAGCATTAACTTTGAAGTTCAATGAAGAACTAGGGCTTCGTTCTTCCAATGGAGTTGCCAAAAATGATATGTCAATATATCATAAGGGGATCAAAACACATGTCTCATGTCCCCAGCAACGGCGCCAAAAATTTTACCATTCAAACCAGCAGGAGACCTAAAGGGGTTCTAATAGGGAAATTACAAGGCCAAGGGCAACGATAGAGGTTTAGCCCACTGTCACCACGGCTAAGACTCCTTGCTCTTTACGGACTTTCACCGATGGGAGGAGTCCCAATAGCATAGGAATCACTTGTAAAGTATATGTCAATGGATAGGTGATGAGTGACCCTGAAATCCCTTTCCCTCAGATGGATTGAAGAATGCAGCTTGCTTGATCTTTAAGCAAGGGTCTTGGTTCACTAGGGGTAAGGGCTAAGGATTGGAGGGTTGAGATAAAGAGAATAGGCTTATAGACGAGGTTCTCAATCCCTAAAATCCTTGGGGAACTTGGATTCCCAAATGTCCTTTGAGAAATAATCTTTGATGAGAAGCGAGACCACACGGGGCCAAGTGGACCCAGTCCAGTTTCGGGGATGGAATGTAGCAACCAACAATGTTCCTATCCTGGATAAGGTGAGGGGAAAGGATAAAAAAGAATATTCACTTCAAAAAGGTTAAATTGATCCTATTGAGGTCTACCCTTGGGGATGCCTAGGCAGATATCGATCCTAGATCTAGGGCTCTAGATCCCTGTAGATTCCACCATGAGAATGGCTTGAAAATTTGTGGAGAGGGAGGGGACCCACCAATACAGTAACCTAGGGAAAATCAAAATTTTTCCTTGCGTCAATTCCTGGGAAATTGATACCCTAGGTGACCCTTGAGGGATAGGCCTGGGGAAAAGTGAAAAAAGTGGAAAATTATGGATAAAATGATCACCCTTCTTTAGAGCAGTGCATTAGTTCACTTGGGTAGATGGAGTCAAGGATGATTAATGAGTAATAACTTGGTTTCTTGGTCAACGAGGCTTGAAAAATCAACTTCGTCCAATATTGGTGTAGAGAGAAGAAAAAGAGATTTTCAAGCATTTATACTTCCAGAAAAGAGTGCAAGCTTATCGAGAAAACATATCTCTAGGAAATTTCATTCACATGACATTGGCCCATACATTAAATTAGCTAAAACATGCTCAATTCCACATTTTAATCATGCAGCAGCTAGCCCTAGCTTTAGCAGTATGCAACAACAAGAATAATAACATCAAAAATCACTTACAATGCCATAGAGTATATCCAACCAACAACTCATTGCAATAACAAAGCTCCAAGAGAAGAAAAATAGCAAAATCCATACATCAAAATTCATTCATCTCCAAAAAAAAAATCCTCCAATGAAGAAGTATGAAATTCTCTATGAGACAGATATCCAATCCAAAGTGTGATGATAAAAATGAATGTAGCTAACATGAATATATAAGCTCCTAAGGAGCTCGAATTATCCTAAGGGGCCTCTAATGGCTCTAATAATAAAACAATGTGTAAATAACACCCCTATTGGTGACAAGCCCACCAATTTAGCTCATAGGTGTAAAAATAAGTCACACAAGGGCCAAATAATGATGTATACATGTCGTAGGGCCCTCCATGAGGCCTAGTAACACCCTGAAGTGCCATAATGAGGAATAAATTCCTTGGAATATGATGGACAAGGGGGTGGCCCCTTGTTCTCCAAGTAGTAGACCTATGGTGCTCCAAGTGGTTGTGGGGGCACATAAATGATCCCATGGGTATCCAAATGGATCAGAGATGCCTGTAGATGCTTTGTGAAGGCTCAGATGCTGGAATAAAATTCATCGGGTCCTCGTATAAGCCCTGGAGCACCCTCCAAGTGTGTGGTGCACTTGTGGGACTGTTTGGGCATGATGCATCTTCCTCATCCAAGAGTGGATCTCTAGTAACCCCTGAACATCTGAAGGGGTCCATGAAGCGTTGTCTGTTGCTGTGGAGGATCATACATCTCGATACACACCCTATGTGTGCCAATGTAGCCCTCGGGGGTCAAGATCTCGTATAGGGAGACCAAACCCAAATGGAAACCACCTGTAATCCTGCATAAGATCCAATGTATCCCCCTAGGCTTCCAATACAACCAGTCATTAAAATAATCATGTAATAGAGTTTACAAACCATGGATGGAAAAATAGGCACTACATAATGTCATGCCCTTCTGTAGTTTTCCTTAGCATGTGATAGTGTCACCAGGTTCCAAAGGGGGTTAACCAGACACCTTATTATGTGGTTTCAGCCCTTAAAGGGGATAGTATGTCCAAGGTACATCCCTCTAATGGGGGTGGCAAGTGTTAAATAACTGGAATGGAATAAGGAGTGAGAGGGGAAATCCTGGGTCACATATTGGGGCATAGGGGTAGCCAGATGGAGGGAAGCCCACACATAGGTATATAATGTATAGGAGGGAGCAATCGTGGTACATGAGGTACCCCAACCATCTTTTGCACTTTGTGGTACAATTTCCTTTTAACTGTGGCCAATTATGCTTTTTCCTTTTCTTTTAGTTGCATCAACCTATGGGGCATTGTTCCATACCTGACCCAAGGTGGGGGCAACGGGATAGGGAAGTTGACCCTATGTGGACCCAAACTCGCAATGTGGACCCAGGTGGGATAAATGATGAATGGGGATATAGTGGGTGGAAAGGGAGTAATAATGCGAATAGGGGAGCGGGACCATGCACATAAAGTCGAGTTTTCCCAAATAGTACCACCCTAAAACCAAATGGTCAATAAAGGAGATCCCACGGGACTAAGGTCCAGAGGTAACACTTAAAAGAGATCAAGGGGACAAGATCACAAACTAAGCCCACTCTTTCCGTTGAATCCCCACATCAATCCATGCCCATAAGTATCCATGATAAGCAAACCCAATACTCAATTACCAAATGACAAGACATAACTTTAGATTCGGGAGGCCCACCTTCAAACATACGATCAACATAGGTGGGTGAGGAACCACATGGTTGGCTCATGTGGCAGAGAAATGGCACAATGAGCTAGTAGAAGGTTGCAAGGGGCTGTTAGCTACCGATTGAGGTCCATCATGGAGAAAAAATTCTTCTAGGGATATCACCCACGAAGTAGTGGGTAACACGCACCATTAACTCCTTGTTGATCCCTGCCTCCTTGCAAAAATATTTGAAGTCATTGGAGGTGTACTCACCCCCGTTGTCAGACCTCAAGACTCTGATCTTCTTTCCCTTCTGATATTCCATAAGAGCCTTGAACTCTGAGAAGCAATTGAAAACTTCATCCTTGGTTCTAATAAATAAGATCCACATCCCCCTAAAGGAATAATCAATGAAGTTACATAATATTTGGCACCTGTCAATGATGAGACTAACATCAAACCACACGTCTGTGTACACTAGGTCTAAGATCCCATTGGACCAATTTTCCCTAAAGTATCGTTAGCATACTTACCAAGAGCGGACCCTTTGCATACTCCCTGTTGCTCCATGCTAAACTCCGGAAGACATGACAATCTCCCTCAGTGTGGGCAACGCTCTATGATGAAAGTGACCATTGTCCTATTCTAAAGCTCACACAGGTTTTCATTGTCATGAACCAAACCTCTTCTTGATTGACCCTTCATCTTGTATAACTTACCCTCTCTGCCTCTAATAACTCGTCGTGAGTCAATGCTACTCAACCAAATGAGAAATTTCCTATCCTAGAAAGTGATGGTGTATCCCCTGTCCTCCATGTGTGAGAATGAAAGTAAGTTCTTAAGCCCTAGAACAAATAATATAAGTTTCGCCTCCAGAGAACCTCTAGAGTCCAGCTGGAACAAGACAATCCCAACTACCTCTAAACCATACTTGGCATTATTGCCAAGCTCGACATGCAGACCCAAGTCTTTGTCTGATAAACTGATGAACAACTCTTGTGTTCCCATCTTGTGATGAGAAGCTTCACTATCCACTAACCAAGCACCGGTGTTGCACATATCGTGATAATATCAAAATTATCTTTGAAAGAGCATTGGTTGATATTATCACCAAAAATTATCAAAATAATTTGCCCAGTTTAATTTATCATGATAATTTCGAAATTATCGGCTTGTTACAAAAAACACGAATATAAGTTGTGGTTGGTTTTACAAAGGTCATTTTCGTTTAGTGATTCTTGTGACCATTTTTCATCAATCAAACAAGGGAAAATCCATAGTTTTCTTGGCCATCAGCCGAGCATTTTTGATGTGGAGATTTACTCCAGTATACAATATCCATATTTCTAGGTATGTAAAAAAATTCCTTCCTTTTCTTTGTTTTCCAAGATTAGTATATACTATAAATTTAGAGTATGTCTCTTCTTACCTTCTTTTAAATTTTCACATTTGTTTTGTGTGGTAGGTCCAAAACTTGAAAATTTAAACATAGCTCTACAAAATGGCAAATCCATTGGACCAAATGCGGGAGTCTGGTGAGCCATGTGAGGGTGATAATAGAACAAAGATAAGGTGCAAGCTCTATGGAATGGAAATGTTTGACGGAATCACCCGCTTGAAATACCACCTTGCCAAAATCCCAGGGCATGATGTGGATATTTTCCCTATAGCTACCCCAAACATTGTTCTTATTGCAATGACTCAATTCTTGATACTATTAGAAAGAGAGATTAGAGGGAGGAACTAAGGAATATCATGGGAACCACAAGCTTCTCAAGGGCGAGGGTAACCTAATCCTTAGCCATAGCTTCAGTATTATTATTGGATTATCGTAATAGTATCTAGAATCTAGATGCCTCATGATTATCATCTCAAGAGATACATTTATTTTTGTTTTAATGTGATTTTGTATTAAGTTTTAACTATTATCTTGTCAAAATTTCTAACAAAGGAGTCAAGGCAAAATGACAAATATCATATTTCATACTTCAGTATCTATATCTTGTACATTTTATATTGTAGTTTTATTTTCATATCAAGTGATCCGTCATCGTATCTAAGATGATCAAGAGGGAGTTCATCTAAAGGTTTCCCAATTCAAGAGTGTTGTTACCTATCATCATGTCATGAAGCAACCCCTGTAACCCTATTTCCATAAAAACTCCCGACGAGGTTGAAGAGCATAACTCTTCTTTATGGCCTTTTTGCTTCAATGTTTTGCTATATTTTCATTGGGTCTCCAGTCGTCGTTTCATAAAGAGTCACTTTGTTGTCTTAGGAAACCAACTTCCCTCACAGACATGAATGAGTGCATTGAAGAGAACATGGTGGTTTGTTGATTTATACATCTCCTAATACCCTTCCTTCACTAGTTCATCCCCTATCATCTAATCCTCCTTGTCCCACTGTCGTTGTTTGCCTCTATTGTTGACTCCTCTTAGCTATGGATTCCCTTTCTATTTGGTCTCATGACACCTTCCTCACCATTCTTCATTCACTGCTACTGGCCTCTCAACAGTTAGGCTCTGTTTGAGACATCACACATGACCTAGGATGTGAATTTCCTCCTTCGTCTAGATAGGACTAAGGGCTAATATGTTGAGTGTCCTGTGATGACACCATTGTGAAAATTCCACAAAGGGAATCCCTACTGCAGCAATCTGATGTTATTTCTCCCACTTGTTAATTCTGATACAAGTTATTTACGGTGTTACATAGTAAATATCGAAATAAATACAACTGAAACCTTCACAACATAAATAAAATAATGTGGAAGCAAGAACTGAGCAAGAAAGAAATAAATATCCATATATACACCGTTGTTTTTGGACAATGCCCCCGGAAAAATCCAATACGGGAAAATCGGTGCAATAGTTGAGGGCTTGAATTATTATGCATTAGTGTTTGAATACAAATCTTTGGATATCTTACTGGCTATCCGATACAAAGAAAATAACTAGCAGAAATAAAGTGAGAATTAACCTCACACTATCATTGGCGATCCAGCATTGATCCATCCTCTAAATGGATAGCCCCAAGTTTCCTTTGCGCAGTCACTGAGTTGCCTTTGCGTCACAACTTGTAGAGACTGCGTCACTCCTCCGTCTTATCAATATTCCACTTGGAAACTCAAATCTTTGGCCTTATAGTCTCACACCCCAGCTCCTAGCACTAGATTTGGACTGCTCCTCAGCAGATCTGCGAATCTCCTCAGAGGCTTTGTGCTGCCTCAACGTAGCTTTGCACTGCCCCAGCTCTGCGCTTCCCAGCATGGCACTGCACAACCTCTTCTGGATCTCTCTCTGCCTCCTCTGCAATGTATTCACCAAATCAGGAAAATGTTCCACCGACCACTATCCCTGCCCCTCACTGCAAGAAACCTCTCAGTCTTCCTCCAAGAACTGCTGCACTGCTCTCTTTAGAAATCGACCTCTTGATCTCCTACTCGATGGATGCTCCAAATGCCCATCAAGCTCCTTCTTATAATCTCTTTTTGACATATCAACGACCAAGATTAAAACATAATCAAAGGCTAAGATTAACTGGGAGTTGATCTGTGTCTTTATCTAGAAGATTCACACCCGATCTAATTAATACACTTTAATTAATCACATTTCCTAAGTTTAGACTTAGGAATACATTAAAAATGATTAACTATTTTAATTAAATCCTCTCCAAGCGGAATTTCCCAAAACGCTTTCTGGGAATTGTGGAATGCATTTGATGCTAGAGCACATTTCCTAAGCCTCTCTGCAAAATCTTGAGGCTAGAGAACATCCAATGCTACAAAAATCAACACTCCCTCTTAGCGAGGAATGTGATAAAGCGTTGCAACCTCCCGAAGCACCACTCTGACTTCTGCACCATCCTAGTTGCGCTGCTGATGTTTGGTTGTTGTTGCCCACCAACTATTGCGTTGCATTTGTGCTATTGTTGACTCTGAATGTTGTTGTCAACTACAGCATCGGCACTGCAACTCTGTTGCTGCTGCCACTGCAACATCCGCAACTCCCTCTCATCTACTGCTGCTTCAACTGAGACATGTCCATCAACTGAACCAACTGTGTTCAGATTTATGCACCTGTCCACTGAGTTCTGACTGCTGCTAACCTTTGTGCTACCACTGAAGCTCTGCATTGTCGCTGACTCTACACTATGCCTGCTACACTGCTGCCAACTCTACTCTGTGCTGCCCAGTTCCTAACGCTGCTAACCACAACATCTATCACTCTGGCACCTGACTGCACCATCTGTCACTAGTCCATCCTGCTACTGTCGTTATGGGCTCGCGTAGCTAGGAATTTTGTAATATCCCTAGATTGCAGCATCTGTCACTAGTCCATCCTGCTACTGTCGTTATGGGCTCTCGTATCTAGGAATTGTGTAATATCCCTTTTCAGGGATATCTCTCAAACACAAGCAAACTCCAACCAGAGATGGACTGGGAGGGCGTTTACCAGATATTTCACCTCTGAGAAGAGGGTGAGATCTAGAGGCTACTTGGCCCTTTCCAGACTCTGTCTAAGAGTATGAGGAAAACACGCCAAGTGGTATAGAACTAGAATGCCCGAAGATATAAAAATAACAATAATGCAGACATACAATAGCATAGATAGAATGTATAACAAATGCTCCAGAAATATAGAGAGAAAATGCTAAGCCATTTTATTATACTGAGAAATATAATGAGGTACAATAGGTGATCAGAGTGATGGCACCTAGACTTGCTCAAAGCAAGTGAAGAAATACTCTCAGAATGTCCAAGAAATGGCTGCTCTCTGAACTGCGTCTTAGCTGCTGGAAAACGGTTGTGTAGTTGCTACTGCTGAAATGAACAGATGATTTGGGGCTGATCCCCTCGCTGGAATGAGCTGAAAATATGGAATCCACCTCTACTCATCAATCACAACAAAACCCAGAAATCATATTTCAAATGGCTGACCCCCGAAAATCACCCCCTTAGGGAATTACGCTGTCCTCCAAGGCTCTGCGCAGAGGCTGAATAGAAACCACTGAAATGCAGCCTCAAACTCCACCAAAATCCTCCGACAGGCAAGGGCCGATCTCTTGCTCAATCTCCAAGCTCAAAACCCCTGCAAGAAACTCAATCCAGAGCTCCCCTAGAATGGACCGCGTCCTCGCTCTCAAGAATGCGCAGTCTTTGAATGCCCAGCGCCGCAAGAAAACCCAAACATCAATCCTCCCAGAAAATGATGATGAAAATACCTTGCCCGAGCAGGCACTCAAAGTCCGCCGGGGCTAAGGGTGAGATCTCCGATCGAAGACACTCGATGCACTAAACAATGTTGCAGACAGGCTAAATAGCCAGCGTGCTCAAGAAGTCAAAGTGACTAGCTCAAATGCATAAACTCCAATGACCAAATGAGGAGGCTCCTCCCTCTCTTATATCGTTGGCCTCTCTCAAAACCCTAAGGCCCATCTCCTCAACGTAGCCTCCCTCTTGCCACGTGCTCCTCTCCATCTACACAGTCCCTCCTAGTGCATACGTGGGCCCCCTCTCTACGTGGTCCTTGGCCCCCCTTGGCTCCCTTTAAGTTACAACGTTGTGCTACTAGGGAGTGACTTTATTCCCAAAGTGAGTTATATCCCCCTTTACTCACCTTTTTATTTATAAATAAACTATAGAAGGCAAAATTGAGCAAAATCGAATATTCCAATTAGCCATTGCTAATTAGGAATATTATAGGCTATGGTGCCACCTCCCACTTCTACCTGTGGTTGCTCCTCCTCTAAACTAGAATGTTCGTCATTCTGCATTGGTACTGTTTCTTCCTCTCCCTCACTTTCAAAGAGCACCTCAATGTAGTGCACTTTGCACATCCCTTTGCATCTTTGCCATGGATCCCAAGGCTCCTTGCAGTTATAACAGTGTTTCTCTCTTTAAACTCATCCCGAGTTCGTCCGTCCAATCCGCTTCTTGCAGTCTCCTCCTCCCAAGGAGGTATCTTATCCTTAGCCTACTTAAGGGTTGGGGTTTTTGGAGGTGCTTTACTTTTAGGAATTGCATCCTCCATATCCCTCGTCCTGGAAATGGCCTCCTGCAGTGTGTTAGGCTTAAAAGCCTTTACCCAGTCACGCAATGGTTCAACTAGCCCCTCCGTTAAAAACATCACCAACCATTCTTGAGATAGATCTGTAACAGTCACAACTAATCTCTGGAATACTGAAATAAAACTGTCTAGGCTCCCTCTCTTCTTGAGCTACACAAGGTCCCTATAATGTAGCTCTGGGGTCCTCTTACCAAACCTCTGGATTAATCTCTCTGTAAACTCCAAGTAGGAAGTGATATATGGGTGTGTCTCAATGTGATCAGCCTATGATAGCACCACTCATGTACCTCGCCATCCAGATGTAGTGTGACACACTGTATGGCCTCATATTCCCTCATGGGGTTTAGTTGGAAATATGTATCCAACTTTTGCGTCCATGCTCTCGCTAACCCTCAAGTATATCCACTGAAAGTTGGAATTTTTATTTTCTTGACCACCTTTGAAATCTAGCTATCTAGCCACCATTTGTTATGGTCCCTCGACATGCTTCTATGTTTTATAGCACAATAGTCTTGGAGCGACTTTGGATCTCTTCTCCCATTTCCTCGTACTCCCTTGTATATTCTACGAAACTTTCATCCTTATTCTGTGGGTTCTCTATTGTCTCCTCCAAGAACTTGGGCATGAGAGGTCTTGACGAAATCAATTTTATCGATGGAGGTCCTATATTGGTGGACTAGCTTCAACATGGTGATTATTGTCTCCTCCCAACAGGTTGTAGCTTATGTCTAATCCGTCTGCCCCGTTATTGCATCGAATTTCACGAAGACTGGCCATGGATTGGGCGACTTCCTTCAAAGCTTGAGCCACCTCATGTTGCCCTCCAGTCACCATTTGGGCCATTTCACATCATCCTCGATCTAGTTCTTGGAATACCTCTAGTTTCACTTTGGCTAAATCATTCAAAATGTATTTAAATTTGAAACTATCCTAGCGTTGATCTTCATAATCCCCCATATAGTCTTTTTCTTCCTCTGACACCTTCTTCTTTTTGTAAGTTATATACCCCTAATATCCTGGAATCATCATCTGTTAACCCTTTCAAGCTGGAAAGAAAGACAACTTTGATACCACTGTAATATCCCTAAATTTAATTTACTAAAAATTCAAGGGCTCGCTACATAAATTTTTACAGAACAAATTTTTACTTGAAAAACACCATAAATTTTACCCAAAATTTACACAATGGAAAATTACCAGCAATTAAATCTAGATGCAAAACCATAAATTAAAAGCTACAACTCCTACAATATTTTATTACGGAATTCTTCGAAGGAATTATCTACATTAAATTCTCAGACGGACCTTGGAAAATATTCTTCAAGAAATTGCTTGTCACAATTTGTGTCAATTCGACCCTTCTATTTAGGGTTTCCACTATGCAATGGGGCCCAAAGAACTCGACTTGACACCAGATGTAGTATAGCCCTAAAGGAACAACTTAGCTTTAGCTCGGCCTTGGAAAATCAATTTCTTGGCTCATAACTCGGCTCCCCAAATATGGCCTCCTCACATTGGGTAATTCCGACCTCCACGCACTGGTAATTTCGACCCAATTTTGACCTCCATGCACAAGGTATATTCGACCCTTTTTACTTTAATAATTTGAATCCTCTTCCACTAATCGATTGGCACCTAAGAATGCAATTTGACCAGAGTAAAATTATAAATTTGGCCCCGATGAAAAATGATGAATCTACCTCAATAAATGGTGACTTTGACGTCAACTAAACAACCCACGAACTTGGATTCACCACTCAGGAAAATTCAACTTCAACAAAGATCAACTTGATCGTTGCAAGAACAATAAATTTGAATTCAACAAAGATTAACTCGGCCGCTACAGGAATAATAAATTCAGCTTCAACAAATGGGTAATTTTCCCTCCAAGAAAAACCCTTAGATTTGTGAAAATTTCGGTACTCGGAATCCTACTGCAGCGTCTGATTACATTTCTTCTATTTGTCTAACTGAACAAATTATTTAGCATATGTTGTGGTAAATATATAAATGAAATACACTGCAGTCTTCACAATAAACAAATACAAGAAAAAATACTAGCACAAGTACACACACATGGACACCGTTATTTTTGGACAAATGTCCCTGAAAAAACCCAATGTGGGAAAATCGGTGCAACAGCCGAGGGTTTGAATATTATGCACTAATTTTTTTGAGTACAAATTTATGATTGTTGCTTCTAACAAATCATATAGAGAAATTTCACAAACAAAGTCTTGTGATACAAATCTCACTCTACCACGGGATTCTGGCACTGACCTGCACTTGACACAAGTTGCTTTGCACTGCTTCTGCGTAGTGACCAAATCACCCACGCAGTCTTTGTGTCAAAACTGTAGTTTCTCTTTGTCTCTGCTCTAGCACTCACTGCTGCCTGGAAACTAGAATATTCTACCCTCCGAAAATATTCTTCAGGAACTAGCACTGACTCTCTGTTGTCTCCTCAACAGAAAACGAAACTCCCTCTATAGCTCTGTGCGGTCCCATTGTAATCTCTACGTCACTGGCTCTGCGCAGCTACTTGTGGCTTCTGTTGCCCTCTCTCTATGCACTCTCCAGATCTTGAATTCTTCCTTCTGGAAATTATCTCTACCCCTCTACTGCAACATCTGATTAAATTTCTTCTATTTGTTTAACTGAACAAATTATTTACCATATGTTGTGGTAAATATCGAAATGAAATACGCTGCAATCTTCACAATAAACAAATACAAGAAAAAATACTAGCACAAGTATACACACATGGACACCGTTATTTTTGGACAAATGTCCCTGGAAAAACCCAATGTGGGAAAATCCGTGCAACAGCCAAGGGTTTGAATATTAGGCAGTAATTTTTTTTAGTACAAATTTATGATTGTCGCTTCTAACAAATCATATAGATAAATTTGACAAACAAAGTCTTGTGAGACAAGTCTCACTCTACCATGGGATTCTGACACTAACCTACACTTGACACAAGATTCTTTGCGCTGCTTCTGTGTAGTGACCACATCACCCATGCAGTCTCTATGTCACAACGGTCGCTGCTCTTTGTCTCTACTCAGGCACTCATTGTTGCCTAGAAACTAGAATATTCTACCCTCCAAAAATATTCTTCGAGAACTGGCACTGACCCTCTGCTGTCTCCTCAATAGAAAACGAAACTCCCTCTGCAGCTCTGTGTGGTCCCAGTGTAATCTCTGCATCACTGGCTCTGCGCAACTGCCTGTGGCTTTTGTTGCCCTCTCTCTATGCACTTTCCAGATCTTGAATTCTTCCTTCTAGAAATTATCTCTACCCCTCTCTGTGAGAATCCTCTCGATCGATCTTCTCCCTGAGCACTACTCACTAAATAATTTTGATCTCTGGATTCTTTCTCTGTCTCGATGTATTTTCCAAATGACCCTTCAAGCCATTCTTATAGTCTTCTCGTTGAAACCTCAACGGCCCAGATTAGATATCTAATCAATGGCTAAGATTAACTTTTGACTTGATCTGCCTTTTCTAGAACATTCACACACATATTCTATTAATTCAATTTAATTATTTTATTTTCCTAAGTTTAGACTTAGGGTCCCTTTAAAATAATTAATTATTTTAATAGAGTACAATCCAGGTGGAATTTCACCAAACGATTTATGGGTTATTAGAATACATGTGTCTAACCCTCTCCACAAAATTTGAGACTTAGAGCACATTCGATGCTACCCCAAATCAACACTCCCTCTTAGCGAGGAATGTGCTCTAACAATATGCCCTGCTGCACGCTACTCTGACCTTGAAGAATCTCCCTCTGCGTTGTTGATGTCTGACACTACTACCCATCAACTCTGCGCAAATGTTGCATCTATATTACTGCTAATACTGCCACTATCAACACTGCATCCATACTGTAACTCCCTCTAATCTGCTGATATTGACGACCCATCTGCTACTGAAACGAGTTTTCAACCATACCCATCTACTCCCTGAACTAAATGAACTTCACTCTTCCTAGAGCCTTTGTGAGTACATCTACTACTTGTTCTCCTGTGTGAACGTACTGCAGTTGTACTGCCCCATGCTGAACACAGTTTCTAATAAAATGACATCTGATATCTATGTGTTTAGATCGATCATGAAACACCGGATTCTCAGAGAGCTTAATACAACTCTGATTGTCATAGTAAACACTAGTCGACTCCATCCTCTTCCTAAACAAGCTCACAAGAATCTTCATAAGCCATATGGTTTCGCACGTTGTTGTGTTGCCTGCCATATATTCTACTTCGGCTAAGCTCAATGCTACCGACTTCTGTTTCCCGTTGCACCAAGAGATCATTCCTGATACAACATTGAAATAGTACCCAAAGGTACTTTTTTGGTCTGCTAAACTTCCTGCCCAATCTGCATCTGTGAACCCGCTCAATCTGACATCATCTCCTCGAATGAATTTCAACCCATATCCGACTATTCCGCGCACATATCTAAGAATGTGCCTCGTTGCTTCCCAATGTACCCTCTTCAGTTCCACCATGAACTGACTAAGGGTGTTGACAATGAAACAAATGTCTGGCATTGGATTGACCAGATACATGAGTGACCCAATGATTTGTCTATACAAGGCGGGGTCCACTTGTCTCCTAACGCATCTATCTTCTTCCAGTTGGTGATCATGGGTGTCACCATGGACCGACAATCTTGCATCCTGAACCTCTTCAAAATCTCTGTGACATATCTCCCTTGCCCTAAAAGGATTTCTACATTCTTCTGCCATACCTCCAACCCTAGAAATAATGCATCAATCCCAAATCCTTCATGTTGAATTCTTCTTCCAGGTTCTTCTTGTTGTCCTTTATGATCCTAGATGATCCTGTAAGGAACAGGTCATCTACATATAGTACCAGAACTAGAGGCTCATTCTCTACCAACAAATAGTAGAAATTGGGATTTGCATCACCTCTTAACAAATCCCAACTGTTGAGATTTTGGGGTGTTAGGGTAGCATCGGATGTGCTCTAGCTCCCAAACTTTGTGGAGGGACTAGAGTACATAAGATCTCTAAGAGACCTAGAAAGTGTTTGAATAATTTCCATCAGGTTTAAGAGATATTTAATTAATTAATCTTTTTAATTAAAAGATTAAAGTTAATTAAATTAAACATGTGATGAGAATGACTTAAGTGGCGCGGATCAAGCAACTTCTAATCTCAGCCATCGATTCAAAATTAGATCACGGTCGTTGGTTTTCCAACGACAAAAGTATAAGAGAAGGGCTTGGGGTCAATTGGAGAACACATGCATTGAAGCTAAGCTGAGATTCCAGGGAATGGTTTGCTAAGAATTTCAAAAGTATTTCAGCTGCAGCGAGGGGCAGTATTAGCGAGGGGGATGGTCTAGTCCCAAGCCAAGAGTGCAACGAGGGAAAAGAAGGAGCATACCATGGCAATGTAGAGGTAGAAGCTACGCAGTCCAGCCAAAAGCCCAGCAGGGGCAGTGCAAAGGCAGCAGGAGTCAAGGAAGGTTGTCGTAGGCCCAGTTAGGGCAGCGCAGGGGCAGCGTAACCCCAACTAGGATGACGCAGGCCCTTCCTGAGTAGTGCAAAGGCTAACGCAGAGGGCTTCAGAGCAGCGCTGGGGTTTCTAGAGGCTGGAAAGGGGTTGAGTTCTGTAAATCTCATTTGAGGATGTGAATCAGTCACTTTTTTTTGTCTCCGGGATAGAGGTATTGCTGCCATTTATATTTCTTTGTCGGGTTAACCAGTTTGGTGCCTAGATTTGTTGTACTTAGAATCTGCATAATAATAAAAACCCTCCAGAAGAGAGCAACACCAGTTTTCCCGCATTGGGTTTTTCCGGGGACATTTGTCCAAAAAATCCTTGTGTGTCACTTTGTCTATGAGCATGCTATTCAATACTTGAACTGTATGTGTAGGTTGTTAACTATATTTACTTCGATGTTAATGCTGAATTTTTCAGATTAATAACTTATGTAAGTAGGAGAAGTAAATCAAGATTTAATAGTAAGGTTTAAGTTTAGTAAATTCATAAATTTTCACATGGTATCAGAGCGATTGCAGATCAAGCTAGATCTCCAGCAAGACGGATGAAGAAATTTGTGTTGCAGAAAGCATCAGCAACAACAGATAAATCGTAGAGGGCAACACAGCACCAGAGGGATGCAAGAGTAGCTTGCGTTGCGCAGTCGCTGTGCTGAGCCAATCTGCTCACGCAGAGGCCAGCCAGGGTGAGGCAGTCTAGATTTTGATTGTTGTGCAGAGTGTCGTGAACCAGAAGCTGAGCTGCAGATCTTCTACAGTTGCTGGTGGGGTGAAGATTTTGTCGATGCAAAATTAAGCCTAAGCTAAGTTGATAAAGAGCGGCAGGAGAACAAATTCTCAGTAGATTTCATTGCCAAAGAAATTTGAAGATCGATTGTAGGGTGATCAAAGAGAGTTGATTCCTTGTGTTTGGCAGATTTCCAAGGAGAAAATCAGTTATCAGAGGGAGCAGAGGGTGCCTTTCTCGCCAAGGAACCTAGATCTGAGTCTCTACTAGGGAGAGAAGGATTTGTTCCGACAAATTTCTATGCAGATGGCGCCACATGGACTGCGTGATTAGGATAGGTTGGATGGCTTGTCCAACTTTGCTATCTAAAAGGCTAGAATCCCAGTAGTCCTGGAGGCATACGACTTGAGGGAGCATGTAGAGAAAGTCTTGGCTACACCAACCGATGCGAAACTCCTGTCAGAGCATAATGAAGCAGCGACATATGCCAAGTGCTTCATCATGGACGAGGTTAAAGATCATGTGGTACCACACATAGCCGAGAAGACGACGGCTCATGAGATGTGGGAAACTTTGACCACATTGTATCAAGGGAAGTCCATCCAGAGGAAAATGCTTCTAGAGAACCAACTGAGATTATTTATGATGGGCCAAGTCACCTGATACGGGGATACGGGGATTCGAGATTTGGATTCGAGATACGGTGACCCCCAGAACAGGAAACTTCTGGGATACGATACATTATATATTATTTTATTAAAATATATATATATATATATATATTTAAAAAAAAATTTATATATATATATTAAAAATTAGATATTTTTTACACAAATTCATACAAATTCATTGATTCAAACATAGATTTAAGATCTTAGACACTCATACATGATACATTGAAATTTGATACATTGATACATCATACAATTGTCAAATTTACTTAGAAAGACAAGATAGTAAGATACTGTAGTTTTCTCATCAAGTCATCAGAATCAAAATGTGTTACATAAGTACACTGCCAATGGCAAATAGAAATAGAAAATACAAAAAAACTACAGTCTACAAGACTACAGGCCTGAAGCCTCAATGAGTCATCAATCCTCATCATCATAATCAACATCACTGTCCTCATCCCGATCATCATGCTCACCACTGCTCTCCTCTGGCTCTGATGCATCCTCCTCCTCTGTCATCTCTGCATCTGCTGGTGTGGAGGATGACGCCTCTACTCTATCATCAAATGTGACAGGCTCTAGCACTAGCGCATTGAGATCCAAGTTGGCCAATGCCAACTGAACACTGCTGTCCAGACCCATATCATTAGGAAAGACATCCCACATCTTTGTCTTTCCCTTCAACCAATCCTCCCTCTGCCTGTAGATGAGACGAAGGTTGGTGTGCACATACACCATTGTCTCTACCCTGGACTGCTCAAGCCTGCTCTTCTTCAAAGCCTGGACATGCAAACACTAACAGCAAACTAAATGCAAAATATAGAGGGACAGTGCACTTACCGGATGCTCGAATCTCTTCGAAAGAACTCTCTTTCTCCTTGCTAACCCTTTCTTCTTGCAAACCCTTTCTCCTTGCTCACTTCACAAACACAAAACAGTGAGAAAGAATGAGCGGATTTGCTATTTTATAAAACAAAATCGCACTTTTTTGAGACATCGTATCCGGCTGTATCCGTACAGGGTACAGTCGGGATTCGCCGTACCCTGTAGGGATACGGCCGTATCCCGTGAATCGGTACGAATCCTGGCGAATCGTATCGGATTCGCCGGATTCGGGATTCGAAGCCCCTGGGGGACAAATCCGGTTTCTTAGATGATGGCCAAGGGAGAGCAAATCAATCCTTTACTTTCAGACTGCAGTTGATCCAGGATCATTTGACTGACATGGGGGTCAAGGTGGATGATGACGTCATGGTGAGGACTGCTCTCAATGCAATCACAGAGGACTGGGAAACTTTTGTCCAAAGTCTCATGGGCAAAGTGGGCCTTCCTAACTGGGACAATATGTGGGCTATCATCCGACAAGAGGAGATTCGTCGAATGACCAAGAGACATTATAGCACTGGTTCGAGCAAGGTGAGGAAGGAGGAAGGGGAAGATGCAACCCTAGCATCAAAGAAGCAGCAAGGGAAAAAGAAGCGTGATCTATCAAAGATCAAATGTTTCCAATGTGGCGAACTTGGACACTTCACCAGAAATTGTCCTCAAAGAAAGAAGGACAAGGAAGCTTCTAGTTCCAAGGCTGTTGTAGTAGATGATGACATATCCATGAGCGCTCTTGAACCACGAAAGTGGGGCGATATTGATCTGTAGAGAAACTACAGAGTGATGGTAGGATCCTTGAGTAACCCAACTCTTGGATCACATACGAGCTACGAGAGCCTTAAGATAGTAGAGGGACAAGTGGAGCAGTGGGTACAGGAGATCACAGTGAAGCAGAGGGCAAAAGTTGACACGTTGGAGAGGGAGCAGCGTAGTGCACATATAGTAGCAGCGCAGAGGTAGCGCAAAGGAGGCTTTCTTATGCAGTACAGTGTTGTAGTAGCGCAAATGCTTCGGGAGGATAGTGCGGTGCAGATGCAGCAACAACGTAAAGGGTAGCAACGCAGAGGAGGACTGCCTACGCAGTGCAAAGCTGCAACGGCGTAGTAGCCTCCAGAGGACAACCCAGAGCAGTACCCTATGGAGCTTCAGTGATAAGATGCAGCCCAATTGACTTGTCTGTCAAAGATTGGGTGATGGTCCTTCAATTGCTTGCTCTCATCAACTGAGTTGCAGTGCAGCAGTTAGCAGCACGATGCAACAATTTGAGAGGGAGTTACAGTACGGATGTAGCAGTGACGGTGGCAGAGTCATGGGCAGCAGTACAGAAGAGTAGTAGCAGCACAGTGATGAAGGGCAGCAGGCCAAGCATCAGTGCAGAGACCAACACCAGAGATCAGAGCAATACTTTAGGGTGAAGTGTTTTGCTAGAGCACATTCCTCGCTAAGAGGGAGTGTTGAGGTTTTGGGGTGTTGGGGTAGCATCGGATGTGCTCTAGCTCCCAAACTTTGTGGAGGGACTAGAGTACATAAGATCTCCAAGACCCAGAAAGCGTTTGAAGAAATTTCATCAAGTTTAAGAGATATTTATTTAAATTAATCTTTTTAATTAAGGACCCTAAGTCTAACTTAGGAAAATTAAAAGATTAAAGTTAATTAAATTAAACATGTGATGAGAATGACTTCAGTGACGCGGATCAAGCAGCTTCTAATCTTAGCGTTCGATTCAAGATTAAATCATGGCCATTGGTTTTCCAACGAGAAAAGTATAAGAGAAGGGCTTTGGGTCAGTTGGAGAACACACACACTGGCAGAGCACTGAAGCTAAGCTGAGATTCTAGGGCATGGTTTGCTAATAATTTCAGAAGTGTTTCAGCTGCAGCGAGGGGCAATATTGGCGAGGGGGATGGTCTAGTACCAGGACAAGAGTACAACAAGGGCAGAGAAGGAGCATACCAGGGCAGCACAGAGGCAACAAGTACGCAGTCCAGCCAAGAACCCAACTGGGGCAACACAGAGGCAGCAGGAGTCAAGTAAGGTGTTGAAAAGTCAATAAGAAATGTGTGTCTAATTTAATTTTCCCTTAATTAAATTGGACAATAAAATGTAATCTTATCTCATAATCACTTGTAATAGTTAACTGAGTGTGATAAACTCAGTTAGCTCATGAATTTTGAGTTGAGGGTGGTTGTTGAGGCATGCAGAGTGATTCTATTAGTTAGGATTTCAAGTTGCAGTTAGTGCATTAGTTTAATGCATGAGAAATCAGTTAACTCAATTAATTGAGTTAAATTCAGTTGAACTAGTTGTAACTGTTTGTTGCACTAGTGAGAGATAAAGTGAATTAAATTAGATTTAATTCACATGCAGTGATATGTCGTGCAACTGATGATTTACTATTAATAGCTGCATGCATGTCAGTTCCTGTGGTGACCCAGTTGAGACAAAGATTAAAAGGATGTTAACTATCAATTGTATCATTAGTAGGTTGCCCGCATGCAGTAAGACAACCATAGGATTTCCCATGAACATTGTGCAGTTTTGGAAGGCTGAATTTCCTAAAGAATAGGGATTGCATTCCACATGAATTGCGCAAGCAAGGCAGGCTGAGAAGAGGCTGAAAATTGGCTAAGTGTTTGTCGATTTTGTCCGAATCAGTGTGAGACTATAATATCCCCAAATGGGATATTTCACTGAATTTGCCTAAGTTTACTTATATCTCAAAATATGCCATAAATTCAACATTTATTTAATAGAAAATTGCCATGTAAAATTAAACACATAAAATACTGCAATCCAATACCATATAGAACAGGAAGAATCTCAGCTTTAATTATAAATAATAAGAGGGGTTTACATATATATCTGACCCAGAAAGTGCTAAGATAGAAAACTAGCCAACGATACAATCTGTTGCACTGATACACGGCGATGGCCTCCAAAAACTGAACTGCTGCACTCTCCCTCCGGCAACAGCTGTCATTGAACCCAAGATGATGAAGCCCAAGTTGAAGATCTGAATGATCCTCACACCAATCTATGAAGCTCTATGAAACTTCTAAGTGAAGTCTCCTCAAGAGAGTTGGATTTTCGTCCAACACTCACAAATCACCCGAGGGTTTCCGTCCTGGGGCTACGGCTGAAGTAAAGAACCACGTCTCACACCTCTCATACAATAAAATAACATGATCCAACGATATCTCCCAATGGCCTCCTCCCTTTCTTTTATAGATCTCTTGGAGCCTTCTAGAGCATTATTTTATTATTATTTTATTCATGGAGCACTTTTCCCTTTTATTAAAATATTCCTTTTTAATGCAAAAAAGGGTAAATCGGCTACCACGCCTCCTCCGGTCACTGAAATCTGTGTCTAACTATCCCACCATGTAGGTATCCTCGTCTCGGTTCCAGTTAGCTATTACACTAAGGTGTTCCGTCATGTATTCCTCCCGGAATGCCACCTTGAGCATAATTAGCTGAGTTAAGCCCATAAATAACTCAAATTTCCGAAAGTTGTCGGAATGCACCGGAACGAAAGCCAAACTGCTCGGATGATGGAATATATCAAGCGAATGCCACCCGAACACATAGAAACTCCTCAAAACTCCTCCAAAAATCCCCTGGGCCCGCTGATGACACCAACCTGTACCTGTGACCTGTATGCTCCTAACTCCAGAAGACCAACTTGGCCCTGTTGTAAGTGACACCAAAAATGGGAATATTACAAACCTTCCGCCCCAAGATTGCTTGCCCTTAAGCAATCGAAATATGTGGGCCACTCTATTGGCCCGCCGCATCTCAGATCCAATGTCTGGATCCCATATAAACCTCTGGGTGCTGCTATGCACCTGTGTCAAACCACTCGGAATGGACCCCTCAATGCCGGGATCCCAAACTCATCTCTCACTGTACCCGTCAACAAACAATCCTCCCGGATCCCAATGCCACCATGGCCAATCATCGCCCAAGTCCCACGGCTCAGGCTGCGCACTGCCTCTGGCTATAGCTGATGCTCTAAGACGTGAAGACCACCAACAAGCATCAATGCTCCCGGGCTCCTGCTGTGCTGTACTTTTAACTGCATATCCTGCCCCACCAACTGCGTACCAACTCATCACCTCTCTCCAATCCAAGTCCTGACTCAATCCCATGCTGATCCTGCGATCCTGAAGTGGGGACGGAGTGCTGAAGAAATGATGACCTGTGCTCCACTGCCGGCTGGAATCTGTAACATCTACTATGTCTAAGGGCCCCTGCTCTGTTGTGCTCCCCACGAAGACAATCGTACCATCAAGAGGGTACCAGCTCATGATCTCCCACCAATCTATCCTGGAAGATGAATCCAATGTAGTGTCAACTGCATATGAAGTATGCCCAAAGAACTGTCGCCGGCTCATAATCGACTCACACTGCTCTATCCAGTCTACCAATGAAAGCTGCCTGTAGAAGAAAGCCCCTCTCTCTATGATGGGCCAAAGTGGGCAAGATACGCTGCGAGCCCCATCTATGTACTCCTGGAGAGTGCTACTCCCTGAGGGTACCGCAGCTCTGTTGACTGCATGTGCACCTATCTGCACCTCATCAATGTGTCGGCCCATAGATGGATGCTCCACCGTCACCAACAACTCATCCCTCTCATCGGAAATGTAATGCTTCTGCTATCTACTAGCCCCCTGCAGAACTGTCCCATCAACCCCCAACATCTCCAAAGGATATGGATCTGCAACTGTTGTCGTCGTACTCGGTGTCTATGCATCTGACTGCTCCACCTCAATGGCTAACCCCAATGTTAGCCACATATCCCTCATCGGCTCAATGTGGGCACCCATCTAGCTCTCCCCCAAAGGAATATCATGCCTGATGTGAATAGTGTCCTCCTCTGCCGACTCAGGCTCCATTACATGCTACTCTGGCTGAATCGTCACAAGTGACTCTTCACCCAGAGTATCTCCCGCGGAGTCCCGTGACTGCTCACCCTGCACACTGGAACACAGCTCCGGTCTACTGTCATCATCTCTGCATGACTGCTCTCGCTCCCCATAAGCGTCCTCTACTGATCCCTGGATTCATCCGAAGAAGAGTCCTCACCCTGGCATACAGAAGGAATGCCCTCCTGTTCTACCTCCGCCACATCATCTGCATCACTCAAGCATGAGTGATCAAGTCCCCAAGGTTCTTTGCAGATGAAGCAAAGTCCCTTCCTCCTCAGCTCATTTCTGCTGCCAGATCCACCAAACTGGAGCAGCTCCTCCCTGGTCAACTGTATCCTGAATAGCCCAATATTCTGCTCAACCAGCCCTTGGGCTAGCTCATAAGTAGCAGTGAGACCAACTTCTCTCTCCTCCAAATGCTCAACAACTGGGTCTGCAGCTCTCGGCCAATGGTCTCATGGTCTTTCATACATGACAACAAGATGGACTGCATGTGTGTTATGACAGTATCAGGATGATGTCTCCTAATGCTGAAGAAGCATTGAAACATCTGCAGGATCAAATCATCACACTCAAGGTCAAAGATGATGACATAAGTCTCGAATGTGGTCATACTCCATAAAATCTCAAGCTTCGTCCCGAAGGTAGAGCACGCGCTATTGTCCAAATCCTGAAAAGCCTCTACAATTAATCTCATAATCCTCCTCATAACATCATCATTGTATGGAGCTATAGGTGCGGTCAACTTCATGATGTTACTGAGGCAAGCTGCAACTGGGAGTGTGACCCCTTCACAAGGCTCCTCTAAGGTTGTATAAGAGCAAGCATCGTAGGTTTTAGAGCCCAAATCAGTTTCCTCCCTTCCTCTTGGTCTATTGTGGACAGGAGTTCATTAAAATCTTCCAGTTTGGACAAAACTCTCCATGACATCTTCATGTGTTTCAGATCTGTCCCAAGTGCAAAAATTCTGTGACCAACCCCCCAACCCCCAATTCTTCCTGCAAATCTTTTGGCAGTCCTTTTTGAAGGATGGCATAAATTCCTCTTGAAAAGGGTCTACTGTTTGGTTTTGTTTTCCGGTC
Organism: Pinus albicaulis; assembly: GCA_034641835.2. Classification (NCBI taxonomy): domain Eukaryota; kingdom Viridiplantae; phylum Streptophyta; class Pinopsida; order Pinales; family Pinaceae; genus Pinus; species Pinus albicaulis. The sequence continues at coordinate 369,115,847 of CM076572.1, forward strand.
TTCTGATTCATGGTGGTTTAAGGAACCAATTTTTATTTTCATCAATCTGTTTAGGAATTCTTCCATGGTTCAGCCAGTGATGTGGTCACTGTTATTTTCTGAGTTTAGTGCATTTTTCTGTGTGGTATTCTAGTGAATGAGTGACAAGATGACCTTTAGAATTTTTGACCAATTCCAGTGTAATCTTCAGCAGTGCAATCTTAAACAATAAGACTCATGGCATATACAAGTCACTTCAATATTTTCAACAAGACTATCATCCTCACATTAGTCATTGGAGAATAATATAACTATACACTAGGTAGGCTCAGTTATTCCTATAATCACTCTGCACCCTTTATTCACATGTTCTAGTATCAACAATGCAGGCTTTGACCCTCACCGGTTCGAATACAAGACAGTGACATCTTCTCACACTCAGATGGACAGGACAAGGGCAAGATACAAATAACTAACGCTGCTTACCACATCAGCATAGTCAATTGAGACAGAAGACTGATTACAAACTCAAGAAACACTGATATAATTTGCTTTACTATCAAATATTACAAGTGAGCAAGGGATTTTGAGAACCTGGTAACTTGGATGGTCCCGCTGATAGTGATAGTGCTCTGCTTCAGTTCTTGATTTCTGATATCAACAACCTAAATGAGTGAAGTCACAAACTTCAATATTATACCTGATTTTAAGGTGGCTGCCCAGAAATGGAACTTGACGTTATATGTCATCACCTCCACATTTTTCACATATTCTGAGTAACATTCCACTAATACCAAGACACCAGTGGGGAATATGCATGAACATGTGGCTGAAGCACGAATTGTGAAGGGACATAAGCATAGAGCAGCGACAAATTACCACCTGTACTAGTGTCCACACTTTGCTATTCAACTGAGGTTGTATTTGCTGCGACGATGTTATCCCAACAGAATGTTCATAGTGCCAACTCAGCTGAAGGCTACGTTACCAGTTAGCTTTCAATCCAGGGAAATTCCTTGATGCAATCCGCTGCCACAATGTCACGGTTCTAGACTTCTCGACAGAATCCCAGCGCTTACGTGGAGATTTATTGACTTTGTCAAATCGCATCTCTGAAATTGGCTTGCTCAGCGAAATTCAATATTCAGAACGCAATTTTTGTTTAGCTCCCGTGATCCGGCTTGTGTGATTACCGGTCTCAGGCAGCGAACCTGTAGTTCGATCACTCGGCTTTGGATGTCTGCAGCACTTCAGAGATATGAATTACAGAAACACGTCCATCGCAGATCAACAACCTTTGATTTCTGAAGTTAATTTCATGAGCTTTGACTGCCATAGCCAATTAGGCCTCCGACGACTTGTTGAACAGGGTCTTGGCAACCCGATTTCCCTTCAAAGGGCTCGATTAAGCAGAAATGCACGAACCTATGTACCGATGGCTTGGGAAGATGTCGCGTGGCTCGATAGAGCAGCTGTGGACCCCAATCGAATTTCACAGTAACCGTGTATATGGCCCACAGTCCCGTCACAAAATTGCAGATCCGCTCCTTATGGGTATGCCACACCACAATTCAATCTCGTAACGCAAGCATGTAACCAATATGTCGACCAACCAGAACTGATATTCAACTTTCTCCTCGCAGTGGTCCCACTCTCACGATTTTCCGCCGGTTAGCATTAAGTACTAAGTGAAGGTTCTCTAATCTTCTCCCCACATAAGTTTCCACTGACATGAATGAGGGGTCAGATCATATCCCTGATCCGTCTTTACAAGCTCAGTTCCATTATCGATGCCCCAGAAAAATTCAATAGGATAGGCAGATTTGGCTTTGGCTGTCATGTTATACGTGGATTGGCCCTTCCATTATGTGGACTGGCCTCATTTGCTCGATCCTCCTTCAAAATAATATAGACGGCTTATTCAAATCGAGGAATTCAGACACCAAAGATATCTCTGCCGGCAATAATTCTAGAAATGGTCTATTCATACCTATGCCAAGACCACAATCGATAATAATTTGGCTGCAAAAGAAATTTGAGACATGTGTCCTTGGCCACTTTAACTTTACGGCTCCACTTAAAATAATACGCAAACTCAGCCAACTCTGAATGTTTATTCTGCAACAAGAGTTGGGTTTAGGCTCTTCCAGCGATAATAATCCCTCGAACTTGGATTTTCAGAATAAACCCTCAATTAAACCGTAAACCCACAGGCTGAGCCAAGAGCAACTGCTCTGATACCACTGTAATATCCCCAAATGGGATATTTCACTGAATTTGCCTAAATTTACTTATATCTCAAAATATGCCATAAATTTAACATTTATTTAACAGAAGATTGCCATGTAAAATTAAACACATAAAATACTGCAATCCAATACCATATAGAACAGGAAGAATCTCAGCTTTTATTGTAAATAATAAGAGGGGTTTACATATAGATCTGACCCAGAAAGTGTTGAGATAGAAAACTGGCCAACGATACAATTTGTTGTACTGATACACGGCGATGGCCTCCCAAAACTGAACTGCTGCACTCTCCCTCCGGCAACAGCTGTCACTGAACCCAAGATGATGAAGCCCAAGTTGAAGATCTGAATGATCCTCACACCAATCTCTGAAGCTCTATGAAAATTCTAAGTGAAGTCTCCTCAAGAGAGTTGGGTTTTCGTCCAACACTCACAAATCACCCGAGGATTTCCGTCGTGGGGCTACGGCTGAAGTACAGAACCACGTCTCACACCTCTCATACAATAAAATAACATGATCCAACGATATCTCCCAATGGCCTCCTCCCTTTCTTTTATAGACCTCTTGGAGCCTTCTAGAGCATTATTTTATTATTATTTTATTCATGGAGCACTTTTCCCTTTTATTAAAATATTCCTTTTTAATGCAGAAAAGGGTAAATCGGCTACCACGCCTCCTCCAGTCATTGAAATCTGTGTCTAACTGTCCCACCATGTAGGTATCCTCATCCCGGTTCCAATGAGCTATTACACTAAGATTTTCCATCATGTATTCCTCCCGGAATGCCACCTTGAGCATAATTCGTTGAATTAAGCCCATAAATAACTCAAATTTCTGAAAGTTGTCGGAATGCACCGGAACGAAAGCCAAACTGCTCGGATGATGGAATATATCAAGCGAATGCCACCCGAACACATAGAAACTCCTCAAAACTCCCCCAAAAAGCCCCTGGGCCCACTGATGACACCAACCAGTCCCTGTGACCTGTCTGCTCCTAACTCTGGAAGACCAACCTGGCCCTGTCGTAGGTGACACCAAAAACAGGAATATTACAGAGACAGTTGTGAGAATGCAGGAGACTCTTGTGAGAAGAGTGCATTGTAATTGTTTCATGATTCCTTGTTGAATATACAATAGAATATAGAGGGGTTTTGAGCAGCAAGCTTTCCCCGGGAAAATATTTGTGTTGTGGTTTGATTTGCTTCTTTCTTTACTTGTTTTGATTGGCGATCGTGTTTATTTTCCGAAATTTATTTGTAGAAGGATTCAGTATCTTGGTTTAGTAGATTGCATGATCGGATTGAATCCATTGATATACATATTGTTTGTATAACTTCTATAGAAGGTTGACGTAGGCCCAGTTAGGGTAGCGCAGGGGCAACGTAACCCTAGCTAGGGTGACGCAGGCCCTTCCTGAGCAGCGCAGAGGCTGACGCAGGCCAAGAGGGCTTCAGAGGAGCGCGGGGGTTTCCAGAGGCTGGAAAGGGGCTAAGTTCTGTATATCCTGTTTGACGGTGTGAATCAGTCATAGTTTTCTATCTCCGGGATAGAGGTATTGCTGCCGTTTATGTTTCTCTATCGGGTTAACCAGTTTGGTGCCTAGATTTGTTGTACTTAGAATCTGCATAATAATAAAAACCCTCCAGAAGCTAGCAGCACCAATTTTCCCGCATTGGGGTTTTCCAGGGATATTTGTCCAAAAAATCCTTGTGTGTCACTTTGTCTATGAGCATGTTATTCATTACTTGATCTGTATGTGTAGGCTGTTAATTGTATTTACTTCGAGGTAGGAGAAGTAAATCAAGATTTAATAGCAGGGTTTCTGTTTAGTAAATTAAAAGAATTTCACACCAACTGTTGCAATTAGCTATCAATCCGACGATACGAAGCTTTGGGTGCCTCCATGAACCCATATAGGGCTTTCTTCAGTCTGCATACAGGAGATTTATTCTCATGGGTTTTGAAGCCTTCAGACTATTCTATGTACACCTCCTCTTCTATCACCCCATTCAAGAACATTGTCTTACATCCATTTGGTGAATCTCCCATCCCATCTGAGCTGCCAGGGATACAACAGATCTTATGGAGGTGTATCTAGCTACCAAGGCGAAGGTCTCTTCATAGTCAATTCCATCTTTCTGTGCATACTCCTTTGCCATGAACCTTGCCTTGTACTTCTCCACGCTACCATCTGTAGCGTACTTGATCTTCTAGATCCATCTTGGTCCTACAACTGATCTATTCTCTAGTCTAGGTACAACTTCCAAGACATCATTTGTCATGATAGAAGTGTACTCTTCTACCGTGGCATCCCCCATACTTGGTGCTAAACGGCTTCCTGAAAACTGGAGGGTTCTTCTACCTGCACTACCAATGCCTGGTACCTGTCAGGTTGTCTACGCTACCTCTTCTCGGTTCCGGGAGCTCCAATGAACTCCTCTGCGTCCCTGAGTGTCTATCGTGCCTCCCTACTGGTTCGACCATGGGCGGTAGGAGGCTCTCTCAATTCCTCTTCTTGTTCCTGTTGTTCCATATGCTAAGAACTACCAGACTCCTCCCCTCCTATGGAAATGCTAGTACTGGTCACTGTACTTGATCCTGGTGTCCGTCCTCCTGCCTGACCTTCCTGCTACCCCTGTTGTTGTTGAACTAAAGGAAATTTTGCTACCTAATCCTCTGCTAGCATTTCACGAGATTTCCAAAAGGCTCTATCTTCTATAAACTTAACATCTTGTCTCACTACAATTTTCCTCCTGCTAGGAATGTAGATTCTATATGCTTTTGAGGTCTTGCTATATCCTACGAGGTACCCCTTTTCGGCAGTCTAATCAAGTTTACTTCTCTTCTCATATGGCACATGGCAATATGCCAGACTTATGAATATCCGAAGGTGTCCTACTTCCGGTTTCTTCCCTCTGAAAACTCCTTCAAGCATTTTCTTCCCCAATGCTCTATGAGTTCTATTCTGGATATATACAATTGTGTTACATGCCTCTACCCATAAGAATCTAGGAAATCTAGGTCATATAACATGGCTTTTGCTACCCCAAAAATAGTTCTATTCTTCTGTTCCACTACACAATTTTGTTGTGGATTGTATGGAGTTGTCCAACTCTCTTGATACCCTCCTTTGCGTAGAAATTTGTTAAGTCTCTATCTGTATATTCTCCACCATTATCTGAGTGCAATATCTTTATTTTCTTCCCTGTCGTGTTCTCTACGAGAGATTTAAACTATTTGAACCAATCAAAGACCTCATCTTTGGTCTTCAAGAAGTAAATCCAGGTCTTCCTGGAGTAATCATCAATGAAGGTGACAAAGTATTCACCACCGCTGAGAGCTCTAGTGGACATTGGGCCACAAATGTCTGAGTGTATTATTCCTAATGCGTCCTCTGCTCGGTTATTACTTCTGGGAAAGGCTGCCTTAGCATACTTCCCTAGTACACACCCTCTGCATACGTCATCATGCTTCGTACTGAGGACTAGTACTCTAGTAATAGTCTCTCTAAGTATCCTCAGTGATCCATGGTGCAGATGTCCCATTCTCCTATGCCATAGTTCATTCAGTTTTTTCTCGCCATCAAGGTTGTTGCCTATTAGCGCCATTAGAGACTCGAGATGCAATCTGTACAATCTATTGCTTCGAGTTCCAATTTGCCTCTTCTTCTTCCAACTTGGATGTTTGATGAATGCCTTCTTCCTAATGAAGTATACATCGTATCCCTTGTCTTGCAACTGGGACATTGAAATTAGATTCATTCCTAGCCCTGGCACATGCAACACATTCGTGGCTCTGATGCTAGTTCCTGCTTCCATATGAAACATTACGGTGCCTCTCCCCGCTGGAGTGCATTTTGTTTTTTTCCCCATAATGATTTGGAAGTCCATTTGCTCTTCCTAATAACTCAATAAATATTCTCGTACTCCAGTCATATGAGCTGAAGCCCCACTATCAATGTACCAATTACCTGCAGATGCTAAACTTGAAAAACATGCACAATATTCTTCTAATCTAGAAGATAAGATATCTAAGTCTTCCATACTTACATGTGTTATTTTTCTTTCAGAAAAAATTGCGCCCCTTCTGAAGCTTGACACTGAGCCTATTGCGTAGTCCTTTGGGGAAACTGGTTCACTGCCTACGCAGTCTCCTCCCTCTTCTGCTCAGTATATTGCCTCTTTTGGATCTGTCATCTCTGACATCATGTGAAAATTCCGGTACTCGGAACCCTATTGCAACACCTGATTAAATTTCTTCTATTTGTCTAACTGAACAAATTATTAAACATATGTTGTGGTAAATTTTGAAATGAAATACAATGCAACCATTACAATAAAAAAATACAAGAAAAAATACTAGCACAAGTATACACACATGGACACCATTATTTTTGGACAATTGTCCCCGGAAAAACCCAATGTGGCAAAACCGGTGCAAAAAATTAGGGATTGAATATTATGCAGTAATTTTTCTGAGTACAAATTTTATGATTGTCGCTTCTGACAAATCATATTGAGAAATCTGACAAACAAAGTCTTGTGAGACAAATCTCACTCTACCATGGGATTCAGACACTGACATGCACCTGACACAAGCTGCTCTGTGCTGCCTCTACGCAGTGACTATGTCACCCATGCAATCTCTACGTCACAACCGTAGTTGCTCTATGTCTCTGCTCTAGCACTCATTGCTGCCTGGAAACTGGAATCTTTTGCCCTCTGAAAATATTCTCCGGGAACTGACACTGACCCTCTGATGTTTCCTCAACAAAAGAACGAAACTCCCTCTGCAGCTCTGTGCAGTCCCAGCATAATCTTTGTGTCGTATCTACACAGCTGCCTATGGCTTTTGTTTCCCTCTCTCTACGCACTCTCCAGATCTGGAATTCTTCCTTCTAGAAATTATCTCTGCCTCTCTTTGTGAGAATCCTCTCGATTAATCCTCTCCCTGAGCTCTGCTCACTAAAGAATATCGATCTCTGGATTCTTTCTCCATGTCAATGTATTTTCCAAATGACCCTTCAAGCCATTCTTATAGTCTTCTCATTGAAACTTCAACGGCCTAGATTAGATCTCTAATCAATGGCTAAGATTAACTTTTGACTCGCTTCGCCTTTTCTAGAACATTCACACCCATATTCTATTAATTCACTTTAATTATTTTATTTTCCTATGTTTAGACTCAGGGTCCCTTTAAAATAATTAATTATTTTAATAGAATACAATCAAGGTGGAATTTCGCCAAACGATTTATGGGTTATCTGGAATACTTGTGTTTAAGCCTCTCCACAAAATTTGAGAATTAGAGCACATCCGATGCTACCCCAAATCAACAAGATTTGGCCCTCACGAACTGTAGGATTCACCCTTAATAATTTAAAATATGTATGGACTATTTTTCTCTACTAAATCAGTGCAGTCGTCTTCCTAAATTTGGCTTGGAAAACCTTAATAATTTAAGCAACTCAGCACCAACAATCTAAGAGCTCGACCTATGCAATTAGATGATTTCGACTTCAGACAAAATTAGCCTTTGCCCTTGCAAACTATGAACTTGGTCTCAAATAAACAGAATAGGATAAAGAAACTTAGACCAAGAAGTTCGTTGAATACAACCTGCACAATATATTAGAAAAATTGTCCTACTGAATTAATTTACTCAACCACGAGATCAACCTAAAAATAATAATTGGCTAGGGTGTGTCTTTTAATACCGAAACCAATGATCTTCAGCTAGGGGTGTGACTTTCAGCAAAAGAACTAGAAAATATTAAGGTTTCCGCTTTTCTCAGCAACTCCTGGAGCTCCTTGTCAATTTCCTCAATCATTTCTTCTCATGTTCTCCTTCAATCTCCTTCTCCCTTTTAATAATAATTTCCTCCTCTGAAAACCATGAGTAATACCATGGGTCACTCAATTTCCCAAAAGTGACTTTTTACCCCTTTTACTTAATTCTTATATATTTTATTATGGTGACCCCTTATTTTTTTTCTTGTCAATATACCATGGGATCTAGGTAGGCTAAGACTCAACCTCCTTTTGCTTCTAAAGGTCAAAATGGTACATTACACTCTCTCCAACATTAGGTTTTATCCAAGTGAAACAAGCCCTCCCAAGTCTCTTAATGAGAAACCATCCTCATCTAGGCTTTGAATGAATTCTTGCCCATCAAGTTTTTTCAAGGCCAACCTAAGGGCATGTTGGATCCAATGGTGTCATCATGAAGAATCCTCTATCCTAAGTCAAAGTAGACCAACATCTGGGATATTGAGGGTTCTCTGGGACATGCAACATCTACTCATGTCATCCAGAGGCTCAACTCTATTAACACTACATCTACTAAGCCATCTATCTCTCTGAAGAGGCCTAGGTACTTGTGGAGTGGGTGCCCTCAAGGCCTGTGCTGTTGTGGACCACATGAAAAAAACAACATGAACTCAAGTGAAAGCAACCATCCATGAGAGACTAAGTTCATATGTGCATCTAGGTGGACCAAACTTGAATATTAAGGCCATATTAATACTTCAAACAAGGATCACCTCCCGATATCTAACTAGACCAAGTCTCGTAACGGTGTGCCCTACCTTGATACAAGTGGCTAATGTTCAACCCTATTAGGTGCTTCCAACCCTCGAGGGGAAGTGACAGTTCCAAGGTTGTCACCTCAATCAATAGTTGTTTGTGTAAATATATGGTAGTGGAAGATAAAAGGCTTCATGACCAAGTGTCATGGTCAAGGGGGCTAGTTGATGGGGAGTCCACATAATGAGTGTATGAATGTGAGGGAGAAATTGTGGAGGCGTGAGTTACCCTACTTGGCCTGATTTTTCCACTCCTCTAGTGCACCTTTTACTTCTTGATAATGCTTTGTATTACGGTGCATAGCTCAACAGTTAGAACTTGCTCCTTATAATGTAAAATTTATATCACCCATTAAGATGAGACATTTCATCGCTCATTAGGGTTGGGACATGCAAGGGTTCCTTTTGATGTAAAGGAGCTTCATGTTCTAAAAAATTAGGTGATGGCTAAAGAGAAGGGTAGAGCTCATGCTAGGATTTTTCCCATGTGCTAACGTATGTCTTGGCCATCTTTTACATTTTGATTTTCTTCTTCTTCTTTTATTGTGGCCATGTTATGCATTTTAATTCTTTTAGCTTCATCAACCTCTAGGGAAATAGTTTTCCTACCCTACTCATGGAGTGTTGACACGTGGGTGCCAAATCCCAAATCCCAATGAGAAGTTAGACCCGAAGAATGGAGGTGGTATATGGGGTTTGTAAAGTGTGATGCAAAGTGTCGAGTATGGTTAAGGGATAATGAACATGCTATCTCAATCCAGTTTCCCAAGTAGTGCCCCTCCTATGACCCTAAGGCCTCAAGGGAGGTCCCACTAGACTAGGGCTGAAGATTAGCCCCACTAGTAAGGTGAGAGAATAGATTTACAGTCAAGATCAACCAATCTTCCGAATCACCCCTTTATCCATACTAAATGCCCAAAAAAAACAAGTATAAGCAGTTGATTGCAAAATTATCAAAGTACCATTTGAATAGTAGTCCACCTTCATCCAAGTGGTAATGGCGTATGGGTGAGAGGTGTTGGAAAACGCAATTGCAACTATCAGTTTAGATTTTCCTTATTCCTTAATACTTGCTTGTGAACTTTAATTATCTTCTCATGTTTCTTTATTATATATTTTCATCAAACAAATATCAAGATTAAAGTAGTAAAGACAATGGATACGGATATTAGGCTCCAAGTCGAGGCAAAACCTCTCCAAGGGGGAAACCCAAGAAAAATATTCTCTTCTTATAGAATCTGCTTCAAATGAGACAACAAAGACCCAAACCCTAGACCAAGTTCTCCTCGAAGTACCTCAGCCCTTCCAATGGAATCAGATCACCACAGCGCAATCCTACATCAATCTGCAACTTTGGCCCTATAGCTTCTACATAAACCCTAATTCAGTTTCTTCAAGCGATCCTTCTTTGAGAAAGACAAATCTTCCCAAGGTCAATGAAGTCAAAAACAAATCATTTCTTCTTCCAACAACTTGATACTGCAACTCAGACTTGCAATTTCGGCCTTCCTAGAAGCTGCAAAAAACCTAATTCTTTGCAATGTGAGAGATATAGAGCCCAAAAACAAGTTTTCTTCCTTCTTTTCTTCTTCTAGACCTTCGCTCTTCTTTTCTTCTTGCTTCCCGACTACAGATCGAACTTCTTTTCTTGAGATCGAACTTGTGTGTGAGTGAGTGCCAAATGAGGTCGAATTTGCTCCTTTATATAGCCTTTCCAAGGGGTTGAATTTCGTCCTTTAGGCCACCTAAGGAGCATGAAACCCATGCTTTAAAATTTATTTATTTTTCTTTTCTTCTTTTGTTTGTTACATAAAATACATATTGAAATGAGTACATCAGCAATTATGAAGACTGAAACTAGTTACATTTCCAACAAGAGGTATATGGCTAATACAAATGGCGGAGGCACATGGCATATCATTCTCAAATAATGGTTGTCAGGGGTTGTTGGTTGGTTGGGTGTCAAATGTAGGAGAAAAGCTTTATCCTATGGGGTTACCCATTTTTGTGGGTAACAGGACCCATAATTGTCCCTCACATGGCACCCTCATCACTCTTTGGTAAAGCATGCCATCAAGATTCCCATAAACAACTTTGAGCCCCACTGGATGAAGCAACCACAAACATGCCCACTTCAACATCCTATGCCACCACTCAATCCTTATGACAACACACCTCAAAGACTTCCCCTATCATTATTTATGGGAATTTTTCACTTTGATGGATATGGTTTGGCTAGACATCTTTTTCTCCACGCCTTAGCTCCTATGGAAGACATTCACACATGGATTGGTTGGTTGTAGCATGGAGCATGGTATTACCTTTAGCTCTCCCTTTTTTGGGCCCATATTTGGATACATATTATTGAATTAAAGGGGGATATACCCTCTTTTCATGGAGATGACTGAGTGTTATTAACATTCCACATATTGAGGCCATGTATTATGGATCCACTTGCTTGATTTAAGGATGACATCCACTTTGAAAGTTACTTGGCACTTTTGATGGGACTTCTCACCTTGCGAGATGCCACAATTCTCTTAAAGAGGTTCTTTATGGTTTCATGCCCTATTTTAACGGTGCATCCATGTTGAAGAAGGTTGTTTGCACTCATAGTTGAGGAGGACCCACATTCGAGAATATCTAGGAGGATCCAAACCCTAGATATAGGTTCACATTGCATATTTGACGGCAACCTAACTTTAAGAGCAATTATCTTTTGAAATAATGCCAAAAATTCCACCAGATCAATGCCATTAGATGCAAAATGATTGCAATATTTCCAAAATGTGGTCATAACAGAAATTCTGACAACAATTGACACAATTATGGTGCTTCCAAAATTTGTCGCAACAAAATTTTCACTGCATTTTAACCACTTGTTTGAAGAACGGCCCACATATTTTTCTTGAATGTTTTGGTTATTTGGGGAATTCATTATTGATGTATGCCCATGATGAATATTGCCCTAGCTCTTGAGGCCACATGGCCCATATTTTCATGCATCTATTGGAGGTCATCCACTCTTTAGATCATCCATTCATTACTTGTTGGGACATTTAAGCTTGGAGAACTACACATCCACCTTCAATGAGATCTAGACGGTCTTAATTTCCTACTTTGAGGATTTTTTGTGGATTCATCCACTTGTAGGCCTTGGGAGGCTAGATATTGCATCTTTGACTCATCTTTTTCCCTCTTTGATGGAGATGTCCCAATCTCTTGGGCCTATTTTTGTTGCAGTCATAAAAGTTCCCTTGACCACTTCATTATTTATGTATTGTTGAATGGTTTACTCCTCCCTAGAATAGTTCTAAGCTTCTCAATGAGAAATTATTACTTTCTTCTAAAGTAAGTTTAGCTAGAATCTATATAAAGAGCATCCATTTGTCATTTATACTCATGGTTGGGTTTTTGGAGCTTCCTTTCCTTGAAGCTTAATTGATATTTCTTGGAGCATATGCAATATATAAGGGCTCTTTCTTTTTGGAATGCATAATTATTTGGTGTCAATTCTTGAAGCTCTTCTCTCTTGGTTACTATTTGGTGCATAAATATTAATTATGAATGATCAAGTTTTCTGCTAGCTAACAAGATTAGTCCATTGAACAGTAGAGTCTATAACTTGGAAGAAAGATATTTTTGGGTAAATCCTCTCCTTCTTCCTTTGTTAGTTTGGTCATTATTTAATTGATTCCATTGTCTATCCATTTAGGAACCCTAGCAAAGGTATTGAATGTGTTTATCAAGCTATAGTTCATTTTGTTAGTGAAGGTGCTCCTTGAGGACCCCTTCTTGTAGGGTATTGGTCTTCATTATTTATCTTGATTAGATAGGAGACTATTAAGCCATTGGCCCTATGCTCCTTTCCTAATCCTTAAATAAAATAGACCAATTTTTAAGATGGGATTTCTTTTTGACCCCATAAGCACCCTTAGATTCACCTTGACTCCATTTCCCTTGTCGTATATGGCACTACTCTCTATTACCTTCAATCACCTCTTTTATATCCTAAAATTCCAAAAAATTGTTTATAATCTTGTGCCTCATTGCTTAGTTTTAGTAATCCTACCAGGGGGTCAAAAGAGACTTATCCTAAAGTGTAGATGTTAATTTTAGTTAACTATGGTATGTTTTCTGCTTAGAGCAATTTACTTCAATCTTTCTTATTAGCCCAGTTCAATTTCCTGTTTAGCAATCACATTAACATTGACAGTAAATGTCAATAGAACATAAACAAATATCCAAAAGACAAGCCAAGACAAGAGGACACAATAATTTGGCGGATGCCAGGGAAAAAACCCCAATGTGGGGAAAACCCTTTGATCAAATCTTCTTATTATTCTTCAATTTCAGCAGAGAGTGAAAGTACAATTTACAACATTCAACAGGATGCCCTAGCCATCAAAGTCAACGTTGGTCAAACCAACAATATTCCTCCCCAATGGAGCTCGGTCAAACCCAGTCAAACTCGGCCTCAAAGAACAATCAAAGTCATCCCAAAATAGTCTTGAAATTCTTGGTCAAACCTGGTCAACGCACTGGTCAAATCTGCGGTCAATTCTACAGTCAAATAGCCCAAATTTCCTCGGTTGTCATGCCACCAAACTCGAATTTTGTCCCAAAAATCAAAGTCAAAGTATGAGAGTTGAACCAAGGTCAATGCTAGTCAACGTTGTTGCAAAAGCGCTAAAACATTCCGAAAATTTCAATTGCCCTTTCACACGTGTAGAGGAGAGAGAATGTCTTCTTAAGGCTGTACGAACCAATGAGAAGGAGAGAGACTGTGTTGATGAGATGTGTACAAAGGAGGTTTGAGTCTCTCCTTTTTATATCCATCAGTGAGGGGTGGAGACACATCTTTTGGGGCTTGTGAGCCTACATATCAATTTTGGCCAACCTTGACAATTTGCACGTGTGAGAAATAAATTCAAAATCCAAATTCTTCTCATCCAAACAAGATCATATTTACATCAAATTGCACATCTCTAAAAGAGGAATCCAACAAAAATATCATCTCCATCATATGAGCAGTGCAAAGTGGAGTTTGGCCCTAGTTTGCCAATTTTAACACTCTCTCAACTAGGGAGAACTCCACCCGTCAATCCATCTGTCAACCAATCCTGTCATCCTGTACCATCATGTACCATCCTGTTATCTTGTGTCATCCTGTTGTCCCTGTACTTTGTCGGCTCTGCTCTGTTGAATCATGACGAAATAATGAAGAAGATTTGATCGAGAGTGAGTCACAAGACCTTGCCACTCTCCACTAGCCTAAACTCAGTTTAGAGGTAAAAACCTCAACCAGACTTGATCCTAGATCAAGGTGTTGGACACAACCCATCCTAGTCATAGAGAACACGGAAATACACGATGCTTCCATAGGTAATGCTATGGTCTCTATCCTCATTTCCCAACTCCTTAGCCAGATGAGAGGTACTTCCCATGAGTCTCGGACTACATGGGTAAGATATATGTGGGGCATAGATCAAGAGAGGGTGAAACAGCTCAATATCATAGCGGTGGGGAAATATCACACCAACAAGGTAAGGCGAACCTAGCCTTGTGGTTGCTTATAGCTCCAAGAAGCTATCCCCAAGCCCCCTGGAGCTCCCAAAGCTCAAAGTCCAACTCAAGCGAAACCCTCATAAGAGGATCTGCCCACGATTCCAAGCTTCTCACAGAAGGTTAAGAATTTGACTTTCCCTAGGGCTTCGTGAGAATATTTGCGACCTGCTCATCAGTCCCAATGTGATGGAGCCTTACGACATCTCGTTGTACCATATCTCGGATAAAGTGGTACCTGATATCAATATGCTTGGAGCAGTCGTGGAACACGGGATTATCTGAAAGTCAAATCCCACTTTGGTTGTCACAATGGATCACGGTGGTATCTAGCACATGCCCAAACAACTCACTGAAGAGCTTCCTCGACCAAACAACTCCACAACAGGCCATACTTGTTGCAATGTATTTAGCCTCGACGGTGCTCAAAGCAACCGATTTATGCTTCCCGCTCATCCAAGAGATCGAAGCAGAACCTAGGGTGAAGCAACATCCAGATGTTCTCTTACGATCCACCACATTGCCTGCCCAGTCAGCATCAGTATATCCATGGAGCCTCATCCTCCTAACGGTGTATCTCAGTCCATGATGGATTGTGCCCTGGAGATATCTCAAAATATTCTTGAAACCAATCTAGTGAATGTGATGAGGCTCGACCATATATTGACTCAATGTGTTCACTGCAAAACATACGTCTGGACGTGAGTTCACTGAGAACATCAAGGCCCCTACGAGTTGACAATACTCAATAGGATTTCCCAAATCGGGCCCAAAAACACTTCCACACAACTTCTTAAAGTTGAGTTCCATTGGATTAGTCACGGACTTGTAGTCCACCATCCCAAATCTTTCTAGCAGCTTCACAATATATTTTCCTTGAGAAAGGAAAATCTCACCTGGATTTTGCGAGACCTCCAGGCCTAGGAAGTAGTGCCTTAGTCCTAGGTCCTTCATCTCGAACTCAAAAGCCAGCTCCCTCTTACATTGATGAATGAGAAGGTCTACACATGTCAGAAAGAGATCGTCCACATTGAGAACCAGAATGAGAGGTTTGTCATGATCAACCTTAAAGTAAAGGTTTGGATCAACATCACTTCGAGTAAAGCCCAACTTCATCAAGTAGTTATTGATCCTCTCATACCAAGCCCTAGGGTCATGCTTCAACCCATAGAGGGTTGACCCTAGGGGCTTGATTCATTCCATAGAGGGCTTTCTTCAACCTGCATACATGTGCATCTCTATATCAAACTTCGAACCCCAAAGGTTGTTCCACATAGACCTCTTCCTTAATTGAGCCATGTAAGAAGGCAGTCTTGACATCCATCTGATGTAGACTACATCCTTGCGATGCAAAAGGGTAATAATCGAATGGATGGTGGTGTAGCAAGCAACAGGTGCAAATATTTCGTCATAGTCTATACCTTCTTTCTACAAGAAGCCTCGGGCAACGAATCTTGCCTTGCATTTTTCAGCACTTCCATCGGCTCCATGCTTGATCTTGTAGAGCCATTTCAAGGTGACAACAAATTTGTCCTTCGGTCTAGGGACCACATCCTAGACATCATTTTTCATGATCGACTCATATTCTTCATTCGTTGCATCCTTCCAAACTTGGTGCTTCATGGCTTCTTCAAACGTTCCAGGCTCAAATTGTACAATGGTGCTCATGGCTACTAAGTACCCTTGGTACCTATTCGGCTTCTTAATTTCACGAAATGTTCCCCTTGGAGCAATATGTCTCTTGGCATATTCGAGAGTGTCTTTAAGCCATGAGGGTATTCTTTTATTTGAATAAGTGAGCTCACTAGAAGGTGGATCTATAGGATCCATCAGACCTTCATCATCGGGCAACTGTTCATCCTTCGGTTCTTCCATCTTTCCTACTTCATATTCTTTTGAGATAGGAAGATCTATAACCTTCCTAAGGGGAACATCTTCGTCAAAGGTGACATCATGACATATCTCCACTTCTCTTCGGGCATCTATTCATCCTTCGGTTCTTCCAGCTTTCTTGCTTCGTATTCTTTTGAGATAGAAAGATCTCTAACCTTCCTAAGGGCAGCATCTTCGTCGAAGGTGACATCATGAAATATCTCCACTTCTCTTTGACTAGGCACATAGATTCTATATGCCTTCCAAGTTTCATTGTAGCCCACAAACGTTCCCTTATTTCCAGAAGCATCCAATTTGCTCCTCTTTTCTTTCGGCACATGAAAATATACGGGACTTCCAAAAATTCTAAAATGAGAAACATCAGGTTTTTTACCAGTGAAGACTTCTTCGAGAGTTTTGGAGTCCAATGCTTGATGTGGGCATCTATTTTGAACGTACACAGAAGTGTTGGCAACTTCTCCCCATAGGAACTTCGAAAGACCTTATTCATGAAGCATGCCACGAGCAGCTTCAAGAATGGTTCGATTCTTTCTTTCGGCAACTCCATTTTGTTTTGGAGTATATGCAGTAGTGGTCTCCCTCTTAATGTCAACTTCCCTGCCATAGTCATTGAACTCATTTGACTCATATTCAGTTCCATTATCGATCCTCAAAATTTTGATCTTCTTCCTTGTTTTATTTTCAACCAAGGCCTTGAAGGTGCGGAACCATTTGAATACTTCATCCTTTTTCTTCAAGAAGTATATCCATGTCTTGCGGGAGAAGTTGTCTATAAAGGTGACATAATATAGGAATCCTCCCAAGGATGTTACAGGCAACATACCAAATAGATCAGAATGAATCAATTGGAGAACATCATAAGTCTTGGAGTTACTTGAGGGGAATGGTCCCCTTGTATGCTTTCCTTCGGCACAACCCTGACATACACCTTCATGATCATCTTTGAAATCAAGCATACTTGTGACCACCTTCCTTGCTTCGGGAAGGGATTTATAATGAAGGTGTGCAAACCTTCGATGCCATAGCTCGGATTGAAGAGTTGTGTTACATATCATGGCTCCCAACGGACTTCCTCCAACCTAATAGAGTGTATCAACCCTGAAACCAAGAGTGAATGCTTCTTTGAAATTCCTCTTCCAAATGTGTACCTTTCCATCAATGATTCCCACCTTGAATCCTTTGTCTTCCATTGACGAGGTACACACTAGATTCTTCTTCAAGTCAGGTGCATACAACACATCTTGCAAATGAAGGTCTTGACCTTGATTTAGATGAATGGTCACAGTCCCTAACCCTTTCACGGGATAGGTGGCATTGTCTCCAAGGATAATTTACAAATTAGTATCCTTTTCAATCAAATTAGAGAGGTCCTCTTTATATCTAGTGAAGTGCCTTGAGGCACCACCATCAATCAACCAGTGATCCATGGTGTCAGGAGGAGATGCAGCAGAGAGAGCATATATAAGAATAAATTCATTTTTCTTGTTATCAACAACATTAGATTCATCATACATGGAGTTCCTTGACCTCTTGAAAGGTTGACCATTTCCATTTCCATTTCGAGCAAAGGGAGCCTCTCTTTTCTTTCTTGTTGAACCTGTTGTTCCTTTGATTTCCATTTCCCCTTAAGTTGTTATTTTTGTAGTCATCATCTTGAGGTGAGTCCCTTTTATTAGGGCACTCTCTAGCATAGTGGCCAAACCTGTTACAATTGTAACATCTACCCTTCCTTCCTTTTGGTCCCACTCTTCCTTGACCTTGATTTCTCGAACCAACATTATTCTTCTTCTTTGCATGAGATGTGAAGGCAGTAGGTTCACTTCCATTTCCATTTGAGGGTTTGTCTCTCTCCATCATCCTTGTCTTGTCAATAATTCATCAAAATCAGGAATTATATTAATATTGAGATTAGTGGTATTGAATACATACCATGCCCGGGGAAGACCTCCAAGAGCAATGAGGGTGAGCTCTCGGTCAGCTATGACCTCTCCAATTGATAAGAGATCATTCTTGATTTCAGTGATCCTCATAAAGTAGGATTGGATGGATTCTCCCTTGTCCATCTTGATGTCCCTCAACTTGTTCTTCAAAAAGAGAATTTGATTAGCATTGCTAGCCCTGAACATGCTAACCAACTTATCATACATCTCCTTATATGTGCCCAACTCGAAGATATAAGCAACCAAGTGCTTGTGAATGGAATCTTTGATGATTTTCTTCACCTTGTTTCCCCATTCTTGTAATTTGTTTTAGTAGCAGCCGGTGCATTTGATGGAAACTCAGTGATATTTTCTTACACATAATCCATAACATCTTGTTCCTCCAATTTCAGATCCAAGGACATTTTCCAAGCATGATAATCAGACGTATCATTGAGCTTGTCATCAGATTTGAAGTATGATGAGGAAGCCATTGACCCTTGTCCTTGTCTAATCAACTTTTAGTGATTTCTCTTCTCACTCTTGCTTGGTATTTTTCTTCACCTCAGCTCTGATACCATGTTAATTTTAGTCTACGATGGTATGTTCTATGCTTAGAGCAATTTACTTCAATCTTTCTTATTATCCCAATTCAATTTCCTGTTTAGAAATCACATTAACATTGACAGTAAATGCTGATAGAACATAAACAAATAACCAGAAGAAAAGCCAAGACAAGACGACACAATAATTTGGCAGATGCCATGGAAAAAAACCCCAATGTGCGGAAAACCCTTTGATCAAATCTTCTTATTATTCTTCAATTTCAGCAGAGAGAGAAAGTACAATTTATAGCAGTCAACAAGATGCCCTAGCCAACAAAGTCAACGTTGGTCAAACTAGCAATATTGCTCCCCAATGGAGCTCGGTCAAACCCAGTCAAACTCAGCCTCAAAGAAAAGTCAAAGTCAACCCAAAACAATCTTGAATTTCTTGGTCAACTTGGTCAACGCACCGGTCAAATCTACGGTCAAAGTATGCAGTCAAACAGCCCAAATTTCCTCGATTTTCGTGCCACCAAACTTGGATTTTGTCCCAAAAATTGAAGTTAGGTCAACGCTGGTCAACGTTGTTGCAGAAGCCCTAAAACAGTCTGAAAATTGCAGTTTCCCTTTCACACATGCAGACGAGACAAAATGTCTTCTTGAGGCTATACGAACCAATGAGAAGGAGAGAGAATGTGTTGATGAGATGATGTCCAAATGAGGTTTGAGTCTCCCCTTTTTATATCCATCAGTGAGTGGTGGAGACACATCTTTTGTGTTTGTGAGCCTACATAACAATTTTGGCCAACCTTGACAATTTGCACATGTGTGATAAATAAATTCAAAATCCAACTTCTGCTCATCCAAACAAGATGATCTTTAGATCAATCTTGCACCTCTCCGAAAGAGGAATCCAACAAAAATATCATCTCCATCATATGAGCAATGCAAAGTGGAGTTTGGCCCTAGTTGCCAATTTTAACAGGAGAGGATAGGATACTTAGGTGATAGTAGTGACCATCATAGTAGCTCCCTCTTGCATTATGCCTTGTGGATTAGGGATTTTATTTTCAAGTAAAATTTGGGAGGTAACAAAACCTATATCGATAAACAAAAGGTCCAAGGTAGATTACATTGACAAGGGATAGGATAGGGTCCTCACCAAGATCACATTACTGCAAACAACGAAGAACTGCAAATCAACTATCATCAATAAAGGAGGGTTTTCTCACTTTTCCATTAGCCTCTCGTTGGTCAAGGCTTTCAAGAAACAAGTATTTCCCATAAATTGAATCCATTTTTAGGCTCAAATTTCTAGAGCATGTGGAAATGATTGAGCAATATTGAGCGAAGGTCACACCCTTAAGAGAGTCATTTGCCATGGATTCATTAGAATTAATGCTCTCACCAAGGAGTGGGCACTCAAGAAATTTGGGAACATGAGTACCAAACAAGGTGAGGTAGAAGATTAGATCAAATTATTAAACAATAGTATCCAAAACCATGTTTTACCAAAGGACATTAAGGCCTAGATTGGGTCATCAAAGATTAAAAGACATGTTCTTAGGAAGAAGCAAAGTGGTGAAGTAAGAGTCATGTTATATGGCTTTTAAAACTTTAACGATCATCTTACATGGCTCGTAAGGATCATGTTACATGGCTCGCTATGGGGGACAATAACACTACCTACTTCCAAAAAAGTTAAAACAAGCCTTGTCAAGAAATCCACAAACACCATATGGAGGATAAGGGATTTTGATAATAGGCTTTGATATTCTCTCAATAATACATGCAATGTAGAGTCAAGTAATATAGGGATATCTTATCGGCCTGATAGAGAAAACACTAGCGTTGTTTTCTCGATGACCTCTTGGGTTAGCGAAGAAAATGCACCTCAATCACCCTACAACAATGGAGGAGCTACATGGCTCGCTATGGAGGACAATAACACTACCTACTTCCAGAAACAAGCTTTACCAAGAAATCCGCAAACACCATCTGGACAATAAGGGATTCTTGACATTCTCTTGATGGCCTCTTAGGTTGAGAAGGACAACGTTGTGAAAATTTCTGAATATTTCTTATGCAGAAAACCTACTGTTAAGCAAGTCATTAATCTGAAATATTCAGCATTAACGTCGAAGTAAACACATTAACAGTCTACACAAATACAGATCTAAATTGAGTATATGCACGATGACAAAGTGACACAGGATTTTCTGGACAACTGTCCTTGGAAAAACCCAATGCGGGAAAACCGGTCTTCTGGCTACTGGAGGTTTTATATTATATAGTAGATTCTAAGTACAACAAATCTAGGAACCTTACTAGTTAACCCAACAGAGAAATACAAAATCTGCAGCAATACCTCTGTTCCAAAGACAGAAAAACTGACTGATTCACACCCTCAAACGGGATTTACAATTTTCAACCCTTTTCAGTCTTCAGAAACCCCAGCACTGCTCTGAAGCCCTCTGCGCCAGCCCCTGCGCTGCTCAGGAAGGGCCTATGTCACCCCAGACTAGGTTACGCTACCCTAGTTGGGCTTGCGTCAGCCCTGCTGGCCTCTTACTGCCTCTGCACTGCCTTTTCTGGGTCTGCGTAGCACCTGAAGCCCTTTGCGTGTAATATTCCCAATTAGCAATAGCTAATTGGAAATATTAATTTTGACTACTTTACTTTAATAAAGTTGTAATATTCCCAATTAGCGATAGCTAATTGGAAATATTAATTTTGATTAATTTTGCCTTCTATAGTTAAATTATAGATAAAAGTGAGTTGAGGGGGGACATAACTCACTCTAAAAATAAATTGCACTCCCTAGTAGACACAATGTTGTAACTTAAGTGAGCCAAGGGGGGCCAAGTGACCACGTAGAGAGGGGGCCCACGTAGACACATGGAGGGACTAGGCAGGCCAAGTTGAGCACGTGGCAAAAGGAGGCTACGTTTGAGGAGGTTGGCCTTAGGGTTTGAGAGAGGCCAATGCTATATAGAGAGAAGAAGCCTCCTCTTTTGGTCATTCGATGTTTATGATATTGAGCTGGTCATTTCGACTTCTTGAGCACGCTGGTTGTTTAGCTAGTCTGCAGCACTGTTTAGTGCACTGAGTGTCTCCGTTCGGAGATCTCACCCTCAGCCCCAGGGGTCTTCGAGTGCCTGCTCGGGTGAGGTTGTTCCATCAGTATTTTGCAGGAGGATCGGTGTTTGGCTTTTGTGGAGGAGCAGTGCATTCAGAGACTGCGCAGTCTTGAGAGGGAGGACATAGTCCATTCTTGGGGAGCTCCAGATTGGGTTTCTTTTGGAGGATTCAAGCCTGGAGATTGAGCAAGGGGCCAGCCCTTGCCCATTGGAGGATTTTGGTAGAGTTTGTGGCCGTATTTTGGTGGTTTCCATTCAGCCTCAGCGCAAAGCCTTGGAGGATAGTGTAGATCCTCAAGGGAGGTTATTTTCGGGGGTCGACCATTTTAGAAATGCTTTCTGGGGTTTTCTGGGTTTGGTGAGCAGAGGCAGATTCCAAAGTTTCATCTCATTCCGAGGAGGGGAGCAGCCCCAAATCCTCATTTTGTTTCAGCAGTAGCAGCTACACGGCAGTTTTCCAGCAGCTTGGACGCAGATAGGCAGTAATTTCTTTGTATTGCAAATGTTCTTCACTTGCTGGGCAGTCTAGGTGTATCACTGTGATCACTATTGTACTCCCTTATATTTCTCGGTATAATAAAATGGCTTCTTCTCTCTTATGTTGCCGGAAGTATTTTAGTACATGTTCGATATATGTTGTTGTATTACTTGCACTACGTATTGTTCTCTCTCATGAGCATTTTAGTTCTCTTGGAATGGTGTGTTCCCCACCTGCAGACAT
Organism: Pinus albicaulis; assembly: GCA_034641835.2. Taxonomy (NCBI): domain Eukaryota; kingdom Viridiplantae; phylum Streptophyta; class Pinopsida; order Pinales; family Pinaceae; genus Pinus; species Pinus albicaulis. The sequence continues at coordinate 369,138,442 of CM076572.1, forward strand.
AATGAAAGGGCCAAGTAGCCTCAGGATCTCACCCTCTTTCCAGAGGTAGGCATATAGTAGCATGTTGATCCATCTCTTGTTGGAGTTTTTGTGTTTTGATAGATATCCTTGAAATGGGATATTATGGTGGTATCGAGCACCTGGAATTTGACTTGATGTGGAGCTAGTTGTCTATGACAGGAGGCCATGCTGCAAGGGCAAATGGAGATATTGAGCGTCGGTTGGAGAACACCTCGAAAGAGGGGGTTGTGTTCGGGTGGTGGACACGAACGAGAGGGCACAGAGATAGACGCAAAACGGAGGAGCACCTTGGTAGACGCGGAAAGCGAGGGCGGGTGGCGGGAATGATGGTGAGCCATGGGTTTGGGGCTCTCAAATCAGTGCAGGATCTGGCGAGACAGATTGAGTTGATGGGTCAGAGATTCACTGCTATGGAGGCTAGACAGCATGAAACCCCAAGGGATTTCCATGTTGGTGAGGGGTCGGGCACATCTCATCATTTGTCGGAGCAGGATGCCACTCCGCACCAAGCATCACATGCACCCACACGTTCCACTATGCCCACCTTTCTGGGTGCAGACACAGGGGCAGGAGCACAGCATGAGCCAGAGCCTGGTCACATGGGTGACTATTTTGCTGAGTATCAGGCATATGGGCAGGAGTTCAGGGATGCCCTTTCATTCAGAGATTTTGTTCAGCTCCAGCGGGACAGTAGACCCTGCAACCATCACAGAGGGCACCGACATTATCATGATGGGAACACCCAGCGCACAGCGAGTCGATTCCATTTGCCAACGTTTGATGGCTCATCAAACAATTCGGCAAAGTCTTGGGTGGAGAAGCTGGATATATATTTCTAGCTTAACCAGAGGGCAGAGTCGGAGGCCATAAAGGTGGCTATGCTGCATTTGGATGGTGAGGCCCAGGACTGGTGGTTCCATGGGATGGTGACACTCGGGCATTCGACAGTGACCACATATGCCGAGTTCACCCAGAGACTGATAGAGAGATTTGACCGGAGGGATCCGGAGGAGCATTTTGTTGAGCTGATGAGGCTCAAACAGACCGAGAGTCTGGAAACGTATATTGCAGATTTTCTGAGGGTTTTAGTGATGTTTCCAGATTTATCCGCAACACGAATGATCTACATGTTTGTTGAGGGGTTAGCAGAGCCACTTCGGGGTCTAGTCAGATCCACTAGACCAGCCACATTCCAGGATGCCATTGGCAGGACCCGGGATTTGCAAGATGCCTTACCCAGGACCAGGACACCTTACCCCCAGAGACAGGCTTTCCAGCCAAAGGGGAAGGATGTGAGGATTCCGCCTCCTAAGGGGAATCCGGGTAGGCGACAGCTAGATGATGATGCCAGGAGGGAGTTGAAGAAAAAGAGGTTGTGCTTTACCTGTCAGGAGCTGTGGGCACCAGGACATAGATGTGCTGCTGGCAAAGCACATTTCATCGAGGTCTTCTCCGAGAGCAGCGGGGAAGAGGAGGAGTATGAGGATGGGGAGGCAGGAAACAGTCAGACAGCGCAGGACCATTTTCCACCTCCACCTCCAGGAGTAGGAGGTGCAGCTTTTGCACCCACAGGGGGGACCCTTGCAGCCTTGCGAGGAGTACCCGAGTATTTGATGCTGCATGTCCGAGGGACAGTACGTGTGCAGCGAGTTTCAGTTTTGGTAGACAGTGGGGCAACCCACAACTTCATCGATGCACAAATGGTTGAGCGGAGAGGCATACATACAGAGAGCTTCGATGGGTTTTCAGTGTTGGTCCCAGGAGACCAGACGATGCAGTGTGCTAGGTATGTTCCAGAGCTGGCTGTGACGATGGGTACCTACACAATGACCGACCACTTTTTCGTGGTCAACATACCAGATACCAATGTGGTATTGGGTGTACAGTGGCTGATTACTCTGGGAAAGGTCCCACAGATTGGGAGGCCTTGGAGATGGAGTGGGATGATAAGAAGACCGGGAAGCATGAGAAGATTCGTGGGATGCACACTTACCCGCCCCAGACTGTTTCAGCTCACCGGATGGAGGCAGACTTCCAGAAGGGAGACATAGTGTGGGCAGTTGAGTTGCGGGCATCAAAGACAGGGACTATCGGGCAAACAGTTCATCCGGATATGCAGGCCATCCTTGACAGGTATGACACGGTGTTTGGGGATATGCCACCAGGCCAGCCACCAGATCGGGGGTTTGAGCACACTATTGAGTTAGATCAAGGCATTCAGGCCGTGATTACCACACCCTATAGGCACCCCAAGGCCTATCGTGATGAGATTGAGCGAGCCATCCAGGAGTTGCTAACTCTTGGACATATTCGGCCCAGCACCAGTCCTTTTGCTTCTTCTGTGATGTTGGTGAAGAAGAAGGATGGCACATTGAGAATGTGCATTGATTACAGGGCCCTGAATAACAAGACCATGAAGAACAAGTAACCCATACCACGGATAGATGAGTTGATGGATGAGTTGAGAGGAGCACAGTTCTTCTCAAAGATTGATTTGAGATCCGGGTACCACCAGATTCACGTGAGGGAACAGGACATTCCCAAGACCGTTTTCAGGTGCCATTACGGCGATTTTGAGTTCTTGGTTATGCCTTTCGGGCTAACCAATGCCCCAGCTACTTTCCAGTCATGCATGAACCATATCTTCCGCAGTCGTCTGAGGAAGTTTGTATTGGTATTTTTCGATGATATACTGATATATAGCCGGACTTGGGGGGAACATCTCCAGCATATAGAGGCAGTGCTACATATCTTGGAGGAGCAACAGTTCTATGCTAACCTCTCCAAGTGTGAGTTTGGGTTGACGGAGATGTTGTATTTGGGTCACATCATTGGAGTGGACGGAGTGAGGGTCCACGAGGAGAAGATCAAGGCCATCAGAGATTGGCCAGAGCCGAGAAACGTGACGGAACTTTGGGGATTTGTCGGTATCTGCACTTATTACAGGAAGTTCGTCAAGAGTTTCTCTTAGCTTGCTGCACCCCTTACAGATTTGACGAAGAAGGGGGCATTCAGTTGGTCAGATGCAGCGCAACGGGCCTTTAACAGGCTCAAGGAGGTTATGAGCAACTACCCAGTGCTTGCATTTCCAGATTTTACGCAGCCTTTTGTTTTTGAGTGTGATGCATCGGGCGAAGGGATAGGTGCAGTTTTGATGCAGGAAGGCCACCCTATATCCTATGAGAGCCGGAAACTCCTTCCTCATGAGCAGTTGTATCCTATATACGACAAGGCCATTATGCATGCATTGGCCAAATTCCGGCAGTACTGGATGGGTAACAGGTTCAGGGTGAGGACTGATCACAACAGCCTCAGGTTCTTTTTGGAGCAGAAACAACTACAGGAGAGGCAGCAGAAGTGGATCAGCAAGATCCAAACTTATGACTTTAACATTGAGTATGTCAAGGGGAAGAACAACGTGGTAGCCGATGCACTTTCACGTAGACTAGCCACGTTGTCTCTGATGAGTTTGGATACAGATTGGAGGGCTCGACTCTTGGTGGCCTACTCCAAGGACAGATTTGCCTATGAGGTTCTAGATGGTCAGGTGACAGATGACAGGTACAGGGTGATAGATGAGATCATCTACTACAGAGATAGGATCTTCTTGACTGAGGGCTCCTAGCTCAAGAAGAAGATACTTCAGACATCCCATGACTCACCATTGTCCGGCCATCAGGTGTTTACCAAAACCTACCGGGCCATCAGAGAGAGGTTCTCATGGAAGGGCCTCAAGGAGGACGTGCTCCAACATATCAGGGAGTGCGAGGTTTTCCAGAGAAACAAGGGAGAGATGAACCATCCCGCAGGTTTGTTGCAGCCTCTTCCCATTCTGGAGGGGAAATGGGAGATCATTTCGATGGATTTCATCACAGAGTTGCCCATGGTGCAGGGCAAGGACTGTATATATGTCGTCGTTGATCGGCTAACGAAGTATGCACACTTTTTCGCCATATCTGCACACTATTCAGCAGCGCAGGTGGCAAAGCTGTTCTTCAGAGAGATTTTCAGGTTACATGGTCTTCCCAAGACCATCATCAGTGACAGGAACAGCCGCTTTATGGGCGGATTCTGGCAGGAGATTTTCCGGCTGGTGGGGACAGAGTTGACACCGAGCACTAGCTACCACCCACAGACAGACGGGTAGACAGAGATAGTTAACAAGTGGCTGGAGGGCTACTTGCGTAACTATGTTAGTGGGCAGCAGAGGGCATGGTTGAAGTGGCTGCATCTAGGGGAGTATTGCTACAACAACACACATCACATGTCCATTGGTATGTCCCCGTTCTATGCTTTGTATGGATACCATTCTTTATCTTTTGCTGATGTGATGTTTGGTGCTAGCAAGGCTCCGAAAGCCAAATATTGAATCCAAGGGAGTCAGGACATCCTCCGAGCTCTCAAGGATAACATGGCTACAGCGCAGAACCAGTAGAAGCTGTATGCCGACAGGGGTCAGGTGGAGAGACAGTTTGAGGTAGGAGACTTGGTCTACCTACGTTTGCAGCCATACCGACAGTCGTCACTGAAGCAGAAGGGAGCTGAGAAGCTCAAGCCCCGTTTTTATGGGCCATACAGGGTGATACGCAAGGTTGGACAGGTTGCTTATGAGTTGGAGCTGCCCCAAGGCAGCAAGATTCATAACATTTTCCATGTATCATGCCTGAAGAAAGCATTGGGGCAGCAGGTGACAGTGACAGATGAGCTACTGCCTACGGATGATGAGGGGCATTTGGTGTTGCAGCCAAAGGCCATTATTGATACCAGGGAGAGACAACTGTGGAGCAGGACAGTCCGGGAATTCTTAGTGAGGTGGAAGAATTTGTCGGATGAGGATGCCAGTTGGGAGAGTGAGAAGATCTTGAAGCATCCATCACTACAGTTGCTTGGGGTCAAGAAACATTTTGCCGAGGGAGACTGTAATATTCCCAATTAGCGATAGCTAATTGGAAATATTAATTTTGATTAATTTTGCCTTCTATAGTTAAATTATAAATAAAAGGGAGTTGAGGGGGGACATAACTCACTCTAAAAATAAAGTGCACTCCCTAGTAGACACAACGTTGTAACTTAAGTGAGCCAAGGGGGGCCAAGTGACCACGTAGAGAGGGGGGCCACGTAGACACATGGAGGGACTGCGCAGGCCAAGTTGAGCACGTGGCAAAAGGAGGCTACGTTGGAGGAGGTGGGCCTTAGGGTTTGAGAGAGGCCAATGCTATATAGAGAGGAAAAGCCTCCGCATTTTGGTCATTCGATGTTTATGATATTGAGTTGGTCATTTCGACTTCTTGAGCACGTTGGTTGTTTAGCTAGTCTACAGCACTGTTTAGTGCACCGAGTGTCTCCGTTCGGAGATCTCACCCTCAGCCCCTGGGGACTTCGAGTGCCTGCTCGGGTGAGGTTGTTCCATCAGTATTTTGCAGGAGAATCGATGTTTGGCTTTTGTGGAGGAGCAGTGCATTCAGAGACTATGCAGTCTTGAGAGGGAGGATGCAGTGCATTCTTGGGGAGCTTCAGATTGGGTTTCTTTTGGAGGATTCAAGCCTAGAGATTGAGCAAGGGGCTAGCCCTTGCCCATTGGAGGATTTTGGTAGTTTTTGTGGCCGTATTTTGGTGGTTTCCATTCAGCCTCAGCGCAGAGCCTTGGAGGATAGCGTAGATCCTCAAGGGGGGTGATTTTCGGGGGTCGGCCATTTCAAAAATTCTTTCTGGGCTTTTCTGGGTTTGGTGAGCAAAGGCAGATTCCAAAGTTTCATCTCATTCCAAGGAGGGGAGCAGCCCCAAATCCTCATTTTGTTTCAGCAGTAGCAGCTACACAGCAGTTTTCCAGCAGCTTGGATGCAGATCAGAGAGCAGCCATTTCCTTGTCATTCTGAGAGTACTTCTTCACTTGCCTTGAGCAAGTCTAGGTGCCATCACTCTGATCACCTATTTCACTCCCTTATATTTCTCAGTATAATAAAATGGCTTAGCATTCTCTCTATATTTCTGGAGTATTTGTTACATGTTCGATATATGTTATTGTATGCTTGCACTACTGTTATTTCTCTCTCTTTGAGCATTTCAGTTACTATACCATTTGGTGTGTTTTCTCCATACTCTTAGACAGAGTCTGGAAAGGGCCAGGTAGCCTCCAAATCTCACCCTCTTTTCAGAGGTGAAATATCTGGTAAACACCCTCCCAGTCCATCTCTGGTTGGAGTTTGCTTGTGTTTGAGAGATATCCTTGAAACAGAATATTACAAAAGTTAAGTTATAAATAAAGTGGGTGAAGAGGGACACTTAACTCACACTTAGGATGCAAGTATTTCCTAAAGTCACTTAAGAGACATGAATAATTGGCAGCGTGGGGCCTAGAGGTCGAAGTGGCAGCGTGGGAAAAGGGACAGCGTAGGCAGCGTGGGACCAAGCCAGTAAAGAGAGAGAAGGACAGCGTGGCTCGAGGAGACAACACAGTTGATGGTGGGGCCTACGTGAGAGGAAGGCTCTCCAAGCATAAAAAGGGAGAGGGTCTCCTCATTTAATTGATTCTGATTATGCATCTATGTTATTTTTCTTTGACATTGAGCACACTTGTTGTTTAGCATAGTCTGCACGTACTGTTCAGTACACCGGGTGTCTTCGTGCCGAGATCCCAACCTCAGCCCTGGGGGACTTCGAGTGCCTGCTCGGGTGAGGAGTTCCATCCTTGTTTTGCCGGAGAGAGTTGCAACAACTACAATTAGAAGCATTCTCTGGAAGAGACAGCGCAGTCAGTGAGAGGGAGGACGCAGTCTTGGAAGGAGGTGATTCCGAATTGAGGGTTTATCAGGGGATTCAGCCCGGGAGAGTTGGAAAGGGGTCAATCCTTCCCTATTTCATCATTTTGGTAGAGGCGGAGGCCATTATTTGCAGCAGATCATTCAGGGCCAGTGTTTCTCATTGGGGATAGCATAGTGTGTCAAGGGAGTCATTTTCGAAGGTCAGCCATTTCGGGAAAGCTCTCTGAGCTTTTCTTTGTATTAGGTGGAGAGGCCATTCCCAAAGTTTCACAATTTCCGAGGAGGGGAGCAGCCCCAAATAGTCTTTTCATTCCAGCAGTAGCAGCAACATAGCAGCAGCCCAGCAGCACTGGAGATTACGCAGTCATTGAGAGAGCAGCCATTCTGGGTGATATTCTGAGAGTATTTCTATGATTGCCTAATGCAAGCCAAGGTGCCATCATTCTGATCACCTTTGTACTCATTCCATCTTTCAATATTTAATAAAATGGCTCAGCATTCTCCATATTGTCTATTTTTCATATGATGTCTCTCTAGTTGCTGTATGTCTTTGTTTATGTGCTTTATATTGTTGTCTATTATTACAGTGGTATCGGAGCTCATAGACTTGGCTTAGCCTGTGGAGCAGATTGTCTATGACACCTACAAGTAAACCATACATCTGTTACAGAAGGAGGAAGTACAGAGACCAAGAACGGAGGTTAGAGCTCACTTTCGGGGAAGGTGACGACGTTCTAGTAGTGGACGCAAAGGAAGAGGAACCAATGGCGGAGGAAAGAGATGCTGAGAAGGAGTTCGGGGAACTTCTCCTCAAATCAATGCGAGATTTGTCGAGACGGATAGAGGATATGGGGAAAAGGTTCACGGCAGAGTCTAGATAGCGTGAGACCCCAAGGGGTTTCCATATCGGAGAGGGCTCGGGCACATCCCATCATTTGCAGGAGCACATCACAGTGCAGCAGATGGCATCACACACACCTCCACGTTCCACGATGCCTACGTTTCTTACCGCAGACACTAGGGCAAGAGCACAGCAAGAAAAGGAACCGACCCACATGGGAGATTATTTTGTTGAGTATCAGTCCTACGGTCAAGAGTTCAAAGATGCCCTCACATTCCATGACTTCATTCAACTCAAGCGAGACAACAGACCCCACAACCATCACAGAGGGAACAGGCATTCACATGACAGGGACATGCAGCGCACTGTAGGCAGATTCTATCTATCAACATTTGACGGATCATCCAAGTGTTCGGCAAAGGCTTGGGTGGAGAAGTTGGACATATATTTCCAACTTAACTAGATGGCAGAGACAGAGCCCATCAAGGTAGCAGCGTTTCACTTGGAGGGCGAGGCCCATGACTGGTGGTTTCACGGGATGGCTATGCTGGGGCACTCAGGAGTGACGGCATATGCAGAGTTTACATGGAGGGTGATAGAGATATTTGATCGGAGGGATCCATAGGAGCACTTTGTTGAGCTGACTAAGCTCAAGCAGACCGGAAGTCCGAACACATACATTTCAGAGTTCTTGAGACTTTTCGTGATGGTGCCTGATTTATCCACAGCCCGGATGATCTATATGTTCATCGACGAATTGGCAGAGCCTTTTCGGGGGTTAGTCAGGTCGACGAAGCCAGCTACAATCCATGACGCAGTTGGGAGGACTCGGGATTTGCAGGATCCATTACCCCAGACTAGAGCTCGTTTTCCCCAGAGACCGACATTTCAACCAAAGGGGAAGGACATGAAGGTTCCGCCTCCAAAGGGGAACCAGAGCAGAGGGCCTCTGGATGATGATACCAGGAGAGATCTGAGGCGAAAGAGGTTATGTTTCACATGCTAGGAGCCTTGGGCACCTGGACACCATTGTGCCGCAGGGAAGGCACATTACATTAAGGTTTTCTCCGACAGTAGTGGGGAAGAGGAGGAGTATGAGGAGATAGAGGCAGGAGGCATCAGTACAACACATAGAGGGGATCATCTGCCACCTCCACCACTAGGAGCGGGAGGTGCAGCATTTGCACCTACCAGGGGAGCCCTTGCATCTTTGTGGGGAGTTCCCAAATACTTGACACTACGTGTCCAAGGCACAGTGCAGGGACAGCGTGTTTCAGTATTAGTGGACAATGGGGCCACCCACAATTTTATTGATGCTCAATTGGTAAAGCGGAGGGGCATACTGACAGAGAGCTTTGATGGATTTTCAGTACTGGTTCCAAGTGATCAGACCATGCAGTGTGCCAGGTATGTGCTAGCCTTGGTAGTGACTATGGGGACGTACACCCTGACAGATCATTTCTTCTTGGTGGACATTCCGGACACCAACGTGATACTGGGGGTACAGTGGTTGATCACGCTAGGAAAGGTCACCACTGATTGGGAGACCATGGATATGGAGTGGACGGATAAGAAGATTGGGAGGCATGAGAAGATTCGGGTTATGCACACCTACCCACCACAGACAGTTTCAGCACACCGGATGGAGGCAGATTTCCGGAAGGGAGACTTAGAGTGGGCAGTGGAGCTGTGTGTTTCAGAGGCAGGATCTACAGGGCAGGCCGTACACCCAGATGTACAGTCCATTTAGACAGGTATGCCACGGTTTTTGGAGAGATACCACCAAGGAAGCCGCCAGATCGGGGATTTGAGCACACGATTGAGCTGGAGCAGGGCATCCAGGCTGTCATCAATATGCCCTATAGGCATCCTAAGGACTATCGAGATGAGATTGAGAGGGCCATCCATGAGCTCTTAGCTCTTGGACACATCCGTCCTAGCACTAGCCCCTTTGCTTCTTCAGTGGTGTTGGTGAAGAAGAAGGACGGCACATTGACAATGTGCATTGATTACAGGGCCCTAAATAAGAAGACCATGAAGAACTGGTACCCTATCCCACAGATCGATGAGTTGATGGGTGAGCTGAGGGGGCAAAGTTCTTCTCGAAGATTGATTTGAGATCCGGGTACCATCAAATTCGCGTGAGGGGGCAGGGTATTCCCAAGACCGCTTTCAGGTGTCATTACGGCCATTTTGAGTTCTTGGTGATGCCCGTTGGGCTGACCAATGCTCCGGCCACATTTCAATCATGCATGAATCACATCTTCCACAGTCACTTGAGGAAGTGTGTGTTAGTGTTTTTTGATGACATTTTGATTTACAGCAAGACATGGGAGGAGCACCTCGAATATATAGAGGTTGTATTGTGCATCTTGGAGGAGCAGCAATTTATGTTAAGCTCTCCAAATGTGAGCTTGGGCTGACAAAGACACTCTACTTGGGGCACATCATTGAGGTGGACGGAGTGAGAGTCCACGAGGAGAAGATCAGGGCCACCAGGGATTGGCCAGAGCCAAATAATGTGACGGAGCTTCAGGGATTTGTGGGTATCTGCACCTACTACCGAAAGTTCGTCAAGGAATTTTCCCAACTTGTTGCACCCCTTACAGACCTTACCAAAAAGGGGGCATTCAGTTGGACGGATATAGCGCAGAGGGCTTTCGATAGGCTCAAGGAGGTGATGAGTAGTTGTTTGGTTTTGGCATTGCCAAATTTTACGCAACCCTTTGTCCTAGAGTGTGATGCATCGAGGGAGGGGATAGGTGCAATTTTGATGTAGGGAGGCCACCCCATATCTTTTGAGAGCCAGAATCTATTGCCACATGAGAGGTTGTATGCTATATGCGACAAGGAGATGTTGCCCATAATGCATGCATTGGCCAAGTTTCGGCAGTACTTGGTGGGGAACAGGTTCAGAGTGAGGACAGACCACAACAGCCTCTGATTCTTTCTAGAGCAGAAACAGTTGCAAGAGAGGCAACAGAAGTGGGTCAACAAGATCCAAGCATATCATTTTGACATCGAGTATGTCAAGGGAAAGAACAACGTGGTGGTCGATGCACTTTCACGCAAACCGACAGCGTTTTCCTTGATGAGTTTAAAGACGGACTGGAGGGCTCAAATTCTGGTAGAGTACTCCAAGGACCGTTTTTCCTGTGAGATTTTGGACGGACAGGTGTCAAATAACAGGTACAGGGTGATGGATGAGGTGATCTACTACAAGGACAGGATCTTCTGGACTGAGAGCTCCCAGCTCAAGGAGAAGATATTTCACGCCTCACATAACTCGCCATTATCAGGCCACCAGAGATTCACCAAGACCTATAGGACCATCAGAGATAGGTTCTCGTGGAAGGGCCTCAAGGAGGATGTAATTCAACATGTTAGGGAGTGTGAAGTTTGCCAGCGCAACAAGGGGGAGATGAACCATCCGGTGAGATTACTGCCGCCTCTTCCCATACCTGAGGGGAAATGGGAGAGTATTTCGATGGATTTCATCACAGGGTTGTCCACTGTACAAGGCAAGGATTGCATATTTGTAGTTGTTGATCCGCTGACTAAATATGCACACTTCTTCGCCATATCAGCACGTTACATGGCAACACAGGTAGCGGAGCTATTTTTCAGGGATGTTTTCAGATTGCATGGTCTCCCAAAGACCATTGTCAGTGACAAGGATAACCGCTTCATGGGCGGGTTTTGGAAGGAGCTTTTCCGTTTGGTGGGCACTGAGTTGACCCCGAGTACTAGCTACCACCCCCAGATGGATGGGTAGACAGAGATAGTGAACAAGTGGCTGGAAGGATACTTGCGTAACTATGCCAGCGGGCAACAGAAGGCATGGTTACGATGGTTGCACTTGGGGGAGTACTGTTACAACACCACTCATCACATATCCCTTGGTATGTCTCCATTTTATGCTTTATATGGGTATCATGCTTTATCTTTTGCTGACGTGATGTTTGGTGCTAGCAAGGCCCCTAGGGCCAAGGATTGGATCCAAGAGAGTCAGGATATACTCCGAGCTCTCAAGGATAACATGGCTACAACACGGAATCAACAGAAGTTGTATGCCAATAGGGAACGTGTTGAGAGACAGTTCGAGGTAGGGGACTTGGTCTACCTACGATTGCAGCCTTATCAGCAATCCACGCTGAAACAGAAGAGGGTTGAAAAGATCAAGCCCTGCTTTTATGTTCCATACAGGGTGACACGCAGAGTTGGGGAGGTTGCATATGAGTTGGAGTTGCCCACTGGTAGCATGATTCATAACATTTTTCATGTGTCATGCTTGAAAAAGGCACTGGGACAACAAGTGACTACAACGGAGGAGCTTCCGCCCACAGATGATGAGGGGCATCTGGTGCTACAGCCGAAGGCCATTATTGACACTGGGGAGAGGCAGCTGCGGAGCAGGACAATTAGAGAGTACCTGGTGAGATGGAGGAATCTACTGGATGAGGATGCTACTTGGGAGAGTGAGAAGGTTTTGCAGCATCCATCATTGTAGTTGCTTGAGGACAAGCAACCTTTTTCCGGGGAGGACTGTAATATTCCTAATTAGCAATAGCTAATTGGAAATATTAAATTTGACTACTTTACTTTAATAAAGTTAAGTTATAAATAAAGTGGGTGAAGAGGGACACTTAACTCACACTTAGGATAAAAGTATTTCCTAAAGTCACTTTAGAGACATGAATAAGTGGCAGCGTGGGGCCTAGAGGTCGAAGTGGCAGCGTGGGAAAAGGGACAATGTAGGCAACGTGGGACCAAGCCAGCCCAGGGAGAGAGGGACAATGTGGCTCAAGGAGAAAACGCAGTTGATGGTGAGGCCTAGGTGAGAGCAAGGCTCTCCAAGCATAAAAAGGGAGAGGGTCTCCTCATTTGATTGATTCTGATTATGCATCTATGTTATTTGTCTTTGACATTGAGCACGCTTGCTGTTTAGCAAAGTCTGCACGTATTGTTCAGTACACCGGGTGTCTCCGTGTGGAGATCCCAACCTCAGCCCCGAGGGACTTCGAGTGCCTGCTCGGGTGAGGCGTTCCATCCTTGTTTTGCCAGAGAGAGTTGCAGGAACCACAGTTGGGAGCATTCACTGGAAGAGACAGCGCAGTCAGTGAGAGGGAGGACGCAGTCTTGGAAGGAGGTGGTTTCGGATTGAGCGTTTATAAGGGGATTCAGCCCGGGAGAGTTGGAAAGGGGTTAGCCCTTCCCTATTTCATCATTTTGGTAGAGGCGGAGGCCATTATTTGCAACAGATCATCCAGGGCCAGCGTTTCTCTTTGGGGATAGCGTAGTGCCTCAAGGGAGTCATTTTCGGAGGTCAGCCATTTCCAGAAAGCTCTCTGGGATTTTCTGGGTATTGGGTGGAGAGGCCATTCCCAAAGTTTCACAATTTTCCGAGGAGGGGAGCAGCCCCAAATATTCTTTTGATTCCAGCAGTAGCAGCAACATAGCAGCAGACCAGCAGCACTAGAGATTACGCAGTCATTGAGAGAGCAGCCATTCTGAGTGATATTCTAAGAGTATTTCTATGCTTGCCTAGTGCAAGCCAAGGTACCATCATTCTGATCACCTTTGTACTCATTCCATCTTTCAGTATTTAATAAAATGGCTCAGCGTTCTCCATATTGTCTATTTTTCATATGATGTCTCTCTAGTTGTTGTATGTCTTTGTTTATGTGCTTTATATTGCTATCTATTTCTATTTGGAATATTACATTGCGCTGCGCAGCTGCTGCTCCCTCTTCGCTACTCTGTTTGCTGCTTCTCTGCCTTTTGCTGCACTCTTGGCCTGTGATCATATCATCCCTCTCGCCAATACTACCCCTAGCTGTAGCTGAAACACTTCTGGAATTCTTAGCAAACCACACCCTAGAATTCCAGCTTAGTCTGAGGGCTCTGCCACTATGTGTGCGTTCTCCAACTAACCCCAAGCCTTTCCTTTATACTTTTCTCGTTGGGAAACCAATAGCCGTGATCTAATCTTGAATCGACGACTAAGATTAAAAAAAAGTTTGATCCGTGTGACTTAAATCATTTCCATCACATGTTTAAATTAATTACCTTTAATAATTTAGCTTTCCTAAGTTAGACTTAGGGTCCTTAATTAAAAAGATTAATTAATTAATTTTCTCTTAAAAAGGATGGAATTTCTCAAATCCCTTTCTTGGTCTTGGAGATCTCATCTACTCTAGTCCCTCCACAAATTTTGCGAGCTAGAGCACATCTGATGCTACACCAACACTCAAACATCTCAACATTCCCTCTTAGCGAGGAATGTGCTCTAGCACAACACTTCACCCCGAAATTCTGCACTGATCTCTAGTGTGGGTCTTTGCGCTGATGCTTGGCCTGCTACCCTTCATCACTGCGTTGTTGTTGCTGCCCATGACGCTGCCACCGCCACTGCCACATTTGTACTGTAGCTCCCTCTCAATTTGCTGCATCGTGCTGCCAACTACTCCACTACAACTCATTTGCTGCGAGAAACAACTGAAAACTCCTACCCAATATTTGACAGACAATTCAGTTGGGCTACATCCTCATCACTCAAGCTCCATAGACTACTGCTCTGTGCTGTCATTTAGAGGTTGATGCACAGCTACAGCTCTGCGCTGTGTAAGAAAACCTCCTTTGCACTGTTGAAGTCACATCAGCCCCTCTACGCTAAAGTCATCTACGCTGATGTTGCGCTGTGATGTCCTCCTGAAGCCTCTACATTGTTGCAGCTCTGCTTTGCGTAAGCAGGCCTGCTCTGCACTGCTGAACTCACATCAGCCCATGCGCTGCTACTACTACGTTGTTGTTGCATCTGTATTGCGCTTCTCCCTTCAGCTTCCAGCTCTGCCTCTGCTCCATCTATGATTCTCTGCACCCATTGCTCCACTTGTCCCACTACTGTCTTAAGGCTCCCGTAGCACGGATGTGATCCAAGAGTTGGGCTACTCAAGGATCCCGCCACCACTCTGTAGCTGCTCTATAGATCCATGTCGCCCCACTTTTGTGGTTCATGAGCGCTCATGGCTACGTCATCTTCGGAGCCATCGTCTGCCACAGCAGCCTTGGAGCTAGAAGCTTCCTTGTCCTTTTTCTTCTGAGGAAAATTGCTGGCGAAATGTCTAGCTCGTCACACTGGAAACACTTGATCTTTGACAGATCCCGCTTCTTTCTCCCTTGCTGCCTCTTTGATGCCAAGGTTGTATCTTCCTCTTCTTCCTTTACTTTACACGAACCAGTGTTGAACTGTCTCTTGGTGATCTGGCAGATTTCTTCTTGTTGGAGGATCGCCCACATATTGTCCCAATTGGGAAGGTCCGCTATGCCCAAGAGACTTTGGACAAAGGTTTCCCAGTCCTCTGTGACAACATTTAGAGTCGTCCTCACCATAACATCATCCCCCAACTTCACCCCCATTCCAATCAGTTAATTCTGTATCACTTGAAGTCTAGAAAGAAAAGGATCAATCTCCTCCCCTTTGGTCATCATCAATAACCTCAACTGGTTCTCTAGAAGCATCTTCCTCTGGACGGATCTTCCTTCATATAGTGTGGTTAGAGCTACCCACATCTCATGAGCCGTTTTCTTATCGGCTATGTGTGGAACCACATGATCTTTGACCTCGTCCATGATGAAGTGCTTAGCGTCGCTGCTACTTCTTCATGCTTCTCCAGGAGCTTCGCATCAGTCGGCGTGGCCAGGACTTTCTCTGCATACTCCCTCAGACCATATGCTGCCATGACTACGAGGATTCTGGCCTTCCAGATTTCAAAGTTGGACAAGTTGTCCAACCTATCCTGATCACGTAGTCCGTAAGGTGCCATCTTCTCAATAAATTTGTCGAAACGAATCCTCCTTTGTATGCTAGAGACTTGGATCTAGGGTCCTTGGCGAAACAGGCACCCTCTGCTCTGTCTGACAAATGACTTCCTCTCTTGGAAGTCTGCCAAATCAAAACGAATCAGCTCTCTTCGATCCTCTAATCAATCTACAGATTTCTCTGACTGGAAATCCTCTGAGAAGTTGTTCTCCTCCCGCTCTTTGTCAACTTTGCTCAGGCTAAATTCTGAACCGACGGAATTTTAGCCCCACCGTCAACTACTGAAGCTCTGCAGCATGACTTTCGGTACTCTAAATCAGCAAACAACTTCAAGACTGCATCACCCTAGCTGGCCTCTGCGTGAGCAAACAGTCCCATCACAACTTCTACGCTGCCTTTGCGCAGTAAGGACGTGGGGCTGCGTGGAGACTGCGTCACTGTGTCCTCTGCATGGCTCTACTTACATCTGCTGCTACGTTGCCCTCTCTAGTTTGGTTTTCTGCGGCTGCTGCTGCTTTCTTTGTTGCTTTCTACAGCAAGGATTCTTCAGTCTTCTTGTTGGTGATTCAGCTAGATCTGCAATTTCTCTGATACCATCTGAAAATTTCTGAATATTTCTTATGTAAAAACCCTACTGTTAAATCTTGATTTACTTCTCCTACTTAAGCAAGTTATTAATATGAAATATTCAACATTAACATCGAAGTAAACACATTAAGAGTATACACAGATATAGATCTAAACTGAATACATGCATAATGACAAAGTGACACACTAGATTTTCTGGACAACTGTCCTCGGAAAAACCCAATGCGGGAAAACCTATTTTCTGGCTACTAGAGGGTTTATATTATTAAGTATATTCTAAGTACAGAAAACCTAGGCAATTTACTGGTTAACCCGACAGATAAATAGAAAATCTGTAGCAATAACTCTGTTCTGAAGACAGAAAAACTAACTGATTCACACCCTCAAACGGGATTTACAAAACTTAGCCCTTTTCAGTCTTCAAAAACCCCAACGCTGCTTTGAAGCCCTTTGCTTCAGCCCTTGCGCTGCTCTGGAAGGGCCTGCGTCACCCCAGACTGAGTTACGCTGCCCTAGCTAGGCCTGCGTCAGCCCTGCTGGCCTCCTGTTGCCTCTGCACTGCCCTTTCTGGGCCTGCGTAGCACGTGAAGCCCTCTGCGCTGTGCAGCTAATGCGTAAATGTTGCTCCCTCTGCATTGCTCTGTCTGCTACTTCTCTGCCTCTTGTTTCACTCTTGGCCTCGAATTAGATCATCCCTCTCACCAATACTACCCCTCACTGCAGCTGAAACACTTCTAGAAATTCTTAGCAAACCACGCCCTAGAATTCCAACTTAGTCTCAGTGCTCTGCCACTGTGTGTGTGTTCTCCAACTAACCCCAAGCCTTTCCTTTATACTTTTCTCCTTGGGAAACCAACAACCGTGATCTAATCTTGAGTCGACGGCTAAGATTAAAAAAAAGCTTGATCCGTGTGACTTAAGTCATTTCCATCACATGTTTAAATTAATAACTTTTAATAATTTAATTTTCCTAAGTTAGACTTAGGGTCCTTAATTAAAAAGATTAATTAGTTAATTTTCTCTTAAACGGGATGGAATTTCTCAAATCCCTTTCCGGGTCTTGGAGTTCTCATGTACTCTAGTCCCTCCACAAAGTTTGGGAGCTAGAGCACATCCGATGCTACCCCAACACTCAAAAATCTCAACAAACGCAAACCTCAATCACCCTACAACCATGGAGGAGCTAAATTAGGTCATGAAACCCATGCAAAAATGACAAGGCATCAAGACCAAACAGCCTCCCAACAGGGTTTTGCACAGGGTTTATGCATGTCTTGGGTGAGGAACTACTAGAAGTCAGTGAGAATTTGAGAAATATAGACAAGAGGAAATTTCTTTAGGCATTCAACACCACTTCGATTGTTAGTATCTCAAAGCAATGCTACCCAACACGTTCAGGATAATATCACACTGTCATTGCATATGCGTGGTGATAACTAGGGTGATCTCGAGCAAGCTCAAACATGTGTTTTCGATTATGATATCGAGAGAAAATCGGGTTTACAAAAGGATGTGATATCCATGACACCAATGAGACAGCACAAGGGCATTCGCTCCACCAAAATCAAAAGACAAATAGACATATATATATATATATATATATATATATATATATATATATATATATATATATATAGAGAGAGAGAGAGAGAGAGAGAGAGAGAGAGAGAGAGAGAGAGTTTGTTTTCATTATAAAAGTCTCCAAACCACCAAATAAAATAGTGTGTGTGTAGCACTTAACAATGGGAAACAAATAAAACATATCAAAGAAAGACTCAAAAAATAATTAGGACAGATAGATATTAAGGTCTACGATTCCAGGTTGAAAATTTACTACAAATGAAACCAATATTTTCTTTTTTTTTTCTATTTTAAATACATGAATTTCAAACATTAAAGAATCCAACCAACAAATAAGAACCATAATATAGATGAATTGAATAAAATCTCCTTACTAAAGAAACATATAAATCAGCATTTCAAAGGCACTTACTTAACAACATAATGTGTCAATGAATTAAAGTGAAAATATGAAATGATAGTGCATCCATATTTATTTCAACTTTTGCATATTCCTGGATTGGACAACAGTGACAATTTTTTGACTTTAGTGTTACAGGACCAAAAGATTATCTATTTTGGTGAAAATTTACATATATTTCTTAAACTTCATTCTAGAAAAAGATGGACAGGAGTGACGTCAACTTTTTAACGTTGGTGTTACAAGACCAAAAAATTATCTGCTTTTGTGAAAAATACATATATTTCAACTCCATCTCACAGAAAAAGACAAAGACAAACAAGAGTGACGTCAAATTTTCAGCCTCGGTGTCATAGGACAAAAAGATTATCTATTTTCCTGAAAATTTACATATATTTCTTCAACTCCACCTCTGTAATATCCCCAACGGGAAATAGGCAGTGATACAAGCATACAACTATATAGAAAAATGCCGGAAACAGAATATAGAGCAAGTACACATAAAATTCCAGAAATGCTAAGCCATTTTATTAATCTGAGAATATAAATGGGTACAATGGATAATCAGAATAAGAGCACCTATCCTTGCACCAGGCAAGTGAAGAACCCTCTCAGAAACAGGAAATGGCTACTACAGAAACTGCTTCCCAGCTGCTGGAAGAAACTGCCGTAAACTGCTGCTCCTGGAAAGAACCGGAACTAGAGGCTGATCCCCTCGCCGGAATGAGCTAAAAATCTACAGATCACCTGTACTCGCTGCTCCGGACAAAACCCAGAAACCATATACCAAACGGACCACCTCCGAAAATCACCCCCAGAAACCCTCCTCCTACAAAAACGTTGTGCCTCCAGGAACAGCGCAGAAGCTCAAGGAACACGCTGAGAAAAGGGCCTGAATCCTCCTGCAAAACCTCCGGCTGAAATGGCAACCTCCTCGAGGCTGAAAAACGCTGAAACCACTGCCAAATCACCACACAACAACACTGCTCAACAAAGACTGCGTCCTCCCTGCTGAAACTGCGTCCTCTCTCCTGGACTGCGCAGTCACTCCAAGAGACCAACTCCTCTGCAACGTCCACCCGAAAATCCACTGCAAACCACCTATAGAAACTGAAGGAAAGACCTTGCTCGAGCAGGCACTCGAAGTCCCCCGGAGCCAAGGGTGAGATCTCCGACCGGAGACACTCAGTTCGCACTAAACAGTGCTGCAGACCGACTAAACAACCGGCGTGCTGAAGTAGACAGAAGTGTAGCTCTCAATATCAATAACATATCAATAATGCCAAATGGAGTGAAACCCCCACCTTTTATAGTGCTAGCTCCCTCAAAACCCTAACTGCGTCCTTGAGTTCCTCTTTGACCTGCGCAGTTACCTTAGGAGCCTTCGTGAGGCCTCTCTCATGTGTGTGTGGACCCCCAAGGCTTTCCCCTTTAAGTTACAACGTTCATCTACTAGGAAAGCACTTTATTTTATTTAAGTGAGTTGACCCCTCTTTTCTCACTTTTATTTATTAATTAACTATAGTCGGCAAAACTATACAAAAATCAAATATTCCAATTAGCGGTGCTAATTAGGAATATTACAACCTCACCGAAAATACGGACAGGAGTGATGTCAAATTCTTGTCCTCGTTGTCACAAGATCAAAATATTATCTATTTTCTTGAAAAACTACATATATTTATTCAACTCCATTTCACAAACAAATTACATATATTTCTTCTACAAGCTAACAAGATTAGTCCATTGAATGGGAGAATCTTCAACTTGGAAGGAATATATTTTGGGGTAACTCCTCTCCTTCTTCCTTTGTTAGTTTGGTCATTATTTAATTGATTCCTTTGTCTATCCATTTAGGAACCCTAGCAAAGGTATTGAATATGTTTATCAAACTATAGTTGATTTTGTTAGTGAAGGTGCTCCCTTGAGGACCCCTTCTTGTAGGGTCTTGGTCTTCATTATTTATTTTGATTAGGTAGGAGATGATTGAGCCATCGGCCCAATGCTCCTTCCCTAATCTTTAAATAAAATAGACCAATTTTTAAGATGGGTTTTCTTTTTGACCCTATAAGCACCCTTAGATTGAACTTGACTCCATTGCCCTTATTGGATATGGAACTACTGTCTATTGCCTTCTATCACCTCTTTTATACCCTAAAATACCAAAAACTGTGTTTATCACCTTGTTCCTCATTGCTTAATTTTAGTAATCCTACCAGGGGGGTCAAAGGAGACTTGTCCTAAAGTGTAGATGATAGGATACTTAGGTGACAGTGGTGATCATCATATTAGTTCCCTCTTGGGTTGTGCCTTGTGGATTAGGGATTTTATTGTCAAGTAAAATTTGGGAGGTAAAAAAACCTACATGGGTAAACAAAAGGTCCAAGGTGGATTACATTGACAAGGCATAGGATAGGGTCCTCACCAAGATCACATTACTGCAAACAATGGAAAACTACAAATCAATTGTCAACAATAAATAAGGATTTCCCCACTTTTCCATTAGCCTCTCATTGGACAAGGCTTTTAAGAAACAAGTATTTCTCATCAAATTGAATCCCTTTTTTAGGCTCAAATTTAGACAGCATGTGGAAATGATTGAGCAATATTGGACAAAGGTCACACCCTTGAGAGAGTCCTTTGCCATGGATTCATTAGAATTAATGCTCTCACCAAGGAGTGGGCACTTAAGAAAGTTGGGAACATTAGGAGTCACGACCAATCAAGGTGAGATAGAAGATTAGATCAAAGTTTTAAACAAAAGTATCCAAAACCATGTTTTATGAAAGGACATTAAGTCCAAGATTGGGTCATCAAAGATTGAAAGACATATTCTTAGAAAGAAGCAAAGTGGCGAAGTAAGAGTCATGTTACATGGCTCTTAAATCTTTAAGGATCATCTTACATGGCTCGTAAGGATAATTTTACATGGCTCACTATGGGGACAATAACACTACCTACTTCCCCAAAAAAAGCCTTGCCAAGAAAGCCACAAACACCATATGGAGGATAAGGGATTTTGATAATAGGATTTGACATTCTTTCAACAATACATGCAATGTAGTGTCAAGTAATATAGGGATATCTTTATTAGCCTGATAGAGAAAACAATAGGGATGTTTTCTCATTGGCCTCTTGGGTTAAGGAAGACAATGCATGTCAATAACCCTACAACCATGGAGGAGCTACATGGCTCGATATGGAGGACAATAACACTACCTACTTCCAAAAACAAGCTTTACTAAGAAAGCCGCAAACATCATCTGGACAATTTGATAAAAGGCTTTGACATTCTTGAAATAATATGTGTAATGTAGCATCAAGTGATATAGGGATATCTTTATCGACCTGATAGAGAAAACACTAGGGATGTTCTCTTGATGCCCTCTTGCGTTGAGTACGACAACGCAAACCTCAATCACCCTACAACCATGGAGGAGGTAAATTAAGTTATTAAACCCATGCAAAGATGACAAGGCATCAAGACCAAAAAACCTCCTGACAGAGTTTTACACAGGGTTTATGCATGTCTTGGGTGAGGAACTGCTAGAAGTCAGTGAGAATTTGAGAAATATAGATAGAAGAGGAAATTTCTTCAGCCATCAACACCACTTTGATTGTTAGTATCTCAAATCAATGCTACCCAACATGTTCAAGATACTATCACACTGTCATTGCATATGCGAGATGATAACTTGGGTGATGTTGAGCAAGCTCAAACATGTAATTTTGATTATGATATCGAGAGAAAACCGGGTTTACAGAAGGATGTGATATCCATGACACCACTTAGATAGCACACGGGCATCCGCTCCACCAAAATCAAAAGACAAATAGACACACACACACAGATATATATATATATATATAGACCTTGTTTTCATTAGAAAAAAGTATCCAAACCACCAAATTAAACAGTACCACTTAACAATGGGAAACAAATAAAACATATCAAAGAAAGACTCAAAAGATAATTAGGATAAATTGATATTAAGGTCTACGGTTCTAGGTTGAAATATTACTACAAACTAGTGTTTTCTTTTTTTATTTTTTCTTTTGTAAGTACATGAGAAAACATGAAAGAATCCAACCAACAGATAAGAAACATAATATACATGAGTTGAATAAAATCTCCTTACTAAAGAAACGTATAAATCATCATTTTAAAGGCGTTTATTTAACAACATAATGTGTCAATGAATTAGAGTGAAAATATCAAATGATAGCGCAACCATTTTTATTTCAATTTTGGCATATTCCTAAACTGGACAACAGTGACCATTTTTTTACTTTAGTGTCACGGGACCAAAAGATTATTTATTTCGGTGAAAATTTACATATATTTCTTCAACTCCATTTTTGAAAAATATGTACAAGAGTGACATCAAATTTTTAACGTGGGTGTTACAAGACCAAAAACTTATCTATTTGTGTGAAAAAATACATATATTTCAACTCCACCTCATTGTGAAAGACAAAGGAAAACAAGAGTAACATCAACTTTTCGACCTCTGTGTCACAGGACAAATTTTTTATCTATTTTCCTAAAAAATTACATATATTTCTTTAACTCCACCTCACCAAAAATACGGACAGGAGTGATGTCAACTTTTTGACCTTGTTGTCACAAGACCAAAAAATTATCTATTTTCTTGAAAATTACATATATTTCTTCAACTCCATTTCACAGAAAAATTACTTATATTTCTTCTACAAGCTAACAAGATTAGCCCATTGAACGACAAAATCTGCAACTTGGAAGGAAGATATTTTGGGGTAACTCCTCTCCTTCTTCCTTTGTTAGTTTGGTCATTATTTAATTGATTCCTTTGTCTATCCATTTAGGAACCCTAGCAAAGGTATTGAATACGTTTATCAAACTATAGTTTATTTTGTTAGTGAAGGTGCTCCCTCGAGGACCCCTTCTTGTAGGTTCTTGGTATTCATTATTTATTTTGATTAGATAGGAGACACTTGAGCCATTAGCCCTATTCTCCTTCCTTAATACTTAAATAAAATAGACCAATTTTTAAGATGGGTTTTCTTTTTGACCCTATAACCCCTCTTAGATTCACCTTGACTCCATTTACCTTGTTGGATATGGCACTACTCTCTATTTCCTTCCATCACCTCTTTTATATCCTAAAATACCAAAAACTTTGTTTATCACCTTGTGCCTCATTGCTTAGTTTTAGTAATCCTACCAGGGGGATCAAAGGAGACTTGTCCTGAAGTGAAGAGGATAGGATACTTAGGTGACAGTTGTGACCATCATAGTAGTTCCCTCTTGGGTTGTGCCTTGTGGATTAGGGATTTTATTGTCAAGTACAATTTGGGAGGTAACAAAACCTACATGGATGAACAAAAGGTCCAAGATGGATTACATTGACAAGGGATAGGATAGGGTCTTCACCAAGATCACATTATTGCAAACCGTATGGAAAACTATAAATCAATTATCATCAATAAAGGAGGGTTTTCATACTTTTCCATTAGCCTCTCACTCATCAAGGCACTCAAGAAACAAGTATTGCCCATTAAATTCAATCCCTTTTTTAGGCTAAAATTTCTAGAGCATGTGGAAATGATTGAACAATATTGGGTAAAGATCACACCCTTGACAAAATCCTTTGCCATGGAGTCGTTAGAATTAAAGCTCTCACCAAGGAGTGGGCACTCAAGAAATTTGGGAACATGAGGACCAAACTAGATGAAGTAAAAGATTAGATCATAAATTTTAAATAAAATTATCCAAAACCTCGTTTTACCAAAGGGCATTATGGCCAAAATTGGGTCATCAAAGATTAAATGACATATTCTTAGGAAGAAGCAAAATGGTAAAGTAAGAGTATGTTAAGTCATCTTATATGGTTGGTAAGGGTCATGTTACATGGCTCGCTATCGGGACAATAACACTGCCTATCCAGAAAACAAGTTTTGCCAAGAAAGTCACAAACACCATACAGAGGATAAGGGATTTCCAGAATAGGCTTTGACATTCTTTCAACAATACATGCAATGTAGAGTAAAGTAATATAGGGATATCTTTATCAGCCTGATATAAGGGATGTTTTCTTGATGGCCTCTTGGGTCGAGGAAGACAATGCACCTCAATCACCCTACAACCATGGAGGAGCTACAATTTTTTAGCTACCTGGATCGCTATGAAGGGCAATAAAACTATCTACTTCCATAAACAAGCTTTGCCAAGAAAGCCACAAACAACACCTGGACAATAAGGGATTTTGATAAAAGGCTTTAACATTCTTGAAATAATATGTGTAATGTAGCGTCAAGTGGATATAAGGATATCTTTATCGACCTGATAGAGAAAACACTAGAGATGTTCTCTCGATGGCCTCTTGGGTTGAGGAGGACAACACAAGCCTCAATCACCCTGCAACCATGGAGGAGCTAAATTAGGTTATGAAACCCATGCAAAAATTGGCAAGGACCAAGACCGAACAACCCTCGACAGGGTTTTTGATAGGTTTTATGCATGTCTTAGGTGAAGAACTGCCAGAAGTCGGTGAGAATTTGAGAAATCTAGACAGAAGAGGAAATCTCTTCAAGCATTCAAAACCAATTTGATTATTAGTATCTCAAAGAAATGTTGCCCAACACATTCAAGATAATATCACATTGTCATTGCATATGCGAGGGCATAACTACGGTGATCTCGAGCAAGCTCAAACATGTATTTTCGATTATGATATCGAGAGAAAATCAAGTTTGTAGAAGGATGTGATATCCGTGACACTACTGAGACAGCACATGAGCATCCGCTCCACCAAAAACAAAAGATAAATAGACATATATAGACCATATAGACCTTGTTTTCATTAAGACAAAGTCTCTAAACCACCAAATTAAATAATGCATGTGTAGCACTTAACAATAGGAAACAAATTTTCATTAGATCTCTAAACCACCAAATTAAATAGTGCACATGTAACACTTAACAATAGGAAACAAATAAAACATATTAAAGAAAGACTCAAAAGATAATAAGGACAAATAGATATTAAGGTCTACGGTTCAAATTACTACATAAAAAACTAGTAGTTTGATTTTTTTTTTAAATACATGAATTGCAAACATGAAATATTCCAACAAACAAACAAATAAGAAACATAACATACATGAATTGAATAAAATGCCCTTATTAAAGAAACGTATAAATCATCATTTTCATTTTGACACGTTGAGTCAACAACCTAACATGTCAATGAATTAGAGTGAAAATGACAACGAATTAGAGTGAAAATGTAGCAAATGTCATTTATTTTGGTAAAAAATTATATATATTTCGTCAACTGCACTTTTGAAAAAAAATAGACAGGTTTTTAGGTTGATGTTACAGACCAAAATATTATATATTTGTATGAAAAAATACATATATTTCTTCAAACTCCATCTCACAAAAAAAGAGAGACAAACAAACAGGAGCTATGTCAACTTTTTGACCTAGATGTCACAGGACTAAAAGATTATCTATTGAGTGAAAAATTACATATATTTTTTCAACTCCACCTCACAGAAATTTTTTGACCTCATCGTCACAAGACCAAAAAATTATCTATATGCTTGAAAAATTACATATATTTATTTAATTCTACTTCACAAAAAAATGACGTCAACTTTTTTACCTCGTTGTCACATGACCAAAAGATTATTTATTTGCTTGAAAAATTACATATATTTCTTCAACTCCACCTCAAAAAATACACACAAGAGTGACTTAAACTTTTTGACCTCATTGTCACTGGACCAAAAGATTATCTATTTTCTTGAAAATTTGCATATAATTCTTCAACTCCACTTCACACAAAAAAACCTGACAAGAGTGACGTCAACTTTTTGACCTCATTGTCATAGGACCAAAAGATTATCTATTTGCTTGAAAAATTACATATATTTCCTCGACTCCATCTTAAAGAAAAATAAAGACAAGAATGACATTATTTTTTTTTTTTGCCCTAACTGACAGCAGTGACGTCAACTTTTTGAACTCAGTAACCAAAAAATTATCTATTTTCCTCAAAAACTTACATATATTTTTTCAACTCCACCTCACAGAAAAAGACAAACAAGAGTGAAGTCAACTTAAAAAAATAAAGGAAAGAATGACATAATATTTTTGACCTGACTGACAGGAGTGACGTCAACTTTTTGAACTCGAAAAAATTATCTATTTTCCTCAAAAACTTACATATATTTTAACTCCACCTCACAGAAAAAGACAAACAAGAGTGACTTCAACTTTTTAAACTGGGTATATTTTCCCTAAAACTTACATATATTTTTTCAACTCTACCCTACAGCAAAAGACAAACAAGAATAGTGAGGTCAATTTTTTTAACTCTGCTCTGCAAGATCAAAAGATTATCTATTTGTTTGAAAAATTACATATATTTCAACTCCACCTCCAAAAAAACAGACAAGAAGGACCTCAATTTTTTTGACCTATGTATCACCTCAAGAGTGACCTCAATTTTTGAAATTGATGACCAATGTATCACGATACCAAAAAATTATATATTTGCTAGAAAATTTCTATATATTTCTTCAACTTCACCTTAAAGAAAAAGATTATATACAAAGGTTTCCCAATCATTACTGATACCGTAAAAATGTTCCCATCATTGTGCACTTATGCCATAAAAATGTTTCCCATCATTGTGCACTTGGCTTTTTTGAATTTATTGTGAATAGGTGTAGTGACTGCCTGGCCATATATTCACTGTTAAGGCACTCCTTGCCACACGTCTACCGTTCAAATTCACCATTAATTATACCATTCCCGTGTGCAACAATATTTTGGCGTAGCGGTTGGAATAGGAGGTGCTTACCTTTTCCGCGATAATATGATCTCCCGCCTCCAAAGTGGGATGCATAGAGGAGGACGATATGAACCTAGGCTCCAAAATAATCCACCGGAAAGCTGTGGAAGCCAAAAACGCTGCAACGGCAACCATGCAGGCATCCCAAGTTGACCATTTCAAAGAGCCGACTTGGATCTCCGTCGTCGTTATCTGCTTCTTTCGTTCCTCTGCAGGCACGCCCCCCTGCTCAATCATCCTTCTTATACCACAACCCATGAAACCTCTGGTTGGAGACGTCAAGAACTCATGACAGGGCAACCATCTGGTCCACTTGAAAGGGAAAAGTCTGTAAATTGCCGTCATACTCAGATAACAAATTCAAGTGGCCGCAGGGAGATTAACCCAAGCAAATGCGTGAACGCAGAGCTCAGCTGTGGTATAATTTCCTTTAAATCCATAGCAATGGGTCCCCAGGCCTGCAATTGTAAAACCTGGGAAATTGGAGAACACTCAATTTTCAAGATATTGGGGGAGGCGAGCCACGGGGAGATGACGAGGAAGCGACCATGATCAATGAGGCGTGTTGGCATTTTTGAATCAGAGCTTCACTTAATGGTATGCCGGCCGGCAGACGAATGAGAAATCCAAAGGCATTGTGAACGAAAACGCCATGAAGAATACGCGGTATCACGTAGGAATTTGCGGAGGGAGCGAAAAGCGAGATTGTCAAACGTGTGAAAATTTAATACTCTGCTTTCAGCGTGTATAATTTGTTATCGCAGAAAACATCGACCGTAGTGAAGCGTTTGCTTCGCCATCAAGTCTCACCATGCAATTAGTCAATGAAAAGGCGGATCGTTTGGTCAAATGGAAGGAGACCAACTCATGTGTAAGGTTCCCCGCTTATTTATCCGACGGTTCGTTTTTCAGTGGAGCTTTCTGGCCACTGCACTTATATTTGGAATTGTTTTTAGTATGGTTTTTTTTTGGAGTTTTATGTGTTGGATTTTGGTGAAAAAATTTAAGGTAAAATCTCGGTTTTTGTTATTTAAATTGGTTTTTTTATTTTATGTATGGATTCAACACCTTCAATACTTTTAGAACACTTTAATTATGCAAGGTTAGCAATCAAACTTCTATTTTCAATAAATTTTTACCAGATTTTAAAGAAATTACACAGTAAAAAACCACCATAAAAACTTTCAAAAATCACACTAAAAACTACTATCTTATATTTAGCTTTAGCCTTTGCGTCTTTACCCCATATTTAAATTGTTTTTTTACAGACCAGAATTCAGTGGATGAGAATTTGTGTAAATAGCTAGCTGCATTGTTTAATATTGAGTATTATATTGGATTCAGACTTTTGTAGATGGTAGGTCTCAATTTTGCATCAAATTATAAATTTTAATCTTATTTTAATTGGGATAATTTTGTTTTTTAAATTATTAATTTCACTAATTTCATCAACTTTAATTTTTTTATCTTATTTTTTATTTCTTATAAATTTGTTTCAAAATATTAATAAATCAATTAAAAAACAATAATAATTATTTTCATAGTTATAATAAAAGTAAAGAGAAATTTACACATAAATATTATTATAGATTGTGTATAAAAAATTTTGGATCATGTTTTGATGATGAACCATAATGGTTGGTTGGTTCGAAACCCGTGGACAAAATCTGCGTGAACGTGATTTTCACAAAAAAAAATTATATACGATTTATGGATCACAAAAGCCAAATTCCAAATATTATTATAGATTGTTATAAAATTATTATTTGAAATGCATTTTTATAAATTGCTATAAAATTATTATTTGAATACATTTTTATTGCTATTTTTCATCAAAATCTCACTTCTCCAAAAAAAATTAAAAAAAAAAAATAACATATACTTCATTAAAATATATTCTTAAAGAACAAAATACTAATACTATCTACAACATCCAATCTACCCAAATATGTTCATTCATCCTAACTACACTTTGTATAACTAATTATGTATATCTTAAATCATCTATTCCATAATTTAACTCTATGTACTCTCATAAAAACCCTAATTGAGAAATATATATTATACCAACACTCTTATATATTAAATCCAAACTCTCATCACTAATGGTCAGAAACAATAACACTAATATTATCTACATCTTTCCATTTACTAAACATTAAAACTAATATTACCTACCACTTTCAATTTACTAAACATTAAAATTACAATGTGCATCCTAAATTCTTAACTTTTACTTCTTGCAATATTAACTAAAATGTATAAGCATTTTAATAAATTAATATATTATTTATAACATATCAAGATTTTTATATTTTAATTCTTAAATATTATTAATAAATAATAAATTAATATATTATTTATAATATATAAATATTGTTATATTTAATTTTAAACTTCATACCCAATTGAATAATGTTAATAAATAATATAATATTTAATTAATTTAAATTTTAAATAAAATTAATTAACAAAATAACATATTGAATGTACTCTCTTAACACTTTTATATATTATATTTGGAACCCTATATCTGATAATCTTTTAAACTTCATAGTCAATTTGATGTCCATGTTTTTAATTCTTAAATATTATTAACATATTAAATATATTTCCTTGACACTCGTATACATTATATTTGGAACCTTAAAAATTATAATTTTTTAAATTTCATAATCAATTTGATATCATTGTTTTTAATCCTTAAATATTTTATTTTGAACTTCATAGTCAATTTGACAATATTAATAAATAATAAATTAATATATTATTTATAATATTTTAATTTTTAAATAGGCAATTTGATATCAATATGTTTACATTTTAATTCTTAAATATTTAATTTTAAACTTCATAATCAATTTGATAGTGTAATAAATAATAAATTAATATATTATTTATAATATATCAATATTTTATATTTTAATTTTTAAATAATTAATTTTAAACTTCATACTCAATTGAATAATATTAATAAATAATATAATATTTAACTAATTTAAAATTTAAATAAAATCAATTAACATATTGAGTATATTCTCTTAACAATTTTATATATTATATTTGGAACTTGAAATCTGAGTATATTTTCTTAACAGTTTTATATATTAGTAGAAATTCTTTCGGTAAAAATCACATGCAAAAGAACGTGGTCGACGCGTTTCGAACCAACCAGTGTGATTCATCATCAGGACTAAATCTTATAATTTTAATAGTAATATTAATATAATAATTAATACTATTTACAAAAGCATACAAACATTTTAATAAATTTATAATTAAAATAAACCTAATTGACATATATAATGTATCTATTTCATTTGAAAGTTAACTAATATTCATATTTGATGCCATCCAAGATTCTTTAGAGTGACTTATTGTGCATTCATTATTTCATTTGAAAGTTAACTAATATTCATATTTGATGCCATCCAAGATTCTTTAGAGTGACTTATTGCGCATTCATTATGGTTTGTGATTGGAGTATCTTATGTCTTGAATTTCTTATCGACTAGGTGTAATTTTTTAAATAATTTATGAAATTTGAGATTTCAAATTATAAAGATTGTTAAATATTTTAAAAAGCTTTCTCTTAATATTTATTAAGTTTTTCTTTATGGTATTAGAGAGACAAATCACCAAATTTTAATATTTATTAAGTTTTTCTAATGAATCACATAATTTTAGTATGTATTTTATAAATAAAAATGAATCACATAATTTTAGTATGTATTTTATAAATAAAAATGAATCACATAATTTTAGTATGTATTTTATAAACAAAAAAATCAAAGCTTTTACCTTGTAAAGATAGATATAGAGATAGAACATAGATTATATTCAATAAAAAAAAATCTAAAAAAATAATTAATTTCAAATTGTTAAACATATATTAATATGTGCTAAGGAAGACAATGCACATAAATCACCCTTCAACTAAGGAGGAGCTACATGGCTCGCTATAGAGGAAAATAACACTACCTACTTCTAGAAACAAACTTTACCAAGAAAGTCACGAACACCATCTGGACAATAAGGGATTTTGATGAAAGGCTTTGACATTCTTGAAATAATATGTGTAATCAATGTCAAGTGATATAGGGATACCTTTATTGACCAGATAGAGAAAACAATAGAGATACTCTCTGGATGGTCTGTTGGGTTGAGGACAACACAAGCCTCAATCACCCTGCAACCATGCAGGAACTAAATTAGGTTATGAACCTATGCAAAAATGACAAGGCATCAAGACCAAACAACTTCCCAACAATGTTTTGTGTTAAAAAAAAAATTAAGGTAGGGAAATTCTTCCACAACATACATAGTCCACAAAGAGATATTTCTTAAGAAAATACTTTCATGGAAATTAAATCATAGGTGTCTTTCTTGAGAAAGAGAGTGGAGCTATAATGGAGCAAAATCTTCAAACAAATTACTCATCGTAGAACAAAGTAAAACAGAGTGGTTGTTGTAAAAACCATAAGTGAAATTTTCATAAGCATATCACAACAAACTATACTTTAGATTATAAACAAAGGAAATACATTCATATGGAGATGGAGGTTGCCGCTCCTTCACCATAAAACAAGAGTTCTTACTAAGATTTACATTCACTAGGATTTTTGGAATAATCTATTGTAAACCCTGTAACAAAATTTTGACATGCCCACCACAAAATGCTACATGATTTTCTCCTCTTGTCTCTCATACTTACATCTGCCACAATTCCTAATAATTCTACATGCTTTTTAATTCAAACATACATTTCTAATGCATTAATACATGACAAGACTACCATTTAGAACACAGTATGGGCGAACATGATTTTCTGAACTTTGCGGACATTAAATAAAGGTTGCGAAGTAAATTCTTGCCCTTGCATTTCTACCAACCATTCATAAATTTCTATTGGACTTTTAATTATTTCACATGTTGTGGAATGGGTAATTGTACTCATGTTCAGAACTCCATTTAAACGATATCCTTGCTTGCAAACTCAATCCGCAACCTATAAAATATTTACTTGAGTTATGCCTGCTATCAGTAAATTTAACACGGTGGTTGAGATTAATTTTCCAACACTCCCCCATAATTGCAACTACTGCCATTGACCATTCCCAAACAATCTCTGAGATAAACAAATTTTACACGTTCCAATGGCTTTGTGAAGATGTTTGTAAATTGTTCTTCAGATATGCAGTACTGCAACACAATCTCACCATTGTTAACTAATTCTCTTATGAAACGATATTTAGCATCAATGTGTTTTTTCCTCTCGTGAAAAATATAATTCTTTCATAGTGCAATTGTGAAACTATTATCACAAAAAATATTTGTTGTTTCCTCTTGTTCATGGCATAAATCCCTCAACATCCTTCTCATCCAAACTGATTGACATGTTGCTACTGTTGCGCCAAAGTACTCAACTTCTATTGTTGATAATGACACTATTAGATGCTTCTTGGAGGCCCTTGAAATGGATCTCAGACCTAAATGAAG
The DNA here is from genome assembly GCA_034641835.2 of Pinus albicaulis. Lineage (NCBI taxonomy): Eukaryota > Viridiplantae > Streptophyta > Pinopsida > Pinales > Pinaceae > Pinus > Pinus albicaulis. Next base: position 369,170,798 of record CM076572.1, read on the forward strand.
AACATATCCTGACGCGCTCTTTCTGTCATCAACACTTCCTACCCAGTCAGTGTCAGTATAACTAACCAGCCTAAAATCATATCCTGATGCGCTCTTTTTGTCATCAACACTTCCTTCCCAATCACTGTCAGTATAACTAACCAGCCTAAAACCATTTGTTGCGGTGTACAATATACCATACTCTTTTGTCCCATTGACATACTTTAAAATCCTTTTCGCTGCTTGCCAATGTGTCTCTTTGGGTGTCTCTGTGAACCTTGACACCAAACTAACTGCATACATTATGTCAGGCCTAGTTGCAGTCAAATACATTAAGATTCCCACCATACTTTTGTATAATGTCAGATTGACATTGCTGCTGCAATCTTCCTTGCTCAACTTCAACCCCATGACAGTAGGAGTTGGTGCAAGATTGTTTTTATGCATATTAAACCTCTCTAAAATTTCTGCTACATACTTTTCTTGGGAAATAAAAATACAATTTTATGTTTGCTTCACCTATGCCCAGAAAATACCTTAATAACTTTAAATCCAGTCGGAGCCACCATCCCAAACGGAAAAGGAGCTGTCTTAAGGTCCCGACCGGGTGGTTTTCCCCCAATGTTTGAAGCAGAGATTTTCTAGGCTTCAACAAACCGCAAGTCAGTCATTTCAAACTCACTTTTCATGACTTCTTTGAAATCGACGATGAGGAAATCGTCACTCCCTATAAAAATAAAATCATTTACATATAAAACAATAATAAGAAGCTTACCATCACTTTCTTTAATGTAGAGAGTAGGCTCACCGTCACATTTGTCAAAGCCATTGTCCATCAAGTAAGCATCTATCCTGCTATATCATGCACCCGGTTCTTAATTCAGCCCCTAAAGAGATTTCCTCAACCTATACACCTTGTATTCTTCGCCTTCTACCTTATAACCAGGTGGTTGTGCAACACATACCTCCTCTTTCAGAACTCCATTCAAGAATGTTGATTTTACGTCCATTTGATACACTTTCCATCTGTGTTGCGTGGAAATCAACAACATTGTATGTATTGTCTCCATCCTCATGATTGATGCAAATGTCTCCTCATAATCTCTTCCATGTTGCTGCTTGTATCCTTTGACAACTAGCCTTGCTTATGTCTTTCAATCTTTCCTTTACTGTTGCTCTTGGTCTTATAGACCCACTTCACTCCAATGAATTATTTTCCTTGCGGAAGGTTGACTAACTCGCATGTGTCGTTATTTTCTATTGCTCCTATTTCTTCATCTATTACCACAACCCATTTTTATTTTTTGACTACATCTTAAAAATTAATTGGGTCATCTACATGAAAAAACAATGAAAATAAGGAATTCAAACCAGCGCTACTATCAACTTCATTATACTCATATATTTCACTTAAATTTTTGAATTTTTGTCCTCTTATGCTTACAGAAGATAGGCTTGACATGTCACTTGGTGTTGAACTTGAAGTAGATGGCATTGCCGATCTTTGTGGTGTGCTTGGAGAAGCACTTGCTTGAATGCGTGACACTTCCCTATTATTTTTTGCGGTGTCACATGTTGATTTCTTTTTTGAGATTGTGTAGGTGTAGGAGGAGTCACCGTTGAGGAATTAATTGTTGCGGTCAATTCCTCTTGGTCTTCATGTGGTGTACATATTTTCACATTGACTGTATTCTATAAAATTCCATCCCATGCTTCCTCTTCTATGAACTGCATATCTATGTTGATTATGAATTTCTTGGTTGATTGATTGTAGAACGTGTATGTCTTGGATTCATCACTATATCCAACAAATATATATTTATCCCCTTTGTTGTCCAACTTGTTCCTCAACTCATCCGAGACATGTGCATACGCCACACATCCAAACACTCTCATGTGAGTGACATTATGCTTTCTTCCAATCCATGCCTCTTTAGGAACTATGTTCTTGACGCTCTTGGTTGGACACCTATTAATGATATATGTTGCACAAGAGACAAATTCAGCCCAATAATCATTTGGCAAGTTCTTTGCCTTCAACATGTTCCTTGCCATTTGCATAATGGTCATATTCTTCCTTTCTGCAACACAATTTTGTTGAGTTGTATACCTTGTTGTAAATTTCTTGTTAATTCCATGTTCCTTGTAAAAATGTAGAAATTCATTTGTGATGTATTCGCCATCTTTTTCGGTCCTCAACACTTTGATGTAGTGTCCACTTTGCTTCTCAGCAAGAGATTTGTATTGGCAGAAGCGCTCAAACAATTCACTTTTCTATTTTATGAAGTAAACCCATGTCTTCCTTGTATAATCATCTATGAAAGTCAAAATATAATAGTTCCCACCAATTGATGGTGTCTTCATTGGTCCACATAAATTTGAATGGACGATCTCCAAAGGTGCCTTTGTCGTTATTGACTTTCATGCTGGAAATTATTCTCTATGTTGTTTTCCCAACATGCATCCTTCACACAGGTTGTGTGGTTTTTCTATGAGTGGCAATCCCTTCACCATGCATTTCCTATGCAACAAAATCAAACCTCCAAAATTTAGATGGCCAAATCTCAAATGCCATAACCAATTTTCATCTTTGATCTCTGCTTGAAAGTTTACTTATGTGATAGCTGCAAATTTTATTTCATCCTCTTGTGAGTTCATTAATAGTTGTGCTTGAGCACCTTCTCCCTTCAAATCTAGTTTATCTTTAGGGGAAACATTCTATTGTTTGTCATCTAAACTTTTGCAATTAGCAATCTTCTTGGAGACTTATACAAAATTGTGCACACATCATTTTTGAAAATTACATTATAGCCCTTTTACATTAGTTGTCCAATGCTTATGAGGTTATGCTTCAAACCAGGGACAAAATAAACATATGAAATTTACTTCTTATCCCCCTTCTTTGTTATAATATTGACTCTTCCTTTACCCATGACAGATACTTTGCTATCAGTCCCTAATGTCACTTCAAATTTCACACTTTCATCTAGATTTGAAAACATTTCTATGTTCCCAGCCATGTGGTTACTACACTGTGAATCTAGAAACCATACATCTCCTTGTTTTTCTCGTGCTACATTACAAGCTAAAAACATGCTATCATGGTTCTGATTTTCCTTTATGAAATTTTCACTTGGTTTTCTATTTGTGTCATATTTCTTCTTTCTACATTCATTCGCATAATGACCATAATTCTTACAGTAATGACATTGAACTTGAGATTTATCATATCTCTGACATTGTGCTTGATTCTGGATTGGGCTTTGACTTGAATTTTGATTGTTTCCCCTTCCACTTGAGATTGAAATGTTGTTTCTTCCACCTCTGTGTGGGCTTATTCCTCTTCCTCTATAATTTTATCTTCCTCGACCTCTACCTTAACCAAATGAAACTTGTGTCTGGAAGGCATGATCAAATGAGGAGTGTGTTGCTCTATTCAGTCTATGCTCATGAGAAATTAGTGATGCATGAAGCTCATCCAGTGAAAAATGTGAGATATCCTTTGTCTCTTCTATGGCCACAACAATGACATCAAATCTTGCTGGCAAGCTCCTCTAAACTTTCTCAACTATTCTCCTTTCCTCAAGTGTCTCACCATGAGACTTGATTTGAGTAATCGGTGCAATTACGTGTGTAACAAATGAGTCTACATTCTCAAACTCTTTCATACAAATTATCTCAAAATCTCTTCTTAGCGTTTGTAGTTCTGTTGTCTTCGCCTTTTCCATGCCTTGGTAGGCTGTTTGGAGGGTATCCCATGCTTGCTTGGACTTCGTTGCTGCTGGAATCATTGGGAAGATACTTTCATCAACTGCTTGATAAATGTAGAAGAGGGCTTTTGAGTCCTTCTTCCTGTTGCCCCTCAACAAATCCTTCTCTGCGTGTGTCAAAGCATTGTATGCTACTTCATCTGCTGGTTCTTGGAAACCATTCTCCACCAATTCCCAAATATTTTGAGAAGAAAACAGAGCCTTCATTGTAATATCCCAATAATCATAAATTTTTCCATTAAACCAAGGTATTTGTGGATCAGTCAAGCTTGTGCTTGTTGCTTCCATTTTCACTGTTTTAAAAAAAAATATTCTTTTTCCAGTGAATACGTTGCAAACATAATTCCTTCAAAAACAACTCTTAACTCCCTATAAAAACACTTTCTCTTATAATGATAAAATGTTGCAAACATAATTCCTTCAAAAACAACTCTTAACTCCCTATAAAAACACTTTCTCTTATAATGATAAAATGTTGCAAACATAATTCCTTCAAAAACAACTCTTAACTCCCTGTAAAAACACTTTCTCTTACAGTGATAAAATTTTCACCTGCTCTGATACCATGTTAAAAAAATTTAAGACACGGTAATTCTTTCTCAACACGGTAATGGAGCAAAATATTCAAACAAATTACTCACGGTAGAACAAAGTAAAATAGAGTGGTTGTGGTAAAAACCATAAGTGAAATCTTCATAAACATATCGCAACAAATTATACTTTAATTTACAACCTCAAAACAAAGGAAATACATTAGTATGGAGGTTGTGGCCCCTTCACCAGTAAAACAAGAGTTCTTACTGAGATTTACATTCACTAGGATTTGCCGAGTAACCCGGTGTAAAACATGTAACAAGCTTTTTACATGCCCACCACAAAATGCTCCACGATTTTCTCCTCTTGTATCTGACTTACATCCGCCACAATGCCTAATAATTCTACATGTTAATTCAAAACATACATTTCTAATGCATTAATACATGAAAAGACTAACATTTAAAACACAGTATGGGAGAAAATGATTTCTGAACTTTGTGGACAATAAATAAAGGTTGCAGAGTAAATTGGTGTTGCAAGTAAAATATTTCCCATGCATTTCTACCAACCATTCATAAATTTCTATTGGACTTTTAATTATTTAATCTGCTGCGGAATGGGTAACTGTACTCATTTTCAGAACTCCATTTAAACGATGTCCTTGCCTGCAAAATCAATCTACAACCTGCAAAATATTTACTTGAGGTATGGTTGCTGTCACTAAATTTAAAGCGGTGGTTGAGATTAGGGTTTATGCATTTCTTGGGTGAGGAACTACTATAAGTCATTGAGAAATTAAGAAATCTAAACAGAAAAAGAAATTTCCTCAGGAATTCAACACCACTTTGATTGTTAGTATCTCAAAGCAATGCTACCCAACACATTCAGGATAATATTACATTGTTATTGCATATGCGAGATGATAAATAGGGTGATCTTGAGAAAGCTCAAACATGTATTTATTATTATGATATCGAGAGAAAATAAGGTTAAGAGAAGGATGTGATATCCATGACACCACTTATATCCATGACACCACTGAGACAACACACGGGAATACGTTCCACAAGAATCAAAAGATAGGTAAACATATATATAGACCTTGTTTTCATTAGAAAAAAAGTCTCCAAACCACCAAATTACATAGTGCATGTGTATGTTACACTTAACAATGGGAAACCAATAAAACATATCAAATAAAGACTCAAAATATAATTGGGACAAATAGATATTAAGTTAGAGGTTGAAAATTTACTACAAATGAAACTAGTATTTTTTTTATTTTTTTTTTAAATACATGAATTGAAAACATGAAAGAATCCAACCAACAGATAAGAAACTTAATATACATGAATTGAATAAAATTTCCTTACTAAAGAAATGTATAAATCATCATTTGAAAGGCGTTTATTCAACAACATAGTGTGTCAATGAATTAGAGTGAAAATGTCAAATGATCCTAGGACAACCATCTCAATATATTCTTGGATTGGACAATAGTGACAATTTTTTGATTTTGGTGTTACAAGATTAAAATATTATTTATTTTGGAGAAAAATTACATATATTTCTTCTACTCCATTTTAGAAAAAGATGGATAGGAGTGATGTCAACATTTTAAAGTGGGTGTTACAAGACCAAAAAATTATCTATTTGTGTGAAAAAATACACATATTTCAACTCCACCTCACAGAAGAGGACTTAGGAGTGGCATCAACTTTTTGACCTTGGTGTCACAAGGCCAAAATATTATCGATTTTCTTGAAAATTTACATATATTCTTCAACTCCACCTCACCAAAAATACAGTCAGGAGTGACGCCAACTTTTTGAACTTGTTTTCACAAGACCAAAAGATTATCTATTTGCTTGACAAATTACACATATTTCTTCAACCACATTTCACATAAAAAATACATATATTTCTTCTATAAGCTAACAAGATTAGTCGATTGAATGGTAGAGTCTGCAACTTGAAGGAAGATATTTTGGGGTAGCTCCTCTCCTTCTTCCTTTGTTATTTTGATCATTATTTAATTGATTCCTTTGTCTATCCATTTAGGAACCCTAACAAAGGTATTGAATATGTTTATCGAACTATAGTTTATTTTGTTAGTGAAGGTTCTCCATTGAGGACCCCTTCTTGTATGGTCTTGGTCTTCATTATTTATCTTGAATCTCCCTTGTATCTCTATTTCCTTCCATCACATCTTTTATATCCTAAAATACCATAAACAAATTTTATCACCTTGTGCCTCATTGCTTAGTTTTAGCAATCCCAGGGGGGTCAAAGGAGACTTGTCCTAAAGTGAAGAGGATATGATACTTAGGTGACAATGGTTACCATCATAGTAATTCCCTCTTGGTTTGTGCCTTGTGGATTAGGGATTTTATTTTCAAGTACAATTTGGGAGGTAACAAAACCTACATGGATAAAGAAAAGGTCCAAGATGGATTACATTGACAAGGGATATGGTAGGGTCCTCACCAAGATCACATTATTACAAACCGTACAAAAAACTACAAATCAATTATCATCAATAAAGGAGAGTTTTCTCACCTTTCCATTAGCCTCTCACTCGTCAAGGCACTCAAGAAACAAGTATTGCCCATTAAATTTAATCCTTTTTTAGGCTAAAATTTCTAGAGCATATGGAAATGATTGAGAAATATTGGGAAAATATCACACTCTCGAGAGAGTCCTTTGCCATGGATTCAATAGAATTAAAGCTCTCACTAAGGAGTGGGATCTCAAGAAATTTGGGAACATGAGGACCAAACTAGGTGAGGTAAAATATTAAATCAAAGTTTTAAACAAAAGTATCCAAAACCATGTTTTACCAAAGGGCTTTAAGGCCAAGATTGGGTCATCAAATATTTGATTACATATTCTTAGGAAGAAGAAAAGTGGCGAAGTAAGAATTATGTTACAGGGCTCTTAAAAGTCATATTATATGGCTGGTAAGGGTCATGTTTCATGACTCACTATGGGGGACAATAACACTACCTACTTAAAAAAACAAGCTTTGCCAAGAAATTCACAAACACCATATGGAGGATAATGGATTTCCATAATAGGCTTTGACATTCTTTCAACAATACATGCAATGCACAGTAAAGTAATATAGGGATATCTTTATCGGCTTGATATAAGGGATGTTTTCTCAATGGCCTCTTGGGTTGAGGAAGACAATGCACCTCAATCACCCACCATGGAGGAGCTACAATTTTGTAGCTACATGGCTCGCTATAGAGGTAAATAACACTACCTACTTCCATAAACAAGCTTTGCCTTGAAAGCCACAAACACCATCTCGATGATAAGGGATTTTGATAAAAGGCTTTGAAATTCTTGAAATAATGTGTGTAATGTAGCGTTAAGTGGATAAAGGGATATCTCTATCGACCCGATATAGAAAACACTAGGGATGTTCTCTCGATGGCCTCTTGCGTTGAAGAGGAAAACGAAAGCCTCAATCACCCTACAACCATATAGGAGCCAAATTAGGTTATGAAACCCATGCAAAAATGGCAAGGAGCCAAGACCGAACAACCTCCCAACAGGGTTTTTCGCAGTGTTTATGCATGTCTTGGGTGAAGAATTGCTAGAAGTCAGTGAGAATTTGAGAAATCTAGACAGAAGAGGAAATCTCTTCAAGCATTCAACACCACTTTGATTGTTAGTATCTCAAAGAAAATCTACCCAACACGTTCAGGATAATATCACAATGTCATTGCATATGCAAGGTCATAACTAGGGCAATTTCGAGCAAGCTCAAACATGTATTTTCGATTATGATATAGAGAGAAAATCAAGTTTATAGAAGGATGTGATATCTGTGACACCACTGAGACAACACAGGGGCACGTGCTCCACCAAAATCAAAATATAGATAGACATATATATAGAGCTTGTTTTCATTAGAAAAAAATCTCTAAACCACCAAATTAAACAGTGCGCATGTAGCACTTAACAATAGGAAACAAATAAAACATATCAAAGAAAGACTCAAAAGATAATTAGGATAGATAGATATTAAGATCTACCATTCTAGGTTGACAAATTACTACATAGGAAACTAGTATTTTGATTTATTTTTTTAAATACGTGAATTGCAAACATGAAATAATCCAACCAACAGATAAAAAACATAAAATACATGAATTGAATAAAATCTCTTTACTAAATAAACTTATAAATCATCATTTTGACGTGTTTAGTCAACAACTTAACAAATCAATGAATTAGAGTGAAAATGTAATGACAGGATAGCCATCTCTATTTCAATTTTAAGATATTTTTGGATTCAATAAGAGCGATCTTAATTTTTTTTGACCTTGGTGTCACAATATTAAAATATTATATATTTTGTGAAAAATTATATATGTTTCTTCCACTCCACTTTAGAAAAATATAAACAAGAGTGATGTCAACTTTTTTAAGTGGGTGTTACACTATCAAAGAAATTTATTTGTGTAAAAAAATACATATATTTCTTAACTCCACCTCACAAAAAATAATAGACAAACAAACATGAGTGATGTCAAATTTTTGACCTAGGTGTTATAGGACCAAAAATTTATCTATTTGCATGAAAAATTACATATATTTCTTCAACTCTACCTCACATAAAAATACAGACATTTCTTTTTAATTGGGCAGAGGCAATGTAGGGGTGATGTTGTCTTTGTGGTTTGAGTCCTACATGGGGCATGCAGTACAATGGTTGTATACACCATATTTTACCATTATAGATGTTGTATACATCATCTTTTACCATTATAGATTAAGTATGTTGTTTGACATTACATTAACTAAAGAGATAGATTTCAGTTGTCTAGATTTGAATGCAAATCCATAAGAGACCTAGCCAAGAAACACATATCTACCCAAAAAATTCAACAATGAATTTGTTTAAGGAAAACTCCCAATCATAAAAGAATACACCCCCACATAAGAATTAAATCTCATTACATTGCACTCTTTCACACTCAATACAATCTCCTTCACCTCTCTTAGAGAGTGAAAGGAATACAAATCCCATGATACCAATGGGATAAAAAAAATTATACTATGGTGAGTTGTTGAATAATAAATTGATCAATTTTTTTATTTCATTGTGACAAGACCAAAATATTATCTATATTCTTGAAAAATTACATATATTTCTTTAACTCCACTTCACAAAAAAAATGATGTCATTTTTTTTATCTAGTTGTCACATGACCAAAAAATTATCTATTCCCTTGAAAAATTACATATATTTCTTCAACTCCACCTCATAGAGAAAAACACTAACAAGAATTCTTCAACACCACCTTAGAGAAAAATACAGACAAGAGTGACTTAAATTTTTTGACCTCATTGTCACTTGACCAAAAAATTATCTATTTGCTTGAAAATTTGCATATATTTCTTCAACTCTACTTCACAGAAGAAAAAAAACTAAGAGAAAAATACAGACAAGAGTGACTTTGACCTCATTGTCACTTGACCAAAAAATTATCTAATTGCTTGAAAATTTGCATATATTTCTTCAACTCTACTTCACAGGAAAAAAACTCACAAGAGTAACTTCAACTTTTTGAGTTCATTGTCAGAGGGCCAAAATATTATCTCTTTGACTGAAAAATTACATATATTTCTTCAACTCCACCTCACAAAAAAATTGCATGAAAAATTACATATATTTCTTCAACTCCACCTCATAGAAAAATACGGACAGAAGTGACTTAAATTTTTTGACCTCACATGCAAGAGTGACGTCAGCTTTTTGACCTCCTTAACCAAAAAATATATATTTTCCTAAAAACTTACATATATTTTTTCAACTCCACCTTACAGAAAGACAAACAGGAGTGACCTCAATTTTTTTGACCTCTACTCTACAAAACCAAAAGATTATCTATTTACTTGAAAAATTACACATATTTCAACTTCACCTCAAATAAAAAGATAAACAGAAGTGACTTCAAATTTTTTTGACCTCATTGTCACTTGACCAAAAAATTATCTATTTGCTTGAAAATTTGCATATAACTTTACTCCACAGGAAAAAAATTAATAAGTGTGAAGTCAACTTTTTGACTTCATTGTTACAGGATCAAAAGATTATGTATTTGAGTGAAAAATTACATATATTTCTTCAACTCCACCTCACAAGTGAAGTCAACTTTTTCACTTCATTGACCAAAAGATTATGCATTTGAGTGAAAAATTACATATATTTCTTCAACTCCACCTCAAAGAAAAATTGAGTGAAAAATTACATATATTTCAACTCTACCTCACAGAAAAATACCAACAAGGGTGACTTAAATTTTTTGACCTAGAAGACAAGAATGACGTCAACTTTTTAACCTCAACCAAAAAATTATCTATTTCCCTTAAAACTTACATATATTTTTTCAACTCCACCTTACACAAAAAGACAAACAAGAATGACCTCAATTTTTTTTGACCTCTACCTTACAAAACAAAATGATTATCTATTTACTTAAAAAATTAAGTATATTTCAACTCCACCTCAAATAAAAAAAAGACAAAGATAAATAGCCTCAATTTTTTTTACCTATATATCGGGAAACAAAAAATTATATATTTGCCCAATGAAGATTCCACATATTTCTTCAACTCCACCTAGAGAAAAAGATTATATACAAATATTTCCCAATCATTACTGATACCGTAAAAATGTTTCCCATCATTGTGCACTTGGCTTTTTTGAATTTATAGTGAATAGGTGTAGTGACTGCCTGGCCATATATTCACTGTTGAGGCACTCCTTGCCACACATCTACCGTTCAAATTCACCATTAATTATACCATTCCCGTGTGCAACAATATTTTGGCGTAGCGGTTGGAATAGGAGGTGCTTACCTTTTCCGCGATAATATGATCTCCCGCCTCCAAAGTGGGATGCATAGAGGAGGACGATATGAACCTAGGCTCCAAAATAATCCACCGGAAAAAAGCTGCAACGGCGGCCATGCAGGCATCCCAAGTTGACCATTTCAAAGTACCGTCTTGGATCTCCGTCGTCGTTATCTGCTTCTTTCGTTCCTCTGCAGGCACGCCCCCCTGCTCAATCATCCTTCTTATACCACAACCCATGAAACCTCTGGTTCGAGACGTCAAGAATTCATGGCAGGGCAACCATCTGGTCCACTTGAAAGGGAAAAGTCTGTAAATTGCCGTCATACTCAGATAACAAATTCAAGCGGCCGCAGGGAGATTAACCCAAGCAAATGCGTGAATGCAGAGCTCACACTTGGAGAAACTGGGAAATTGGAGAGCACTCAATTTCCAAGATATTGGGGGAGGCGAGCCACGGGAAGATGAGGAGGAATCGGCCATGATCAGTGAGGCGTGTTGGCATTTTTGAATCAGAGCTTCACTTAATGGTATGGCGCCGGCATACGAATACGCGGCATTGTGAACGAAAACGCCATGAAGAATCCGCGGTATCACGTAGGAATTTGCGGAGGGAACGAATTGTGTTTTATAGGCTAGAATTCAGTGGATGAGAATTTGTCTAAATCGTAGGTTGCATTGTTTAATTTTGAGTATTATATTGGATTCAGACTTTTGCAGACGGTAGGTTTCAATTTTGCATCAAATTATAAATTTTAATCTTATTTTAATTGGGATAATTTTGTTTTTTTAAATTACTAATTTCATCTTTTTGTAATTTTTCTTTCAAAATATTAATAAATTATTAAAAAAACAATAATAATTATTTTCTTACACAAATATTATTATTATTAATTGTTTAGAATTATCATTTGAAATGTATTTTTATTATTATTTTCATAAAACCCCACTTTTCCCAGCCAAAATTTAAATGAATCACATATATATTCCTGAAAAACAAACAATACTAATACTATCTACAAAGCCCAATCTACCAAAAATATATTCATTCATCCTAACTACACATTGTATAAAACTAATCATATATATCTTAAATAATCTATTTCACGGTTTAGCTCTATATACTCTAGTTGATACATGAGATGCGTATATTATACCAACACTCTTATATATTAAATCTTGAACTCTCATCGCTAAGTAGTCTAGTAAAAACCCTAATTGATATATGAGATGGGTATATTATACCAGCAATCTTATATATTAAATCTTGCACTCTCATCCTTAGTCGTGAGAAGCAATAAGTCTAATATTATTTATAACTTTCAATTTTCTAAGCATTAAAACTAATATTATCTACAATTTTCAATTTACTAAACATTAAAACTATTTTTTACATAAATAAAATCTAAATTTTTAATTTTAAGCTCTTGTAATATTAACTAACATATATAATGTAAGACTTCAATTGAGCAGGAGACTAGGTGACAGCTGCCTTTTTCTGGATCAAAGGTAATGGTACATGGATGCACCAGGATGCGTTATGCTTTTCAAATGGTGAGAGTATAGTGTATTCGTTTTTTTGATTAAGGTAGTTGGAAGAAGATTTAAGGGAAAAGATTTTTCCAGGACTCTTTTTCGGGGGGCTGAAATGGTAATATTGGTTTATTTATGTTTGTTTTGGTCATTGAAGTTAACGAATAGTAATATTATGATGTAAGAGCATGGATATCTTTCATGCAAAACTGAAAGTTATCAAAGTTTAACTCTTCATTTGAATTATAAAGAAAAAGAAACGTTTAAGATTTTTTTATAAAAGATTATAATTTTTGATTTGGTATTTCTTTTATTAGAAGCTTTTTTTTTTGTTGAAAAAAATATAATGTAAGATTTAAGATTTTTGTGATTTATAATGTAAATAAATGTTTTTTGGATTAACCACATTATTAAGATTTAGTAGACTTTTTCAACTAACTAATGTGGTTCATCTACAACAAGGTGAAAAAGTCAATCCAAAATAAATAGTATGGATGCATCATTGTCAAGAGTTAATTAGCGGTTAAAAACTAGCCATTAGTAAATTACTTATTAAGGTAAATAATATTCAAATAAGTTGTTAGAAAATATTTTTTAAAAGATTATATATTCATTTATTAAATAGGTTAATTTTAATAAATAATTCTTAAATTAAATAATATCATAAGTTTTAAGAATAAGTTAAAAAATTATAATTAATTTTATTTCATTATTTTAATAATATCCCTAGCATCTTCTTTATTCATTATTAATATTCTTTGAATTAGTTATTAAGATAAATATTATTTAAATTGGTTGTTAAGAAATATTTGTTAAAAGATTATATATTTATTTATTATATAGGTTAATTTTAATAAATAATTCTTAAATTAAATAATATCATACGTTTTAAGAATTGGTTAAAAAATTATAATCAATTTTACTTTATTATTTTAATAATATATTTTAATATATTCTTTATTTATTATTAATATTCTTTAATTTATATCTTTATTATTAATATAAAAAAATGAGATCAATTAAAATTTAGGAAATATGTGTTAAGAGATTATATATTTATTTATTAATGGGTTAATTTTAATAAATAATTTTTAAATTAAATAAAATCACAATTAATTATAACGAATTTCAGTTCATTATTTTAATAATATCCCTAGCATTTTATTTATTTATTATTAATATTCTTTAATATGTATCTTTATTATTCATATTAATTAAGGTGTATCTTTATCTAATAAGAAAAGGGTTAATCTATTTTAATTAAATAGATTTAGAATAAAGTAAAACATTTTTATTATCTATTTATTATAATAATTTATAAGTTAATTAAATAGAGATTAAAAGACTAAGAGGTTACAAATTATTATTAATAAAAGTTAAGAAAAGTTTAAAAAACATACAAAATAATGCAAAAGTCAAAGCCTTAAGAATAGGTACAAAATATTATAAATTAATTTTAAAAATTAGGAGGTTGTTTATTCATTTTAATTAATTTAAGTTTTTTTAATATTAATAATAAATATACAAGTTAAAGTATATTAATAATAAATAAAGAAGATGCTAGGGGATATTATTAAAATAATGAAGTGAAATTTGTTATAATTTTTTAACCAATTACTATTATTATTAATTATAATATGATTATAATTAATGAGAAAGACATTTATTTAAAATGTAAAACCTTAATTTTTAACTTTAACATTTTGTAATATTAACTAAACTGTATAAACATTTTAATAAATTAATATATTATTTATAATATATCAATATTTTATATTTTAATTCTTAAATATTTAATTTTAAAATTCATACTCAATTTGATAGTGTTAATAAATAATATAATATTTCACTAATTTAAAATTTAAATAACATATTTAGTATATTCTCTTAACACTTTTATATATTATATGTAGAACCCTAAACTCTGTAATCTTACTAATATTATTAACATAATAATTAATACTATTTACAAAACCATATAAACATTTTAATAAATTTATAATTAAAAAAAAACTCAATATTATGTGATGGGTTTAAGCTTTTGTGGTTATTAATTGAAGAAGAATGACTCGGATTATTCACAGTGTTACTAAAAAATTGTCGACGTTTTGAATCCCAATGGGCCAGATCCATCTTCAAGAAAGAAAATGTTATGTCCTGAAGATGGATCTCAATTGGAATTTGAAATGTCGACAATTTTCTAGTAACATTGTAAATAATCAAAGCCATTCTTCTTCAATATATCATATGGCTCATAAGCTAAGCATATGTGCTCTACCCAATAAAACTCAATAATGAAACCATACCCAATATGTTGTTCATTGTATATCATTTAATGTGCAACACATCTACATTGAATGCTTCATTTGATAATAACATATTGCAAATCAATATATTATTGATTAGCGGTGAAAGTGGCAATAAGTCACATTCCATCCAAATTTCCATTCAACTTAATTGAGTACTTCGACCATGTTTTCTCTGTTCATGTATGACGAGATTTTTTTGTAGTTGGGCCAACAACAAGAGCTACCATAATGAAATTTAATGAAACTTATAATTGTTTGGCTCTCATCGAGATCCAATTTGCATGAGAAGATCTTAGAAACTCTTGGACGAATTTGATTCGAATTCCGAAAGAAATAATTCATGGGAGTAACTTATTACATTGTAAAGAAAGGCAAAAATGGTAGTGATTTGTTTGGATTTGTGTTGGTTTCGGTGTGGGCGATGTTGTTGATGCTGCTCTTCCCAGACTCCAAGACGTCGGTGTCTAGCGATAGCATTTCTGGTTAGGTGTTGAATCTAGATAATGCATTTGGCCACACCACACTATGGTGTATGAGAGAGAGGGTGTTGATAACATATTAAGTTTGGGCATATGCATTGAATCTAAAATGTATCTTAATCATGTTAAATGAGTGTGAGATATATGGAATATCCATGAACAATTTAAATGTTACATGATTCAAATATATTCTTCATTTAGTGGCTATTTTCAATACATCAATGTGAAGTCAAGGTTTGTATCGCCTTCCTAGAAAAGGAGGACTTCCCTACTACTCCCTTTTTCCATTCCAACCATGTTTTCATTATTAATCTTAATCTAGTTTTAATATTAATAAAATAATCTTGTGTAGAGTTTGGTTGATTTTGAATTTAATGACTGTTTAAACTAAAAATAAAAAATTAAGAAAATTAATAAAACTAAATAAATAACAAATAAAGTGAATTGAGCTTACATGATTTCCAAGTGTCTGAAGCGACCATTATTACCAAGTTTTAATATTTCAGGACACACCATAGCCTTCACTAGTTCCAATCCTTCATCACTAGAAGTGTTGATCTATGGTGCTCCATGAGTCACACTAACAGTCTCTAATTCTGCAAAGCAAGGAATGAAGGCAGGGAAGAGAGCACAAGGTTTGAAGTGGGGATGTTCAGTTAAGATTCTGAAGCACGGATGTTTTCAGTGGACATGGACATATTTATGGAATGTGGAAGAAGTAGTCTTTGTGGTCGAGCAACCAACAGTTCTTTTAAAGATATGACTTATGGAGACATTTGGATTCCATTTTCAATACGAGGGACCGTGTGAAGGAAGATACGTCCTTAACTTCAAACGAGCCATATGACTAAGATGCTAACATCCTAGGTTGTTGACATGTTGTAATAAGTTGCGTTTATTTAAATCATTACAATGGATCGAGTGATTGATGCATTGTATCCATATTAATACCCAATCTGAATTTGTAAACCTGATGTGGCATGTAAGGATTTGGAAATGTTTCAGTTGGATTTGGTGTGCAGGGATTCAGATTGATTGTGACCAAGTTTGGTGTCCAAGAATTTAAACAGGTATGAGAAACAAGTTGCTTTTCCAATGCACCCAGAGGTGGATGAGAAAATTTATGACGAGGGAAATCAGGCACCATGGAGGTACAAAAAGACAGATCCTATAAGAATTTACATAGGTACGAGAAAGAAGGTGCTTCTCCAATGCACCTAGAAGTGGCTGAGAAAAGTTATAATGAGGGAAATTGGGCACCATGGAGCCAGAAAAAAACATATGATATAAATATCTACAAGAGTGTTTATTTGTCATCTATATATGCATCAAAAAAATATAGATGGTATGGATATCTACAAGAGTGTTTATTTGATTTGTTGTGAGAAATGATTATCGTTGCAAATTATAGCAATAACAGAAGAAAGGAACTCCTGTAGCCAAATTGTTTGAGCTTTATGCACTTGAGTTGAAGCCATAACTCTTGAACTCCCAAATCAGATCACATCTATACAATTGGTCAAGGTTGAGATGTTTGAAGTTCCTTGGAGCTCTTCATAAACTGCCTGCTCATGTAAAACTTGTGGGCTCTCAGCTAGCCCCCATAAATATTGATATGAATAATAAGAGTTTCCTGTACTTTCATACAACACCTAAAATATCCATCAGTCGTGACAGATTTTGGAGACATATTTTGGAGTGAGTTCATACATGTTGTATGGTGTCTTGAAGAGGATGAGCATTTGGTTTGGAGGCCAAAATTACATTTAAACGTTTGTCAGCTTTTATAAAACCTTGCTAAACAAGATATAATGCTTGTATTGGAAGAAGAATTTCAAGTCCAAATTTCCAAAGCAAATGCAGAGAAGCCTTTGTTGCTCCAAATGAGAGCATATAGTTCATTTCCATCATCAATGTTTGCTTTTCAATACATAGAATTGAAAGAGAACAATCTTGTATTGCACGAGCTGTATCTCTAGGAAAATGAAAGTCAAGACAAGTTGCAATCTTGATTGCATGTAATATTGGTGCATGGTCCTCTGCAAATGAGACAGGATCAAGAATTACTATCTTAATATTGCAACATGAATATGTGGCATGTATCAAAATTCAAAACTGGGCTTAAATTGTTATGTACTTGAGCTTAAATGGTTATGTGATTGTCTTACAAGTTTTCCTAGACCTGGGCTTAAATGGTTATGTACATGAGCTTAGATGGTTATGAGATTGTCTTACAAGGGTACATGCACCTTTACATTTTAATAGTAATAAGAATGCATGATTCTTTCTACCTTTGTTTTTTCGTTCCAATGATTAAAAATTAAAAGGTGTTACCATTCTCATAAGTAAGTTCCTTTTGCTTCGAGTCATTTTCACATTCCTTGATGCACTTATGAATCTTGAACACACAGGAATAGTTTCCCTGAGGTTGGGAACCGCTTAGTTATAGCTTCCGCGGGTGAACCAATTTCTTCAATTCCCGGTGAGAAAAATAGCATTTAATACCCTTGAAATTTAAATGCTAGCATCGTAACTTCAATCCCAAGCAATGATGCATATGATTTAAGGGACAAACCCATAGCCTAACAAGATTTTTTGTTCGTTTTGAAGGAATAAACATGTCGCTTAGTAGAGGTAGTTATGACAAAATAGTCTGACCTCGTACCTTAAAAGAGATACTTTGTTTATTAATAGCCTACCATTTTACCTTGCCCCTTTCTCGAGGGAGCTGTTGTTGCCATTCGGGAATTCTTCCATATCCAGATCCTCAAATAACGCTTTATTCCATGGATTTATAGATATATTTTCTTCAATTCTAGTACCACTGGCTGGATGGCAGGATTATTCCTTCCGAAAATAAGTAATGTTCTGTCCTAACAGTTTTGACCATCCTCCCTCAGTTTATTTAGTTTTTAAAGCTTCCCTCGGTTAATTGACCAGCAAGCTCGAACCCCACCCAGTAGGCTTAGCTTAGTCAGAAAGTAACTAAAAGCAAGTCAAAGCCCGTCCTCTGGAGTGGTGTTCTTAGTTGAGTTGTTATCTATGTTGTTCTTACCTGACCAGTTATAAAACCTATAAGGCCCGTTGATTTTTCTGTAATCGATCCACCCGTGGCTTTTGTTTGTCACCCTAGCATTACTCCAGCAAGTGTTGCTCTCTTTGTCTATGCTACTGCTTTGAAATCTAACTTTCAAGATCTAATACTTCATTGCGCTGCTATCGTACATTTAATTCAATCCTTGCACTGCGTCGATACGTAAAAGAAACGACATAACAGGGGTAGGAGCTCTATCGCATTACAATGGTAGAAAGCATGCATGATCCTTTTCTTGAGTCTGATGGCGCAGCAAAAGTTTCCCTCACACAACTAAGCAAAATGGTCTCGCCTTTTATTGGCCTTTGGTTTCACTTTACGAGTTGGTAGTTGATACTGGTATAGTCTGACCTTGAGACTGCTCCTATTGACGTTGTGCTTGGAGGTCCATCCGGCCATATCCTTCCCATCCCGCCCATGAATCCGTTATTGTTACTTCATCAGTGAGTAGAAGGTGTGAAATAGTTCGTTGATTATATATGTAATAAACATTTGTTTGAAAGAGGCAGATCTATCCTCTCACCTCGCCTTCAATCAATTACATGAAGTCACAGTCACAAGATTCCTCCTACTACCAACAAGGAATGGCACCCAAAATCCCCACCGTTAAGGTCTTGGCCATATGCCCTTGTTCCCAAGGCTTATTCATAGGCTACGGGGATAGAGGCAGCGAAAGGGTCGGTTCCTATAGTGAACCGTAGCACCAGTGAGTGTGCAAGGTTCAGATAAATGGTGCTTCCCCAAGTTATTGGATCATTAAATAATCGTTGATCACACAAACTGGTGAGGGTCCTTACGATCTGAACCATGCTTCCTAAGTGCTGGCCTTTCTTGCTTGTCTTGACCGAAATCTTTACTAGACTGGAATAAACACTACTATATATGAGTGAGTTACTACTAGCTAGAGATTTGGATAAATAACCAGCGATCACATTCATCTAAATCATCCTCATCCCAGCAATTGCAGTAATCCCAAAATTCTTCTAGCTTTGCTCTCCCCCTAGTTTTGTGAATCCAATGTAGAATCTGTCTAGTTCTAATGAGTTGTAGTGCAACTATAGGTACTACTAATTGGAATACGGAGGAACAATCAATTGAAGCCCGAGAAACAATTATCTTTCAAATAAGTAGTTGATTTTTTTTTTAGAACCACGCCTTCCATAATGGTATAAAAGTGCTACGAACACCAATACACTTTTAGTCTTTCGAGGATGAAATAAATATTTGAATCACCTTAACAATTGTCAGAAGGAGGGGAGCTTGCTTGGGTGGGAATTTAGAAGTGTTCCAGCATTGAATTCTCACTTGAATTTCTTCGGTCATGTTCTTCTGTCAGAAGCTCTACCTTTCACTGGCCGTAAACTACAATTTCCTCCCCCCAATATGGGTTTCTCAACCGGAATAGAAGGCATCAATTACGATCTTCAAACTATCACAGCGGGGGTACTTGAATAGCAGAAATAATCTTGAGCTGATTGAGCGATACTGAATAATGGCTTCTGATAGAAGGGCCAGTTGGACAGATGGGTGGCGTGGTTGCATGATCTAAACTGCTTGGCATATCCGTATTAACATGATTTTTCATACAACATCTGGTCGGTGAGCCGATCAAACTTGTGGAGTGTGGAATCCTCTACCATGCGAGGATTATTTACCCTGTGGAGTCTTCTACCATGGGAGGATCATCTACCAGGATACGGGAGTTCAAGGCCAGTAAGGAAAAAGAAAAAACACTCAATATTGGAGGGTATTGAAAATGAAAATGTGAATACGTGCAGGTATAAAACGAATGTGAAGATGTGTAGGTATAAAACGAGGAGTCCAGATGTCATAAAAACTAAGTCCATATCTCATAAAACTCACAGGGAAGTGGAAGGTAATGAAACATAAAACTCACAGGGCGGTGGAAAGTAATAAAACTCATAGGGTGGTCGAAAGTAATGAAACTTTAGAGCAGTGGAATGTTTCAAATGGTCTAGCAGTGCCATCGCCATTATGTTTTAGACTTTTTTTTATAACTTAAATGGGTGGCACGAACCAAATAGCATTTAACTAATGCTAGCATTAGCATTAGTTTGTGGTAGTTTGCGGTTTCCAATTATCAACAACAAATACAAGATATAATCCAATAAAATATCCTTTAGCCGACCAAAAAATAATCCATAAATTTGATAGGTTGCAAAAATTTTAGCCACTAAAAACTTAGGTTATTTTCCGTACAAACTAATACTAAGAGGACCATTTCAATTAATAATTTTAATTCTAAGAGGACCATTTCAATTTCTATAGTTCCATGCTTAATGGAAAGGACTAATAAGATATACCTAAAACTCTAGAGGCCATGCAAGATTCTTTAGACTGACTTATTGTGCATTCATAACTAATACTCATACACGTTATAAATAAGATATACCTAAAAATTTACTCATACACATTATAAATAAGATATACCTAAAACTTTAGAAGCCATGCAAGATTATTTAGACCGATTTGTTTGCATTCATTATGGTTTGTGATTGGAGCACCTTATGTCTTGAATTTCTTATGGACTAGGTGTATTTTTTGTTAATAGTTTATGAAATTTGAGATTTCAAATTATCAAATATTTAAAAAATAAAAATCTTTTAATATTTATTAGGTTTTATTTTATGGTATGAGAAGGACAAATAACTAAATTTTAATTGTCTTGTTTGATGAATTTCATAATTTTAGTATGGATTTTATAAATAAAAGGACCAGAGTTTTTATCTTGTAGAGTTAGATACATAGGTAAAACATAGGTTATATTCAATTTTAAAAGGGGCGAAAAACAATAATAAATTTCAAATTGTTAAACATAGGTTGATCCGTATGAAGGATTAACATAGATGTTATGTATCAACTCTTTGTATGGAGATGATTGTGTGGAACCTTAAATGAAAAATGTTATCCGCATGAAGGGTTAATGAAGATGTTATGTATCACCTTCGTGTATGGAGATGATTATGTGGAACCTTATATGCAAAATGTTTATCCATTTAGCAAATTTTGAATTAGTCTAACTTCAATTCCTGCCATTTTTGCTAAGTCAAGTTAGTGTTTTCTTCTTGATCATCTACAAAACTTTTGGAAAGCTTAGGCCAAGTCCCTTGGAAAATTACCATATTAGCAATTCTTTTCATTGTGAATATAATGTTGGAGGTTGCAAAACTAACATTTGTTTATAATGATGTCCATATTACTCATTATAGCTACATTCTCGTATTTTATTTTTTTACCTCTTCTAGTACTAATTTTTCAGGTGAGCAATAAATCCCTTTGGGCCTCACCCATATGAATCAGTAGTCGATGGCGGCCTTATAGTTCTTCAAGTTCCTCTCTTTTGGGGGCCCTCCCCCAAAAGAGAGTTGTTCCTCACCATATGAATAGTGAGTCGATGGCGGCCTTGTAGTCGAGAGTTCGTCCCTCACCCTACTGGGCCTCGACCTCATAACCTCAGTCGAGTCCCTCGACCTCGTAACCTCAGTCGAGTCCCTCCAGGCCTCACCTTTCTTAGGTCAGGTGAGCAATAAATCCCTCCAGGCCTAACCATATGAATGGTTAGCATTAACACTCCTATCCTCACACATTTCCTCACCCATATGAATCGGTGAGTCCCTCGACCTCGTAACCTCGGTCGAGTCCCTACCGGGCCTCACCATATGAATAGTGAGGCCCGATATCATTTTTTATGAGATTGGAATTTGTTTGGTTGATTTATGTTGAAATGGGATTTACTTCCTTTAGTTTATCTCTATTTTCTTATCATTGCATTATATTTAGCATAATTCATCATTGCTTAAACAAGTTTATAGCATGAATAAAGGTGGTGTTTTTTCAAGCCATGGTATCAAATTTGTGGCCCATAAGCGCTAACCTTGTATTATATTATATAAAATAATCCACCCACACTCTAACATTTTATAGTGACCATACTAAGGGTTTGTTTCCAAGTTACTATTATTTCTATTAGTACCATTGTTTGATTAGGCATTATCTTGGTATAAATGGTTGTAACCCTACCTTGAAAATTGTTATACTCATGAGAATGTGAGAGAGAATTTGGATAAACATGGGATGCATTTCAAGTGAAATGATACACATAAATACATTCTTTAATGACCTTTGGTTTCATCTTCTAAGAGGTATCTTTGCCTCCTCATGACTCTTCACGTTCACTTAGGTCTTTTCTCCTTCCACACAAGTGAATATGCCAAAATTACATAACCCCTGAGGATTATGTTTCCAGCGTTCCCCCTATAATATGAAGGGTGTATGTGAGTCCAAGAAGAGAGCTAAAATATGGAGGTCGATATCAGCCAATGGTTGGATGTGCTCTCAAATTATGGTCGATTAGGGATGACCACAAAACAAATGGATAACAGAATTTGAAGTCTTTTACTGATGGTGATTTAAGAAAGAACATAAACCAAGAGGGTAGTAGAAGCTGAAGTATTCTACTAGTGGTGGTTTAAGGCTAACCACCAACTCTGGAACTTGGCTTGAAGTAGTTCCTAGAACAATTTTGAATCTAGCTAGAAGATTAAGTCTTCTGCAAAATGGAAGTGCTACCTAGTGATGGTTTAAATATGACCACAATATGTTGAAATGGTGGTTTGAAGATGACCAGAAAAATCAGTGAGTCTTTTATCAAGTGGTGGTTTAAGGAGGACCACAAACCAAATCATACTTATGGAATAGGCGTCTATATCTAGCTACAACTCAGACTATAGCTCTAGCTAACTCTAGCTCTAAGCTCTGACTGTAGGATCTGGTTCCAGCTATGGCTTTCACCCACTTGATATGAATTTGAAACTAGCAGTTGACTATCAATTTCCCCCTTTTCAGATATAAGATAATAATATTAAAATATCTCCGCTATAAGACTTGTCAATACTCAATAATGAATTCTATGGTATGATTGATATATCTTGTTGGTTGTTGAAGACCATTGCTAAGAAGTGATCCATATAAGATGAATCTTTTATCTTGTAGAAGTATTATGCCTAGAACATCTATCAAAATGATGAGTACGCTTTCCACAATACTCATAAGGGTGAAGATCAAAACACCGATATTTCATGTGGCCTACTCGATCACAATGTTGGCATTTGATAATATGAAGTGGATATGGAATAAGTGAAGATGAAGAAACCTGACACTATGAAATTGGATTGCTTAGAGTTGTACGAAATGTGAAAATTACTTCCCTTCCATTTCCAAGACCGTGTAATGTTCCAAAATTTTAGCCTCAAAGCTAAATGGAACATTAGAGTTGGCAGCAGCTCTAGTCGGTGAATAAATGGGTAGAAAAGTCCATAAGTCTCCTAAGGAGGATAAAAACACTCCAAGTGTGAAATGAGACACTCTTTCTAGCTTAATAAAACACCTCCATGTGTGAACATGGATAAAATCAAGCTACTTTGACTAAGTCAACAACGCAGTTTTAGAGGAGGAGGAATCCAAGGAGGAATAACGCAGTTTTGGAGGGAGATGTATCTTTGGATAGAGATGACCTAATTGAGTGGGGGCCAATGGCAATAAAACTCATTTTTTATATAAGGAAGAGGATGGTAGCATTATTCTTCATGTCTTAGATTATTTTTCATGTCTGCTTAGACTTTTTCTTCCTCTTGTTGTTCAGCAAAGTAGCAGTGTTGTTTAGCACAGGGTGTTCCCAAGCAAGAATCCCACCTCTTTCCTTTGAGGAGCCTCATTGGGAGAGTTTTCATTCATCATTCCACATCAAGTTTTCAGGCCAAGCTTCAGCCAACTTCATCAGCGCATTTTTGCCAGATATTATGCAGTGTTGCTGGGTGCAGCAGTGGAAGGGATTGGAATCCCATTTTCTGAGCTAGTTTCTCATTGGAGGAAGGTTTCCTTCACTTTAGGAGACTGTTTAGAGAGCTCCAGGGCTGATTTCAGATCTGTGGTATCAGACCACACATTTCCCATACATTCCCAGCGCTGTTCCATCTAGGGAATGCATTATTTTGGAGGCAGTGCTCAGTGCATGGTTTGGTGGCTCCGTTGTTGATTTTCCTTGTGATTGAGAGGTTCATCCTTTCATGGGAGGAAGCCCTTGAGGGATCTACATCAGATCAGACATATTTTAGCCTTCTACACTCATGTGCTTCAGTGTTGTAGTGATGATTCAGTAATTTTATGAATATCACATTTTGTATGCAGAGTGTTTGACAAGAAACCCTTGCCGAGTTATCTTGTATTTTGTATAAAGGAGACTAGATCTCATTTTCTGAGCATATTGTCTAATATAATTGCAGATCTATTTTTCTCTATTATTTTTATGTGTAAACCCTTTCTTAGACTGTGTAGTCCCTTATGCAACAACTCCGGTATTTTGCAGTCTTGGGGTTTTAGCACTTTTTGGCAATCCTAGGTGTTGGAGATCTATTTAACCCACCTAGTTTGATTTGTTTCAGCTCTATTCTTGGATTTAGGTTGCTTATTGACTAATATATGGGATCCAAGAGTCCATTTCACTGTTTTATTGTATATGTTGTTGGAAATGCATTTTTTGTGCATGATTCATGAGCTGTTCCCAATTTGGAATATTACAGTGGTATCAAAGCATGATCTCTGGCTCAGCATGTGAGATCCAACTATCAGAGGAAGGAGAGATGAACAGAAGCCAGAAAGCTTCAGTATGTGAAGGAAGAAAGGAAGACAAGCTTACCAAGCTTCTTCCAAAATCTATGCAGAGCTTTCAAGGAGAGCTGAAGGAAATGAGATTGGAGATGGGATCTCCAAAAGAGGTTGAATCTAGAGCTGAATCTAGATTTGCACTTGGTGAGTGTGAGCATGCAGCTACACACCATGAAGCACAACGCAATCAAGTGCCCAAGTCTATCTTGAGATGGATGGGAGGAGGAAAAATTCTTAAGAGGAGAACTCTTAGTGATTTGTTGCAGGAGTATGAATCTCAAAATGAGGGGTTTAGAGATCATACTGATTTCCAAAAGTTTTGCAAGATCCAGGTGGAGGAGAGCAAGCAGCAGGATGCAGATAGATTTCTTCTATTTACTTTTTCCAGATCACCTACATGTTCAGTTGGAGCTTGGGTAAATGAGCTAGATTCATATTTGCAGCTGCACCATATTTCCGACGGTGAAGCCATCAGAGTTGCAGTGCTGCATTTCAGAGGTAAGGCTCATGCATGGTGGATTTTTGAATCTTGTTCTTTAAATAATGCAAACACTTCATCTTATGCAAGATTCATAGAAACATTGATGGGGAGGTTTGGTGAAAAACTTCCTAAGGCACATAAGCAAGGAGAACTTGAGAAAAAAAACCCTTGCATGTGATGGAGGAAACCCCATTTCAGAAAACCATGGGAGGAACTGACATCTTGCATTACATATTGCCAGAATCAAGGCCTCTAGTTCATATTCTTGAACAAGAGGGCATAGGGATCTCTTTTTCACAAGAGGATCCAATTGTTGAGATGTTGCCCACACACATTGAGGGAGATGAGGGCAACATCGCTGTCACATCTAGAGCACATCCAGTGCCTCATGCAGAGGAGGGAGGAGCACATGCTCAAATAGGAGAGATTCTTGTATCCTTACAAGAAGTTCCCCAGGATCTCATTAATAGAGGTCCAAGCACAATCAATGAGCAACATGATTGTGCAACATTGCAGCTGGAAGGAGGAGGTAGGGAGGAAGAGAAACATCACTTGATGAGAGGCACACACCCTTCTCTATTTCAGAGGGCCAATGCAAGGAAGAGGCAGACTGATTTGCGCTATAAAAGCCAGGGCAAGGTTGCCCAACCATCTGTGCAGTCTACTCTTGACATTGATGTCTCACTTCATGGAGGCATTCCACCCGGGAGGCCACTAGATCTATAGTTGATGAGAGATATCTTGTCTTTGGGTTCACCACTCTTGGATTTTGGAGAGGTGAAGATTTTGGAGGAAGACTTTGGCATGGGGGATGTCAAAGTAGCAGGCAGCAGCATGAGAAGAGCTTCACATGCTAGATCACCAGCGCTGTCTCTTAGGAGGATTGATCCTTACTGGACATCTCAGCTTTTGGTAGAGTACTCCAAGGATCTTGGTGCATGCATGATTCTTGATGACCCGGATGGAGATGACAAATACATGGTGGATGATGTGGTCATCTATTC
This sequence comes from Pinus albicaulis, assembly GCA_034641835.2. NCBI lineage: Eukaryota > Viridiplantae > Streptophyta > Pinopsida > Pinales > Pinaceae > Pinus > Pinus albicaulis. The sequence goes on from CM076572.1 coordinate 369,197,541, forward strand.
CTATGGCAGGATCTTCTTGACTAGATCTTCTAGTCTTAAGGAGAAGCTGCTACATGCAGCACATGAGGACTTCTCTTCTATGCACTTTGATGCATATTTCCAGTTGACGGAGGAGTTCACTTGGGAGGGCATTCAACATGACATATTTCAACATATGGAGAGATGCATAGCCTGGATGGTGATAGAGAGGATGTCACAGCCACCTTCCTACTCATTGGGAGTAAGGGAGAATTTCCAGTTGAGCCATTTCAGCTCAAGACCTCAAGTACATGATGGAGGAGGTATCATTTCATATTTTGTATTGTGCTTCTTTTCCTTATTTGAGCAGGATGATGTAACAAGAAGAATTGTCTCTTCTTGCATATTGTATGATGATGTACTTGTAGCTACTTGTAGCTATGATTTTGGCTATATTTTTTATTGTTTGTGGGGGAATCCACATGTATCTGGGTGTTCACCATTGGCACCAACTTGTAACTTTATGTTTACTTCTTATGAGATGACTGTGGTAGCAAAAAAGTGGCAGGAAAAGAACTTGTTATTTCTTATTTTGATGCAGGCCAAGGATGCACTGCGCTGGTTCCATGAGAGGAACTATGATTCACTCTCCGGTTGTCATTTGGCAACTTTATCTTATTGTACTTTGCTTCCATATGTTGCTGATATGTATATGTTCATGGGGAGCTTTGTTGGGAGAGTGGGATTGATATTGGAGGTGCCCATTGGGAGCATGATTCTCACCACTTATATGTTGTACATTTCAGGAGGCACTTCATGGCTAAACTATTTTTTGGGACATCATACAAGTTGACCATCATGATCCTACTCTATGGCTTGTATGAGGGAGAGATGAGGCAGTAGAAAATTTTTTTGTTGCTATGGTTGCACTTGGGAGAGTGTGAGAAAAATTCTTTCCATACTTTTCATGATATTTCTAGAGAGAAGGAAGGCACATTCATGGTGCAAGGAGGCTACCCTTCAGCATTGAAGGATCATGAGAGACTTCCATGTCTGAAGAAGATCTTCTCACATAGCAGCATGATGGTGGATGGCTTTGGCATATGGAATTTCAAAGAGAGGATTCATGGAGCCTTATTTCTAAGGCCTACAATGTTGTCACATGGGATTTTTTTCTTATTAATGGAGTGTTCCAAAGAGTATGTGTATCCCTTATTCTTGCAGATTTTTATGAGGGAATCCTCATGGGGGAACTTATACATGGACCTCACTTTTAGCCTACTCACTATGCGTGGTAAGAAATACATCTCTGTACTAGTTGATTACTCCATTAAGTATTTGTATCTTCTCCCATATATGATCAGTGCATTGCTCCACAAGAGAGCAAGAGTATTTTTGGGTTTCATGGTCACTTTAGGGCCAATATTTGTAATGATAATAGCCCATCTATACATGGATATGGGCAAGTGTATTGTCATTTTATCTATGTACAGTTGATAGACATTGATACTTACTTCCCCATGTTGGAAGAGCAAACATACACAACTTATAACTTGTTGCAGAACCACTTGCCACATGACATTCTCAAGCAGCAGTTGGGGGGACTGCGTGATATCCACTTGGAGAACCTTTGGTACCATCCAAAATTTCACCTAAATTTCAGCAATTTTCTGATTTTGAGGCCAAATGGTGATGATGTGCCATTCATCTTGGATGGAATGGTTTGGGTTGACATGTCTCATGACTTTGGAGGGAGAGTCCTTGGAGGCTCAATATTCTTCTTGCCATTCGAGGGAAATCATGTTGCAGCCCAAGATCAGCATGCCCTCTACACTTATCATAAGTGGAGAGGAGGAAAGTGTGGTATAGGCCCTCTTGCCTATCATGTTCACTTATTCAGCCCACCTACATTTCAGGAGCCAAAGGTGGAGGATATTTTTCATGAGTTACCATGTTGGAGGGTGACTCACTTAATTTGGATGATAGCATGGGTGAGGGAAGCACTCATTCACCATGTTGGTCATCACTCCTACTTTGTGGAGGCCATGAGACATCCGGCAAGTTTCCATTCACACTTTCCACCTTTGATTGATGTAGACCATTTGGTTTTTCACACTTGGGAGGAAACATTGGACTACAGTTTATTTGCAGATTCTCTTGATGTCGTGATGGAGGCTATTGATGGGAGGCCATATGAGAAGGAGGGGAGAAATTTTTCTCTCCTTGTACATTTTCTTGAGGACAAGCAAAGATTTTGGAGGGGAGGACTGTAATGTTCCAAAATTTTAGCCTCAAAGCTAAATGGAACATTAGAGTTGGTAGCAACTCTAGTCGATGAATAAATGGGTAGAAAAGCCCATAAGTCTCCTAAGGAGGATAAAAACACTCCAAGTGTGAAAGGAGACACTCTTTCTAGCTTAATAAAACACCTCCATGTGTGGACAGGGATAAAATAAAGATGCTTTGACTAAGTCAACAACGCAATTTTAGAGGAGGAGGAATCCAAGGAGGAATAACGTATTTTTGGAGGGAGATGTATCTTTGGATAGAGATGAACTAATTGAGTGGGGGCCAAGGGCAAGAAAACTAATGTTTTATATAAGGAAGAGGATGGTAGCATTATTCTTCATGTCTTAGATTATTTTTCATGTCTGCTTAGACTTTTGCTTCCTCTTGCTGTTCAGCAGAGTAGCAGTGTTGTTTAGCACAGGGTGTTCCCGAGCGGGAATCCCACCTCTTTCCTTTGAGGAGCCTCATTGGGAGAGTTTGCATTCATCATTCCACATCAGGTTTTCAAGCCAAGCTTCAGCCAACTTCATTAGTGCAGTTTTGCCAAAGATTGTGCTGTGTTGCTGGGTGCAGCAGTGGAAGGGATTGGAATCCCAGTTTCTGAGCTGGTTTCTCATTGGTGGAAGGTTTTCTTCACTTGAGGGGACTATTTGGAGAGATCCAGGGCTGATTTAAGATCTATGGTATCAGACCACACATTTCCCATACATTCCCAGCGCTGTTCCAACTAGGGAATGCGTTATTTTGGAGGCAATGCTCAGTGCATGGTTTGGTGGCCCTGTTGCTGAGTTTCCTTGTGATTGAGAGGTTCATCCTTTCTTGGGAGGAAGCCCTTGAGAGATCTACATCAGATCAGACATATTTCAGCCTTCTATACTCACGTGCTTCAGTGTTGCAGTGATGATTCAGTAATTTTCTGAATATCACATTTTGTATGCAGAGTGTTTGACAAGAAACCCTTGCTGGGTTATCTTGTATTTTGTATAAATGAGACTAGATCTCATTTTCTTAGCATATTGTCAAATATAATTGCAGATCTCTTTGTATCTGTTATTTTTATGTGTAAACCCTTTCTTAGACTGCACGGTCCCTTATGGAGCAACTTCGGTATTTTGCAGTCTTGGGGTTTTAGCACTTTTTGGAAATCCTAGGTGTGGAAGATCTGTTTAACCCACCTAGTTTGATTTGTTTCAACCCTATTCTTGGATTTAGGTTTCTTATTGAATAATATATGGGATCCAAGAGTCCATTTCACTGTTTTATTTCATATGTTGTTGGAAATGCGTTTTTTGTGCATGATTCACGAGCTGTTCCTAATTTGGAATATTACAAACCGTGTTTTTTTTTTTATTAATGACTTTTTTCCAAGCTCTTATGATGAGCTTGGAGATGCAAGCCGAAATTTTTCATCTTTATTTGATTTGTTTTGAAGTGGTTTCATTAATTTGATCATGTGCTAAATGTTGATGGAAATCATTCTCAAATAGATAATTTATATGAACAATAAATAGTTTAGAATTATGACTCTTTTGTTGTATTTCATCTTGCTAGAGCTCCGAAATGAGCAAGAGAAACTTGATCTTGTATTGTGCATCTTGTAAAAATATTCGAACATTGGTGAGAGTGGATTTGTTTATTTTCACTATATTGTCAAAAATATAGAGTATAAAAGTATTCAATAACATTAATAATTCACCAATTAAAATCATTTTTTAATAATTTAAGCTCAAGAAATGTAGTGTGTCGGATTCTACTAAAAATGTGTTGATTTACAATGCAAATTCAACTGATTTTAAAAAATGTACAAGTGAACTTACAAAGAGACATTATTTGTAAGTTACATTTGCTTTTGGAGTTGTTCTGAATTTTATAATTAATGTGTAGTCGATGATCTATCAATATAAAATAACACACACATACACACACATACATTTCAACCATTAATTATAAATTATTACTGTTAGAAGCAATCACTAAAATTCACTCAATATCACCAATTGGAGGTTATATCTATGGGGGCGCACTAAGAAATTTGGATTGGTAAAATGTTAGCCTTGAACTCACTATTTCTTCAATTCAGAACTAAGCACGCCTCAAATTAGTTATGATATGTGCTCATCAATAGCTACTTACACCATGTAAACAATATGATATGAATGACTTCATATAAACAAAATTGACCTGGGAATATTGATTAAGTTATAAAAAATATTTTCATAATCAATACCAATTAATTACGACCACACTTCAATGTACAAATCTCTACTAAAATGATGTCTGATACAACCTTTTTTCATTAGCGAAGGAAAACTTGATAGCTTGGTTTCCCATTCCAGTAATACATAATTTGATTTATGGCTTTATGATAATGCCACTAAGGCATTGCTCCATTCCCATGACCAATATGAAATATAATTAAAATGGAGGCTAAAGTCCATATTAATATTTGTGGTGAAACTGATAGGAAAGGAGAGAAGAAAATACAAAGTAAAAAAATGAATTAAAACTTGTAATTCACAGTTGCAACTATTAGGACGATAATGACATGATCGGGGATTGATAGAAGCACAACATGTATGCAAAGTTCCCATAAAAATATAGCTTTATTAGGCAAAGAATGTGAGAAATAAAAGATTTTTTTCTTGGATATGTGAAACAACAACTAATTTTTTGAATTAGCTAAGTGTTCTAAGTCATGGAATCATAGGGGCTATGTCTGAATATGGACTAGATTGAAAAAACTCAAAACTTGTAACACCCTCCTCCCACATTTTCCCAATTTGACCAGTCTGCTGGAGTAAACACGTGACAAGAGGATACTGTGTTGTGATTCAAAAACCCAGGTACAATCAAGGAAGAGGAAATGATATGACAAAACCAAATTGATCTTCCACGCATGCTACAAAACCTTCAGAATCCAACCAACCCTTCCAGGTGACCAACCCTTGAGGTAATTTGAAATTTAACTTATATGGACCCTCAACTTCTCCCATGACAAGCCATGCATGCGACTAAGGCATTCCAGTCACTCCCACAACAAGGCATGCCAACGACTATGGACTTTTCCAGATAGTTTGTGCTAGCGACTCCAAATTATGAGCCACTTTTTTAGGCCTAGGTCTCAGGCCACAACCCAGAACTTCATGAAACTTACAGAAATGAATAATAACATTGAAACAAAGAAACTAATGCAAACATTGATTCAAGTACTTGATCTGACCCCTACTATCCATGACATGAATTTCATCAAACATGTCACAAATATGTAATCTACATGACATAACAACATATCTGAGCATAAGGGTCTCATAATTATTTGATATTCGTAATGAAGCATTGTTTCCATATCAAAATAATGCATTATCATCTATTAGGTCATAGATTCATTATAAATTCATATACTAATCAAAACATGATGAGATCCATGCATCAAGTCTGTCATAAAACATACTCATCACCAGCATATAATTTTAAAAAATAAAAAGGATATAACAACCATCAAATATCACGAGAAGAAGATCTTATTAATGAATGTAGAAGTCAACCACGTATGGGACTTCCATGAACCACCCAACCATATATTGGATGAACCAAATATTTCTTTCAATCGATCACCCCCGTGCCATATTCCAAGCATGAATGTGGGACTCAAAACCAAACCAAACCAGGTTTCCTCAGGCTTTACCGCAATCCCCATCAGATCACTAGGCCATTAACAAGCATGGATGCTACTAGATTTCTCCACCTACACCATGAGGAATTTTCCTACCTCCTAGTCTCTAGGATCCCGCCATTCATTGGTCAAGGATTCCTAGGCCTAATCGAGACTCCATCCTCCATGATTTACTGTATATCTCACCATTCACTGGTTGAGGATTCATATGCCTAATTGAGGGTACACACCTCTAGACTTTAATGTATATCTCACTATTCATCAGTCAAGGACTCCTAGCCCTACTGAGGCACACAAAATCTGTATTTACCGCAATCCCACCCTCTTTGGTCTAGGGATTCCTAAACCATGTTCTCTTTCTTTCAAATACCACCTCACTCAATTTCGAAACCATCTGACAATCTAACTCAATCAAATACAAGATAACCCATAATACCATGGCTATCTGGAAATGGAAAGGCAAGGTTCAAGAACATTGTCACACCTCGAAAATCCCATTCCAATGATAGCAAGATAGCCAAATACACACATGCATGCCAAATCTAATAAGGAAATCACACATGAAAATTGATACCTGCAAGTAATCTCATTGTAGCTTCTTTATCCTCCTCTTCCTTGCTTGATCTTTGCTTCCCTTTGATCTCTTAGTCCTTCCTTTGCTTTCCTTGATGCAATGTTGAGGTGCTCCAAGAAAAATCTATGTTTCCAAGAGTGTGTGAGAGATATAGAGAGAGATCCATCCAAAAACTATCAAAAGACTACACCAACCAAATCTACCAACTAGTCCTCATAAGCCTTTTTATAATGAGGCCTCTATTTTCTTCATTTTCCATTATTTTCTTTCATTTTCATCTTCACATGAAACCTGTGACCTTCCACCTTCCTTTTCTCCTAATTTCCATTAGTTTCATAAAGAAATTTCCAATTAATGCCCCGTGCCTTTCTAAAGCCTTTGTCGTTGCCTTTTCCAATTTCCTTAGCCATAATAAACCAAATGAACACTTGTTAGGATGTTTTTCCCAACATTCAGCTTGGAATACATGTCCCATGACCTTGGTTATTATTTTTCCTGGGGGGACACTGTCCTCGGTGTTCAATGACACCTATAACCAGTAAACCTATGAACACCAAAGCATACTAACTATGGAGATTTATAATATAGCTCATTGCAGTATTTACAATGACCACTATTGAAACATGACAATCATACGGTGTACTGGAGCTTTATAACACAACTAATTATGTTATATACAATAGCAACCACATATACTTATGCACATTTTATTCAAATAACAAATAACCATACCGTCCATGGATCTTTATAAATCCAACTTGATACAACATTTACAATAATATACGTATATACACATATACACATTTTCTTTAACCAACGAATAAAAGGATATGATGGCTACATCTGCAATGAGGCGATCTAGAGGCTCACACATCCACCCTCAAAAGTAGTACCAGGATTCACTTCCTTCCCAAGAAATCCAGAATCCAATGCCATAGATCTGTCAGGGCTACTGTTTCACTTGATTCCTCATAAACCAGGAACCTCTTCATTCCATTCACCCGAATAAGAAATAATTCTTCCACAAGAATGATTCATGATGACCGTATCAGACAAAAACACACATACATACATATATCCATAAAAACATCAGCATAAAAAAATCGTGATCCTTGGAGACCTTGTTAGAAAACAACATACGTACATACATATATACATATATAGACATCATCATAATCATAATCACAACATAATTACCACATATCATAATGTCTAGGTTAAGAGAACTCCCTTTGTCCGTGCATCACATGCACAACATCGAGAACAACAATTTCCAATATAGCCAAGGCATCTGGCACCTCAAATATATTTACTTTACCTCTCATGTTCCCTTTCTCGCGATTTTATTGCCACTGTCCATTTATACCAATGGGCCCAACCAATCCAACTATTTTTTACACTCTTCCCTTCAACTGCCCTTTACTCATGCACCGAGCTTCATACGAGTCTTACATTAGTTGTTGGGTTTCATCCAGCTCTTATCTAACTCCATTAACTTTGCTCCTTCACAACCAATTCCCAAGACCCTCAAAACATAAAAGGCAAGAACAAAATAAAACAAGAAGAAAACCATGAAAACTAATAAGAATACGAAACCTCAACAAAGTGGCATTCCCATGCACTAGACACAATTAAGATCACAAATGAAGTGTAACAAATCACAAAAGACCAAAAGCACAAAAATCCCAACAAACACCATGAATCAATCCCCATGGGTTCCCAATATTCCAAGGGAAATATCAACCTGAGCCTTCTTCAAGATTTCATGGCAATCTCTTTTTCCATGCAATCCCTGCATCATACTTCCATAACCACACAATTGTCATTGTATAAGTAAATATAACAATATAATATTTACCTTACCTTTTTGTGCCAAGCATTGATCTATATTTGAACAAATCCATGTTATCTCTCAAGGTACCCCAATTCCCTTGACGAATCCAACTATAACTAGAAACTAGCTAATATACCGGTCAAATAAATGTTCATGAATATAACACATATCCACATAATGTTAGACAAAATCAAGGTTAATAAGACTTCCTATATTCATGCAAAGCACTCATTTGTTTGGAATCATGGTCTCCAAACATAGCCAAATAAATTCTCACTCAATTCATTATTTTACCTTTTTCCTTGCTGCAATTGAATCTTATTATCTACTATCACATCACCTAGGTGTTAGTTATATAAACAAATCAACTATTAACTTGTTATACTAATACCCAATTCATTTATTTTACCTTTTTCCTTGCTGCAATTGAATCTTATTATCTACTATCACATCACCCAGTTGTTAGTTATATAAACAAATCAACTACTAACTTGTTATGCTAATACCAAGCATGTTACCCTGTAATTGTTCACACATGTAAACCACATGTTCCAAGGATCAAAACATCATTTCTATTTGAAATAACATTTACCAAGAGTAAAAAACATGGTCATAATAAAAAATCAACTCACAGCCATTGAAAATAATTCTACAACTATCACCCACTTATACTCAAATACATATCAGTTGTTCTCAACACATATGTGTTAGTACAACCATCTTAAAACAAGATCATTCCTTCAAGCAGTCTTATAGATACAAACTCATATCATGCAACTAGTCAAACATTCAAGCAACAAATAGACGACAAATACACAAACACCAAATATACGACATAATCAAACATTCAAGCACCTAGTAGACAACATAAGTAAAATCATACCTTAATGTATCTCAGGGAAGGTTATTTGTCTGCACAACCAATTTAGATTATCACAATATAACTTCACAACATATCAACTCAAATTTCAGGATGTCCATAACAATAACTAGCTAACATGTTCACATCATAAACTCATAAGAAATTGTCATTCATGCATAACAATCACATATGCATAGTCAATCTAGATTAGTACAACACAGTATAACCAATAGGTCGACTTATACCTGGATGACATAACCCTAACCATCTGCATAGATAATGTGTATGACTACAATGCATATAAAAACAATTTACAACCATGTGTGACTAAAGGACGCACATGCATATGACCGCATTGAACAACTAACATTTATCATACATGCAACCACAACACCAATAGAATGAAATGCATGTATGCAACTGTTGAGTCTCCAAAATAGCATCCACTTTCAGCCTCATTTCCATCATTTTACCCTCATTCCGTAATTTTGTAGCTACATAACCCTACATAAAGTAACCATTTTCATGATCATATGGGTTTAGCATTATATTTTCCAAAGTAATTTATTTTAAGTATTTTAAGTAAATTTGTGATTAAATAATATAAGATTAACATGTTTTCATATATACATAAACGTGGTATAATTTTTGTGATATTGTAGGCCCACTTGGATATTCTATAAGGGTCTTGCTTGGCCTCCTAACTACAAATTCGAATTTCAAATTCCAACTCATGAGGATTTGTAGAATATTTGAAGAAGATATAGATCATTAAAATAAGCACATTCAAAGGATACAAATCATGGATGTTTTGATATTTTTCCTTATGAAAACTATGAGATAATTTGGAGAGGAGTTTTAGGAGATTGGTCGTAACCACATGAGATAAATGTGGATTTAGGAGAGATTTAAGGATCTATAGGTATCTTCAATTTTTGTATAAATAGGAGTGCACCCTTCATACAAAGGGTGGAAAAAATGTTGTAAATGGTTGGTTGTAAATTGTTAGTTGTTAGAGATTAGAGGTAGATAGTGGCTAGTTGATAGTTGGAGGTTCCAAGTTCCATTCAAGATGTGATTTGTAAAGTGAGGAGAGAGAATTATTGTAATATCTTATAATAATTTTAGGAAATACGTACTACCACTTTGATCTCCAAGATGTGATAGTTGTTCGTTGTGCTTGTTGAGGAATGGAGACCCCCTACCAACCCCAGTTTGCATACCTTTGTACATATTGGTAACATAGTTTAGTTATGTTATTTCATTTCTTTCAGCAAGTGTTTTTCCATTTTATGCAAATGTGTTTTTCCTTTCAGCAAAGTGTGATTTACTTTTTAGCAGGTGTGAGTGTGATTTCAATTCAAAATTTCAATTATGCAAGTGTGGTGTGATTTCAATTCAGCATTTCATTTATGCAAGCATGGTGTGATTTCAATTCCGCAAGAGTGATTTCAATTCCATGCAAGTGTGATTTCCTTTATGCAAGTGTGATTTCAATTTCTTTATATTTGGTTTGACTGGAATTAGACTGATTTAATTTGTTCTGTAATTAGTTTAATTGCATTAGATTAATCTAATATGAAGGATAACCACCTAGTACATATAGTACAGGTATACCTCGTCAGTTTAGGAAACCCTGGGTTGAAAATTAAATAACAGGGATTTAACTAACCATTAAATCACCCAACATTTTGGCGTCGTTGTCGGGGAGGTATACATAGGTGTTTATTTTGAAGTTCAGAAAATTGATTATAATTGCATTCATTTTTAGATGCATAGTTAAAATCATATTAAAACCATTTTGCATATTAAATTTCAAAAATAAAAATAAAAATTGTACCAATCTATGTGTGCAACAACAAAAATCAACCAGTTGGAGTAATTCATAGGTAATTAAGAGGTTGACGAATGTTCTTCCTTATTTACTTCTTGATTGCATTATCTAATCAATTGGTTTTTCATCCTTTGATGATTTTTAATGCATATTTTAATAACCTTAGCATGAATATCATTTTAATTTTGTTACACACATGGTTACACTGGAAATATGCATACACTTGATCAATTCTTCTATTTACAGTAGAGTAGAGTAGAGTAGAGTGGGAAATGAATACAATCAAGTTTTGTGATTTTTTTTATAGATTTCATGTTATTTGCAATTTAATTTTATTTGGTGGAGTAGTAATAGCCACCCAGCTCACTAATGATTTGCAGGAGGAGAAAGAATAGTTGAGAAAAGAGGAGAATAGATAGAGGTTTTAGAGCCATAATTTAAATTTAGAGATCAAATCCTTGTGTTTTGTCTTTTAAATTTCACATTCCAATTGAACAAAGAGCTTAAATATTTTTGAGTATGTTCTCCTCTTATGCTCCCTTTGATATGGAATATCATAAATAAAACTGAACCAAGCTAGTTTTAAAAAATTTCAATAAAATTTGGAAATAAATCTAAATTCGCAATAAAAAGTACAATTACTAACCTTTGGAAAGCTCAAAAAGCCAAATAATGTCTCCAATGGATCCAGGACTATCAAAAACCCTTGCTTTGACTCTTTTTTCACCTCATTTGGTTAAAAATTGAGAAATATATGATTGTTTTAAGATTCTACCAAATTTTGATGTTAATGAGCCCACAATTTGACCCAAACCCAGACGGTGCGCCCAAAAATCGGGAATGGTGCACGAATATGGCCTTCCCAACTGGTTGGTGAAATTATAGGATAGTTAATATAAGTCCCCAAGTCTGAAAATCTTGGTCACGTGGTGCCATGCGACTTTGTGGCCGAAAATTAGGGTCTAATTCCAAAAGTGCACCCATAACCTTTAAATAGATTTTTGTGAGCATAATTTAACAAGAGGCAGTGTAGCACAATTGGTAGAGTGCATTGGTGGTTGGCATGAGGTCTTCAGTTTATGCCCTGTGGAGGGAATTTTGACCTCCACATAAATTTTGGCCGCCACAAGGATGCCACATGGCAACCAATGGTTGGTCCATGTGGTACCTCCTCATTGATCCACCATAATAAACCCATTGACCAATAAAAAATTGCCATGTGTCAACCATGACAGCTAATCCAAAGATTACAAGTGTCAACCACTCACCTATCCACATCACTTCCCAATCACACCCTGCCACATCATCACCTATCGATGTCACTGCCTAGTCACACCCTGCCACGTCATCACCTATCCACATCACTGCCCAGTCACACCTTGCCACATCATCACCTGTCCACGTCACTGCCAAGTCACCACCTGCCACATCATCACCCTCTATTTTTTCCACATGGCACTCTCTGGTGCTGCCACATGGCACTACCTGGTGCTGCCACATGGCACCCCTCATCATTTTTTACCATTTTTCATAAATAAATCAAATAGCCATAAATTTCTCATAAAATGTCAGATTTTAGTGAAATGAAGTGTGTTGGATTCAGAATGATGAGATATATGCTTTGGTGTTGATTTCAAGCCAATCCAAGAATTTTTTATTTTGAGCATTTTCTTGATCCATGGGATCATGGACAAGGGTGGAGTGCTAAATAAAAAGGAAAATGCAGTTGCAGGCTTAAACCTGCATAAAAACCACCATCCAAATCTAATTGTAAGTTGTAAAGCGATAAGGCAGTGAAATGATCCAAATTTTTGGTAGCTGTAGAATCAACACAATTCAGTAGCTTATGCAAATTTGGTTTATGACCTATTGATGCAACATTAAGTGTATGGAGAAGAGGTATCAAGATCAAAATTGGTAAGAAACAAGTAAAATTGCATTTGATTTTTCTTGAATTTGTTTTATTAGTACCATTTCTAATTTTTTTGTGTATATATAAAGATGAAGAGAGATTGATCAACTCTCTCTCTCGATAGACTTACATTTAATTGCAAAAAAAAATGTGCTAAGTTTTTGCAGGTTCTAGGAGACAATGAAAGAAGATCACTATATGCACGAGAAGACTAAGTTTCTTTCAGAAGAGCATGATCATTTCATGCCAAACTAGATCCATTACACCATTGATACTAAACATATACCAATTTTACCATTGCTACTCATTCTAAACCTGCAGGCAATCCATAATTTTTCATCACCCTACTACCAAAAAAAGTCATTTCCCTTCACAAATTTCATACTTTCCTTCATCATTTTCACTCACCCTTCCCAAAATTCATCCAACTCCCTTACAAAGCTGAGTCACCCCATTTTCATTTTTCTTCCCATTGAATAAGCCTTGCTTAAATCCAAAATTTTCATCTATGATCCTTAAAATTATTGTTCTATACTACCGTTAGATGATGGATGATTCATTACAGCCTCCCTTCTAACATTTTTTTACCCATCAACTCTGACACATCATCTGGGATCATGACTAGAGATATTTAAAGTACCTTGAGGCTTGCATGCCTTAATGACAAGTTCTCTTGCCAATAAACAGTGGGAATACATCAATGTTCCCTGTTTCTTGGATCTTCTAGGTGACTCGACTTCGACACATCTATTTGTACCTAGTAAGATGTACTAATTAGGAATATTGACTCTCATTGACATCAATGATGAGTAGTTTTGTGTTGGTTAAGGGAATTCATTAATGGCTAGTAATCCAACAATTTATTTTCTATGTTCGACATCGACACATTTATTCACATAGATAAGAATTACTTCGGTAAGTGGGAACGAATGAAGACTAGATGATTTCAACAGTTTCTAGAAAGACTCAATTCAACATCCGTAGCAATAAAGATTCCAATCTCATCCTTAATTCACACAACCAAGAGAAAGAAGAAGCAGATCATCCTTTTACTTCATATTTGATGATCCAGTAACATTAGCCTCTCTCTTCTATATACATATTTTGTCCATTTTTCAGGTAAGTGAAGGTATGTTGTTTTCTAAAATTTAATCATGTAATTCCTTAAATGTTAAAATTGTGATTTTGGAAAATCCCTCACCACATTCATATTCCCTTTCTCATTTGCAAGAAAATTGAAAAAACATTAAGTTGGGGTGAAGGGATATTCATATTTCATGCCACATGTCAGATTTCATTTCATCTTAACCAACATATTTTTCCCAATCAACTACTATTACATTTTGATTCAAAAAAAAAAAAATTATATGTTTTGCAATGATCAATTGATGAGCATATTAAATGGCTGACATCCACTATGGGAACTTAAAAAGGAATTCTCAATGTTCTTAAATAATTTGATGCAACAAAAATAAGAGAAGTATTGTTATAAAAGAACCAATGCTAAAAAAAAATTGGTTGTCACACAAGAACCAACCATTAAAAAAAAATTTACGTTGCAATCAAATGATTTCAAAGTACACTTTGCAAAAAGAATAAATTTATCAAATCACATCATAATGAAAAATTATAAGAGAATCAATACAAAGCCAAAGCTCACAAAGAAAGAAAAACATTTCAAAAATATTAACTTATGACTAAAGGGAATCAATGCAATAGTTGCATGAGGACATGCAACATCTTCAGTTGGGGGGTATGTTGAGTCTCCAAAATGTCATCCACATTCACCCTCATTTCCATCATTTTACCCTCATTTCGTAATTTCGTAGCAAAATAACCCTACATTAAGTAACCATTCTCATGATCATATGGGTTTAGCATTATATTTTCCAAAGTCTTTTATTTTAAGTATTTTAAGTGAATTTGTGATTAAATATTATAAAATTAACATGTTTTCATATATACATAAAAGTGGTATAAGTTTTGTGATATTGTAAGCCCATTTGGAGATTCTAGAAGGATTCTACTTGGCCTCCTAACTAAAAATTCGAATTTCAAATTCCAACTCATGAGGATTTGTAGAATATTTGAAGAAGATATGGATCATTAAGCTAAGCACATTCAAATGAGAAGAATCATGGATGTTTTGATATGTGTTCTTATCAAAACTATGAAAGAATTTGGAGAGGATTTTGAGGAGATTGGCTATAACCACATGAGATAAATGTGGATTTAGGAGATATTTGAGGATCTATAGTTATCTTCAATTTTTGTATTAATAGGAGTGCACCCTTCATACAAAGGGCGGTAAAAATGTTGTAAATTGTTAGTTGTTAGAGATTAGAGGTAGATAGTGGCTAGTTGATAGTTGGAGGTTCCAAGTTCCATTCAAGATGTGATTTGTAAAGTGAGGAGAGAGAATTATTGTAATATCTTATAATAATTTTATGAAATACAGACCGCCATTTTTATCTCCAAGATGTGATAGTTGTTCGGTGTGCTTGCTGAGGAATGTAGGGCCCCCATCAACCCCAGTTTTCATACTTTTGTACATATTGGTAACTTTGTTTAGTTATGATATTTCATTTCTTTTTGGAAAGTGTGCGTCCATTTTATGCAAATGTGTTTTCCTTTCAGCAAAGTGTGATTTACTTTTAATCAGGTGTGAGTGTGATTTCAATTTAGCATTTCATTTATGCAAGTTTGGTGTGATTTCAATTCAACATTCCATTTATGCAAACGTGGTGTGATTTCAATTTCATGCAAGTGTGATTTCCGTTATGTAGGTGTGATTTAAATTTCTTTATATTTGGTTTGAATTGAATTAGATTGATTTAATTTGTTCTGTAATTAGTTAATTTCATTAGATTAATATAATATGAAGGATAACTACCTATTACATATAATACAAGTATACCTCATCAGTTTATGAAACCACGGGTTGACAATTAAATGACAGGGATTTAACTAACTATTAAATCACCCAATAGTAACCATAATGTATATAACAATAATTAAACAAAATACTTGCATACCCAACATACAAAAATATATGATGATTCACTCTTACCCCAAAGTTCAGTGCTGCAACCTCGCCTTGATGATTTGTGTCTCATGCTCTATCTCAGCCAACACATTAGCATCATAACATACCAATAACATCATGATGACACAAAATAGTAAAAGTACCATCAAGATGCATATCTAACCTATTAGGAATGCATAAAAACATATAGACACTAACATGCATAAAAAATGCATATACAACCAACATGCATTCATGACAAACACATCACAACAACAACATCAACAACTTCTTCATGTTAGCACAACTATAACAATCACCATCACCGTGCATACATGAAAATCACATATACAACTTACATGCGTACATGACAAGCACATATACAACCTACATGCAAGCATGGAAATAAAATTTCTCCCATTCAATCCAAGGGTTGAACCATGCTCTAATACCACCCTGTGGTATCAGATATGACACCAAGAGAATGAAAACTATACACCACCCAAAGAGAACAAAACCCGTTCTAATACCACTCTATAACACCCTCATCCCACATTTACCCATGTTAATCAGTCAGTTCAGGTAAACATATGACGAGAGGATAATATTATGTGATCAACTCCCCAGATATTATTATTTCCACTGTCCATTTATACCAATGGGCCCAACCAATCCAATTTTTTTTCATACTCTTCCCTTCAAATTCCCTTTACTCATGCACCAAGCTTCATACGAGTCTTACATTAGTTGTTGGGTTTAATCCAAATCTTCTCAAATTCCATTAACTTTCCTCCTTCACAACCAATTCCCAATACCCTCAAAACATAAAAGGCAAGAACAAAATAAAACGAGAAGAAAACCATGAAAACTAATAAGAATACAACACCTCAAGAAAGTGGCATACCCATGCACTAGACGCAATCAAGACTGCAAATGAAGTGAAAAAAATCACAAAAGACCAAAAGCACAAAACTCCCAACAAACACCATGAATCAATCCTCATGGGTTCCCAATCTTCCATGGGAAATCTCAACCTGAGCCTTCTTCAAGATTTCATGGCAATCTCCTTTTCAATGCAACCCCTGCATCATACTTCTATAACCACACAATTGTCATTTTATAATTAAATATAACAATATACCATTTACCTTGACTTTTGGTGCCAAGCATTGACCCGTAGTTGAACAAATCCATGTTATCTCTCAAGGGAATCCAATTCCCTTGACGAATCCAACTATAACTAGAAACTAGCTAATATATTGGTCAAATACATGTTCATGAATATAACACATATCCACATAATTTCAGATGAAATCAAGGTTAAGAAGACTTCCTATATTCATGCAAAGCACTCATTCATTTGGAATCATGGTCTCCAAACATAGCCAAATAAATTCTCACCCAATTAATTTCTTTTACCTTTTTCCTTGCTGCAATTGAATCTTATTATCTACTATCACATCACACAGTTATTAGTTATATAAACAAATCAAATATTAACTTGTTATGCTAATACCAAATTCATTTATTTTACCTTTTTCCTTGCTGCAATTGAATATTATTATCTACTATCACATCACCCAATTGTTAGTTATATAAACAAATCAACTATTAAATTGTTATGCTAATACCAAGCATGTTACCCTGTAATTGTTCACACATGTCAACCACATGTTCCAAGGATCAAAACATCATTTCTATTTGAAATAAACTTTACCAAGAGTAACAAACATGTCATAATCAAAAATCAACTCACAGTCATTGGACATAATGCTGCAACTATCACCCACTTATACTCAAATACATATAAGTTGTTCTCAACACATATGTGTTAGTACAACCATCTTAAAACAATATCATTCCTTCAAGCAGTCTTATAGATACAAACTCATATCATGCAACTAGTCAAACATTCAAGTAACAAATATATGACATAATAGACAACAAACACTCAAACACCAAATATACGACATAATCAAACATTCAAGCACCTAGTAGATGACATAAGTAAAATCATACCTTAATGTATCTCAGGGGAGGTTATTTGTCTGAACAATCAATTTAGATTAACACAATATAACTTCATAACATATCAAATCAAAGGTCTGGATGTCCATAACAATAACTAGCTAACATGTTCACATCATAAACTCATAAGTAATTGTAATTCATGCATAACAATCACATATGCACAATTAGTCTAGATTAGTACAACACAGTATAACCAATAGGTCGACTCATGCCTGGATGTCATAACCCTAACCATCCGCATAAATAATGTGTATGACTACAATGCATATAAAAACAAGCTACAACCATGTGTGACTAAACGACACACATGCATATGACCACAATGAACAACTAGCATCTATCATACATGTAACCACAACAACAATAGAATGACACACATGTATGTAACTGTTGAGTCTCCAAAATATCATCCACTTTCACCTCATTTCCATCATTTTACCCTCATTCTGGAATTCCGTAGCTACATAACCCTACATTAAGTAACCAGTTTCATGATCATATGGGTTTAGCATTATATTTTCCAAAGTCATTTATTTTAAGTATTTTAAGTGAATTTGTGATTAAATATTATAAAATTAACATGTTTTCATACATACATAAATGTGGTATAATTTTTTTGATATTGTAGGCCCACTTGGATATTCTAGAAGGGTCCTACTTGGCCTCCTAACTACAAATTCGAATTTCAAATTCCAACTCATGAGGATTTGTAGAATATTTGAGGTAGGAAAATCAAGGGCACACACCTCTAGGATTATCGTATATCCCTCCATTCATCGGTCGAGGATTCCTAGGCCTACCGAGGCACACAAAATATGTCTTTACCGCAATCCCACCTTCTCCGATCCACAAATTCCTAGACCATGTGTTATTTCTTTCAAATACCACCTCACACAGTTTCAAAACCATCCAGTAATCCATCTCAACCAAATACAAGATAACCCATGATACCGTGGCTATCCGGAAATGGAAATCCAAGGATAAAGAAAACTGTCACACCTGGAAAATCACATGCCATTGACAGTAAGAGAACCAATTACAAACATGCATGTATCATCCATGCAAAATCTAGCAAATAAATCACACATGAAAATTGATACCTATGAGTAATCTCGTTATAGTTTTATGATTCTTTTCTTCCTTGCTTGATCTTTGCTTCCCTTTTCCCTCTTGGTCCTTCCTTTGATTTCCATGATCCAATGCTGAAGTGCTCCAAGAAAACTCCAAGTGTCCAAGAGTGTGAGAGAGAGAGAATATAGAGAGAGCTCCAAAACTGAACTGACAAAAAGTTACACTGACAAAAGCTACCAATTGGTCCTCATAATCCTTTTTATCAATGAGGCCTCTGTTTTCTTCATTTTCCATTATTTTCCTTCATTTTCCTCCTCACATGAAACCTGTGACCTTTAACCTTCCTTTTCTCCTAATTTCCATTGCTTTCATTAATAAATTGTCAATTAATGCACCATGCCTTTCCAAAGCCTTTGTCATTGCGTTTGCCAATCTCCTTAGCCATAATAAACCAAATGAACACTCGCTAGGATGTTTTGCCCAACAATTAGCTTGGAATACCACATGTGCACAACACAGCATGCACGACATGCACACAATACCACATGTACAATAATACCACATGTACACAATACCGCCTACACAACATGTACACAACACCACATGCACAACATGTACACAACACCACATGCACAACATGTACACAACACCTCCTGCACACAACACCCCATGTATAACATGTACATGAAACCACCTGCACACAACACCCCATGTACAATAATACACACGAAACCACATGTACATAATGCCACATATACAACATGCACAAAGCACCATATGTACATAGCACTGCATAAACAACATGTACACAACACCATCTTTACAAAGCTCTGCATATAAAACATGTACATAACACCGCATGCACAGGTACAACATGTAAAACATATATACAATAGTATCCAAGGGGTGAACCATGCTCTGATACCACCGTGTGGTATCTGATATCACACCAAGAGAACATAAACAATACACCACCCAATGAGAATGAAACCCGCTCTCATACCACTCTCCTCCCACGAGTTGTGTTATAAAGCTCCATGTGAAGTATGTTTTGGTTTTCAATGGTATTTCTAGTTGTAGGTGTCATTGAACACCGAGGACGGTGTTCCCCCAAGGGGGAGGGATCTATAACAACTTTGGCAAAAAATTCATGTAAATAAAGTTAATAAAGGAAAAACAAAACCAAGGTCATGGGACACATATTCCAAGTTGAATGTTGGGAAATACATCCTAGTGTGGGTGTTCATTTGGTTTATTATTTCTAAAGGAAATTGGAAAAGGCAATGGAAAAGGGTTTGGAAAGGAAAGTGACATTAATTTTCATTTATTTACGAAAATAATGAAAATTAGGAGAAAAGGAAGGTGAAAGGTCACAGGTTGCATGTGAGGAGGAAAATGAAGGAAAATAATGGAAAAAATGAATAAATTAGAGGCCGCATTAATAAAAAGGATTATGAGGGTCAGTTGGTAGCTTTTGTCAGTGTTACCCTTTTGTAAGTTCATTTTTGGAGCTCTCTATTTATTCTCTCTCTCACACACTCTTGGTTACTTATCATTTTCTTGGATCACATCATAATAGCCCCTCGTCACATGTTTACCCCAAGGGATTGGTTAAATTTGGTAAATGTCGAAGGTGTTCAAATCGAGGGGCTTCAATCAGTCGAACACGACGACGCTCTCGGGATCTCACATTGGGGCCTTCTAGCACTGTAAGGAGTTTATGGGGAGGATCTACATGGAGCCCATGGATTCCACCATTGATCCTCACTACACCGTGGGTGTAACAACCACTTGGGAAACATATTCCAAGATGAATGGCGGGAAAAACATCCTAGCGGGTGTTCATTTGCTTCATTATGGCTGAAGGAAATGACAAAGGTGTTGGAAAGACAAAGTGGCATTAACTAACATTTTATTTATGAAAATAATGGAAAACATGAGAAAAGGAAGGTGAAAGGTCATAGGTTGCATGTGAGGAGGAAACGAAGGAAAATAATGTAAAATTGAATAAATTAGAGGCCTCATTGATAAAAAGTCTTATGAGGATCAATTGGTAGCTTTTTGGTTACTTCAACTTTTGTTAGTTCGGATTTTGGAGCTCTCATTATATTCTCTCTCTCATACTCTTGGACACTTAGAGTTTTATTGGAGCACTCTTGGAGGATTTTGGCATAGCTGGGATTTGGAACACTAAGTAAAATGAAGAGCAGGAAAGCACAAGGGGACATCGAGACCAACAACTACAAGTTTTTCTTGCAGGTACCAAGTTAAATGTATGATTTCCTTGCTAGTTTTGGCATGCATGGAACATGCATGTGGTTTCTTGGTTATGATATGTAATTCGCATGGAGGATTACTTTGATTGATAGTGGTTTTTCTTAGCCTTGTCATTTCCTCGATAGCATGTTGTTGTGGGTTTTATCTTTATTTTCTAGTTGGTTCTCATGTTCTGTTGGTTGTGGGTCGATTTATTAATTCCTGGAAGCCTTGGTTGGAAAAATGCTCTAGAAGTCTTGTAACAAATTGGGTTGAGTTACTAGTCATGAAATCCTTGGTTGGAAAAATGATATGGAAGCCATTGGTGGGTTGAATTACTATTCCTAGAAGCCCTAGTTGGAAAAATTCTTTAGAAGTCTGACAATAACTGTGGGTTGAGTTACTAGTCCTAGAAGCCCTCGTTGGTACAAATGCTCTGGAGCCCTGGACAACTCAGGTACAGACCAATCTAGGGATGGTTAGTGATGTCTGACTATGAGGTTGAATTACTAGTAGAGGGTTGGGGTGGTTTTTCCTCTGGAAGCCTTGGTTTGGTTCTGTTTGATTTGTTTCATGATATCCCACATTCATGCTTCGAATATGGCATGGTGATTGGTTGAAATAAATATTTGGTTCAACCAATCTATGTTCGGGAGGGTCATTAAGTCCCATACCCAGTTGGATTTTACACATTTTAATAAGAGATATTTCCCTCTTGTATTTGATGGTTAAATATACTTTCTCATATGCACTTTTTATGGTTGGTATATCCTTGTTATTTTTGTTGGTTATATGTTGGTTATGAGTATGTTTTATGAAATAATTGATGTATGGATCTCATCATGTTTTAATTAGTAAATTAATGAAAAATGAATATATGATCTAATAGATGATGCAACTATTTTGATAAGGCATCAATGCTTCTTATCGATTCTTAGATAATTATGAGACCACTATGGCCAGATATGTTGTTATGACCTGTAGATTACATATTTGTGACATATTTGATGAAATTTTTGTCATGGATAATAGGTATCAGATCAAGTCATTGATCAAATTTTTGCATTAGTAACCTTTTTTCAATGTTGTTTATCATTTATGGGAGTTTCATGAAGTTTTGCGCAGTAGCCTGAGACCTAGCTCTAAAAAGGTGGCTCAGAATCCAGGGTCACTAGCACAAAACTACCTTAAAAATTCCACAATCGCTAGCATGCCTTGTTGTTGGAGTGATTGGAAGGTCTCAGTCGCATTCATGGCTTGTTATGGGAGCGAATTAGGGTCAAAATCAGTAAAATGTAAAGTCATCTCAGGGGTTATCCACCTGGAAGGGTTGGTTGGCTCCTGAAGGTTTTGTAGCATGTGTGGAAAGTTAGTTTAGTTTTTCAATGTCGATTCCACTTCCTTAAATTTACACGGGGAGTTGAATCACAACATAGTATATTCTTGTCACATGTTTACCCTAGTTTTGTAGAGTGGTATCAGAGCATTTCCCTCAAATACAACTTCAAATATACTAATGGAAAATTAAATAAATTAGAGGTCTCATTGATAAAAAGGCTTTTGAGGATCAGTTGGTAAGTTTTGTCAGTGTAAATTTTTTTTAGTTCATTTTTGGAGCTCTCTCTCTGTTTTCTATCTCTCACACTCTTGGATAATCATGGGAGCTATTCCACTCATGGGAGCCACTGAGGGTCCAGATCAGTGAGATGTCAAGTTACCTCAGTGGTTGGTCACCTAGAAGGGTTGGTTGGCTCCACAAGGTTCTGTAGCATGTGTGGAAGGGAATTTTAGTTTTTTAATATTGGTTCCACTACCTTAACTTTACCTAGGGAGTTGAGTCACAACATATTATCCTCTCGTCACATGTTTACCCCAACGAACCGGTTAACTTGGGTAAATGTAGCCTCCTCCTCCAAAATTTACCAAAGTTAACCGATTTTTTGGGGTAAACATGTTATGAGAGTCTACTATGACGTGATTCAACTGGCCATGTACACTTAGGTAAGTGGAAATGACATAACGAAACCAAACTGAACTTCCACACATGCTACAAAATATTCAGGAGCCAGCCAACCCTTACAGGTGGCCAACCCATGAGACAACCTTACATTTTACTGATCTAGACCCTCATCTGCTCCCGTAACAAGCCATGCATGCAAAGAAGTCCTTATAATCGATCCCACAACAAGGTATGCTAGTTACTGTTGAATTTTTCAGGTAGTTTTGTGCCAATGACCCCGAATTATGAGCTAGTTTTTCAGTCCTAGTTCTCAAGTCACTACCCAAAACTTCATGAAACTCCCAGAAGTGATAAATAACACTGAAACAAGGTTACTAATGCAAAAATTTGATCAAGGACTTGATCTAACCCCTACTAGCCATGAAATGAATTTGGTCAAACATGTCACAAATATGTACTCTACAGGTCATAACAACATATCTAAGCATAGGGGTCTCATACTTATTTGAGAATCGATAATAAGCATTAATGCCTTATCAAAATAGTTGCATTATCACCTATTATATCATATATTCATTTTTCATTCATTTAATAATAAAAACATGATGATATCCATACATCAAGTTTGTCCTAAAACATACTCATAACCAACATATAACCTACATAAATAACAAGGATATACTAGCCATTAAAACCACATATAAGGAAGTATATTTACTCATCAAATACAAGAGGGAAATAACTCTTATTAACATGTGTAATATGTATGGGACTTTCATGTACCACCTGACCATAGACTAGGTTGAACCAAATATTTCTTTCAACCAATCACTCTTGTGCCATATTCCAAGCATGAATGTGGGATCTCATGAAACAAATCGAACATAAAAAAACTAGGGCTTCCAGAGGCCAAACCACCTCAAACCTCAACCAGTGATTCCACCTCACGGTCGAGCATTACTAATCATCCCTAGATTGGTCTCTACCTGAGTTTTCCAGGGCTCCAGAGCATTTGTTACAACTAGGGCTTCCACGACTAGTAACTCAACCCACAATTGCTATCGGGCTTCCAAGACTAGTAACTCAACCCACAAATTCTACCAGAATTCTATAGCTTTTGTCCAACTAGGGCTTCCAAGACTAGTAAATCACCCCACCAAGGGATTCCATATAATTTGTCTAACCAAGGCTTCAACCCAAGTTTTTCAGGGCTTTTAGAGCGTTCTTTCAACAAAGGCTTCTAGGAACTAATAACTAAACCCACAACAAAAGGAACACGAGTACCAACCAAAAAATAAATATAAAACACACAAAACCATGACTATCCAAGAAATGACATGGCTAGGAAAAAACACTGTAAATCCAAGTAATCCTCCAAGCCAATGACATACATAACCAAGAAACCACATGCATGTGCCATGCATGCAAAAAATAGCAAGGAAACCATAGATGCAACTCGATACCTGCAAGAAAAACAAGTTGTAGTTGTTGTGTAATATTCCTAATTAGCGACAGCTAATTGGAATATTCGATTTTGTTCAGTTTTGCCGTCTATAGTTTATAAATAAATAAAAAGTGAGTGGAGAGGGTCTAACTCACTTAAGTGGAATAAAAAACCCTCCTAGTAGCACAACGTTGTGACTTAAGGGGGAGCCAAGGGGCCCAAGCACCACGTAGAGAAGGGGTCCCACGTACACTCTAGAAGCTACTACGCAGATGAGGATGAGCACGTGGAGGAGAGAGAGGCTACGTTCGGGTTTTGGAGGGAAACCAACGTTATAAAAGATGGAGGAGCCTTCTCATTTCATTCATTCTGTTGTTGATGATATTGAGCTAGAATTTTTGTCTTCTTGAGCACGCTAGCTGTTTAGCCTATCTACAGCACTGTTTAGTGCATTGAGTGTCTTCGGTCGGAGATCTCGCCCTTAGCCCGAGGGGACTTCGAGTGCCTGCTCGAGCAAGGTTATTTCTTTAGTATTTTGTGAGAGGTTTTGGTGTTTGGGTTTGTTGCAGAGCTGGGCTTTCATAGAGACTGCGCAGTCACTGGGAGAGAGGACGCAGTCCATTTTGGAGGTGCTCCGGATTGGGATTTCTGCAGGAGATTGAGCCAAGATTTTGAGCAGAGGATCAGCCTTTACCTATGGGAGGATTTTTGTGGAGTTTGAGGTAGTGTTTAAGTCATTCCCATTTAGCCTCTGCGCAGAGCCTTGGAGGCCAGTGTAATTCCCCAGGGGGTGTTTTCTGGAGGTTTTCGAAGGTCGGCCATTTTTGATATGATTTCTGGGTTTTGTCGGGATTGGTGAGTAGAGGAGATTTCCAGATTTTTAGCTCATTACAGCAAGGGGAACAACCCCTAGTCTTCAGTTCAATCTAGTAGCAGCAGCTACACGGCAATTTTCCAGCAGCTGGGACACAGTTCAGAGAGCAACCATTTCTGGTGTATTCTGAGAGTATTTCTTCCCTTTCCTTGAGCAATTTTAGGTGCCATCACTCTGATCACCTATTGTACTTCATTATATTTCTCAGTTTAATAAAATGTCTTAGAATTTCCTCTCTATATTTCTGATGAGTTGCCGTACATTCTTTCTATGCTATTATATGTCTACTACACTGTTATTTGTATATATTCTTGAGAATTCCAGTTCTATACCACTTGGTGTGTTTATATATCACTCTTAGACAGAGTCTGGAAAGGGCCAGATAACCTCCAGATCTCCTCCTCTTTCAGAGGCAAAATATCCGGTAAATGCCCTCCCAGTCCATCTCTGGTTGGAGTTTGTCGTGTTTTAGAGATATCCCCGAAACAAGATATTATAGTGGTATCAGAGCATAGTTCTGGCTCAGCCTGTGGTTTATGACATCGGGGAGGAGACCATATATTTGTTATAGAGGTAGGAAGTACAGAGACCGTGAGCGTAGGTTGGAGAACACCTACGGAGAGGGAGACTGTGTTCGAGTGGTGGACACAGAGCAGGAGAGAGAGCTTGTGACAAATGCAGAGTAGGAGGAGCCTGTATTAGATTCAGAGTAGAGAGGGTCGATGGCAGATGACACAGAGGCCAAATAGTTTGGGGAGGCACTCCTTAAATCGGTGCAGGATCTAGCTAGACAGATTGAGGTGATGGGTCAGAGATTCACCGCTGTAGAGGCTAGACAACATGAGACCCCACGAGTTTTCCAGGTAGGAGAGAGATCAGGTACATCCTATCATTTGTCGAAGCATGGTGCTGCTCAGTGTGATACTCCTCAGCCGATGGCTTCACGTGCACCTACCCGCTCTACCGTGCCCACTTTCTTAGGAGTAGACACAGGGGCAGGAGCCCAGCCGGAGGCAGAGCCCAGACACATGGGCGAGTATTTTTCAGAGTATCAGGCCTATGGGCAGGAGTTCAGGGATGCTCTCTCATTCCGAGATTTTTTTCAGCTCCAGCGGGATAGTAGACCCCACGACCATCATAGAGGGCACCGAAATTACCATGATGGAGATTCCCACCGCACATCTAGCAGATTCCATTTTCCTACGTTTGATGGCTCATCAAATAGTTCAGCAAAGTCTTGGGTGGAGAAGCTGGACATCTATTTACAGCTTAACCAGATGTCGGAGACGGAGGCCATCAAGGTGGCGACATTACATTTGGATGGTGAGGCCCAGAACTGGTGGTTCCATGGGATGGTTACACTCGGACACTCTACAGTGACGACATATGCCGAGTTTACCAGGAGGTTGATGGAGCTTTTTGACCGGAGGGATCCAGAACAACATTTTGTTGAGCTGACGAGGCTCAAGCAGACAGGGAGCCCAGAGACATACATTGCAGATTTCTTTAGGGTTTCGGTGATGGTGCCAGATATATCCGCGACACGGATGATCTATATGTTTATGGAGGGATTGGCAGAGCCACTTCGAGGTCTAGTCAGATCTACTAGACTAGCTACACTCCAGGATGCATTGCCTAGGACGCGGACACCTTACCCCCAGAGACAGGGTTTCCAGCCCAAGGGGAAGGATGTGAGGGTTCCTCCTCCAAAGGGGAATCCCGGACGGGCTCAGATAGATGATGATGACAGGAGGGAGCTGAGGAAGAAGCGGCTGTGCTTCACTTGTTAGGAGCCATGGGCACCAGGGCATAGGTGTGCTGCAGGAAAAGCACACTTCATTGAGGTCTTCTCCAATGATAGCGGGGAAGAAGATGAGGAGGATGAAGAGGAGGTAGGAGATAGTCAGATAGCCCAGGATCAATTTCCACCTCCACCTCCAGGTACAGGAGGTGTAGCTTTTGCACCCACAGGAGGGACCCTTGCGGCATTGCGAGGAGTTCCCAAGTATTTGACGCTGCACGTACGAGGGATAGTGCGTGGCCAACGAGTATCAGTTTTGGTTGACAGTGGGGCGACCCACAACTTCATTGATGCACAGATGGTCAAGCGGAGAGGTATACTGACCGAGAGCTTTGATGGATTTTCAGTTCTAGTTCCGGGAGCCCAGACGATGCAATGTGCACGGTATGTTCCAGAGTTGGCAGTAACGATGGGTACCTACACCGTGACTGACCACTTTTTCGTGGTCAACATACCAGATACCAATGTGGTACTGGGTGTTCAGTGGTTGATTACTCTGGGGAAGGTCACCACAGATTGGGAGGCCTTAGAGATGGAGTGGGATGATAAGAAGACCGAGAAGCATGAGAAGATCCGCGGGATGCACACTTACCCACCTCAGACTGTTTCGGCACACTGGATGGAGGCAAATTTCTGGAAGGGAGACATAGAGTGGGCAGTTGAGTTGCGGGCATCAGAGGCAGGGACTACCGGTCATGCAGTTCATCCTAATATACAAGCCATCCTTGACAGATATGAGGCAGTGTTTGGGGATATACCACCAGGTCGACCACCAGGTCGACCACCAGATCGAGGATTCGAGCACACCATAGAGCTTGAGCAGGGCATTCAGGCGGTGATCACTACCCCCTATAGGCATCCCAAAGCCTATCGGGATGAGATTGAGCGGGCCATCCAGGAGTTGCTGGCTCTTGGGCACATCAGACCGAGCACGAGTCCGTTTGCTTCTTCTGTGGTGTTGGTGAAGAAGAAGGACGACACCTTGAGGATGTGTATTGACTACAGGGCCCTGAACAAGAAGACCCTAAAGAACAAGTATCCTATACCCAAGATCGATGAGTTGATAGATGAGCTGAGAGGAGCCAAGTACTTCTCGAAGATTGATTTGAGATTAGGGTACCATCAGATTCGTGTGAGGGAATAGGACATTCCCAAGACCGCCTTCAGGTGTCATTATGGGGATTTTGAGTTTTTGGTTATGCCTTTTGGGCTAACCAATGCACCAGCTACTTTTCAGTCTTGCATGAACCATATCTTTCGCAGCCATTTGAGGAAGTTTGTATTGGTCTTCTTCGATGACATACTCATATATAGTAGGACTTGGGAGGAGTATCTCCAGCATATAGAGGCAATGCTACATATCTTGGAAGAGCAACAGTTCTATGCTAATCTCTCCAAGTGTGAGTTTGGGATGACGAAGATGTTGTATTTGGGTCACATTATTGGAGTGGACGGAGTGAGAGTCCATGAGGAGAAGATTAGGGCCATCAGGGATTGGCCAAAGCTGAGGAACGTGACGAAACTTCGAGGATTCATTGGCATATGTACCTATTATAGGAAGTTCGTCAAGATTTTCTCACAGCTTGCTGCACCCCTTATAGATCTGACAAAGAAGGGGGCATTCAGTTGGTCGGATACAGCGCAGCGAGCCTTTGACAGGCTCAAGGAGGTGATGAGTAGCTTCCCAGTGCTTGCATTACCAGATTTTACGCAGCCATTTGTTTTGGAGTGTGATGCGTCGAGAGAGGGGATCGATGCAGTGTTGATGCAGGGAGGACACCCTATAGCCTTTGAGAGCTGGAAGCTCCTTCCACATGAGAGGTTGTATTCTATATACGACAAGGAGATGTTGGCCATTATGCATGCACTGGCCAAATTCTGGTAGTATTTGGTAGGGAACAGGTTCAGGGTGAGGACTGATCACAAAAGCCTCAGGTTCTTTTTGGAGCAGAAGCAGCTACAGGAGAGGAAACAGAATTGGATCAGTAAAATCCAAGCATATGACTTTGACATTGAGTATGTCAAGGGTAAGAATAACTTGGTAGCAGATGCCCTTGCACGTAGACTAGCCATGTTATCTCTTATGAGCTTGGACACAGATTGGAGGGCTCGAATTTTAGTGGAGTACTCCAAGGACAGATTTGCATGTGAGATTCTGGATGACAGGTACAGGGTGGTCAATGAGATCATCTATTATAGGGACAGGATCTTCTTGACTGAGGTATATTAGCTTAAGAAGAAGATACTCTAGGCATCACATGATTCTCCATTGGTAGGCCATCAGGGGTTTACCAAAACCTACAGGGCCATCAGAGAGAGGTTCTGATGGAAGGGCCTCAAGGGGGACGTGCTCTAGCACATCATGGAGTGCGATGTTTGTCAGAGGAACAAGGGAGAGATGAGCCATCCCGCAGGATTGTTGTAGCCTCTTCCCATTTCGGAGGGGAAATGGGGGAGCATATCGATGGACTTCATCATAGGGTTGCCCATGGTGCAGGGCAAGGATTGTATCTTTGTCATCGTTGATCGACTGACAAAGTATGCACACTTTTTCGCCATTTCTGCGCATTACACAGCAGAACAGGTGGCCGAGTTGTTCTTCAGAGAGATTTTCAGGCTGCATGGTCTTCCTAAGACCATCATCAGTGACAGGGACAGCCACGTCATGGGCGGATTTTGGCAGGAGATTTTCCGGCTAGTGGGAACGGAGTTGACACCGAGTACCAGTTATCACCCACACATGGATGAACAGACATAGATAGTTAACAAGTGGCTGGAGGGCTACTTGCATGACTATGTTAGTGGGCAACAACGAGCATGGCTGAAGTGGTTGCATTTGGGGGAGTACTGCTACAACACGACACATCACATGTCCATTGGTATGTCGCCATTTTATGCTTTATATGGGTATCATTCCTTATCTTTTGCTGATGTGATATTCGGTGCTAGCAAGGCTCCTAGAGCCAAGATTTGGATCTAAGAGAGTTAGGACATTCTCCGAGCTCTCAAGGACAATATGGCTACAACACAAAACCAGCAGAAGCTGTATGTCGACAGAGGCCGGGTGGAGAGACAGTTTGAGGTAGGGGACTTAGTCTACCTACAATTACAGCCATACCGATAGTCGTCGTTGAAACATAAGGGAGATGAGAAGCTCAAGCCTCACTTCTACGGTCCATACAGGGTGATACGCAGGATTGGGCAGGTTGCGTATGAGTTGGAGCTTCCCCAAGGCAGCAAGATCCACAATGTTTTTCATGTATCATGCCTGAAGAAGGCGTTGGGGCAGTAGGTGATAGTGATAGAGGATCTACCACCCACGGATGATGAGGGGCATTTGGTGTTGCAGCCAGAGGCTATTATTGATACCAGGGAGAGGCAGCTACGGAGCAGGATGGTCCGGGAATTCTTGGTGAGGTGGAAGAATTTTCCAGATGAGGATGCCACTTGGGAGAGTGAGAATATTTTGCAGCATCCATCACTTCAGTTTCTTGAGGACAAGCAACATTTTTCTGGGGGAGACTGTAATATTCCCAATTAGCGACAGCTAATTGGAATATTTGATTTTGTTCAGTTTTTCCATCTATAGTTTACAAATAAATAAAAAGTGAGTGGAGAGGGTCTAACTCACTTAAGTGGAATAAAAAACCCTCCTAGTAGCACAACGTTGTGACTTAAGGGGGAGCCAAAGGGGCCAAGCACCACGTAGAGAAGGGGACCCACGTACACTCTAGAAGCTACTGCGCAGATGAGGATGAGCACGTGGAGGAGAGAGATGCTACGTTGGGGTTTTGGAGGGAAACCAATGTTATAAAATATGGAGGAGCCTTCTCATTTCATTCATTCTGTTGTTGATGATATTGAGCTAGACGTTTTGTCTTCTTGAGCACACTGGTTGTTTAGCCTGTCTGCAACACTGTTTAGTGCATTGAGTGTCTCCTGTCGGAGATCTCGCCCTTAGCCCCGGGGGACTTCGAGTGCCTTCTCGGGAAAGGTTATTTCTTCTGTATTTTGTGAGAGGTTTTGGTGTTTTGGTTTTTTGCGGAGCTGGGCTTTCATAGAGACTGCGCAGTCACTGGGAGAGAGGACGTAGTCCATTTTGGAGGTGCTCCGGATCGGGATTTCTGCAGGAGATTGAGCTGATATTTTGAGCAGAGGATCAGCCTTTTACTGTGGGAGTATTTTGGTGGATTTTGAGGCAGTGTTTCATTCATTCCCATTTAGCCTCTGCGCAGAGCCTTGGAGGCCAGCGTAATTCCCCAAGGGGGTGTTTTCTGGAGGTTTTCGGAGGTCGACCATTTTTTATATGGTTTCTGGGTTTTGTCGGTATTGGTGAGTAGAGGATATTTCTAGATTTTCAACTCATTCTAGCAAGGGGAATAATCCCTAGTATTCATTTCATTCTAGTAGCAACAACTACACGACAGTTTTCCAGCAGCTGGGACGCAGTTCATAGAGCAGCCTTTTCTGGTATATTCTGAGAGTATTTCTTCCCTTGCCTTGAGCAAGTTTAGGTGCCATCACTCTGATCACCTATTGTACTTCATTATATTTCTCAGTTTAATAAAATGGCTTAACATTTCCTCTCTATATTTTTGATGAGTTTCCGTACATTCTTTCTATGCTATTATATGTCTGCTGCACTGTTATTTGTATATATTCTTGAGAATTCTAGTTCTATACCACTTGGTGTGTTTATCTATCACTCTTAGATAGAGTTTGGAAAGGGCCAGATAGCCTCCGGATCTCATCCTCTTTCAGAGGCAGAATATCCGGTAAACGCCCTCCCAGTCCATCTCTGGTTGGAGTTTGTCGTGTTTTAGAGATATCCCCGAAACTGGATATTACATGTTGATCCTAATGTCCCCTTGCACTTTCCTTCTCTTCCTTTGCCTTATTGCTCCAAATCCCAAGTATACCACACCCCTTCAAGAGTGCTCCAAGAAAACTTTAAGTGTTAAAGATTATGAGAGATAGAATAGAATGAGAGCTCCAAACCCTGAGATGACAATAGTTGAATTGACGAAAAATCTACCAACTGATCCTTCAAAGCCTTTTTATCAATGAGGCCTCAAATTTCTTCAATTTTCCATTATTTTCCTTTATTTTTATCCTCACATGAAACCTGTGACCTTTCACCTTCCTTTTCTCTTATTTTCCATTATTTTCACAAATAAAATTCCAATTAATGCCACTTTTCCTTTCCAAAGCGTTTTCCACTACCATTGTCCTTTCCTTCGGTCATAATAAACCAAATGAATACTTTCTAGGATGCTTTTCACACCATTCAACTTGTAATACGTGTCCCATGGCCTTGTACTTATATTTTTTTTACATGGATTTATAACCAGGGTTTGCTATAGAACCCTCCCCCTTGGAGGAACATCATCCTCAGTGTTCAATGACACCTACAACCAGAAAAACTGCTGAAAATAAAAAATAATACCCATGGAGCTTTATAACACAAGTTGTTCCAGTATTTACAATGACGTCTGCTGAAAACATGACAACATGTCGTTTACTGAAGCTTTATAACATAACTTATTACGATATTTACAATTAACAACCACATATACACATACACATTTTCTTAAACTAAAAAATAATTGTAATGCTTATGGAGCTTTATAAATCCAACTCAATACAATATTTACAATAATATACACATACACATATGCACATTTTCTCAACCAGCAAATAAAAGGATACGATGCCTGCATCCGCAACAAGGGAGTCTAGAGGCTCGCACTTCCACCCTCAAAAGTAATACCAAGATTCACATCCTTCCTAGGAATTCCATAATATACTGCCAAAGCCAAAGTCTACATCTAATGTAAAATGCTATCATCCTGCGCTAATGTCCTCTTAGTGAAAAATTACTGACTCATTGTTCTTGGGAACACTCCCAATGTGTATCTGATTCCATCTGGAAATGCTAATGACCAAAACAAATCTATCCTCGACCTTCCCTACTCTGCTACACAGTCCATCAGGAAATCCAGTCACCCCCTTTCGTCTAGTCACACACCTTCAAAGTTCCACGGGCATTCCATTCTCTGCTACACAATCCCTCGGGCGACCCCTCCCTCAGGAAGGCTTCCTTGCTTCAGAAGGTCAAACAACCAAGGAATATACCTGCCTCAAAACCATCATACCGGTCATAGCATGCTCATGGAAATCAATGGAGACTATTGGGTACCAGTGTCCCACAATGGCCCTGCTCTTGAATGCTCTACGAACATACTGTTGCATTTTCCAATTCCTTTCACTGTTGTTGTTAATTCTTGCAGTCAATTTCAACTACCCACCCAAACATTTTCATGCTTTCTTGTACCAAGCACATAAATTCCATTAGATTCAAAATAAGTGGAAATAAATTCACAACATACCTCATCATTGGCCCATCTCTGAGATACACTTGCAATTCTGTTCACTTCCCATCACAACAAGTCAAACTAGTTGTTTGATCAAATCATCACAAATAAACATGTCACATCCAGTTATCTCAAAACACAACCATCATAATAAACATCATAGATCACATGTAAGCATCAAAAACCATAATCATATATCACATGCATAATTAAAACTCGAATAAAACATTGATACTTATCCTTTAATCGATCGTTAGCTT
Source organism: Pinus albicaulis (assembly GCA_034641835.2). NCBI lineage: Eukaryota > Viridiplantae > Streptophyta > Pinopsida > Pinales > Pinaceae > Pinus > Pinus albicaulis. The sequence continues at coordinate 369,231,573 of CM076572.1, forward strand.
CTGCTTCTATCCTTTGTCCTTTCCATAAACACATCATATCAATTTCGACAACCAACAAACAACCAGTGCCTTCTTTTCAACCACGCACACATACACTTAATATGCATCACAAACATATAACCAAACACAACATACAATTCCATACAATACTTACACGTACACCTAACATGCAACACATACACCTACACCCGACATACAAACAAAACACTTACACCTACATCCAATGTACGACACAACACATACACCTACAACCGACGTACAACACAAAAAAAATACATACACCTACACCTCGTGTACAACACAATACCTATACATACACAAAGTACAACTCAATTAATACACATGTCATGATACCGTAACTACACAATGCACATACACATTACGACATTTTAAAAAAATAACATACATAACAAGCACATAATACCATATGTGAAAAAAACAACATGTACGACATGCACAAAATACCACATGTACACAGTACCACATGTACACAACACCGCCTGCACCACATGTACACAACACCACCTGCACAATGTGTACACAACACCACCTGCACAACATGTACACAACACCACATGCACGACATGTACACAACACCACCTGCACACAACACCCCATGTACAACATGTACACAACACCACATGTACAATCATACACACAACACCACATGTAAATATAAGCACCATATGTACAACATGCACACCATGCCATATGTACACAACACAACATATCCAACATGCACACAACACCATATGTACACAATGCCACATATCCAACATGCACACAACACCATATGTACACAACACCACATATCCAACATGTACACAAAACCATCTGTAAATATCACTGGATAAACAACATGTGCGCAACACCATATATAAAGAACACCGCACGCACACAAAATCACATTTGCAACATGTACAACATATACAACATAACACAACAATCGTACTACACATCCATAGGCCAGACACTGACTCTACCAAGAAACCTTGCTTCAAGTTATGTTGTTTGATTGTCATTGTTATCATTATGTTGACATGTAGAGGTTTCTAATTTTTTCGTTGGGATGTGTTTTTCATGAGTGCATGTCGGTTGTATATGCATTTCTTATGCATGTCATTGTCAATATGTTGTTATGCAAGCAATGTCATGGTTATGGTTATGCATGCATGGTAGGTCAAGAATGCATCGTGGTGGTCATTATGTAGTTTGTGTCATCATGATGTTGTTGGTATGTTATGATGCTGATATGTTGGCTGAGACAGAGGAGGAGAATCAGATTATCAAGACGAGGTTGCGACACTAGACTTCGGGGTAAGAACATATCATCATACAAGTTTGTTTTTTTGGCATGCAAGTATGTTGGTTAATGGTTTTTATATACATTAGGGTTATATACATGTATGTCATTCTATTTTTGTTGTGGTTACATGCATGATAAATGCTAGTTCATCAGTGTAGTCATATGCACATGTGTTAGATAGTCATGAATGATAGTATCCTGTTTTTGTATGCATTGTGGTCATATGCCCGATGATTATGGTCATTGAAGCTTAGGTATTGATGTTATTATGTTTTGCGCTAATTTGGATTGACCTATGCAGATGATTATGGTTATGAAATTCAGTTATGAGTTAATATATTTGTGATATTATGTCATACTAATATAGAATGATTGTGCATATGGGATTGTTATGCATGAATGCCAATTTTTTATGAGTTTATGATGTGAACATGTTAGCTAGTTACTATGATGAACATCATGGATTTATTTATGTTTGAGTTGATATGTTGTGAAGTTATATCGTGTTAATCTAGACTGATTATGCAGATGTATTAGCCTCCCCTGAGATACCTTAAGGTATGAGTTTACTTATGTCATCTACTTGGTGCTTGAGTGTTTAGTTATGTCGTCTATTTGGTGTTAGAGTGTTTGGTGTATATTATTTTTTCTATCTGTTGCTTGAATTTTTGACTAGTTGCATGATATAAGTTTGTATCTATAAGACTGCTTGAAGGAATGATATTGTTTTAATATGGTTTTACTAACACATATGTGTTGAGAACAACTTATATGTATTTGAGTATAAGTGGGTGATAGTTGAAGCATTATGTCCAATGATTGTGAGTTTATTGTTGATTGTGACATTTTTTTTCATCTTGGTAAAGTTTATTTCAAATAGACATGATGTTTTGATCCTTGGAACATATGGTTGACATGTGTGAACAATTGCATGGTGACATGCTTGGTATTAGCATGACAAGGTAATAGTTGATTTTTTTATATACCTAACAACTGGGTGATGTGATAGTATATAATATGATTCAATTGCATCAAGGAAAAAGGTAAAATAAAGGAATTGGGTGAGAATTTGTTTGGCTATGTTTGGAAACCATGATTCCAAATGAATGTGTGATTTGCATGAATACATGAAGTCTTCTTAACCTTGATTTCATCTCACATTATGTGGATACGTGTTATATTCATGAACATGTATTTGGCATGTATATTAGTTAGTTTCCAGTTATAGTTGGATTCGTAAAGGAATTGAAGTTCCTTGAAGAGATGATATATGTATGTGTTCGGTTACAAGGAAGCGTGCTTGGCACAACAAGGTAAGATAACTGGTATATTGTTATATTTTTTTATACCCTGACAATTATGTGCTTATGGTAGTATGATACAAGTAAGTGCATGGAAAAGATACCGCCATGAAATCTTGAAGAAGGCTCAGGTTGAGCTTTCCCTTGGAAGCATTGGAAACCCTTGGGGTTGAGTCATGGTGTTTGGTTCTAGTTTTGTGCTTTAGCGCTTTGTGGTTTGTTTGCTCTTGATTTGCAGTTTTGTTTATGTCTATTGTATGACCATACCACTTTGTTTGTGGTAACATATTGTTATTGGTTTTCATGGTTTTCTTATTGTTTTTTTCTTGTTATTTCCTTCCATGTTTTGAAAGTATTATGAATTGGTTGGGGAAAGAGAAAAATTGATGGAGCTCAGGGATAGCTGTGTGGTACCCGACAACTAATGCAAGACTCAGATGAAGCTCAGTGCATGAGTAAAGGGCAACTAAAGGAAAGAGTATGACAACCATTTGGATTGGTTGGGTCCACTGGTGTAAATGGATGGTTGCAGGACAGTCATGAGAAAGGGAACATGAAAGGTAAAGTAAATGGATTTGAGGTGTCATATGCCCTGGATATGTTGGGAAATTTTGTTCTTGATGTTGTGCATGTGATGCACAGATAAAGGGAGTTCTCTTAACCTAGACCTTATGATATCCGGTAATTATGTTGTGATTATGATTATAATGATGTCTATATGTATGCACATATATTGTTTTTTTACAACATTGTGAGGGATCGTGATTTTTTTTTATGTTGACGCTTATATGTATATATGTATGTATGCATGCCATTGTCTGACAGGGTTATCAGGAATCATTCTTGAGTCAGAATGATTTATTATGCAGGTGAGTGGCAGGAAGAGGTTCTCGATTTATGAGGAATCACGTGAAAGAGTATCCTTGACATATCTATGAGGTTAGTATGATTTGGATATGAATTAATATTATATGATTATACTATGTCTATGTCTACGGGACAAGTAATGCTAAGGGATACATCAACGGAATGAAAGCAATATGATATGCGACATGTTGGGGCAAGCATGGATAGTGGAAAGAAACTTGAAGCAAGGTTGCACATGTTGCATCTGTGATGTTGTGTGAGTACGGTGTTGTGTATATATGGTGTTGTGCACATTTTATTTATGCAGTGATATGTACATATGGTGTTATGTACATGTTGGATATGTTGTGTTGTGTAGATATGGTGTTGTGCGTATGTTAGATATGCGGTGTTGTGTACATATGGTGTTGTGTGCATGTTGGATATGTGGTATTGTGAACATATCGCATGGTGTGCATGTTGTACATATGGTACTATGTACATTTGGTGTTGTGTATATGATTGTACATGTGGTGTTGTGCGCATGTGGTGCCATGTACATATTGTACATGGGGTGTTGTGTGCAGGTGGTGCTATGTACATGTTGTGCATGTGGTGATGTGTACACCTTGTGCAGGTGGTGTTATGTACATGTTGTGAAAGTGGTTATGTGTACAGGTGGTGTTGAGCTTCAAAGATGTTCTTCTCTTCCACCACATTCCACTTCATTTCCTTTTTCCATTATTAATTTCAGGCTTAAATGATCAATAAGATTAGTTAAAATTTCTTTGAGATTGTATATAATGTCTAACTTGCTATGTTTTCATGATTTTGTTGTTGTAGTAATTTTTGACTACACCTAGCTACAGAATGCAGACATTCTGTAGCTAGTTTCCGATTCTGCGGCTGTCTTCATGTCTACACAGGTTCCAGATGTCATCTCAGGGAAAAAAACATATGTTCGTATTCCACATCATTCCCTCATCATTTGTTGCTCTCCACGAAGTTTGAACAGAATTCTATAGGTGGTTATGAACGTAGAAGAGAAGCAGTTTCCTATCAAAACACGGACTCTACAGATGTCCGCAGTTAAGCACAAGACTGTTAATAAGAGTTTTAATTTGATTAGAAGTTGGAAAGACACTTATCCCTATTTTTCTCAAAGAGTAGTTATGTAACTTCATTATAATTATGACTCGGGAGACTGAGAAACTATTGGTTAGATTTTGTTTTTGTTGCTAGATTTTGGAAGGCCGTAAATACTCTGTTTTGAAGAATTTCTCCTTTAATGAAAGAGACATCATTTTATTGCACAAGCTGAGTCAATATTGAGTAGATCTGCGTGCTGATCCGGTGGTAGAGGGCCCCTACTGCCCGTGAAGCGTTATGCATTTGGTTTAACATTAAAGGGCTTACATTGGATACTACAGTTTAGCTTTGTTCTCATGAAGTATTCAAAAAGATCACTAATCCGGAATGAGGCATAATTGTAGCAATTTAGAACTTTACGTTTTTGTGTTCAATTATAATTAGTTGTTACAGCTAGTCCTATTCTCATTAATCTCTTCCAAAATATCACTAACTCTGGATAAGCCTTAGCTGTAGTGTTTTAGTTTACCTGCGTATTGTTATGTTTTTATGCCCATTTGCACTGAATGATACAGCCAGACTTGTTTGTACACACTATTCCAAAATATCACTCATCTTGAACAAGACAGGGCTGTAGTATTTCATAGAATTAGTTGCATTTTGGTTTAGTTGAAATACTCCAGAGGTAGATGTCATTCTAGTTTAATTCTGTCACTATATTTTAAGCTTGATAATGGTACTCTAGTTTAACTCTGGTCACTATATTAGTATCATTCTAGTTCAGTTCCAATTCATTTCAAGTTAGATAATAGCACTCTAGTTTAGTCTTAGTTCACTGTATTAACATTCTAGTTTAGTTGTTATCCATTGCATTTTAAATTGTATTAGTTGTTAAATTTAGATACCATGGTCTTCATTATTTACAAAATATTCTTGTTCTGAATTCCTATTAATACATCATCATATGGACAAGAACTATCAATAACAGTTTAAGGCCTTGAGTATTTTGCAACCTTTTTACAATTTCACGAACAAGCCTTTTCTCAAAGACTATTCTAAAAAGAAATCTATAACTTTTGAATGAGGCCTAGTGGTGCTAAATTGAGTTGCAGACTAGAATTAGAAGTTAGTTTAGAGTAGAAATCTTATTGTGCTACAAATGTTCTTTTCCAATTATGTTCCAATAAACTTTTAGCCATGGATGAGATGTTGTAACATTGTAAGTTGATTGTTGACTTAGGAAAACCTCAATTTCACTAAAAACTTATCCTTTTCTCAAGCTATTCCAACATATCTCTAAATTAATGAATTGGATGAGTTCATGATATGGGTTACTGAGTTCATATTGTGATTTGTTTCTTTGCTATGAGTCCTTATCAAGCTTTGCATTTTATGTCCTTTAGTGCACACCTAGTTTAGAATAGTTTCACTCTGTTTTAGTGTAAACTTCTTAGCTCTTTTTCAACATAAAAACCATAAAACCAAAAACATCATAAAAACACTAAACACAACGCGGTGAGAAACAAATACCTAGGCACATATAGTGCACCACACTTCAGCAGTTTACTAGCCCTGGTTGACAATTAATGAACTCAATTTAGGAACACTAAGTTGAGCACAACAGGTGGTACTATTTACATGTTGTACATGTGCTATTGTGTGCATGTTGTACATGTTGTGTCATGCACATGTGGTATTGTGTGCATGTTGTACATGTTGTTTTGTGTACGTGTGATATTGTGTATGTGCATTGCATAGTTGTGGTATTGTGACATGTGTATTCATTGTGTTGTACTCTTTGAATGTATATGTATTGTGTTGTACACCAGATGTAGGTGTATTTAATGTGTTTTTTTGTACACCAGATGTAGGTGTATGTGTTGTGTCGTACACCGAGTGTAGGTGTATGTGTTGTGTTGTATGCCAGGTGTAGGTGTATGTGTTGTATGTCAGTTGTAGCTGCATGTATTGTATGGTGTGGTATGTCATGTGTGATGCACACTATGCGTATGTGTATGTGGTTGAAGAGAAGGTGCTATGTTCTTGCTGGGTGTGGTAACTGATATGGTGTGCATACAGAAAGGACAAAGGATAAAGGTAGAAGCTAAGGATCAATTAAAGAATAAGTATCAACATTTTATTTTAGTTTTAATTATGCATGTGATCTATGATTTTTGTTTATGATGGTTACATGTGATTTATGATTTTGACTATGATGTTGAGATTGCAACAAGATGATGAGCTTAGTGGAAAGGAGTCACCTTCACTAAGTGGGCCCACAGGCTATTTTTGGCGCAAAGTCTATTTTTAGACTATGTCTATTTTTAGACATATGGATCATGTTCTATGAGTTGCAGGATGCTATTTGTGGATAGTTGGTCAAGTCAGAAAAAATAGATGGACTTTTATTTTTAGACATACTGGGCGGAATCTATTTTTAGATTTCCAGTCTAAAAATAGATATGTCGAATATTATTAGCTCTTAATAATATTTGGACTCTAAAAATTATCTTATCCTCTTGGAGCACTTCAGTTAAGTGCACAGATGTGGCACATGCAGCTGAAAAAAGGAATTACGCTATTCCTGAGGGTCAAGTGGAGCTATTGCATGGAGACTTCAGTTAGAACTCATGTGACAGAGTTTGGTGGAGTTGATTGAGGAAGTTAGTGGAGTTGTATTCAGTTTAACTCAGTTAAACATAGTTGAGATATTTGTATTGATTTAACTAATTGATACAGTGTAGTGAGAGTGGTGTAATTAATTATTAATTAATTCACTAATTATAAACTCATTAATCAACTAAAAAAGAATGCATCGAGTTAACTTCGGTGCATGAGACGGTTTCGGTGGAGACCGGTGCGAGAGATAGGTGAAAGACGGTTAACTATCGATTGTGACTATGCGAGTTGCTAGCAGCAAGCAGAATGGTGAAGCCCATGAGGATTGACACAAGCCGGGTGGTTTATCTATTTAATGAAGCCATCCCATAGCATTGAAAATGCAATAGAGGTAGCTATCAAGTGGCAAAAGATTGGAGCATGTGTTTTGGTAGATCTAGCTTGATAGTGTGTAGCAATTGAGGGTGTGCATGAGAGCTTGTGAGGAGCTTTTGTACTATGATTTTTACATGATCTCTATGACATATAATATACAGATAGTTGGGGGTTTTCAGCTTTAAGCTTTCCCATAAATTACTGTGTTCACATGTGTGAATTTTTATGGTTTCAATGTGTGCATGCAATTGATTTTATTTCCGCAAATTAATGATAAATGGTAGAAGAGATTATGTATTGTGCATGAAGTTAAAATATTGTGTGATAAGGAGAATCTCGATGAATAATATATCAGTTATTCAAATTTCTACATGGTATCATAGCGATATTGATCATTGGAGCAATTTCAAAACATTGAAGCGGTTGAGTTTTGTGCTGGTGGAATTTGAATTTGCAGCAGTGTTTTCTTGGTGTCGAAGTTGAGATGTCTTTCAACGGATTGCGATTGGAGTATGCCCTTGAGGGCAGCTCGAATTATATTGCATGGAAGGACAGGATGGAGGCAGTGCTGGATGATAATGGGTTGAAGGAGTTCATAGATGCAGAAATTCCAAAGCCTACTTCTAGCGATGCTGCTGTACTTGACGCATTGCAAAAGAAGACAGAAAAGTGTCGAAGGATTCTGTTGGAAGGTGTGAAGGATCACATAGTATCTAGCCTTCATGGTAAGGCTTCTCCATTCTTGATGTGGAAAGCTTTGACAGATTTATTCCAAAGCAAGAGTGACCAGAGGAAGTTGGCGCTCAAGGATAGACTCAGAAACATAAAGATGGAGAAAGGCGACAGTATGCCCAAGTACCTCACGAAGTTCATCCAATGCAGGGATGAGTTGGGAAGTGTGGGGGTTACTGTTGATGATGAGGACTTGGTGAGCTTGGCTCTCCTTGGGCTTCCGAAGAGTTGGCACTCCTATCAGGACTCTGTCAATGGTTGGGAGAAATTGCCAGGATGGGAGCGACTTTGGTCGGATCTTGTGCAAGAGGAGATAAGGCGGAGTACCAGGGACAGATCTTCATCAAAGAACTCTGATGAATAAAATTTCTCTTTGGCTGCCAAAGCAAAGAAGGGGAAGAGCAAGAAAGCTTCTCATTCCGGTGCGAAAGGCAAGAAGCAGGACATGTCCAAGGTGAAGTGCTTTCACTGTCACCAACACGGACATTACACCACTAGTTGTCCACAGAAGAAGAAAAATAAGTAGGCTGCTAGGACTGCAGCTAAAGAGGCCTTTGCCTCACAGTTTGAGCTGGATTTTTCACTGATCGCATGCTTGGTCTCAAGCATGATGGGATCAGTGTGGTTTCTTGACAGTGGTGCGTCTTTTCACATGACATGAGATTGAGATTTGTTTACTGATCTAGATGAGAAAGATCTTGGAGTGCACATCGAGATGGGAAATGATGGTAGATACAGTGTGACCGGTATCGGTACCATTTTATTTGAGAGGGAGTCTGGTAAACCCTTCGTATTGAAGGAAGTGATGCATGTTCCAGGATTGAAGAAGAATATTATCTCTGTGGCGATGTTAGAAGACAAGGGATATGATGTTGTCTTTACCGAGGGAAAGGCTTTCCGGCATAAGGCAAATGGTGAGATCTCAAGGATAAGGGGTTCGAGCAGAACCTTATCAATTGTAGGTGATTGGTCAGCAAGCAGTGAACGGCGGTGCAAGGCAAGGAGGATGGACAGATGGTGTTGTGGCACCGGGAGATTGGGCCACTCACCATGGAGCTGAAGATATCGCAATGATTTTGGCTTAAGCTTCTAAAGACACTCATGTAGCCAGACGGCGGGGGGTGATGTAATTTTAAAATTTGTGAAAGCCACCTTTCACGAGAAGGATAGTCGCGCCATGACGATCCTTGAGAGAATTCACACAGACGTGTGTGGACCTTTCTTAGTAGCTTCGACAACAAAGCACAGGTATTATGTGATATTTGTTGATGATTTTTCTCGTAAGTGTTGGATCTTCTTCATGCAGAATAAGAGCGAGACATACTCAAAGTTTTGTGAGTTCAAGGCACTGGTTGAGAAAGAATCAGGGAAGCAGGTGAAGCCTCTTAGGAGCGACAATGGTGGTGAATTCATCTCTGGCGAATTCAAGGACTTTTGAAGTGCAGAAGGAATTCGAAGAGAGCTCATAGCACCTCATAAGCCACTGCAGAATGGGGTTGCTGAGCGGAAGAACAGAGTGATCGTGGGTGCTGCACGGACGATGTTGCATGATCAGGGCCTTCCCATACACTTGTGGGTTGAGGCATGCAATACTGCAGTATATGTGCAGAACTGTTGTCCTCACAGGATACTTGGCATGAGTACACCCGAGGAGGCGTTTTCTTGAGGAGGCGTTTTCCTGGTAAGAAGCCTGATATTTCCCATTTGAGGATTTTTGGTTCATCCTGGTTACATTCCCGCGGGACGGCGATGCCGGTAGTTGGAGCCGATCGCGAGGCTGGGATATTTGGGGGGTACACTGATATGCCCCATAACTATTGTGTGTATTTTCCAGATAGTCGCAAGACTGTTGTGCGACGGGATATCAAATTTCAGGAGGAGAAATCCATGAAGTGTTCGCTTGAGAGGGAGCCACACTTGCATGCAGATGAAGAGCTATTAGTTCCTAAGGATGAGTCTCAGGATGTGAATCAGCCGCAAGATGAGGTTCATGGAGTGGAAGAGACCACTCATGCAGCGCCAACCATCAGAGGGCGGAAGTGCACTACAGAAGCTGAGCGACTGGCTCAAGATGCAGAGAAGGTTGTAGGAGCACCTACATCAGAGCGCAGACAGAGACAGTCACCTAACCGGTATACTGGATACATGGCTCTTATGAGCAAGTGTATCGTGACGGAGCCATCCTCTTTCGAGGAAGCTGTGGAGGATCCCGCATGGGTAGATGCCATGGTGGAAGAGTATGATTCGATTGTTAGAAACAGTGCATGGGAGATTGTCCCAAGGCCGGAAGGGAAATCAGTGGTGGGTTCAAGATGGATCTACAAAGTGAAGCAGGCAGCTGACGGGAGTGTGGAGAAGTACAAGGCAAGATTTGTTGCCCGAGGCTTTTCACAGATTGAGGGGATCGATTATGAGGAGACCTTTGCACCTGTCGCAAGGTATTCTTCCATACGGACGATTCTTGCTCTCTCAGCGCAGATGGGGTGGTACATTCATTAGATGGATGTGAAGACTGCGTTCCTCAACGGGGTGATTAAGGAGGAGGTGTACATAGAGCAGCCCGAAGGTTTCAAGATATTCAACAGCGAGTTGCATGTGTGCAGGCTCAAGAGAGCGCTGTATGGGTTGAAACAAGCACCTCGTGCTTGGTACACACGGATAGACAGTTATTTCACTGGACTTGGATTCTCCAAGAGTGAGGTGGATCCGAACCTATACCAGATTGTGGTGGAGGGTAAGTTGCTGATCATTGTACTTTATGTAGATGATTTGATTTTGACAGGTGATGAACTGTTGATACACTCATGCAAGGCTGATCTTGCAAAGGAGTTTGAGATGAAGGACTTGGGCCTCCTTCATTATTTCCTGGGATTGGAAATTTGGTAGCGCAGTGGTGGACTGTTTGTTTCTCAAGGTAAGTATGCCCAGGAGATACTGGAGAAGTTCAACATGCATGGTTGCAAGCCTGTTGATACTCCTCTTCCTGGTGGTTGGAGGAAGGAGGATGCTACTTCAGCGGAGATAGTGGATGCCACTGTTTATCGACAGTTGGTGGGGTCGCTCATGTATCTGGTCAATACACGACCCGACATATGCTATGCAGTTAACCAACTTTCACAAGCTATGGTTAAGCCTACCAAGCTCTTTTGGAAGGCGGGGAAGCATGTATTGAGATTTCTTAGAGGCACATCGGGATATGGATCATGGTACAGATAGGAGGATGAGTTGAGGCGGCATGGCTTCACGGATCGGTATCATCATATCAGAGATTGTGTGCAGCGGAAGATCATGTTACTTTCATACATTCCTACGGAGGATCAGGATGCTGATGTCTTGACGAAGGCGCTCACCAGGAGCAAATTCGAATACCACAAGGGAAGGGTAGGGGTTGCAGATAATACTTATCTTGTTGAGAGGGAGTGTTGAGATTGCAACAAGATGATGAGCTTAGTGGAAAGGAGTCACCTTCACTAAGTGGGCCCGCAGGCTATTTTTGGCGCAAAGTCTATTTTTAGACTATGTCTATTTTTAGACATATGGATCATGTTCTATGAGTTGCAGGATACTATTTGTAGATGGTTGGTCAAGTTGGAAAAAAATAGATGGACTTCTATTTTTAGACATATTAGGTGGAATCTATTTTTAGATTGCCAGTCTAAAAATAGATATGTAAAATATTATTAGCTCTTAATAATATTTAGACTCTAAACATTATCTTATTCTCTTGGAGCACTTCAATTAAGTGCACAGATGTGGCACAGGAGATGATAGAAGGAATTACGCTATTCCTGAGGGTTATGTGGAGCTATTGCATGGATACTTCAATTAGAACTCATGTGACAAATTTTGGTGGAGTTGATTGAGGAAGTTAGTGGAGTTGTATTCAGTTTAACTAATCTAAACATAGTTGAGCTATTTGTATTCAGTTTAACTAATTGATACAATTAGTGAGAGTGGTGTGAATTAATTATTATTTAATTCACTAATTATAAACTCATTAATCAACTAAAGAATGCATCAGTTAACTTCAGTGCATGGACAGTTTCAGTGGAGACCAGTGCAGAGATAGGTGAAAGAGTAGGTTAACTATCAGTTGTGACTATACAGTTTCTATTTGCAACACACAGATAGGTGGAGAAGCCCATGAGGATTGCGAAGTACAAGCCAGGTGGTTTATCTATTTAATGAAGCCATCCCATAGCATTGAAAATGCAATAGAGGCTGGCTATCAAGTGGCAAAAGATTGGAGCATGTGTTTTGGTAGATCTAGCTTGATAGTGTGTAGCAATTGAGGGTGTGCATGAGAGCTTGTGAGGAGATTTTGTACTATTATTGTTACATGATATCCATGAAATATAATATACAGATAGTTGGGGTTTTCAGCTTTAAGCTTTCCCATTAAATATTGTGTTCATATGTGTGATTGTTTGTGGTTTTAATGTATGCATGCAATTGATTTTATTTCCGCATGTGATGATCAATGGTAGAAGAGATTCTGTATTAGGCATGAAGCTAAAATAGTGTGTGATAAGGAGAATCTCGGTGAATAATATATCAGTTATTCAAATTTCTACATATGATGGTTGTGTTGAGCTAATTGGATGTGATATGTTTATTCACGATGATTTGATCAAACAACTAGTTTGACTTATTGTGGTAGGAAGCGAACAAAATTGCAAGTGTACCTTATTAGCGGGACACAATTGAGGTATGATTTAATTTTATCTCAATTCATTTTGAATATAATTGGAATTATGTGCTTAGTACAGGAAAGCATGGAAAATGCTCGATTTGGGTGGTTGGAGCCAACTTCAAGAATTAAAAGTAGCAACAAAAAGGAACTGGAACAGGCATCATTATGTTGGTAGATAACTTCAAGAGCAAGGCCATTGTGTGACACTAGTACCCAATAATGTACATTGATTTCCATGAGCATGTTATGACTGATATGATGGTTCTGATGTAGGTATATGCCTTGTTTGTTTGACCTTCCGATGCAAGGAAGCCTTTCCAAGGGATGGATCGCCCAGGATAGGGGATGTTAAGGAACTTGGAAGGTGAGTGACTGTATGGAAGGGGATGACCGGATTACTCGGGGGACTGTGTAGAAAAGAGGGGAAGGTCGGGGAATGGATTTTTTTTGGTCATTATCATTTCCAGATGGAATCATACGTACATTGGGAGTGTGCTCTGGAATAATGAGTCGGTGCCTGTTCACTAAGAGGAAAAGTGGTGCAAGATTGTATCGCTAGAAATTGAATGTGGACTTTGACTTTGGCATTGGATTATGGACTTCCTGGGAAGGAAGTGAATCCTGGTACTAATATTTAGGGTGGAGGTGTGAGCCTCTGGATCACCTTATTGCGGATGCAGGCATTGTATCCTTTAATTTGTTGGTTAAAGGAAATGTGCATATATGTATATGTGTATATTATTGTAAATACTCTATCGAGATGGATTTATAAAGCTCCATCTATAGTATGATTATTTGCAGGTTGAAGAAAATGTGCATATGTATATGTGATTGCTATTGTAAATACCGTAATGAGTTGTGTTATAAATCTCTAGTAAACAATATGTTTTTCATGTTTCAACAGGTTGTTCATTGCAAGTACTGCAACGAGTTGTGTTATAAAGCTCCATAGGTAGTATTTTTTGGCTTTCAATAGTTTGTTGGTTGTAGGTATCATTGAACACTGAGGATGATGTTCCCCCAAGGGGGAGGGCTTTGTAACAAACCTGGTAAAAAATTCATGTAAATAAATTTAATAAAGGCAAAAAACTACCAAGGTCATGGGACATATATTCCAAGATGAATGTCAGGAAAAACATCCTAGCGGGTGTTAATTTGGATTATTATTTCTAAGGAAAATGGAAAAGGCAATGACAAAGGATTTGGAAAGGCAAGAGGCATTAATTGTTAATTTATTTATGAAAATAATATAAATTGGGAGAAAAGGAAGGTGAAAGGTCATAGGTAGCAAGTGAGGAGGAAAAAAAAGGAAAATAATGGAAAATGAAGAAAATAGAGGACTCATGGATAAAAGGATTTTTAGGATCAGTTAGTGGCTTTTGTCAGTGTTACCATTTTGTCAGTTCAGTTTTGGTGCTCTATCTCTATTCTCTCTCTCTCTCTCTCACTCCTGGACACTTATAGTTTTCTTGGAGCACTTTAGCATTGGATCAAGGAAAGCAAAGGAAGGACCATGGAGGAAAAATCATAATCAAGCAGCTACAACGAGATTACTTGTAGGTATCTATTTGCATGTGTGATTTATTTGCTAGATTTGGCATGCATGGTACATGCATGTGTGTATTTGGTTCTCCATTTGTCATTGGCATGGGATTTTCCAGGTGTGACAATGTTCTTCATCCTTGCCTTTCCATTTACGAATAGCCATGGTATGATGGTTTCTCTTGTATTTGGTTGAGATGGATTTTCGGATGGTTTCAAAACTGAGTGAGGTGGTCTTTGAAAGAAATAACACATGACCTAAAAATACATGGACTGGAGAAGGTGTGATTGCCATAAAGCTATATTTTGTGTGCCTTTTTAGGCCTAGGAATCCTCAATCGATGAAAGGGGGGATATAAAGTAAATCCTAGAACATGTGTGCCCTCGAACAGGCCTAGGAATCCTCAACTGGGGAATGGAAGGATATACTTTAAATCTTGTAGGGTGGACTCTTGATTAGGCCTAGGAATCCTCGCCTGGTGAATGATGAGATATACAGTAAAGCCTAGAGGTGTCTGCCCTCTATCAGGCCTAGGAATCCTCGACTGGTGAATGGAGTGATAGATAGTAAACCTTGGAGGGTGGAGTCTCGATTAGGCCTAGGAATCCTCGATCGGTGAATGACGAGATATATGATAAAGCCTAAATACTAGGAGGTAGGAAAATTCCTCACGATATAGGTGGATAAATCTGGTGGCATCCATGCTTGTTTAGGGCATAGTGATTCGGTGGGGATTGCGATAAAGCCTAAGGAAACCTGGTTTGGTTTGGTTTTGAGTTCCACATTCAGGCTTGGAATATGGCATGGGGGTGATTGGATGAAATAAATATTGGGCTCATCTAATCTATGGTTGGGTGGTTAGTGGAAGTCCCATACCTAGTTTACTTTTGAATTCATTAATAAGAACTTATTATCCTTGGTATTTCATATGTAAATGTACTGCTTATATGTGGATTTGATGGTTTTTATATATTTTTATTTCTATTGATTATATGCTGGTTATGAGTATGTTTTATGACAAACTTGATGTATGGATCTCATCATGTTTTCATTAGTATACAAATGTACAATAAATATATTACCTAATATATGATAATGCAGTTGTTGTGATATGGCAACAATTCTTCTTTACTAATATCAGATAAGTATGAGACCCCTATGCTCAGATAATGTTGTTATGACATGTACATTGGCATATTTGTGACGTGTTTGATGAAATGCCTGTCATGGCTAGTAGGGGTCAGATCAAGTACTTGATTAAATATTTGCATTAGCATATTTGTTTCAATATTATTATTCATTTATGGAAGTTTCATTAAGTTTTTGGTAGTGGCCTGAGACGTAGGCCTGAAAAAGTGGCTCAGAATCCATGGTCGCTGGCACAAAACTACCTGGAAAAGTCCACAGTCGTTGGCATGCCTTGTTATGGGAGCGACTGGAAGGCCTCATTTTTATACATGGATTGTCATTGGAGTGGCTTACGCTCCAGATCAATGAAATGTCAAATTACCTCAGGGGTTGGTCAACTGGAATTTTTGGTTGGATCCTGAACGTTTTGTAGCATGTATGGAAGGTCATTTTGGTTTCATCATATCTATTCCACTTCCTTAACTATACCTGGGAAGTTGAATCACATCATATTATCCTCTTGTCACATGTTTATGTTTTTTTTTTATTAGGTTGGGAGGTAATCCAAGCCCTATGGTTCGGGGTTTGGAGGTCAAAGCGCCACAAGAGTTACTTGTGGGCTTGGAACCCAGGCTTGGGGTTTTTCACCCATCGTGTTTTGGGGAAATTCCATGGAGAAATTTGGACATGTGATAGGATGAGAGGATAGAGGGTGGAAAGGAGAATCCAACGCTTTGAGAATCATCGAATTCCGAGTTGTCCTTAGTGAGATATGAATTTTTGAAGTTATGGAGTGGGTTTTCATCATATGTGTCAAGTTTGGTTTGGGTTAAATAAGCCTCTTAACAGTTGGACAATCCCATAGAGGATGTTTTGAGGAGACCTTCTATTATGTATATATATAAGGTGATGGAGAAAATTTAATGGCATTCATGTGTGCAACACATCACAAACAAGGAAATTGTTGAGGAGAAGGGATACCTTTGTGGTAGCCGCAACAAGAAGGCAAGAATAACGAGGGAAAAAAGGACGGTTTAAGGGCCATTTTAGGGTGACCTAGTTTTTGTTAGGAGGGTCAAGGAGTTGTGATAGAAGGTTAAGGTACAGATGACTATTTGGGGGCCATTTGGAGGAAGTGAAAACCCTTGTGAAGGCTGTCGCAGGATAGAACAAACTTGTTGTACAATGTCGTAGTGTTTTAAGGGCAGGCCGAGGAGTTTTTGAGGGCTAGAATAGGCCAACATCAGAGAAAGGGGTCTAATATCCTCAAGTAAGGGCAACCACACTCCTAAAATTCAATTATGGGAAGAGTTTTAGGGCTGTTATGGGATTGAGTTTTGTGCCCTAAGCAGGCCTAGGTTGCAGCAGTGGAGCAGACCTCAAATAGTGAACAAAGGTATGCATTTTGGTGCATGTTTGTAGGTGTTGTATCCAAGTTTTGGATCATTTTTGGATTGATTTCATTGGAAACCTGTGGGAGCCAAGTTGAAGGCTTGATTTGGTGATCGAGAGCCTTCATAGGAGAATATATTGCAATGATTGGATTGGGTGTCATTGGTAGAGTGGAGGACAACAACGTGTTGGCTACCCAAATAAAATCTAGACAAGTGATCTTGAACTGATGAAGAGAGCTAAATATTGGGTGAATTTTTGTGCCTAAAGTGCATCACTTTGATGGACAAAATTGACTGCTAGATTGGAGGATTGGAGCTCAGGGATTGGCCAGCCTAGAGAGCAGATTGGATCAGCCTGTGTACATGCACCAGAAGTGACTTGCAGCAGTTTTAGGTGGTAGCCTTTCTGGATTCTGTATGTGTTGTATTTTGAAGGACTAAGGGGAAAATAGAGAGTAGTATGGAAGCGAAGGACTGATAGGGTAAGATACGACATAGATTCTTCACATCGTGATTTTCATTGAATTTGGCGTTCCATAGACCGTTGTATTATTCAGATTGGTTTAATATAATGAGGATTGGGTTGTACAATGTTGTACAATATTTGTTAAAAAAAATTTACGCTTGTGCATGTGTGATTTACTGCTTTATATTTTCCACTGTGAAAATTATTTCTTGTTAAGCTTCTTGGTTTGGTAGCATTAGAGATTCTAAGATTTTAACCTAGACCCAAGATCGTGGAAATTCAACAATTTACCCCAACAGACTAGTTAACTTGGGTGAATGTGGGATGAGGGTGTTACTTTGTGTTTATGGGTAATACATGTCCCATGGCCTTGGTATTATATTTTTTTACATGGATTTTTAACCAGGGGCTATTACAAAACCCTCCCCCTTGGGGGAACACCGTCCTCAGTTTTCAATGACACTTAAAACCAGTAAAACTGCTTAAAACAAAACATACTACCCATGGAGCTTTATAACATAGCTCGTTGCAGTATTTCCAATGAAATTTGTTGAAAACATGACAACATATTGTTTACTGGAGCTTTATAACACAACTCATTATGATATTTACAATTAAAAACCACATATACACATATACATTTGCTTCAACCAAAAAATAACCATAATGTCTATGGAGCTTTGTAAATATAGCTTGATACAATATTTACAATAATATACACATATGCACATTTTCTCAACCAACAAATAAAAGGATAATATGCCTACATCTGCAACAAGGAGTCTAGAGGCTCACACCTCCACCTTCAAAAGTAGTACCAGGGTTCACTTCCTTCCCAGGAAATCCATAATCCACTGCTAGAGCTAAATTCTGCATCCAATGTCCAATTCTACAATCCTCTGTTGATTTCCTATTAGGGAACAATTAATTGCTCATTTTTCTAGGGCACACTCCCAATGTGCATATGATTCCATCTGGAAATGCTACTGACCGAAAAAAATCCATCCCATGCCTTCCCTTCTCTGCTACACAGTCCCTCGGGTAATATGGTAACCCCCTTCCATGCATTCACACACCTTCCAAGTTCTGCAGGCATCCCCTTCTCTTCTACACAGTCCCTCGGGAGACTCGTCCCTTGGCAAGGCTTCCTCAAATCAGAAGGTCAAACAACCAAGGCATATACCTGCCTTAAAATAATCATACCATTCATACCATTCTCATGGAAATAAATGGACACTATTGAGTTCTATTGTCCCATGATTTCCCTGCTCCTGAATGCTCTACCAACATATTTTTTCCTGCTCTAATTCCTTTCACTACTACTGTTAATTATTGTAGTAAGTTTCAACCACCCAATTAAGCATTTTCATGCTTTCTTGTACCAAGCACATAACTTCCATTAGATTCAAAATAAATTGAAATAAATTCACATCATGCCTCATTAGTGGTCTATCAATGAGGTACACTTTCAATTCTGTTCATTTCCTCTCACAACAAGACAAACTAGTTGTTTGATCAAATCATCATGAATAAACATGTCACATCTAGTTATCTCAAAACACAACTATCATAATCAACATCATAGATCACATGTAACCATCATAAACTAGAATCATAGATCACATGCATAATTAAAATTGAAATAAAATACTGATACTTATCTTTTAATTGATCCTTAGCTTCTACCCCTATCCTTTGTGCTTTTCGTACGGACACTGGATCAGTTTCCACACCCGAAAAACACCTAGTGCCTTCTTCTAAACCACGTACACATACACATAGTGTGCATCACACACATACAACCAAAAACAACATATAAATCTATACAATACATGCACTTACACTTGACGTACAACACATACACCTACACCCGGTGTACAAACATAACACATACACTTGCATCTGATGTGTGACACAACACATACACCTACACCCACTGTAAAACACAACACAATACATACACCTACACCCTGTTTACAACAAAATAGATATACACACACAAAGTACGATGAAATGAATACACATGTCATGATACCACGACTACACAATTCACATACACAGTACCATACGTACACAAAATAACATGTATAACATGCACATAATACCACATGTACACAACACAGCATGTACAACATGCACACAATACCACATGTACAACATGTACATAGTACCACTTGTACACAACACCACATGTACACAACACCACCTGCACAATGTGTACACAACACTACCTTCACAATGTGTACACAACACCACATGTACATGACACACATGCACGACATGTACACAACACTATCTTCACAATGTGTACACAACACCACATGTACATGACACCACATGCACGACATGTACACAACACCACATGCACGACATGTACACAACACCACCTACACACAACACCCCATGTACACCATGTACACAACACCACATGCACAAAGCACCATATGTACAATCATACACACAACACCACATGCACATAGAACTATATGTACAACATGCACACCATGCCATATGTACACAACACCGCATATGCAACATGCACAAAGCACGATATGTACACAACACTGCATATGCAACATTCACAAAGCAAGATATGTACACAACACCACATATCCAACATGCACACAACACCATATGTACACAAAAATGCATATCCAGCATGCACACAACACCATTTGTACACATCACCGCATATCCAACATGCACGCAACACCATTTATACATATAATTACATAAACAACATGTACACAACATCATATGTACATAACATTGCATAAACATGTACACAATACCATTTGTACTTATCACTGCATAAAAAACATGTACACAACACCATATATACACAACACCGCATGCACACAACATCACAGGTACAACATGTACAACATGTACAACATATTCACAACAATAGTACCACACATCCAAAGACCATATTGTCTCTACCAAGAAGCCTTGCTTTCAATATCTTTCCACTATTCAAGCATGTTCTAGCATGACGCAGATTGTACTTCTTAAATTTCGCTGATGTATCCCTCAACATTACTTGTCCATAACATAAACATATACATAGTATAATCACCTAAAATCAATTCATATCCACATGATACTAACCTCATAAGTCTATCAGGGCTAATCTTCCCACTTGATTCCTTAAAATCCAGGAACCTCTTCATGCCATTCACCTGCATAATAAATCATTTCTCCACAAGAATGATCCTTGTCCCCTGTCATACGATGGCATGCATATATATATATATATATATAGACATCATCATAGTCATAATCACTACATAATTACCAGATACCATAAGGTTAAGGTTAAGAGAACTCCCTTTATCCATACACAACATTGAGAACAACAGTTACAAACATAGCCAAGGCATATGATACCTTAGATCCATTCACTTTACCTTTCCTATTAACTTTATCATAATCCTCCCGCCATCGTCCATTTACACCAATGGACCCAACCAATCCAACTAATTGTTATATTCTTGCCTTCAACTGCCCTTTATTCATGCACCACTCTTCATCTGAGTCTTATATTACTTGTTGGGTTTCATGCAACTCTTCCCGGACTCATGAACCTTCCTCTTCCCAACCAATTCCTAAGACCCCCAAAACATTAAAGACAAGAACAAGAAACAAAAAGAATAAAACCATAAAAAAACCAACGACAATACAACACAACAAACAAAGTGTCATAGCTATGCACTAGACATAGACAAAATTGCAATCAAGCGCAACAAATCACAAAAAACCAAAAGCAAAAGACTAGCAACAAACACCATGAATAAATCCCCATGGTTCCCAAGGAAAGAAACCATAGTCTTCTTCAAGAATTCATGGTATTCTTTTTCCATGCAATCTTTCCATCATACTGCCATAAACACATAACTGTTAGCGCATAAATAAATATAACAATATACCAATTAACTTACCTCGATGTGCCAAGCACGTTGCCTTGTAATTGGACACAACCGTGTCAACTCTCAAGTGACTCCAATTCCCTTGATGAATATAGATCTATATAAACACTAGATAATATCCCTGTCAAATACTTGTTCATGAATATCACACATATCCACATAATGTTAGGCGAAATCAAGGTTAAGAATACTTCTTGTATTCATGCAAAGCACTCATTCATTTGGAATTTTGGTTTCCAAACATAGCCAAAGGAATTCACATCCAATTCATTTATTTTACCTTTTACCTCTTTGCAATTGAGTCTTATTATGTCCTATCACATCTCCCAACTATTAGTTATATAAAAAAATCAATTGTTACCTTGTCATGGTAATACTAGGCACGTTGTCTTGCAACTGCTCACACATGTAATTCACACGTTCCAAAGATCAAGACTTTACATTTGTTAATTTGAGATCAAAATTTACTAAGGTTAACAATCATGTCACAATCAACTAATAGTCATGATTTATAATACTGCAACTAACACCCACTTACATTCAAGTACATTTCTGTTGTCTCAACACATATGTGTTAGCGCAACCATCTCAAAACAAGATCATTTCTTCATGCAATCTTATAGACACATAATCATATCATGCAAATAATAAAACATTCAAACAACAAATAGATGACATAATAGACACCAAATAAACGACATAATCAAACATTCAAGCACCAAGTAGATGACATAAGAAAAATCATACGTTAATGTATCTCAGGGGAGGCTATCTTGTCTGCACAGTCAATCTAGATTAGCACAATATAAATTCACAACATATCAACTCAAACATCAATAAGGTCATGTGGTCCATAAAAATAACTATATAACATGTTCACATCATAATCTCATAAACAATTGTCATGCAAGCATAATAATTAAATATGCACAGTTAGTCTAGATTAGTACAACATTATATCACAAATAGGTCCACTCATACCTGAATGTTCATAACCCTAACTATCTGCATAGGCCAATAAAAATTAAAACGATACATATAACATCAAGATCCTAATAAAATGACCATAATAACCATGCATATGACCACCATGCATTTAACAACAAGTTACTATCCTTCATGACTAATTGATGCATGTACATGTGATCACATTGATTAACTAACATCTATCATACATGTAACTGCCAAAAACATAGAATAACAAACATGCACATAACCTTAATTCTTATAGCAAGCATTAACCAACATACCTACATACCCAATATACAAACCTGTATGATGATATTTTCTTACCCCGAGGTCTAGCGATGCAACCTCACTCTAATGGTATGCGTCTGCTACTCTATCTCAGCCAACCCATCAACATCATAACATACCAAAAACATCATTATGGCATAAACTACATAATGAACACCACGATACATGTCTGACCTACCATACATACATAACCATAACCATGAAAATGCACGCATAACAACATATAGACACTGACATGCATAACAAATTCATATACACCTGACATGCATTCATGACAAGCACATCCAAACATCAACATCATCAACTTCTAAATGACAACATAACTACAACCATGAGCACCGTCATGCATAGAAAAAAAAGCACATAGACCACAAGCATAAGGAAACATATGCAACTGCAATTTACATATGACAACACACTCATTCGAGGAGAACGAAAACCATACATCACCCAAGGAGAAAAAAACCATACTCTGATACCACCCTCTCACATTTACCCAAGTTAACTGGTACGTTGGGGTAAACATGTGATGAGAGGCTACTATGATTTAATTCAACTCTCTAGGTAAATTTAAGGAAGTAGAACCGATATCAAAAAACTAAACTGACCTTCCACACAGGCTACAAAACCTTCAGGAGCCACCCAAACCTTCCAGGTGACCAACCCCTTAGGTAACACCCTCCTTCCACAATTACCTAAGTTAATCGGTCCACTGGGGTAAACATGTGACGAGAAGATAATATAATGCGATTACAATCCCCATGTACAATTAAGGAAGTGGAACCGATATGGTGAAACCAAACTGACCTTCCACACATGCTACAAAACCTTCAGGATCCAACCAACCCTTCTAGATGACTAACCCATGAGGTAACTTTACATTTCACTAATTTGGACCCTCAGTCACTCCCATGAAAATCCATGCATGTGAATGAGGCCTTCCAGTCGCTCCCATAATAAGGCATGCCAACAACTGTGGACTTTTCCAGGTAGTTCTGTGCCAACGAACCCGAATTCTGAGCTACTTTTTCATGCTTAGATCTCAGGACATTGCCCAAAAATTCGTGAAAATTCTAGAAATGAATAATAACATTGAAAGAAATATACTAATGTAAAATTTTATTCAAGTAATTGATCTGACCCCTACTATCCATGACAAGAATTTTGTCAAACATGTCACAAATATGTAATCTACAAGTCATAACAACATCTCTGAGCACACGGGTCTCATACTTATCTAAGATTCGTAAAGAAGCATTGTTGCCATATCAAAATAATTTCATTAGCATCTATTAGGCCATAGATTCATTGTACATTCATATACCAATCAAAACATGATGATATCCACACATTAAATCTATGATAAAACATACTCATAACCAACCTATAATCAACAAAATAAAAAGGATATCACAACCATCAAATACACATATAAGAAGTACATTTACACATTAAATACCAAGGAGAAGAAGCTATTATTATTGAATGCACAATCAAGTATGGGACTTCCATGAATCAACCGCCCATAGATTAGCTTAACCAAATCTTTCTTTCAACCAATCACCCCTGTGCCATATTCCAAGCATGAATGTGGGATTCAAAAACAAACCAAACCAGGTTTCCTCAGGCGTTACCACAATCTATACCAAATCACTAGGCCCTAAACAAGCATTGATTCCACTGGATTTATCCATGTACACCGTGAGGAATTTGCCTTCCTCCTAGTCTCTAGGATTTACCATATATCTCGCCATTCACCAGTTGAGGATTACTAGGCCTAATCGAGACTCCACCGTCTAGGATTTACCGTATATCATGCCATTCACCGGTTGAGGATTTCTAGGTCTGATCCAGGGAACACACCTCTAGAATTTAGCATATATCTAGCCATTCACCATTCTAGGATTCCTAGGCCTACCGAGGAACACAAAATTCAGCTTTACCGCAATGCCACCTTCTCTAGTCTAGGTATTCCTAGGCCATGTGTTATTTATTTCATATACCACCTCACTTAGTTTCAAAACCATACAGAAATATATATCAACCAAATACAAGAGAACCCATCATACCATGGCTATCCAGAAGTGGCTAGACAAGGTTGAATAACACTGCCACACATGGAAAATCCCATGCCAATGGCAACACGAGAACCAAATACACACATTCATGTACCATGCATGCCAAATCTAGCAAGGAAATCACTCATGAAAATTGATACCTGCAAGTAATCCCATTGTAGCTACTTGATCCTACTCTTCCTTCCTTTATCTTTGCTTCCCTTTGCCTTCTTGTTAATTCCTTTGCTTTGCTTGATCCAATGATGAATTGCTCCAAGAAAACTAAGTGCCCAAGAGTGTGTGAGAGAGAGAATAGAGAGAGAGTTCCAAAACTGAATTGACAAAAAGGTAACATTGACAAAAGCCACCAACTGATCCTCAGAAGCCTTTTTATTAATGACGCATCTAATTTTTTCAATTTTACTTTATTTTCCTCCTCACATGCAACCTATAACCTTTCACCTTCCTTTTCTCCTAACTCCATTATTTTCATAAATAAATTCCAATTAATGTCTCTTTCCTTTCCAAAGCCTTTTCCATTGCCTTTTCCAATTTTCTTTAGTCATAATAAACCAAATGAACACCCAAACCGGGATTTTTTTCCCAACATTCAGCTTGGAATACGTGTCCCATGACCTTGGTCTTGTTTTGTCTTTATTAACTTTAAATAAATGAATTTTTGACCAGGGATGTTACAACCCCCCCCCTTGGTGAAACACTGTCCTTAGTGTTAAGTTACACCTCCAACGAGCAAATTGCTGAAAACCAAAACATAATGCCTATGGAGCTTTATAGCAGAGCTCGTTGTGGCATTTATAATGGACAACCTGGTGAAACATGACAAACATATTTTTTACTGGATCTTTATAATAAAAATAATTATGGTATCTACAATAGCAATCACATATACACATGCACATTTGCTTCAACCAAAAAATAACCATATTGTCTATGGAGCTTTATAAATCTAGCTTGATACAATATTTACAAGAATATACACATAAACACATATGAACATTTTCTCAACCAAAAAATAAAAGGATATGATTCCCGCATCTGCAACAAGGGAAACCACAGGCTCACACCTCCACCCTCAAATTTAGTACCAGGATTCACCTCCTTCCCAGGAAGTCCAAAATCTACTACCAAAGTCAAAACTGTATCCAATGTCCAGTGCTATGATCATGTAATATTGTCCCCTCAATGAATAGTTATCGAATCATTGTTTCCGGGCACACTGGCAATGTGCATCTAATTCCATGCGGAAATGATAATGTCCAAAACAAATACATCCCCAACCTTCCCTTCTCTGCTACACATTTCCTTTTGAAATGCAATCACCCCTTTCTATGCAGTCACTCACCTTCCAAGTTCCTCAACTTCTTCTATCCCGGGTGATCCATTCCTTGGAAAGGCTTCCTCACATCGGAAGGTCAAACAACCAAGGAATATACCTATCTCAAAACCATCATACTGATCATAACATGCTTGTGGAAATTAATGGACACTATTGGGTACCAATGTCCCGCAATGGCCCTGCTCCTGAAGTGCTTCACCAACATACTTCTACCTACTTCAATTCTTTTTTTCTACTATTGCTAATTCTTGTAGTTAGTTTCAGCCACCCAATCGATCATTTTCATGCTCTCCTGTACCAAGCACATAATTTCCATTAGATTCAAAATAAATTGAAATAAATTCACATCATACCTCATTGGTGGTCTATCAATAAGGTACACCTGAAATTTTGTTTACTTCCCGTCACAACAAGTCAAACTAGTTGTTTGATGAAATCATCATGCATAAACATATCAGATATAGTTAGCTCAAAACTCAACCTTCATAAATCAAAATAATGAATCACATGTAACCATCATAAAATATAATCATAGATCACATGCAACCATCATAAATCAGAATCATAGATCACATGTGACCACCATAAATCAGAATCGTAGATCACATGCATAATAAAACTAAAATGAAATACTGATACTTAACCTTTAATCGGTCTTTAGCTTCTACCTTTATCATTTTTCCTTTCCATACACACCCAGATCGATTGCCACACCTGACAAATACATAGTGCCTTATCTTCAATCATGAACACATACACACACTATACATCACAACACATACAAACACACACGACATACATCACCATACAATACATACACCTATAACTAACATACAACACATACACCTACACCTGGCATACAACATGATGAGCTCCATCATTAGACATATTTTGAGGTGTTAATGGTCACCTTTTTTACTTCTTAAATCTCTTTTTCTTGCATTTTTCTTTTTATTTGGTTTTATGATGCTAGTATAGGTGGTGATTAAGGATAACATACTCTGAGTGCCTAATATGAGGTTGAGTCCAAAAAATCATGAGTAATTGGCATTATTTTTTAATATTTTATCACAAAGAATTGAAGGAGACAATAAGGAGAAATTATAGGAGGGTTGTTCACCCTCCTTAACTCTCGAAGGCAGCCAAAGGATCCCCAAGGATTCTCTCCAACAATTCAAATTCCAGAGGCAGCCAAGAAACTCAAAAACCAAAGTGCACTCAATCTATGTTTACTTGGAGTCAAATGGACTCAATCACTATTTTCAAGGGAGTTGTTGGTAGCTGCCCTATAGAATAAATAGAGCACAAATAGAGCTAGGAAGGATTCGATTCTATTGGGAAATTTTCTACAAGCTATTGAGCTTTTGATTATCGTACTCAGTGATTAAACTTTGAGAAATGTATGAGACTATTCTTTCATGGAATGATCAGACTAATTTAATTTTACTAATTTAAGTTTTAGAGAGCTAGGCATGTAGGTTAGGGCCCAATCCATGTGTCTCAGCCTCTCTATTGTACTCGTTCTTTGCTTTCTACCATTCAGTTAGTTCTTATTTTGATAATTTCATCGCTGCTTAGTTTTTTCTTTCAGTGTGCTGCTGTAGGTTTCATTTGCCTATGAGTAATAGAATAGAGGAGAAAACTATAAAATTTGTGGATCAAGACCTCCCTTCTCATCTCTGTCAATAGAGATCGAGGAGGGTGAACCTTCCCACAAACCCAAAAATTAATTTATGTTCACTATTTATGAGATTAGATTAGAGTTTCATTACCATTTTTAGCCTTCCTTTTGTAATGTATTTTCACGCATTTGTCTTTTTATTTGTGCATAAGTTAGCAGGGTTGATTGCAGGAATTAGTGTTAAAGCCCCACAGCAGCTCGGTGGTGCCTTACCGCTTCATTTTCCATCTCTGTCTCCACAACCTGAGCACTGTTGTTACACCCTCCATTCTCTCCTTTTCCTCTTCTTTGCAGGCTCTGCCCTTCTCATTCCCAAAAACACCTACAAATGCATTATAATTCGACCTCTGCCCTTGCTCCTCGAAAATCCCGCTACTGTACTTCGCTCTATTGCAAATTGCAAATCATCCTAGCCTTTGTTAATACTTTCCACTTCCAAGCTCGATTATGATAGTTCAAATAACCCTTCTGCCTGACCTTTGTCGATTATCACAAAAATATTCGAAAACCTTTGGAAACCAGCCTTTTCCCTTTTTCCTTTAAAATACTTACCGCAAATTGCTTGTTCCACTTGGTCTTCATTAACACTTACTACACCCAAACGTCGATTGCAACATTACTGTAGCACTCCACCATATCATCCCTATCGCAAATCACATTTCGCAGTTTCTATCCCCATTGCATATCACATTTCACTCCCACTTCGTTAACACTTACCACTCCCAACTGCCGATTGCGACATTACTGTAGCAGTCTGCCACGTCATCCCTATCGCAAATCGCATTTCACAGTCTCTATCCCCATCACATATTGCATTTAGCTCCCGCTCCTGAACAACACTTCCGCTACTCCTCCAGCTTTGTGGTCTTGCGATTGCGATATCGCATCACGCATATCGCACTTTCGTCACCCATCGTGCCTCGCACTTCGCACTTTCCTCCTGACTGCACTTCCACTTCTCCACCAACATTTCGATATCACATATAGCATATCACATTGCCACCCCCCTCTTAAAATTCCATCATCAAACTTTTAAAAGCCTCCCTATCCAAAGCATTTTTGTGATATTAAAATTTTTAATAAAGTTTTAAACCCCTTTTTCACTCCCCTAAGCCTTGTTTCATGTGGTTAAGCCCTCCATTAGCACCTTTACCACTTTCTTCTCCAAAGTAGAAGAAAAACCTCTTCAAATTAGAATTAGGTCATGAATAGCTGCATAGATAGAAGAATTATATATAGAGCACAAGATAAGTAGGGTGTGTTTAGCCAATTGGCCAAGTTAAGTGTGGTTAAGAATTAGTTTCCCTTCTACCATTTCCTTTTTGTAAATTAAATTAGTTTCATTTCTGTCATTTCCTTTCTGAAAATTAAATTAGTTTCATTTACATCATTTCATTTCTACAAATTAAATTAGTTTCATTTCCATCATTTCCTTTCTGCAGGTTAAATTAGTTTCATTTCCTTCATTTCCTTTCTGCAAATTAAATTAGTTTCATTTCTGTCATTTCCTTCCAGCATTTACTTTCCAGTTCTTATCATAAATAGCACCCCTTCGTAAAGCATAAGAGGATGACATGAGAAAAATGCATCTGCTGTGTATATAGCATTGTCACCTCCAATTTTGTATGAACCACGAGTTGATAAAGTAAAGTAGGGCATCCCCTGGGAGTTGCAACACTCTTGGTGCAATACCAGGGCTCACCACTTTTTGGCATCGTTTCCGGGGAGGTGTCTAGGAGATGCTTTGATTATTTTTTATCATTATTTTATGCTTTCCTTTTTCATGTTGTTTCTGAAATATTGAAAAATACAGAAAATATCTATTTTTCATGCCTCGTAGGAGTAGGAATACTCAAAGACAAATCTTACCTAAAACCCCCACATCACCTCCTATCCACCCTTCACTCTTCTTCAGTAGCAGTGAGATTTAAATTCCTATATGAGAGCCTTATGAATACTCTGAGGAACCTATTGGGGAAGAATAAGAACACCTTGGTCCAACTGAGGGACTTGCTTCACCTATAATAACCATGGTTGGGATCTAGAGAGCCTTTCCCATAAGAGAGGCAGATGGGGAAACTAAGATGAAAAACATTAGCCCCTCAGCTCTTCCACACTTCCATGGACTTACCTTTGAGGATATTGACACATTCATGTTTGAATTTGCTGCTACCTATAGGACTTATGACTACACCTATGATGATTATAAGTTGAAGCTATTCCCATCCACCCTTAAGGATGCAACCTTGCGCTGGTTCATGGGTCTGCCTGGGGAAAACATCACCACCTGGGCACAGATGCAAGAGACCTTCAACAACAAGTTCAGAGGCTACTGTAGGTCCAAGGAATCTAAGAATTTGATATTTAGGATGAATCTAGGGCCTAAAAAATCCCTAAAGGACAATGAAGAGAGATTTCAATTAAAATATAAGAGAGCCAACTGTACTCTTGATCCTGCATCACTTAAACTTGTACTTCGAGCGATCAGATAAGAGATGATAGAAACATTAAATATGCTATCAAGAGGAGATATTTTCCAACTGCCTTATGAAAAAATCAAAGCTGTCTTCCAAAACCATTCTAGGGCATTTAAGAAGATGGGAAAAGCTGACCAAAACACATCCAATACCCCTTCCTCTTCCACCTCCATAAAAATGAGATTAGAAACATGCTAGAGGACTTCAAGAGTGACATGCTACACACCCTTTCTTTTCAAATGGACATAATGCATGTCATAAGGAAGAAAGAGGAAGGAGAGAGAGCCCTAGCGATATTTTGTCCTAGATTTACCCAAAAGAACCCAAGAAATTAATGTCCATTGAATTTCATGGAGGTTTTCTTAGTCTGTGAGGAGAATCATGCCACATACAAGTGTCCCTCCTTACCTAGACTTAAGGTTATATATCAAGGTGGGGAAGAAATTCTAGAGCAACTCTGTTTCATCAACCAGAGAAAGCCTCAAGGCCCTCGACCATATCAACAAGGTATGCAAGGTGCACCTTACTCTTACTATTACAACATTCAGAGTGCACCCATGCTACCTTGGTACACTCCCACTCCTCCATCCTAGTCTACACCTCCTACTTGGCCTTGCAACCGTCCATATCATCCTCAGCCGGTGAATCAACCATTTCAACAGTATGTTCCACAAAAAATTTAGTGAAACAATCCATCCCAAGGGTGGAGGCCTAAACACAACCAACCACCTGATCTAATGCCTCCACCCCAACCTAAACCTCAACGTACTCATGATGCTCCACCTAGGCTACCTTAAATACCTGCATAGTCCAATCTGAACCTAAACAATAGACAGGCACAATAAGCTCCCAGTGGAGAAACATCCTATCCAGCTTATGTTGTGGAGATACAGGAGGTTAATCTCTGGTTAGGAAGAGTACTCCCAGAAAACCATCCTCCATCTCCATATGTAGAGGTTGAGGAGGAAAAGGAAAAAGGTAGCACTCAGATCCAACAACCTCCTTTTCCTGAGCACTTAATCCACCCTAGTCAGCACATCCTAGAGGAGATTGAATTCTTGGAAGAACTGGAAAATTTGTGTGTAAAGATACCACTTCTCCAGGCCATTAAGGATGTCCCTATGTACAATAGGCTCATCAAAGAAAAGTGTTTCAAGAAACTTGGGAGAAGGAAGAGATATACCCCCACCATCAATGTGGTAGGACAATTGTTTGACCTAATGCTGGGAAGGGAGATATTTCCAAAGTACCTGGACCTTGGTAGTCCAGTTGTTGATGTGCACATAGATGGTTCCATAGTCCCCAACACTCTGATTGATCTATGGGCTTCCATTAATGTCATGACCAAGGAAAATATGTTGAAACTTAATCTCCAAGGGACTTTAAGGAAAACCACAATAGTTCTGCAACTTGCAGATCGGTGCATAGTAACTCTAGAAGGAATTGTTGAGGATGTTATGGTTAGCATTGACTCTTGGGAGTATCCTACATATTTCCTAGTCTTACAACCAAAAACCAAGTTTAATGGTTATCCTCTCATATTAGGGATACCTTGGTTAGCCACTATATATGCTTATATTAGCTGTCGGGCTAGAAGCATGACTATCAAAAATGGGCATTTGTCCAAACATCTAGTATTATATCCTCCAACCCAGCCTTCCATTGATCATGATATACCTATATTCTTGGAGGATGAAGAATATGAGTTATATAAAACTGCCCCTATGTGTACCATAGATGTTATTCTTAGAGGGGGGCAGCTCAAATGAAGATGAACTCATCGACCATGCCATTCAAAACCAATCCTCCACTATCATTCCTCTTGAAACCTTAGTCAAATAGTATGCAAGCCAACCTTGGATGGAAGTGCACTCAATTGATTCAACCTCCAAAACCAACAAGGCTATTGAGTTTGTCCCATCCAGATCTCTAGAAATCAACCCATAACTCTCGAATGAAGAAGAGAGGCATCTATGCCATATTTTGAAAGAAAATCTAGATGCATTTGCATGGGATTACAAGGACATGAAAGGGGTGCATCCTTCAGTATGAAGACATCATATTTACATCAAAGAAGGATGCAAGCCTGTGAGACAACCCCAAATAAGGATGAACCCGACTCTGAAGGACATAGTCAAAGAAGAGCTATAGAAACTATTGGATGCAGCATTCATATATCCTATATCCAACAGTAAGTGGGTATATCCTCTTGTCCTAGTCCCAAAGAATAATAGGAAGTGGTTAATTTGTGTTGATTATCAAGAAATTAACAAAGCCACCAAGAAATACCATTTCCCTTTGCCCTTTATAGACCAAGTCCTAGATGGCCTTGCAGGGAATAAGTTATTTTCCTTATTAGATGGGTTCAGTGGTTAAAATCAGATTCAAATCAACCCTGAAGACCAGGATAAGACTACTTTTACCTGCCCTTGGCACACCTTCGCTTATCGAGTCCCACCCTTTGGGTTGTGCAATTCCCCAACCACCTTCCAAAGAGCTGTCCTGAGAAATGTTTCCGAGTTATTGCATGTCGTTGTTGAAATCTACATGCATGATTTCACACCATATGGGGATGAGTTCCAGGAAGCTCTCTCCAATTTGGGTAAAGTAATAAGAAGGTGCATTGAGATGCATCTCTCCCTGAGCCCAGAAAAGTGAAAATTACTGAAGAAAGCAGGAGTTGTGTTAGGACACACCATATCCTAGGCAAGAATACAAGTAGACCTGAACAAAATCAATATCATCAAAAGGGTTCATGCTCCTCAAAAGCATAAATATGTCAAGAGTTTCTTAGGCTTAATTGGTTACTATAGAAGGTTTATCAAAGATTTCAGCAAGATGGCTTCTCCATTATTTGGGTTATTAGCCAAGGATTATGAGTTTATTTGGTTTGGTCCTTGTCAAGAGGCTTTTGAGATCATTAAGGAAAAGTTGACTACTGCCCCCATCCTTCAAGGTCCAAATTGGACTCTGCCTTTCCACATCCACACTGATGCATCTGATTAAGCTATAGGGGTGACATTAGGACAATTAGAGGACACAATCCCTTATGCCATCTATTTCATTAGCAAGAACTTGTGTAAGGTCGAGATGAATTATACTGTTATTGAGAAGGAGATGTTAGCCATTGTCCATGATTTGAAAAAAATCAAACATTATGTAACTGGATATCAGACCTTTGTTCACACTGACAATGCAACCATCAATTATTTAATCAACAAACTAGATGTTAATGCTAGGATAATTAGATGGTTGTTACTTTTACAACAATTTGATTTGACTATTGTTGATAAACCTCGAAAGGAGAATGTTGTTGCAGATTTTTTGTCTAGGTTATTCTCCATGCAGGTGAAGAAGGAATGGTGGATGAACAACTGCCATATGAGCATCTCTTTTCTATATCAACACTCTCACCATGGTTTTCTGATATAGCCAACTACTTGGTTGTTGGGAAACTCCCTCCTAATCTTCCATTCAGAATCATTAGAAAAAGTTCCCCTTTCACATGGAAAGTATGTTCAAGCTAGGCCTTGATCAAATCCTCAGGAGATGTGTGAGGGACGAAGAATATTTTGATATCCTCTCTGCATGTCATGACGACCCATGTGGATTCCACTTTGCTGCAAAGAAAACTGCTTAGAAAGTTTTGCAGACAGGATACTATTGTCATACCCTTCACCAAGATTCCAGAGGATACACCAGCAGGTGTGACTAGTGCCAAAGGATGGGGAAACCCACACAAAGGGATGAGATGCCTTTGCACCCTCAGGTGGCTCTTGAGCCATTTGAAAAGTGGGGCATAGACTTTGTTGGACCTATCGATCCACCATTCAGAAAAAAGAAGTATATCATAGTCTACACTGATTACCTAAAAAAGTGTGCTGAAAAAAAAAGCAGTGAAGGTGGAAACGAGGAGAAAGTAGCAGAATTTATGAGGGAGAATGTGTTTTAAAAGTTTGGATACCCCAGAGAAATAGTCACTAATCAGGGAGCACAATTCACTTCTCACCTCAATGAAAATATTTTTAGGAGGCACAAGATTAAGCATAGAACTTCTACTGCCTATCACCCTAAGGCGAATGGCCAAGTAGAAGTAACTAATAGAGATTTAGATAGCATCCTCAACAAGGTTGTGAGCAACAACATAAAATATTGGGCAAACAGATTGGTAGAAGCTACTCGGGCTTACAACACTACTTGGAAGACAACAATAGTATTCACTCCCTATGAACTAGTCTATGGTAAGAAAGCTCTATTTTTAGTTGAGTTTGAATTCAATACTTTAAGAATGGCAGCTGAATTAAATCTAGATCTATCAAATGCCCAAAAAGAGAGGTTGCTACAACTAAATGGATTGGATGAGTTCATGATGCAAGCACTCCTTCACACATAGGTAATTCAGCTGCAAAGGAAGGTATGGCATTAAAAGAACGTTAAGGAGAGGGCCTTCCAAGAATGATATTGGGTGATGTTGTATGATTCAAGGTTTAATTACTTGAAGGGAAAATTGATGACAAGATGGCTCAAACCATACACAGTGGAAAAATGTTTTGACAATGACGCAGTTGAAATCAGGACCATAGATGAGGAAGGAATCCCCTTGCTTGTTAATGGTCATAGATTTAATATTTACAAGAATCCCTTATCCAGGGAAGAGTTCATAAATTCAATAAGTTGAGAGGTGTATGTAATGGGAAAATCCATAGTTTCCAAAACCTCCTAAGAAAAAAAAAAAGAGAAAAAAGAATAAAGATCCACGGGTGAAAACCTCTTTGAGGCACTTAAGAAGGCAAGCTTGTGGGTTGAAAACCTCTATGGAGGCAACCCTCTTGATTTAACAAAAGAATAATAAGAAGAAATAAATACATCTGCATCTGTGCGTTTTCTATGTCTGCTATTTTGTAGGATATTAATGGTTTCTGGAAACACAAGGAAGTAGCCATCTTCTTCTCTCCCCTTCTATTTTACCATCCATCCAATCATTCACTCCATTCATTTCCATAACTCTTTTCATCACCTCCATACACCATATTCCTCCATTCCTGAGCACAACGTAGCAAAAGAAAGCAAGCCACAAACTGCTACAAACATCGGGAAGTTCCTTAAAAAAAAATTTTCATGGAATGCAAAGAAGAATAAGAAGGAAAGCTGCATAAAAGAATCCAGGAGAATTATAATGCCACCCATGGCATCTTAAGCACCCCACGCAAAATCTACAACAGGAAGAAACAAAAAGAAAAGATCAACAACTCACTTAGAAAACAAGAAAGTAGTGAAGAACGAAGCATCTAAAAATCTTGTCTCCTCAACCCAGCTCCTGCAAACACCTTGAAAACAACAGGTAAGCTCAGGTATAGCCTTTCACCCCTCGCTATGCATTCATAATATCCAGTAATAATTAAATGCAAAGATTTGGAATTTAGAAGGTAGAAAGGTGGCCAGTTAGCTTGGCCACCTCCATGAAGTATGACTGGGGAGAACTGCAAGTTCACACCAATTGGGCATGAAAAAAATTAAATCAATTGGAGTAGAGGAGAATGGGATGAGGAAACACGCATTCATCATGAATTAACAGAGATAAGGGAACAAATGTCTCTAACGGAAACTGGATTTGAGCTCGAGTTACATAAGCACTCCAAAATTAGCTGCGCAGTCCAAGCAAAAGAGATCCCATCTCATCCAAACCAGTGAATTGATAATTTTTGAGGGAAAGAGACCGAAGAGAGCCTGCAACAAAAAAATATTGAGTTTGGGCCGAGTATTTGAACAACATGCAGTAGCAGCAGCAACAGAACAACATCACCAACATTCGGGCTAGCTTCCGAAGTATACCACTTATCAGATACAGTAGCAAGGGACCAAGGGGAGATTTTATAACAACCTAAACAAGGCAGAATTATACTCCTAGCCTTAGAAAAAAAGGAGAAGAAGAGCCAAAAGAATAACTAGAAGAAGAATAACCTGAAGAGAAATATAATAAATGGAAATGGAAACATAAGTCTTAAAAGTATCAGAAAGTGAGGAAGAAGAAGACTCACAACGCAACCCAACATCCCCACAAAACCAAATGGAAGTTGCCACCTTAGCTTCTTTGAGCACAAAGAGAAAAAGGCAAACCTCTATGTATTTCAGAACTAAAAAGAGTCAGAGGGTAAGTTATAAAGAGCCAAAAACTCCTCCCAAGAGCCCCATAATCATTGAAGAATTACCAAGGGAGGAGGAAAGAATAAGAGAGACAGTTCATAAGGAGCAGTTGCAGATGTCACAGAAAGAGAATATAGCACTAAAGGAGAAATTGCAGCAAAAAGTGCAACAAGTAGCCACCATGGAAGACTTGTGCATAGAACCCCTTTAGCACAGATTCACTACCGACTCATATGCTATGTACATGAAGGAGAAATGGCTCCTATTTAAAATAAAAACTCTAGCCTCCCAAGGATCCCTACCTTTCCAATATTGTAGGAAATTCATGGATTTATATAAGAAAGATAACATGGCTTATCAGAAAAAGATGGCAGATCATTTTATGTGCACAACCTCATGGTGACAAATATGAATACTTGGGACCCCAATTCTACAATGGGGGATATGCATTTTACGGCTCTAGTATCTTGGATGATGAATGAGGACACTAGAGAAAAAGAGATATGGAGGGTCATGAGAAGAAGAAATAGAGAACCTTTACATATCATACCAGAATGGTTCAGCCCAAGAGGAGTCACCCTTAACCATCGAGAGATTGAAAGGGACCCTTCACTAGTTGAAATCTACCTCCAGACTCAAACACACGTAATAGGCCACTTTGATGATGTTTCTAGGAATATAGAAGATGAGTGCATTATGGCCAACCAGAGGAGATGGAAAAACCTCCCTCAAAGCCTCAAGAATGAAGAGTACCATACTCTAGAAATATTGAGGGGTGCCTTGGAAAGGGAACCATTACACAAGAGGGCCATGCGGCCAAGAAGATCCAATGGCTTGGTCTCAAGCTCAGTCCACCTTTGCTGATTGGGCTGAATGATGAAAGTGACACATATGCACAAGATAGAGAATCGAATAATGCAAAAAAGAGTAATGGGTTTTACCCCCCTGAGGAGGCTCCCACACTTCTTCCTCAGGAAGTCAGGGGGGCTGTCAAAGCCTTGAAAAATGCAGGAGGAGGATTAGTTTCTCAGAGGATGAGCAACCGTTCAGTAGGGGGGTGATGATGAGCTCCATCATTAGACATATTTGAAGGGGTTAATGGTCACCTATTTTCCTTGTTAAATCTATTTTTCTTTCATTTTGTTGTTATTTGGTTTTATGATGCTAGTATAGGTGTTGATTAAGGATAACATACTCTGAGTGCCTAACATGAGGTTGAGTGCAGAAAATCTTGAGTAATTGGCATTATTTCTGAAGATGTTATCATAAATAATTGAAGGAGACAACAAGGAGATATTATAGGAGGGTTTTCCACCGTCCTTAACTCTTGAAGGCAGCCAAAGGATCCCCAAGTATTCTCTCCAACAATTCAAATTCTAGAGGTAGCCAAGAAACTCAAAGACCAAAGTGAACTCAATCTATGTTTACTTGGAGTCAAGTGGAATCAATCACTATTTTCAAGGGAGTTGTTGGTAGCCACCCTATAGAATAAATAGAGCAAATCTAGAGCTAGAGCTACGAAGGATTCGATTCTATTGGAAACTTTGTTGCAAGCTATTGAGCTTTTGATTATTGTACTCAGTGATTAAACTTTGAGAAATGTACAAGACTATTCTTTCATGAAATGAGCAGACTAATTTCATTTTACTGATTTAAGTTTTAGAGAGCTAGGCATGTCGGTTAGGGCCCAATCCATCTGCCTCAGCCTCTCTGTTGTACTTTTTCTTTGCTTTCTGCCATTCAGTTAGTTCTACTTCTAATAGTTTCATCGTTGCTTAGTTTTTGCTTTCAATGTGCTGTTGTAGGTTTCATTTGCCTATGAGTAATAGAATAGAGGGGAAAAATCTAAAAGTTGTGGATCAAGACCTCCCTTCTCATCTTTGTCAATAGAGCTCGAGGAGGGTGAACCTTCCCACAGACCCAAAAATTAATTTATGTTCATTGTTTCTGAGATTAGAGTAGAGTTTCATTACCATTTTCAACCTTCCTTTTGTATTGTATTTTCATGCATTTGTCTGTTTCTTTGTGCATAAGTTAGCAGGGTTGATTGCAGGAATTAGTGTTAAATCCCCATAGCAGCTTCGTGGTGCCTTCCCGCTTCATTTTCCATCTCTGTCTTCACATCCTGATCACTGTTGTTACGCCCTCCATTCCCTCCTTTTCCTCTTCTTTGCAGTCGCTTCCCTTCTCATTCCCAAAAACACTCACAAATGCATTAAAATTCGACCTCTGCCCTTGCTCCTCGAAACTCCTGCTACCGTACTTCCCTCTATAGAAAATCAAAAATCGTCTTGGCCTTCGTTAATACTTTCCACTTCTGAGATTCGATTGCGATAGTTCATATAACCCTTCCGCCTTACCTTTTTCGATTATCACAAAAATATTCGAAAACCTTTGGAAATCGACCTTTTCCCTTTTTCCTTTAAAAGACTTACCGCAAATTTCAAATCTCTTGTTCCACTTGGTCTTTGTTAACACTTACCACTCCCAACCAATGATTGTGAATTATTGTAGCACTCTACCACATCATCCCTATCGCAAATCCCATTTCGCAGTTTCTATCCCCATCGCATATCGCATTTCGCTCTCGCTTCCTTAACACTTACTGCTCCCAACCACTGATAGCGAAATTACTACAGCACTCCACCAGATCATCCCTATCGCAAATCTCATTTCACGGTTTCTATCCCCATCGCATATCGCATTTCGCTCCCGTTCTCGAACAACAATTCCGCTAATTCTTCCGCCACCCATCGCACCTCGCATATCACATTTCCTTCACTCGTCGCACCTCACACTTCACACTTTCCTACCGACTGCTCTTCCACTTATCCACCAGCATTGCGATATTGCGATATTGCATATATTATATACATTTCCACCCCCCTCTTAGAAATCCGACATCGCACTTTTAAAAGCCTCCCTCTCCAAATAATTTTTGCGATATTAAAAGTTTTAATAAAATTTTAAACCCTTTTTTCACTTCCCTAAGCCTTGTTTCATGTGGTTAAGCCCTCCATTATCACATTTACCCCTTTCTTCTTCAAACTGCAAGAAACACCTCTTCAAATTAGAATTAGGTCATGAATAGCTTCATAGATAGAAGCCTTATAGATGAGCACAAGATAAGTAGGGTGTGTTTAGCCGATTGGCCAAGTTAAGTGCGGTTTAGAATTAGTTTCCCTTCTGCCATTTCCTTTTTGTAAATCAAATTAGTTTCATTTTCGTCATTTCTTGTCTGAAAATTAAATTAGTTTCATTTCTGTCATTTCCTTTATGTAAATTAAATTAGTTTCATTTCCGTCATTTCCTTTCTACAAATTAAATTAGTTTTATTTCCTTCATTTCCTTTTGCAAATTAAATTAGTTTCATTTTTGTCATTTCCTTTCTACAAATTAAATTAGTTTCATTTCTGTCATTTCCTTCGAGTAATTTACTTTCCAGTTCTTATTATAGTTTAAGAAATAACACCTTTTTGTAAAGAATTATTGGATGACATGAGAAAAATGCATCTGCTATGTATATAACATTGTCACCTCCATGTTCGTATGAACCTCGGGTTAATAAAGTAAAGTAGGGCAGCCCCTAGGAGTTGCAGAAGTTTTGGTGCAATACCAGGGCTCACCACAACACGTACACCTACACCTGACATACAACACATACACCTACACCTGACATGCAACACATACACCTACACCTGACATACAACACATACACCTACACTCGGTGTA
The DNA here is from genome assembly GCA_034641835.2 of Pinus albicaulis. Classification (NCBI taxonomy): domain Eukaryota; kingdom Viridiplantae; phylum Streptophyta; class Pinopsida; order Pinales; family Pinaceae; genus Pinus; species Pinus albicaulis. Next base: position 369,271,699 of record CM076572.1, read on the forward strand.
ACAACCCTGGTAAAAAATTCATGTAAGTAAAGTTAATAAAGGAAAACAAGAACAAGGTCATGGGACACGTATTCCAAGATGAAAGTTGGTAAAAACATCCTAATGTGGGTGTTCATTTGGTTTATTATAGCTAAAGGGAATTGGAAAAGGCAATGGAAAAGGCTTTGGAAAGGCAAGAACATTAATTAGCATTTATTTATGAAATAATGGAAATTAGAAGAAAAGGAAGGTGAAAGGTCACATGTGGCATGTGAGGAGGAAAATGAAGGAAAATACTGGAAAATTGAAGAAATTAGAGGCCTCATTAATAAAAAGGCTTATGAGGATAATTTGGTGGCTTTTGTCAGTGTTACCCTTTTTTCAATTCAGTTTTGGAGCTCTCTCTCTATTCTCTCTCTCTCACATTCTTGGACACTTAGAGTTTTCTTGGATCACTTTAGCATTGGATAAAGGAAAGCAAAGGAAGGACCAAGAAGGTAAAGGGTAACAAAGATCAAGAAAGGAAGAGCAAGATCAATCAACTACAATGGGATTACTTGCATGTATCTATTTGCATGCGTGATTACCTTGGTATATTTGGCATGCATGGTACATGCATGTGTGTATTTGGTTCTCATGTTGTCATTGGCATGGGATTCTCCAGATGTGACAGTGTTCTTCAGCCTTTCATTTCCATTTACGGATAACCATGGTATGATGGGTTCTCTTGTATTTGGTTGAGCTGGATTACCAGATGGTTTTAAAACTGAGTGAGGTGGTCTATGAAAGAAGGAACGCATGACCTATGAATCCCTGTACTGGAGAAGGTGATATTGCACTAATGCCATATTTTTTGTTCTCAGTAGGCCTAGGAATCCTCGACCATTGAATGGAGGGATATATGGTAAATCCTAGGGTTGTGTGTCCTCAATCAAACCTAGGAATCCTTGACAGGCGAATGGCTGGATATACGGTAAATCAGGGAGGGTGGAGTCTTGATTAATCCTAGGAATCCTCAACTAGTGAATGGTGGGATATACGGTAAAGCCTAGAGACTAGGAGGTAGGAAAATTCCTCATGGTGTAGGTGGAGAAATTTGGTGGCATCCATGCTTTTTTAGGGCCTAATGATCCGATGGGGATTTCAGTAAATCTTGAGGAAAATTGGTTTGGTTTGGTTTTGAGTCCCACATTCTTGCTTGGAATATGGAACAAGGGTGATTGGGTGAAAGAAATATTTGGTTTAGCCAATATATGGTTGGTTGGTTCATGGAAGTCCCATATGTGGTTTGCTTTTGCATTCATTAATAAGGGTTTTTTCTCCTCATTATTTCATGTGTAAATATACTAGTTATATGTGGATTTAATGGTTATTATATCCTTGTTATTTCTGTTGATTATATGTTGGTTATGAGTATGTTTTATCACATATTGGATATATGGATCTCATCATGTTTTGATTAGTATATGAATGTAAAATTAATCTATGACCTAATAGATGATAATGTAGCTATTGTGATATGGAAAAAAAGCTTCTTTACGAATCTCATATAAGTAGGAGACCCCTATGTTGAGATATGTCGTTATGGCATGTAAATTACATATTCCTATCATGTTTGAAAAAAATTCTGTCATGGATAGTAGGTTTCAGATCAATTAATTGAATCAATGTTTGCATTAGTATCTTTGTTTCAATGTTATTATTCATTTCTGGAAGTTCCATGAATTTCTGGGCAGTGGCCTGAGACCTAGGCCTAAAAAAGTGGCTCAGAATCTGGGGTGGTTGGCACATAAATACCTGGAAAAGTCCAAATTCGCTGGCATGCCTTGTTGTGGGGGCCACTATAAAGCCTTTGTTGCATGCATGGATTTTGATGGTAGTAGATGAGGGTCTAGATCAAGTAAATGTTAAGTTACCTCAGGGGCTGGTCACCTTGAAGGGTTAGTTGGCTCCTGAAGGTTCTGTAGTATGTGTGGAAGGAAGGTTTGGTTTTGTCATATTGGTTCCACTTCCTTAACTATACCTGGGGAGTTGAATTGCATCATAGTATCCTCTCGTCACATGTTTACCCCAACAGATTAGTTAACTTGGGTAAATGTGGGAGAATGGTGTTATAGGGTGGTATCATAGCATGGTTCACCCCTTGGACTGGATGGGCGGAATGATTTTGTCATGCATGCATGTAGGTTGTATATATGCATGTTATGTATCCATGGTGATGGTCATTTTTATCATTGTGTTGACATGTGGAAGTTTCTAATGTTGTTGTTGGGATGTGTTCGTCATGAATGCAGGTATGTTGGTTAATGATTGTTATATAAATTAGGGTTATATACATGTCTGTCATTCTATTGTTGTTGTGGTTACATGCATGATAGATTCTAGTTGATCAATGTAGTCATATGCACAGGTGTTAGATAGTCATGACTGATAGTAACCTATTATTGTATGCATTGTGGTCATATGCCTGATGATTATGGTCATTGCAACTGAGGTATTTATGTTATTATGTTTTGTGATAATTTGGATTGACTTATGCAGGTGATTATGGTTATGACATTCAGGTATGGGTTAATATATTTGTGATATTATGTCATACTAATCTAGAACGTTTGTGCAAATGGGATTGTTATGCATGAATGTCAATTGTTTATGAGTATATGATGTGAACATGTTAGCTAGTTACTGTTATGGATATCATGAGCTTATTTATATTTGAGTTGATATGTTGTGAAGTTATGTCATGCTAATATAGACTGATTATGCACACGTGTTACTCTTCTCTGAGATATATTAAGGTGCGAGATTGCTTATGTTATTTACTTGGTGTTGGAATGTGTGATTATGTCGTATATTTAGTGTTTGAGTTTTTGGTGTCTATTATGTCATCTATCTATTGTTTGAATTTTTTATTAGTTGCATGACATGAGTATGTGTCTATAATATCTTGTTTTAGGTTGGGTGTACTAACACATGTACTGAGATAGTTGATATGTACTTGAGTGTAAGTGGGTGCTAGTTTTAGTATTATGATTAACGACTATTAATCGACTGTTGATTATGACATGGTTATTAGTCTTGGTAAAGGTTGATTTCATATTAATGGATATGATGTCTTGATATTTGGAATATGTGATATACATGTGTGAGAAGTTTTAGGAAAACATGCTTGGTATTAGCATGACAAGGTAACAATTGGTTTGTTTATATAACTAATAGTCGGTTGATGTGATAGTGCATAATAAGACTCAATTGTAGCAAGGAAAAAGGTAAAAGAAAGGAATTGGGTGAGAATTCCTTTGGCTATGTTTGGAAACCACGATTCCAAACAAATGAGTGCTTCGCATCAATATATGAAGTCTTCTTAACCTTGATTTCGTCTGACATTATGTGGATATGTGTTATATTCATGAACATGTGTTTGAAAGGTATATTAGCTAGTTTCCACTTATATCTATATTCATCAAGGCATTGGATTTCCTTGAAGATATGATATATGTATGTGTTTGGTTACAAGGAAGCGTGATTGACACAACAAGGCGAGATAACTGGTATATTGTTATATTTGTTTATACACTGAAAATTGTGTGTTTATGGAAGTATGATACATGGAATTTCATGGAAAAGAGATTTCCATGAAATCTTGAAGAAGGCTCAGGTTGAGCTTTCCCCTGGAAGCTTGGGAACCCATGGGGATTGCCACCCTTCTCCCACATTTACCATAGGACTTGGTGTTTGTTGGGTGCTATTTTCCTTCATTTTCCTCCTCACATGCAATTTAATCGGTTAAATTGGGTAAATGTGGGAGGAGGGTGTAACAACCCTGGTCAAAATATCATATAAAAGGCTTGGGAACCCAATGGGGATTTCTCTTAACCTAGACCTTATGATATATGGTAATTATGTGGTGATCATAATTATGCTAATGATTACTGTATATGTATGTATGTATGTCGTTGTTTGACAAGGTTGTCAGAGATCGTGATTGTTTTATGTTGATGTTTATATGTATGTATGGATGTAATTGTCCAAAAGGGTCGCTAGGAATCATTCTTATGGAAGAATGATTGCTTATGAAGGTGAATGGTATGAAGAGGTTCCTGGTTTATGAGGAATCAAGTGTGAAGAGTAACCCTGAAAAATATACAAGGTCAATATCATGTGGATATGAATTGATATTATATGCTTGTACTATGCCTATTTTTATGCTATGGACATGTAATACTAAGGGATGCATTAGCGGAATGGAAGCAGTGTGATTTTATACATGTTGGGAAAAACATGGACGTTGGAAAGACATTGGAAGCAAGGTTGCCTAGTAGAGAGAGTGTGGTCTCTGGATGTGTGGTACTATTGTTGTGTATATATTGTACATGTTATACCTGGGATGTTGTGTGCATGCGATGTTGTGTATATATGGTTTTGTGTACATATTTTTTATGTAGTGTTATGTACATATGATGTGGTGTACACATTGTTTATGCAATAATATGTATAAATGGTGTTGTGTACATGTTTTTTATGCAATGCTATGTATATATGGTGCTATGCGCATGTTGGATATGCGGTGTTGTGTGCCTATTGGATATGTGGTGTTGTGTACATATGGTGCTTTGTGCATGTTGCATATGCGGTGTTGTGTACATATGTAATGGTGTGCATGTTGTACATATGGTGGTATGTACATGTTGTATTGGGTATGATTGTACATGTGGTGCTATGTGCATGTGGTGTCGTGTACATGTTGTACATGGGGTGATGTGTGCAGGTGGTGTTGTGTACATGTTGTGCATGTGGTGTTGTGTACGGTGGTGCTATGTACAATTCGTGCATGTGGTGTTGTGTACAGGTTGTGCATGTGGTGTTGTGTACACATTGTGCAGGTGGTTTATGTACATATGGTAAACCCTTTTGCCTAGAATTACCCTCTTTTTGTTTATTTTTTTGGATTAAATAAATCAGTAATCGTGGACGAACACAATCCTACCACCCGTCGTTCATGTAGATTAGCTTTAAAACCACCTTTACCGCTGGAAGTTACTTATGGTAGGCAAAGGCGATCACGATCTTCCGAATCAAGTACAATTCATACCTTTGGTGAAACATCATCATTTAAACCAGAGTTAGCTCAAACTATTTCTACACATCCCGGTTCGTTTACTGTTGTCGAAATGGAGTCTTCACAGCTACCCATGGTCACGATCCATTCAATCACTGAGACCATACCTCCTGGACCCGACGTTGTTCAAACGCAAATTGATCCAGATCCTGTCTCTTCTTTGCTAGAAAATCTGAATCCTGAACAACTGAAAGTTGTTCCTACCTTGGTCACTCCACAAAAATCTGTAGCCATTAAAACTCCTATATCACACAGTCAACCGTCTGAAATATATTTTGGGCCTGACGGTGAAGTTATTCCTCCTGGTTTAATCACGATTGAAGAAATCCCACAACCTGATACAACTTTAAGTCAAACCCACTTTGGGGGAGACCTTTACCTGTACCATTATTTTCCTTAATCGTTTCCATCTGATTTTGTTGATCCCATTTCCATTCAATCTCCCGTTGATTTCGGAGAGTATAAATTTGGTCATAAAACCATGCCTGAACCAACATCTTCGGTTGGGTCTGCTGTTCTAGTTACGTTAGCTCCTACCCTCGCTACTCATCGATGTTCACAACCTCTCCAGAGTCATATTTGCATGGTGGCCCTTCGGTCCCAACAGGCTACAAATTATTGTCTGGCACTTTCTCTAGTCAATATTCAAGACCATGGTCGTTACCAATGTCATCATATGGTATTTTAACTGGTAGTCCTATAGTCAGTACTGAATTTCTTGAATCATTACATCCATCATCAGGGTAATATCAAATCGGTCCTTATGGGTCAATTCCTTTAAGTACCATATTAACTAGACTCCCAGCGTTTGGAGAACAATATTTTCCGTCTTATTATCCTCCCTATGCTGGGGGGAAACCTATGGTCACCCAAGACAACAGTACTCAGTCACATTTTGGTAAAAATAATGTTGACATGAATGTTTGTCAATGGCAGCCCACTCTGCCTATCCAACCACAAACGATTGTCCAATCGATCAGCCAGTTCAACCTGTTACACCCACTTCAATACCACTTGTTCATACATCTATAGCTCTGTTACAGAATCAAAATCTTGTACATCAACCTTATCAGGCGAGCTCTTCAACTCAATATCATCAAATGTTGGGTCAATAGAATCAAAATCCTTTGGTTAATTTACAACAACCTGTATCAGGAATTATTTATTCACAAGCTGGTGTGCCATTTTATGGGGTGTCACAAACACAATCTAGTTATACATATCAACCGAATCCAACTTATACTAATTTGGGTTATAACATTGGTGGACATAATCCTTGGCAGCCACAGGCGCAAATTCCTCAAAATTCATATCAACAAGTACCATATCTAGGTTTTGGTCAACGGAACTCTCAAGAGTTTGCCATGAAAAACAACCCCTATCTAGGTTACCAGCATCAAATCCCATATGCTGGTGCTCAAAGACCTATTGCCCAAGAAATTCCATCTTATCCTGGCTATGCTCAACCTGACCTTAATAGACAATTTCCTTTTGTTGCAACCTTGGAATTACCAGATTTAAACCTATTAACTAATGATCCTATCAATTATGCTCCTTGGTGGCCGGTGATACCACATAAATTACCCTCTGACATTCCTAAATTCAATGGAAACCTTGAAGAAGATCCATCAACTCATGTTATGACTTATCATTTATGGTGTTCATCAAATTCCTTAAATGATGATTCTGTTAGATTACGTCTTTTATAGTGAACGCTCACAGGTCCGATAGCTAAATGGTACATTGAACTACCTAGAGCTTCTTTCAACAATTTCACTGCCTTAGCTACTGTATTTTTGACCCATTTCCAGTTACCGATCAGATACGAAACTGGAACAGAATTCTTGACCAACTTCAAACAGAGTAATGTTACTCACATTTCAGATCATATTCATGAGTGGTGTCACCGTTGACGAATGGTTAAGACATTTGTTCCTGATCAACTCCTTGCTGAATGGTTCATCAAATCCATGTTACCATCTATAACAGAGGATGTGGCTAAAGGTGGCATTGTCACATAAGAGCAAGTTATCGCTCGTGCCCAGTATTTAGACTTGATTTATACTTAGTCTGGCACAATCTATGAGAAAATCCCAAATGTGCCGCGATCTAATTTCAATGTTCCTCCTCAAATAAAGGACTCTCATGCCAGAGACGGCTTGATAAGCACTGCGAACACACACAACACTACTACATCTGATCTTGCTCCTACTTCCGAAATAAATTCCATGTCATTCGACAAAGGCAAAAGTGATAAGCAACTAGGAAGTAAGAAAAAGGGGAAATTAAAGAAAAAACAAACTTCTAACGCGCAGGAACGATCATCTGATCAAACGTCAGGACCACAGAAACCTCGTTATCCATGCATAATTTGTAACGAGGAACATTTTGTTAGGGATTTTCCTCACCATGTTGAAGTCTCAAAAATCATCAGGACTTCTCATGCATCAGCTGTGTTGACAAACCCATTTCCAAATCCAGACACAAATTTGGTTGCTATGGATCCAGCTCCTAGTTCCCAAGTGTTAATGTTATCCACTACAAAACCTTCACAAGATATTTTGGTGTCGACGCAGAATAAAGACTATGGTAGTCCGGCTACTGATCAACCTACTACCTCGAAAAAGAATCCATCTAATGAATCGGTACCACCTCCTGTTATTCCTGAATTGAAGATTAAACCATCGAAGGGAGTAATTCATAAATCGACATATAATCCTCAAGCAAGAGCTGCACAAAATTATAATATATTTGAAGATTTGGCTCAATCCCCTTTAGCTATGTCTGATCTTGAGGTATTACAAAATTTTCCCTCCCAGAAGTAGGCTTTATTGTCGGCCATTGGTGGAATTGATCCAATTGATTCTAATCTTGTCATATTTAATCATATGGGCTATGTGCCGCAACTACCATCAGAATTGGCATTCTCCATCCAAGTAAACATTCTCAATCACCTTGTTCATCACACTATTATTGATGAGGGAGAATCTACGTGCATTATGTCTCTAAACTGTTGGAAGTCACTTGGCTCGCCGTGATGATCAAAATCATCAACGACATTGAAGGCTTTTGATGGAAGAACATATAAACCTTGTGGTATTATCAATAACTTGCAAGTTGTTTTAGGGGGCAAAACAATAATTATTGATGTTGAGGTTGTTGATGGACCCCTTGACTATAATATTTTACTTGGAAGACCATGGGTATATATAATGACTGCTATTGTTTCTACATATTTTAGAATGGTTTCCTTTCCTCATAAAGGTACTATCACAGTCATTAATCAATTATTATTTTTTGCCTCCGCTTCACAGGTAACTGGAAGCGTTTCGTATATTCACTTACCCCAACTAGAAATCCAAAACATTGGTGTAAGACTCTTAAAGGATTCCACTCTTATGGGAACCTTTGCATTACCGCCGCCTGCGACGTCGGTAGAAATTGCAAGTATAGAGACCTGCTATATGATCTCTTCCAATCTATCTGGCTTAAGGAAGAGTACGGGTGATTCAGATATTTCTACGTTGGATGATGTTTTACCGCTCAACCCTATTGAGCTATAATAGAAATCAATCTATTTGTCTTGGGCGGAAAATCAGAAATCAGCGTCGTTGAGTGTTTAGGTTGATCGTTCATTAGATTTTGGTACTCCATCTGATCCATTTTCCTCAAAATTTTTGATAGATGAAAATATTTTGGAAGCTATGATGTCAGAAGGAGAACCATGGGAAGATTATCATCATCGTTCCCATATTCTAGATTATGAAGAAAATAATCTCAGTGAACTATATCACCCATCCATTCAAACTTTCTTTTCGAATTCTTCTCCGATTAATGCAATTGAATCTGAGCGAAATTTATCAAATATTGAAGAAACAATTTCTATCGATATTTCGACTAAAGCGGACATTGTAGAAAATATTCATGTTGGTGTATCTTGTTCTCCATCATAACATGATTCATATCACTCTCTTTTTCGAGAATTTTGTGACGTATTCACTTGGTATTACGAGGAAATGCCAGGCATAGATACTATTATAGTTGAATGCACTATTAATATGTATCATGATGTCAAACCGGTGCGTCAACGGCTTCGACCTGTTCATCCGAAGAAAGGCGCTGCCATTAAAGCAGAAGTTGAAAAAATTTTGCGTGCTGATTTCATTTACCCTGTTCCGCTAACTGAGTGAGTTTCCAATATCGTTCCTGTTATGAAAAAACAAGGAACCATTAGAGTGTGCGTCGATTGTCGGGATGTTAATCATGCTTGTCCAAAAGAAAACTATCCTACTCCCTTTATCGACCAAATTATTGACGATTGTGCTGGATGTGAAATATTTTCATTCATGGATGGATTTTCCAGCTACAATCAAATCAATATCTGCCCAAATGACCAACATAAGATAGCATTTATCTGTCCTTGGGGCACATTCTCATATAGGAAACTTCTTTTTGGTTTAAAGAACGCTAGGGAAACTTTTCAGAGAGCAATATATTATGCTTTCAACGACATCAAGCACATTGTTAAACCATATCTAGATGATTTACCAACGCATTCACGAAAATAGACTGATCAGCCGATGCATTTGAGAGCCATTTTCTTATGCTGTCGACACTACAAGATATGCCTCAATCCGCGCAAATGTGTGTTTTGTGTTGGTTCTGGTCGATTGCTCATATTCGTAGTCTCAAAAGAAGGAATTCGAATAGACCCACTGAAGGTACATGCCATTCTTGATTTGCCTGCACCATCAAACTTACTTCAGATACAGAAAATTCAAGGAAAGGCTAACTTCCTAAGAAGGTTCATTCCAAAATAAGTTGAAATGGCTAAAGGATTTACTCGATTATTGAAAAAGGGGGTTCCCTTCCATTGGGACCAAGTTGTGCAAGCTTCTTTTGATGTTGTCAAGGACCATCTTGTCCGAGCGTCATTAATGTATCCTCCAAATTTTCAAAACGATTATTTCCTATATATCGCCACGGCTGAAACGACCATCGCTATGGTTTTGGTCCAAGTAGAAGATGGAATTGAACATTCGATCTATTATTTGAGTCGTAATCTCAATGATACGGAAGTTAAGTACTCATACGTGGAAAAGCTTGCCTTGGCAGCTGTTCAAGCTGTCCAAAGATTTTGCCATTATATCCTGCTCCGAAAAACAACAATAGTTTCAAATTGCAACCCCGTGACTTACATCTTATCACGTCAATCGCTGAGGGGAAAATATTCAAAATGGATTTTCATTATGCAAGCATTTGATTTGGAATTTATTAAATCCAATTCAAAGAAGTCTTTAGTTTTGGCTAAGCTTCTCTGTGACCTTCCCTGTGATAGTACTGCAACTACGTCGGAACCATCTATTCCAGACGAGTCTTTGTTTCTGATCAGATCATCTGATCCCTGGTATGGAGATTTCATCATTTATCTCCAAACCCAAACTTTTCGAACTAATACCTCTTGCTATGATCAGCGACGTATTCGATACCAAGCCAAAGATTATCTGATCGTCGGCGATACACTTTATCGTTGTGGTGTCGATATCATTTTAAGGAGGTGCCTCACTCATGAGGAGGCCGAAAAAGTGTTAAATGATTGCCATGTTGGGGCTTGTGGTGGACATTTATCTGGTTATGCTACCGCACAGAAGATACTCTGCGCCGGTTACTTTTGGCCTACTATTTTTCGAGATTGTATCCTCGCAGTTAGAAGTTGTCATGCATGCCAGATTTATGACCGTAAAATCCGCAAACCACCAGCGCCAATGCATCCTGTTGTCTCTGCTGGACCATTTACAAAATGGGGTATCAATTTCATGACTTGTAACCCTCCTTCGTCTAGGGGGCATGGTTATATTATTGTCACAGTCGAATATTTTACCAAATGGGCCAAAGCGATGCCTACATTCAATAACACATGACAAACAACTGCATTGTTTTTCTTCAATCACGTCATTGCACGGTTTGAGGTCCCACAGGCTATAGTTACGGATAATGGGAAGCATTTTCGCAACCATATGATGTCTGAATTGACAGCAAAGTTAGGATTGTTTCATGATAATTCTACTCCTTATTATCCACAATCAAATGGAAAAGTTGAGGCTATTAACAAAATTCTTAAACGAATGCTTCAACGAATGATAGGAGTCCGTAAAAGGAACTGGCACTTGATCCTGTACTCTGCCTTGTGGGTGTATCGAAACTTGGTGAGAAACACAACCGGATTCACTCCTTTTCAATTGGTGTATGGTCTGGAAGCTATCTTACCAATCCAATGCGAAATATCATCGTTAAAACTCACGATAGACTTGTTATTTAACACCTCAGAAGAAGAAGCGCGTCTCCTTAACCTCATCCATCTAGATGAAACGCGTCGTGAAGCCCAATTGGCCAACGAAGCGCATAAGAGATGTATAAAGGCGCAATACGACAAAAATGTCCAGCCTCGCATCTTCTAAGAGGGCGACTTGGTCCTTCTTTACGACCAAGAAGCCGATGTAATAGGTACAAGGAAATTCGAACCATTATGGCATGGCCCCTATATTGTCAAAATAGTTCTTGTTAAGGGTGCCTACGATTTAGTTGATTACGATGGGATTCCATTGGCACAGCCTAGAAATGGGTTGTATTTGAAACGTTACTATGCTTAATCATGAGAGTAGTAATTTTTTGTATTATATTGTTTATATGCTGTTGATTTGCATTCACTATCTTAATTTGTTTTTTAGAGTTTTCTTGATGCTAGTAATCCGCTTTACATTTCATCGCAGATGACTGAATATTCAGAACCATTTGTTGTATATGCTGATGGTGCTAGTCGTAGTACGCAGAATCTATCCTCTGCAGTGTGGGCCATTTTCGCTTCAAATGACATGTTAGTAAGTTTTCAAGGGATTTTTATTGGTAGATCGACGAATAATATCGCTGAGTATAGCGCGTTGATCGAACTTCTCTCTGATGCCATTTCATTTGGTATTAACCGCATAATCATAAGGTTAGACTCACAACTTGTGGTACTACAACTTACTAGTATTTATACTGTTAGAAATCCGACACTTCTTAGATTGTTCCTAAGAGTTCGAATTTTGGAGAGACATTTTGATTTCATTCAATATCAACATACCAGAAATGTTTATAAGAAATTTTCGGAGAAAATCACATAATTTTTTTTTGTCGACGCGTTTCGAACCAGCCAGTGTGGTTCATCATCAGGACAAGATGAGATATCTGATCAAGAAACTAATTAAATAGACTAGGAAAGCTCCAACTAGCCGTTGCAACCTAACGGCTAGTTTGACTAAAATAATAAATTAAATTAAAAACCATCAATATTAAATTAAATTTTATTATATTTGATTTAAAAATATATATATATTAAGGTTTTAGTTAAAATTAATTTAATACTAATGTTAAAATAATTTCATTTATATTTATATTATTACTTACCAAAATAAAAATAAAAATAAATAAATAAATCAATTATAATTTAAAAATAAATAAATAAATGAATAGATACAATAATACTAAATATATAAATCATTAAATAACGAAATAAAAATAGTAAAAATGAATATAAAAATAATAAATAAATTAGGATGTAATTTACTTCATAGCTTAAAAAAAAATTAAAAAAAAAACAAAAATAAATAAATTAAAATTAAAATTAAAAAATAAAAATAAATCCAAAAATAAATTCAAATAAATAAATGCAATGATATAAATAAATAAATAACTAAAAATAAATATAAAAATAAATAAACAAATTTTTATACAATTTATCTCACATCTTTAATTTAAAATAATAATAATAATAATATTTTTTTATTTTTTTATTTTTTAAAATTAAAGATATGAGGTAAATTATATAAAAAATTGTTCATTTATTTTTATATTTACTTTTTAGTTATTTATTTATTTATATCATTGCATTTATTTATTTGAATTTATTTTTGGATTTATTTTTATTTTTTATTTTTGATTTTTATTAATATTTATTAATATTTATTTTTTTATTTTTTTAAGCTATGAAGTAAATTACATAATAATTTATTTATTATTTATTATTTTTATATTCATTTTTACTATTTTTATTTCGTTATTTATTTTATTTATATATTTAGTATTATTGTATCTATTCATTCATTCATTTATTTATTTATTATTATTATTATTATTTTAATTATAATTGATTGATTGATTTATTATTTATTTATTTATTTATTTTTGGGTAAGTAATAATATAAATATAAATGAAATTATTTTAACATTAGTATTAAATTAATTTTAACTAAAACTTCAATATAAAATTTTATTTAAATCAAATATAATAAAATTTAATTTAATTTGATGAATTTAATTTAATATTGATGGTTTTTAATTTAATTTAAATTTAATTTATTATTTTAGACAAACTAGCCGTTAGGTTGCAATGGCTAGTTGGAGCTTTCCTGGTCTATTTAATTAGGTTTCTTGATCAGATATCTCATCTTGTCCTGATGATGAACCACACTGGCTGGTTTGAAATGTGTCGACAAAAAATTATTTTATGCGATTTTCTCCGAAAATTTCTTATAAACATTTCATGGATCACAGAAGCAAAATTCCTAACATTTCCAGAAATCTGAATACTTTAACTGATTCATTAGCTAATCAAGTTTTAGATAGACATTTGCGACATAGGTAAAGAAAACATTCACATCATTGAATAGGATTGCGCATTAAACATAGGAAAAACTCTGAAAACATATAGATAGATAGTTATAGGTTTTTTAAAAAATTTGTGCCCAAGAAACGTTGGTCATTTGACCTAAAAATTTATGAAAAAATTCATAAGTAAACTAGTGGTGCTCATGATAGCACGCTATAGATCTAGCAATCCTACGGAGCAACCGCATCCAATGGTTAGGAACCCCAATTGTGTGTCGCTGCAGTCACATGGGAAGTTCTTAGATACGGAAATACGGAATCCCGAAGGTCAACCCCTCTATGTGTTGTTGGAGCTTAGAAAGAGTCTCAACCATATCAAGGTCTTGAAGGACTGCTCTCTCGACAGCCCTCTCTGTTGGCGCATCCGCTTCGTGCTTTGTTTCCTCTACTGGTTGAACACGACCAATATCTGCATTACATTAAAACAATCTAATTTAGTCTTGGAAAGAAATCAAAACACAATTTTTTTTGTATAAACCTTATAAAAATAAAAAAATATGGTCAAATCATTCTTACCTATTGCACCCCACTGAGCGCCTTCTAGTAAAACTAGATCTGGATCTCCTCGGAAGTCGATGCCTGCGTATGCATACTCATCGATGGCGATGATCTGTCGTCGGAACCAGGCAAAGAATGCAGTTGAGAACACAACGGTCGATTGGCCTGAATGCCGACCCATGAGTTCTAGCCATCTCTGCATTCGAGGATCTCTAGGACTGGATATATCCAATGTTACATGTTGTGGCTGCATTAGTGGAATCCATTCCAAAGTGAAAGAGACAAGGATGGAACCATAACTAAAATTTTTCTTCCTTCCTCCCTTTTCTTTATTCACTTGTTCCTTTATCTAACATAGAACAGCTTTAGACCAGTTGAAGACTGTTGGCTCTAAGCACTCTAGCACATACTGCATATATGATCTGTTCGCTACATGGAGTGTAACGGTGCCAGCTAGTTTAGCGATCGTGAATAGGATGGTCCTCAAAGGTAAATCCCTGACATCACGGATGTTTAGTTTTCCATCTTTGCTAGGTTCTGACCCCGGATAGCAATACTGCATAACATAATCCCTGACTATTTCTCCTCCAACGGTAGATCCTGTGAGTGAAATGGGAAAACCTCTCCTCGACAAACCTGTCAGAAAATACACATCCTCAACTGTTATGGACAACACTTGATTTTTTATGTGAAATGCCTCTATTGCTGGATCCCATGCTCAAACAAGGAATTCTAGGAGTTCTATTTTTTGCCTCATTCCTGACAATTTGAAGTAGTTAAGCAGCCCACAATCTCTTAAAGCTCTTACAGTACCTGGATCATTCAAGGCAATCATATCTTGCTCTTCATGTTCTCTTTCTCTCCATGTAATCGTCATTATAATCCAATGGAATCCTGAAAATCAACCATAAGATCCATTAGATACCATTCATTGCAAAAAACTAGAAAAATTTTGGACACATCATGAAAATAAAAAACTTGAAATGCGCCCAATGCACTCCATGGGTTGAGACAGTACATTGCACATGCAAGTACACTTCACTGTACCTACTATGCAATGCAGGTTTCGATGTTCAAGGGTGCGTTGCCCTCAATTTGGGCAGAATTTACCCTAGGAACCACTGCGATGAGTGGTCTTATTAGCCAGCCTCTTGACCTTTACTTGTTTTGAGCAGTTCCACCATTACCGGAACCAGTAGCTACCCATTATACCACTCGTTCCTCCAGGAGGAGTAAACTTTCAGCTCTTTTATGACTCTCTAAACATGAAAATATTGCCGAGTTACTTGTCGTTTCGATCTCATTAAAGTGGCCACGAAACGACATCTACCCAGTATACGTTTACCCCTTTTTCGGGTTGGGATAGATTATTTACGAAAAAGGAATACCCTAGCCTATCACGACTAGGAGGTTTTCTCAGACAAAGTTTTCTACCTTTTCGGATCTGAGAAACTATTTATGAAAAGGGACCTTTGGAGTTTACTTTTCTGCTGTCTTTTCAAACTCTCTAAATATGAAAAGACATAGTTATTCTTCCATGGGGCCTAGTTAACCAATAAACATGATTGATTAAATAACATGACTATTCAGAGCCTCCTTCTGGGGGCTCGTTCGTGTACTAGGATGGGCTTATACAACAAGCATATGGTATCCTCTTCAAGCTTGTGTAAAAATAAAGAGGTACTCGCCAGAAATGGTGGGGAAAATGGAACCAGAATCATTGTCGTGTCGACAGTATGTCGCTCTTGAACATGGCACTTATCTGCATTTGTGTCGGGTTGGGGATATCTCATCTCATTTTTTCACTTTCCTGCGTGGATTTCGGTGATCCCTTTTGACCTCTCATCTTCTCTTTGCCTCGTCATCATGACCTTTGATCTTTTGATGTCAAGCTGCTAGAGTCCTTTGTCATGTGTTTATATGTTCAAGGATGACCTCTTGCAGTACCAACCTTCTCCCAGTTCTCATGTGATGTGATTCACAAAACTGGGAGATTCCTCTGTCTGCGCGTCGATGATGTACAGGAAACACTATGGCCCACCTTCGATCAAGGTCACTTCTTGTCGACTTCAGCTCATTATCTAGGAAGCTGATCTAGAGACTCCCTTCTGGTACCTTGGAGCTTGCATGCCTCAATGGCAGGTTCTTCGCGTTCGACGTGAGGTTTTCATCATTGGCCTCCGATCGAGTGATTCTACGGTGCCAGCACACTGATTCACATGTCGTAGATTGTACCTATAGTACCTTGAGGGCCATTGTCACTATTGGTGGTACCTCTCGCGTTTTTTAACAGCTTTCATCATTGGCTAGTAATCAAGCGATGTTCTCGCATGTTCGACTTCAACTCACTTATTTGCATGCTTGAACTTGTGCTTTTTTCGGGTCGAGATGGAGCGCAAGACCCTGGATTTTGTCTGTTAGAATCCAGGCTGCGATTATGTGGATTACTATGATTGGTTACATGACTCACTGATTGGATGGCTACGACCATACCTGAGTCTATTTATCAATCCTCACTGGATGGCTGCATCCATGCCTCGGATCTGGATTATTACATACTCTGTTATGGATGGCTGCGCCCATACCACATATATATCATGTATTTGAGATATCAGTTGTACTTCTCTACGCAGGTTTTCCGACGGCGGTGTTTTCAGTTGGACACGTTCTCGTAAGGCATTTCACCCCTCTCTCTCTTTCAGGCCTCATGCTTTAGGGGGCATCTGTTACAGCAATTTGTCACCGTCCCTGCAATTCCCCATCCCGCACAATTGGAGGGCTCATTCCGTGACCTATGAGTAGTGACATAACCCCAAAACACTTTCATGGCATTCCCCTAGACATGGAATTTCATTCCCTTGAAGACATCTTCTTGTGAAAAACCCTAAAAATAGCCTTTTCTTCATTGGCGCGACTAGACAATGTTATACCTGTGCCAACGGGGGAAATCTTCTAAAGAGGGCGCGCCAATTGGCTCTCTGTCTCAAAGTCGCACTCGCGCCAGCCATTTTAAGGAGTGTTTTTTAAAAATAAATGGCGGAAGTTTCGTCCTAACTAATCCATAAACTGGTATCTAATTTGAGTTGGGAGGTTTGGCTCCGGATCTCCATGTAGAGGAAGTGGTTTGCCACCTCTCATGGAAGCTTCCTTGAGGATAAGGCCAATCCCATGATTGTAGGGATCCCAACTCCCCTTCATCCATCTATATAAGCTTGCCATTTCCCTTTGCAAGCTAATCTCCAAGAATCTCCAACAGTCTTCAAGAGCCTTCAAGAGTCTCCAAGAGTTCCCAAGAGCCATCAGAGCCTAATGCTGCAAGAGCCTTGATTCATTCCCTTAAGGCCAAATCCAAGCAAGGAGATTATTGTCAAGACATCCGAAGAGAGAGGCTTGTCCTATCACCGATAGGCTTTTTCGAGACGTGTTCCACTGGCGACCCTTCGAAGGAGAATTCAGCGTCAGAGCCAGGTTGTATCCTCCTTTGATTGATTAATGATAAGCGACTATTGGTTATGGTTCCACTCTTGTTGTTGATTATGATAATGAGTTATGTCTTCTCTGACTGACATATAGTTGCATATACTGGATTTTACGCTTGCGTTTGTTGTGTTTCTTGCATGTGCAGGTGTCCGGTCATGGAGATCGTGAGGATCGTGATCTGCCAGAGCTAAGGAATGGGAGCGCTACTTTCTCTACAAGCGACAACGTTGGATTCCAGGTAAGCCTTCATCGCTAGTTGGTTTATTTTCAATTAGGAACCTACACTGTAGCGTGTGATGATTGTTTCTAGACCCGGTCTTGGCTAGTAGGGATCACCTCTGTCTGCAGAGGGGATTTACCTCTTCAACAAATTGGCGACTCCACTGGGGAGTTAGCTTGTTGTTTTCTTTATAAACTACAGACGGAGCTTGAAGTTAGCCAGATAGCCTTCGAAACGCTCTTGCTCCGCATTAGCGAAAGTAGATGAATGCTGCTTCAGTCAATCTCCAGTCTAGTTTATGAACTGAACAATTGGAGTATTATCTTGTCTTTCGATCGATTCTTGACTTTTCTTGCTTGATCATCTCTTTTGGCTGGCTCTTTTCGTGTTTTTGGCTTTTGGTCAGCTTGATCATCACTGGTCTGCTTGTTAGATTGCCTGTTTTTATTTTTCCATAGCAAACTCGACTGACGTGCTTTATAGCCTGACAGTCGCGCCCATTGGCGCAGGTTGCTAGTGTATTACCCGCGCTAATTCGTTTCTGGCGCTAGTTTCAGCCTCACAGTCACGCCAATCCTGTGAGGTACTAGGGTTTGCTCTGTTCTGAGCTTCCTGAGCTTGATCAATGTGTTTGGTCTTGTTTTTTCGACTGCTTGAGTGTTTTGGAGCCTTGTTTGACTGGCTGTGACCTTTGTCCTTTGGTTGTTTGCCCGTTTCTATCGATTTCACATTCTAGCCCTAGGGCATCTAGGTGCTCTTGTGTGTCGAGCCTCCCTTGGGAGTTTTTGGTTTCTATTTGTTCAGTCAAACTTTTGATTGCTCCTCTGCATTCGTTTGGCGGTTGTTTATCATTTTATTGCGTTATTCGAGTGTTTTTTCTCTTCTTCATTCGAATTTCGCTTTGTCTCGCTTTGGGCCTAGATTACATGGTCCATTTGAGTTTTTGGGATTCTCTTGGTTTTGAGGGACTGTTTTGTCAATTTGGAGATCTGATTGTGTGTTTACATTGAGTGAAATTTGTTTGTTTTTCTCTTTCCTCATCACTTCTAAAATTGCTCTTTTCATTAGTTTTCATTTTGTTTAGTGCACTTTGCTATTAAACATTGAAAATACAAAAAAAATCTCTTTTTATTTCGATTAGTTAGTGCAAATTAAAATATTTTTGGTGTTATTAGTGATTAGTGACTTTGAGAGAAATTTTTTTGGTTTCCATTAGCTGCATTAGAGACTTTGCTGGTTGTTCTCTGATCATTTTATTATTGTGTGAAAAGCTCTTAACTCTCTTGTAATTAGCTTTCATCGAATGAAATGATATACTGTGGCATATAGTGTGCATTTAGGATATTTCGAGACATAACACTCGCTAGGGCCTGAGAACTGAAACGTAATTGAAGATAAACATTAAAATTTATTCAATTTACACTAAGGTAGCATTGAAACATTAACGCAACATTTTGTGGTCTAGGCTAGAGACGTGTTCCGGCGTCTTTAAACCTAGTAGCTGTTGTTCGCCTCTTGGCTTCAGACAGCACTAGTACGGACTTGTGCTCCCCGTACCGTCGAGTATATAAAGGGAGACCCCACTAGGTTTCTATCCTTTATCCATAGGAAGCCGAGTCTTCCGCCCTATACCCGTGATACACTGGACATAGCATTTGGGGAGATTGCCTGCACGTACGTTAAGTCCTTGGTTGATTTTGAAACCAAGGTGTATATTGCAGTTCACGGTTATTTGGTAAACCCTTTGCCTAGTATTCCTGAGTAGTCATTTGATCTTTTCTGACTCTTTAAATTTGAAAGGATCACCAAGTGCTTGCCCTTTCACGCTTGCTTCAAAACTGAAAGAGATAGAGTCACCTTTCATTCATTTCTTGACTCTTAAAACATGAAACGGTGAAGTTTCTAAGTGTCAATGTGGTAAAATAAATCACCTGCGATCACACGCCCTGTTAGAATTTGTTTGTTGGCCATTTGATTGTGTGCCTAGGTTTTTAGCCCGTGTGCAGTTTTGAGTTGTTGATGGCAACTTTTCCAGAGTTCACCAACCAAGGAATCCCCTCCGATGGGAATCCTAGTCATTTCCTCCTTTTGGAAATGTTGGTGCTCCTTATATGGCAACGTTGTCCCTTCGTGGATTAACTGTTGGGTTGCCTGTTTGGTTGTTCTCAACCTCTATGGTTCCGAATGTATCAGCTACTATTCAATCAATTCCTCCACCTGAACAACATCATGTTGATTCCAAGGTGGACCTCTCCCCTTCTTCGCCTGTTTCTGCGTCCTCATCTTCTACTTCGCCTGGTGAAAGTTTGGATTCGAGTAACCAGGTGGCTAAGAAGAAGAAGAAGAAGACAAAGAAGAAGAAGTCAGATAAGCGAGAGGCTAAGGCTGCAGCTACTTCTTTCAAAATTTCTCCTCTTGATAAACCTTCCAACCCTCCACGGAAAGTCAAGTTCCCTTGCATGCTGTGCACGGGAGACCATCTTCTTTTAGATTGCCCTGGCATTCCCAAGGTGCTCGAAGTATGGTCCAACGGTCGTCCGCCGTTGCCTTTGGCTTCTGGGAGTCAAGTTGGGGGCACGTCTTTGGCAGGTGCTATTAAGGCTCCTAAGAAGCAGGGTAAGATTACCAATCCCTGTAAGTTTTGTGAAGGGAATCATGCCATTCACCTTTGTCCGTATATGGATGAAGCCAAGCGAGTTTTGGATAACTCGATTGTTTTTGCGCCATGCCTTCCGGCTAATTACAAACAGCTTTCTTTGAGTCCTCCACCATCTGATCCTATGATTGGTCAAGAGTCATCCTTGGTCAATCCCGCTCCCCTAGAAATTCAAATTCAGGAATCCATTCCCGGCCAACCTTTGGTCATGGGATCGGTTGAGCTGGCCCCATCTACGGTGCACCAGGTCTTTTCCGTTGAGAGTGGATCTCATACCCCTCATGTTCTTCTGGTTCCTTCAGATTCTTCGGACTTGGAGAAAGATTCTCCTGTCCCTATACCTCAAGAAGTTGCTCCTCTGCCTCCCGTGATGGAGGTCCCGGAGGATACCCCCCCACCTTCGAGATGGAGGTCGTGGAGGATGCTCCTTCTTCTTCCGTAATACTAGAGGAAGACCATCTTGGTTCGATGGTAGCCCCTCCGAGTAGTTTGGTCGCTTCCTTTGACTGGAGTCGATTTGCAGGATACCACCTTCCGTCTTATGTGCCTTTCGAAATCACAGTACAGGTTTTTGGTCTGGTCGTACCCAGCACCATTATAGATGAAGGCGCGTCTGTTAGTGTTCTATCCTCAACTACTTGGCAAGCTTTTGGCTCACCGCCGCTTGCGCCTGTTACGCAGAATCTGTTGGCATTTAATAGAAGAACAAGTCAACCCTTATGGATCCTTCCAAGGTTACCTATTACTTTGGGAGGTAAAACTGTCCATATGGACGTGATGGTTGTTCCAGGCCCCTTGGATTTTAATCTGCTCTTGGGGCGCGATTACACCTATGCCATGGGAGCGCTTTTCTCCTCCCTTTTTCATGTGGTTTGTTTTCTGCATGAAGGACGGATCGTGACCATTGATCAGCTTTTGTTCTTTGGTCCTGATGTGGCAGCTGGCCCGCCATCATCCCTTCCTAGTTTCTATCCACCCATTGTATCTGCCCCACCGCAGGTCAACTATGTGGCTACCTACCCCGTGTCTGTACTCAGTGACGATGCCGTCGTGCATAGTGTGCTGGGGGCATTGGGTCCTGATTTTCGAGATGTTTTCCTTCCATCGGGAGTGGAACTCTTGGAAGTGATGACTTCTTGTTCATTATGATGAGGTCAGTTGGAGCATGGTTCTTTTCCTGTGTCAAGCTCCTTAAAAAATGAAACAAGGTCTGTTGGAGCAGAGTTCCTTGTCTTGTGTCAAGCTCCTTAAATAATGGAACAAGGTCGTCGGAGCATAGTTCGTTTTCTTGTGTCAAGCTCCTTAAACCATGAAACAAGGTGTCCTGAGGATAGTTATTTTAATGTGTCAACCTCATTAAAACAATGAAACACTTTCCCGTTCAATTCGAGTCTTTGATAAGTTCTCCTAAAATACCAGTCGAGTCTTTTCCTTAATCTCGTAACTTGAACCTTCAGTCCATCTACCTTTCATATGGACTGAAGCTTGGTGGGCATGTACCTCGAATTGAGTCACCATGCTGAGGGCATGCTTACTTTTTCAAGCATATTTTGTTTCCGTTTCAAGCTTGTGTAAAAATGAAACCGGTTTCAAGCATAGTTTATCTTTGTTTCAAGCTTGTGTAAAAATGAAACCAACTTCAAGCAGAGTTTCCTGATTTCAAGCTTGTGTAAAAATGAAACCTTTCCCATTTTACCTCTTGTGATTGCCATTTATCAGCCTGTTTTTGCCAGATGAGCCTTGGTTTTCTCACTCCATCGTCACTATCTGCTTGGCCGATCATATGCAACCGCGTGATGTTTACCATTCACCGAGGAACAAACTGCCGATGGTGGTCTTGTTGGCCGGCCTCTTGAACTTTGCCGGCCACAGCCGGTTCACCATTACCGGAACCAGCCAGCTGCAGAGCCCCATAACCACTCGTTCCTCCAGGAGGAGTCATCTTTCAGCTCTTTTCTGACTCTCTAAATATGAAAAGATCGCCGAGGCCCTTGTCGTTTCGATGTCGTTCCGAAGTGGCCGCAACGACATCTATCCCGATATACGTTGCCACCGAGCTGGGACAGATTGTTGCAAAAAGAATACCCTA
Organism: Pinus albicaulis; assembly: GCA_034641835.2. Lineage (NCBI taxonomy): Eukaryota > Viridiplantae > Streptophyta > Pinopsida > Pinales > Pinaceae > Pinus > Pinus albicaulis. Next base: position 369,294,446 of record CM076572.1, read on the forward strand.
ACTGTCGCGACTAGGAGGTTTTCTCAGACAAGTTTTCTACCTTTTCGGATGCGAGAAACTATTTACGAAAAGGGACCTTTTAGTTTACTTTTACGATGTCTTTTCAAACTCTCTAAGCTATGAAAAATGGCAGGTTCTTCCTTTGTCGGACTCATTAGCTTGATGACATCGGATTGGAGTCGTATTATTCGTCCTCCTTCCTAGGGCTCGTTATAACCAGCCACTAGGATGGGCTTATACAGCGAGCATATGGTATCCTCTTCAAGCTTGTGTAAAAATAAAGAGGTACTCACCAGAAATGGTGGGGAAAATGGAACCAACATCATTGTCGTGTCGACAGTATGTCGCTCTTGAACATGGCACTTTTCTGCATTCGTGTCAGGTTGGGGACATCTCATCTCATTTTCGACTTGCCTCCGTGGGTTTGGGTGATCCCTTTTGACCTCTCATCTGCTCTTTGCCTCGTCATCATGACCTCTGATCTTTTGATGTCAAATACTGCCAAATTCACTGTCGTGCCGTTTATATGTTCAAGAGAAGTTGACCTCTGCAAGTACCAACCTTCCTCTTATTCTCATCTGATCGTGATTCACAAAAATATTATGTTCCTCTATCTCGCGTCGATGATGTGGGAAACACTATGGCCCACCTTCAATCAAGGTCACTTCCTGTCGACTTCAGCTCATTATCCAGGGAGCTGATCTAGAGACTCCCTTCTGGTACCTTGGAGCCTGCATGCCTCAATGGCAGGTTCTTCGCGTTCGACGTCAGGTTTTCATCATTGGCCTCCGATCGAGTGATTCTACGGCGCCAGCTCACTGATTCACATGCTGTAGATTGTAACTATAGTACCTTGAGGGCCATTATCACTATTGGTGGTACCTCTCGCGTCTGTTAACAACTTTCATCATTGGCTGGTAATCGGGCGATGTTCTCGCATGTTCGACTTCAGCTCACTTATTTGCATGCTTGAACTTGTACTTTGTTAGGGTCGAGATGGAGCGCAAGACCCTGGATTTTGTCTGTTAGAATCCAGGTTGCGATTATGTGGATTACTATGATTGGTTACATGACTCACTGATTGGATGATTGCGACCATACCTGAGTCTATTTATTGATCCTCACTGGATGGCTGTGTCCATGCCTCGGATCTGGATTATTACATACTCTGTTATGGATGGCTGCGCCCATACCACATATATATCATGTATTTGAGATATCAATTGTACTTCTCTACGCAGGTTTTTCGACGGTGGTGTTTTCAGTTGGACACATTCTCATAAAGAATTTCACCCTTCTCTCTCTTTCGGGCCTCATGCTTTAGGGGGCATCTGTTACACATCAATTTGTCACTGTCCCTGCAATTCCCCATCCCGCACAATTGGAGGGCTCATTCCGTGACCTGTGAGCAGTAACATAACCTGAAAATACTTTCATGGCATTCCCCTAGACATGGACTTTCATTCCCCTGAAGACATCTTCTTGTGAAAAACCCTAAAAATAGCCTTTTCATCATTGGTGCGACTAGACAATGTTATACCCGCGCCAATGGGGGAAATATTCTAAAGAGGGCGCGCCAATTGGCGCTCTATCTCAGAGTCGCACTCGCGCCAGCCATTTTAAGGAGTGTTTTTAAAAAATAAATGGTGGAAGTTTCATCCTAACTAATCCATAAAATGGTATCTAATTTGAGTTGGGAGGTTTGGCTCCGGATCTCCATGTAGAGGAAGTGGTTTGCCACCTCTCGTGGAAGCTTCCTTGAGGGTAGGGCCAATCCCATGATTGTAGGGATCCCAACTCCCCTTCCTCCATCTATATAAGCTTGCCATTTCCCTTTGCAAGCTAATCTCCAAGAATCTCCAACAGTCTCCAAGAGCCTTCAAGAGTCTCCAAGAGTTCCCAAGAGCCATCGAGCCTAATCTTTGCAGAGCCTTGATTCATTCGCAAAGATAGTCCAAGCAAGGGTGTGTGTTGAGACATCAGAAGAGAGAGGCTTGTCCTATCCCAAATAGGCTTACGAGACATGTTTTGCTGATGACCCGCCAAAGGAGAATTCGACGTCGAAGCTATGGTTGTATTCTTCTTTTGACTCTTTAATGATAAGCGACTATTGGTTATGGTTCTAATCTTGTTCTTGATCATGTTCATGAGTTATGTCCTCTTCGACTGACATATAGTTGTATGTACTAGGCTTTATGCTTGCGTTTGTTTTGTTTCTTGCATGTGCTGGTGTCCGATCACGGAGATCGTGAGGATCATGATTTGTGAACTCTCTCGTAGGGAGCGCTACTTTCTACAAGTGACGATCTTGGATTCGAGTAAAGCCTTGTTGCTGCCCTGTTGGTTGCTTGGAGTAGGAACCTGCACTATAGCGTGTGACGATTGTTGCTAGACCCAGTTTGGGCTAGTAGGGATCGCCTCTGTCCACAGAGGGGATTTACCTCTTCAACAAATTGGCGACTCCACTCGGGAGTTAGCTTGTTGTTTGCTTTATAAACTACAGACAAAGCCTGAAGTTAGCCAGATAGCCTTTGAAACGCTCTTGCTCCGCATTAGCGAAAGTAGATGAATGCTACTTCAATCAATCTTCGGTCTAGTTTATGAACTAAACACTTGGAGTATTGTCTTGTCTTTCGATCGATTCTTGACTTTGCTTGCTTGATCAGCTCTTTTGGCTGGCTCTTTTCGTGTTTTTGGCTTTTGGTCAGCTTGATCATCACTGGTCTACTTGTTGGATTTCCTGTTTTTATTTTTCCATAGCAAACTCGACTGGCGCGCTTTATAGCCTGACAGTCGCGCCCATTGGCGCAGGTTGCTAGTGTATTACCCGCGCTAATTCATTTCTGGCGCTAGTTTCAGCCTCACAGTCGCGCCAATCCTGTGAGGTACTAGGGTTTGCTCTGTTCTGAGCTTCCTGAGCTTGATCAGTGTGTTTGGTCTTGTTTTTTCGACCGCTTGAGTGTTCTGGAGCCTTGTTTGACTGGCTGTGACCTTCGTCCTTTGGTTGTTTGCCCATTTCCATCGATTTCACATTCTAGCCCTAGGGCATCTAGGTGCTCTTGTGTGTCGAGCCTCCCTTGGGAGTTTTTGGTTTCCATTTGTTCAGTCAACCGTTTGATTGCTCCTCTGCATTCATTTGGCGGTTGTTTATCATTTTATTGCATTATTCGAGTGTTTGTTCTCTTCTTCATTCGAATTTCTCTTTGTCTCACTTTGGGCCTAGATTACATGGTCCATTTGAGTTTTTGGGATTCTCTTGGTTTTGAGGGACTGTTTTGTCAATTTGGAGATCTGATTGTGTGTTTACATTGAGTGAAATTTGTTTGTTTTTCTCTTTTCTCATCACTTCTCAAATTTCTCTTTTCAATAGTTTTCATTTTGTTTAGTGCACTTTGCTATTAAACATTGAAAATACAAAAAAAATCTCTTTTTATTTCGATTAGTTAGTGCAAATTAAAATCTTTTCGGTGTTATTAGTGATTAGTGACTTTGAGAGAAAAGTTTTTGGTTTCCATTAGCTGCATTAGAGACTTTTCTGGTTGTTCTCTGATCATTTTATTATTGTGTGAAAAGCTCTTAACTTTCTTGTAATTAGCTTTCATCGAATGAAATGATATACTGTGGCATATAGTGTGCATTTAGGAGATTTCGAGACATAACACTCGCTAGGGCCTGAGAACTGAAACGTAATTGAAGATAAACATTAAAATTTATTCAATTTACACTAAGGCAGCATTGAAACATTAACACAACATTTTGTGGTCTAGGCTAGAGACGTGTTCCGACGTCTTTAAACCTAGTAGCTTTCGTTCGCCTCTTGGCTTCAGACATCACTAGTACGGACTTGTGCTCCCCGTACCGTCGAGTATATAAAGGGAGACGCCACTAGGTTTCTATCCTTTATCCATAGGAAGCCGAGTCTGCCGCCCTATACTCGTGATACACCGGACATAGCATTCGGGGAGATTGCCTGCACGTACGTTAAGTCCTTGGTTGATTTTGAAACCAAGGTGTATATTGCAGTTCATGGTTATTTGGTACACCCTTTGCCTAGTATTCCTGAGGAGTCATTTGATCTTTTCTGACTCTTTAAATTTGAAAGGATCACCAAGCGCTTGTCCTTTCATGCTTGCTTCAAAACTGAAAGAGATAGAGTCACCTTTCATCCGTTTTTCAACTCTTAAAACATGAAACGGTGAAGTTTATAAGTTTCAATGTGGTAAAATAAATCACCTGCAATCACACGCCCTGTTAGAATTTGCTTGTTGGTCGTTTGATTGTGTGCCTTGGTTTTTAGCCCGTGTGCGGTTTTGAGTTGTTGATGGCAACTTTTCCAGAGTTCACCAACCAAGGAATCCCCTCCGATGGGAATCCTAGTCATTTTCCTCCTTTTGGAAATGTTGGTGCTCCTTATATGGCAACGTTGTCCCTTCCTGGGTTAACTGTTGGGTTTCCTGTTTGGTTGTTCTCAACCTTTGTGGTTCCGAATGTCTCAGCTACTGTTCAATCAGTTCCTCCACCTGAACAACATCATGTTGATTCCAAGGTGGACCTCTCCCCTTCTTCGCCTGTTTCTGCGTCCTCATCTTCTACTTCGCCTGGTGAAAGTTTGGATTCGAGTAACCAGGTGGCTAAGAAGAAGAAGAAGAAGTCAGATAAGCGAGAGGCTAAGGCTGTAGCTACTGCTTTCGAAATGTATCCTCTTGATAAACCTTCCAACCCTCTGCGGAAAGTCAAGTTCCCTTGCATGCTGTGCACAGGAGACCATCTTCTTCGAGATTGCCCTTGCATTCCCAAGGTGCTCGAAGTATGGTCCAACGGTCGTCTGTCGTTGTCTTTGGCTTCTGGGAGTCAGGTTGGGGGCACGTCTTCGGCTGGTGCTGGTAAGGCTCCTAAGAAGCAGGGTAAGATTACCAATCCCTGTAAGTTGTGTGAAGGGCATCATGCCATTCTTTGGACAACTCGACTGTTTCTGCGCCGTGCCTTCCGGCTAGTTACAAACAACTTTCTTTGAGTCCTCCACCAGCTGATCCTACGATTGGTCAAGAGTCATCCTTGGTTAATCTCGCTCCCCCGGAAATTCAAATTCAGGAATCCATTCCCGACCAACCTTTGGTCATGGGATCGGTTGAGCTGACCCCATCTACGGTGCACCAGGTCTTTTCCGTTGAGAGTGGATCTCATACCCCTCATGTTCTTCTGGTTCCTTCAGATTCTTTGGAATTGGAGAAATATTCTCTTGTCGCTATACCTCAAGAAGCCGCTCCTCCGCCTCTCGTGATGGAGGTCTCGGAGGATACCCCTCCCACCTTCGAGATGGAGGTCATGGAGGATGCTCCTTCTTCTTCCGTAACACCAGAGGAAGACCATCTTGGTTCGATGGTAGCCCCTCCGAGTAGTTTGGTCGCTCCTTTTGACTAGAGTCGATTTGTAGGATACCACCTTCCGTCTTATGTGCCTGTCGAAATCATAGTATAGGCTTTTGGTCTGGTCGTACCCAACACCATTATAGACGAAGGCGCGTCTGTTAGTGTTCTATCCTCAACTACTTGGAAAGCTTTTTGCTCGTCGCCACTTGCGCTTGTTACGCAGAATCTGTTGGAATTTAATAGAAGAACGAGTCGACCCTTATGGATCCTTCCAAGGTTACCTGTTACTTTGGGAGGTAAAACCGTCCATATGGATGTGATGGTTGTTCCAGGCCCCTTGGATTTTAATCTGCTCTTGGGGCACAATTACACCTATGCCATGGGAGTGCTTGTCTCCTCCCTTTTTCGTGTGGTATGTTTTCCGCATGAAGGACAGATCGTGACCATTGATCAGCTTTCGTTCTTTGGTCTTGATGTGGCAGCTGGCCCGCCATCATCGCTTCCTAGTTTCTATCCACCCGTTGTATCTACCCCACCACAGGTCAACTATGTAGCTACCTACCCCGTGCCTGTACTCAGTGACGATGCCGTCGTGCATAGTGTGCTGGGGGCATTGGGTCCTGATTTTCAAGATGTTTTCCTTCCATCGGGAGTGGAACTCTTGGAAGCAATGAATTCTTGTTCATTATGATGAGGTCGGTTGGAGCATGGTTCTTTTCCTGTGTCAAGCTCCTTAAAAAATGAAACAAGGTCTGTTGGAGCAGAGTTCCTTGTCTTGTGTCAAGCTCCTTAAACAATGGAACAAGGTCGTCGGAGCATAGTTCGTTTTCTTGTGTCAAGCTCCTTAAACCATGAAACAAGGTGTCCTGAGGATATTTCTTTTAATGTGTCAACCTCATTAAAACAATGAAACACTTTCCCGTTCAATTCGAGTCTTTGATAAGTTCTCGTAAAATACCAGTCAAGTCTTTTCCTTAATCTTGTAACTTGAACCTTCAGTCCATCTACCTTTCATATGGACTGAAGCTTGGGGGGCATGTACCTCGAATTGAGTCACCATGCTGAGGGCATGCTTACTTTTTCAAGCATAGTTTGTTTCCATTTCAAGCATAGTTTATCTTTGTTTCAAGCTTGTGTAAAAATGAAACCAACTTCAACCAGAGTTTCCTGATTTCAAGCTTGTGTAAAAATGAAACCTTTCCCATTTTACCTCTTGTGATTGCCATTTTATCAGCCTGTTTTTGCCAGATGAGCCTTGGTTTTCTCACTCCATCGTCACTATCTACTTGGCCGATCATATGCCTTCACTTGGTTGTTTTACCCGTTCCTGAGGAATCGCTGTGATGAGTGGTCTTGTTAGCCAGCCTCTTGACCTTTACTTGTTTTGAGCAGTTCCACCATTACCGGAACCAGTAGCTACCCGTTATACCACTCGTTCCTCCAGGAGGAGTCAACTTTCAGCTCTTTTCTGACTCTCTAAACATGAAAATATTGCCGAGTTACTTGTCGTTTCGATCTCGTTAAAGTGGCCACGAAACGACATCTACGCAATATACGTTTACCCCTTTTTCGGGCTGGGATAGATTATTTACGAAAAAGGAATATCCTAGCTTATCGTGACTAGGAGGTTTTCTCAGACAAAGTTTTCTACCTTTCGGATCTGAGAAACTATTTACGAAAAGGGACCATTGGAGTTTACTTTTCTGCTGTCTTTTCAAACTCTATAAATATGAAAAGACGTCGAGTTCTTCCTTTGTCAGACTCGTTAAACCCTGATGACATCGGATTCAGTCGTAATGACGCTATTCGAGTCCCTCCTTCCTAGGGCTCGTTAAATGTACTAGGATGGGCTTATACAACGAGCATATGGTATCCTCTTCAAGCTTGTGTAAAAATAAAGAGGTACTTGCTAGAAATGGTGGGGAAAATGGAACCAACATCATTGTCGTGTCGGCAGTATGTCGCTCTTGAACATGGCACTTGTCTGCATTCGTGTCAGGTTGGGGACATCTTATCTCGTTTTCCACTTGCCTCCGTGGGTTTGGGTGATCCCTTTTGACTTCTCATCTGCTCTTTGCCTCGTCATCATGACCTTTGATATTTTGATGTCAAATACTACCAAATTCACTGTCGTGCCATTTATATGTTCAAGAGAAGTTGACCTCTGCAAGTACCAACCTTCCTCTGATTCTCATCTGATCGTGATTCAAAAAAATATTATGTTCCTCTGTCTCGCGTCGATGATGTGGGAAACACTATGGCCCACCTTCGATCAAGGTCACTTCCTGTCGACTTCAGCTCATTATCTAGGAAGCTGATCTGGAGACTCCCTTCTGGTACCTTGGAGCCTGCATGCCTCAATGGCACGTTCTTCGCGTTCGACATGAGGTTTTCATCATTGGCCTCCGATCGAGTGATTCTACGGCGCCAGCTCACTGATTCACATGCCATAGATTGTACCTATAGTACCTTGAGGGCCATTTTCACTATTGGTGCTACCTCTCGCATCTGTTAACATCTTTCATCATTGGCTGGTAATTAGGCGATGTTCTCGCATGTTCGACTTCAGCTTACTTATTTGCATGCTTGAACTTGTACTTTGTTCGGATCGAGATGGAGCGCAAGACCCTGGATTTTTTCTGTTAGAATCCAGGCTGCGATTATGTGGATTACTATGATTGGTTACATGACTCACTGATTGGATGGCTGCGACCATACCTGAGTCTATTTATCGATCCTCACTAGATGGCTACGTCCATGCCTCGGATCTGGATTATTACATACTCTGTTATGGATGGCTGTGCCCATACCACATATATATCATGTATTTGAGATATCAGTTGTACTTCTCTATGCAGGTTTTCCGACGGCGGTGTTTTCAGTTGGACACATTCTCGTAAAGAATTTCACCCCTCTCTCTCTTTCGGGCCTCATGCTTTAGGGGGCATCTGTTACACAACAATTTGTCACCGTTTTTTGTGCTCAACTTAGTGTTCCTAAATTGAGTTCATTAATTGTCAACTAGGGCTAGTAAACTACTGAAGTGTGGTGCACTATATGTGCCTAGGTATTTGTTTCTCACTACGTTGTGTTTAGTGTTTTATGATGTTTTTGGTTTTATGGTTTTATGTTTGAAAAGGGAAGGAACTAAGTGCTGGTGAAAAGAAGCTATTGGTTATATTAAAACAGAACAAAGCCTAAACTATGGATGGCAAACAACAAATGCAAAGCTTGATAATGACTTCATTGCAAGGAAATAAATCACAACATGAGCTTGAACTTATCCAATTCATTCATTAAAGGTGTGTTGGAAGAGCTTGAGATGGACAAGTTAAGTGTAAATGAAGTTCTCCTAAATAAACAATCAACTCACAATATTACAAAAAAAAAAAAAATGATTATTTGTAACACAGTAAGGTTTCTATTCTAGATTAACCTATGATTCTGAAGTTACCCTATTCTGCAACTTGACTTATCACTACTAGGCCTTATTCAGAAGTTTAGAGATTTTCTAGAATAATGTTTGGGAAAAAGGCTATAGGTGAATTTGTAAAAGATTTGCAGAATAATCAAAGCCTTAAACTGATATTACTGACCCTTGTTCATGTGATGATGTATCAATATAAATTCAGAACAAAAGTAAGTTGTAAATAATGAAGGCCGAGAGACTAATTTTGACAACTAGTACTTCTTGAAATACAATGGATAACACTAGGCTAGAATGCGGTCTATCAATCTTAAAATACAGTGACTACAACTAAACTAGAATGCCATTAATCTTTTCTTGAAACAAAATGACCTGAGACTGAACTAAAGTGCTACTAATCTACTTGAAGTACAATGAACAGAGTTAAACTAGAATGCCATTATCAAACATGAAATGTAGTGACAGAGCTGAACTAAATGCAATCAACCTCTGGAGTGTTATAACTAAATTAACATGCAGCTAGTCTATGGAATTCTACATCCCATCTCGTTCAATATGAATGATATTTTGGAAGAGTTTGTAAAAACAAGTTTGGCTATATTATTCAATGCAATTGAACATAAACATAAGATTTTAAAGCAGTTACAACTAGGATCTAAGATACCACAACTGTTTCTTATTCATTGTTAATGATGTTTTGGAAGATTTTGTAGGAGTAAGACCGACTATGACACTTAGTGTAAACAAGCATAAATCATAAAATTCGAAAGGAAATGCAACTAAAATCTACAACACCACAACTATGCCTTATTCATCGTGATGATATTTTGGAAGAGTTTATAAGATTAAGTCTAGCTGTGATGATTAATGTAAACAAGTATGAAACATAACTTATGAAAAACGAGACTAAAATACTTAACTAAACCGTATGAACAAAGCTGCTCAGGTAGCAGGGGCCCTCTACCACCGCAGTAGCACGCAAAATTCTACTTCAAGATTGACTCAACGCTTTCAATGAAGTGATGCTTCTTTCATTAAAAGAGAAATTACTTCAAAACAAAGTGTTTTCGGACTTCTGAAATCTAGCAATCAAACACAAAATCTAACCTTGTCCCTCGGTTTCCCGAGCCATATTTATAACAAAATTACATAACTGTCTTGAGATAACCTAGGGATAATTGTCTTTCCAAATTAAAATCAAAATAGAACTCTGATGGTGGTCTCGTAATATGATTAAGGACATTTGGACTGTCCTTGTCCTATTAGGAGTCTATCTCCTAGTTTGAGTTCCCACGTGCATAACCACCTACAAAATTCCGTTCAAACTTCGTGGAGAGCAAAAAATGATGAGGGAATGATGTGGAATACGACCATATGTGTTTTTCTCTGAGATGACACCTGGAACCTGCGTAGACATGAAGACAGCTACAGAATCGGCAACTAGCTACAGAATGTCTGCATTCTGTAGCTAGATCTAGTTCAAAAAGTACTACAATGACAAAATCATAAAAACATAGCAAGTTAGTCATGATATACATTCTTAAAGCAATTTTAATTAATTATATTGATCATTTGAGCCTGTAATTAATAATGGACAAAGGAAATGGAGTGGAATGTGGTGGAAGAAAGAACATCTTTGGAGCTCAAGAACCGTCCCTGCAATTCCCCATCCCGCACAATTGGAGGGCTCATTCCGTGACCTGTGAGTAGTGACATAACCTGGAAAAAATTTCATAGCATTCCCCTAGACATGGAATTTCATTCCCCTAAAGACATCTTGTTGTGTAACCAGCTCCAAAAATAGAAGAAAAGAGATATCAACGCCTTAGAAATAAGCCACTTCGAGGGGGCAACCTCCAATACATTACATAAATGAACAATTCTTTGATGATACAATTTAAAAAACCTCCTTTCTATATATAGGAGTCCATGGGGCCATAATGTAATCCTAGTGGGCCACAATGTAATCCTGGCCGACCTAACAATAATAATTTAAGGGCACAATAATAACAAAATGGGGGTTACAAGGGTACAATAATAACAATAAGGGGGTTACACTAACAATAAAAAGGGACTATACTAGTAATATAGGGACCTAACATGCCCCTCTCCTTCAAAAAAAGTGTTGTCCTCAACACTTTAGTAGCTCTGGGTGCTTTTGTATAAAATTCTCATCCTCCCATGTAGAATCTTCAGTGGGTAAGTTCTTCCACTTGATGATATATTCTGAAATTGATCGATTCCGTAGTTGTCGAGTTCTTATTTCCGTGACCGCTTCCGGTACCAATATGATTTTTCCTTCCTCATCAAGTTCTGGCAGTATTGTTTGAATTTGAAGATTTTCACCGATAACCTTCTTTAAGCACGAAACATGGAAAACTGGATGTACTCGCGAAGAAGCAGGAAGCTCCAATTTGTATGCCATAGTACCAATCTTTTGCAACACCTTGTAAGGACCATAGTACTTTGGCGATAATTTATTATCCTTCTGAGCTTGCTTGAGGGACATTTGTTTATATGGTTGTAGCCGTAAAAATACCCAATCTCCTACATCAAAACTTCTCTCGCTGTGATGTTGATCCTTAGAAATAAGCCACTTCGAGGGGGCAACCTCCAATACATTACATAAATGAACAATTCTTTGATGATACAATTTACAAAACCTCCTTTCTATATATAGGAGTCCATGGGGCCATAATGTAATCCTAGTGAGACACAATGTAATCCTAGCCGACCTAACAATAATAATTTAAGGGCACAATAATAACAAAATGGGGGTTACAAGAGTACAATAATAACAATAAGGGGGTTACACTAACAATAATAAGGGACTATACTAGTAATATAGGGACCTAACACATCTTCCTGTGAAAAACCCTAAAAATAGCCTTTTCATCATTGGCGCGACTAGAAAATGTTATACCCGCGCCAATGGGGGAAATCTTCTAAAGAGGGCGCACGAATTGGCGCTCTTTCTCAGAGTCGCACTCGCGCCAGCCATTTTAAGGAGTGTTTTTTAAAAATAAATGGCGGAAGTTTCATCCTAACTAATCCATAAAATGGTATCTAATTTGAGTTGGGAGGTTTGGCTCTGGATATCCATGTAGAGGAAGTGGTTTGCCACCTCTCATGGAAGCTTCCTTGAGGATAGGGCCAATCCCATGATTGTAGGGATCCCAACTCCCCTTCCTCCATCTATATAAGCTTGCCATTTCCCTTTGCAAGCTAATCTCCAAGAATCTCCAACAGTGTCCAAGAGCCTTCAAGAGTCTCCAAGAGTTCCCAAGAGCCATCAGAGCCTAATGCTGCAAGAGCCTTGATTCATTCCATTAAGGCCAAATCCAAGCAAGGAGATTATTGTCGAGACATCCGAAGAGAGAGGCTTGTCCTATCCCCGATAGGATTTTTCGAGACGTGTTCCGCTAGCGACCCTTCGAAGGAGAATTCAGCGTCAGAGCTAGGTTGTATCCTCCTTTGATTGATTAATGATAAGCGACTATTGGTTATGGTTCCACTCTTGTTGTTGATTATGATAATGAGTTATGTCTTCTCTGACTGACATATAGTTGCATATACTGGATTTTATGCTTGTGTTTATTGTGTTTCTTACATGTGCAGGTGTCCGGTCACGGAGATCGTGAGGATCTTGATCTGCCAGAGCTAAGGAACAGGAGCACTACTTTCTCTACAAGCGATAGCGTTGGATTCCAGGTAAGCCTTCATCGCTAGTTGGTTTATTTGCAATTAGGAACCTGCACTATAGCGTGTGATGATTGTTGCTAGACCCGGTCTTGGCTAGTAGGGATCACCTCTGTCCACAGAGGGGATTTACCTCTTCAACAGCTTGTCGACCACATCTCACCCACATCCATACACCATCGGGTCGCTTCACCAAGGACAAGATCTCCGCGTCAGCCAATAGTGTTGCCTTCCCTATATCATCAAGCCCTTCACGAATGAGGTATTATGTGATGTTGATCCTATTGATGTTTCTGATGTATTATTAGGACAACCATACTTGTGGAAGCATCATGCTGTGTATGAGTCTCGGCCTCGCGCTGTTATTGTTACTTTGGGAAATAAGTTGTACAGGATACTAGAGGTACCACCTCCTACCACTATCTCTTTGGTTACTACAAAAAAATGTAGTAAGCTCATTTACCAAAACAGGAAATTCATTTTCCTGATGATCCACCCCTAGGGCAAGAAGAAGTCTATGGCCACGACCTCCAGATAGGGCTCCTCTACACGACAACAAAAAATGGATAAGGTTGTAGAGGAATATGTGGACATCTTCACCTCACCAACAAGGGTTCCTCTGCACTGTCAGGTCAAGCACCTGATTGCTCTGACCCTAGGTGCGCTGCTACCCAATGAACCAATCTATCGACACTTTGTTTTGGAGAATGATGAAATCAAGAGGTAGATTTAGGAGCTACTGCAGAAAGGTCACATCCGACCAAGTTCATCACCCTGTGGGAGCTCGATCGTGTTAGTACAGAAGAAGGATGGGACATGGAGACTTTGTATTGACTATCGGGCGCTAAACAAGATCACTGTCTGGAATAGGTACCTGATCCCATGGATTGATGAAATTTTGGACCAACTCAAAGGTGAAAAATATTTTAGCAAGATCAACTTGAAGTCTGGGTATCACCAGGTACCAATTGAACCCTCTGATGTGTGGAAGACTACCTTCAAAGCCAAGGAAGGCCTTTTCGAATGGCTGGTCATGCCTTTCAGGTTGACGAATGCTCCCGCAACCTTCATGAGGATGATGGATGACGTCTTGTGGCCATTTACCAACTCATTTGTAGTGGTGTACTTGGATGACATTCTGATCTTCAGCCAGACTTGGGAAGAGCACCTTCACCACATCCAACAAGTCCTCCAAGCACTGCGGCAACACAAGTTGTGTGCCAATTTGGAGAAGTGCACTTTTGGCATGACCCAGGTTCAATATCTGGGATACATTATTGATGAAATGAGGGTGCATGTGGCTCCAACCAAGATCCAATTCATTTGGGATTGGCCAGCCCCAACCATTATAACAGAGCTTCGCAGCTTTCTAGGTCTTGATAATTTCTACCGTAGGTTCGTGTTGGGATTCTCTCATATCACTTGGAACTTGAGTCAAGTCACCAAGGGAGGAGCGAGAACAAAATTCTTTTGGTCAGAACCTCAACAGAAGCCGTTCACAGAATTGAAAAATCGCCTCTATTATGCCCAAGTTCTCACATTACGAGACTTGCAACAACAATTTGAGATCGAGACAAATGCCTCTGACTATGCTATTGGGGCAGTTCTTACTCAACAGGGACATCCAGTGGCATATCATAGTGAGACATTGTCTAACACAGTTCGCAAGTATCCCACTTATGAAAAAGAAATGTATTCCATTGTGCAAGCTTGGAAAACGTGGAAAAGCATTATTTTGGAAAACAATCATCCGCACAAACCACCGGCCCACAAGTTCATGAACACAAGGAAGTTTGCGGAGATGATCGCCATCGAAAGTGGTCCAAATATCTGCGACAATTTTTTCATTTTTGAACATCGAGTACGAAGGTACTTTTGATAATGTTATGACCTTTCCTCGACCTACACGGTATTGGTGCTCACCATAGTTCTCAACTCTTGTGGGCACAAGACTTCTGATTGGTCGCTTCTCTACGAGAGCGACCCAGAATTCGACCACACTTACAAGGCACTCTTGGGGGGTATGCAAGTTCCAAATTTTCACCTCCAAGATGCACTTTTATGTCACCTGGGACACCTTTGTGTTCCTTCAAGCGAGTGTGCCAAGGTGATATGGGAAGAAAACTATAGTCGAGTCGCTGGGAATTTCGGGGTCGAGAAAACAGTAATTGTACTGCAGAAGTATTTCTATTTTCCAAACCTTCGAAAGGATGTCGAGAAGCACATCAGATCCTGCACTGCCTGTGCCATTACCAAACCGACCATCAAGAAGTAAGGCCTATATACTCTGCTACCTACCCCTAGTCGACCTTGGGAATCCATCTCCATGGATTACATGTTGGGCCTGCCTTCTACTAAGCATGGAAATGACTGTGTTTTCATGGTCGTCGACAGATTCTCAAAGATGGCCATTATAGCGGCCTACAAGAAGAATATCACAGCAAGAGCCACTGCTAAACTCTTCTTTGAGCGAGTGTGGGTGCACTTTGGGATCCCACAGTCTATCATATCAGATCGGGATAGTAGGTTCCTCAGCACATTTTTGTCCAGCCTCTGGTCAATGCTGGACACCAAGCTCACCAAGTCCACAACTTTCCATCCCCAAACAGATGGCTAGACAGAGGTTGTCAACAGAATGATTGTACACATTATGCACATGTACAATTCAAAGCATCCACGCACATGGGATGAGAGCCTCCCCTATGTAAAACATAGTTTTAATCGGGCTCTCCATAGTTCAATCGGCCATAGCCCCTTTCAGGTGGGCTTGGGATTCCAGCCACTATGTCCCGTTGACGTAGCCATGCCATTTGCAGCTACTCAGGCCGATTCAGCTCATGTCCAGTCTAAAGTCAACAAAGAAAATAGCTTCATCGAGCGCATTCAACACATCCGCCAACAGGTTCATGACATATTGGACAAAGCCAATGCTAAGTACAAGAAACGCCATGATCAACACTGGGTGCCACACAACTTCCAGGTGGGCGACAAAGTATGGCTACATTTGTAGAAGGAGCGCCTCACTGGACTCCACTGCAAGCTTCACCCGCTCCGATACGGGATATACACCATCACCAAGGCTATATGGAACAATGCCTTCGAGCTCAGTATTCCACCATTCCTTGGTCTGCACCCAGTATTCAATGTGGACTGCCTTCGTCCTTACTTCCCACCTCTACTAGACACCTCTAACATTGCAAAACAACTCACACCAACAGAGTTAAAACCAGAATGCATGGAACAGGCCACCACAGATTGTATCATGGACATGAAAATCAAGAACACTCACCAATAGAAGATCCAACTGTATCAGGTTGTCAAAGCTGGCCAACTCCTGCACCAAGGAAAGTGGTTCACCAGGGACCAAGTTCAGCAGAAATTTCCTCATCTCATGGAGGAACTTAACACAAGGGGGACCATTGCTTCCTAGAGGGGGAGGAATGATCCAGGTGGATATTGGTGGTCACCCGCCTATTCCACTTGGGCCCCCACTATTGTCTCTTTCAGTTTTTCAGTTTCAGCACAACTTACTATTTTTAGCAGTGTTTCGGGTCCTGAACTTCCGGAGCCGTTTTGAGGCCCTAAAAGACATTTTCTGGGAAAACAGAGAGCAACATGGGTCCATGGATTAATGTTTCTCATTAAAAAATTTTATTCCTCGGATAGATATTTCTAACGAGGTATGGTATGCGTCAAACATAGATCGTATGCCAAAGTTACGCCCCTGGGAAGTTGAAACACCAATTTACCCAAACGGGGCCCATAGTTTTGGCGCTTCATCTCCTAGGGTTAGGGTTTTGGTTGTTTAGGATTTCCCACTATTTATAAATAATAAATAGGCCCTCGAGCCTCATTTTAACTCAGTTCAAAGGCCTGTAGCCGTCACATCTCTTCTCAGAGATAGCTACCAGTGCCCTAGCTAGTTTTATTTCCATTCTGTCTGTAAGAAAATTTCAATTCTTTGATATTAATGAAATGAAGTGTTATTTCCACTGCATCTTTGTGTTTATGGTTATATGTTTATTCTGTTGCGTTCCTGCATAAATCTGGATCACTAGAAGTGTAGAAGAAATGCATAGAAAATCCCAAAGGGATTCTATTGGAAGGAGTTCGAGATCATATCGTCCTAAACCTCCATGGAAAGGAAACTCCATATGCAATGTGGAAGGCATTAACATATTTGTTTAATAATAACGGTGACCATGGGAAGTTGGCACTGAAGGAAAAGCTCAGGAAAATCAAGATGGATAAGGGAAACACAATACCAAAGTACTTGACCAAGTTTACCCAATGTCAGGATGAACTTGGAAGTGTTGGTTTTGACAATTGTCAAAGACAATCTCATGAGCCTAACACTTCTATGCCTTCCAAAGAGTTGGCACAACTTCCAGGATTTGGTAAATGGGAGGGAGAAGCTACTTAATGCAAGAAGAGATTTGGTGGAACACCATATATAGATCCTCATCCAAGCATGATGATGAGGATAATTGTGCCTTGGATAGAAAGGAAAATATCAGGCAGGAAAGAAGAAGGACTTTTAAAAGACTTAATGTTTTCACTGTCATGAGCTAAGACACTATGCCACGAAGTGTCCACACAAGGTCGGCAAGAAGTCCCCAAGAGGAGCAACAGGTGAATCTCTTGCTTCACAATTTGAGTTAGATTTTACCCTCATCACATGCATGGTGTCATCGATGATGGGTAGTGTGTGGTACCTAGAGAGTGGAGCCTCATTCCATATGACTTGAAACATATATTTCTTCAACGACTTGAGGAGAAGCACGACCGTCATCGGTACTGTAACTTTTCAGAGTGAGTCTAGTAATCCTCTCACATTAAAATATGTCATGTATGTTCCTAGTTTAAAGAATAATTTAGTTTTAGTTTCTATGTCAGAAGACCATGGCTATGATGCGGTGTTTAGCAAAGGAAAGGCATTCCTTCGTCACATAGCCACAAGACAAGTGAAGAAGATTAAGGTTCGGGTAAATAAACTATACAAATTGGATGCAGAAGATTGTGTTTCTTTGAGCATGAAATCATAGAAGGTGTGGATCCAAGACATCAATGAGTTATGGAATAGAATATTGGGCCATCTACACCATGAAGCTTTAAAGATCATGCAGTATATTTATATAGGACATCCCAAGGGTGCAATTGAGAAGTGTGATACATGCAAAGGGTGTACATTGGGGAAGTACACCAAATCCACCTTTCATGATAAGGATAATCAAGAGCAAGAGATCCTTGAAAGAGTTCACCCGAATGTGTGTGAATTGTTCTTGACACCCTCCACAGCCACGCATAAGTATTATGTGATTTTTGTAGATGATTTTTCACATGAGTGTTGGATATTATTCATGTATAATAAATACCAGATGTTCTCAAAATTTTGTGAGTTCAAATCACTTGTTGAAAAAGACTTGGGAGGGAAAGTGAAGGCTCTCAGGAGGGACGAAGGTGGAGAATATATGTTGAATGATTTCCAAAAAAAATTTGCATCAGAAGGCATTCAACGGGATTTAATAGAACCCCATAACCCATAATATAATGGGGTTGCATAACGGAAGAAAATAAGCATTGTGGAAATTTTACATGATCAGGGCACATTGTTGCAATTGTGGGCGAAAGCATGCAACACAATTGTGTATGTGCAGAACAGAAGTCCTCATCGGATCCCCGAGATGAGTACACCAGAGGAAGCCTTTTCTGGTAAGAATACATATGTGGTTTAGTTTAGAATATTTGGTTCATCAATTTACTGCGATGTTTCCAAGGATGTGTTATCACTCCACCGGATCTCTAAGGTTGAGAAAGAGTCCAAATAGAGGTAACCACAGACCAATATTTTATCTTGGTAGCTAGCCCTACCAAACTAGAGATGAGTACACCAGAGGAAGCCTTTTCTGGTAAGAATACATATGTGGTTTAGTTTAGAATATTTGGTTCATCAATTTACTGTGATGTTTCCAAGGATGTGTTATCACTCCACCGGATCTCTAAGGTTGAGAAAGAGTCCAAATAGAGGTAACCACAGACCAATATTTTATCTTGGTAGCTAGCCCTACCAAACTAGATAGGGCTCTCTCCACAAAGTCACGACCAAGAGGGTTGAATGAATTAGGGTTTTAGGCTAGGTATGAGTACACGTGTTTGTTTGTTTGAATTGATTTATTGGATGGGTGAATTAGGTCAAAGAGGCTAGGTCATGGCAAATAATATTAGGGATACAGTCCATTCAATGGGGAAAGGTAGGTAAGATGGCTAAAAATTTAGGTTTTTTGAGTGGTATGGATAAGACATATGAGGTGATAGAAAGAGCAAAACAATGCATGTATTCTTTATAAATTGAAGAAATGAGACAAACTATGAAGATTTTCCCAAAACAGAGCATAGAAGATGTATTCTGCTTATCAAATTGAAAATCAACATATAATAGAAATGAAATGGATCATGGAGAGTAAAAAAAATTCATACATATGAAACAAAATAAGAAACAATGTTAAATTTCCATACCACAGGTATTCCAAAGAAATAACTACAACTCTTTCATTAAATTCCTGCCAAATACTGATTACACTAGACTCTCTGATCAATACAACAACATCCAACCTGGGAAATGAGTCAAGAAATGATAGATATAGACATAAAACAACTTCTCCCAACCTCAAGGGTCGAATCCTTAAGTTTAGGAGTTGTTCCACCAAAAAATGAACTGCGCCAAACCTAGAGTGTAGGGACGTCAAACAGACTCCTCCCTCACTTTTTGGAAACTAATTCATTACATCTCATCAAGAGTTTTTACCTAATGTATTTACCCCTAGGTAACTTAAAAACACAATTATTACATTTACATCCTTGAATCACATTGGTAAAAACATCATTTTCCAAGGTGAAACTAAGAAACTGAGAAAATTTGCAAATTTCAAGAAACACAAAAAATTGGTAAAAAGCGTAGCGCGAGTGTAAAAACTGCAACGCCAACTTCAGCTCCACTTTTGAAGAGGTTCTTAGTGTCAAAATTGAGCTCAAGATATCTAATTGGAAATATTTTCATGTCTAGTTTCCAAAATTTTCCTTGGTTTTCAAAAATGACTTTATTTGACCCTCCAAAAGATCAATCTCCCAAGACTAGTCAAAAGCACAACGCTAGCCTAAAAAACAGGGCAGAAATATGTTTTTCGAGGTGTTTTTTGACTTTTTGACTAACCAGTTGGCCCAAAAAAACTTAGCAAAGTTTCTATGGTGACTGTATTTGGCCTTCTGAATCCATTGGTGCCTTTATTTTTGTCATTGGAGGTACCTAGAAAAAGTGCAGTGCCTAGGGCGCTGCCCTTTTGACAGTGCAACTATGAAAAACTGTCAAAATGTGAAAAAACTCAAACAATATCAAAATTTGCCCAAAAATTATTGAAAATTATGCTATGGAGGCCTGATGAAGTGTGCTAAGCAATGAGGCATGCCCCTGCAAGGATTTCAAGCTTGACTCCCTCCTTTTTCTTGGCTATGGTTTTCTTGTGTTTCTCCTGCAATTGCTTAAGTTTGATGCTACAAAACTTGTTCCTTGTGATGTAACTATTTGACATGTTTTTGAGCATCTTGTTGTCCTTGTTTTCCTTTTGGAGGAGCTTCTCAAGATGTATGTTTACCCTTTCAAGCCATGTTTCCTTGTCATCCTTAACCTGCTTGGAAATCCTTTCCTCAAAAGTCAGTTTTCCATCTCCAATTCTTTGTTGCTGTAAATCCCTCTTAAGACCTCTTGTTTTTGGTATTTTTATGCTGATTTGGATGTCATTCTAGTCAGAGTCACTAGGTGGTATCATAGCTTTACCTTTATTTGTTTTAAGCAACTCAAGCTCCATTAGAATTTTCTTATCCTTCAGTTGCTTATTCTCCTGCTCAAGAAAAGAAATGACAAACTTAGATCTCTCTAAGTTATTCTGAAGCTCCCTAATTTGGGCATTATTCTCCTTGAAAATCAAATTGGAGGCCTCATGATCATCCTTCTCATCCATGTCAACAAGGTCAAATTATGTATCTTTCTCATGGAGCTTTTCCTCCTCATGGCTGACTTCCTCATGAAAATTTTCCTCTATCATCTTTTCCTTTCCCTTTTGTACCTGCTTTTCTGATGAATAAGGCAAGGTCCCTTCCACTTTCTGTGGAGAAAAAACTTGCCTATACCCTCTCTGATGTGTTCTATCCAATGTGCCCATTTCAGCCCTTTTAGGCTTGCTGACCATAGCTCTGCTAGATGACCTAATCTGACCCTGTAATGGTGATGATGGTGGTGAAATGGGGGTAGTAGGCTGAGTTGATGAAGGAGTGGGAGTTGTGGTTTGAGATGGAGGGGGCCTATCTTCAACATGTTGATCAATAGGATGAGATGAACAAGGCATATCTTCAACATGTTGAGCTTGTGGAGCTGTGAAGATATCATTGGCAATGAAGGTGTCCCATGAAATATGCAATTGGTTAAGGTGATGGAGCACAATGATCTTGATGACAGATTGGTGAAAAAGATTGTTCATATGCTAGTCATAATCTCTCCTTTGTACATTATATGCCACTTTTTCCATGCTCCTAAACAGATAGTATGAAATATTAAGCAATTTGACTCTTGTGAAGTGCATAAGCAGTCTAATATGATATGTATAGAGTCTAGAGAACCTTCCTTCCCAAGATAAGTACTTCATGATTTTCTTCATCATGGGGGTATACCTATCAAGAAGGTGGCTGAAAGGAAAAACTCTCCTTCTCTCATTTTTGTACATTGGCTTGATGAATGGTTCATAATACCGATCATCCAAGTATTTGGATTTAAACCACCTTTCGCCCATGTTTGGAATCCCTATGGCAGCGACAATGATAGATGTAGATACAGTGAAGGTTACACTTGCAAGGGTCACTTGATTGTATTTTAGGTTTGAAATGAAAAGTCTGCTCAAAATAGGATGGTGTTGAACTCTTTCAATCATATTGCATAAATCAACGCAACCAACATATTGAACGAAAGAGTCTGCCATTGGTGAAGCCATCAGTTCTCTGGTGTTGTTGGGCTCAAGCCTTAGGATTTTTCCTCCCTTATGTGGTCTTCTCTCTTTTCTATCCTCCTCTTCCAGTCTATCCTCCTCTTCCTGTATATCCTCCTCTTCCTCCATGTAATCTTTGTCTTCTTCCATGGTGTTTTAGATCTAGAAACCCTATGGATGAGGAAATTGGAGTGGGGATAGGTCTAGGAAAAATTAGGGAGATGGGGGAAGGGGTTGTTGAAATTAAGGTGGTGATAGGGGATCAAAATGTTTAAGGGATTGGGAATTAGAATTTTATTACAGAGTTGATAGGGCTGCCTAGGAAATTGAGATGCCTAGGACTTAGGGTTTAGGGGAAAAGGGATTTATGGAAAGGGATATAGTGTTGTAGGGGTAGGGATAGGGTTTATAGTGATGTAGGAATTAAATTCAGGGTTTATAGGAATCAAATTGGGAATGAGGGAGTGAGATTAGGGTTTTCAAGCTAGACAAACTGTAAATTTTTTATGAAAAAAAAATCTCTTGAAAAATGCAAGGATGAGGTGATAAGAGTCTTTGGTGGAGGTTAGGAGAAAATTGGGTGAGTTTTTGAGCTTGCTGGGCATATTTGGCAAAAGCGCAACACCGACTTCCAAAAGCGCAAGGCCAGTTCAAAAAATGCAGCAGCACCCTCCAGAAACACAACGCCCTCCAAAAATTCAAATTTTGACCCTACAAATCGATTTTTTGAGCTGAGGGACTGCAAGCTCGATGATTGAAAATGAAAAATGAGATTATTCGTCTTATGGTGGTCTTTATACTTGATGATTTGATGTTTTGGGCCTTGGGACCCACTTTCTCTTTTCTTTTCTTTCGCTTTACCCTTTGAAACATTACCCTTTTCTCTTTTTGACTTCATTATTGACACATTGATCATTTGATGATTTGGGAACTCTTTACATTTGACTTTTTATGCTTTTTTGGCATGTGGAACTCTGATTTGGAAGCTTGGGAACCATGAACTTATTAAAAATTGAGTGACATGAAAATACATAATGAAAAATAAAAATTACATCTTGAAATAAAAACTACATCTTGGAATAAGAATTACTCCTTACAGGTCAACTTTGCATGGTAAAGAGAGGTTATTTGATCACTTTCTTACTTGTTGCTCTTATGAAATGGCAATGGTTTATTATTGGACCTTGAAAAACCCTCAAGACTTAATGAGAGCCTTGACTGAATGAAATTCATGGTGACATGACTGAACAAGTGGTATGATTTCATGATAGAAGTACATTCAGTAAAGTATGAAAATGAAGCAACAAGTAATGGAAACTTAGGAAGAAGTGAATTTTTTTTATTTTAGGGCTACCATCAATGAGTAAATTTTGTAATTATGACCTAGTGAAATAACAAAATTTCTGAATGAGACCCTAATATGATATGAAAAGAGGATTTTCAATCACTGATGGCAGGATGAAAATACTAACACTAACATTGGCCTTATTGGGGTTGATAGCTCTGAAAGAGGTGTCAAGAACACCGTGGACCAACAAAACTTATCCATTGGGCCAATACGGTCAAAAAATCAAAATTTATTGAAATAAAAAACTTACTAAACTTATTGATGGCACCATATCACTGAGACTTGAGGGCTTCAAATCCTGATGAAAACCACCTACCTACTGAAGACATATGTACAATCATGTCAAGTGATCCTTCTAGTGTAACCAATCTAGTAGATGGTTACTTATTTGAATTCTTCTCTCACTTTCCTCAAGCAAGCATAAAAAAACAAAATCTATGCTACTCCAAGTGTCCACTGAACATGTGCTTTTGGTCCATGAAAACAAGAAAAATTCATCTTCCCTGCTAACTGTAGAAAATCAGTAAAAGGATATCTAAAAGTATGAAATGTTACCTTGCCATGAGATTTAGCAAAAACACAAGAAAACTCGTCATTCTGATCTGAAAGAACACTTGGTTGTTCATCCATAGGAAGGCATAGAGAAGTATGACTTTCTGTTATCTGAGTGTTGGCTGTAAATTCCTCAAGCATGGGCAACTCTGATTCTATTTCTTGCACATTGTCTATCTTAGGCTCATACTCTTCAAATTCATATTCTAAATCATCCTTGAACGGAAAACATTCTTCGAGATTGTTAAACATGAAAACCTTATCCTCTTCATGAAATACAACTGTCTCTTTTAGCTTATTTCCTTGCAGGAAATCATCATCACAAATTGGCTTAATCTTAACAACTTCGTGTATAGTTTTATCAGTT
This sequence comes from Pinus albicaulis, assembly GCA_034641835.2. Taxonomy (NCBI): domain Eukaryota; kingdom Viridiplantae; phylum Streptophyta; class Pinopsida; order Pinales; family Pinaceae; genus Pinus; species Pinus albicaulis. The sequence continues at coordinate 369,318,240 of CM076572.1, forward strand.
TCATGACTGTCATCATTTAAACTCAGATTTCCATTTTCAATGATAGAAGAAGTTTCACTAACACTTTCTTGATTATATGAACACTATAAACCTGCATTAGCTTGGGTTGTAACATGACTTTTCAGGAGTTGATCTATCTCATATTCAGACAGAGGAGAAACTTGAGTTTTATAGAAGTTAAAATTGGCTTGATGATTCTAATTTTCAAGATCAGGAATAGGCATTTCTCTTTCTAGGTCCTGGTCTTTTTCATCCAAGGAGGAACCTAGTGATTCTTGTTGGGAGGTAAAATCATATAGGGCTTCTATGATCTCATCATCTAGACACTCTTCATCCCCATACGAATTTTAAAGAAACTCAAAGAAATTTTCAGAAATCTCACAACAACTATCAATCATTGACAAGGAAGAATTAGAGCTTTGATAATGTTAAAAGAAAATTGAATGAAATTATTTCAGAGAATATAAATTAGCATATGGTAGAATTTCGTACCATGATCTCAATTTTTCCTCCAAGGTAGCCATAAACATCTTCATCATACAATCTTCAAGAAACTCAATATTTAGTATGTGAATATGCAAATGAAATTTGACCAAATGCAAACTAGCATCTTCACCGTCCCGATCCTTAAATTTTGACAGTCTTGATTTCCCATCTATACAAGGATTATAGTTCGGAAAACCAGGAATATGAGCTCAATCCATAGGAGCATACCTTCAAGCTATAAAATCCATTTTGACAACAGTGAGTTCACCAAGAATATATTCAAACTATCGGTTCTTGAAAAGTGGAGTCACCATGAAAATTATGAACCTTTGGATTCTTCAACACTGGAGTCACCAAGTCAATGATTCAGCCTTCATATGCATCTGACCAATGTCCACCATCATCAACCAAATCTAATCCTTGTCATTCTTTCCTAGGGAAGATTTGTCTTTTCGCCTCCCCGGTAACAGCACCAGTATGTTATCACTCCACTAGATCTCTAAGGCTAAGAAAGAGTCCAAACAGAGGTAATCATAGACCAATATTTTAGCTTGGTAGATAGCCTTACCCAAATAGAGAGGGCTCTCTCCACAAAGTCACAGCCAAGAGGGCTAAATGAATTAGAGTTTTAGGCTAGGTATGAGTACAGGGGTTTGTTTATTTGAATTGGTTTGTTGCATGGGTGAATTAGGTCAAAGAGGCTAGGTAAGGGAAAATAAGATTAGGATTGCAGTCCATTCAATGGGGCATGGTAGGTAGGAAGTATAACACTTCAGTTTTTTTGAGTGGGATGGATTAGACAAATGAGGTGCTAGAAAGAGCAAGACAATGCATGTATTCTTTCTAAACTAAAGAAATGAGACAAACTATGAAGATTTTTCCAAAACAGAGCATTGAAGATGTATTCTGCTTATCAACTTTAAAATAAACATATAATAGAAATGAAATGGATCATGGAGAGTAAAAAACATTCATACATATGCAGCAGCAGAAGAAATAATGTTAAATTTCCATACCACAGGTATCCAAAAGAAATAGTTGCAACTCTTTCATTAAATTCCTACCAAATACTAATTACACTAGTCTTTGATCAATACAACAACATCCAACCTAGGAAATGAGTCAATAAATGATAGATATAGACATAAAACAACTTCTCCCAACCTCAGGGGTTGAATCCCTAAGTTGAGGAGTTGTTCCACCAAAAACTAAACTGCATACCTAGAGTGTATGGAGGTTAAACTGACTCATCCCTCACTTTTTGGAAACTGATTCATTACATCTCATCAAGATTTTTTACTTAATGTATTTACCTCTAGGTAAATTAAAAACATAATTATTAAATTTACATCCTTGAATTACAATGTTAAAAACATCATTTTCCAAGGTGAAACTGAGAAAACTGAGAAGATTTGCAAATTTCAGGAAACATGGAAAAGTGGTAAAAAGCGCAACGCCAGTGTAAAAAGTGCAGTGTCAACTTCAGCTCCACTTTAGAAGGGGTTCCTAGTGTCCAAATTGAGCTCAGGATAGCTAATTGGAAAGCCTATCCTGTCTAGTTTCTAAAATTGACCTTGGTTTTCACAAATGACTTAATTTGACCCTCCAAAAGGTCAATTTCTGAAGATTGGTCAAAAGCACAATGGTAGCCTCAAAAACAGGGCAGAAATATGTTTTTTGAGGTGTTTTTTGACTTTTTGACTGATCAGTTGGCCCAAAAAAGCTTAGCAAAGTTGCGAGGGTGACTATATTTGGCCTTATGAATCCAATGGTGACTTTATTTTTGTCATTGGAGGTCACTAGAAAAAGCGCAGCGCCTAGGGTGGTGCGCTTTTGACAGTGCAACTGTGCAAAACTCAAAAAATGTGCAAAAACTCAAAAAATTTCAAAATTTGCCCAAAATTTATTGAAAATTGTGCTATGGAGGCCTGATGAAGTGTTCTAAGAAATGAGGGATTCCTCTGCAAGGATTTCAAGCTTGTCTCCCTCCTTTTTCTTGGCTAGGATTTGCTTGTGTTTCTCCTGCAATTACTTAAGTTTGATGCTACAAACCTTGTTCCTTGTGATGTACTTGTTTGACAAGTTTTTGATCATCTTGTTGTCCTTTTTTTCCTTTTGGAGGAGCTTCTCAAGATGTATGCTGACCCTTTCGAGCCATGTTTCCCTATCATCCTCAACCTCCTTGGAAATCCTTTCCTCAAAAGTCAGTTTTTCATCTTCAATTGTCTATTGTTGTAAAGCCCTCTTAAGACCTCTTGTTTTTGGTATTTTTCTATTGATTTGGATGTCATGTTGGTCAAGGTCACTAGGTGGTATCATAGATTTACCTTTATTTGTTTTAAGCAGCACTAGCTCCATGAGAATTTTCTTATCCTTCAGCTGCTTATTCTCCTGCTCAAGAAAATAAATGACAAACTTATATCTCTATAAGTTAGTCTGAAGCTCCCTAATTTGGGCATTCTTCTCCTTGACAATCAAATTGGAGGCCTCATGATCATCCTACTCATATAAGTCAACAAGGTCAAATTTTGTATCTATCTCATGTAGGTTTTCCTCCTCATGGTTGAATTCCTCATGAAAATTAGCCTCTGTCATATTTTCCTTTCTCTTCTGTACCTTCTTTGTTGATGAAGAAGGCAAGGTCCCTTCCACTTTTTGTGGAGAAAACACTTGCCTATACCCTCTCTGATATGGTCTAGTCAATGTACCCATTTCAACCCTTTTAGGCTTACTGACCATAGCTCTGCTAGGTGACCCACTATGACCCTATAATGGTGATGATGGTGGTGAAATGGGTGTAGTAGGCTGAGCTGATGAAGGAGTAGGAGCTATGGGATGAGATGGAGGAGGCCTATCTTCAACATGTTGATCAGTAGGATGATATGAAGAAGGCATATCTTCAACATTTTGAGCTTATGGAGGTGTGAAGATATCATTGGAAATGAACGTGTCCCATGAAATATACAACTGGTTAAGGTGATGGAGGACAATGATCTTGATGAGAGAGTGGTGAAAAAGATTTTTCATCTGCTGATCATAATCTCTCCTTTGTATAATGTGTTAACGCTGCAATTTTTCAAATATTTTCAAAGTTTGGTCATCATTCTCCAAGGAATCAATCTGCCTTTTTAGTTCGGTTGTAAGATGAAAGTGTCATTGTCAAAGTGTAGTGGTGAGAAAATTTCATTTCTACCTTCATTCATTTCATTTTCCCTCTTTTACCTTTCATTTTTCCAAAAAACTCAAAGTCCAACATTTCATTTCTTTCAAAACCCCTTTTTAACTATTAAAATTAATTTTTTATAGTTAAAAAGCAGCTCCGCACACCTACTAACAACCATATCATATTATACCCCTTTTACCTTACCTTCTATCGCATATTCAAACCTTATACATGTAACCATTATCGAATCCTACAATTTTTATGATATGCGATATTTCTAGGACCCATCATTTCTTTTTGATCTGTTTCATAACATTCAAAATGTTTTAGAAAAGTTCTTTATATTATGATTCAAACAAATTTTACCATATTCATTGACTTAATGAGATTTTCACTTATCCACATTTAAAAATCTGTTTAATGGGCCTCACCTACCTTTTTGTGTCGCATTTTCACAAATTTCACTTACCGCATTCACTTCCGCTTCCTCATTTCCCCAATTGCGATATTGAGTGGGACCCTTTCTTGCCACATCATCGTCGCTAATCTCATATTGAAAAAATCCTCGCCACATTCATTTTCCACTCCACAAATATTCTGATGCGATACTAAAGGGACCCAGCTTTCCCTGCCACGTCACACTTTCCTCATCGCACATCGCAAGCTTTGGAGGATAGGCACTCGAGATCATGTTATAAATGTCGAAGTGCGATGTGCGATATTGTGGGACCCAATCGCATATCACAATTCACAAGCTCAAAGGGATCGGCACTCAGGAATTCGTTATGAACGCCGAAATGCGATTAAGATTGCGATTTCCACCGGCCGTTACACCTCATGATCTTTCGCGCCCTTTGATCCATGGTTCTCATGCATTTTATTCCCCCCTACTCCATTCTACTTTTAACACTGCCGAGGGGTGGTGGGGTGGGAGGGGGGTCTGAAAAGTTTTTTTCTTCATCGGTCATCCTGCTACGTGTCCTCCTCTTCACATTTTGCACCCCCTCAGTCCAAACCTCCTTGCCATGTCATCACCCCCATCACAAATCACATACCCTCTCGCTTGTGTCTTAAGCTTAAACATTTCCAACCCCAATCTTCAATTGCGACATATGTATAAAATGTTTTCTCCTCCCCCTCATCATTTATTTAATAATCTCTCCCGATAATAAAATGAAACCTCGCTATCTCTTTCAATCTGCCTCCATAACCTGTTTAACCTCCATATTTCCCACTCCTCTTTTATTTCTCCTGTTGGCTACAATTCAACGTGTCTCCTTCTCATATATTTCACATGCCTGGTCCTTTTGTTTGGAACCTATCTATATGGGTTTTTCCACTCCAACACTATTCCCATGTTTAATTCGAGACCCTATCACAAAAAACACTAAAACAAAGGAAAGGAACAACGACATATTTTCTCTTAAATAGATTTCTACCATTACTCTCAGCACTAGCACATTTCCACAAGGCATCATTCAACATTCAAAGAACAATCACATGTAACTTTCACTGTTGTTTACACCATTTTTGGATTTGGTTGCACCAGAACAGAAGAGGAGTCTTCCCATAGACTTCCACATCATACAACCACTTACGAATTGTTAGCCTTGATGTTGTTTATTATGATTATGTCATAGCACTTTGTATTAAATTTTTAGGATAAGCCTCATCTCTTGCACGAGATTGTAATAACTTTTGGGAATAGGTTTACTACTTTTGTGGAGATGATAGTTTTATAATTTTGTATATATGTGACAAAAATACTATGTAAAAAAGGTTCGCGGTTTTAGAATCTTGGCTCATATGGTCAGTATTATTTTCAGTGCATAAAATTGAAAGAAACTTCTAAGGACTTATTATCAATCTGGTGTGTGTATTGTTAATTTTCACTTTCTTTTCCATATCTTATTATCTTCAGTGGCATTTTTCAATCCCTCGTGTTGTTATGTGTTTTCATCAGTATCTTGGCATGTTCATATGTTTTATCAATTTTTATTAGTCTTACACAATGACATTTCTTGACGAAATATACATGATGACAATGTAAAGAGAATCACTTATAACATTTATCTTCCATGATATTTCAGTGAGAATATTGTAAGTCTAGAAATAGCTTTCTCTTGTTGAAATATTGACAAATTTCTACTTGTGTTATTTTCTACCAAAAGAAGTGGATTTCTGCCTTGTAGACCCACTGTTTCTTCTTCCATTTCAAATTCTCTTCCCCTCATAGGCTACAAACTCACTCTTTTGCTACCACATCAAACCCAATACCCTCATTCGTAGAAAAATGGATTTGACTGAAATCTCTTTTTAGTGAATGGGAGTTTAAAACACCTACAAATCTCATAAACCAAATCATTAAATTACCTTAGAGTTTAGGATGTGTCTGGTCAGGTTCTTGAAGCAGTCCAAGTGTTGATTCTAGCGCTAACATATTTTGGTGTGTCTGTTGGGAGACGAAGATCTTGAACACAGCTTTCTCCTGAGTTTTTTGTTATACAGAGATCAGATCTAGTTTTTTTATGGTGAAAAAAGACTAGACACTAAACAAGACTATATATTTTTCACTTGGTGACTCCATTGGTAGAAGAATGTAGTGGTGACTCTGCTGGAGAGAAAACTCAGTCAACAAAAATGAGAAGGTACAAGAAAACCAGGTATCAAGCCAAAAGTTTCTTCTAGGAACTTATATTAACTTTCATAAGATATTTCTTGTATTTTCCCTCACATGTGAAAAGTATTATATCATGCTTTATATACTCAGATGATTATAAGTCTTCTTTTGTTTATCCCTCATTGAAAGAAGATCCTTTATTTTCTAGTATCATTGATCTTGATCCTTTTCCTCCAATTGAACCCTATGAGGAAAATGATGTACATATACCAATTTTTCCTGAAAATGATCAACCATCTCATCTTGATGATAATAAACTTGATTTATCTCTTGAAATCCTTGTTGTGCCTTTTGATCAACCTATTGAACCTTGTATCCAACTCACAAAATTTTAGTCCAAGATTAGAAAGCATTATAAGCCTTTGAAATTGCCATTAACCCTTCATGAATATCCTCCCAATTTTCTAGATTACCTTCCTAATTTTAATAGAGAAGACCATGTAGCAGCAGAAAAACATATTGAAGCATTTGAAGATTTAAAGATCTTCTTCAAATAATTCATGAGGATGTGGTTTTGAGGACATTTTGTTAGTCATTACAAAGGGATGCTAGATTATGGCTCAAAAATTTGGAGGTTGATTCAATAGGTTCATGGATGGATTTTCATGATGTTTTTATAAGGTATTGGGGTGAAAACAAATCATATGAGAAGTATCTCTTTGAATTTTATGTGATGAAGAAAAGGGAGGATGAATCTCTTAGCATATTCAATAGGATATTTCATAGTTTTTATCACAGTATACCCAAGGATATCAAGCCTCCATAATTTACTACCATGTTAGCCCATACCAATGCATTTGATTATAAGTTTTCTTTATGGCTTAGAGCAACCAAAGCACCTACTCTAGCAGCCATGCAAGAGGCAGCCTTTGAAATTGAATCTAATATTATGACAGTACAAAGGTTGAAATCATAGGAACAAGATGAAATAGTGCAAGCAAAAAACACTCATAAATAATTCAAGCAGGATGAAAAGGAAGGTGACGGTGATGATTCACATAAGGATAGTGAATATGAAGGTACATATGATTTTGTTTCAGAAATTTATTATGATTCTTGTTTTGATCATACTTCAATTGTTGATTCAGAAAATGTAAATAATCAACCTATTTGTGCTACTTATGGAATTGATTCAGAACAAAATTCAAATTTTCAAGATAATTATGAGGAGAATATTTTTAAATACCATTATGATGGTTTTCAATATATGATTATGGGATTTGACCAACCTTCCTTGTTTTCACAATCATCATCTTCTTGTAGCTGCATAAGATATGATGACTTGCAGTATACCGCATATAGATTTTTCTAGCAATGAGTATGTATTAGATAGCTATGATGAAAAGCTTTCACTTGATGGTGAGGAATGCTTAGTTTTTGAACAACTTGATGATATTCCTCTAGCTATTTCAAATAACAATCTTAATACAAATTATTTGCAAGAAAAGCTTTATGAACAACAAGGACATATTACTCTTATGTCTTTAAAGAAATCTGATATTAGAAAGGACTTCTCAAAAAATATCATTGATATTCAAGATAGCAGGGGGATAGTTCTTGATTACACAACCATGATAAAAAAGGAAGATTTACCAAAGAAAATTTGTCCCTTGGAGCAGAAAAAGTTTGTTCTAGGTTTTGAAGATCTTATTGCAACATTTTTTGAAGCACATTTTTACAAAGCCTTGAACATTTCAAGCTTCATTAAAAAATCAGCCTATTTTGGTGAACATGGTTTTTCACAAAGTTTTTTATGAAAGTTGTTTCTTTCTTCCTATGATTTATTGAGTAATTGCAAAGGAGCGGTTCTTTCTACTATCATAAAAATACTTTCATGGCTAAATTGGAAGTTTGTGTACACATGAGAAATAAAAATCAGTTGATTAGAAGTAGGGAAGTAGATGAATAAACTCGACACTCGAGAATTTTCTTTTCAGTTTTATTTTTCAGTCTGAATTCAATTTCAATTTGAAGAAATAAGTTGTAGAAGATCAAAATGATGCTTTTGAATCCATTACCCAATGGCTAGGCATGCTGGTATTTTTGAGTTAATGAGCAGGATCACTGGTTGGAGAGATAAGAGTTGGATTCAAGGCACTAGTCTACAGTTCTTGACAGCTTGTGTTAGGGTCCTATAATAATAGGGATCATAATTTTGAATTGGTTATGTTTGGTCTTGTAATATTGTACATACCTTTTCATTTCTGCAAATTTTTTCCATATTAAAAAATGAAAAGAGGGTATGTCCTAAAAGAATAATCAAAGTACCAAAAGAAATAAAGATAAAAAAAGATATAAAATATGAACCCCGTAAAAATAATAAAAAATAAATTATGAAAGTGTTGCACATTCAAATGCTATTACTCTTATTTTACTTTACTTTTGCAAATAAAATTGTGTGCAACTTGTCCAAAATGCCACAATTCATGATGATCATGCAATCTAATCCTGATCATTCATGCCTTTAAATTTTATGTTATGATAGTTAGTGAATAAAGATCTGACCAAACCATTTAATATTGGCAGATCAGTAGATAGGTAGAGAATAAAAATGAGTTCATAAGTTTAATCTGAGCCATTGGAAGATATAAGGTTAGAAATAAGTTATTTTTCTTATTAAAAGAAAATAAAAGGGTCAGCAAGCTCAAATGCACCCAATAAAGGAAATAAAAAATGTTATGATGAATACAAGGGTAGGTAGAGTACTTTTAAAATATTACATAAGCCTCATTATGCTTATCCATTATCAAAAACATTTTCTAACACCTTCCCCTTGCTAAATCCCTTTTTCCTCTCTTGGAAACCATTTCCCCTTATCCTAAATTCCCTTCCCCTTGCTAAAACCCCCTTCCCCTGAAATAAAAATTTGTGTTTTCATAAAACACAAAACCCACCCTTTCAAAGTTTAAAAGTGAAAAAAAAGTGGACCCCCCTTTCTTTTAATCCCCTCTTCTTAATATATTTCCATTTAAACATTATGTTTAATATATTTCAATGACCCCGTTTTCATTTTATTATCCCGCTTTAAACCTTCCACTTAAATAAATTCCATGGCCCAATTTTTATTTTAAAACCCTCCGCCTATCTATTACCTGACCCGCCTCTCTTTGAAAACTCCCAACTCCTCCTACCGCTAGATCACCATTGATCATATCTAACGGCCTCCGAACCCTTTCGCACTCCCTGTTGTTCGAAGTTTAAAACAGGGGGGGGGGGGGGTTTCGAAACAGGTGGTTTCATTCCCCCGCTCCCCTGCCACGTGACACCACCAAGTTCTATTGCACCCCCTCCTTCCCAACCCACCAAAATACCTTTCGGCATGCGATAAACCACCACTTTTTAAAATCCCCTGCGCCATGACATAAACCACCAGTTTTCGAAATTATAAAATCCCGCTTTCAATTCATTTCCCTACCTCCGCGGACTTGCGGAAATTTTTTATGTTGTAGGTGATTAACAGAACCTGAAGCACCAATATATACACCAACAACAACAAAGCTCATACAAAGTTCTCTCCAAGACAAAATTTTTATTTTCTTGCATGAAGTTAAACATGTCTTTTAGTAAAAACACACTTTTACTAAATACACAGAAATGAATGAAGATTTACCGCAGGATGATGAAAATCAAAATCCCAGATGAAGAAACACGAGAGAATTAGTGTGATTTACTATAAAAATTAAAATAAAGACAATTAAAATACAAAGACAGATGAAAGAAACAAACAGATAACATCAGTCAAAGAAAAAGGGCTAGATATCAGTCAGTTAAAAGGTGTCACTATCTTTTTGTTTGAAGATATTTTATTTTCCTAGAATAAATCCTAGTCAGTTGAGAGGATATTTTTGTAATTCGATATTTTTTGTAAATATTTTTGTATAAAGACTTCAGCAATTGAAGTATCAAGGGTTGGTCAAGTGTGGACTTCTGAACATTTTGTTAGCTGAATGATCTCTTGTCTGCGGGTTATTGTACCAATTTACAATCGATAGACTGAACAAGCTATAAAGAAACTTCTTTACAAGATTCATGTGATGACCTATCTCTGTGAAGTATAAAATTTCAATTGTTCATGTTCTCTTTCTAAGTATTCCATAAACTTATATGTGTTCTGAATTTGAATGTTATAACAAGATTTTTACTGCAGAATTTGTTTAAACTTACACTCTACTTTTAACTATTATACATTTCTATGTTTTCTTCTGATATATGGTTTAGAGAATTCTTAATTTCCCCCTGATACTGATTGGACTCTTCACCCTTCTTCATTATCTGGTTTAAGGAATTCTTAATTTCTCCTTGATCCCGATTGAAAAATCACTTCACCATTCAACCTTGAGATCTGATATTCCTCACCTACCTTGCTCTGTAATGATTTCCTTATAATTTGATTAAATTCTGTTTTAAAGCACATTGAATCCATAGCCCAATGGAAATTTGATAAGCACCTATTCATATAAATCATTAATTCCACCAACCAACCAAAACCAATCAAAAACCAACCCAACCAAACATACATAACTATCCTAAAATCAATGAAACAAACAAAGTTCAATCATATAGAGAGATCCCTCTCTGAGTTTAGGAAGGCTAGATCCTAAGCTCCAAAAGTGGTTTTTATTTACCTCTAATATTTCTTTTTAACACAAGAAAAACCTATGGAAATTTCAGAGTGATAACAGCCCGCAGGGGGCATATCATCCCCAATTAGAAGCACTGTTAGCACTACAATTTTTCAACGATTTTCAAAGTCTGGTCATCATTCTCCAAGGAGTCAATCTTCCTTTTCAGTTCGGTTGTAAGCTGAAAGTGTCGCTGTCAAAGTGTAGTGGTGAGAAAATTTCATTTCTACCTTCATTCATTTCATTTTCCATCTTTTACCTTTCATTTTTCCAAAAAACCCAAATTCTAGTGTTTCATTTCTTTCAAAACCCCTTTTTAACTATTAAAATTCAATTTTTATAGTTAAAAAGTAGCTCCGCACACCCACTAACAACCATATCATATTATACCATTTTTACCTTACCTTCTATCACATATTCAAACCTTATGCATGTAACCATTTCCGAATCCTACAAACTTTCTGATATGCGATATTGTTGGGACCCATCATTTCTTTTTTATCAGTTTCATAACATTCAAAATGTTTTAGAAAAATACTTTATATTATGATTCAAATGAATTTTACCATACTCATTGAATTAACAAAGTTTTCACTTATCCACTTTTTAAAATCTGTTTAATGGGCCCCACCTACCTTTTCACATCTCATTTTCGCAAATTTCACTTACTGCATTCACTTCCGCTTCCTCATTTCCCTGATTTCAATATTGAGTGGGACCCTTTCCTGCCACATCATCATTGTTAATCACATATCGCAACAATCCTCACCATATTCATCTGCCACTCCACAAATATTCTAATGTGATACTAAAGGGACCCACCTTTCCCCATTTCACATCGCAAGCTCTGGAGCATAGGCACTCAGGATCATGTTATAAATGTCGAAGTGTGATGTGCGATATTGGTGGGACCCAATCGCATATCACAATTTGCAAGCTCAGGAGGATAGGTGCTCAAGAATTCGTTATAAATGTCGAAATGCGATTGCGATTTCCACCGGCCATTACACCTTGTGATCTTCACTTCCCTTTGATCCACGGTTCTCATGCCTTTTTGGCCCCCCTTCTCCATTCTACTTTTAACATTACGAGGTGTCTGAAAAGTTTTTTTCTCCATTGATCCTCTTGCTACGTGTCCTCCTCTTTGCATTTCACACCCCCCTCGGTCCAAACCTCCTTGCCATGTCATCACCCCCATCGCAAATCGCATTCCCTCCCACTTTTGTCTTATGCTTAAACGTTTCTAACCCCGATCTGCGATTGCAATATATTTATAAAAGGTTTTCTCCTCCCACTCATAATTTATTTAGTAACCTCTCCCACTAATAAAATGAAACCCTGCCATCTCTTTCAATCTGCCTCCATAACCTGTTTAACCTCCATATTTCCCACTCCTATTTTATTTCTCCCACTGGCCCACAATTCAACGTGTCTCCTTCTCATATCTTTCACATGCCCGGTATTTTTGTTTGGAACCTATCTATATGGTTTTTTCCACTCCAACACTACTTCCATGTTTAATTCGAGACCCTATCATGATAAACAAGAAACCAAAGGAAAGTAACGACAACAGAGTTTCTCTGAAACATATTTATACCATTACTCTCAAAACCAGCACGTTTCCACAAGGCATCATGCAACATTCAAAGAACAGTCACATGTCACTTTCACTATTGTTTACAATTTTTGTGGAGTTGGTTGCACCAGAACAGAAGAGGAGTCTTCCCATAGACTGCCACATTATACAACCACTTCGAATTGTTAGCCTTGATGTTGTTTATTTTGATTATGTCATAGCACTTTGTATTAAAGTTTTACGATAAGACTCATCTCTTGCACAAGATCGTAATAACTTTTGGGAACAAGTTTACTCCTTTTGTAGAGATGACAATCTTATATTTTTTTATATATGTGACAAACAGATATGTAAAAAAGGTTTGTTTTAGAATCTTGGCTCAAATGATCAGTACTATTTTCAGTGAATAAAATTGAAAGAAACTTTTGAGGACTTATTATCAATCTAGTGTGTGTATTGTTAATTTTCACTTGTGTTTCCATATCTTATTATCTTAAGTGGCAGTTTGCAATCCCTCATGTTGTTATGTGTTTTTATCAGTCTCTTAACATGTTCATGTGTTTTATCAATTTTTATTAGTCTCACACAGTGATATTTCTTGATGAAATATACATGACGACAGTGTAAAGAGCATCACTTATAACAATTATCTTCCATGATATTTCAGTGAGAATATTGTAAGTCTAGAAATAGATTTCTCTTGTTGAAATATTGACAAATTGTTACTTGTGTTATTTTCTACCAAAAGCAGTGGATTTCTGCCTTGCAGACCAACTGTTTCTTCTTCCATTTCACATTATCTTCCCCTCATAGGCTACAAACTCACTCTTTTTCTACCACATTAGACCCAATACCCTCATTAGTAGAACAATCGATTTGAATTAAATCTATTTATACTTGATGGTATTTATACTTGGTAGTATTTATACTTGATGATTTGATGTTTTGGGCTTTGGGACCCACTTTCTCTTTTATTCTCTTTCACTTTACACTTTGAAACTTTACCCTTTTCTCTTTTTGACTTCATTAGTTACACATTGATCATTTGATGACTTGAGAACTCTTTACATTTAACTTTTGATGCTTTGTTGGCATGTGGAACTCTGAGTTGGCAGCTTCGGAACCTTGAACTTATTACAAATTGAGTGACATGAAATTACATAATGAAAAATAAAAAATTACATTTTGAAATAAAAATTACATCTTGGAATAATAATTACTCCTTAAGGTCATCTTTACATGGTAAAGAGAGGTTATTTGATCAATTTATTACTTGTTGCTCTTATGCAATGGAAATGGTTTATTATTGGACCTTGAAAAACCATAGAAACCTAATGAAACCTTGAAAAACCCTAAAGACCTAATGAGAGCCTTGACTGAATGAAATTCATGGTGACATGAATTAACAAGTGGTATGTATTTCATGACAGATGTACATTCAGTAAAGTATGAAAATGAGCCAGCAAGTAATGGAAACTTAGGAAGAAGTGAATTTTTTTTTAGTTTAGGGCTACCATCAGTGAGTAAATTTTGGAATGATGACCTAGTGAAATGACAAAATTTCTGAATGAGACCCTGATATGATATGAAAAGATGATTTTTGATCACTGATGGCAAGATGAAAATATTGACACTCACAAGATGCACGGAAAAATCTAGAACAAACAGTTGAGTTGGGCATATTTTTGGGGTACACTCATACACCTCACAACTATCGGGTGTAATTTCCATCTCATAGGATGACAGTGGTTCATTAAGATGTTAAATTTGATCAAGGGAAGGTCGTGCAAATTACACTTGAGGGGGAGCTTTAGATGCATTAATATGAGGATATTTTAGCTCCAAAAGAAGAACCTCAAGATGTGGAGCAGCCACAAGTAAGGGAGCAGAGAGTGGAAGCACCCACTCATGTAAAGACATCTAGAGAGGAAAGGAAGTGCACCAGAGAGGATGACAGGTTTATACATGATACTAGAGAGAATGTGGGAGCACCCACATCAAAACATAGGCAGAGAGGGTCCCCAAATCGGTACACTAGCTACATGGATCTTATGAGCAAGAGTGTAGAGATTGAGCCATCCTCATTCGAGGAATTAGTGCAACAACCAATATGGGTTGATGCCATGGTAAAGGAGTATGATTCCATTATTAGAAACAATGCATGGGAAGTTTTCCCAAGACCGGAGGACAAGTCAGTTGTAGGATCTAGGTGGATCTATAAGGTGAATCAAGTAGCTAATGGGAGTGTCGAGAAACTCAATTCCATATTTGTGGCCAAGGGGTTCTCTCGGGTGGAGGGAATAGATTACAAGGAGACATTTTCTCCAGTAGCAAGGTACTCTTCAATCAGATCTATTCTTGCACTTATAGTGTAGATGGGATGGAAAATACATCAGATGGATGTAAAGACAACTTTCCTCAATGGAGTGATTTAGGAATATGTCACATAGAGCATCCGAAAGGATTTGATACCTTCAATAGAGAGTCACATGTGTGCAGACTCAAGAGACCGTTATATGGACTGAAACAAGCACCCCGTGCTTGGTGCCCTAGCATCGATAGTTATTTCACGGGGTCTGGCTTCACCAAAAGTGAAGTAGATGTGAACCTTTACCATACTATGGTTTAAGGAAAATTATCGATTATAGTATTATATTTCTATGATTTAATTATAAAAGGTGATG
Source organism: Pinus albicaulis (assembly GCA_034641835.2). Classification (NCBI taxonomy): domain Eukaryota; kingdom Viridiplantae; phylum Streptophyta; class Pinopsida; order Pinales; family Pinaceae; genus Pinus; species Pinus albicaulis. Next base: position 369,333,451 of record CM076572.1, read on the forward strand.
ATAAGATGATAAAATATTTCAAATAAGATTTGGCTAGAGAATTCGAGATGAAATGCATAGGGCTCTTGCATTATTTCCTTGGTTTGGAAATTTGGAAAAGAGATGGGGAATTTTTTGTCTCTCAAGGAAAGTATGCCAGTGAGATATTGAAAAAGTTTCATATGGAGAGAATCAAACCCATGAGGAATCCTCTATAAGGGAATTTAAGGAAGGAATATGTTACTTCAGGCAAAGTGTTAGAATCTACCATTTATAGGTAGCTTGTAGGTTCACTCATGCACTTGGTGAACACACGATCATACATGTGTTATGCAGTTAACCATTGTATTCAAGAAATGGTTAAGCTAACCAATCTCTACTGGAAGGTAGCCAAACATGTGTTGAGATACCTCAGAGGAACCACTCAGTTTGTTCCTTGGTACAAGTGGATAGAGTGAGTGAAGCTGCAACGCTTCACATATGCATATTGGGTAGGGATTCAATCCAATAGGAAGAGAAAATCATGAAGAATATTCAGTATTGGGTCAATAGCGGTTTCTTGGAACAATAGGAAGGAGAGATAAGTTGTACAATGTAATATCCCTTTTTAGGAATACCTAGCAATCCATGGCTGGAAAACGCATTTTCCAAAAATGGAGGTAACAGGATTAGATACCAAGACCTAGATCCCTTATAAAAATGTGTCTAGGACCAAAATCCAAGGGTTGGGATCAAATAAATCCTCCTAGGGTGGTGAGACAAGCCTACCACACCTAGTTCCCTTCAAAAATTGCCCAAAGAATGGGGCTGCAACAATGTATGAACATACAATGGATTCTCTGCGTTATTTTTCTGAGCTTGCTTATGAGAAGAAGTAAATAGCCAACATATGTGATTACAACAGTAAAATGGATGCAAAAACTTGAGGATTTAGTCATTCAAGCAATACAATACAAGCCTCTCATTACATGCATGATAAACATGAAGGACACTGCTATATGATAAGCCCTTGGCTATGACTGCGCTGTCTATAAAGGCACTACTGCATAAATGATAATGATACAGAGATATAACAATAAGAAGCTCAAACAAAGTGGGGGAGCATGATCTCAACCCCTGAAAATCCTATACATCAATCCTCTAGAAGGATTGGTTGAAATACAAGCAAAATGGCATTCCTACAGAAATGTCGGAGTTGTTGGGTAGCAGCAGCAACTCAAGAATTGAAAATAGATGGAGAAGGATGAAATGGCTGCATCAAATGAAGAACCCTCCTCTAATGGAAATCTGAAGTGAAAGGCTGCTCCCTTCACCTAAGATCTCACCCTCCAAATTATCTGCTAATCCCTCACAGCAAATGCTCTCCAAGAATAATGTTGTCTAAGAGAGGGACTGCACTGCATATGATGGAAAGTGGTTGGCCTGGTGCAAAATATGGTGGAATAAGCTCATAATACTCCTTTTTTGATCTCCCAAAGGGATGGAAGCTCCCTCCTCTGAAAAACTAGTCAAGGATGGTGTTGTAGAAAACCTCCCCAGCAACATCCAGCAACAATGCACAATCTCCAGCTAAAACTGCGCTGATGAAGAAGGATGAGGCTTGAACTCAATGTCTAAATATGGGGAATGGAGTGCAATCCTCCAAGGGCTACTCAAGAAGGAGAGGAAATCCTAAACAAGAATTTCCCAGCAATTCTTGCGAAGCAGCAAGAAGTTGCAGCAAGTCCAAAGGACCAAAGATGAATAATACTCAAGATGTTTTACAATGGCTACCTTGCCCTCCTTTTAAACAATGTGAGCTCCCTCTCAATGGACCCCACTCATTAGGGTTTCCTTCCTCTATAAGCTTTTTTCCTCTTTCATTGTGCTGGCCCACAATATACCTTTCCATCTCCTACCACTGGTGCAGTTTGACTTGGTCAAACTTGACCTAGCCTTCTTGTAAAAGTCCCCTTTCACACATGGAGGTGTGAAATATAGCTCTATAAGTGATCCTATTTCATACTAAGAGGATTTTTATCCTTTATTCATGAAATGAATGGGTCTCCTACCCATTTTATTCATCTCCTAGGTGAAAATGGAAAAAAAAAAATATTCCACAAAATTTGGAATATTACAGTTCTCCCCTCTCAAAGATTGCTTGTCCTCAAGAAAGTAAAAGTATAGACTGATTTATCTCCCCTTACTTTCCCTGTAGCACCCATGCATGATAAACTTCTCCAAGAAAAGGATTCCATATCATGAATCAGGTGTCCAAGTTGTCCCTCCAACATATGCAATCTAGCTTTTGGTGAACATTCCCAAATAGTTGTCATGTAGAAACAAATATCCATGAAGGAAACAATGGGCTATATAAGGGCCTCCTTGAGGTATGAGATCTGATGTATAATGGGATTCATCATCCCCATATGAATCTCCCATCCCCAAGCAATCATCCATACAACATAAGTTGCCTCCCAACATGGCAACTCCGGAAATGAAGGTGGGTTGAAAATCTGAATATGGAAAGCCTCACAGCTTGCCCCATGCCATCCTCCTCTCCACTTAGGATAAGTGTAGATTGTGTGTTGATCATGGGCTGCAAAAGTATTGCCCTCAAGTGGAAAAATGAAAAGCAATCCTCCAAGGATCTCTCCTCCATCAATGATAATCCGGTTGGCCCAAGACATTTCATCCATGATGAGTAGGACATGATCATCATAGAATCCCCCAGTGACATGTTTGTTGTATATTATACCATGTGAAGCAAGGTAAAAAAAATTTCTCATAGGGTTACAATGCAACCTCATCCACTGTAGCTGCAGAAAATAACATGGCAAGCATTGTACAGAAAATATCACCTCTACTATTGAATGGTAAATAGATGAGTGAATCAGCAATACACAATCAAACACAAGCTCATATACATACAATGGATGGATAGCATCATAAAATTCATGGCCCACTTCAAAATAAGGCAAATAGGTGGTTGTGGTGGCCATGTCTCCCCTCATGTTCCCACTACAACATGCAATGCATAAGCTATGGGGATCATCTCCCCTCAAAGACACATTCAACTCATGTGTCAATTCACCAATCATGCTCCCAATAATAATATGGACAATATCAGAAAATTGAAACATGCTCTTCATAAAAATATAGGAAGTACTGATGGTTTCATATGGTGCCGGAAAGTACCAACAATCTCCCAAGAGTGCATAACGTAGTTTTGCAAACTGCTGCTCAAGAAATGTACAAGGAAAAATGTTTTGAAATACAATGCTAATCATATGAATTAGCTGAAAATGTGTAGAATGGAAAATAATTTTCCCAAGGCCATGTAAAATATGGTTGTCTCCATCATATGGTTTGGCCCAACTTTGCTTGTGGAGAAACATGAAAAATCTGCCCCTTTGAGGAGCCATGCACTGCAAAATAATGATAAGAGTATGTAAATCAGCAATTGTAAACACAAGGATCTTACCATAAGCTGGAAGTAAGATGATAGATGGATCCATGTATGTGACCCTGCTCCCAAGTGTTAGCACTGTGAGCTCATGCAAAAATGCTCTTGTCCATGCCAATCTTTGTCTCTTGACATGCTCCTTGTCAAGAACACCTCTAGTGATGCTACTGCAAATATGAAGCTTCTCCCAAGATGGAAATTCCTCCTGATCAATCCAAGCTAAGGATTAATCACTTTGCACTATGAGAGTGCCATCCTATACTCCTGTAACATCATACATCATATGAGATCAAATCTTCTTGTGCTCTCTCCAAGATTGTTCAAGAAATCCTAGTGCTTGCTGCCTCCTCATGCTCACATCATGTAACTCATGTGATAAAGGTATCATGACTGATATATATACTGTATCAGCACCATGTATCCCTACTCTCTGCTGCTCCATGACGTAAACATCTTGCCACCTCTTCTCTACTCCCATCCTCCTAGAAAAATGGTACACCAAGTGATGGCCAAACTCCTTCAAGAGGAGCCAACGCAACCAAGCCTCTTGCTGCCCGGTATCATATATTTGCAAGTGGAAAATCAGCCTCTTGCTTCTCATACACACCCACTCAACTCCTTATGGATGTCTTCTCCTTCTTCTTCCTTTGGTATTCCTCCCATGAGGCCTACCATCCTCCCAAACCAATCACCTCTCTTGCATTCCATGGAAGATTGGAATGTAGCTCCTTGGAGACCTCCTAAAAGAGACCTCTTATCATTGATTATCTTGGACCCATAAGGATCCAAAGGAGCTTAAGTCAAAGCCTCCTTGATGCTACCTCTTGACAGTGTTGTAACCCTCCTCTAGGGTGTTTTGGCTATCTCATGTGTCAACTCCCGGATGAACATGTGGTTCAGCATGAATTTTCTTGGAGCAAATTTCACTCCATCCTCCAAGAATTCACACTCCAACCTCAAGGGTTGTGTGCAACTCACCAGTGATACATGAGGTTGAAGGTTTAAATCTTTCTTGAACCCTTCAAGTTTTCACAGCGCAGTGAAATCCTGCTACTCTATCTCAGCAATACCATTTGATCCTAAGCCATATGCAAACAAATCTCCAACCCTTTCCATAAAATTTTCAAAAATGTTAAGACATGGAAACTTATGCATACCTTTGTGAGCCTTTAGGACATCTTCTATGGCTGCAAGAGGTCCTCTCTTCAATGTGTTTGCTGATCCAACTGCTGGTGTAGAAGGCTGCTCTCTCAAGGCCATGGCAGTGCTAGTACTTGCCTCATCCCATGGTGGTGTGGGTCTACTCTGCTCTAATATCCCTCCATCAAAGGTTCTGATCATCTCTTGAGTAAACTCAAGAAAAGAAGTCACTCTTGTGTAGCTTAAGTGACTGCACCACCAAGCATTGGCTTCACCCTCCAGGTGCAACGCTGCAACTTCTGTTGCCTCCCTCTTTTCCACTGGATGAAGTATGAAGAATTCCTCAAGATTTCTTGCCCAAGCTCTTATTATAGTTGAACCATCAAATTTAGACAATAGGAATCTATTGCCTCTGATCTCTCCTTTGCTGCAAGGTCTTTTCTCTTCTCTCAGTTGAATAAACTGAGGAAAATCTAGGGTAATTTTTAAATCCCTAGGTTGGAAATTGTATTCTGCCAAATATCAACTTAGGATTTCATGTTCTAAGTGGTCTCCTTGCTATTCACCTCCTCTATGAGAACAGGAAGTGCATGCATCTTTTTCTGCCTCTTGAAACCTAGAGGTTTCACTGCAACTTTCTCCTCCTTGAAACCCTCTCAAAATTTCAATGCATTTTTCTTCTTCTTTCTTCTTATATCTGAAAATGGATGAGAGTAAGCTCATCCTCTCCATTATTTTGTTCTCCTCTTCTTCTTATCTTTTGATTGGATCTGAAATCCACAGGCTGAGCTAAGATGGCAACTCTAATACCACTGTAATATTCCTTTTTAGGAATAGTTAGCAATCCAAGGCTGGAAAACGCATTTTCCAGAAATGGAGGCAGCAAGATTTGATACCAAGACCTGGATCCCTTAGACCAATCTGTCTAAGACCAAAATCCAAGGGTTGGGATCAAAGAAATCCTCATAGGGTGGTGAGACAAGCCTACCACACCTAGTTCCCTTCATAAATTGCCCAAATAATGGGGCTGAAACAATGTATGAAGATACAATGGATTCCCTGCATTATTTTTATAAGCTTGCTTATGAGAAGAAGTAAATAGCCAAAATATGTGATTACAGCAGTAAAAGGGATGCAACAACTTGAGGATTCAGTCATTCAAGCAATACAGTACAAGCCTCTCATTACTGCATGATAAACATGAAGGACACTGCTACATGAAATAATCCCTTGGCTATGATTGTGCTCTCTATAAAGGCACTGCTGCATAAATGATAATGATACAGAGATATAACAATAAGAAGCTCAAACAAAGTGGGGGAGCATGATCTCAACCCCTGAAAATCCTATACATTAATCCTCTAGAAGGATTGGCTGAAATACAAGCAAAATGGCATTCCTACAGAAATGCCAGAGTTGCTAGGTAGCAACAACAACTCAAGAACTGGAAATAGATGGAGAAGGATAAAATGGCAGCATAAAATTAAGAACCCTCCTCCAATGGAAATCTGAAGTGAAAGGCTACTCCCTTCACCTAATATCTCACCCTCCAAACTATCTGCTAATCCCTCACAGCAAATGCTCTCCAAGAATAACGTTGTCTAAGAGAGGGACTGCGCTGCATATTATGGAAAGTGGTTGGCTTGGTGCCAAATATGGTGTAATAAGCTCATAATACTTTTTTCCTGATCTCCCAAAGGGATGGAAGCTCCCTCCTCTGAAAAACTAGCCAAGGATGGTGTCGTAGAAAACCTCCCCAGCAACATCCAGCAACAATGCACAATCTCCAGCTGAAACTGCCCTGATGAAGAAGGATGAGGCTTGAACTCAATGTCTAAATATGGGGAATGGAGTGCAATCCTCCAAGGGCTACTCAAGAAGGAGAGGAAATCCTAAACAGGAATTTCCCGTCAATTCTTGCTAAGCAGCAAGAAGTTGCAGCAAGTCCAAAGGACCAAAGATGAATAATACTCAAGATGTTTTACAATGGCTACCTTGCCCTCCTTTTAAAAAATGTGAGCTCCCTCTCAATGGACCCCACTCATTAGGGTTTCCTTCCTCTAGAAGCTTCCCTCCTCTTTCACTGCGTTGGCCCACAAGATACCTTTCCATCTCCTACCATTGCACAGTTTGACTTGGTCAAACTTGACCTAGCCTTCTTGCAAAAGTCCCCTTTCACACATGGAGGTGTGAAATCTAGCTCTATAAGTGATCCTCTTTCATACTAAGAGGATTTTTATCCTTTATTCATGAAATGAATGGGTGTTCTACCCATTTTATTCATCTCCTATGTGAAAATGGAAAAAATTAATATTCCACAAAATTTGGAATATTACATACTCAATTAAATAGAAGTATATTACATGGTTGTTATTCAAGAAAATTGTGAGGATATATAGATGTGGAAGATCCTTGTTCGGTTGTTTGGTCAACAGATGGATCCTATAGTGATTTACTGTGACAACAAGAGTTGCATTAAACTCTCAGTTAATCTAGTTTTTCATGATAGGTCCAAGCATATCGACATTTGATACCATCATATCAGAGATTGTGTGCAGATGCGGATCATGATGCTAGAGTACATTCCTATAGCGGAATAGGATGTAGACATGTTGACGAAGGCACTGTCAAGAGGCAAGTTTGAGTTCCATAGAGGAAAGATCTAGGTATCTAATAATCCCTTTCTTGTTGAGAGGGAGTGTTGAAAATGGCATCAAGAAAGATTCCAATTTAATTTTCCCTTGAATTAAATTAGAATAAAATTGTAATTCCACATCACATGACAACTCATGACAACTTGTATGAGTTAACTAAGTTATTTTTAATTCGTTGGTTTAGTTAATTTGAGTTGAGGGTCTAAATTGAGTCATGTATAGTAGATCTTACGAAATAGGAGCCCTAGTTGAGTTTATTTTGAGTTGTAATTAATTAACTTAGTTTATCTAAGTTAAAGTCAGTTTAACTAGTTATAATTAATTGAGGAACTACTAAGAGGTCAAAGTGTGGAACTTAAACTTGAACCGCATGTAGTGATCAATCAGATAACTGATAAAGCAGCAATTAATAAATCAAGCATGTCAAATCATAGAAAGACCTAGATGATATTGGAGTTCAAGGGTAGTGTACTATCAGTTGTATAATCGTCCAAATTGTATAGGTGGTGCATGCAGTTAGAGGAAGGACCTATATGTATTTCAAAATTCCAATTGGGAATTTCCCTAATTAATAGGGGATAATTACCCAATGAAACAACACAAGGAAATAGGTAACCTGGGAGGCATAAAATTGGTTAAGTATTGGCCTAGGATTATCTAGGAAGTAGTGAGACAGATAGAGATAGTGCAGAGGTTTCTCAGGTTGGAGAAAAACATTGTAATCTTCTCATATTTTCTAACTAATTCAATATACAGATAATGGGGTTTTTAGTTGTGGATTTCCCCAGGAAATCATTGTGTAATGTGTGATTGAAAATATTTCTCTTTTATGCTTTGTGATTTCACGATCATTTATTGGTTTTCGCAATTGGTAGAGTAGATTCAAGTCTATTGTTTTATCAAATTACAATTATCAGTTTGAATCCACGTGGATTTTATACAAAAAATGCACTTAATAATCACAAGCTAAACACAAATAATAATTCTTTGTGACACTTAATAAACAAGAATAACACTTGACGCCAGTTAAAGTGACATTTTTTATGATCAAAGGCACACTCCAAAATCAAAGCGTAGGAAAAATGTTGGAGGGGGTTCTAGCAGCTACAACACTTGGTGACATGCTAGAAGAACTCCAGCTTCTCTATATGCATCTAAATTTACATACTGAGTCTATATTTTCAAGAATTATTGTTTCATCCTATTGATCACCATATTTTCCTTAATTAGATCAATTAAAGATACAATTTCTTCTATTCCTTTCATCGACCAAAAACGTTCAAGAGAAATTCACACCTTGGTTGTTTCGATTAGGGGTTAGGAGTATATAAGAAAGAGAGTGTAAAATATCATAGTATTAATATAATATCTGGGTTTTCTTTATTGACAAAAGACCTATTCAATACCCTAGTGGAGTCACTTTAAGGAATCATAAGCATCAATTCATTTTCAGTGACCCTGTTCAATACCCCGACGAAGTTACTTGCTTCACCTCTCTAGGTATGAAGCCTTTCTCTTCTTTCACCCATTGTTTTTTTTTTTTATACTTTATTCTCATTGGAATTTTATTTTCACTTATATCGCCACGGGTAGAAGAGAGATACTGAATTATTGAGAGCAAGAGAGGTTGTTCCTAGAGACTCTTAAATATATACCTCTAAAGTAGGTTTTCTCACTTAAGTTTCCTCTCTTCCATTTTCTACTTGACCAAGTTGACATGTTGAAACCAATCAAATATAAAAAGGTCAAATCAAGAAAGAATATCCTATTAAAAATACAAGAATCGTAGATCTACTAAGGTTTTATCTAAGAAAGAAATGCATTTTTTGTCTAAGCATCATGGAAGTAAAAGATGCAAGCCCTATGCAAAGAAGGGGGGTGATAGTTAAGCAAGTGTTAATAGTTACTCAATTTCCTCTTTAAATTTTCCAAGCTTGTTTAGAACCAGAACACTCGACTTTCATACAGGCCTTATTACAATCAAACGCAAAATAAAAGTTCAAACAAACAACAAACAAAAGAAACAACAATCAAACAATCAAAACACTAAATTAGAAAAGGAGAGGTCAAGCTCACGTGAAATGAAATTTCCAGTGACACCATTGAATAATTTCTTAACCTACACATGTGAGGGAATGAGAAATAGGAAATATCATTAAGCAAAGTACACAAAAATAAAAATAAGTGGATATACCACGCTCCAAGACTCGAAGGCTGACAACATTAGCATAAAAGTATAAAAAGAAAACTTCTACTAAGCAATATGCCGTTGTGTTGGAATGGTCGTACACATCTCGATAGCCTCCCACAGAAGTGCATTTATTCAAAATTTCAATCTTGGAAAATATCAAGAAACATCGAAGACTATTAATGACAAAATGACTTTCCAAGTAAGACTCTTCTAACAATTTGGCAATTGGATCATGATAACAAGGTGAAGAATCTTGAAATTGAAAGAGGGATTGATTTTCAACATGTTGAGTACATTCATGAATATATTCATATGATGAATTATTTATCTAATCGTGTTTGGAACAATTAACAAGATCGCGAGACCCTAACATAACCATCAACAAAGGTTGAAGTGCCTCAGCTTCTTGACAATTTTCCAAACTATCAAGTGGCGAATCATTAAACACCAATGCCTTGGAAAGATTGACAGATGAAGATGAAAAATCATTAATAGATGTATTAATTTCACATTTGAATCCAAGGACTCTTCATGATCATATGAATCAGATGAAGGATTTGCTTGAGTACAAGGATTTGCAAACTCTGATTCTTCACATACTAAAGGTGAGGAATGAGGAATATCATGAAAAGTGGATTTTACCTTTTCTCCTTTCAATTGAAAATCAACATTCCGCCACTATTGACAGCAATCAATACCAGTAATATTAATATTTTAATGATTTAGGGGAATAAATAGTGTGAAAATTTCATTAAGCATGCCAAGAAAGTGAATCAATGGTGAAGAAGAAAAGGAAATATTGTAAGATATACCTTGAATCACTTTTTATTCAACAATGTCTTTCTGAACTTGATCCTCATAAGATTCAAAAGAGGTCGATATACCAGGTTTCTCTAGTCAATCAAGGTAAAGGGGATCAGAGGGATTAGTTGATGGAGATTAAGAGATATATCTTGAAGAAGCAATATACATTACTCTCCATCAACTACTCCCTCTGGTCCCCTTTAAGACATATATCTTGAAGAAGCAATATCATCAATTTAATTAGCTTCAATATTTAAACATGGACTCAGACTTTGATTATGAATGGAAAGTGGACATGGAATGGGATCAACAATTTGATATTCAAGTTTTCTGACCTCAATATTGGTACACAGGGTTTATTCATTTGATAAATAAATGAGAGAAGATGAAGAGTCACAATAAATATTGGATTCTTCCTTTGAAACTTTAAGGGATCCATGAACAAGAAAATCTAGTAGACTTGTAAGGGATTTAGATTCAAGAAAAATCCCAATCTGTGTCCTCCTCAAAAAAATAATAATAAAAGTGAAGAAAGTGATCAAGAAAATATTTCAAGGATTCATCAGATTTCATTCTAATACAAATAATTTTCTTATATACACTTTGATAATCATACCTATCAAAGCCTTGGCGAAGTTCCATGACAACTTGTTCAAAAGAGTGACAATGTGTAACACCATTTTTTAACACAACCTTCAAAAGTGAGAATGAACAACCTTCAAGTAGCATCCTCACAATTAACTTCATAAGAATAATAAAATTCAAGAAAGTGGAGGGTGTTCTCAAGAATGGTTGTTTCACCGTCACCATTAAACTTTAGATTTGATAATTTATGGATTATCAATGCGGGAAATTTTATATTTGAAACTCTATAAAAACATACCAGGGTTATAATATGGGAAGAAGCCATTCAAGATGAAAGATTGAAACTAAACTTCACAAGCTCATCTTGTCATATGGCCCTCCTTTTAGTGCCAAAATCTTGTTGACGATGTTGGATGCCAACAATAGAGAAGGGGGTCTCCTCGATGGGAAGTCCCAACTAAAACCCACACCATTCAGAGTAGGAGCACCAACCGGAAATATGACTAGTTGCCATATGGTGGTCTCAAAGATGTGCCTTGGAAGCAATAAACACATAGCTTTGGTGACGGAAAGTGAGCAAACTTTGTGAAATATCAATTTCAATGCATAAGGGGTTCTTTCACATGAAGGAGAAGAAAGTGAGTCTCTAAAAGAAAAGTAATAGTACTATCCTAAATTAGACACATGAACATATGGAAGAATCACCAGTTAGCCTACAAAATAGTTCACCAGATACTAACAATCATGTAAGCGCATACAACACACGTTCAAAAAAATAATACTAAAGTTAATGAAATAGTTCATTGACATTAGCATGAATTAAATAACATATACCATAAATATTTAAAGAATAGTCTTACAACATCCATGATACATGTATGAAAAGTGTGTTGGCTCTGAGATCTTATGATCATTAAGTGAAAGTTTTAAGTATACAATTACAATGATATGACACTAGCCCCAATAATGGAACGTGAAGCCACAACTCGCTTCTCCAAATAATGATACTCATTACTATGCTAGACTAGAGAATCCAAGGCTAAAAATCTCAAGTTCCAAGCCCTTTTCTTGAGTTATGGGGGCTTATTTATAACAAACGGGATGACCGTTCATCTTCCCTTGTGACCTTTGAGTTTCCCTCATGACTCTTAGACTTATTTTATCTTTATTCTAACTAATAAATCTTCATATCCACATTTGACTCTTGGAATCTCACTTACATTTACACTTTTATTATTTTCTAAATACAATAAGATAAAACTCTATACATAAGACAAAAATGGCTAGAGCCTAATAAGACAAAACTTTTTACATTATGCTAGAGTTTAAGGAAACTCTATCACGACAACTTCCACTTGTAGTTTTGTTGTAATATATTGGCACCAAGATTTATATTTTGTTGCTATGTCCTCAAACTTTGAAGGAAGATCTGGCTTATATCTGACTTAGCCTCCATAGCATCTAGATAGATAGATTTGGAGCTAGATTAAAAATTATTACATAAAAATAATAGCTTCATGTTTACCTTGGAAGGTCCAACTACATACAGTTTCATGTTTTGCCTTGTGATTTCCAAATATTCTTTAGTAACGACCTGCTTCAAATTTTTCAAGTATTATTGGATTTCCTGCTTGATAACATTTCTTCCCAATGTATTTGTAAATTCTCAAATTGAAGGAATCTTGTGCGCCCTGACCAAGGAGTCCAATCTATTATATAGTCATACATAGGTGGTTATAGTGTTGGCTACATAGATACAAAACCATTACTTACTCTACATAAGCATTCTAACCTCATCCTTTTCCAATTTTTCTTCCTGTCTTATTTTTTTGGCCAACTCAGATGGTGCATCCCTATACTTAGTGCCCCATTCATGGATCGTGATGATGGATGCATGAATTACCTTCAAAAATTTCACATTCTCTTGCAATCTCTTCTGCATTGCATGCAAGCGAACTACCCCCTTGTGAAGGGTGATCATATCTTCACAAATTTGTCTCATGGTGTCTCCCAGTGATTGGATTTCATCATATATCGTTGCCCATATCTCCTTCAATTGAGAATCAGTAAAATACAATATTTGGTTCTTGGTTTGGAGAAGATAAATTTGTTGTCTTGCAGCAGTTAGGTCCTTCGCTATTTTTTTTTTTTCCTCCAACAAGAAATTTGTGTTCCCAAAGGCTAAATTTACTGTCACGACTATCCTTGGATTCCTTTTGGTTTTGGGCATAATCACACTCTTTGTATGAATGGCAACAGGATGAACTAGGTCATTAGAGAAATATTTATTCCTCTCATGTGCTATTTTGTTCTTTAGCTAATCAAAAGTCAAGTTGGAAATATCCATGACCGTATCATCATCTGGAGGATATATTCACATTTCATTGAATGGGATGTGGCTACTTGTAAGAGGAAGAAAAGGCTAACTGTGGGCTTGTTCTGCAATGGGCACAATGTCGACCTCTTTATTCTCCTCCTCCCACTCAATCTCCATGTCTGGGGTCTGTAGCTCGTCCTTAATTTCTCATGTAAACTCCTCATCCTACTTTTTCCTCCTTTCTTCATCTTCCAATTGTTTTTGTTGTTCTTCCTCAAGCTATTTTTGTTTCGCTTATTCTTCTTCCTTCTTCCTTAATTCTTCTTGTGTTTAGATATCTTCCCTATCTTTACTTTATTTGTCTTCTTTTTATATATGTTATTCCTCTTACTTTTTTTCCACCTCCTACCTCTTTTCTTCTTCCTATTGCTTGCACTTCAATTCTTCAAATTATTCTCTCTTGTTTTCCATTGCAATGGATACTCTCAAGATAATAGGGTCTCCTTTGAACTTGCCTCTCTGCTCTGCTTCTATATTATGCTTAACTTTCCTCTTATAATTGATATTTACTAGAGTGAGAACTCATTATTGCTTTCCTTCCAGGTTAACACTTTGCTCAGGTACTAACTGGAAGGGCTTGTGTCTTTGCCCAGTGCATGTTGTCAAGAAGCATTATAACAAGTCTTCATATTCTCTTCATCCATGTTGGAATGAGACTGATAAGACCAGGCTAAATGCAACTTAACACAGTTTCCTTTTCATACTCCTCTGGGATCATACATGTGAAAGATCATCTCATTGAAATTAAGGCTATTGAGTTGTTTTGTGTTTTCTTCGGTGGCCTTTAATATCTTGAGCTCATAGGATCCCACTTGCAAATGGAAGGAATGCCAAGGTGCCTTATTCTTATTCTACAATAGTTGAGAAAAACTTGGGCTAAGATGATAGGAAATATCCTACATAACCACCTTATCTATTACATACCTAGGCAAAAGATGAGGAGGTTTGTAAGAACCAAAAACACTGATATATGTGCCATCGAGTGAGGCAAACCAATCTTCTACTTCTACCACTACCTTCATTGCCTCATGGGACATGCAAGGAGCTTCTTCTCAAAGATCATTTGATACAAAACCTTGAAGAAGTAATCATCAAGTTTCTCATACAGTCCCATGTAAATGTATTCTAAAAAAAAATTGTAATAAATATGGATAGGGGGCTCTCTAGGGGCCCATATCCAAACTATAAAAAAGAATTCATGGTGAGCACACATTCCATCCAACAAGTAGGAAGACATGTAAAATTGTGGTTGCTTGCCTTCTGGTGTATTTTTTGCCTTATTAAAATTGATTTGTAGCTAATGAGACAATAAATGGTACCATTTTAATACCTTCCCTTATGTGAAGATAATATACAACATGTAGATCCACCCTTCAGGGAAGGATTCATTATTCCTCTATCCATAGACTTGGAAGCACATAGCCATCAAGTACTGGTACACTATTCTAAGAGACTTGGTTTTGTTAGTACTATCAAGCTTCTAGTGAAATTTAGTTAGTTATTTCCACCATGACTTGATCACTTATTTGGTATTTAAATAACTCCATGTTGCATTGAATTGAGAATCTAGGTGCTCCTCGGGCTTGGGGAAGATGTAAATCAAGCGAATGTCATGTGGATGATAGGAGGCAAGCTGATACCCACTGAAAATATTTAATGCCATACTCTTGGTGTGTAGACCCTATAATATCGACCTGATAATATCTACACATGGTAATACTAAATACCTGCAAGCCACCTTATGGAACCTTGATGACTAGATGTTCACGTAGACTTTCCTATCCTCCATGTCTTCTTTTAAATATGTTGAACTAAATACATCTTTGATAGTGACCCATGTGATAATATAATCATTTTCAATATAGAACTAGGTATCTGACGAGAAAGGAACTCTTGTCATGGTATTTGCAATGGCCTCTTCAGTACTACTCTTTGTGACGTCCTTTAATGAAGCTTTCTTTAGAGGCATGGTGTTATTTTATGAGAAAGACTGAAGTAACACCCTCTTCCCACATATACCCAAGTAACCAGCCAACCATGGTAAACATGCGATGAGAGGCTACTAATATGAGATTCAACCTCCTAGATGACCTTAAGGAAGTGGAACCAATGGAAACTTGACAAACAGATCTTACACAACATCAACAACACCTCCAAGAGGTAAACCAACCTCCCAAACCCCTGAACCATGAGGGGGAAATGATTTTTGAACCTTTAGAGTCGTAGTCACGGGCATGTAAGGGCAAGGGAGTGGTTGTGAGACTATAGTCATGGGCATGCCAAGGAAAGGTTGCGGCCAAGGCTCCAAAAAGTCAATTATGTTCCTGAAACTCTGGGATTTATGCCACCTTTTCGATTCTAAAATCCATACATAAACTAGTACATTTACATACTGAATACCATAGGAATGATCTCTTCATTACTAAATGTAAAAACCAACTGGAGATGGGAAATCCACGTTCCAGCTGACCATAGATTGGCTGATCCAAGTCTCACTTCAGCCAATCACCCCCATGCCATATTCCAAGCATGAATGTGGGATCTCATCAAACACATCAATCACAATCAATCTAGGGCTTCCAGAGGCCAAACCACCTCAACCCTCAACCAGTGATTCCACCTCACAGTCGGACATCACAACCATCACAGATTGGTCTCTATCCAAGTTGTTCCAGGGCTCTAGAGTGTTTGTTCCAACCAGGGCTTAAGGGACTAGTAACTGAACACCAATTTTTGCAGTTCTTCTATAGAATTTATCCAACCATGGATTCCAGGACTAGTAACTCAACCCACCTAGGGCTTCCAAAGCATTTTTCCAACCCAAGCATCTAGGACTAGTAACTCAACCCACAATTTTCTATCAATCTTCTAGAGAATTTTTCCAACCAAGGCTTCAATGAATTAATAACTCAACCCATAGTTTAAGGAATCATGAGAAACAAACTGAAAACAATCAATGGAAATAAACCCACAACACCATGGCTATCCAGGAAATGAAAAGGATATAAAAATCCACATGCATACACCATGCATGCCAAAACTAGAGAGGAAAACATACATGAAACTCGGGACCTGCACTCAGAACCTGTTTTAGATGTTGATCCTGATGTCCTCTTGTCCTTTCCTGCTCTTCCTTTGCCTTCTTGCTCCAAATCACCAAGTATGCCACACTCTCTAAGATTTCTCCAAGAATACTCCAAGTGTCCAACAGTATGAAAGAGAGATAATAGAAGAGAGCTCCAAAACTAAACTGAGAAAAAACTTGCCAACTGATCCTCAGAAACCTTTTTATCAATGAGGCCTCTATTTTCTTCATTTTCCATTATTTTCCTTCATTTTCCTCATCACATGCAACATGTGACCTTTCACCTTCCTTTTCTCCTAATCTCCATTATTTTCATAAATAAATGCCAATAAATGTCACTTTGCCTTTCTAAAGCCTTTTCCATTGTGCTTTCCAATTTCCTTAGCCATAATGAACCGAAGTGAACACCTGCTAGGATTTCTTGCCCAACATTCAGCTTAGAATACGTGTCCCATCAATCGTGGTTATTATTTTTTACTTTATTACATGGAGTTTTCACCAGGATTGTTACAGAACCCTCCCACTTGGGGGAACACCGTCCTCGGTGTTCAATCACACCTATAAACCAGAAAATCATTGAAAAATAAACATAATTCTCATGCAGCTTTATAACATAGCTCGTTGTAGTATTTACAATGATATCATGCTGAAAAAATGAAAAACATATCGTTTATGAGAACTTTATAACACAGCTCATTACAGTATTTACAATAACAACCACATTTGCTTCAACCAGCAAATAATCACATTGTCTATGGAGATTTATAAATCTAGCTCGATACAGTATTTACAATAATATATACATATATACATTTTCTCAACCAGCAAATAGAAGTATGTGATGCATGTATTGGAAACAAGGGAGTCCATAGGCTCACAACTCCACCCTAAAAGTAATACTAGGATTCACCTCCTTTCCAGGAAGTCCAGAATCCACTGTCAAATTAGAAGTTCCATCTAATGTCCAATGCTACAATCCTGCACCACTTTTCCTCTCAATGAACAGTTACCAACTCATTTTTCTAAGGACCACTCCCAAAGAGCATCTGATTCCATCTCGTAATGTTAATGAACAAACCAAATCCATCATCATCCTTCCCTTCTCTGCTACACAGTACCTCGGGAAATCATGTAATCCCCTTTCGTGCAGTTACTCACATTTCAAGTTCAGTTGGCACCCCCATTCCGAGCTGTCCATCCCTTGGCAAGGCTTCCTTGCATTAGAAGATACAAAAACAAAGGTATATCCCTACCTCAAACCATCATTATGGTCATAAAATGCTCACGGAAATCAATGGGAACTATTGGGTACTAGTGTCCCACAATGGCCCTGATCCTGAAGTTATTTACCAGCATATTGCTGCGTGTTCCAATTTATTTCATTGTCGATGTTGTTAATTCTTGCAGTCGGTTTCAACCATCCCAAACCAGGAATTGTGTGCTTCCTGTACCAATCACATATCTACCATTAGATTCAAAATAAATTGAAATAAACTCAAATCACACCTCATTGGTAGCGCATCAATAAGCTACACTTGCAATCTTGTTTACTTCCTGCCACAAAAAATCAAACTAGTTGTTTGATCAAATCATCATGTATAAACATATCACATCTAGTTAGATAAAAACACAACCATTGTAAATAAAAATCATGAATCACATGAAATCACCATAAACAATAATCACAATTCACATGTAAACATCATAAGTCAGAATCACATATCACATGCATAATAAACTGAAACAAAATATCGATACTTATCCTTCATCGGTGCTTGCTTCTAGCTATGTTCATTAGTACATACACCAGATTAGTTTCCACGCCTAAAAAATACCCACTGCATTTGCTTCCCTTTAATCATGTACACATACACATAGTGTAAATCACAACACGTACACCCATGTATGACATACAACACCAAAAAATACATGCACCCACCAACATACGACACATACACCTACACCTGGGGTATAATACAACACAATACATATGCCTACACTGGCATATAACACATATGCCTACACTCGGTGTACAATACAAAACAACACATACACCTACATCTGGTGTACAAAATAGCACATACATATACATATACAGACTACAACACAACAAATACACATGTCATGATACCACGACTACACCATCCACATACATAGTACCGCATACCTACAACACAACATGTACGACATGCCGACAATACCACATGTATACCAGTATCATATACACAACATGTACACAGTACCACCTGTATGCAACACTACCTACACAATGTGTGCATAACATCACATATGCACGGCACCATCTACACAACATGTACACAATGCCAAATGTACACCGCACCACCTATACAATGTGTACACAATACCACATGTAAACAGCATCACATGCATGACATGTAATCGACACCACATGTACATAGAGCTACATGCATGACATGTACACAACACCACCTGCACACAGAATCACTTGTACAATATGTACATAGCACCACATGCACACAACACCACATGTAAAATGATTCACAATACACCCAATATACATAGCACCATATGTACATCATGCACACAACACCATATGTACATATCACTGCATATTTAACATGTACATAGCACCATACGTACACATTACCACATATCCAACATGCGCACTACACCATATGCACACAACACCGCATATCCAACATGCACACAGTACAATATGTACACAACACCACATATCCAACATGTACATAGCACCATCTATACCTAGCACTACATATGCAATATACACAACACCATATCTATACAATAGGCATAAAACATAATATGTACACATAATTACATATGTTGCATGTACACATCATCACAGGTACAATCATTGAATATACAACATGCACAACATATACACAACAATAGTATTTCACATCCATTGACCACGCACTGACCCACAAGCAACCTTGCTTCTAGTCTCTTTCCACTATCCATGCTCACCCTAACATGTCATAGATCACACTACCTTGACTTCTCTGATGTGCCCCTCAGAATTACCTATCCATAACATAAACATAGGCATAGTACAAGCATAAAAAATTAAATCATATCCACATGATATGTCAGGGTTACTCTTCCGACTTGATTCCTCATAGTACCAAGAACCTCTTCATGTCATTCACATGCATAAGAAATCATTCCTCCACAAGAATGATCCTTTGAACACCATGTCACATAGTAACATAGATAGATACATAGATACATATATAATCATTAGCATAAAACAATCATGATCCTTTCAAACAATGTAATACATACTTACATACATGTATACATATATAAACATCAACATAAATAAATCATGATCTCGTCAGATATCGAAATACATACATGCATATATATAGACATTATCATAGTCATGATCACAACATAATTACCACATATCATAAGGTCTAGGTTAGGAGAACTTCCTTTATCTATGCACACCATGGAAAACATTGAGAACCACTGTTCCCAACATATCCAAGGAATTTGATGCCTCAAATCCATTTAATTTACCTTTTCAGTTATCCTTATCATTTCTATACTACCACCTTCCATTTACCATAATGGACCATGTTATCACTCTATAATTTATAAGATTGGAAAGAATAAATTATAAAGAACAACATCAAAACCACTTGAAGCCCAGGATCTAGCCCTCCTAGACTCACAGAGGGATCTCTCTATAAGATTTAGATTTATTTGAATTTACTGATATTAGGCTAGTTAAATTGAGAGTGGGAGTTGTTTTAGTATGATTGTTCATGGTTGGATTTAAGAGGGGTTTCTTTAAACAGTTTCCATTGGGATATGGAGTCAAAATAGACTGCATGTACACATCAAATTTTAGAGAAAATTCAAGGCAAGCTAGTTGTGAATACTGGTGTCTATAGCTGAGTGGAATTTATGGGATGGGGAAAAGTGATTTCAGTAATGACTTAAGAGGAAATAAGAATTCTTAAACCATACATCAGAAGAAAACATTGAATTTGTAAAGACAGTCAGAGTTAAGGTACTTTGAACAGCAAATCTGAATCTAACCTTCCTAATTTACAAATAGAATTATAAATGAAACACATCAAAAGACTACAGTGGGAAAAAACTTAAACATGAATATGGAAAAACATCACCAGGATAACACAACACATGAATCTTGCAGACTGATCTCTCTATTGATGCTCCAGCTTGAAAAATGTGAATAATTGCAATGAAAAGTGCTTACAAAACTAGGTTCAAACCCTCGTTACAGTATGAAAACTTATATTTAAACTATTTTAACCGGATTGTCATTACTGAAAGGAAAATCAGTTTGTTTATCACAAGAGTAACTAAAAATGGGTTTGTGCACCTTATGCATGGATGCGTTGTGAATATTTTTAGATAGATGTCCGAAGTGGAAGTGTCTCTTCATTGAAATGGAAGTGTCTCTTCATTGAAATGGCCCTCTTGGCAGGTGCCCGACATCCTTGTGGAGCCGTTATCTAACGCTGTGGAGGTCTGCTGTACTAGTGGATCTGATACACTGGATGTGTTGATATTGAAAATTCACTGGGTTGCTAACTTGGTCACTGAACTGAGTTTTCCTCCTTCCTATAGCCTGCATAGATTTTCCCAACTCTCTGGAGTCAGGATCTTGGTCCTGTTCGGTTTCCTGTAGACTTCATCAGTCTCGGAGTACTTCACGAATGTTGGTTTCAGTTGAAAAATGTGCTTCGACTCATGCTGTATGAAGCCATCATTGCTGATGACTTCATAGAATGCTTTCCTAGTCATGGTGTTCTTCAGATTTATGAGCTTGGATGTGTCCTCGGATATCTCTGTGAGCCTCTTTACATAATTAGTTCTGGGCATTAGTTTATCGTTGATGAAAAACAAGGAAGGAAAACCTCTTTTGTTTAGTGGCTCAATCCTGTTGAAAAACCTACTCAACCCAATCTCCATCTGATGGAATATTTCTTCTAGATGTGTGACCAGACTCTTCTTATTCGACACCCTTTTAACTTCAAGAACAGAGGTTGTTCTGTCAGCCACTTCCAGTTGCTCCAAATCATGGCTGCTCTTGGAATTCAGGAATCTGATGATGTTGTGGGTAGTTTGGGGCTTATTTCTAAGTTCCTCATTGGTTTTCACAATGGCGGATTTCACCACATCAATTAGGTCCCTCTTTTCAAAAATTATCTGGATTAAGGGCCATATATCATTCAAGATTCAATTATATCCAACCATATAATTTGTTTCACCCTTGCCATCATGAAACCAATTGAAGACTCCTGAAGGGACTTCTGCAAGATCTCATTTAGCTTTTTGCTAATATGAAACTTTGTGGCATGGGTAGAGTCTTTCCCTTTGAGTTGCTCCAGTAGGTCACTGAGTTGATTTCGCATCATTTTAATCTCTGCTGACTGTAAAGACATGTTAGACATTACCTTAGCTAGCTACTCAGTGCTTTCCCCCGAGGCACTCGTAGATGTTGTGGATGTTGGAATAACTGTGAGAGGAACCGCTTGTAGCGGATCATGGCCTTAACTACTTCCTTTTCTGCTCCCTTCACTGCATCCCTTATTGCCTTCTGTATTTCTTTGATAATTTTATCCATCTCATTCTCCATTGTCTTGATCTGCTCTATTTGTTCAACAAACAATTTCATCATTTCTTCTTTCTGTGTTTTAGTGGCTTCTATCTCCTTGGCCATAGGGTCTTCTGTCAGTGGCATCTTAAGCCGCCTCCTCAAAGTAGCTATGTCTACATTCTTCTCCCTCACCAGGGTTTCTACCACTGCTATGTTTGATGGATTGTACCCGAGCTGTATCACTAAATCCTCCATGGATTTTATCCTTGAATCTTTGGCCATGGTTGAGATCCTTTCCACCTTTAATTGTGACTGTGTGTTGGAAAAATTCACCTGTAGTTTTGAGAGGCTCATGGTTGTGCTAGTTAGGGTGGAGGAGATAATTTCCCCAGTCTGCTTGTGCATCTCCATCTGCTCTATTGGGCGGATTTTCCTTGCATCAAAATCAAAAGATGTCTTCTTGTAGTCTATTGCACCTTTGGGTTGAGGAATTTGTGCCTCCAAGGCCATCCTCATTCTCCCCCTCTCAGAGTCAAAGGCTGATAGGATTCTACTCCGGGAGTTTCCTGATTATTTCCAAAAGTTATTGTAGGTGTTGGTCTTGAGAACCTCATTCTCTCTTTTGATCTCCCTGAATGTGTCATAGATGTCTTCCTCCTTTTGTTCCACAGTGGAAGTAGATGTAGGAGTCTGCACATTAAGTTTTTGGAATGGAACGGTAGCAGAGGATGTGGAGAATATCGTCTGGCCACCTGCTGGAGATGAACTTGGTGAATCCCCAATTGTGATGACATTTTGCTGATTTTTCTCACTGCTTTAGTCAAGGCTCATGATGATCCTGGCTCTCTTCCTATACTTAATTTTTAACTCCTTAGTGGAGGAATCGATGTCCATGTTTGTTTGATCCTCCTTGGTCCTCTTACTCCCTATGTCCTTTTTAGGCTCCTTCTCTTTGTCATCTTGAAATCCTGTAGCTTTCCTCACTTGTGGAGTTGCTGTGTGGATTCCTGAAGTGGAGACAGCCTGCTCTTCAGCCTCCTGGAGTGTGTCTGCCACCCACTCTTCTTGGTTCATGTATTTTTCTATCTCCAATCTGTGGGTATGGATGTAGGGTGTGGACTTATTTTCCACCCTCTTCTTGGATATGATCCCCATTGGGTCATAGGACCAGGTGAAACTGTGTGTGAATTTCATCTCTATTAATATTTTATTTGACTCTCCCCTTGCTGCCCTGTTGTTACAGATGAATGGGCCGATTTGGGATTTGATCCTGAATTGTGACTTTTTCTTAGCCGAAACAAAATGCACCTCATCAGCATCTATCATTTGTCTGATATACTCAAGGGAAAAGATACTCATGGAGAGGTATTTGGGTAGTTTATAGGGGGGGAATTTGTTGCCATAAATCCTGATCTTCATTTAGTTTTTGCAGAGATACCAGTCCGTTGTCCTGGTCTGCTTTGTCAACTACATCACCTTCTTGATTTCCTCACTGACCCTGGGCTCTATGGTGCTGCTAAGTTCACTTATTGCTGGAGGAACAAATAGGTCTACAAAACTCTTGTATGAATAACCTTCTTGCTCCTTTCTCAGAAAAGTTATCCAAAAAATTACAGATTGGGATTGAGAGTCATCATCTTGCTTTGTCATGTCAAATTCGAACTTGCTAGATTGAAAACAGGTAAACATGTACACCAACACAGAGGTGTATTTGAATACCCCTTCTATCTGAAATTTCAAGAACTTATCGTGGATTGTATCAGCAAGGAACTGAACATATTTGAACATAATAGTGGGCTTGGAATCTGCAAAGAGGACAGACAAGAAACCAATTATGGCTTCATCTATCCACTGATCATTATGATAACCTAACAAATAATATAGGGTAGTGACAATGTGCTTGGTCCTCTCTAGGAAGGTGGATGATGGATATGGGGGATTTGTGGTAGGCATTGGTGCATTGGGAGTCATGGAAATCTCCAAGGTTTTGGCCCTTCTGGAAAAATATAATCGTTGGTATAGTCCTATAAGATCCCCACACGAAAAAGGGACATTTTTCTCAACAATGGGGGCCTACAACATCTCTTGAATGGATGGGGCATTTACATAAAAAAAAATCTATCCTGCAGAGTTCACTATGGCTCTTTGTTTAATGTCATAGCAAGACTGACATTTTCTAATTAGCTCAGGGCAGCTATGGGTTCTAGGGAAGATGTAATGTGGAAGCTTGGTCTCCCACGAGCTGATATCATTTTCTTCGTCAAGGAGCTTATCCTCGAGCCAGCAGTATACATCGAACAAGTCGAGGTCTAACTCTGTCTCGTGGATCTTGTAGTCACTATCAGCTAGGGGAATATGGTCTAAGTCTACTTGAGGGTAGACCCTAGGATTGAAAGGTTGTTGATCTTCCTTGGAAGGCATGATTTGATTTTTCACTCTCTGTTTCACCTACAATGGAGAATGGGCTGCAAGAGAAGGGGGAAATGGTATGAGTTGATACTCAAGAAGGGGCAAGATTGAAGGGGATCGAGATCGGAAAATAACTAGCTGAGATGAGAACTATAATCAGGCTTACACAGCGCTGATTTTTTCTCTTTTGATGTGCAATTTACTCTTCGGCCACGGTGGCTAGTCGTGATCTCTTTTGTAGTTGTATGCAAATATCATAACCTGTAGAAATTCAATAGTATCAGCAATGAAAACCTTGGCACCACGGTGAATTTGGTTTTTAGCATGTGGTTGGAGGGAAACTGTTGAGATGGCGCAGGTCCGTTGGATAACGGCCCGGCCATTCATGGCGCAGGTCCGTTGGATAACGGCCCGGCCATTCATGGCGCAACGGTCTTGTTGGCGGGAGGGGATGTGATGGGGTGAAGTGGATAGGTGATGGAGGATGTGGCACAACAACATTAACAATGGTCACAGGGCGTCAACGATTTGGAGGACAGCGGAAATATATTTTCAGAGGGACTCTTAGGTGGTAAGCGATAATAGAGAGGGGCGGTGTGAAATTGTGGAAGTGTGACACGTGGAGGAGGGGGAAATAATGGATACTACCCATTTCGGACCCCCCCCCCCCCTTGTTAACATCTGGAGGCTAAGGTGGGGCCAAAATGGCTTGAGGGCCATCGATGGCAAGGTGAGGGGCGGAGATGGAGGGTAAGGTGGGAGGTGTTTAGCGTTGAGCGGATGTGTGACATGGTAAGGAGGTGGGACTCGACCCACATCACAAATCGCACATCAATGGATTTAGTTATGAGCAGTAGAGGTAAACGTTAAAATTTTTGATGTGCGAAGTGTAGGGAGAGTGAGGTGATGTGGCAGTAAGGGCCCCACGGCTATCGCAAATCGCACATCAGCGGATTTGGTTATGAGTAGTAGAGGTAAACGTTAAAACTTGCGATGTGAAAAGTGCGAGAAGAGGGAGCTGACGTGGTAGGGAGAGGCCTACAGATATCTCAAATCAACAGGTTTAGTTATAAGTGGTGGAGGTAAGTGCTAATATTTGCGAAGTGCGAAGTGCGGGGAGAGGGAGGTGGCGTGGTGGGATGGGCCCCACAGCTATCGTAAAATGCACATCGGCGGATTTGGTTATGAGCAGTAGAGGTAAGCATTAAAACTTGTGATGTGCGAAGTGCAGGGAGAGGGAGGTGATGTGGCAGGGAGGGGCCTACGGATATTGCAAATCGACAGGTTTAGTTATAAGCAGTGGAGGTAATTGCTAAGATTTGTGAAGTGAAAAGTGTGGGAAGATGGAGGTGACATGGCAGGATGGGCCCCACGGCTATCACAAATTGCACATCGGCAGATTTAGTTATGAGCGGTGGAGGTAAAAGTTTAAACTTGAGATGTGCAAAGTGCGGGGAGAGGGGGTGACGTGGTAAGAAGGTGGGACTTGCTGAAATCGTAAATCGCAAATCGGCCGATTTAGTGGTGATCAGAGGATTTTGTGAATAATGAATGCAAGTAATTTTTGTGATTTGGTCGATGCGAGTCGCGATTTGGTGCTTGGTGAGACTTGCACAGGGATTAGGATAAAATATATTTCGCCTCAAAGGATTTTGAAGTCCCCATTTCATCTTTTTCTTCCGTTTCTTCCCCTTTGCATATCTACCTACCCAAACTACTCATCTAATATTTTTTCTACCTTTGTAGGGTGCATTTAGACTTACAGACCCTGAACATTTTCTTTTAAAATTATAACCTAAACCATATCCATTATTTCTCCTATTGGTTCAGATTAAGTTGTTGAACCAATCTAATTTTCTACCTATCTACTAATAGGCCAAGATTAAAATGTTTGGAAAATATTTATTTTCTAACCTATCAACAGAAATTTGAAATTTTTCCAATCATGATTAAACTGTATGACTGGACAAAGCTATCTAATGAGTAGTGGAATTCAAACTTGCAACACTTTAAGTTTTATTTATTTTTTGGGGATCTTCTTTCTTTTTTCCTTCTTTTCTTTTTTCATTTTTTTTCTTTTCTTTTTCTCTATTATTTTTCTCTATTTTTATACCCTCTTTTTTTCTTTTTATTTGAAATCATTTGAATTTTGAAAAGCCTTTCAATAATGAAAACCTTGCACAAAATATGAAGTATCCAATCACCTTGATATCCTATAATTTATAGGGTACTAACAGTGGCTCCAGCTGGGGATGGTGCTTCTTGAAGAGAAGTGTCAAGAACTTGAGACAAGTAGCTTTGGATGCTCGCTTTTCTACAACATTTTTAACTGATTTCCTTTCTTCTTCAACTGATTTATTTTCTATTGTTATATCTTCTAATAAAACTAGGATTAGGACCTTCACTTCGGGCTTCAACCTCGTCTAGTGAATTATTGAAAACTGTGAGATGCTGGTATTTACAGTGATGAAAATTTAACCTGAGTTTTAGAAGAAATAATGTTTTAGCATCCTACCATTGACAGGACCTCCATATACTTCTGTACCATCCAAATCTTTGAGAAAATAAGCATTATTTCCCCTGAAAGCATGAATGGTGTATTTCCCTTGCCAAAGACTATCAAACTCTCCATGCTTGCCTTTATCCTCACTTCTGGAACCCATTTTAGAACTTTTTCACCAAGATTGAAATCGTTGGACTTGTTTCTTTTGTCAAAGATCTTCTTGATGTTCTCTTGCATCACTTTTGTTATGTTGTAAACCTCTTCTCTGGACTGTTGCAGCTGAATGGTGCCATTAATCCTCCTTTTATTGTAATTTGTTTCAGCTTAGACCCCTTGGAATATCTTCATTACTGGAACTCCCAAGGAAGAAGGGAAAACTGCATCCATTCCATAAACCATTTGGTATGGAGACATGCCAATTGATTTCTTTGTGGTGAGCCTATCATCCCAAAGAGAATTGATCAACTTATTGTGCCATGATTTCTTATTCTCCTCCAGAAGCTTTTTAATGATGTTCACTAAGCTTTTATTTGAAGATTCTGCCAGTCCATTGCCTTGAGGGTAATATCTTTTTGAATGTCCCAATGTTATATGATATCTATGACAGAAATCAACCATATTTTTGGATCTAAAGGCTATAGAATTTTCTGTAATGATTTTTCTAGGACAGCCAAATCTAGAAAGGATGTTGGTTTCTAGGAATTTTATAATGACAGCGTCGGTGGAATTTCTAGAAGGGGTGGTCTCTATCCATTTGGTGAAATAATTTGTAGCATTGAGGATCCATTTATGTTGTGCAGAGGATGGGGGGTGAATTTCCCCAATAAAATCTAATCCCCATTGCTGGAAAGGGATTTCTACAGAGATAGGTTTCAAGGGGTAGGGGTAGTAGTTTTCTCTTCCCTTCAAATATTTGACACTTATGACAAGTAGTAACCATATTATGGACATCAGGAAAAAGAGTGGGCCAATAAAATCCAACTCTCATGATCTTGTTGGTAGTGGTTTTCCAATAGATATGGCCACCACAGTCACCTCCTTGGAACTCCTGCATTACTTTATCTGCATCATCCTTCATTAAACATTTAAGAAGAATACCTCCAATATATTTCCAATATAACACATTGTACAAAATGCAGAAATCTAGCCTTGGTTTTAGACAAACCAGGAGGAGCATTCAGATTTAACAATACATATGAAATATCATCATACCATGGAGAATTCAGGAATGCTTCATCAATGGGTGTGTTAGTGTCAATATTTTCATACTTCCACCAGGGATCAAAATTTTTTTTGCATGTGCATCTTAGGTGTCCCACTCTAAAAAAAATTCAATCATTCCATTAGGTCATGATATAAAATTGTTCCACTGGTGGTTTTCCTTGTAAAATTTTCCATTTTCCTTCACAAGTATATTCCTGTTGACCCTCTTACATGTCTTCATCTGCTGAAAAAAAGTTTTCTTCCATTTCACTTTTAGTCAAAATCACTCATTGAGTCAGTTTCTTTCATTTCTCATTAGGTCACTAGGGTTTCATTAGGTCAAATCGTTGCATTATCTCATTTTCAATAAAGGGTAGCAGAAGGTGTGAGATTCAATCTCCCAATAATGTCTCTTTACCATGTAAATATGATCTCCAAGATGGTTTGCAAAGTTGTATTTTGATTTCAAGTGTGAGTTTCATTCTAAGATGTAATTTTATTTTTATCCATGTAATTTTATGTCAGTTCAAATGTAATAAGTACTCATTCTCCCAAGACTGCCAACTAAGAGTTCCACATGCCAACACATCAAGTGTCAAATACAAAAAGTTTCTACTTCAGCAATTGATCAAATTTCAAAGTGATTTGTCTTTTTCCAAGGGTTCCTAAGTCATCATTTTCCACAAGCACTAAAACCCTAATTTCCTCTCACACTGAGCTAGGGTTTTCTATGGAATCTGAGAAATATGAGAAGAGGAGGCATAAGGTAGGTCATATCAGTAAGTATGAGGTCATTTCAAAATCATAAATATCATGTCTCCATCATTTTCTAGGAAATCATTCCAAGAGTCAAGCCATTTGCCACTCATGGGGCCAGTTTCGCCTCAAACTATGTTTCCGACCAAATAGAGATGAATTTGACAAAAGTGAGAGGATATTTTGTCCATAATAGGCCAAGGAAGAAAAACCTCCTTCCTTTTTTACACAGGTATCATTTTTTTTTAGAAATGTCAAAATTACAGGTGCAACAAGAGGTTTGTTGCATTTATGGAGTGACCTTGGGAAAATCAACTTTTCTCATAGTTGGATTGTCAAAATTACTTTCTTGATGAGTCAAATAATAATTAGACAGAGTGATATTTCCAATGAGCTACCATGAGCTCAATTTGGAGTTGAGGAAAACCTCCAAAAGTTTCTTTCAAAATCACTCTGCATTTTTGCACCCTTATTTTGCACTTTTTGACCAGTCTTGGGAAAATCCACCTTTGACAAGGAAAATAAACTCCAAACAGAAAACAAAATGTATATTTGGAAAGTAGACTTGAAGGGATTTCCAATGAGCTATCCTAGGCCACATTTGGACACTGGGAAGGTAGTCAAAAATAGTCTGCAAGTTGGTGGTAAAAGGGCACTGCGCTCCTGGGTTAGGCGTTGTGCTTAGCCCAAAGGCACTGCGCTTAGGGTAGTTCTGGCAGTGTAAAACTGAACGTCGTTGCGCTTAGGAGAAGGGCACTGTGCTCTTGGGTGAGGTGTGGCGCTTAGGCCAAAAATCCTCCAAACTCTTCCAAATTCTTCCAAATTGTCCCTTCTTCTTTAAATCAAGTAAGTAAACCCTTTTTCATCCCTTTTCCTTCATTTTATGCTTATGGGTAAAGTTTCATATTGGCAAGAAAATCACAAAAGCCCTAGTTTTCCCAAAATTCCCCTCCCCATTACAAAATTTCCAAAAACTCCTTTGTCCCAAAATTATTATCCCTAGACCCTATTTCTTCACCCCATATTCCAAAACACTAAAACTACCATTTCCTAAGTCCCTTTACCCTTTTCCATCAAAACCCCAATTTCTAGGATTTTCACTCTTTTTCCTAGATTTCCCCCATACCTTTGACCTGTAATTAAATTCTCATTTTCATATCCATTCACCTCTCCAAGTTTCTTAACCCTTTTCCCCATCTCCCTTAATTTTTTTGACCTATCCCTATCCCCTAAAGCCCTCATTTCATCATTTCCTTCCCTGCTCCCATTCCCTTGACTCCCTCACTCATTCTCCCTTTTCTTTGCTTTTCCCTAGGGTTTCCGAAGTGCCAAAGAAATAAACATGGAGAGAGAGGAAAGATATTACAGAGAAGAGGAACATAGTGATGATTAGTTTGAGGAGGCTGAAAACATCAAGAAAAGGCCAAAGACAAGAGGCCTCAAAAGAGACATAGAGCAAGAAGAGAAAGAAACTCAAAATTTGACTATTGACCAGCAGTTGGAAAAGTATGTTGAAGAAAACATAGAAGTGTGGCTCGAGAGAGTCAACATTCACTTAGAGAAGTTGTTAGTGAAAGCCAACAAAGATAATCAGATGCTCAGGCACATGACCCATCACTATGGAACCCGGAACAAAATTTGCAATATCAAGGTCAAACAGATGAAGGATAAATTGAGGAAGATCTAGAAGGGAAAGAAAGGAGGGGATAAACTCAAGATTATTTCTGAAGCTTCCTTAGCTCAAATTTGACAGGTGGTTGTGGGCCCATCCACAAATTTTGAGAAATTTTGAAGATTTTGAAGATTTTTGAGTTTTTGGGCAATTTTGGAAAAAACACAGGAAATTCTACTCTAAGTGTAGCGCCTTGGCGCTGCGCTTTTTATTGGGACATATAATGAGAAAAAGGAAGACATCATTGGGTTCATAATGATTAAGACATTCCCCATATACTTTTTCTAAGCTTTTGTATCAAACTGGTCAGACAAAAGGGCCAAAAACACCAAAAAATCATGTTTCTGCCTCTTTTTCCGGATGGCGCTGCTCTTAGAGGTAGTCTTGGAAAAATGCGGTTTTCAGGGGTCAAATCAACTCCAAATCAGAAACCAAAAGAATATCTAGAAAGTAGATAGGACAGGATTTCCAATAGATATCATGAGCTCAATGTGGACATCGGAAATTCAGTCAAAAGTGACCTTCAAGAAGACCTATTTTTTCCTCCTTAGTGTTGCGCTTAGGACAAATTTTCTTTGTTTTAAAGTTGTCTCTATTTGTAATATTCCTAAATTAGCATGCAGATAAGGGGAATATTAATTTTGTTTTTAACACCTAGTTAGATGAATAAATGGGTAAATAGGCCCATACATATCTTAAACAGGCATAAAATCCCTCTTGATGTGAAAAGGGATCATAATAATAGCTAGATCTAGCACCCTCATGTGTGAACAGGGGAAAATACATGTGGACAAGGTCAAGTTTGACCAAGTCAACAACGCTAGTATGGATGGAGTAAGTCATCAATAGAGACAGTGCAATGTTAGTGGGAGGAAGATTCCATGATGGTGGAAACCCTAATGAGCGGGACCCAAGGTAAGAAGGCTCACACTTCTTTATAAGGAGGGAAAGGTAGCCATAGTGAGGCATGTCAATTATTATTGATTTTATGGTCTGCATGACTATTTGCATTCTTCAGTTGTTTAGTTGAGATTGTTGTGCTGCTTAGCACCGGGTGTTCCCGAGCGGGAATCCCATCTCCTTTCTTGAGAGGCCTCTTAGGGGAGCTTTGCACTTCATTTTCCACACTCAGGCTTAAGTCCAAGCTTCAGTCTTCAGCTACAGCACAGTTTCTGCAGAGGATTGTGTTTTTTTGCAGGTTGTTGTAGTGGAGGGTTGAGAAACCCATTTCTGGAGCTAGTTTTTCAGAGGAGGAAGCATTCTTCTCTTTGGGAGATCAACAAGGGAGTTTATTGAGCTTTCTTTCACATCTTGGCACCATGCCAACATATTCTTATCATCTACAGCATAGTATCCCTCTTTGACTGCATTATTTCAGTGAGCCATTGTATTGAGGGGTTTCAGTGCTTGATTGGAGGGTGAGATCTTCAGTGATTGGATCAGCCTTTCACCTGAAGGATCTATTGGAGGAGATCCATTCATTATATATATCATCTACAGCCATCTTTAGCCAGTATTGAGTTTCAGCTACTATTCAGTCCTAGGGCTACATTCTGACATTTTTGTATTTTTGCATATTTCAGGAAATCCTTCCCGGGTTGTCTTGAAAATGTTTTTGGGAGCTTAGATATTTACTTCCGGCACTCTATGAGCCATATATTTGCAAATCTATACTATTGTACATTTCCAATAATAGTGTACCATCTAAAACTGAATTTTACTTGTTCATGAGCATTCTGCTATGTAGCAGCATTTCATATTTTGGATATGTATTCATGGGAGGCTTGTTTGCCTTGATTATTTGAGTTGTAACCGCTGCTATTGTACTTATTTGTTGCTTATTTACATAATAAAATGGCTCCATGGTTTTCATGCATTTTGGTGTAATGTTATTCACTGTTATTTCCAGTTTTATGTTCATATATTGCTGCTTCCCCATTTGGGAATATTACAGTGGTATCAAAGCATAATCTTGGCTCAACCTGTGGATCTCATCCATTATGCTATCAGGAGAATAAGAAGAAGAAGAGAAATATCAGAATGATGGAAAGAATGAGTTTTATATCATGTCTTTTTAGATCTAGGAAGGGCCTCACCAAGGACGTCAAGCAAAGAAGAGTGGAAAGAAGCAATGGAACTATGCCCTTTTCTTTTGAAAAAGGAAACAAAATGCATGGAGATGGAGGACACTTGGATCATGAGACTCTAAGTGAATACCTTGCAGAATATAAATCTCAACCTGTAGCTTTCAAGGAGATTCTAACTCTCCCACATTTCATCCAGCTTGAGGAAGAAAGGATACTTTGTAGCAATAGGAGAATCAAGGGAAATAGATTTCTATTGTCTACTTTTGATGGGTCATCCACATGTACAGCAAGGGTTTGGGCAAGGAAGCTAGATGCATTCTTCCTACTACATATAGTGGTAGAAAGAGAGGATGTAGAGATTGCAACACTACACCTTAAGGGTGAAGAAAACACTTAGTGGTTCATGAATTTGAGTCATGCAAGAGTGACTACTTTTGCAGGATTTACTCAAAGGGTGATTAAAAAATTTGGCAAGGAGAAATCAGAGGAGGAGAAGCCCACACCACCACTTGAGGAGACTTGTACCAGCGTTGATTCAACTATGGAGGAGCAACCAACATCACCAGAAATTGGGGGAACCATAACATTGGAGGAAGGAACTCTTGCAGCCATACAAAATGTTCCCAATCTTCACCAAGGTATGCCTAAGTTTCCTTTTCTTGTTATTTTAGCAGATCTTATGGAGGGTTGTATGTCATTGCATGACCTAGGGTCAAGATACACTGCTGATTGGGAGCAACACACTATCACTATGCTGAGGAGCCTTGATAGACTCAAGAAAGAGATAAACATTCATCCTGGTCACTCATTGTTGAGTTGCACACAACTCTTGGGGTTGGAGTGTATATTTTTGAAGGATGGGATAAGCATTGTCCTAGGAAATGCAATGCAGAACTATGTGTTCAGCAGTGAACATGATCTTGAAATAGCAGGTGCACCATCATGGAGATCAACAACGTTGTCCTTGAGTAGAAGTGATCAGCCCAAACATTAGTGGGGCATTCCAATGACCATTCCACATGTGTAGCAGAGGATATACAGATGGTTGATGGGATACATCTTGTCTCCCATTACTATGATGGTATTCTTCATTGGGAGGATGCCAATGTTGGGCATGATGATAGACACTCACCATTGGTTGGATGGGTGATGTTAATAAGCAAGAGGCTGGAAAGCCACTTGCAGATCTATGACACAGGGCAGCAGGAGGCAAGGCTGCGCTGGCTACTCTTAAAAGAATTTGGCCATCATGTGACATATCCTTTGCCAAAGGGTATGTTATGGGTTGAGGAATTGCATGGCACCCATATATTATGGCAGCGGAATATTTGGTTGTATGGGGAATTCTACAAGTCAACCATCATGATATTACACCATGACTTGTATGAGGGAGAGATAAGTGAGCAGCAAGAGATGTTGTTACCTTTGTTTTTCTTGAGAGAGTATGGGTTGATCCTCTCCCATGCTTGGAATAATTTTGCAGGAGTAGGTGATGGCACTATCATGGTGCAAAGGGGCTACTCCTTAGCTTTGGAAGATCGGGAGGTACTTCCACTTTGGAAGGAATATCCCATATACAGCAGCATTATGGTAGATGACTTTGACATTGGACATGTCGAAGAATGGAGCTATGAGATGGCAGGAGCCTTATTACAAAGGCCAACAATGCTGTCACTTGGGAGCTTGGGTTTATTGATGGAGTATTCCCATGATCACTTCACATATGATGCACTTGATGGACAAGGAGGAGGTGAGAGTGATGGAGTAGTGGATGGAGACATATATTACTGTGAAATGATCGTCTTGACTTGGATTTCCAAGCATAAGAAGAAAGATATCCATGCAACATATGGTTCATTCCTCTTGATGAGAGTATGTCATACCACTATGGAGGGCTTATTCATGGATCTTATTATCATCTTACTCTCAGTACATGGGAAGATTTTTTTTTTTGCATTTATTGATTATTTAACACAGTATTTGCATTCTCTTACCATTTCTATACAGTGCATGTCTCCACAAGAGGGCAAGCCTCTCATTGGGCTTCATGGTCAATTTTGGGCCAGCTTCTATGATGGGGACAACCATCTCCTGTATGGACTTGGGCAAGTGTTTTATTATTTCTTGTATTCTCAGTTGATATACAAAGCCATTTACTATTCACTAGTAGATGTGATAACATACACAACTAGCAGTTTGTTAAGAAAAAACTTGCCATGTTATTTTCTGAAACAGCAGTGATAAAAATTGCGCTATGATTACTTGGGAAACTATTGGTACTTTCCAGCACCATGAAAAATATTTAGTACCTCTCTCATTTGGATCCCATATGATGATCATGTCATATTCACTTTATATGGGGTAGAATGGGCAAGAACCAAAGAGTGGATCTTTGAAGATCCAACTGCCTTTTTGCTTCATGAAGACAACATTATTGCAGCCCAAATTTAGCAGCAGCTCTACACTTACCATAAGTGGAGAGGGATACAGCGTGGGATGGGAAATTTGATCCATCATTTTCAGCTATGCAGCCCACCAATTTTTCAGGAGCTTCAAGTGGAGGGAATTTTTCATGAGTTGCCATGTTGGGAGGTGACTCATTTTGTATGGATGATAGTTAGGGATGGAGATTTCACATGGGAATGATAGTTCCCATTGTATTGCAGATTCCATGCCTCAAGAGGACCTCTATAAAACGCATTTTTGCCTCTGTGGGTATTTTACTTCTTCATGATGATAGCTATTTGGAATGGACACCAAAAGCTAACTTGCATATTTGGGAGGGGCAACTTTGATATGTATTGATGAGACATTATCTTGTTCCTTGGAGGAGTTTATCATATGAGGATTCTATAGGAGGATGAGAGGAGGCCCTTCAGTTCTATCCTTGAAGTTTATTGAGGAAAAGCAACATTTGGGAGGGGAGGACTGTAATATTCCTAAATTAGTATGCAGCTAAAGGGAATATTAAATTTTTTTTAACACCTAGTTAGATGAATAAATGGGTAAGGAGGCCCATACATATCTTAAACAGGCATAAAATCCCTCTTGATGTGAAAAGGGATCATAATAATAGCTGGATCTAGTACCCTCATGTGTGAATAGGGGAAAATACATGTGGAAAAGGTCAGGTTTGACCAAGTCAACATCGCTGGTATGGATGGAGTAAGTCATCAATAGAGATAGCACAGTGTTAGTGGGAGGAAGATTCCATGATGGTGGAAACCCTAATGAGTGGGACCCAAGGTAAGAAGGCTCACACTTGTTTATAAGGAGGGAAAGACATGCATAGTGAGGCATGTTATTGATTATTGATTTTATGGTCTGCATGACTATTTGCATTCTTGAGCTGTTTAGTTGAGATTGTTGTGCTGCTTAGCACCGGGTGTTCCCGAGCGGGAATCCCATCTCCTTTCTTGAGAGACCTCTTGGGGGAGCTTTGTACTTCATTTTCCACACTCAGGCTTAAGGCCAAGCTTCATTCTTCAGCTACAGTGTATTTTCTACAGAGGAATGTGTTATATTGTAGGGTGTTGCAGTGGAGGGTTGAGAAACCCATTTCCGGAGCTATTTTTTCAGAGGATGAAGCATTATTCTCTTTGGGAGATCAACAAGGGAGTTTATTGAGCTTTATTTCACATCTTGGCACCAGGCCAACATATTCTTATCATCTACATCACAGTATCCCTCTTTGACTGCATTATTTCAGTGAGCCATTGCAGTAAGGAGTTTCAGTGCTTGATTGGAGGGTGAGATCTTTAGTGATTGGATCAGCCTTTCACCTGAAGGATCTATTGGAGGAAATCCATTCATTATATATATCATCTATATCCATATTCATCCAGTATTGAGTTGCAGCTGCTATTCAGTCCTAGGGCTGCATTCCGACATTTTTGTATTTTTGCATATTTCAGGAAATCCTTCCCGGGTTGTCTTGAAAATGTGTTTGGGAGCTTAGATATTTACTTCTGGAACTCTATGAGCCATATATTTTCAGATCTATAATATTTTACATTTCCAATTGAATCGTACCATCTAAAACTATGTTTTACTTGTTCATGAGCGTTCTGCTATGTAGCAGCATTTCATTTTTGGCATATGTATTCATGGGAGTCTTGTTTGCCTTGATTATTTGAGTTGTGTCTGCTTCTATTGTACTTATTTGCTAATGATTTACATAATAAAATGGCTCCATGGTTTTCATAAATTTTGGTGTAATGTTATTCACTACTATTTCCAGTTTTATGTTCATATATTGTTGCTTCCTCATTTGGGAATATTACACATTTTTTCACGGAATTTTTGAGTTTTATCTCACTAGTTGGGTTTTTTTACTGATGTAATAAGTGGTTGATGATGAAATTATGGTGTTATATATGTTACCTAGGGTAGATAAATTAGGTAAATGGTCTCAATGACATGTAATGAATCAGTTTTCTTAAATTAGGGATGAGTCACTTTGACCACCCTATTCTCTAGATGTCAGTTCAGTCTTTCTTGGAATAGCTCCTCCTCTCATGGATTCAGCCCCCTGAAGCTAGGATGAGTTGGATTGAGGTCTATATCATGTATTTTATTAGTCATTTGTAGGTTTTGGATTCACTTTGAGCTTTGGCATCTCAAGAGACATACTTTGTATCATTTTTGGCCTAGACATTAATCAAATTTGTAGCTATTTTTATGGGATCCATGTGGTATTGTGTTTAGTTTCAGGTTCTTATTTTGTGCTAATATGTTTGAATGCTTTTTTACTTCATCCATTATTACATTTCTATTAAGTGAATGTTTTCAAGTTAGATCAACAAAATCCATAATTGTTATGCTCTGTTTTGGGTTAATATTCATTGTTTGTAATTGCTTCAATTTAGAAAGAAATCATGAGTTCACCATGCTCTTTATAGATCCTCACCTGTCTTGATCATCCCAACATCAAAACCCTAAATTAATAAACATTTTACCTACCTTTCCCCATAGAACACCCTACAAATTTTGACCTAATTTCCTTTCCCTAGTTGTTTGACTCCTCCTGACCTAGCAAAACCCTACACAATCAAAATAAAAAACCATGAGCTACTATACCTAGCCTAATATCTTCTTTCCTCAGCCATTTCGGTTGTGATTCATACGAAGAGAGCCCTCTCCTGGCCTAGTAGGGCTAGCTACTTGGCTAAGTGTGGTTTGAGGTTACCTCAGAATTTCCTTTCTCAGCCTGAGGTTCAATCCGAGTGATAAAATTTTGGCAACTCCACTGGGGAAGAAAAACTAAGATCAAATCTTCAATGGGAAAGAACTACAAAGATTTAGATCTAATTGTTGATGGTGAACAACAGTTGGATGCATATGAAGGCTGAACCCTTCACATGGTGACTCCATTCACTGAAAGATTTAGAAAAACCAACACCTCATGGTGACTCCACTGTATGAATATCAGTAGCTTCAAGCATTTTCAACATGGAAATTGTTGCAAGAAGGTATGCTCCCATGAGCTGGGATCACATTCCAGGTTTCCCAAATAAAATGCCTAAGGTAGATTCGCAAAGGAATTTTCCTATGTTTAAATATGATGATAGGAATGATGCTGAATTACATCTGGTTAAATTTCACATGCATACACGCAAGTTGAAGGTTGAATTTTCTAAATATTGTCTCTTAAAGATGTTCATGGATTCTCTTGAAGGAAAAGCACGATCTTGGTATGAAGGTTTTCCACCTGCCAATATTTTTTCTCTTAGAGTTTTCCATTGAATATTTTATGAAGAATACAAGGAGTCCTATACTTTTTTGTCTCTGGTTAATAATTTTTGTGATCAATTTAAGGTTTTCATTCAAAACCTAGAAGATTATTATGATGATATTTAGTTCATGGATGAAGAGATCTTGGAGGCTTTGCATGACAATCCTTTTCATCACCAAAAAGGGCAAGTGTTTTCTCTCCTGGAAGAAAAATATTATGTATATTTTCTTGATGTTCATAAATACGTCCCATAAGAGAAAATTCTTGCAGCAGTACAACAAGTTGATAAGATAAAAGTTAAAGAAGATATTCAACATCCTTGTGAATCTTCAAGAGAGAAAGAAGATAATTGTTGTGTTATCAAAAGAAAAGAAATAGTACTTTCTCCTCTGTCTGAAGATGAGATAGATCATCTTCTGAACAGTCATATTACAGCCCAAGATAATGTAGGTTTTCTGAGTTCACATAATCAAGAAAGTATTGGTAAAACTTCTTCCATTTTTTAAAATGAAAATCTAAGTTTAACTTAGGACAATCCTGAAACTAGATTTATAGATCATCATGAAGAAAGACAATCTCATTTTTCAATGTTCATATTTGACGAAGTTTCTCCTAAAACTAATTTTCCTGAGTATGATGAATCTAAAGATAATTTTGTTAAGCAGCTTGATGAAACTATACAGGAAATTGTTGTGAGTAAACCAATTTGTTACACAATTTTTTGGTCATCTAACCTATTATCATTAGATGGACCCAAGTACACCATGTAAGACCAATTTTACCCTAAGTAAAATTGCTTTCACTATATAAAATAACTTAATAAACCACATTTATTAGGTTGTTTATGGTAAAAATAGGAAACCCCAAAAGGAAATATTAAACAAACCCATTTTGTTTAATTTTCCTCATGGAATAATTAATTAAACCATAATTTAATTATTATTCCTAGTCATGTTTAACCCAAAAACAAAGAAATTTATTAGATAAACCTTTATTTATCTTATTATTTTCTAGGAATAATTATTTAATCTTATTTAGATAATATTCCTTGTTAAATATGACCAAATCGCCCACAAATAATTAAATAAATCATTATTTATTTGATTATCTTCTAACCGCTTCCTTAAAAAGATAAATAAATCATTTATTTATTTATTTTTGACAAATAAAGGGATTTGACCCAAGTCAAATGCTTTTTCCCTCCAACAAATATAATAAAATATTCCATAAAAGGTGGATCTAGATTTGGTTAACATTATTTTAACACCGCCTGGCAAAGACTCTAAAATCAATTATCACTGCACTTTTTCTGCCCTTGACCTCACTTGATTCTGTCCCTTTTTTCCCTTGTCGGTTTCCTTCTTCCCGTCATCATTGCGCCCCCAAGGCGCCTTTCCCAGAGACTTCTTGGCCTTCACCCTCAGTTTCCGGTCGATCGACCTGCTCCGTCCCGCCGTTGTTGAGCCAGTCCTCCTCCGAGTCCGCACTCTGACTCCTCTTCTGCTTCATTGGGTTCTCCTTCTCCTCCTGGTTCTCCCCCTGTCACCTTCACTATGTCTGGTCCAGGGCCTAACGTTAGCGGTGCTCCAGGCCCTAATGCCGGAACCACTACTAGCGGAACCACCACAGGAACTACCTCGGCCACACCCTTGCTGCCGTACATTGCAGGCCTCAGCCTCCCCGATTTCAATCAGTTGATCAATGACCCTATCCGCCACGATGTTGGTTGGCCTGCTATGCCAACCAAGCTCCCCTCCGACATCCCTAAGTTCGAAGGCCTTGCTGGAGAAGATCCAACCAACCATGTCCGATCTTTCAACATGTGTGTTCCTCCAATTCCATTACCGATGACTCCATCCGTCTTTGATTGTTCCAACGCACGCTTACCGGCGAAGCTTCTAAATGGTATGTCGACCAAGCCACCTCTTCCCATACCACCTTTGTGACCATTGCCCAAGCCTTTTTATCTTACTTCCAGCTCCCTCTCCGATACGATACTGGTACGGAGCTCTTGACTTCCTTTAAGCAAACATCTTCGACCCGCCTTTCCACCCATGTTCAGGAATGGCGACGTAGACGCATCTTATGTCGAGCTCCCCCCTTCGAAGATCGGATCTATATGGACTGGTTCCTTCGCTCTCTCCTAGCTCCCATCGGCAAAGATGTCGCCTCCCATTTCCCTCAAACCGAAGAAGCCGCCCTCCAAATTGCCTTGAAATATGACCTGATCTACGCCCAGTCTGGTTATGTTTATACTGTCCTTCCTGACCTCCCCAGGCCCGGTGGCGTTAACGCCCCGGGGGCGTCTCATTCCGCCGACGGTATCATTGGAGCCCTTTCCCATCCGTATGCTCAACCTCCTATGGGCTACGGTCTCCCTCCCGGAGGGGCCAGCACCTCTAGCACTCTTCCCCCTCCCGGTAGCATGTACCCAGGATACGGAATGCCTCCTCCTTTTGCCCAAACTCCTGCTTACCTCAATGTTTCCCAACCTAACCATTACCCTTATCCGCAGCCTGGTATGCCAGCTCCTCCAGCATATGCGCTTCCACCTCCCTTGCCTCCTCAACCCCAGCAACAACACCTACAGCCCCCTCCAGGGCAAGTATTTGCACAGCAGGGTGCGACTAATCCCCCTTCTTCTCAAAGAAGGCAGAGAGGCAATCCTAATCAATCTTCCCCTGGTACTCGTGGACCCAATCCTCAAGGTTTTGACCCTAACACTGCTAACCAGCAACCGGGCACTCAGCGCAAGCCGGACAGGCCTCTTCGTACCAACAAGCCTTGTTCGTGTTGTGGTGTTTACGGTCATTACACCCACGATTGTCCCCTTTTACCACAGATGCGGCAGATGTGGGAGTCTCAAGCCACATTGTGCGGACAACATGCCTCCCCTCACGCTCCCCCTAATGTGGCCCTTTACTGAAACAGTTGTCATTTCTTGATCCTTTCCTCGTGAGGATTTGTGGCTACCCAACCACCGACGGACAAGTGACCACTCACCCTCCATTCACAGTTCCTCCAGGTGCAGAGATCCTCATGATGACCTCGATCCATCCCAAAACTAGTGACCTTACCTTCGAGCTCGAGTCTAGCCAATACCTGACCTCCTGCTCGATGCGCCCGAGCCTCCTCCTTCGGGTTCTCTGAGCCTGTGACATCCGGTGGCCCTTACATATCCCTCAACCCAAAGTTCAGGTCCATCCCAAGATTCCTAAAGGACCGTTACATCAAAATGTTGCTTCTGGTCGAGTTGCTCATTCGTATAGCATAGTAGATGATTTGGCGCAATCTCCTGTTGCCATTTCCACACTGGAACTCCTACAGTCATGCCCTTCCCCAAAGAAGGCTCTACTATCTGCTGTGGGTGCTGTAGATCCTGCTGATGACCAAATGATTGTGTTTGACGCCCATCAATTAGACCATCCTCCTCTTCCTCCTTCCGTCGCCTTCCAAATCCCGGTCAAAATCTGGAATGCCAACGTGTCCCGGTGTATAATTGATGAGGGGGCATCCACCTGCGTGATGTCCGCTTCGGTTTGGAAGCAACTTGGATCCCCCGAGCTGGCCCCTTCCACGAT
Source organism: Pinus albicaulis (assembly GCA_034641835.2). Taxonomy (NCBI): domain Eukaryota; kingdom Viridiplantae; phylum Streptophyta; class Pinopsida; order Pinales; family Pinaceae; genus Pinus; species Pinus albicaulis. Next base: position 369,375,237 of record CM076572.1, read on the forward strand.
CACCCTTCGAGCGTGGGACATTCATGCCTCCCAGCCCATTGGCCTGTTTCGTAATTGTCCTATCACCCTTGCCGGTAAGACTGTTTGCGTTGACGTCGAAGTCATAGACGCCCCGCTAGACTACAACATTCTATTGGGGCGAAGCTACACCTATGCTATGTCTGTTGTCCCATCTGCGGTTTTCCGCAAGATGTCTTTCCCCCATAATGGAAAGATAGTCACCATTGACCAGTTGACATATCATGAGCCAAAATCTCAGACCTCACCTGAGACGACCATCTCTTCTGTAGCCAACAAGAAAACCGTCGATTCCTTGACCAGTGTCTCCCCCGGCGTTTACAAAGATTCCTCCCTGCTTGGAACTTTCCCTAATGTCCCCCCTCCTCCTATCACTGATCCCAGCTTATCGAATGTTTGCATGATGCAATCGTCTCAGGCTGCCCTTAAGCGGCCTGCTTCAGCTAGTCAGCAACCTCCCCCTCGCACTCCGTAACCCGCTCCTAGCCATACATCTCAGCTAGCCGGACCTCGTCCTTTTGGCCCTCCCCCTACAGCTGGTATCCCTGAACCCCTTTATCCTCTTGGATCGGTTCCCCCAGGCCTTAACCATCTCGGAGTCGTCCCTCCTGGTCATTACCCTGTTGGACAGATACCTTTCCTGGCTCCCCCTCCCGGAGTATATTCTGTCCCCGTCATGGCCACCCTCTCTCTCCCTAAACTGACCCTGGGCATACCCGTCTGGTACATTGACCCTCCAGCCGCTACCCCACTCGGTCACCCCAAACCTTACCTTGCTTTGACACTGGTTCAACCGGTCCCCCTCACTTCCTCCGGGCCCCCCGCACCTCCCCAGGACCCTACCCATGTGGTGCCAGCCCCAGGAAAGAAAGGAAAATCTCGTAAGGGGGCAACCCATTAGGACCAGGCCGCCCCGACAACCCCTACCCCTCCGCGACCGCCAAAGCCCGCTATCCAATGCGCTTTGTGCGATATCGTCGGTCACGCCACCCATCTGTGTCCTTAATTTCCGCACCTCAAGATCCTGGTCAACGAGACATTTCCCGACTCTGACATCCCCGAAGTCTACGTCACTATCCCGGACTCTATCCCGAAACTCAAAACCTTGCGCACAAACCACCCTTGTGCTTTGTGCGATTTCCACGGCCATTACACCCACCTCTGTCCCCGCCTTGACGAGTATCGTTCCTCCTTGGACATGTACTGCTGATTCAGGGCTACTTCGATAGGACCAGAGGATCTTCCTACTCCCATTCACATTCCTCCTCCCGCTAGCGAACCAACAGAGCCGTCAACCACCATTTTGTACCTATCATCATCCTTGCGAGATATTTCACCTAACCTTCAACCTGTCGATACTCTCAGTTCCTCCTCAGCCGACCTTGGATCTGTTGATATTGTGTATCTGAGCCCTTCTCCTCCATATGACCCGTCACACATCACTACCTCCTCGGGTGACCCTTCTTCCTCCAGTCTTCCCATCTTCCAGTCCGATGAAGACATTATGGAAGCCATGACCAACCCTGACTTTCCATGGGACGATATGCACCATCGCGCATACTTCCTTCCACAGCAGTCCCATGACCAATATGCTGTGGAAACCAAAGACTTCATTCCCAATGCAGTCGATTGGTTCAAAAATCCCATCCCTGCACCTGATGCTTTCAAAGAAGGAAACATGGCCAATATCTCTCCTACCATCAAAATTGACATTTCAGTCAAACCAGGAATCGAAGAATATATCACCTTGGGCGCCCACTGCACCTCGGAAGAAATCGAAGCTTACACCAAGCTTTTCAAAGAATTCCGCGATATCTTCGCCTGGTCCTATTCTGAAATACCCGGACTCGATCCCGCCATTGTCGAACACCATATCGACACATGGCCTGACGCCAAACCAGTCCGTCAAAAGTTGAGACCCATTCATCCTTCCAGACGTGACGCTATCAAAGCCGAAATCGATAAGCTAATGCAGGCTGGTTTCATTTACCCCATTGAATACACCACTTGGGTATCCAACCCCGTTCTCGTTCTCAAGAAACAAGGCACCATCCGTGTCTGCACAGACTTTCGCGACTTGAAAAAAGCTTGTCCCAAAGACAACTTCCCCACACCGTTCATTGACCAAATCATTGACGAGTGTGCGGGGCATGAGGTTCTATCCTTTATGGATGGTTTCTCCGGATACAACCAAATTGTTATCCGTCCTGCTGATCAACTAAAAACCGTGTTCATTAGTCCGTGGGGAACTTTTGCTTACCGGGTCATGCCTTTCGACCTCAAAAACGCCGACGCCACTTTTCAATGGGCCATGTCTTATTGTTTCCATGACTTAACTCATATTATCCTTGCTTATTTAGACGACCTCACTGCACGTTCTAAGCATCGGGCGCAGCACCTACACGATCTACGTACCATTTTTCTCTGATGTCGCAAGTATAATATCCGCCTTAACCCGTTGAAATGCGTCTTTTGCGTTCCTGCCGGCCGTCTCCTAGGCTTCATCGTGTCTAAGGATGGTATCACTCTTGACCCTTTGAAAGTTCAAGCCAATCTTGAACTTCCCATTCCGCGTACCCTACGCCAACTCCAAAGTCTCCAAGGCAAAGCTAATTTTCTTCGTCGGTTCGTCCCTGACTATGCCACCACCACACATGGGTTCCTTAGACTCCTCCGATCTACTATCCCATTCATTTGGGATTCCCAAGCTCATGAGTCTTTCGATGCCCTCAAGCAGGCTCTCACATCCGCTCCCTTGATTCGCCCTCCCGACTTTGATCGGGACTTCATCCTGTATATCTCCGCTTCCACCTATTCGGTCACTGGAGTCCTTATCCAGGAAGATGACAATGGTATCGAGCATGTGATTTACTACGTCAGTAAGAACCTTGTAGGGCCTCCTGTTTCCTACTCATATGAAGAAAAATTAGCGCTGGCTGTCGTGTTCTCAGTCCAAAAACTTCGTCATTATATCCTCATGTGCTCCACCAAGGTTGTGACTAATTCCAACCCCCTGGCTTTCCTATTGAGTCGTCGTATCCTCACTGGGAATTACGCCCGTTGGGTCGTTATTCTTCCGGAATTCGACCTTGAATTTGTCACACCAAAGAATAAGAAAGGCTTAGCCCTCGCTGAGCTCATTTCTGAATTACCTACTGGATCGCAAGACCCTCCAGTTAATGACGATTTTCCTGATGAACACTTATTTTCCATTACTTCCAACGACCCATGGTATGGCGATATTCTTACTTACTTGCAAACCCAAAAGTTCACCCTCCACCTTGATCGTGAGGCTCGCCAACGTATCCAACACCAAGCTCCCCGATACCTCCTTATCGGCGACGACCTCTATCGTCGCGGGATTGATACTGTCCTTCGTCGTTGTCTCACACACGCTGAAGCTGAACAGGTCCTTAATGCCTGCCATAGCGGCACTTGCGGTGGCCACCTCTCCGGTCTTGCCACTGCCCAGAAAGTCATGCGCGCTTGGTATTTTTGGCCTTCCCTCTTCAGTGATTGCATTGAGGCAGTCAAACACTGTCCCAATTGCCAACATTTCGCCCCTAAGGCGCGAGCTCCCCCAGCTCCCCTCCATCCGGTCGTCTCAACTGGTCCCTTTTGTAAATGGGCCATCGACTTTATGGAGTGTCGCCCGCCATCCGCTGGTAACCATAAATATATCATCGTGGTGGTCGACTATTTCACAAAATGGGCCGAGGCTATGCCAACATTTAACAACACGGTAGCTACCACAGCCCTCTTTTTCTTTAACCACGTTGTTGCTCGATTCAGGGTTCCAAAACAACTGGTCTCTGACCACGGCCGAAATTTTGAAGATGAGATATGGCGTGAGCTATCCTCACTGTTGGGTTTTGAGCACCAATATTCCTCCTCCTATTACCCCCAAGGTAATGGCCAAGTTGAAGCAGTCAACAAAATTCTCAAAACTATGCTTCAACGCACGGTGAATAAGCACAAAACCAACTAGCACCTCATGCTCTTCCCTGCTTTATGGGCCTATCAGACTTCTGTTAAAACCGCCACCGGGTTCACTCCTTTCCACCTCGTTTTTGGAGATGAGGCAGTCTTACCGATCGAGTGTGAAATTCCTTCCCTGCATCTGGCCATCGAACTTCTCCCTGACACCCAACCTCTAGAACAATGACTTATCATGCTTGTGCGCGCCTCCGAAGACCGCCGTGTTGCCTTGCAAACCATGGAAGCGGCCAAGAAACGCACCAAAGCTCAGTATGATCGAAAAGTCTAGCCTCACACTTTTCATGAAGGCGACCTTGTTCTAGTCTATGACCAGGCCCACGATGTCCTTGGTCATGGGAATTTTGACTCATTATGGCTAGGCCCTTACATCATCAGTAAGGATCTCGGTAAGGGGGCATACCTCTTAGAGGATTTCAAAGGCAACCTCCTTCCTAATCCTCGCAATGCACTCTATCTTAAGAAATATTACCCTTAGCATTTCCCTTCTGAAATGCATGTTTTATTTTCTTTTAGATAGCCAGCATATTTTTTCATTTTTTGTGTTTGATACTTCACCAGGACACATTTTGTCCAAGAAGGGTCACTTCACCTCTCCTTAAAATCGAATTTCCTCACTTACGACACTTGTACTTGGGGCACCATTTTGCCTCCTTACTTGTCTTTGTTCGTGTCGATTTTCGTCATGAGTTACCATCTTGTACTCATAAGCTTGCATGGTCCCCTTATTGGGCCTTTATCGTGTGGTTAAAGACTATCGAGTAACCCTTGTTTAGAGCATCCAAGTTGAGTCATCGCATTCATGGAGTCTATCCCGAGTCCCTTTGCAATTCTCGCTATTCTTCATCCCTCATTGCTTGGTTTCTCTCTTGTGTCGCACATTATGGCCTTCAGTCCCACTGTCCCTTATCCCTGATGATATTGTGTCAGTCGCTTCCATGTCATTCATGCCCTTTATGCTCTAGCAAGGGAAGTCGTCCATTCGCTACTCAGTCCCCTCCATTCCACCATCATCATTGGTATTAGTCTGTCCGTCGCTCTACTATTTTCTCTCGTGCCTTAGTTGAGGATCTTTCATTGCCTCACCTATGGCGGACCTCCTTCTGTCGACATCAGCTCCTTCATTCGGTGGTTGTGTCTAGAGGGCTATGGTAACGTGTTCCAGCCTTCCACTCTTGTTCGGTGCCTCGGATCGTGCAAAGGGATCTCTATTTCCCTTTGACTCTGATTGTTTTCTACTCCGGGCCTCTTTCAGCATGATCGAGATCCGTATACTCGATGGTTCAGTGATCCAGCAGCAGCTCTTGATGATTCCCGGGTGTGTGTGAGATGTCTCAGCCCTCATGAGGGGGTGGCCCTGCAGGGAGCCCCCCACATGCCCGGATGACCTCTTCTTTGCAGCCTTCGATGCCGCTCCAGATTTTGATGATGTCGGCCTTAGCCACTTGCAGCACCTCTTTGATTTGCATGTATCAGTCAGATTTTGTGAGCCCTTCCCCATTTACAGGGGGGCATTTGGGTTGTATTTATCTCATGTACTCAGATATTATTGTACTAGTCCTGGCTGTTATCCCAGGCACAGCATGTATGTGAGACTCTTCATTGTATTCTTATCTGGCTCCTGCTTATGCCAGTTGTACTTTATGGTTCGGTCCCTTGTTTACCGGACACACTATTCTTTTGTACTTTGTCTCGGCGGGCATAGGTATGCCTCCCCCGCCGCCTTCAGCACAGGTACCCTCTCATAAAAAGAGACTTGTTGCACCTGCGAGTCTCGTCTCCTCCGGGTCTAGTTCTTCAACACACTATCTACCTTTCATTTCTCTCTCTGACTTCCCTTTTGTTGTCTGGTGATTGAGTTCTTACAACGTACTTCGGTCATACGATTTGCTCCTGACACTCGCACGCTGGGGGGCAATCTGTTACACCATTTTTTGGTCATCTAACCTATTATCATTAGATGGACCCAAGTACACTATGTAAGACCAATTTTACCCTAAGTAAAATTGCTTTCACTATGTAAAATAACTTAATAAACCACATTTATTAGGTTGTTTATGGTCAAAACAGGAAACCCCAAAAGGAAATATTAAACAAACCCATTTTGTTTAATTTTCCTCATGGAATAATTAATTAAACCATAATTTAATTATTATTCGTAGTCATGTTTAACCCAAAAACAAAGAAATTAATTAGATAAACCTTTATTTATCTTATTATTTTCTAGGAATAATTATTTAAATCTTATTTAGATAATATTCCTTGTTAAATATGACTAAATCACCCACAAATAATTAAATAAATCATTATTTATTTGATTATCATTCAACCACTTCCTTAAAATAATAAATAAATCATTTATTTATTTATTATTTACAAATAAAGGGATTTGACCCAAGTCAAATACTTTTTTCCCTCCAACAAATATAATAAAATATTCCATAAAAGGTGGATCTAGATTTGGTTAACATTATTTAATCATGCACCAAGATCTAGAATGACCCAATATTTTGTTATAAATAGGAGGGTTTTTCCTACCATTCTTCACCTTTTGTTGCCTATTAGATCACTCTGGATCTATACACTTGGTCACATTTTTTCCATCATTTGTTGTGTGAGCTCCCATTGAGCTCTATTCTTTGCATTGGGTTTTCTGCACCAACAAGAGAGAGAAATCTTAGATCTGAAGTGCTGAGGACTTCCAAGAACCCATCCCACTGAGGAGAATTGGATACGCCTTCTTGTTTTCCTCCCAGGTGCCCAATTAATACAAAAATTCTTTCAAAAATTGTTCTTGTCTTGTCTATTGGTATATGGAGCAAACCCTTGTTTTCACTGCTTAATGTCTTTCCATGCATAGATCTGGTTTTTTGCAGCTCTTTTCTTGTTCAACTAACCGCAGATCTGAAGATATTGGCAGCCACTTTTGTTGTTAGGGCTATTAGTTATGCGTAGCTAAAGTGGTCCTTTTTCGTACACTTCGACAAAGGATTCATACTAACACAATTTATGATGATGATTCCCTGCAAGGAGATTAGCTAGTAGATATTGTTTTCTTTCATGAAGATGATAGGGCTGTCATGTTTGATAATCTTGAAAAATGTTTCTTGTTTAAGGATGACTTAGACTATGAATTTGAGGAATGTGAACCATAGGGAGACAATATGCCAGAGATAGAATCAGAGATACCCATGCTTGAGGAATTTTCATCCAACACTAAGATAGCAGAAGGTTATACTTCTCTATGCCTTTCTATGGATCAACAAACAAGTGTTCTTTTAGATCAGAATGAAGGGAGTACTTGTATTTTTGATGTTGGATCTCAAGACAAGGTAATGCTTCAATATTTTTGAAATCCCTTCAGTAGAATTTTGCAAGCATTAGAGAAGATGAATGTTGTTTTGTTTGTCAACATAAGCCTTGGTTTCAATTTTTATTGTGATTTGCCTACATGTACATCATTCTGCCTACTCGAGGAAAGTAAGAGTAGAACTTTAGTAAGTAGCCATCTCCTGGAAAGGTTACACTGGAAGGATCATTTCACCTAATTGGAAATTGTACAGCAGATTAGAGTAGGTTGGTATCATATAATTTTGATTTTATTTTATTTTCAGCAAGTGTTGACAGAATTCATCAAGGTTTGAAGCCCGAGGTGAAGGCCCTAAGGATTTGATGATCTGTTAGTGTGGGTTGAAGTTTGCAATATGTTTTCAGTTTCAGTTTTAGTTTCAGATTACAAAATGGACTCCATTGCCCAATGAATAGGCACTAGTCTACGATGTTCTTGGCAACTCCCAAGGAGCTATCATCCCCATCTGGAGCTAATTTTAGTGTCAGTATTTGCATACTTCCACTAGGGATCAAAATACATTTTGCATGTGCATCTTAGGTGTCCCACTCTAAAAAAAAATTCAATCATTCCATTAGGTCATGATATAAAATTGTTCACTGGTGGTTATCCTTGTCGAGTGTCCCATTTTCCTTCACAAGTATATGCTTGCTAACCCTCTTCCATGTCTTCATATGCTGAAAAAAATTCTTCTTCCACTTCACTTTTTGTCAAAATCACTCACTGAGCCAGTTTCTTTCATTTCTCATTAGGTAACTAAGGTTTCATTAGGTCAAATCATTGCATTGTCTCATTTTCAATAAAGGGTAGCAGAAGGTGTGAAAGTCACTCTCCCAATAATGTCTCCTTACCATGTAAAGATGATCTCCATGATGGTTTCCAAAGTTGTACTTTGGTTTCAAGTGTGAGTTTCATTCCAAGATGTAATTTTATTTTTATCCATGTAATTTTATGTCAGTTCAAATGTAATAAGTACTATGTCTCCCAAGGCTTCCAACTTAGATTTCCACATGCCAACACATCAAGTTTCAAATAAAAAAACTTTCTACTTCAGCAATTGATCAAATGTCAAAGGGAGTTGTCTTTTTCCAAGGGTGCCTAAGTCATCATTTTCCACAAGCACTAAAACCCTAATTTCCTCTCCCACTGAGCTATGGTTTTCTATGGAATCAAAGACACATGAGAAGAGGATGCATAAGTTAGGTCATATTAGTAAGTATGAGGTCATTCCAAACTCATAAAAATCATGTCTCCATCATTTTCCAGCAAATCATTCCAAGAGTCAAGCCATTTGCCACTCATAGGGCCAATTTCGCCTCAAACAATGTTTTCGACCAACCAGGGATGAATTTGACAAAAGTGAGAGAGGTTTTTGTCCATAATAGGCCAAGGAAGAAAAACCTCCTTCCATTTTTACACATGTATCATGTTTTTTCAGAAATGTCAAAATTACAGGTGCTACAAGTGGTTTTCTGCATTTCTGGAGTGACTGTAGGAAAATCAAATTTTATCATAGCTGGAGTGTCCAAATGACTTGCTTGATGAGTCAAATAATAACTATACAGAGGGATATTTCCAATAAGCTATCATGAGCTCAATTTGGAGTTGATTAATTCCTACAGAAGTTGCCTACAATAGAACTATACATTTATGCACCCTCATTCTGCACTTTTTGACTAGTATTGGGAAAATAAACTTTTGACAAGAAAAATCAACTCCAAACAGAAATAGAAAATGTAGATTTGAAAAGTAGACTTGAAGGGCTTTCCAACGAGCTATCCTGGGCCCAATTTGGACACCAGGAAGGTAGTCAAAAACAATCTTCCAGTTGGGGGTACAAGGGTGTTGCGCTCCTGGGTTAGGCGTTGCACTTGGGCCAAAGGCATTGCGCTTAGGGTAGTTCTGAAAATGTAAAGCTGAACGGCGTTGCGCTTAGGAGAAGGGTGTTGTGCTCCTGGGTGAGGCGTTGCGCTTAGGCCAAAAACACTCCAAACGCTTCCAAATTCTTCCAAATTGTCCCTTCTTCTCTAAATCAAGTAAACCCTTTTTCATCCCTTTTCCTTCATTTTAAGCTTATGGGTAAAGTTTCATATTGGCAAGAAAATCACAAAAACCCTAGTTTTCCCAAAATTCCCCTCCCCATTACAAAATTTCCCAAAAACACCTTTGTCCCAAAATTATTGTCCCTAGACCCTATTTCTTCACCCCATATTCCCAAAAACACTAAAACTACCATTTCCCAATTCCCTTTACCCTTTTCCATCAAAACCCCAATTTCTAGGATTTTCACTCTTTTTCCTAGATTTCCCCCATACCTTTGACCTGTAATAAATTTTCATTTTCATCTCCCTTCATATTTTCACCTCCCATCACCTCAAAAAGTTTCTTAACCCTTTTCCCCATCTCCCTTAATTTTTGTGACCCTGTCCCTATCCCCTAAAGCCCTCATTTCATCATTTCTTTCCCTACTCACATTCCCTTCACTCCCTCACTCATTCTCCCTTTTCTTTCCTTTTCCCTAGGGTTTCCGAAGTGCTAAAGAAACAAGAATTGAGAGATAGGATAGATATTACAGAGAGGATGAATACAATGGTGATGAGTTTGAGGACGCTTAAAACATCAGGAAAAGGCCAAAGACAAGAGGCCTCAAAAGAGCCTTAGAGCAAGAAGAGCGGGAAACTCAAAATTTGACTATTGACCAGCAGTTGGCGAAGAATATTGAAGACAACAGAGAAGTGTGGCTTGAGAGATTCAAAATTCACTTAGAGAAGTTGTTAGTGAAAGAAAACAAAGATAATCAGATGCTCAAGCACATGGCCCATCACTATCAGACCTGGAACAAAATTTGCAATATCAAGGTCAAACAGATGAAGGATAAATTGAGGAAGATCTGGAAGGGAAAGAAAGGAGGGATAAAATCCATATGCTTGTTGAAGCTTCCTTAGCTCAAATTTGATAGGTGTTTGTGGGCCCATCCCACACATTTTGAGAAATTGTGAAGATTTTGAAGATTTTTGAGCTTTTGGGCAATTTAGGAAAAAACACAGGAAATTCTTCTCTAAGTGTAGCACCTTGGCACTGTGTTTTTTTTTGGGGGAATCTAATGAGAAAAAGGAAGACATAATTGGGTTAATAATGATGATTAAATGCCCCCTATTCGTTTTCTAAGCATTTGGAGCAAAACTGGTCAGGCAAAAGGGCCAAAAACACCCAAAATATCATGTTTTTGCCTCTTTTTTAGGATGGCATTGTGCTTAGAGGGAGTCTTGGGAGAATGCAGTTTTGAGGGGTCAAATCAACTCCAAATCAGAAACCAAAAGAATATCTGGAAGGTATACAAGACAGGATTTCCAATGAGCTATAATGAGCTCAATTTGGACATCGGGAAGTTAGTCAAAAGAGACCTGAAATAAGACGTATTTTTTCCTCCTTGGCGCTGGGCTTAGGACAAATTTTCTCTGTTTTAAAGTTTTCTCTATTTTTCACAAAATTTTTGAGCTTTATCTCACTAGTTGCATTTTTTTCTGATGTAATAAGTGGTTGATGACGTAATTATGGTGTTTTAGATGTTACCTAGGGTAGATACATTAGGTAAATCGCCTCAATGACATGTAATGAATCAATTTGCTTAAATTAGGGATGAGTCACTTTGACCACCCTATTCTCTAGTTGCCAGTTCAGTATTTCTTGGAAAAACTCCTCCTCTCATGGATTCGACACCCTAAAGCTAGGATAAGTTGGTTTGAGGTCTATATCATGTATTTTCTCAGTTATTTGTAGGTGTTGTATTCACTTGGAGCTTTGGCATCTCAAGAGACATACTTTGTATCAATTTTGGCCTAGACATTAATCAAATTTGCAGCTATTTTTATGGGATCCATGTGGTATTGTGTTTATTTTAAGTTTATTCTTTTATGCTCATATGTTTGAATGTTTTGTTACTTCATCCATCATTACATTACTATTAAGTGAATGTTTTCAAGTTAGATGAACAAAATCCATTATTGTTATGCTCTGTTTTGGGTGAATATTCACTATTTATAATTGCTTCAGTTTAGAAAGAAATCATGAGTTCACCATGCTATTTATAGCTCCTCTCCTATCTTGATCATCCCAGCATCGAAACCCTAAAGTGATAAACATTGTACCTACCTTTCCCCATAGAACACCCTGCAAATTTTGACCTAATTTCCTTGCTCTAGCTGTTTGACTCCTGATCCAGCAAAACCCTACACAATCAAAATCAAAAACCCTGAGCTACTATACCTAGCCTAATATCTTCTTTCCTCGGTCATTTTGGCTGTGATTCATACGTATAGAGCCCTCTCCTGGCCTAGTAGGGCTAGCTACTTGGCTAAGCATGGTTTGAGGTTACCTTGGAATTGCCTTTCTCAGCCTGAGGTTCAATCTGAGTGATAACAGGGTGGATTCGCCAGTTCCTCTTGATCATCTAATGCATGTACCATGTTGATGTATAATTCATGTAAATTAGATTCTGACATCAATGCAACTAGTACTTGCCCTTTGATCAACTTGGTAGGCTTGATATCCAAATCGTACTCTAGGATCACTGCAATCCATTTCCCTCTTTTTCCATCAGGACCGTTTTGTGTTAGGATGTCTTTGACAACTGCATTTGGAACATAATAAATGATATGTGAATGTAAAATATAGACTCTAAAATATTTCAGTGCTTTAATCGATGCAAAAACATGTTTTTCCATGATATTATATTTCATAGATGCATCTCTTAATGCCTTGTTGAAAAAGGTTATTTTTTGTTCTTTTCCTTCACTATTTTTCTGTAATAAAACAACAACAATAGTATGTTCAGAGGCAAAAGAAAAAATCATGAAATATTTAGCGAAATCCAGATTAATTAGTATTGGCCCTTTGTTAACAAAAGTTTGACCAAGTCAAAACATTGTTTTTCTTCTACGGTCCACTTTATTTTTGATCCCTTCTTTAGCATGTTAGTGATTTTCCTTAAAAATTTTGCCAAGTTTGGTATAAATCTCCTTAGGAAGTTGATTTTACCAATGAAGGATTGGAGTTCCTTCAAATTTCTAGGATGGTTGATATTCAATATTCCTTCAGTTCTGCTAGGGTCAATTCTGATTCCATCCTTAGAGATAATATGGCCTAACAACTTTCCTTCTTCTAATCCAAACAATGTCTTCTTAGGATTCAGGGAGAGTCCAAATTTTCTGCAATTTTCAAAAACTCTTCTCAAGTGTGTTAAATGTTCTTCATCAATTCTAGAAAACACAGTGATTTCATCCAAATAAATCACAATAAAGTGGCCAATGTTAGTAGAAAATGTGATTTCCATGGCCCTTTGAAAGGTAGCTCTAGCATTCATTAGTCCAAAAGGAATTTTCACATACATGAAAGTCCCCCAAGGAGTTGTAAAAGTTGTCTTATCTTGGTCATCAGGGTGCACTAACACTTGATTGTAACCATAGAAAACATCTAACAAAGATATTCTACTGAAACCCACTACCCTTTGTAATATGTGATCCATCTTAGGTAAAGGGTAGTTATACTTAAGATATACGTTATTAAGGTTTCTGAAGTCAATGCAGAGTCTAATTTCACCTGTTTTCTTCCTAGTTGGGAAAATATTGGAAACCCATTGGGAGTACCTGAGTGGCACTATGATTTTTTCTTCATACATCTTTTTGATCTCTTTCTCAAATAAAGGCATTAAAATAAGATCTATTCTTCGTAATTTTTGTCTGAATGGCTTTTGATTTTCTTTAATTGGAATCTTGTGTTGAATGATGCTGGTATCATAGGATTTCAAATCATCATAGCTCCATGCAAACACATCAATAAATTCTTTGAATAAGGCTATATATTTTTTCTTTATAATAGTAGGCAGAGATTTAGATAGTTTAATGATTTTGGGGTTTTGTTCTGTGCCTATATTACATTCCTCAATGTCTCTTCTAGTTGGTTCCATTTTGGGTTTCTTGGCCACATCATTAAAGTTGAATAACTCCTCCAAAGGGACAAGCCCTCTAGGAAAATTATTGTCTTTGAGTTGGAGTATTTCAAATTCTTCTTTTTCAAGGTCTTTCTGATTTTTTCTATTATGTATAGTTGTGTTAGGTCGGATATTTACATTGGTGTTTACATTTAAAACAATTTTTTCTGAAACAACAGTTTGTTCTTCTTTAGTACTTTGTGCATCAATAATATTGTCTTCCTCACAATCCATATCCACGTTATTGTCTTCAAATTCATCTTTGGATTGCAGTAAGCTTTCAATTTTTTTATCTCTGCTGAAAAATTGCCAATACCTCATGTTGTCTGGCACTGAAGGATGGTGTTTGGTCTTAATTGTATGATTTTTTTTTGGGTGAGGTAGTTTATAGGTAATTTCTGAAAAGGCTAGGCCATTGGCTAGGAAATTTTGGTTTCTGGGAATGACTACCAAAACATATCCTTCAAATGTCCTCAAGAAATCAAGGATAGCATTTCTATAAGCTATCTCTAGGGTGTTTGGATGCATATAGTCCTTTAAGTTGTTTAATGACTAGCTCAGAATCACCATGTATAGAGATCATTTTTTCTCCTATTTTTTTCAACATTTGTAATCCCAAAAGCAAAGCTTCATATTCTGCAATGTTGTTTGTGCACTAAAAATTTAATTTGTATGAATGACCCTGTGCACTGTTGTTTCCCATATTATACACCCAAATTCTTACCCCTAAGCCATCTTTTCCACATGAGCCATCAAAACTCAGGTTCCAAAGAGGTTCATTTGCTAGATCTGGTTGCTCCATTTGTATTTGGCTGTCATTATTGTCTGTGGGTTCATCTTTTATAAGGGAAACTTGTGAATCAATGATTCCATCATTATACAGAATGAAAGAATCCCGGTCAGTGTGAATATAATACAGAGGGTAATTGTGAGGATTTTTTTGGCTACTTACCATGTACTTCATCAGTGTTTCTCTATAAAGTTTCCTCGATTGACTAAACACTGGAATGGTAGCATAAGTCATGTCTAGTTCCATATTTCCTTGCAATTCCCCCCCCCCATGAGAGAGATAAAAGCATTCTGTATTTTGGGGGAATTTCTGCCACCACAATATCCATCGCTAAGCTCTTTGCAAGTATTTGAGCTAGAGTGACACAAAGGTCCTTGATCAAACCTAGGCACTTAACTTTCCTAGAATCAAAATAGTATAAATCCTTGTAGGGTCTAGTGATTTCGAGGTCAAGTTTCTCCATGACAGCTTGGGGCATAAGGTTGTACGAGGCACCGGAATCCAACACGACATTAAGAAGTATATTTTCATGAACATTTAAGCTGACATAAAAAGGAGGGACCCCTCCTTCTTGTGGCCTGCCCTCAACCTCTGGCCCAAACAAAATTTGAGGCTAGTCATCGCTCAAATTGACAGTATCAGTAATCTCCCCTATATTTAACACTTCTAGGATTTGAGACCTATAGCCATTTTTGTTGATCAATTCGATGAGAGGGATATAAATCTTCACTTTTGCGCATTCACTCTCGATACTTAAAGGGGTTTGAGCTTTTAGTGGGTTTGACAAATCAATTCTTTCAGCCTCAATTATTTGGGCAAATTCAGTTTGTTTACTTGTACTGGGGATGTCTGTTTGAGAATTTATGGCAAGAATATCTACTGCTTTCTTGGTACTGCTTTCTATGTTTTTATTTTCTGTGTAATTTGCATTTTTCTTTGTGTTTTCTATTGTTTTATTGACTTTAGAGTTAGATACTTTCTTTGCAGAATTTTCTGAATCCTTCTTATTAGAATTATCTAAACTTTTCTTTCTCCTTAAGTTGTATTGTCAATGGACCTCCATAATTGCATTCTCAAAACCCAGTTTGTAATCATCATATTCTTCAGATCTGAGGTCTATTTGGGTTAGTGAAAACAAGTCTTTTTCTTCTTCAATGAGAAAAATATGATCATCTTCATTAATCCCCATAAAATTAATATGATTTTCCTCCACTTCCTCCACTGTTCCTTCATCATCATCCACATATTTTTCTTGAAAAGGAGGTCTAATATGCTGATCAGGGCCTCTTTTCTCTCTCTATCTAATTTGTGGAGGGTTTCTTCTTTGGTTTTGATTTATGTTTTGGGGTGCTGGTTGATTGTCTCAATGTATTTCTCTTTCTTTCAAACTCATCCTCTCCATCATCCTTTCCATAGTCCTTACCAAGTTATCAATATTGGCATTGGATGTAGAAGCTATAGGTTCTTCTCTTATTGTGACTCTCCTCTCATTCCTCATCCTAGCCCTTTTAGCTAACAAGTTAGCCTCTACACTGACAGCATTTTTCTGCATTTCCTCTAAGGTTGATGAGTCTCTTTCCCTTAGCTAATAGGCCATGTATGGGTCAAATCCATCTGGGAATTTAAGCAGCACTATCCCTTGGGGTGGTCTCATGTTAATAGGGAGTCTGTTATATAAGTTTTTAAATCTAACGTTGTAGTCTTACACACTCTCTTCGAGGGATCTTTGGATAGTTTCATACTCTGATAGAATCTGCAGTGGGTTTTTCTTGACTTCCCACCTATTGATAAAAGTTTGGTGAAAAGCAGGGAGATCATGGATACTATTAGCAGTTAGATACTTAAACCATTTCCTAACTTCACCTCCTAAAATTTGGGCAAACATTATCAACTTGACATTGTCATCATCAATTTCTTGCAAGTCGAAATAGTCATTCATCTTATCAATGTGTTTTTGGACAGTCATAGGACCAGTGCTGTCAAACTTGGGAATCTTCGATTGTTAGTCTTGGGGCATATGGGGTAAAGGTACTGGTAGCACCAATGGGGCATATCTAGCTGCCATGATTGGTGGAGGTGGTGGAGGAAGATGAACGGTGGATTAAGTAGGATGGGTAGAGGTATGAAAAATGGATGGATCAAAAAATGTAAGGTCAATACAATTCTGTGATTTGGTTATGAATAGACCTAGTTCGAAATGCAAATCAAATTGAATGTCTTGTAAAGTGGAAAAGCTATCAGGTAAGGAGCTAGATCTATGAAGAACCCTGATACTCACTGGGCTTTCCGTTCTGGGAATTTTACTCAATATTTTCTCAGGATTATCTACGATAGGAGCAAGATTTGGATCTGGATGGGATCCCGTGGATATTCTTTTGGGAGCCATAACTTAACTCAAAATCACAGAAAAAATTGATTATTGAATATTGAAATAAACCAATCTTTATAAGAAAGGTGTATCATTTAGTGCTTTTTAGCTGGGGTTTGCTGAATTCGAATGAAAATTGAAAATTTTCAGTCTCCCCAGTATGGTCGCCAATATTTTATCACTCTATAATTTATAAGATTGGCAAGACTAAATTATAAAGAACAACATCAAAACCACTTGAAGCCCAGGATCTAACCCTCCTATACTCAGAGAGGGATCTCTCTATAAGATTTAGATTTGTTTGAATTTACTAATATTAGGCTAGTTAAATTGAGAGCGGGAGTTGTTTTTGTATGATTGTTTGTGGTTGGATTTAAGAGGGGTTTATTTAAACAATTTCGATTGGGCTATGGAGTCAAAATATGTTGGGTGTACACATCAAATTTCAGAGCAAATGCAAGGCAAGCTAGTTGTGAATACTGGTGTCTATAGCTGAGTGGAATTTATGGGAAGGGGAAAAGTGCTTTCAGTAATGAATTAAGAGCAAATAAAAATTCTTAAACCATACATCAGAAGAAAACATTGAATTTGTAAAGGCAGTCAGAATTAAGGTACTCTGAACAGAAAATCTTAATCTAACCTTCCTGCTTTACAAATATAATTATAAATGAAACACATGAAAAGATTACAGTGGGAAAACGTTAAACATGAATAAGGAAAAACATCACCAGGATAACACAACACATTAATCTTGTAGACCGATCTCTTTGTTGATGCTCCAGCTTGAAAAATAAGAATGCTTGCAATGAAAAGTACTTAAAAAACCAGGGTCCAAACCTCATCACAGTATGAAAACTTATATTTAAACTATTTGCACCGGATTTCCATTACCGAAAGGGAAATCGGTTCGTTTATCACAAGAATAACTGAAAATGGGTATGTGCTCCTTATGTATGGATGCGTAGTGACTTTTTTAGACAAATGTTGGAAGTTACATTGGGAGTGTCTCTTCATTGTAATGGCCCTCTTGGCAGGTGCTCGACATCCTTGTGGATTCATTATCTAACGTTGTGTCGGTTTGTTGTGTTGGTGGATCTAATACACTGGACGTGCTGACACTAACAATTCACTGGGCTGCCAACTTCGTCACTGAACTGAGTTTTCATCCTTCCTGGATCCTGCATAGATTTTCCCAACTCTCTGGAGTTGGGATCTTGGTCCTGTTCGATTTCCTGTATACTTCATCAATCTCGGTGTACTTCACGAATGTTGGTTTCAGCTGAAAAATGTGCTTCACCTCATGCTGTATGAAGACCTCGTTGCTGATGACTTCATAGAATTCTTTCCCAGACATGGTGTTCTTCAGATTTGTGATCTTGGATGTGTCCTCAGAGATCTCTCTGAGCCTCTTTACATAATCAGTTTTTGGCATCAGTTTATCATTGATGAAAAACAAGTAAGGCAAACCTCTTTTGTTTAGTGGCTTAATCCTGTTGAAAAACCTACTCACCCCAATCTCCAGCTGATGGCAACTTTATTCTATCTGTGTGACCAGACTCTTCTTATTCAACACCCTTTTAACTTCAAGAATGGAGGTTGTTTTTTCAGCCCCTTCAAGTTGCTCCAATTCGTGTTTGCTCTTGTAATTCACAAATCTAATGATGTTGTGGGTAGTTTGGGGCTTATTTCCAAGTTCCTCATTGGTTTTCTCAATGGCGTCTTTCACCACATCAATTATGTCCCTCTGTTCAAAAATTATCTGGATTGAGGGCCATATATAATTCACATATTCAGTTATATCCAACCATAAAATTTGTTTCACCCTTCCCATCATGCAGCCAATTAAAGACTTTGAAGAGAATTATGCAAGCTCTCGTTTAGCTTTTTGATAATTTGCAACTCTGTGGCATGGGTAGAGTCTTTCTTCTGCTACCATTCCATTCCAAAAACTTAATGTGCATACTCCTACATCTACTTCCACTGTGGAAAAAAAGGAGGAAGACATCTATGACACATTCAGGGAGATCAAAATAAGGAATGAGGTTCTCAAGGCCAACACCTACAATAAGTTTTGGAAACAATCAGGCAGCTCCCAGAGTAGACTCCTATTAGCGTTTTACTCTGAGAGGTGGAGAATGAGGATGTCATTCTTGGAGGCACAAATTCCTCAACCCAAAGGTGCAACAGACTACAAGAAGACATCTTTCGAGTTTTATGTAAGGAGCATCCTTTATTTATTCGTAAACGGGAGCCTATTGTTTTTACATGGATGGTAAACCTGGTAATAAGCTCTACCCACCCTCAACACATTTTACTGAAGAACTGGTACCTTTCCAGGACCATACCATAATCTGAATACATCAATATTATTCAATATATTCAAGAGCCACACTTGGAAAACCTCATGCAAGGGAGGACTCAGGAGCATGCCTATTAGGATTTGAAACCGTGTCATTGTCACAAAAACTTCTTTAAGTTTCCACTAGTCCACAGCCTAATGTACAAAGCAACATAAGTTCTTGTAATCGAATTCAAAATTGTATGCATGCTTCTCTATGTTAGTATGGGGGTTGTTAAATTCAATTTGTGTCTACAAGAGGGAGGCCAAACACACATACATGTGTTCCTCCGAGTTCTATCGATAAAAAATATATGAGTACAATGAGCATATTATGAAAAAAGGGTGGATAGCACAAAGGATTTTGCCATAGAAACATATAAAGGGTAGGTGACGTTGGGACTAAGTACTAAAACATGCTACCTATGAGCTAGTGAATCATGTGATTTACAAAACATAGTTGTACAGACACAATCAAATTTCACCCCTTAATGAAGACACATGCCTTCATGCAAGAGTGCAGCATGATCCTGGCAGTCAAATAGAAATCAAAATATTCCTTTCTAACTTTTCAAGCATCATGCGAAGGAGTGACATATGTCTGGTCAGGAAGCACACAAATAACCTATATTACCTATAAAATGTTGAAAGGGTGTGAGGGGAAACACCACACCCCCACATGATATGTAGACTTGAGACCATTGAAGTCCAACAGACCGCAGCCAACAAGAGCACCCTTGATGGGCCACAACAAGTCAGAAATGGCATGGGAGTGGCAGAAAAGGGTTATTTCCAATGCCTTGCAAACAACATCACACACACCAGTAGGCAAATTGAAACTGAGAAAGCCTTCTGCACTAAAGAAATTGTGTTGTGGCTGGAAATAAAGAGCATCGTGGATTTTTCCCATTGCACACAAAAAATTGAAACTGATATGAAAAGAAAACTGATATTAGCTCTGCCATATCAAGACAGGATAGATAAGGTCAAATTAAAATGGTTATAAAATGAAAACCAATAGTGCATCTGCCATATCAGGATTTAGGACAAAGCAAAGAAGATAAAATATTCAACAATCTCTAGGTTGGTTAGCCTTTGCAGGAGATTATTTAGTTTTGGAACCTTCTCCCTTAATGACGTCCACATGGTTATGTTATGAAATGTTGTATTTAACTCTAACCTCCCCGGGTCTTGAGTTAAGTCTGTCAAAGTGTGTGGGTGTGTTATGTTGCGAATGAAATCTGCATTTTTTATTGACGTATGACAAATCATGGTCGTGTTCAATTTTCAAAATAACAAGGTGTGATCAAAGATGTTCACTTAATCTCCTATGTCAGTAGTCATGATTAGAGATTCCAATCAAATAGTTGATAAACTTAGTAATGATCCAATTTCAATTAAAACTACACAACCAAAATGGAGTATGTGATTGATATTTTTTATACTTCTTCGAGACAGGGAAGCATAATTCATTCCCTAAGGTTCTTGAAGATTGCTCTATTTCCTGTTATGTTTGGTTTCTTGTGATAGTGACCAATGTGATCACTCAATTTCTTTGTGAAACATAGAAAAGTATGTTTAATGGAGTAGACAATTTCTTACTTTGTGAAACACAGAAAAGTACGTTTCGTGGAAAACCTTCAAAGGAAAAAATAGTTTATGTTTGTTTCTTGATTCAAAACAAATGCAGGAAATTCACTCTAAGGATAAAGATAATATGCACTATGACTTGTTATTTACTTAGCATGATTCTATTTTTAACAGGAAAGGAAATTATTTAGTGTAGTTTTAAATAAATGTTCAATGTTGAAATCTGAATGTAGTCATTGGAAAATGATAGTTAAACAAACCAATTTCTAAATGATGCCTTGCAAGATCAAGGTTTTTGTTTTTGTTTTTTATATAATGAAAGATATATACTTCAGTAGGTGCAAAAAGCTTAAAATTGGAAACTTGAGCACTGAAACCTGCTAGTTAAGTTTTCCAATCTTTTATTAACCTGCTTTTCTAGAGATTGATTGTGTTCTTGGAGAGTTATCTTTTTTTGAAGGATATGTACAACTTATTCTTGTCATCTTTAGTATACGATTTAAGAAATAGACTATGTTCTTTGGTGCATGGTCATTACAACAAGTACTTGTTTTCACTTTCGAAGGACTAGGTATGAAAGATAAGTTTTCTTATTTGATTTTGATATGATGTTTTTCTTTTGTTTCAACAAAGTAATGCATGCTCCGGTTGAATGCGTTGATGAAATTTTGTCCTTGCCCCATTACTCATCCGATTTTGTGGGTTTGGACCTTCCACCGGATGATGATGATACATGGCTTTACAATGGAGAAGAGGATATGACTGCTGCCATGCTATAGAGACAGAAGGAAATAGATTCATATGAGAGATATTGACCTAAGCAGAAGAAATCAAAGAATCCTACAGGGAATCACTCTACCTCAAGAGATACTATGAATGATTTTAATGTGGAAGATGTAGCAAAGAATATGCAGGAATTTGTGGATAAATGTCAAGTTATGAAGGAGCTGAAGTTCCAAGAAATGGGTGAGTGCTAGTTAATATGTTTCTTGCATGCAATTGGTCGTTCTATTGCTAAATATCATTCAATTTAACTAGAAACATGCATAAAGCAATAATCCTGCCAACCTCTATAGTTTCAACACATTTCTTTGGGCACTTATGTCTTCTAGACAGGGCTGTTGTTTATGGATAGGATTTTTTCTTACACAGAAATAAAAACTGTGTATAGTATACAACACATGCCCTTATGTGCATTGGTCCTTGGATGTTCTCATGAACCAAAAAAAATATTGCCTGGATGTTGTAGAAGAATTGACATTTTCCAGCAGAGAAAGCTGAGCATATATTTTAGCTTGGATTCATCTCTTTGAAAGATGTTATAGATTGGTAATGCAAGGCCCGTGTTGGTCGATGTTTTCAACATATCATGGATCTAGCATCATATACAATTTTTCCATGTAGGTGAAATATAAACTAATGTAACAATAGGAAGGTGTTGTAAAAAATAAGGTGATACAAAGGGACCCATAGTCAAATTTAGCTTGACAAGGTATCAAGCATTATACTTCCTTGTTAGTCAGATACGATGTTTTTCCATAGTGAGGGTTCCAGTCCCAAGCGCAGCAAGAAGAAGAATAAAACACGGGGCAACGATGTCGAAGAGGAAGAAGAAGAAAAAAGGGAAGAGAAAGAAGAGAATCCCAATGCAGTTTCTAATTTCAATATCTCGGAGCCATTGAGGCAGAAGCTCAAGTCCAAGGGGATTGAGTCACTCTGCCTCATCCAGGCAATGACCTTTGAGATTATCTTCAATGGCTCGGACATGGGTGGTCGAGCTCGTACAGGCCAGGGTAAAACATTGGAATTTGTGTTTCCTATTGTGGAGTTGTTAACAAGTGGTCCAAGTGCCAAAGATAGGAATACAGCCTATGGAATGGCCCCCAATGTGATTGTGTTAGTTCCAACAAGGGATCTTGCAAATCAGGTCCATGTTGACTTTGAGGTTTATGGTGGAGTTGTTTGCCTTCATTCATCCTCTGTATATGGAGGTGCTCCCTATGGTCCACATGAATATGCATTGCGTAGAGGTGTGGATATCATTGTAGGTACACCTAGGCGCATTAAGGATCATATTGAAAGAGGTATGTCGAATCTGAAATCCTTGAAATTTCATGTCTTGGATGAGGCTGATGAAATGCTGAACATGCGCTTTGTAGAACAGGTTGAGACCATTCTTGGAAAATTTGAGGATGCAAGCAAGGTTCAGACGCTCCTTTTTAGTGCAACAATGCCAGATTGGGTATAGAAGATTGCATCAAGGTTCTTGAAACCTGACAGAAAAACTGCAGATCTTGTGGGAGATGATAAGATGAAAGCTAGTAGAGTTGTGAGACACATCGTTCTTCCTGGTTTCTATTCAGCAAGACCACAAGTTATACCATGTTATTCGTTGCTATAACAATGGGGAAGTGTCATAATTTTTACTGAGACAATTAATGACACATCTGAACTCGCTGGATCTTTGCGAAATGCTCGTGCTTTGCATGTGGATATACAACAATCACAACGTGAAGTGATTCTTGTTGGATTCTGTTCAGGAAAGTTTGCACTCCTAGTTGTGACTGATGTTGCGGCACGCGGTTTGGACATCAATGATGCCATATTATAATTTAGTGTGAACCACCAAGAGAAGTGGAAACATACATTCCTACGTAAAATACCCGGGGAGACTCTAAGTACAGTATGGATTGAGACCCCTATCTTGCTCTATGTTATTCAAATGAGACTTCTTCTACGAGCCTCCATAGAGAAATTCCTTGTAGGATTTCAAAGGCTTCTTGACTTCTTTATTCAATGGCCATCTCTACCCATCAACTCCCCCCTTTTGGTACTCTTTAAACACACCAAGGTCACTTCCTATCATCTAAACATGACTTAAGCCAAGTGAGTAGCGAGAATATCTATATACAATACATCTATGCACGTGGTCATTTGTTGGAGAAGAGTTTCACAAAAAAATCTAGAAAATATGGTAAATTGTAATTTTTTCATAAATATTGCATTTATATGCAATGCATGTTTTTCCTCGCGCCAGTGAGTCAAATTCAACAAGAAGTGCAAAACTCATTAAGTACTTATGTGTCAAACTTTGACAATTAAGCAATCACAATTCAAACTAATGTCAATGAGTAATCCAAAAGACATCCATAAGGATCATCTTCCTAATGTGAAGATACATTTTTAAAGTGTATGATATCAATTGACCTATGTTCAAGTATGAATAATCCAAACAAGTCTCTTTTAATTTGGAATAAACTTGTCGGTAACATTCGTCCTTTATTTTTCCGGATGCGGATGGTTGAGCGCCCTGATGGGACATCAATCCCCGGACACATCTTGAGGAGGCTCGCATGGGGTGGCCATATGTCCCCCTGCGGCTCCATTAATCACGACATTACTTTGCCAGCTCCATTTTCATTTACTCTCCCTCGTCGACACTCTCTTCTCCCCGTCTTTCTCACCTGGTTAACTATGGACTTCGTCTCGGGCTTTCCAGATTTTTCTTGCTCTGTTTATTGCTCTCTGCTTCTCCTTCGGAGCGCCTACCCTGCTGCTTGTGCCGAGCCAAGCGCTCACACACAAATGGGGTGACGCTGCTCTTTGTTAAGCTGTTTGGAAACTACACCTGGTTTCCATTTCTCCCAAAGCGCCTTCTGCTACTCCAATTCTTGTCTACAATCTCCTCTTGGCATACACTACGAGTTTCCTTTGGCCCCTTCCTGGTCTTCTTGTCACAGGCAGTTTCAAACTATTGCACTCGCCATGCCAAGGCTTCGTCAACAAATGCGGTGTCGTCGGGGTGCAAGTCGTGGCCGGTCTGCGCGCTCATGTCCCTCCACCAGCTTAGACGCAGAGACCTCCTCTGAGGACGTTCACTGGGGGCGATACCCAGACTCCCACAGCCACATAGGTCGCGCTAGCCATACTAGCTTTGCACGCGCAGCTCAACCCTCCCTGCCTCCTTATGATGCTCCTACCAGACGTGTCTCCCCTACCTCTCATGCTTTTGACAGTAACGCTCTGCGTCAAACCTCTCAGAGGGCGAAATTCCACTTTGAATGCTCCTTCAACCAGCCCATTGTCACTGCCTTTTTTATTGTCACCCTGAGAGAAGAAACGCCTCTCTGTCTTCCTCCTATGCCTGATCCTACCCCCCCTACCCTTGGTCTTAATCCCGTCAGCTTCTGCTCCTCCCGACCTGGATAAGCAACCCATGTAGGTGGACGTGAGCAAAGATGGCAAACAGAAAGAAGCTGTTGAAGATCCGAAGGACAAGTACTGGTGTCGCATAATGGAGGAGTCGCCTTCTCCAACTCACGCGCAGTAATTCCGGTCTGCCTTGGTTCAACATGGTACATTCATTCTACTGTTTTGGGAGATGCACTGATTTTCTTTGGTTTTCTACAGCAGCAACAGTTGCATGCTACTCTAGTGTTTTTTTTCTTTTTTATGTTGTATGCAATGAATAATGCACCGGTTTCCCTCTCAAGGGCGGTGAAACTCCTCTTAAAAGAACTGGTTTCCCACTCAGGGCAGTTCGTCACTTTGATAAAGCATGGACATCAAGCCCAGTCTTCAGGCTCTCATAGCTGAACTGAGGCAGTTTTGTAACAGTATGTTTTCATAAATATAATTAGCATAATTTAGAAAAAAAAAAACATTCCTCCTTTGTTTTATGAAGATAAACCTATTTTGCAATAAATAGGTGCTGAATACAATTTATAACAAATTGCACTTATCGATAAATTTTCTCCTCCGTTGGGGGAAGAAAGACCTATTATCTAGCATCGATAATAGTAAATACATACACCATATATAGCTTATACAAACAATTTGTAGAAAGATCCACAATTCTTTAGTTCCTTGAAATCCCACTAATAATGCCAAAAAACAACAGTTAAAAGTTTTATTACATGCTCCATAATTTCAAAAAAAAAAAATTCCATGATCCAAAACATTAGAAAACATCTTAAAATTCCACCCCATTTCAAGGGATTCAAGCCACTTCTTACCATTTTTCTAAACTTCAAGTATCACAAGGACATTTTTGGATATTGCAAAGAGGTTTAACTATTTGAAGCCCATAAAAACACAAAAAATTGTATTTATCTCTATGGTATAATGTTCAGTGCAACAATGAATTTGAGAAGAGGAGCCTATCTCATTTGAATTCCTTTGAACTTTGTGGTACATCTGACGAATGAACATGAAGAATAAGGAATGCTTGGTCTAGGTCTGCTAACTCTTATTCTAGTAGACAATTTAAGAAATCAGAATGAACATATGCATACACACATCCATATATTTTCTTATGTAGCAACATACAGTTTTAACTACTAAAATTAGCCTAAAAATAAATATAAGAAAAATATGCCACTTGAATGTGCCTCCAGTTACCCATAAGAATCAAATGCAAGTTGAATTTGCCTCCAGTTTCCTCTAGAAATGGAGGACCTGAAAGGTCATTGGAATAACTAGAATAACTAAACCATCTTATCAAATAATTTGCTAAAAACAGACATACAAACAAACTATATTTCTGACAATAAGTAGCCAGAACCATGGTTCAATGCTCTAAAACTCTTTAAAGCTAACCTCTGCATAAATCAACCCCGGAGCTAGAATACAACAGTCAGATTTCATATCGTGCTTCCAATGTAATTTTCTGCGTAGGGGTTCAAAGCGGCTAGGCAGTGAGGTTGACCTGGTGTTTCAAACAAGTTTTTCCACATTGTTATCAATAAATTAGTCTATCAATGGGTCTTCCAACTTCAATATAAAAAAAATGGAGCACGGGCATGGGGGTGCACAGATTAAAACGCCAGCTGAAACCTACATAGAGCCTTCATCTTCAAGTAAAGGAAGCCTTCTATAATCCACCACTTTCTGTTGATTTCTACAGATCTGACATAAAAAATAATTCATAGATATTATAAAAAGGAGTTATCACTGTATATCTATATATCCAAAATTTGAAATGTTGTTATGCATCCAGAGGCATTAACATTCAAACCCATGGCATGCCAAGAGCACATTCAAACTCCTTAGCTCTCTCTTGTATGATATAGTTACTAACACTAAGATCTTTTACAAAATCAAGTGTGGATTCTACATGAAAAAGGACATTACCTCATTCACAGTACCCAATATTAGTTTTTTTTCAAAATTAAATGTGGATTCACCAATAGGACCTATGTTCACTGGTGAGGTTGACAGAACATTAAACCATCTACCATAGTTTCATTCTAACATTACCTCGTTCACAGTAGCCAATATTAGTTTTTTTTCAAAATTAAATGTGGATTCACCAACAGGACCTCTGTTCACAAGTAAGGTTGACAGAGCATTAAACCATCTACCATAGTTTCATTCTAAATGTGGTCTACCACACCATAATGAAAT
Organism: Pinus albicaulis; assembly: GCA_034641835.2. Lineage (NCBI taxonomy): Eukaryota > Viridiplantae > Streptophyta > Pinopsida > Pinales > Pinaceae > Pinus > Pinus albicaulis. Next base: position 369,402,080 of record CM076572.1, read on the forward strand.
GTCAAAGTGCTGAGGAAGGGTGCAAGTTCCAGAGGATTTTCGTGGAATTGTTACTCCTCAGACCTGGTCCCTGAGAGAAAGTATATGTGTCTCGCGGTGCATATAGGAAGCTTAGTGCATGTTAACATGTGGGTTTTTCCTGACAGGGAACATTTTTTTGTCCATATAAGTCCAGTTATAATATTTCTACCTGACAAGAGACATTGCCTCATTTGAAATCTTCGCAAAGACAATACACAATTGTGTTTTTTTTCTAAAAATAAGTGTGGGTTAACCAACGGGGGCTTGATTCACTGGTGAGATTGACTAAATACCAGGCCATCTGCCATTGTTCCATTCTCACTGTGGTCTACCCTACAGGAATGGAATGTCAAAAAAGTTTGAGATTGAGCTCAAGCTCCGGAAGATTTTGGTGGAACATTAATTACTTGACCATTACCTGAACCAAGAGGAACTGGGTTTTAAGCAGTACAGCCATCAAGCTCAAGGAATGATAAATTGCGGGTTCTACCTGAGAGGGAGCTTTTGCTTTGCCCAAAATTCCACAATTTAAGGGTTAGTCTACTCTTTGATGAAAATTGTATTGTACTTCTACAGAAGGTAGAAGTCATGCCAACCAACTGCTGAGCAATAGATGTGAACAATCATAATTAGCATTTTCCAAAAATTTAACTCCAGTTATTTTTCAAAGAATTTTGGGGCGTTGCTAACAAACGATCGGTGAGTTAAGCCATCCACCAAGATTCTATTCTGGCCATGGTCTGCCCCAGCCAAATGGCATGTAAAAGGGATGAGGCAACATTTGCACAAAAATAAGCCCATCAGAACTGTGTCGTAAGCCAAAGAGAGTCTGTATTGTACCGTCATACTGTCGACACCAGAACATATTTTTCGAAGCCAGGTAGTGACTATTTTCTCTTATCATAATAAAATGAAATAAGTCCTATAATTCGATTATTTATAATCTCTGGCACACGAAAACATCCGAACTTGATCAAGGTTTACCAGTTCTCTGAGTGCAATAAAAGACTGTAACATTACTATGGATAAAGGGTTTTTCAATGCGTGATAGAAAGAAGCAATATATGATTTCTCAGATAGAAATGCAGGCTGGTGTAAAATTTTGAGCATGTATCTGCTCCTCAGCCAGGAGAGGGTTGCTAAAGCTACTGGTTCAACTACTGCAGAAAGTATTACGAGTGTCAGTGATAGTATGCTTCCCATTTTTTGGCAATCAGCTAAGGATCTGGTGAAGAAATCTGATCTTTCACCTGTGTATATCATTGCAAAGGCACTAGCCAAGATTTAAGGATACACAGAATTCAAGAGAAGATCATTACCGTCCTCTCAAGAGGGTTTTGCAACCTTAATTCTTAAAATTGGAAGGATTATGCATACACCAACATATGCTTTTACCATGCTAATAATGCATTGATGAAATTTTGTCCTTGCCCCATTCCTCATCTGATTTTTTGGGTTTGGACCTTACATCGGATGATGATGATACATGGCTTTACAATGGAGAAGAGGATATGACTGCTGCCATGCTAGAGAGACAGAAGGAAATAGATTCATATGAGAGAGATCGACTTAAGCGGAAGCAATCAAAGAATCCTACAGGGAATTACTCTACCTCAAGAGAGACTATGAATGATTTTAAATTTTAATGTGGTAGATGTAGACAAGAATATGCAAGAATTTGTGGGTAAAATGTCAAGTTATGAAGAAGCTGAAGTTCCAGGAAATGGGTGAGTGCTAGTTAATATGTTTGTTGCATGTTCTTGGTTGTTCTGTTGTTAAATATCATTCAATGTAAGCAGAAACATGCATAAAGCAGTAATCCTACCAACCTATATAGTTTCAACACAATTATTTGGGCACTTACGTCTTCTAGACAGGGATGCCATTTATGGATAGGAGGTTTTCTTACGCAGGAATAAAAATTGTGTATCCTTATCAAAGCAGTATTATACAACACATGCCCTTATGTGCATTGGTCCTTGGATGTTATCATGAACTAGAAAAATATTGCCTTGATGTTGTAGAAGAATTGACATTTGCCAACAGAGAAAGCAAAGCATATATTTTTAGCTTGGATTCATCTCTTTGACGGCTGCTAGAGATTGGCAATGCAAGGCCCATGTTGGTCGATGTTTTCAACCTATCATGGATTTGGCATAATTTACAATTTTTCCATGTCGGTGAAATATAAACTAATGTAACAACAGGAAGGTGCTTGTCAAAAATAAGGTGATACGAAGGGAACCATAGTCAGATTTAGCTTCACAAGGTATCAAGCATTAGACTTCCTTGTTATTCGGATATGATATTTTTCTTTTGTTTCAGCAAAGTAGTGCATGCTCAAGTTGAGTGCATTGATGAAATTTTGTCATTGCCCCATTCCTCATCCAATTTTGTGGGTTCGGACCTTCCACTGGATGATGATGATATGTGGCTTTACAATGGAGAAGAGGATCTGACTGCTACTATGCTAGAGAGACAGAAGAAAATAGATTCATATGAGAGAGATCGACTTAAGCGGAAGCAATCAAAGAATCCTATAGGGAATTACTCTACCTCAAGAGAGACTATGAATGATTTTAAAGTGGAATATGTAGCCAATAATATGCAGGAATTTGTGGCTAAAATGTCAAGTTATGAAGGAGCTGAAGTTCCAGGAAATGGGTGAGTGCTAGTTAATATGTTTCTTGCATGTGATTGGTTTTTCTATTGCTAAACATCATTCAATGTAAGCAGAAACATTCATAAAGAAGTAATCCTACCAACCTCTATAGTTTCAACACAGTTCTTTGGGAACTTATGTCTTCTAGATAAGGCTACCATTTATGGATAGGAGGTTTTCTTACGCAGGAATAAAAATTGTGTATCCTTATCAAAGCAGTAGTATACAACACATGCCCTTATGTGCATTGGTCCTTGGATGTTCCCATGAACCAAAAAAATATTGCCTAGATGTTGTAGAAGAATTGACATTAGCCAGTAGAGAAAGCAGAGCATATCTTTTAGCTTGGATTCATCTCTTTGACAACTTCTAGAGATTGGCAATGCAAGGCCTGTGTTGGTCGATGTTTTCAACATATCATGGATCTAGGATAATTCACAATTTTTCAATGTAGGTGAAATATAAACTAATGTAACAACAAGAATGTGATTGTCAAAAATAACTTGATGCGGAGGGAACCATAGTCATATTTAGCGTCACAAGGTATCAAGCATTAGACTTCCTTGTTAGTGTTCTGGTTCAAACAGGAATAACACTTTTGAGCATTTTGACACTGTTTGTTGAAGATAACTAGCAGCTAAGTCACTAGTAACTTGGGAAAGGAGCATACAACTGCTAGAACAGACAGACATATTTAAATGTTTGGAATTAAATATGAGTGGACTGAGAACTAAAGAGACCTGGTTAGCTTAAATAGTATCTATATGGAAAGGAACAAAAAACAATATCCCTATTCCATAATATAAACAGGCAAGACATTTGCAAGCACTAGCAACTACTTCCAAACCTGGCACTCAAGGAACTTCCACGGTAAGACATGCTGTTGATTCAACACAGTTAATCGATTTGTATCTTGCAAGTAATGAATATTTGAGAGATGCGAGCAATACACATAACAAGTTCAGATCAGGGTGAGCTAGCGCATACTCTCCAAGGAAGTAGCCAATTCACCCGTTAAGAAAACACCCTAAAAATGTGTGCAGGATGGTCAACTTGGCCATTTTAAGTTACAACAAGCTCTAGCAAAGGGAGTGACCTTAAATAATGTGCTAAGGTGCCAACTAAGGGAGCACTCCTTTGATCTAGGTGATTCATCACTCATCCTAAATGAAAACCAATTACAATCTCAAAATAGAAAAGGCAGCTAAGGTTCTTTCTCCAATGACCCAAATATCTCTCCAAGAATAGAAAACAATGGTTAAGGGTGCAATAAATAAACTTAGTTTACCAGAACTACCCCCCATAAATGCATCAACCACAAAATAAAAAATAAAACAATTACATTTGTTAGTAAATAAAGCAACCTAGGATTGTGTGCCAAGTGGAATCCCCTTTAAAACATACCTCTTGACCATGGCAAGGATCTGCACCCTACACAATGAGGCCCATCATCTTTTAGGCCATAAAATGCTTCCCTAGAACAGATCCCTCCTTGTCCAAAGTTCAAACAAGTCAGATGAAGGTGAACACAAGGAATAATATGCTACTTGCTACTTGTTTCTTTTTAAATCTACACTTAAATCTTTCTTAATTTGATGAGTATCACATTGGAGAAGGGGATATACTAACTAATGAAACCATTTTCTATTCTAGAATAGCAACAGTCTTATGCCAAATAGCCCTGAAAACCTTGCATCAGATCACTAGCTAAGACTGCCCATCATGTAGCATAATAGCTCTAAAGGAAAATTTTCCTATAATGAATAAACCACACCATGAGGAAGTACTTATTTTCTGTTTTATATTCATAGCCGTATATATCATGTTTTGCTGTAAAAGGTGTTTGTTGACAGATAGTCAGGGTCACTATAATCATATTTTTCCCTAAGGCTTGAATTCCAACCACAAAATGTTTGTTCTTTGGAAATTCCAAAATCCACCATGGTTGCTCTCATAAGATGGTTTAAAAATATATTGGCAGACTTAATGCTATGATGCACAACTGGTGGTACAACCCCATAAAATAGTAAAATACTCAACCTCAGCTGATCAAATGCTACAGGCTAGCCAAAAAAACTTGACTTTGGACCCATTTCAAGAGTCATTCAGACCTGTAGATACAATTAGCTGGCATGATAGGAACAAGTCTCAGAGTGCATGCTTGGCTGCTCCAACAAAGGCATTACGTCAAGCCCTATAGGAAGCCATTTTAGCATGTTCGTCTTCCATATGTGATGCCATTAAAAGCCTCTGAAAAATCTCAACCTAGTCTCCACCTCCAAGTTTCACATCCTAATCACTGCACTTCTGGAATGAATGCCCCAAAATGCAAATGCATTTTGAGGAGTAACAAGAGGGTTCCCTTAACTCTTACCTTGGTCCCCAACACCATATGACACAACACCATGTCCCTATCCTTGGCCCATTCCCCATGAACTTTTGGTCTGACAAAGAGGGAAAACTCTATATACATCTCCATTTTTCTATTTTTCATATCAGTCCATTACTCACAGCTTGAAGGCCTCCACCACCCACTAAGTGTTCTTTTTCATATCGAGGGTGCTCTCATGAGTCATTACTTGTTCTTGCATACTACCGCCCTCTATGATATTTGTGGACAACCTCTAGTGTGCACCGCTTCACTTCCTTTTTATTTCTATATATTTTCTAGTTCCTCCTTGGGAGGGTCATCAGTATCATGAGCACTAATAGCACTGCTGATGGGGAAGCCTCTTAGGCTAAGTTCCTCAAGCCTGGTATTCATCCCCTTGACTCCCACATTGTTGATTTTTTTAATCATTTTTGTTGTTTAGGTTTCTCTTTGTCATGGCCCCACCATATCATCTTGTGGTATGGTGGTAGGCTAAAGTAGGTTGGTGGCTGGTAGAAGACATATTAGGTTCATTTCAGGAAAATTCATGGCTGTAGAGTGAGTAGACAGATTGGGAAGCTTGAATTACCATTACCCACTTATCTTATTTGACCGTTGATTGCAAATGACTAAATGAACGTATACTGGTTTCAGGTATCCCTAGAGAGAATCTGTAGTTCAGACTCTTCATGCCTACACTCGAACACTGGAGGGGATTTTGAAAGATAGCATAGTAGAGAAATGATATCCTAACCTTGTATTTTCTCTGGCCAAGAAGAAGAGGGTTGTGGCTGATTGGAGGTTAGTGAACACATTCATGTTAAATGATAAGAGTTTGGTCTTGTCTGTGTATGGTTTATATCTGTGTTCATATTTTTATCAATCAGACACAGTCAATATTTTGAAAATGTTTCTTATTGGGTATACTATAAATACTGTAGCCTTCTTCACTTGCATACATATTGTTTAAATCAATTCTAAATACATTATATATTTTAATAAAATTTCCATATTAAGGACAATAGATTCCTTAAAATTGAGTAAACGTGGACACCAAACTTAAACCAGCTAAACATTTCCTATATATGATTTGGTATTTTGCCTCTGCATGTCTTGAAATATGGTGTTTTTATGCTTCATTCTGTCTTCACTATTTGTTTTATAGAGCTTTGTTGTCCAGATGTAATGAGTTTTTTATTCCTTTCTTTTCTTTTCTTTCCCTTTTTATTGAAAAATATCTTTATTCTGATTAGTTGTGATTCTAACTACCAGATGGAGTGGTCTCAACTGCAACTACAGGGTCATCTAGTGACTCCTAGGGCTGGACATGCTGGTGCAACAATAGGTGAAAATTGGTATATTGTAGGTGGCAGAGATAATAAGAGTGGTAGGTTCAAGCCACATCTCAAACATTCGCTTGTTGATTACTAATAGTGCATCTATTTTATTTACATATATTTTTTCAAGTATTATGAATTCAATATTTTCAAGATATTTATAATCTTCCTTGTTGTTAGTTAGTGACTAATGTTCTTCCTCTTAGGTTCATATCAAAATAGATTCCCGAGACTCAAAATGATGATGCTTAACAGGTATGTCTGAGACACTGGTTTTAAATATGTCTAAGCTTGTTTGGTCTGTGGTAACAACTGTGGAAGGAAGGGTACCAGTTGCTAGTGAGGTGATCTCTACTTAAATTCTGTGAAATTCTCATCTCGAGTCTTTTTTTAGCTAGGTGTAACATCAATTCCTAAATCATTAAAGATAAATATATTTTCAAGGTTACTGCACATCATGAAATTCCAACAAATATGTATTATAATCAATATCTGAGTCATATGTGAGAATTTTGAAATTTGACCTTTCTTTGAAAGCTATAAAGGATTTTTAATGCCATTTATATGAACATCATAATTGCTTCACGTGTGACCAGAAAGTTTGTAGACACTTGTTATAAAATCTGTGTCTGTTGTTATCTTGCACATGTTATTTTTATTACTCTTGTTCCACATGTATTTACCAACAAAACCCTGATTTTGTATCTGTTTTATCCTAAGACATACATATCCCTACAATTCATGTCTCTATCTCTGTTTAAATTGTAACAGATTACTTTACATACATATCCCTACAATTCCTGTTTTTATCTCTATCTAAATTGTAACAGATTACTTTCCTTCTCTTTGTAGCAGACATACTTTTATCTTGTAGATTTCCATAGGTTTCATACTACATGTATTTCATTTGATTCTATTAATATATTAAGCGTAAGTATCCCTTATTCACCATGCCTATATTTGTTATTTTTTCCCAAAGAAAACTTCACAGTGAAATTCAAGGGATTCTTTCCCACATTTGAGGATGACATCCCCAGAAAACTTATTGGTATACAAACTAACCAAGTGCCTAGCAACCTTGCTACTAGGTGGTTGAAAGAATCCCTTGGGCTATATATGTGTGTGTGTGAAATAAAATGCATCTTATATTCCAATAATACACGCAAAAGGAATACATGATACAATGTTGACTAATACTCTAAGTAGCAAGCATCCTTTCATCTTCACATAGTCTGGAGTGACAAAGAGAGTTTTCAAATTGAGAACTATCTAATATTTCTCGCACAAAGAGATCTTAATGTTGATTTTTGTAGCTCGGGCAGGTACTTCTGCATAGGCCTTGTGTCTAGGTGTGCAGAAGTTGCCCACAAACTCCTTAGAACACTTACTCAAGTGTGAGCAAGTTGCTAATGTAGCTTAGCCTAAGTCTAATTTAAAAAAAACACATTAATATGTTGGCTTATTGAGATAACAGAAATTTAGGAAAAGTAAAGTAATTTACTTTAGTGATTTTTTTTTAATCTTAGTCATTGATCTCAAGGGAAGGGATATCTAATTTCGACCATTAATCATTTTTAGATTAGGGTTAGGGGTAGAGATTTAGCTCAATCTAAAGTTATAAAAGAAATAATAGGGAGAGGGAGAAGATACACCATATAATGACACTAGCCTCAGGAAGCATAAGGTGGAAACTCACTAAGAAGGAAGCAACAGGGGCTAGACTAGTCGACACCACTCAACCGTTGAGAAATTGCGAGGGAAAAGGCACACAAATGACCAATAAAAGGGCATGTGTCACCATAGTTAGTTTTTGGATGGAGGACTGCTATCAAAGCTAACTAGACCTGTGTCAATGCATGTTTAGTAGTCACCACGCATGTGGTCGAGTAGCTTAGTTGAAGCTGCAGTGATAGATCATCAGGCACAATCTGACCGAGAATTGGAGAAACTGCAGTTGACAAGCGGGGAAGCGCATAGATCGTAGTCATAAGTAAGAAGGTGGGCTGCCGAGTCATGCGCAGGAGCCTGTGTCAAACTTCTTGCACCTACATCCAAAATAGTCTTGTCTTCAAAATGGTGCACATTCTCAAATATAGTTGTTTAATAAGCATACATCCTCACGTATCACATTTGGGAAAATAGTTGTAGGGAATCTCCACAATTCCCTCGCTTCCCATATATTTCCTTGTACCAAATCACTAACATTCGTGCACAACCTTTACTAAATAACATATATTTTCTCTCTTCAACATCTCATAATTATAATGAATAATTGCCTCAAGATGTTGTTTATCAACAGAATTTGCCTCATGAGAAGGTGTCTCATTTCGAGGAGTAATTTTCTCATCAACAAACCATTTTGAGGGAATTTATAAAGAGGATGATAGAATAAATTTAAGAGAGATAGTTAAAGATGACTTCATATTTCCCTGGTTTTGTAGGTTAGGTGGGTAATGAAGCACTGATGGATCAAACCCTGCCGCCAATAGGAAAAGACAACTAAATGAAGAAGGGGTGGTCGATGCAGTCTGATTGGTATAAAATGATCTACCAACATTGCCTCGAAGAAGCACGTAGTTTCAAGTGTAGTTTTCCAGGAGAGGTGGGAAGGTATGGTCGACAGTTGTTGGTGGAAGAATTATGGCTTGTAGGCAAGCCTGCACTGGACCAAGAAAAACCATAAGAAGCATAAGGTGGAAACTCACTAAGAAGGAAGCAACATATGCTAGACTAGTTGACACCACTCAGCCATTGAGAAATCGTGAGGGAAAAGGCAAACAAATGACTGATAGAAGGGAAACTATCAGCACAATTAGTTTGTGGTTGGAGGAGTGCTATCGAAGCCAGCTAGACCTATGTCATTGCAGGTTTAATAGCCATGACACATGTGGTAGAGTAGCTTAGTTGAAGCCACAAAGACGGGTTTTAAAGCACAATCTGATTGAGAAATGGAGCAACTGTGGTTGAAAAGTGGGGAAGCGCATAGATCGTAGTCATAGGTAAGAAGGTGGGTTGTCGGGTCGGGTGCAGGAGCCTGTGTCAAACTTTTTACACCTACATGCAAAATATTCTTGCCTTCAAAATGGTGCACATTCTCAAATATATTTGTTTAATAAGAATACATCCTCACGAATCACATTTTGGAAAAGAGTTGTAGGGAATCTCCACAATTCCCTCGTTTCCCATGTCTTTCTGTGTACCAAATCACTAGCATTCGTGCATAACCTTTACTAAATAACATATCTTTTCTCTCTTCAACATCTCATAATTATAATGAACAATTACCTCAAGATGTTGTTTATCAACGAACTTTGCCTCATGAGAAGAAGTCTCATCTCTAGGAGCAATTTGCTCATGAACAAACCATTTTGAGGGAATTTATAAAGAGAATGATAGAATAAATTTAAGAAATAGTTAAAGATGACTTTGTATTTCCCCAGTTTTGTAGGTGAGGTGGGTAATGAGGCACTGATGGATCAAGCCTTGTTGCCAATAGGAAAATACAACTGCACGAAGAGGGGGTGGCCAACGCAGTCTGGTTGGTAGAAAAGGATCTACCAACATCACCTCGAAGAAGCACGTAGTTTCGAGTGTTTTTTTCCAGGAGAGGTGGGAAGGTATGGTCGATAGTCGTTGGTGGAAGAACTATGGCCTACATGCAAGCCTGCACTTGACAAAAACAAAACCACAAGAAGCATAAGGTGGCAACTCACTAAGAAGGAAGCAACACGTGTTAGACTAGTCGACGCCACTCAACCATTGAGAAATCACAATTGACCGATAGAAGGGCAGCTACTAGCATAGTTAGTTTGTGGATGGAGGAGTTATATTAGAGCCAACAAGACCTATGTCAGTGCAAGTTTAGTAGCCACCATGCATGTGGCTGAGTAGCCTAGTTGAAGCCACAATGATGGCCCGTCAGGCACAATCTGACCGAGAATTGGAGCAATTTCAGTTGACAAGTGGGGAAGCGCATAGATCGTAGTCATATGTAAGCAGGTGGGTTGTCGAGCCGGTTGCAGGAGCCTGCGTCAAACTTCCTGTGCCTACATCCAAAATATTTTTGCCTTAAAAATGGTGCACGTTATCAAATATAGTTGTTTAATAAGCATACATCCTCACATATCACATTTGGGAAAATATTTGTAGGGAATCTCCACAATTTCCTCGCTACCCATATCTTTCCTTGTACCAAATCACTAACATTCGTGCATAACCTATACTAAATAGCAAATATTTTCTCTCTTCAACATCTCATAATTATAATGAACAATTGCCTCACGATGTTGTTTATCACGAACTTTGCCTCATGATAAGGTGTATCATCTCGAGGAGCAATTTTCTCATCAACAGACCATTTTGAGGGAATTTATAAAGAGGATAATAGAATAAATTTAAGAGAGATAGTTAAAGATGACTTCATATATCCCCAATTTTGTAGGTGAAGTGGGTAATGAGGCACTGATGGATTAAATATCAAAGGAAGATTTACAAACAATTATGCACTCTTTCCAAAAGGATAAGAACCCTCAGCCACCTAGTAGGGCAATAGAATTCTTCTAGGGGTTCTATGACTTCCTTCAAAAAGACCAACTAAGAATTGCTGACAAATTAAAATGCATAGGCAAGATTTGGGAGCTTTCAATTGAACATTTCAGGATTTAATCCCAAAAATTAGACAAGAATGAGATGATTTCAGACCCATATCACTATGTAATTACATCTACAAAATCATTGCAAAAATTATTACATGTCGGGTCAAAATTCACTAAGCTGATTCCATGTCATTAGAACAATTTTGCATCCTTCCTGGGAAACAAATCCATTACGGAATATGAGTAGCGCCCCAAGAAGGAATTTATAACATCAAACCCAAAACTTACAAGCAATGTTAGTGAGTTTGTATTTCCAAGGTATATGATAGAGAAAACTGGCTTTATTTAGGGCTACTCAATCCATATAGGGTTCAATGTGCAATTGGTTAACTAGATAATGAATTTTCTTTCCTCAATATCTTTGTAATTTTAATTAATGGCTCAACCTATTCTTCTATCATGCTTATAAGAGACCATGCGTAGGTATGACTAATGGCTCCTTTGTTATTTTTGACTATAGAGTAGGTGGTCTCAACAAAGTTATAATAGAGTCAAAAATAATTATAAGCTTGACAACTATACAAATAGGAATTGCCCTAAACTTGACATATTTAATCTTGTTGATTATGTTTTAATTTTGGGTGATAGGACCATGGCAGATGCAATTAAGCTGAAGGACCCTACCCTTGAAGAACCATAATTCCTACCTTAAAAACTACCAACAACTGAGGAGCTACAAGAATCAACACCATCTTTGATTTGAACCTAAACAGTCTTATTATCTCATAGTATTGCCCTAATCACAATGACGAGCAGTTTCTCCTCATGGATTATTTCTCTCCTTTTATCTATTAGTAGAATCCACAAAATGTATCCCTACATTTGAACCTTGGGAAAAAAAAATATAATTGTTATCATTTAAATTATCCACATCTCTTGGAGCCCAAAAATCCCTTTGCTTTGGATAAGCTTTATCTATAACCTCAAAAGAAACTCTATTATAAGTTGAAGGACCATTATGTCCTCTTGAGTCTTGACAAAGTATGATGGAATGAAATTGGTGAAAACCAGATCCAGGTTTACCATGTCAGAACCTAGGTTCATTGAGATGACAACCTTGGTTTGAAGACATCCACCATAAAAACTAGGACCACCCATACTTATTGTTTCCATCTTTCTTTCATCATCAATACTAACATACTGAGGACCTATAATCCATGGAGGCCCATGGTCGTCATTACAATGTAATTTATTAGAATACATGCCATGTCCACAAGTTTTTATATTTAATATCTGCATCCAATGTGGCCATTTCTTATTATGAGATTTACCACATCCGAAAATGGCATCATTCACATAATTTTGAAGAAGTCTACAAATTAGGTCAACATAATTTTTTTCACATTTACAACTTCCCTCACATCTGTTGGTTCTTGAAGCTCGAGCACTTTCATAACAAAAATAAGAAAATTCAAACAACAAAAATGGTCCATTGTCTTTCATTTTCTAATATTATAATGAATTTTTATTAGAGGCACTGTTTGTTTGTTTGTTTTGGTTAGAAAAGGGTTTTCTCTTGGTTTTATGTGCCTTTCAATTTATCATAAGTAACATGTTGAGAAATGAGAAAGAATAATGTGTGACATTTACCTTGCAGAAATTGACGCTGAATAAAAGGATACATAGTTTAGCCAAAGCTACAATTCGCTTTGGTAAAGACGAAGGAACATCTTTAAAAGCTGCCTAAGAATACACCATATACAAAGTTTGAACATAAGTAATATATGCATTTTTATTTTTCAGATATGTTATTTTTTCTACCCAAGATATCACAACAAGAAAAATATTGATATTGTAGAAATTGTTTGAGGACCTCATTGAGGTAGATTTTTCTGATGTCCTACCTGATTGATACCTTCTCATATGTCAGGAATGATTTAAATATGAATTAATATGTTCATGAAACAAATTAGATTAAAATTTTATAGATATAAAAGATAAACACAAATGTCAATGTCTTCCTTTGATTGTTACTTGACTTGTTGTGGGTATGTTACAGGAATTGTGATTGGAAAAAGGATGGGGAGACAATGCATAACACGTCTTGGATATGATTCATTTGCTGTTAGAGATCCTTTAGGAACCTGCGCCATCGACTTTGGAAATGTTTTTAGTAGGAATTCCTATGGTTTTTAATGTTGTAATTATTTCACCTCAGGGTTATTTTGGGCAAGCAAATTTTTTAGGAATTCCAGACATGACATCGGTGGACAGGTAAACAATTTTTTTATAATTTCAATTTCCATTCCATGATATCCTCTCTTTATTGTTTGATTGTATTTTGGACGTTTCTTTTGATTTTGTTTTGTCGTTTAACTATGAAATTGAAAATACTTGGTATCATGTCTATTTAAACAACCAAAGCCTGAAGATGAAATTAGTATTACGCGATATTTATTGGAATCCTTATAGTTATTTTGTGTTAAAATATTTTCATGAATATCATAAAAGTTTACTTTCATGTTGTTATTTGAGCACATTTTGTTTATATAATTGACCAAGTTCATGCATTAGAAAATGAAATGTTTTTGCGAATAAAATGACGAGGATTAAATATCACACCTCATATTATTTGTTTTCAAAAGTTATCTACAGCTTGAGCTTTCTAGCATATAACTTAGTTGACATGATTGTTCCTAAGCTTTCCCTGAAGTTTGAATACTAAGTTCTAAGATGTTCTTTTCTATATATGGTGACATTTTATTTGCTTTGTTTATACAGGTCATATGGCCATATTTTAGTGGCCACTATCACCCAACTGAAGAAAATTTGTTCGAGTTTCTTACTTGTATGGGGAAAAATGGGTTTGACATTGCTGATGTTGAGGTATATGTCATATAAACTATTTATAGTCAAATTTACTTTATATTCCAGTGTTCATTGTCATTCATGTCTTACACACTGCATTGTATTTTTTGTTTCAGTAAATGAACTCAGTTTTGATGGTAAGAAGCATAAATTGAAGAAAGAGGAGAGCAATAACATTGGAGCAACAAATGCAAAAAAAAATAGATAAGAGAACTGGTGTGGTGATACCCTTAGAGCCAATATCCTACATAAGACACACATATAGATAATGATGGTCAAGTCTTTAGAGTTGGTGAATTCACCTGCAATGCCCTGGCAACACAATGATAATGTTTTGAAGTGATGAAACATCATTTCATGTGTAAATTGTAGTCCAGCCAATATTAAGTTAGAAACTCATTGTAATACTTTAACATTTCATATAATATAATTTATGTTGTTGAAATTATTTATAATTTCACTTATTGTTTAGTATTGTAATTAACATATGAAACTTTATGTTTTCATATTAGATGAACGTGCACATTGAATGACATTTTTTAAACCATACAAATTTATTTATTTTGATTAATAATGAACACATAAAATCAATTTAAAACTACTAAATTAGTAGTTTATATTGATTAATGATGAACACAAATAAATAAATATACGACTAAATTAGTCATTTATAATGATTAGTAATGAAAGTAAATGAAATGAATATAAACTAATAAATTAGTTGTTTATATAATGGATATGAAACTACCAGAAAAAGATAAATGACTACTGCAAATGATAAATTTGTGAATACAAATAATGACTAAATTTTTCATATATACAGTTATTAGTAGCTAATTTACAATATCTTATAACACGACCAAAAATTTAGTCATATTTCTTTGGTCATTAATTAGTTTCAAACAATGAATAAAATTTGCATATATATGACTATTAGTAGCTAATTTACAGTATCTTATAACACGACCAACATTTTGGTCATATTTCTTTGGTCATTAATTGGTTTTTTCAGATGATTATATAGTAATATAATTTGTTGTATATTTGGTCATTAATTGTCACAATTAATGACCAAATCAATGATTAAATCAATGACCAAATCAATGATTCAATGACTAAATTAATGACCAAATGAGTGACTAAATTAATGACCAAATATACTACTAGACAACAAAATTGAGATAACCAATTAATGACTAAGCTAAAAACGACTAAAAGTTGGTCGCGTTATAAGATACTATAAATTAGCTACTATTGGTCACCGACCGAAAAATAGTCATTTATATGCAAATTTTAGTCATTTTTTTAGTAATTAATTAGCTATTTTGTACTAGTGGGCCATCTTCTAGAGATGAACTTGGTGAATCCCAAATTGTGATGACAGTTTGTTGATTTTTCTCACTGCCTTGGTCAAGGCTCATGTTTATCGTGGCTCTCTTCCTATGATTAATTTTAAACTCATTAGTGGAGGAATCGATGTCCATGATTGTTTGATCCTCCCTGGTCATCTTACTCCTTATTTCATTTTCAGGCTCCTCCCCTTTGTCATCTTGAACTCGTGCAACTTTCCTCCCTTGTGGATTTGGTGTTTGGATTCCTGAAGTGGAGACGACCTACTCTTTAGCCTCCTAGAGTGTGTCTGCCACCCACTCTTCTTGGTTCATGTATTTTTCTATCTCTAGTCTGTGGGTATGGATGTAGGGTGTGGACTTGTTTTCCACCCTCTTCTTGGATATTATCCCCATTGGGTCATAGGACCAGGTGAAACTGTGTGTGAATTTCATCTCTTTTAATATTTTGTTTGCCTCTCCCCCTGCTTCCCTGATGTTGCAGATGAATGGGCTTATTTGGGATTTGATCTTAAATTGTGACTTCTTCTTGGCTGAAATAAAATGAACCTCATCAGTCTAATATTCCCTTTTTTGGTGTCACCTACAACAGGCTTAGGTTGCACTTCTAGAGTTAGGAGCAGACAGGTCACAGGTACAGGTTGGTGTCATCAACGAGCTCAAGGGAATTTTGGAGGAGTTTTGAGGAGTTTCTATGAAGTCCGGTGGAATTTTCTTGATGTATTCCATCATATGAGTAGCTTTCCTTACGTTCTGGTGCATTCTGACAACTTTCGGAAAATTGAGTTATTTTTGGGCTTAACTCGATTAATTATGGTCAAGGTGCCATTCCGGGAGGAATACATAATAGAACACCTTACTATAATAGCTCATTGGAACTGGGACAAGAATACCTACATGATGGAAGTGTTGTACACGAGTTTCGGTAGACGGAGGAGACATGGTATCCTATTTACTCTTATTTGCATTAAAAAGTAATATTTTAATAAGAGGGAAAAGTGCTCCATGAATAAAATAATAATAAAATACGGCTCTAGAAGGATCCAAGAGATATATAAAATAAAGGGTGGAGGCTATTGAGGGATATATTTGTATTAGATCATTTTCTTGTGTATGATAGGTTTGAAAATGTGGTTCTCTACTTCAGTCGTAGCCCAAGACAGAAACCCTTAGGTGATTTGCAAGTGTTGGACGGAAACCCAACTCTCTTTAAGGAGACACCCAACTCTCTTTGAGGAGACTTCATTCAGAAGTTTCACAAAGCTTCAGTGATATTGGAGTGAGGATTATTCATATATTCAATGGATGCTTCAATGGATTCACTAGTAGCTGTTGCTAGAGGGAGAGTGCAGCAGTTTAGTTTTGGAGGTCGGCACAGTACAACAGTTCAGCAGATTTTCTTGAGGTTAGTTATATTTCAGTTATCTCAGTTATATCTCTCATTTCAGTATGTAACCTCAGTCTCTTATAATAAATTTGAGTTATTTCCTGCATTATGGTGTTATGGATTTTCATGTAATTGTATGTTTATTTTACATGGCGATCTTCTGTTAAGAACGCATGTTTATTTTACGGCATAATTTTGGGTTTAAATTAATTTATGAAAATTTAGGAAAATATCCCATTTGGGGATATTACAGTGGTATCAATGCCTTGGTCTTGGCTCAGCCTGTGATTTTTTTTTCTTTCAGTTTTCAGTTGCGGCCATTCTTGTTGAAGGGTTTCCTAGAAGGTCGAAAACACCCTAAAACAAGAATCTACCTTTTCCAGTCTTTGTTCTAGAGGACGAGTCCAATATTAATTTTGATTACTCTTAAAGGGAGAAAAATGCATTTTTCATAATTTTAAGTACCATGGATCCATCATTTTCATAACTCTTTCAATCGAAAATCGATCCAAATATGAAGAACACCGACTCAGCCAGGTTTGATTGACACAGTGTGTCGAGGGTCGAAGGCCACAGTCCTATAGTTGTCGTTCTGCTATTTTCGGGAGCCGATAACGGGAGGCGTAAAAAGGGTAGGGTCGTCTATTGAAAAATAAAAAATAAAGGGTCGTGAAATTACGTCAAGTGGGTAACTCAGAACCTCAATCGACTGCATTAATGGAAGCCCGATTTTGAATTGGGTGCATATTTCTGATTAGAGCAGTCACACAAATTTTATGTTGTCACCAAACTAGTCGGAGGACTTGTTCGTGAAGCCATGTGATAGGGTCATCCTTGAGTGATAGGAAATCGACTGTCGATCCTTTATCGAGCCCGAAAATTTATTTTTAAACATCAGACAAATAGATTTGTGAAGTGAAAGTCACCATCATCTTGTTTATGGAGTATTATGTGGTGTGAAACTGTGGATGAATTATCGTTGCAAGATCCATCTACAACCTTGTGATAGTTTCCATCCAATTGGGAGCTTAATTTTCTTTCTAGTCGGTGCAAAGATCAATTTTAGCAACCAGTCACGATTATCCCGATTGCTAAAGGGTCGGAGCCACAGTGAGGTTCATCTGGGCCACCATTTTCAGGGGATGAGTTCATTTTCCAGAAAAGTCTATTGACGAGGACCATAGCACTGCATCGAGAACCAGTAGTGATTCCATCAATTGAAAATTTCCCAGCGTGAAATTTCTAGTGCCAAATTCAACCATCGTTATGACTTTCGTGTGGTTCAAGGTGGTCATTGATTGATTGAATTTGCGACGGACCAAATCGGCTAACTGTTAGCTCTCGTGTCCATCGATCACGGGATTTGGGTAGAAATTTCTGGAATGAATGTGGGTAGTGGCATAAATCTGGTGTGATGATCTAAGTTTGAGCGATCCATTGTAAGAGAAACCTCGCGATCAGCCTTGTTGGTATTATGAACATTCGTCATCGCAAATGCATCTTCGGTTGAGTAGAAAAATTTAGACGTTAGTACAGATCTGTGGAAATTACAGGTGGTGATTTGTCACTGTGTTTATGTTCCTTCACAATTCCTTCCTCAGCCGTTGTGTATTGACTCACCTGTGTGTGCATATTCCCCACGGGTGTCACATTGGTCCTGATATTAGTGGAATGTTTTGTTGAGCTGGAAATATGGCTACACTTGGAATTCTGAATTTCTAACTACCCACGTGGGTGAATTATATCTGTGTTTCACATTGAAGGATCAACTCAGAATGATTGTGTATGGGTGTGTTCCAATGACAACCATTTTTACACCAGGTCTTCTCATGAATTCTGTGCACTTATTTATTACTCAATAGATCATGTAATTTTTAATATGAAAGAATTTCTATGTTTTGAAATATTGAATTTATAGTGAAGCAAAGAGAATCATTGGAGGTCATTTTTCAATCTAACATCTTCATATACCAGCCATATATAAATTTTGGGCCATCATAAGCACTGCAATCAAGAAAACCCGGATTAATAACTCAGAAAAATATTGACATAAGAAAAATATTTGTACAAGGAGAAAGTCTCATTTTGTAGAAGTCTACATCTGTTATTAACCTTGTATATATTGTTGAACCACGGAGGGATTCCTGAATAGTTTGAGAAGAATAAAAGTTGGTTCCTTGAACCACCATGCATTAGAAGGCCAGAAAACAAATTTGAACAGCAGACCCTTTTCAAGAGAAATATATGCCATTCTTCAGAAGGAACAACCACAATATTTGCAGGGAGAATTGGGGATTAGTCACAAAATTCTTGGGCTTGGGAAAGATTTGAAACACATGAAGATGGCATGGAGAGTTTTGTCCAAACTTGAAAAGCTTAATGAACTCATTTCCAAAATAAGCCAAGTGGAAGGGAAGAAACTGATTTGGGCTCTAAAACCTACTATGCTTACTCTTATACAACCCAAATTCCTGGAGGAAACTTGTGGAGGGGTCACACTTCTAGTTGCATTTTGTCTCAGCAACATCATGAGGCTAACAATACCTATATCTCCATACAATGATAATGTTATGAGGAGGATTCTGAGATTGATGGTAGAGACTTTTCAGGACTTGGAAAATAGTGTAGGCTCTACCTTTGGGAAGAAGCTTGAGGTTTTAGGGGAATGGCCGCATTCGAGATGTATGTCATCATGTTTGATCTTAAGTGTGATGACTTGATTCTGTAGATGTTCCAATGATTCTTCATCATTAAGATACATTATCCTGACATCGTCATAGCACACATGCAGTCCATCCTGTCATCATATATGAGATACCATGAGACCATTTGCCGATATTTGTAAACCATGTTTTTGAGATTTGGAGGAGAGAGCAGTTGGTTTCACCTGCTACTTATGAGCTAGCCCAAGGCTGGTTAAGCAGAATATTGGGCTATTTCGGAGACAGTTGACCAAGGAGGAGCTGCTCTAGTTTGGTGGATCTAGAGCAGAAATAAACTGAGGAGGATGGGACTTTGCTTCACCTACAAAGAACCTTGGGGGCCTGATCACTCATGCTTCAGTGATGTAGAAGATGCGTCAGAGTTAGAATAGAAGGGAATTTCTTTTGTATGCCAGGGTGAGGAATATTCTTCATATGATTCCATGGGATCAGTTGAGGATGATTCTAGGGAGCGAGAGCAGTCATGCAAAGTTGATGGCAGTAGGCCGGAGATGCATTCTAGTGTGCAGGGTGAGCAATCAAGGGACTCTATAAGAGATACTCTAGGTGATGAGTCACTTGTAACGATTCAACCATAGTAGCATATGATGGATCCTGAGTCAACAGAGGAGGATACTATGCACATCATGCATGATAGTCCTTTGAGGGAGAGCCATATGAAGGCTCACATTGAGTCTATGATGGATATGTGGCTAACCTTGGGGTCAACCACTGAGAAGGAGTAGTCAGATGCACAGACACCGAGTACAGTGACAGTAGATGTAGATCCATATCCTTTGGAGATGTTGGAGGTTAATGGGATAGTTCTGCAGGGCGCTAGTGGACAGCAGGATAATTACATTCTCGATCAGGAGAGGGATGAGCTATTGGAGATGGTGGAGCATCCATCGTTGGGCCAACACATTGATGAGGTACAGATAGATGCACATGCAGTCAGCAGAGCTTCAGTACTTTTAGGGAGTAGCACTCTCCAGGAGTACATCGATGGGGCTTGTAGCATATCTTGCCCACATTGGCCCATTATAGAGGGAGGGGCCTTATTCTACACGCAGATTTCACCGGTAGACGGGACAGAGCAGTGTGAGTTGATTATGAGCTGGTGACATCTCTCTAGGCATGTTCCGTACGCGGTTGACACTACATTGGATTCTTTTTCCAGGGTATATTGGTGGATATCATGATTTGGTACCCTCTTGATGGTACTATTTTCTTAGCAGGTAGAACAACAGAGCAGGCACCCTTAGACATAGCAGATGTTACAGATTCTAGCTAGCAGTGGGGCACAGCTCGTCATTTCTTTAGCACTCCATCCTGATTTCAGGAGAGCGGGATCAACATGGGATTGAGTCAAGACTTGGATTGGAGAGAGGTGATGAGTTGGTACGTAGTTGGTGGGGCAGCTTATACAGTTAGAGGTACAACACAACAGGAGCCAGGGAGCATTGATGCTTGTTGGCGAACTTCACTTCATGGGGCATCAACTATAGCCAGAGGTAGTGTGTAGTCTGAGTCATGGGACTTGGGCGATGATTGGCCATGGTGGTGTTGGGGTCCGGGACAATTTCTTGTTGACAGATACAGTGAGAGATCAATTTGGGATCCCAGCATTGAGGGGTCTATTCCGAGTGGCTTGACACAAGCGCATAGCAACACCCAGGAATTCGAATAGGATTCGAGCATTGGGTCTCAATTATGGCGGGCCAACAGTGGCCCAAATATTTGGATTGCTTGAGGCAAATCAATCTTGGGGTGGAAGGTCTGTAATACTCCCTTTTTTGGTGTCACCTACGACATGGTTAGTTTGGACTTCCAGAGTTAGGAGCAGACAGGTCACAGGTACAGGTTGGTGTCATCAGCGGGCTCAGGGGTTTTTTGGAGGAGTTTTGAGGAGTTTCTATGAGGTCCGTTGGTATTCACTTTATGTATTCCATCATCCGAGCAGCTTGCCTTTCGTTCCGGTGCATTTCGACAACTTTTGGAAAATTGAGTTATTTATTGGCTTGACTCAACTAATTACGCTCAAGGTGGCATTCCGGGTGGAATACATGATAGAACACCTTATTTTAATAGCTCATTGGAACCGATATGAGGATACCTACATGATGGGATGGTTTCACACGAGTAAATGGTAGCCGGTTTACTCTTTTCTGCATTAAAAAGGAATATTTTAATAAGAGGGAAAATTGCTCCATGAATAAAATAATAATAAAATAAGGCTCTAGAAGGATCCAAGAGATCTATAAAATAAAGGGTTTATTTTTATAGTAGATCATTTTCTTGTGTATTAGAGGTTTGAGAACATTGTTCTCTACTTCAGCCGTAGCCACAGGATAGAAACCCTCGGGTGATTTGCAAGTGTTGGATGGAAACCAAACTCTCTTTGAGGAGACACCCAACTCTCTTTGAGGAGACTTTATTCAAAAGTTTCATAGAGCTTTAGTGATATTGGAGTGAGGATCATTCAGATCTTCAACGGGTGCTTTAGTGGATTCAGTGGTAGTTGCTGTCGGAGGGAGAGTGTAACAGTTCAGTTTTGGAGGTCAGCGCAGTACAGCAGTTCAGCAGATTTTCTTGAGGCTGGTTATATTTCAGTTATCTCAACTATCTCTCTCATTTCAGTATGTAACCCCAATATCTTATAATAACGCTGATTTATTTCCTGTATTATTGTGTTATGTATTTTCAAGTACGTGTATGTTTATTTTACATGGCAATCTTTTGTTAAGAATGCATGTTGATTTTACGGCATAATTTGGGGTTTAAATTAATTTATGTAAATTTAGGAAAATATCCCATTTCGGGATATTACAATCAGCATCTATCATTTGTATGATATACTCGAGGTCAAAGATCCTCATGGAGAGGTATTTGGGTAGTTTATAGGGGGGAAATTCGCTACCATAAACCCTTATCTCTGTGTATTTTTTTTAGAGATACCAGTATATTGTCCTAATCTACTCTGTCAACTGCATTAGCTTCTTGATTTCCTCACTGACCCTGGGATCTGTGGTGCTGTTGAGTGCACTAATTTCTAGATGAACAAATAGGTCTACAAAGCTCTTGTATGAATAGTCTTCTTGCTCCTTTCTCAGTAAAGTTGTCCAAAAAATTACAGATTGGGATTGAGAGTTATCATCTTGATTTGTCATGTCAAATTCGAACTTGATGGATTGAAAACAAGAAAAAAAGTACACCAACACAGAGGTTTATTTGAATACCCCTTCTATCTAAAATTCCAAGAACTAATCATGGATTGTATCAGCAAGGAACTAAACATAGTTGAACATAACCATGGGCTTGGCATCTATAGAGAGGACAGACAAGAAACCAATTATGGCTTCATCTATCCACCGATCATTATGATAACCTAACAAATAAGATAGGGTACTGAAAATGTGCTTGGTCCTCTCCGGGAAGGTGGATGATGGATGTGGGGGATTTGTGATAAGCATTGGTACATTGGGAGTCATTAAAATCTCCAAGGTTTTAACCCTGTTGGAAAAATCTAATCCTTGGTATAGTCCTATAAGAGCCTCATATGAAAAATGGACAGTGTTCTCAACAATGGGGGCTTGCAACATCTCTTGAATGGATGGGGAATTTACATAAAACAAAATCTCTCCTGCAGAGTTCCCTATGGCTCTTTGTTTAATGTCATAGCAAGAGTGACAATTTCTAATTAGCTCAGGGCATCTATGGGTTCTAGGGAAGATGTAATGTGGAAGCTTGGTCTCCCACAGGCTGATATCATCTACTTCGTCAAGGATCTTATCCTCGACCCAGCAGTAGACATCGAACAGGTCTCTGTCTCGTGGATCTTGTAGTCACTGTCAGCCAGGGGAATATGGTCTAAGTCTACCTGAGGGTAGACCATGGGATTGAAAGGTTTCTAATCTGCCTTGGGAGGCATGATTTTCTTTTTCACTCTCTATTTCACCTGTAATGGAGAATGGTCTGCAAGAGAAGGGGGAAACGGTATGAGTTGATACTGGGGAAGGGGTAAGACCGAAGGGGATTGGGATCAGAAATGAATTAGCTAAGATGAGAACTATAATCAGGCTTACAAAGCTTTGATTGTTTCTCCTTTTATGTGCAATTTACCCTTCGGCCATGGTGCTTGGTCGTGATCTCTTCTTTAGTTGTCCGTAAATATCATAACCTATAGCAATTCAATAGTATTAGCTATGAAAACCTTGGCGCCACGGTGAATTCGGGTTTTAACATGTGGTTGGAGGGTAACCATTGAGTTGGTGCGGGTCTATTGGATAATGGCCTGGCCATTCATGGCGCAATGGTGATGTTGGCAGGAGGGGATGTGACGAGGTGAATTGGATGGGTGATGGACGACGTGGCATGACAACATTGGCAACAGTCACAAGGCAGCAACGATTTGGAGGACAAAGGAAACAGCTTTTCGGAGGGGGTCTCAGGTGGTAAGCGGTAATAGAGAGGGGGGGTGCGAAATTGTGGGAGAGTGACATGTGGAAGAGGGGGCGGTAATGGATACCACCCATTTCGAACCCCCCCCCCCCCCCCCATTTTTTAATGCCCAACTGCTGAGGGGGGGTCAAAATGGCTTGAGGGTCGTCGATGGCGAGGTGAGGGGCGGAGATGGAGGATAAGGTGGGAGGTGTTTAGTACTGAGGGGATGTGTGACGTGGCAAGGAGGTGGGACCCAACTCGTATCGCAAATCGCACATAGGCAAATTTATTCATGATCAGTAGAGGTAAAAATAATAACTTGCGATGTGCGAAGTGCGGGGAGAGGGAGGTGATGTGGCAGTATGGGCCCCACAGCTATTTCAAATTGCACATCGGCAGATTTTGTTATGAGCAGTAGAGGTAAACGTTAAAACTTGTGATGTGCGAAGTGCGGGGAGAGGGAGGTGACATGGCAGGGAGGGACCCTCATATATCACAAACCAAAAATCAGCGGGTTTAGTTATAAGAAATGGAGGTAAGTGCTAATATTTGTGAAGTGCAAAGTGTGGGGAGAGGGAGGTGACGTGGTGAGATGAGCCCCATGGCTATCGCAAATCGCAAATCGGTGGATTTGGTTATGAGCAGTAGAGGTAAACGTTAAAAATTGTGATGTGCGAAGTGCGGGAAGAGGAAGATGATGTGGCAGGGAGGGGCCCACAGATATTGTAAATCGAAAATCGGCGGGTTTAGTTATAAGCAGTGGAGGTAAGTGCTAATATTTGCGAAGTGGGAAGTGCGGGGAGAGGGAGGTGACATGGTGGGATGGGCCCCACCGCTATTGCAAATCGCACATTGTCAAATTTATTTATGAGCGGTGGAGGTAAATGTTTAAACTTACAATGTGCGAAGTGCAGGGAGAGGGGGTGACGTGGTAACGAGGTGGGACCCACTGACATTGAAAATTGCAAATCGGGCGATTTAGTGGTGATCGGAGGATTTTGTGAAATGAATGAATGGCAAGGAATTTTTGCGATTTGGTTGATGTGAATTTTGATTTGGTGCTTGGAGAGACTTGCCCAGGACTTAGGATAAAATAGATTTCGCCTCAAAGGATTTTGAAGTCCCCATTTCATCTTTTCCTTTCGTTTCTTCCCCCTTTGCATATCTACCTACCCGAACTACTCATCTAACATTTTTTCTACCTTTTTAGGGTGCATTTAGACTTGCAGACCCTAAACATTTTCTTGTAAAATTATAACCTAAACCCTATCCCTTATTTCTCCTATTGGTTCAGATTAAGCTGTTGAACCAATCTCATTTTCTACCTATCTATTAATAAGCCAAGATTAAACAGTTTAGAAAATCTTTATTTTCTAACCTATCAACAGAAATTTGAAAACTATCCAATCATGATTAAACTATATGACTGGACAGACCTATCTAATGAGTAGTGGAATTTGAACTTGCAACACTTTCAGTTTTATTTATTTTTTGGGGATCTTCTTTCTTTTTTCCTTCTTTTCTTTTCATTTTTTCTCTTTTCTTTTTCTCTATTATTTTTCTCTATGTTTATACCCTCTTTTCTTTCTTTTTCATTTTTTCTTTTTATTTGAAATCATTTTAATTTTGAAAAGCCTTTCAATAATGAAAACCTTGCACGAAATATGAAGTATCCAGTCACCTTGAGATCCTATAATTTATAGGGTACTAATAGACCCAACCAGTCTAACTATCATATTCTTGCCTTCCATTGCACTTACTCATGCACCGAGCTTCATTCATGCCTTACATTACTTGTTGGGTTTCATTCATATCTTCCATAGGTCCATCAACTTTCTCTTTCCTAACCAATTATCAGGACTCAAAGCATAAAAGAAAAAAAATAAGAATCAAACAAGAAGAAGGCCATGAAACCAAAATTAAGACGACACCACAACAAAGTGGCATGATCATGCACTAGACACATTTAAGACCAAAAATCAATCCCAAACAAATAAAAAATAACGAAAGCACAAGACTAGCAACAAACACCATGACTCAATACCAATGGTTCCCAATACTTCCAAAGGAAATCTCAACCTGAGCCTTCTTCAATATTTCATGGCAATCTCTTTCCATGTAATTTCCTATATTATACTTCCATAACCACATAATTGTCAGTGCATAAATAAATATAACAATATTCCAATTATCGTACCTTCTTGTTCCAAACACGTTGCCTTGTAACTGAACACACATGTGAGCCACATTTTCCAAAGATCAGGAATACATATCTATCAATTTGAAACCAACCTTTACCAATTCTAAAAACCATGTCATAGTCAATAATTAACTCACATTCTTTAGTCATAATACACAATGCGGAAACTATCACCTACTGACACTTAAGTACATATTAATTGTCTCAACACATACATATTAGTACAATCATCTTAAAAGAAGATCATTTCTTCATGCAACCTTACAGACACATATACTCATATCATGCAATTAATCAAGCATTCAGACAACTTGCAATCATACCATGCTAAATAGATCAACTAGATGACATAATCAAACACTCAAAATAGTCAAGCACCAAGTATATGACATAACCAAACTCATACCTTAATGTACCTTAGGGGAGGCTATCTTGTCTTCACAATCAATATAGATTAGCATGATATAGCTTGACATTGACATCAACTCAAACCTAAATAATGTCATGATATCTGTAATAGTAACTAGCTAACATGTTCACATCATAGACTCATAAACAAATGTCATTCATGCATAAAAATCACATATGCATAGTCAACCTAGATTAGTATGAAATAATATCACAAATAAGTCGACTCATACCTAAGTTTCATAACTCTAACTATATGCATAGGCCAATCCAATTTGGAATGATACATATAACATAAAGATATTAATGCTATAACCCTAATCATCAAGTTACTAACATATAACAACAAAAAGTTCATATTATCATGCTCATCAACAACAGTAACCTACTCATCAAGATAACTATCATACAAAAACAACAAGTTAACCTATATCATACTCATCAACAAAATATCGCATAATCATCAAGTTAGCTAACATAAAACAACAATGGAAATGCATAAAACCACTGGTTACTATCATTCATGACTATTCGACACATGTGCTTATAACTACACTAATCAATTGGCATATATCATGTACGTAACCATAACGTCAATAGAATGAAAAACATATAAGTAACCCTAATGCTTACAACAACCATGAATCACATACCAGCACACCAAGCATGCAAACTTGTATGATGGTATTCTCTTTATCCGAAAGTCCATTGTTGCAATGTCACTTTAATGATTTGCATATCCTACTCTATCTTAGCCAACATATTAGCATCATAATATACCAATATAACAATATCATCATGATGACCTGATTGCATACAATTACTTTATGTACAACAACCTTCACCAAACCAATTCAACTTGACCATATGCACCCACTTGACATGTATAACCAATCATGAACGACCAATTCATGTCCCACATATCACATCACATAAGCAATCATACACGAAAAACACACAAGAATTACCAATATGTGACCTAGAATAAACAAGAAATACATGTACAACATGTAAGCAAGCATGCACGAACAATACATAAACATGAACAACACATAACCAGTTATACACTCATGACAGCATGTTGACAACAACACCATCAGAACTTCTATGGAAACACCACTGCCACCATAGCTAACGCAACACGGATGCAACAAGAATATATAGACCACAAGAATACTAAACACATATGCAATCAACGTAAATTCATGATCAACACACCACCCATCTAGTCCGAGAGTTGAACTTGGCTTGGATACCACTTTGTAATGCTCTCTTCCCACACCTACCCAAGTAACCGACCAACCAGGGTAAACATGCGACAAGAGGCTACTAATATGAGATTCAACCTCCTATATGACTTTAAGGAATTGGAACCAACATAAATCTAACAAAAACACCTTACACAACATCAATAACACCTCCAGGAGGTAACCCAACCTCCCAGACCCCTGAACCCTGAGGGGGAACTGATTTTTGACCCTTTTGATCCTTAGTTGCAGACATGTAAGGGAAAGGGAGCTTCTAGAATCTTATAGTCGCAAGAATGACAAGGCAAGGTCGCGGTCGAGGCCCCAAAATTTTAGTTTTTTTCCTGTAGCTCAGGGATTTGTGCCACCTTTTTAGCCCTAGAGCCCAGGTCACTGCCCAAAACTTCATGAAACTTTAGGAGATGATAAATAACAAAAAAAGGTACAAAAGAAATTACATCATCGAGAACTCATCTAGACCCCTCCCATCCATGATAGTAATTTCGCCAAACATGTCACAAACATTCCATCTACAGGTATAAATAGAAGATTTAAACATGGGGGTCTCTTACATATCTGAGAATAGCTAAGAAGAATCTCTCCCCTACATCATAAGCTACAATATATTCCTTTTGACCATAGATACATTTTTTATTCATTTACAGGAAAAAATATCGATAGAGCCATACATCATCATTGATCAAATACATGCTTATAACCAGCATAATAACAATAGAAATACAATGGAGATAACATCAATAAAATCCATACATAAACTAGTATATTTACATACTGAATACAATAGTAATGAACTCTTCATTACTAAATGTAGAAACCAACCGGAGATGGGACTTCCACGTTCCACCCAACCATAGATTGGTTGAGCCAAGTCTCACTGTATTCAATCACCTCCGTGCCATATTCCAAGCATGAATGTGGGATCTCATCAAACACATCAATCACAATCAATCTAGGGCATCGAGAGGCCAAAAAACCTCAACCCTCAACCAGTGATTCCACCTCACAGTCGAACATCACAACCATCACGGATTGGTTTCTATCCAAGTTTTTCCATGGCTCTGGAGTGTTTTTTGCAACTAGGGCTTCAAGGACTAGTAACTCAACCCCAATTGTTACAGGGATTCCAAAGCATTTTTCCAACTAGGCCTTCCAGTACTAGTAACTCAGCCCACCTATGGCTTCTAGAGTGTTTTTCCACTACAAGGAAAAGACCCTCTAGTGGAGGTTATAAATTAGGAGGTTTTTAGTGTTATAAAATTGGCTAAAATTGTCAAAAACACATTTTCTACAACATCTGTTTATGGTTACGAAGGTTTTGGTGGAGCTTTTAACGGAATTTCAACACAACTAAAAAAAATGGGCAATCGGAGGTTATTACGGATGTTTTTTTCATCGGTTCGCTACCAAGGTGTCAACGCACTGGTGTGTGTCATCTAGATGGTGGCCCGGGGCAGTCAAAGGTTCATGCACCGGGTCGTCAAGGTCTAAAACCACACCACGTGCACTGTTGGTGATACAATGCATGGGGTCGTTCTAATTATTCTTGGGATTTGTGGAGTGCCATAGGTCGTATCAACACACCGATACATAGTCTTATATAAATGCATCAGTGCGCAGTATCAGAAAAATGCACTGATTGTTATAATTCGTTTTGGTATTTGTGCGGTGCCCATAGGTTGTAAAAATGCACCAGTGCATAGTCTCACATAAACGCACTAGTGCATAGTATCGCACAAATGCACTAAGATTTATAATTGGCATTGGTATTTCTACAGTGCCCATAGGTCGTATAAATGCACCAGTGTTAATTTTGTATTTTTTAGAAACATCGACCTGTGACAATGAAATTATTGTGATTTTTTAAAATTCATTATTCATCAAAAATCGACACAGCTTATAACAGTATTCATATTAATTAAATTTTTATTAATGCAATTGAATGTGATTTTTGGATTAATTTGTTATATCATATCATAATTATTGTGATTTTTTAAAATTCATTATTCATCAAAAGACGACACGTATCTTATAATAGTATTCATATCAATTAAATTTTTAGTAGTGCATTTGAATGTGATGTTTGGATTAATTTGTTATATCATATCATCAGATTTCACATCTCTTCATTATAATATTTAATCATCCATAAATTTAATCAATGGTGTTACATTTCACAGCGACAATGAAGAACGCAATAGAATAAATTAAAACATATTTTATTATTATTATTATTATTATATATATATATAAGACAGTCTTTGTCATACAAAATGGAACAGTTAATTGTATCTCTTTGTCTTTTGATTGGGATACTATGTCCTATCATTAAACAAAATGTCTGATTTCACAGACAAATATTTCAAAAAATACAATACCTTGCTTTGATATCTTGTCCTGATGATGAACCACACTGGCTGGTTCGAAACGCGTCGACCAAAATTATTCTGATGTGATTTTTACCGAAAGATTTTCTCACAATCCAAACATAATGATTAGCATTCTTCGCTTGAACTGCTATCACTGCTCGAGCTACTTCTATGACTTGGGTTATTTTCAGGAATGTTTTGTTCATGGTGTTGATTGTTTTCTTCTTCTTCACCTTCCATCTACAAACATAAAAATAAAATGTAATGACTTTATATACATTGGTGAGAATAATGAAAATTGCAATATTAAATAATATACATCAATGTAAATAAAAAATAAATGACGTACCATAACAACAATTGACTCATAAACTATATACATTCTTTCAAAACCATGTACTATGCCATCTTTCAAGATTTCATCTATTGGCGTAGTTCCATACTTTGTTTCCTGTAATTTTTATACCCCATAACAAATAATATATTTAATATAAAAGATTTATTTGTTCTATTAATTATAGACGGAGCTAAGTAAAACAAGATCGATAGATGCTTATAAATTCCACAATTAATTTATGATATGCCAACATCTACTCACAACCCATATTAAACCCAATGTCAATCAATTCTTCTGATGGTTCTTTTTTGTGTGTTAGCCCCTGTTTGAAGACATTCAATGATGATTTTTGTAAAACAACTTAAAATATGCAAAAATGAAATCCAGTTAAGTTGTTATAAGGAAGTAACAATTACTCACAAACTTAGATATCAACCCTTTTCTTTATTGTTGTCCTGTTTTATGCGTTGAATGGGTTCCATTTTATTTTATTTTCCACAAGAAAATACTTGAAAATTAATATTTAATGCTAAATTGTTTATTTATTATACCTATGATCGAAAAATTCAATGATTACATATTACATTTGAAGCACGTTGTTGTTGAGATGGCTCCTCCTTCGATGCAATTTTGTCCATTTCTTTGACCATCTCATTGTACACCTTTTTGGACATTCCTTCTAGCATATTTCTGATATCAGCTTGTTCATCTTTTGAGATTTTCATAATCTTCTTGAAAATGTAACATGACAATAAACTATTTAATTTTTATATTTATATATAAAAAGTAAATATAACAAAATTGATATTTATAAAATATATTTATAAATAATTCTAGAAAAATATTTAAAGGAATATTACTTTTTCATTCCTTTTTTTTTTTGTACGTTTTTGCTATTAAAAGTATAACATGTCTCTTTGACAAATTCTCTGGAAACTCTTCCTGTAGTTTAGATAAAATTTGGTTCTTGGAATCATTGGATTGATTTTTGTATTGTAAGTGGAAATAACGTCTATACATTCGTTCCACTAGATCCCTCAAACCTTTGTAAAAAATTTTCCCCCTTCGTTAACCTCCAACACCACTCTAGATGAGCTAAGGAGAAATTCATTTTCATTTGCATGTTCTATTTTTTTTCTTTTATTAGAACAACATTCCTTTTCTGAGTTGTTGGTCCCTGTAGAACATTAAACAGATGTGAATTAATAGATTGTTTGAAACATGTTATCTAATAATTTTAAGTATATTATTAATGGAAATTAAAAAAGAAACTCATATTGGATCGATAGTATTTTTTCATTCACCCGATTCATCCTTTTGCAATTTTTCCATCAAGCTTTTACGTTCTTCTAGTCCTAGATCAGAAATAATCTTATCAAGCTTCGTCATGTTGTGGCTCTACATGATACACGTTAAACAATACAAATTATTTAAACTTACGGGTGAAAATGTGAAGCTGGGTTACACTTTTTGCCCTTTTTTGAGAAAAAATTTTCATTTTTTTGGGTTCTTCAACTTTCTGCAAACTATAACAATTTTTCCGTGTAGAATTTCATTTTGCGGTAAAAATAAAAGTTGTGAGAAATTTTGTTAGCTTTCTATTACTTATTTTTTGAAATTTTTTTATGCGGATTTGATATGTCAACTTAGCGTTTCTTTGAGTGCGTGTTTCTTAACAATCAAAGAATTCATAAGTAGTCATGTTATGTGGCAACGTTGTATTCATTGAAAATTCTTGTTTTTGAAAAAAAAAAATGTGTTACAACAATCTAGACAGAGTCTACTTTGGTTTCATCATATTTACAAAGCCAATGGATGCATATCATAATTACTAGAATTTTTTGAACTAGTCCAATACGAAAAACTGCGTATTTTTGATATGTTTCGCGTGGCAACAAATTTCTTAAGATATAAGTTATAAACTAAAAATCTAAAAGCTACCCATTAGAGTCAACGGACCAATGTAATGCCCCATAATTTTTTCAATTTTTTTTACAATGTATTTTGGGAGACACAAAATTTTGATTTCACTGAATCTCGATGACCCTCAAAAATTGTTTGCACTCATTTTATTAGAAAAATAATTAAAATTAATAAACGTTTACGAAATTCCATAAAATTTATATTTCCTGAAAGTAGATTCAATTCTGAAAATGCTTGTCTTGGTTCCGACAATTAATTAACAAGTTTTCATGGAGTTTAATCAGTCCAAAGTTGCAGAACCGTTTTCAGAGCCTGGGTCTGCGTAATTGGTGACGCGTTAGTTCGGCCGAACTATTAGTAATAGTTCGGCCGAACTATGTTTTCCGCTTACGAGCAGTTAAAACTAACGTCACAATAGTTCGGCCGAACTTATTATCAAAAGTTCGGCCGAACTATTGTGTAATTTTCCGTCGGCCGGAAATTTTGTGGAGCCCCCTACAAAACACATATTTCGCGGTCAATATAAATTGCCGCGAAATGATTCACAATTTTCGCACATTTCGCATTACATATAGTTGAAAAATAATTTTTTTTGTAAATAATTTACAAAGAACTTGTCTTTTTTGTTTTTCTTGATGTGTTATCAGTATTTTTGTTACTTGATCTCTTGTCAGTCATTTCTTTATCAATATGAAACCTGTACCATATCATTCATTAATATATTTTATAAATAAATTGTCAAATTTTCAGGTTAAAAAAAATATATCAAGAAACTGGTGCGCTTTTCATGGTGTACGCATCGACGTCGGTGTGTGGTGGTCTTATAAACGCACCGCCCAAACAGTATAAAACAATGTACGGTGCTCTATTGCAACAAGGAGCACTGGTGCGTTACATTTCAACCACCGCACCGATTAACACGGACAAAATAATAAAAATCGTCTAGTGTTAGTTTTTGTAGCATATGATGTCGTGGAGGGGGTGGTGCAACCTATTCTTATAAACGCCCCACAGAAACAAGGGACCACTGTACGGTGCTCTCTATCAACTAGGAGACCCAGTGTGGTGCGTTATATGTTACATGGTGCACCGATTAACATAATAAAAAAATATTTTTGCGAAACAATACGTTCACAGTGCGCCATAATGAAATAGCGCACCAGTGCCCTATTTTACATATGGCGCATAGATTTTTTAAAAAAAAAAAAAATTGTTTTTAAATTTTTTACCAAATAATACGTGTGTGGTGTGCTGGGATAATCTAGCGCACCAATGTGCTACGTTAAGTTGAGCGCACCGATTAAAAAAAAATTATTTTTTTTTAAATTCACACTAGGGCCGACATGGATTGGGATCCGACTATGCAAGTTGTCCCATGGGTTGGATGTCATAGGCCTATATATAGAAATACAAACCCTATAAATATAAAATTTCAAATTTTTGTTCATTTTCATAAACAAAAAAAAAACCATTTTTACCCTAAACCCTTCATTCTTTTTTTCTGCCCTTTCTTCTCCCTATTTCTGTGATTTCAACTTATTGCGTAAAAAAAAACTGCATAAAAAATAAATAAATAAAATTAATCACGAGATCTTTTGAAAATCTATTCTATAGGGTTTGAATCACCAGAGGTTTGGAATTCTAATTGTCTGAGTACTTCTGTTTGAACGTATTTCGCTACTCCACAGTGCTCTCATGCTCTCTTGCTCCAGGTATGTCTCCTACAAATCTCTGGCTGAAAATTTTTGCAAAAATAGTGAAATAATGAAAAGTGTTTAGTATTTAAAGAATTGTCTTATGAAATTAGATTTTCGAAAATATTTTACTGCCCATTTTTCAATTTAATGCTTTTTTCTTTCACTTAAAAAAATAGAGTTGCGCTTTTTTTATTTGCAATTATTCGTCACCAATGCGTCACTTAATAGCACCGCACCGATGCGTCCATTGATAAAATGGCACTGGTGTGCAGTAACTAAAATGCATCATTGTGGTTATCTGTACATTAGCACTGATAACAAGAAGTCCATTTTTAAGGCACCGAAATTACTTTTAGGTGTGTACACCAAAATTTATTGTTGATTTTTCTCAAATGCAGGGAGAAAATATCATAATTATATCGAATGTGAAATTCTTCAAAATCCAGCTCGTTCCATAATATTTCTCAAATTCCATCGCGGAGTTCTCCCTATCCATCTCGAGACATAATTTTTACTTCATATTTTATTTATATTTTCATTATCTAATTGAACTTATGTTTTTTATCCATGTCAATCATGCACAGCTTAATTAAATTTATAATGTATACAAACTTGCAGGTTCATGTGGATTCAGAATCGAGTTCAAATGCACAAAATATTCAAATAGCTCCAAAACGTCAGAAGCACTTATCAGGAGCAGCATACCGCAAGGTGCATTTGGTAGATGAAAATGGACAACTGCTTCACCAACCAAATGGGTGTGAGTGTGCCATCTTCATAAGGGTATTCACTACGGTGTTGCTTCACCGTGGATGACTATTTTTCGGGGTTAAAATCACATGACCATATGAATATTCTAAGAGTACTTATAATGTCAAAAGCATGATTTTATTATTTTTTATATTAATAAATTTTATCCCATGCAGGGATCATAAAACATAACTAATTTTTCATATTATTGCACGTGTTTATAACTTTGCAGTGTCATTATCCTTTGTTCATGCGTGGGTGTGTGAAGCATGAATTCCCTCAAGACCTAGGACGTGCCATATCTAAATTATATGCATTTGTAAGTTGGATCATGTCAAAGGATATTCATGTGGCTAGCATTCCACGGTGGCGTCAAGAGATAGTTGAGATTGTTTGTATGTTTGAGAAGGAAATACTGAAGAGTTTCATGGAATTGCAGGTTCATCTTCTAATCCACCTAGTAGATGAGGTTGAATTAGTTGGGGTGGTTTCTTGTCGTTGGATGTTCTTCTTAGAGAGGTACATGAAGAAATTGAAAGGTTTTATTCGACAAAGGGAAAAACTCGAGGGGCCTATGGCAGAGGGGTACATATCGTATGATTATTTCTATTATGCTAGTGAGTACATCAAGTAGATCGACAAAAGACCAGGTGCGTTGATTTGGGGTGATGAAAGGGATGAAGACAAAAGAGAAGGGGAGTTTCTCCAAATGAGTGGAAAAAAGTGTTTGATAAAGAGTAAGCGACTTATAATTTTTCAAATTTACACAAACTAAATATTCATGTTGAACTTCGATATAATGTATATTTTGACCTCTATGTACTATATAATGTTGGTTTGATTTCATCAGCGAATGCAGAAATTGAAGCAATCAATAAATTCGTTATTTACAATTCCGAAGCGACATAACCTGCGTCGCATTGTACGAACAAAAGAGGATGAAATGGGATAGTGACAGGAAAGAATTCAGACGGTTGAATGGTAGAAGTGTGCCTTATCCCGATCATTTAAAAGAAAATATGCCAAAAATATGCCCCAACAGTTGGGTTGTTGACCAAGTCAGAGAGAAATACGGTGCAACCGGTCGTTACCTGTGTGCTAAAGAGGATGATTTTATTATTTTTTATATTAATAAATTTTATCCCATGCAAGGATCATAAAACATAACTAATTTTGTATATTATTGCACGTGTTCATAACTTTGTAGTGTCATTATCCTTTGTTCGTGTGTGGGTGTGTGAAACATGAATTCCCTCAAGACCTAGGACGTGCCATATCTAAATTATTTGCATTTTTACGTTGGATCACGTCAAAGGAGATTTATGTGGCTAGCATTCCACAGTGATGTCAAGAGATAGTTGAGATTGTTTGTATGTTTATGAAGTAACTTCCGACGAGTTTCATGGACTTGCAGGTTCATCTTCTAATCCACCTAGTAGATGAGGTTGAATTAGTTGGGGTGGTTTCTTGTCGTTGGATGTTCTTCTTAGAGAGTTACATGAAGAAATTGAAAGGT
The DNA here is from genome assembly GCA_034641835.2 of Pinus albicaulis. Taxonomy (NCBI): domain Eukaryota; kingdom Viridiplantae; phylum Streptophyta; class Pinopsida; order Pinales; family Pinaceae; genus Pinus; species Pinus albicaulis. The sequence goes on from CM076572.1 coordinate 369,438,280, forward strand.
TTTGTTAGACAAAGGGAAAAACTCGAGGGATCTATGGAAAAGGGGTACATATCGTATGAGTCTTTCTATTATGCCAGTGAGTACATCAAGCAGATCAACAACAAACCAGGTGCGGTGATTTGGGACGATGAAAGGGATGAAGACAAAAGAGAAGGGGAGTTTCTCCAAACAAGTGGAAAAAAGCGCTTGATAAAGAGTAAGCAACTTATAATTTTTCAAATTTACACAAAGTAATATTCATGTTGAACTTCGATATAATGTATATTTTTATCTATATGTACTATATAATGTTGGTTTGATTTCATCAGTGAATACAGAAATTGAAGCAATCAATAAATTCATTCTTTACAATTCCAAAGCGACACAACCATGGGTCACATTGTACGAACAAAAGAGGATGAAATGGGATAGTGACAGGGGAAAATTCAGGCAGTTGAATGGTATAAGTGTGCCTTATCCCGATCATTTAAAATAAAATATGCCAAAAATATGCCCCAACAGTTGGGTTGCTGACCAAGTCAGAGAGAAATACAGTGCAACCAGTCGTTACTCACGTGCTGAGGAGGATGAGCTAAATGTAGGGATTGGATGCAGCAACTCAGTAATAATATATTAAATTTATATGTACATTTGAATCTTAAAAATGCATATTTCAAATCTAATTACATCTATATTTCATATTTTAACTGTTGGGTTATTATAAGACACATGACACTGATTTTTTAACTTTTTTATAGGTGCATTTGTTCCCATATATGTGGGCATATGGACACCATTTTCGCACAGAAAATGTCGATGATGGACACATCACACAAGACTGTGGTTGGAAGTTGAGTTCGATCAATCTAATCGATCTAGTCACTGTGATCAAAACCTAGTACGAGGCATGTTAGGTTACATCAGAAAGATACAAGAGATTATTGAAGTGGATTTCCCTTCTTTCCAATGTGTTATTTTTAGGTGCAAGTGGTGGGACACCTTTGATAGGAATAATGTAAAGGAAGATCGCGATAGTAGGTTGATATGTATCAACTCTAGAAAGATGTGGGATGAAGCTAAGGAGCCCTATGTTTTCCCTAAACACTGCAACCAGGTGTTTTTTAACCCAGGTGTGTTGGATAGGGATTGGTGGTTTGTATTGAGACATGAACCTAGATCAAAACATATTTTTGAGAACGTTTAATATTCCAAATTAGCCCAAGCTAATGGGAATATACAATTTTGTTTCATTTTTCTTGTTGCGTGAATAAAATTTTAAAGGAGGATCAATAAACTCCTAAAACAGAAAAATAAATCAATGCCCCATGTGAACAAGGCCAAATCTGGGTTGCCTTAATAAAACTCCCTTATGTGTGAAAGGGATTGAGACATTTGACTGGGTCAACAGGACCAAATCCACAGCATTTTCCAGATGCAATGAACCTCCTAGATGCCCATCACAGTTCTAGTTGGAGGCTACACATGTGAAAGGAGCCAAACCTTTGAGATAGTTTACAGTTTTGCAAGACTTTCATCTTATAAAAGGAAGAGGGGACAACAAGAGAAGGTTGTTCATGGTATGAAATTTTATGAATATATTTTCTATTTAGACATATCTCATTCTCTTGGCTATTTAGTAAAGAATATTTTTGTTTAGCACTGGGTAATCCTGATCGGGAATCCCACCTCCTTCTTTGAGTAGCTCTTGAGGGAGTCTTGCATTTATTGTCCACTATCATGAATTTGGCCAAGCTTCATCTTCCAACTACAACACAGATCCTGTTGAGGGTTTGGTTGTCCTTGTAAGCTGCAGCAAGTGGAGGCTAGATCTGCTCAGATCTAGGCCATTCTAGTGCCTCTTTTCAATGGGAGAGTCTTCTATTCCATTGACAAGAGTGTATTAGCTGATTGGAGCTTCATATCTACATCTTGGCATCAGGCCAACCTGCTCTTCAAGTCTACAGCGCATTTTATCTTCCAGGACTGCATTATCTTCAAAGTGGAAAGTTGCAGGGTGTTTTGGAAACTATTGAGAAGTGATCTCTAGTGTTGGGGATCTGCCCTTCACTGTGGTGATCCATGGATTTCTATTCTTATACATGTAATATTCATATCTGATATGAATACTCCTATATATAATTCAGAAATTCTAAATAGATCTGCAGATATGCTACATAGAATCTCATATTTACTCCTTGTGCTACATGTTTTTCTCAAAACCCAAAGGGGTATGTAAAGTAGAGGCAATCTAGTGTACAGATATGATACAGATCTAATATTTTATACACATATCTGCTCTAGATCTAATTTTTAATCTACTACTATTGTATGCTCAATAAAATAATGTTTTCAAGCCTTTTGCAGTCATTACATGTGTTGCAACACCTCTTCTTGAGGGATTTCTTCCACCATTGTCTTCTCTTTCTTATTATATGTTGTATGGGCCTCATAATGGATCTTATTTGCTGATATATACCTTAATTTTGAGCCTCCATGTTGGCCTCCTGCTACTGCTTAGCCAAACTACGTTATTTCTGAAGCATTATTGTTGCATATTGCTGCAGTCCCTTCCTTGGGAGATTTTCAATCCATACTAGGTGTGGGAGGTTTGTTTACCTCACCTAGTTTGATTTATTTTTTATCTCCTCTTGGAATTGGGTCTTATATTATCATATCTAAGGGATCCAAGGGCTGATTTCAAATTCTATAACATCCATTTCTGAAAAATGCGTTTTTCAGACATGCATTGTTGATAGTCCCAATTTGGGGATACTACAATGGTATTAGAGCAATCATCTTGGCGTAGCCTGTGATTTGATTTTCTTGAGAAGCCACTATGTATTTTCATGGAAAGAAAATATTGATGAAGAAGTATGATTACATTGAAGACACAGAAGAAAAGGGTAAGATCCCTTTATCTGGAAGATTGCAAGGAGAAGAGTTCTCTAAAACTCTTTCTCAAGCTATGTATGAACTGAAAGAAGAAATTTGGGGAATGAAGAGGGAAAGACATGTAGATCCCTCAGGAGGATTTCTACATCAAGAAAGCCCCAGTTCTTCTTACTATGTGTGTGAGAATTCAGCCACACAACCTGATCTGAAACGTTGGAGCATGCCTAATTTCTTGTCAAAGAAAGAAGGGAAAGGAGGAACACCAAAGGAGGAATCTCTTGGTGATTATCTCCAAGAATATGAGTCTAAATTAGAGATATTCAAAGTGCATATCAATTTCCCAGAGTTCTGTCAACTCAAAGAAGAAAGATCCAGCAACTACAATAGAAGAAGAGGGTGCATGCAGTGCACTTTGGGTAGATTCTCTCTACCTACTTTTTATGGATCACCTAAGGACTCAGCCAGGTCTTGGGTAAGAAATCTTGACACATACTTCCAGCTGCATCAAGTTTCAGAAGAAGAAGCCTTGAGAGTAGCAGTGTTGCATCTTCAAGGAAAGGCTTATGCCTGGTGGTTGTTTGAGTCTTCTTCCTTGAAAAGGGTAAATATCTCTTCTTATGCAAAGTTCACTAGGAGACTAGTGAAAATATTTGATGTAAGACACTCTGAGACTTCTTGGGGAAAGCAAAACAAGCCCAAGAAATCAGAATATTTTCATAAGTTGGAATATTCCATAAAGCCAACTCCAGTTCTAAACATTTTTGAGGGGGTTGAAGATTTGCTGCATAATTTTCCAAAGGAAAAAGCCCCACTACAACAAGGTCTCTTTCCTCAAGGAGAAAACATGAGGGTTCCTTCTTCAATAAGAGATTAAGGAAAAGGGTCTCTTAATGATGAGGCATTCTCCATTGATGAGGAGAAGGGAGAGAAAGAGCAGAGAAGATCCTCCATCGCTGTGATAGCAGGAGGAGATCTATTTTCATTTAGAGATGTAGATGAAGCAATGGCTTCCACTAGAGGGGTTCTTGCATCTTTGCAAGGAGTTCCTAAGGATATTCCATATGGATGACATGAGCAGCATGTGTCTCTGCTAAGAGAAAATGAGACAGAACAAAGGAGGGATCACAAATTTGATCCACTATTAGAAGAGAATGGAGAAAATGCTCCAATCAGAGGCACTCTTACACCACTAAGAGGGGTCTCCAAATTTCATGAGACTTCCACACATGAAATAGAGTTGAAATTTCATAGTGGAAGCAGGGACATAAGGATCCCATCTATTCTGCATATGAGGATGGTCCCTGAAACCTCATTATCTAGTGGGAAACCACCTGGGAGGCCACCTGATTTAGATTCTGTGGGGAAAACCTCACAACTTGCTGCTCCAAACTCAGATCCAGGGGGGATTGGAGCACTTGAATACAAAGCTACAGCACTGGGAGACTTGGGTAAGCTCAAGGAGGAGGGAAATATTCTTCCCCTATCATCATCACCCACTCTCTTTTCTGATCATGCACTATGGAAGGAGAAGAATGCAAGGATCCAACACACACCTTTGGCATAGGAGATGACAAGGGAAGGATCAGCAACATGACAGACACTTTTGTTGATGCATCATCAGCGCTGTCATTGTTGAGCAGTGTAGATCTGTATTGGAAATCCCAACTGCTAGTGGATTATTCCAAAGATATTCACACATGTATGATACTTGATGACCAGTTGCATGAAGAGGGCTACTTAGTCCAAGGAGGAGTCATCTATCATCATGGTAGAATATTTTTGTCTAGAGCTTCTAATCTCAAGCATAAGATACTGCAAGGAGCATACAAAGAGTTCTGTTTCATCCACCTATATTCCATGAGGATCTACAACATCATCATGAGGAGCTTTGATTAGGAAGGCTTGAAAGAGGAAATATATCAGCATTTTCAAGAATGCATGAGCTATGTGGAGTTGGGGCAGCCATGGGACTCTATGCAAGAGTCATTCCAGCCACCTCTTCCTTCTTTGAAAAGAGGAGAAAGATCCATGCACAACTCCATGTGTATAAGGGACATTGTTGGTAAAGGACCTTTTCATGTAAAACAAGTTTTATTTTCTGATTATACATGTTCTTTTACCATTTTTATGCAGGCCATGACTCCTAAAATGAGTAATGTATCATGTAAATCTCACGGAAACTATTGGGCCACTAAAATTTCTGAATTTGGCCACTCCCTTGATGAGCAATGGGATGTTTTTCATCATGATGGGTGCTTCCCCAAGGCACCAAACATATATCTCACCTTCAGAAATAGTGATATGACTTGGGAAACAAGTAAGTGCTGGTAAAACCACTTACCATGTCTTGACTTGAGGCAGGCAAGAGATGCACTGCGTTGGTATCATATGTGGGATTATGACCCACCTCCTCATGCTCAAATTTTTGTTTGTATGTACATAGTTTTACTTCCATACATTGATGATATACTTGTACTATTTATGATATTGTATGGGGGGAGGATGGGGAGCATGTATGTACCTCATGGGATGGAGACTCTCCATGTACCTTATGCTACATGTTTCAGGGAGAGTTTTGGTTCAGCCATGGTTGTTTCATTTGAGTTCTTAACTCCTTATGGGATGGGTCATTTACCTCTCATAAAAACATTGAAGAAATAATTCATGGAAGGATGGTTTGGTGAACACTCAGCTCATGGAGGAAGCTTATCACTTGATGGTGTCACCAATGGAAGAGGAAAGGAGTTACAGCACTCACTCTATCAGTTTCTTGAGCACAAGCAACATTTTGGAGGGGAGGACTGTAATATTCCCAATTAGCCCAAGCTAATGGGAATATGAAATTTTGTTTCATTTTTCTCGTTACATGAATAAAATTGTAAAGGAGGATCAATAAACTCCTAAAACAACAAAATAAATCAATGCCCCATGTGAACAAGGCTAAATCTGGGTTTCCTTAATGAAACTCCCTTATGTGTGAAATGGATTGAGACATTTGACTGGGTCAACAAGACCAAATCCATAGCATTGTCCAGATGCAATGAACCTCCTAGATGCCCAGTGAAATTCTAGTTGGAGGCTACACATGTGAAAGGAGCTAAACCTTTGAGATGGTTTAGGGTTTTGCAAGACTTTCATATTATAAAAGGAAGAGGGGACAACAAGAGAAGGTTTTTCATGGTATGAAATTTTATGAATATATTATATTTTTAGACATATCTCATTTTCTTGGCTATTTAGTAGAGAATATTGTTGTTTAGCACTGGTTGTTCCTGATCAGGAATCCCACCTCCTTCTTTGAGTAGCTCTTGAGGGAGTCTTGCATTTCTTGTCCACGATCAGGCAATTTTCCAAGCTTCATCTTCCAACTACAATGCAGATCCTATTGAGGGTTTGGTTTTCCTTGTAAGCTGCAGCAAGTGGAGGCTAGATCTGCTCAGATCTAGGCCATTCTAGTGCCTCTTTTCAATGGGAGAGTCTTCTATTCCATTGACAAGAGTGTATTAGCTGATTGGAGCTTCAGATCTACATCTTGGCATCAGGCTAACCTACTCTTCAAGTCTACAGCACATTTTATCTTCCAGGACTGTGTTATCTACAAAGTGGAAAGTTGCAGGGTGTTTTGGCAACTATTGAGGAGTGATCTCTAGCGTTGGGGATCTGCCCTTCACTGTGGTGATCCATGGATTTATGTTCTTATCCATGTCATATTCAGATCTGATCTGAATACTCCTGTATATGATTCATAAATTCTAAATAGACCTGCAGATCTACTGCATATAATCTCAGATCTACTCCTTGTGCTACATGTTTTGCTCAAAACCCCAAGGGGTATGTAAAGTAGAGGAAATCTAGTGTACAGATATGATATAGATCTAATATTTTGTACACAGATCTGCTCTAGATATAATTTGTAATCTACTGTTGTTGTATGCTCAATAAAATAACGTTTTCAAGCCTTTTGGAGTCATTACATGTGTTGCATCACCTCTTCTTAAGGGATTTCTTCCACCATTGTCTTCTCTTTCCTGTTATATGTTGTATGGGCCTCATAATGGATCTAATTTGCTGATATATACCTAAATTTTGAGCCTCCATGTTGGCCTCCTACTACTACTTAGCCAAAACTGCGTTATTTCTGAAGCAGTATTGTTGCATATTGATGCAGTCCCTTCCTTGGGCAATTTTCAAGCCATACTAGGTGTGGAAGGTCTGTTTACGTCACCTAGTTTGATTTTTTTTTTATCTCCTCTTGGAATTGGGTCTTAGATTATCAGATCTAAGGGATCCAAGGGCTTATTTCAAATTCTGTAGCATCCATTTCTGAAAAATGCATTTTTCAGACATGCATTGCTAACAGTCCCAATTTGGGGATACTACAGAACACTGGTGTTATCATGCCATGTGACTGGAAGATAATGAGGGTGATCATGAGAACCGAGAGTGATATGGTACATGTGTTATTTCATCAATATTTATATGTTTTAAGATGGTTTTTTCAAAACATTATAATACGTATTTTGAATTAATTGGTAATTTGCATTGTGTTAAAGTTAAAATCAATATTTCACTTGATAATTTGCAATTATGTTGATCTCAAAAGCAATGGCGTACTATATAAAGTTATTTTTTTTGTATGTAAGATCATAATAAAATAATGATAATTATAAAGTACATGAATTTATTTGCATTATTTTCTAAACTTTATTATGCTACAAAAAAACATATTATTCTAGATTTATTATTTTACAATTATTTACAAATTTACAAATTTTAATAAAATCATTTCACATTAATACACTTAAAATTTTCATATTAATACAATTAAAATTTACAAATATTTTACATACAATTACAATTACAATTTTAGAATTTTACATACAATCACAATTACAATTACAATCATTTCACAGTAATACGATTAAAATTTTACAAATGTTTTGCATACAATTAGAATTACAATTACAATTACAATTTTACAATTTCATGTACAATTACAATTTTAGAATTTTACATACAATTACAATTACAATTTTAGAATTTTACATAAAATTTACAATTACAATTACAATTTTACAATTTTACATATATACCATTACAATTACAATTTTAGAATTTTACATACAATTACAATTTTAGAATTTTACATACAATTAAAATTTTACAATTTTACATATGTACAATTACAATTACAAATACAATTACAATTTTATAATTTTACATACAATTACAATTTTACAATTTGTCATATATACAATTACAATTAAAATTAAAAGTACAATCATTTCACAATAAATTAAATATTACAATTACAATTAAAATTTTACAAATATTTTACATACAATTACAATTACAAATACAAATACAATTTTACAATTTTACATACAATTAAAATTACAATCATGACATAATATTTAATAAATATCATGATCATTTGATATTAAATTAATTAATAAACATCACAATCATGATAACCATTGTACAAACATCATATTCGACTAAAAAACACATTCAAATCTGCTAACATCATCGTGATCATGATCATCTACCAAAACACAATTAGCATTGTATAACATCATCACAACACAAACATCAAATATACATCACATGTCAAATAACTGCTATCACATACACATCTATCTGCAAGATGCACATTAAATGAGCATATCTAACATGACCTAACAATATACACATCATGATGATCACCAACATGTAAATTAAGTACCACTGCAACATGGACCATATATATATATAATGTCAAAAATATACAACTATAATATAAATGTCATATATCAGCTAGTGGTACATAATAAATAGTAGTAATAGTCGAGGCCTGCTCAGTCAATGGTGCAGCCTCGACAAGCTCAGATACATGTTGATCATCACATGCCTGTTGATCTGGTACTGGTGCCTCATGATGATCAGGATCGAATGTCGGCTACTAATCGTGATGACTCGACATGGTCGATGGTACAGCCTACTCATGATCATGAGTACTGCTAGATGCTACAGGCTGCTAACTCGACGTGGCCGATGGTCTAGCCTACTCTCCATGATGACTGCTGGTCAATGCTGTAGGTTGCTCATCTGCCATGGCGCGAGGTGAACGAGGGTCACTCCCATGATCGTGATCATCATATGATGCATCTCTGCTTGTGGAATTTCAATCACGTGTTGCATCTCTACCACGGCTATAACATGCAAGGTCCCTCCTCAACTGCATAACTAAGGTCGTAGCTCCTACGACATGCTGCATCAGGTTGTACATGTCACGCGACATGCCTCTCCACATATGCACCAGCCTACCATCGGCCTGTATGTCTCTCATAGTAGCGGGCCTGACTCCCGCCTCAACAAAAAATTTACAGAGTTGGTCACCCAAATCCATCCTCAATCTACTATCAAGCCTATCGGGCCTAGCAAAAGGCAGTACCGGTGCACCAGCAGGAGCAGGTTTGTCTACACCAACCTCATGATCATCGGCATCTGCCATATCCTGATCATCATCAAGATCAACACCTGGATCATTTGGTGCCGCTGTCATGTCATTGCCATCAAAATACCAATGCCTGCAAAATATATACAAGTACACAACAATAATTAAAAAATTTCATTAAAAAATTTAATAAAAACAAGTTAAAGAACATGTTAGAATAAATTTAAATAAAACAGTAATATCACCTCTATCATCTGGTGGCTCATCACCTGTGAAGAGGATTTTGGCACACCCTCTCCAATCCAAACCAGCATAAGGACAGGGGACCATAACGAAGGGATGCTCGTCAACACTGGCTAGCAACTCCAGTGCATCATGCGATATCCTCGCGGAAAACTCAGACTCACTCCTCTTGGGCATCATTTGTCCCCACAGGTGCATCCGTGCATCCAGCATTGGCCTACAAGGTTGCCGAACAAAAGTAGGCCTCGTCTCTGGAAACTTCTCAAAAAATAAACAAAATAGCTCTGAATAAAAAGGGAAGTTGACCCTCCCTTGTGCTTGAGCACGACATCTATCTAAGGTTGTACAGAACTGCTGCAAAAAAATGGCAGACCACCTCACAAGTCGTGGCTCATGTACTAAAGAATCAATATAATATAGAAGCGGGCAACTAATTTGTTTCCCATCAATGGTGTTGTGTGAAGTGATCGAAAACAGAAGTGAGAGGCACCTCACCTCCTCACTACCAAAGGCAGCAATACATAACTAACCTCCGAAGACCTAAAAATCTAAAGGAGACAGTATATTCGCGCTAATGTATCTTTGGGAGTAAACCAATTGAATCCCTATTGCATAGCCAACTGGAACCTCTGGGAAAGAGGGAAAATCCACCCCTCTCCTCGATATCCCTGTAATGAAATAGATTTCCTCCTCAGTGGGTGTGTATCAGTGGTTAGGACCTACCCAGAAAGCCTGTAGGTGGGCATTCCACCTGTGGATAAGATGTCACAAAAACAAACCATGGACCTTTAGGTAAGTAGCCTCCTCATAGAACTTGAGGAGGCCTACCTACCTTAGGAGCCTTGGGTAGCTGTTGTAATAGGGCGAGGGTATGCATCTCTCTCCCTCTCTCGTGCCTCCCACAGGCGAACCATGTTATATTGGTCCGCCTATTGTTGTTGTTGTTCCCTCTCTTCTCTCCTTTCACGTCTCTAAATTATTGACATAGTAAATACAATTTTTTTATTAAATGAGACATGTATTTAGGAATATACATATATAATTTTTTTTTGGAAAAAATACAATCGGTGCGCCACAAAAACAGGCATGTACCGGTCACGCTGTGTCTTTTATTGTCGCGCACTGAAGGTGGTGCACCCAAAAATTTTCAGCGCACTGGAGGCAGTACACCTACAAATTTTAAGCGTATCTCCTTCCTGGCATTGTTCCAAATTCAACGGTGCGGTGGTATAATAGCCCACTACTGACATCAGTACATAGTCAACGATGCAGTCTTTTACCAAGCAGCAATGTTGACCAACTCGAAATGTCGAAATGCGGTGCGTTGAAAAAATTACCTGCCCCAGGGCAGATGTTTCAGTCAACGCACCACATTCCCGCTATTCGATAGGGTCAACGGTGTAGTCAGGTAACCACCCACACTGCACTTTTTTTAATTTAAAAAAATCCCAGTGCACCTTTCGGTACTGCCCCAGAACCAGTGCAGATACCGTTAGCACCGGTGGTGGTGCGGCCTGTAAATTTTCAGGCAACACCGTGAACCGGTGCGAGCCGAACGACTCGAGCGCACTACGTGAGAAAAATAAAATTAAAAAAGGTTAATTTTAAGCTAATTTCAAATTATAATTCGCTAAAAGGGTTAATTGTGGAAAAATAAGAAAAATACATGTAAATTTGGTCGTCGAGGAGGTATATTCGTTGTAGAATTTGCAAGACTAAATTTTCCACCATTTTGCAAAATAAAAAACGGAGATGGTGGAAAATGCACAGCAGCAGTACATGCAATGGGAGCACCGATGTCAAGGCGCCTCAGACAAGGCAAATTTTCACCGGTGCTTGAGATCTCTAGAGCACTAAAAAGTGAAAAATGGTTTTTTGGCCGTAATTTTTTTTTTATTTAACCCTATTCCGGTGTGTGGTTTTTTATAGGTGCACCGGTGTTGTTTCTTAAGACCGCACCGGGTGTTTCAATTTTGGAGTGGGGTTTTAGGACGCATCGGTGCGGAATCTTTGTAAATCACCGGTGCGCTACAGTAATAAGACGCATCAAGCGGGTTTGTACGGAGCGCACGGTGTCCCGGTGTGCCCATGTTTTTTGCGCACTGGTGCTTTCTCTAGTTGAACGCACCTGTGTGGTTTAGGATGATAAGTGCACCAGACGAAAAACATCCACAAAAACCTCCACCCGCCAACCTCATCTAGTAACCTCTATTACAAACGAATTTTTGGGGTTTTTTTTATAAGGGGTTCCTCAAAAACATCCTATAGAGGGTCTTTTCCTTGTAGTGGTCTAACCAAGGCTTCCAATACTAGTAACTCAATCCATAGTTGTCCGTCGGGCTTCTAGAGCGTTTGTCCAACCAAGGCTTCCATGAACTAATAACTCAACCCACAGTTAAAAGAATCATGAGAACCAACCAGAAAAAAAATTAATGGAAATAAACCCACAACACCATGGCTATCCAAGAAATGGCAAGGATAGGAAAACCCACATGGATACACCATGCATGCCAAAACTAGTGATGAAACAATACATGCAACTCGGTACCTGCACTCAAAACCTATTGTAGATGTTGATCCTGATGTCCTCTTGCACTTTCCTACTCTTCCTTTCCCTTCTTGATCCAAATCAACAAGTATGCCACACTCTCTAAGAGTGCTCCAAGAATACTTTAAGTGACCAATATTATGAGAGAGAGAATAGAAGAGAGCTCCAAAACTAAACTGAGCAAAAGCTTGCCAACAGATCCTCATAAGCCTTTTTATCAATGAGGCCTCTTTTTTCTTCATTTTCCATTATTTTCCTTCATTTTCCTCCTCACATGCAACCTGTGACCTTTCACCTTCCTTTTCTCCTAATTTCCATTATTTTGATAAATAAATGTCAATAAATGTCACTTTGCCTTTCTAAAGCCTTTTCCATTGCCTTTGTCAATTTCCTTAGCCATAATAAACTGAAGTGAACACCCGCTAGGATTTTTTGCCCAACATTCAACTTGGAATATGTGTCCCATCAACCGTGGTTATTATTTTTAACTTTATTACATGGAATTTTCATCGGGGTTGTTGAAAAAACCTCCCCCTTGGGGGAACATCGTCCTCAATGTTTAGTCACACCTATAAACTAGAAAATCACTAAAACAAAACATACTACCCATGGAGCTTTCTAACATGGCTCGTTGCATTATTTAAAATGAAATCCTGCTGAAAACATGGTAAACATATCGTTTATTGGAGCTTTATAACACAACTCATTATGGTATTTACAATAACAACCACATTTTCTTCAACTAGAAAATAATCATACTATCTATGGAGATTTATAAATCCAGCTCAATATAGTATTTACAATAATATACACATATACACATTTGATCAACCAACAAATAGAAGGATATGATGCATGTATCGGCAACAAGGGAATCTAGAGGCTCACACCTCCACCATAAAATTAATTCTTCGATCCACCTCCTTTCCAGGAAGTCCAGAATCCACTATCAAATTCAAAGTTGCATCCAATGACCAACGCTACAATCCTGCGCCACTTTTCCTCTGAGTGAATAGTTATCGGCTCATTGTAAGGTACACTCCCAATGTGCATGTGATTCCATCTGGCAATGCTAATGACCAAACCAAATCCATCCCCAACCTTCCCTTCTCTTCTACACAGTACCTTGGGCAATCCGGTAATCCCCTTCCGTTCAGTCACTCATGTTCCAAGTTCCACTGGCACCCCCATCTCGGGAAATCCATCCCTTGGCAAGGCTTCCTTGCATTAGAAGATACAAAAACCAAGGCATATCCCTACCAAAAAACCATCATAATGGTCATAGCATGCTCATGGAAATCAATGGACACTATTGGGTACCAGTGTCCCACAATGGACCAGCTCCTGAAGTGCTTTACCAACATAATGCTACATGTTCCAATTTCTTTCACTATCGATGCTGCTAATTCTTGCAGTCGGTTTCAACCATCCCAAACCGAGAATTTATGTGCTTCATGTACCAAGCACATAACTACCATGAGATTCAAAATAAATTGAAATAAACTCAAATCATACCTCATCGGTAACTCGTTAATAAGGTATACTCGCAATCATGTTTACTTCTTGTCACAACAATTCAAACTACTTGTTTGATCAAATCATCATGTATAAACATATCACATATGGTTAGCTCAAAACACAACCATCGTAAATTAAAATCAGGAATCGCATGAAATCACCATAAACCATAATCATAAATCACATGTAACCATCATAAGTCATAATCACAAATCACATGCATAATAAACTGAAACAATATATCGATACTTATCCTTCATCAGTCCTTACTTCTACCTTTGTTCGTTAGTACACACACTGGATCGGTTGCCACGCCCGAAAAACACCCAGTGCCTTTGCTTTCCTTCAATCATGTACACATACACATAGTGTACATCACAACACGTACACCCACATACGACATACAACACCATACAATACATGCACCCACCGACTTACGACACATACACTTATGTCGGGGGTATAATACAACACAATAAATACGCCTACATTGGCATACAACATATACACCTACACCCGGTGTACAATAAAACACAACATATACATATACATATACAGAGTACAACACAACGAATGCACATGGCATGATACCATGACTACACCATGCACATACATAGTACCGCATGCCCACAACACAACATGTACGACATGCCCACAATACCACATGTATACTAGTACCATATGCACAATATGTACATAGTACCTCCCGTACACAACACTACCTACACAATGTGAGCACAACATCACATATACGCGGCATCATATGCACAACGTGTACACAATGCCAAATGTACACCACACCACCTGTACAATGTGTACACAATACCACATGTACACAACACCACATGCACGACATGTACTCGACACCACATGTACATAGCGCTACATGCATGACATATACATGGCACCATCTGCACATAACACCACTTGTACAACATGTACATATCACCACATGTCAAATCATGCACAAAACACCCAATGTACATAGAACCATATGTACATCACACACACAACCCCATATGTACATCTTGCACACTATACCATATGTACAAAGCACTGCATATTCAACATGTACATAGCACCATATGTACACAACACTGCATATCCAACATGCACACAACACCGCATATCCAACATGCACACAGTACTATACGTACACAACACTGCATATCCAACATGTACATAGCACCATATATACCTAGCACTGCATATGAAATATACACACAACACCATATATATACAACATGCATACAACATCATATATACACATCACTACATATGTTACATGTACACATCACCATAGGTAGAATCACTGAATACACAACATGCACAACATATACACAACAATACTATTACACATCCATATACCACACATTAACCCACAAGTAACCTTGCTTATAGTGTCTTTCCACTATCCATGCTCACCCTAGCATGCAGCAGATCACACTACATTCACTTCTCTAATGTGCCCTTCGACATTACCTGTCCATAACATAAACATAAGCATAGTACAAGCATGTAACATTAAATCATATCCACATGATACTGACCTCACATATTTTTCATGGTTACTCTTTGCACTTGATTCCTCATAAGACCAAGAAGCTCTTCATGCCATTCACCTGCATAAGAAATCATTCCTCCATAAGAATGATCCTTGAAAATCCTATCATACAGTAACATGGATAGATAGATACATACATGTATAATCATTAGCATAAAACAATCATGATCCTTTCAAACAATGACATACATACTTACATACATGTATACATATATAAACATCAACATACAACAATCATGATCTCGTGATATATCAACATACATACATGCATATATATAGGCATTATCATAGTCATGATCATAAAATCATTACCAAATATCATAAGGTATAGGTTAAAAGAACTTCCTTTATCCGTGCACACCATGCACAACATTGAGAACCACCATTCCCAACATATCCAAGGCATCTAATGACTCAAATCCATTTAATTTAAAATTCTAGTTACCTTTCTCATGTTTGTACTACCATCGTCCTTTTACCATAATGGACCCAGCCAATCTAACTGTCATATTATTACCTTCTGTTGCACTTACTCATGCACTGAGATTCATTTCGTCCTTACATTACCTATTGGGCTTCATTCATCTTTTCCAGAGCCCCATCAACTTTCTCTTTCCCAACCAATTCCCGAAACTCAAAGAATAAAAGAAAAGAATAAGGAACAAACAAGAAGAATACCATGAAACCAAAAGAAATACGACACTGCAACAAAGTGGCATGATCATGCACTATGTTAGCACTGCAATTTTTCCAAATATTTTCAAAGTCTGGTCATTATTCTCCAAGGAATCAATCTTCCTTTTCAGTTTGATTATAAGATGAAAGTGTCATGAGAAAATTTTATTTTCTACTTTCATTCATTTCATTTTCCCTCTTTCACCTTTCATTTTCCCAAAAAACCCAGAGTCCATCCCCTCATTTCCCTTTTCAAAACCCATTTTTAACTCATAAAATACAATTTTTATAGTTAAAAATCAACTCTGCACACCCATCAACATCCATATCATATTTCCTTTTTAACTTACCATAGATTTCTTTTATCGCAATTTTTACCCCCACCAAAACAAAACCTTGGTTATATCATATATTATATGATATAACTTACCGCACTTAATAAACATTGTGGACCCCTTACCTTTCATCGCAATCGTCTCTTCGTAGTTTTAACTTTCAATCACGTTACAATTTTCGTTTCCTACAAAAGCCCTGAAATGCGAGTTCTGGTACCTTTTGGGACCCATACTTCCCTTTAATACGCCTCAAATATGTTATAAAGCCTTATTTTTTTGCTTCGGGCATCTTTTTATCATATTACCATGACTTAACGAATTTTTCACTTTCTGCTTTGAAAAGTTGTTCAAAGGGCCCTGCCTACCTTTTCGCATCACATTTTCACAAATTTCACTTACCGCATTCACTTCCGCTCCCTCAAAAATTCTGATTTGTGATTTCCTGGTGATCCCACTGTCTATCATGGAATGTCCCTTTGTTCACATCGCACATCGCACTTCGCCATTTTCAACGTTTAGCTCTCGTGTTTCATAATAAAATTTTCGATGTGCGATATGCGAGCGACCCCACTGTTTGTTATTCCACATCACCTCCGCTCTCATCACACATCGTACTTCGTGAGTTTTAACATTTAACTCTTGTGTCTCATAAAAAAACTTGTGATGCACGATCTGTGATTGGTCCCACTTCTTTGCCACGTCATCACCCCATCGTAAATTGCATTTTTTTCCGTTTGTATCTTAATTTTAAACACTCCGACCCTGATTTGCGATTGCGATATATGTCTAAAAGGTTTTCTCCTCCTTCTTATCATTCATTCCGCTCCACCTATCCCCTATCAATTAAACATTTTTCAAAGGGTTTCTTTGTAATATCTCATAAAATGAACCTCCACCATTCTATCCAAAAAGTTTCAAGTTTTCCGCCATTACAGAGGGTTTTCCACCAAAGAAGGAAAGGAATAGTGGAACAGTGGCAGATTTTCTCTAAAAAAGTTTTTTACCACTACTCTGAGCACCAGCACGTTTCTACAAGGCACCAGGCAGCATTCAAGGAACAGCCACATGCCATTCTCACTATTGTTTACCATTTTTGTGGAGTTGGTTGCACCAGAACAGAAGAGGAGTCTTCCCATAGACTGTCACATCATACAAACCACTTCGAATTCTTAGCCTTAATGTTGTTTATTTTCATTATGTCATAGCACTTTGTATTAAAGTTTTAAGATAAGCCTCACCTCTTGCACGAGGTTGTAATGAATTTTGAAACATATTTTCCTTTTTCTGTGGAAGATGACAGTATCATATTTTGTATATATATTTCAAACTGATATGAAGTCAGGGTTGGTTGGTGGTTATTGAATTTTGACTTACATGAACTGTAATATTTTTTGGGAATGAAATGTAATAATACTACTAAGGAATTATTACCAATTTGTTGTGTGCATTTTCTACTTTATTTGTGTTTCCATATCTCCTTTCTTCCAGTTCCAGTTTGCAAATCATCATATTGTTATGTGTTTTTATTAGTATCTTAAGCTTTTTATGTGTTTTATCAGTTTTTTTTAGTCTCACACAGTGAGCATTCCTGATAAAATCTATATTATAACAGTGGAAGAGCATCACTCATGATATTTAATCTTCATGATATTTCAGTGAGAATCTTGTCGAACTAGAAATAGCTTTCTCTCAATGGAATATTTTCAAACTACTACTTTTGTCAATTTCTACTAAATAAGTAGATTTATGTTTTACAGAACTATTGATTCTCCTCTCATATTTCAATTTCCTTTCATCATAGACTACAAACTTGCACCTTGCTACCACATCAAGTTATAATACCCTCTTTAGTAGAACTGTGGATTTGACCTAAATCTCTCTTCAGTAAATCAGAGTTTATACCATCTTCCAATCCTATAAAACAAAACATTAAATTTTCCTTAGAGTTTAATATGTGTCTGTTCAGGCGCTTGTTGTAGTCCAAGTGTTGATTCTAGCGCCAACACACCAGATGCAATCAAACCCACAAATCAAGCACAAACAAATCAAAAATATTGAAAGCAAAATACTAGAAATAAGCACCATGAATTAATCCCCATGGTTCCCAATACTTCCAAAGGAAAGCTCAACTAGAGCCCTCTTCAATATTTCATGGAAATATCTCTCCATCCAATCCCCTCCATCATACTACCATAACCACATAAATGTCAGCGCATAAATAATTATAACAATATGTCAATTATCTTACCATGTTGTTCCAAACGCGCTTCCTTGTACTTGAACACACATGTCAGCCACATGTTCCAAAGATCCAAACAACATATCTATCAATTTGAAACCAACCTTTACCAAGTCTAATAATTAACTCACATTCTTCATTCATAAAACATAATGTGACAACTATCACCTACCTACACTTAAGTACATATCAATTGTCTCAACACATACATATTAGTACAATCATCTTAAAAAATATCATTTTTTCATGCAACCTTACAAACACATATACTCATATCATGAAATTAATCAAGCATTCAAACAACTTGCAAACATACCATGCTAAATAGATCAACTAGATGACATAATCAAACAATCAAAATAGTCAAGAACCACGTATACGACATAAGAAAACTCATACCTTGATGTACCTTAGGGGAGGTTATCTTGTCAGCACAATCAATTTAGATTAGCACAATATAACTTCACAACACACCAACTAAAACCTAAATAAGGTCATGATATACATAATAGTGACTAGCTAACATGTTCACACCATAGACTCATAAACAAATATCATTCATGCATAACAATCACATATGCAGAGTCAACCTAGATTAGTATGACATAATATCACAAATAATTCAACTCATAACTGAGTATCGTAGCCCTAAATATCTGCATAGGTCAATCCAATTTAGCATGATACATATAAAATCAAGATATTAATGCTATAACCCTAATCATCAAGTTACTAACATATAACAACAACAAGTTCATATATAATGTTCATTAACAACATGTAACCTACTCATCAAGATAACTATAATACAACAACAAGAAGTTAACCTATAACATACTCATCAACAACATATCGCATAATAATAAAGTTATCTAACATAAAACAAAAATAGAAATACATACAGCCACAGTTTACTATCATTTATGACTATCCGACGCATGTGCATATAACTACACTATTCAACTAGAATCTATCATGTACGTAACCATAACATCAATAGAATGACAAACATATAAGTAACCCTAATTCTTAAATCAAGCATGAATCACATACTTGCACGCCAAGCATGAAAACTTGTATGACGATCTGCTCTTTATCCCAAAGTCCATTTTTGGAACTTCACTTTAATGATATGCATCTCCTACTCTATCTTAGCCAACACATTAGCATCATAATATATCAATATACCAATATCATCATGATGATCTAATTTTATACAATTACATTATGCACAGCAACCTTCACCAAATCGATGCAACTTGACCATATGCACCCACTTAACATGTATAATCAATCATGAATGACCAATGCATGTCCCACATGTTAGGACTACATTTTTTAAAAATTTATGAAGCTTGATTGTCATTGTAAAGTCGTGTCTTTGATCCTCTCCTATCCCTTAACTCATGGTGAAGAGCCCTGAAGGATTAAATTGTATGAGTCTTTTTCACTTTTTAATAAAATTCAAAATGAGTTTTGAGTCTAATACTCTATTTCTATTACAAGGTTGATAGGGTAAAGTCTCTTTTAAATAGGTATTTTAACTACTTTCAGTGGTTAAAGTCATTAGTTTCCATATGAAAAAGGAGTTGTATTCTTTCACCATCATTTCCTACTCAAGGTCAAATACAGAGTGTTAGAAGCATAAGTTTTGTTAAGAATAACACAAGAATTGGTTGTTCTTTCCATGAGAGGCAACTATATTTTTCAAAAGCCATGGTTTTACAGAAAAGAAGTCTTTTTCAGAAAGGTAGTAATTTCCTAGAAATTAGTATAAGGGGGCAGAGAAAATATTATTTAACTGTAGTCAGCATTGCTATTTGAGGATTGAGAAGATCTTGAAGTAAGATTTGTTGTGTACCCAAACAATATTTGTTTTTCATTAAGAGATGAATTAAAAGGCTAATCATTTTTATGCTAAATATTTGCAAATGTATTACTACTCACTAAAGGGTATAGGTTTCAAAAGTGCAGTACGAGTAGAAATTATGAAAATAGGTGATGGAGTTGGTGAAATGATTTGGTAGTGTTTTAAATCATTCATGTGTTCGTGTCATCCTTATTCATCGAGTCTTAGGGCATGCATAACCTGCTTCCATCTGCTCCTACGACAGCTACAATTAACAGGTCTTATTCTCCATTTTAAATCATTTGTTAACAGGTGCGAGCAAGTAGGGTTTATTGGAGGCTAGTCCTCTTTTTATAGTTGTGTTGGAGGTTAGGTTAACAACAAACATTATGGGAAAAGGAGGTAATTTAAACCATTCTAAGCTAGCTAACACTTGCTTTGTGGATATTGGTGCTAAGGCCGAGTTCAAGGCAGCAAGTTGGTACCAGTTCTTAAGGAAATTCTCCAGTGAGAATGTGGTCGTCGCTCAAGCGTTTGCTGAGACCTTTGATGGAGATAAGGTTAATATTGGGTCTCAGACCTTCAACATTACAGAAACCATAATTGCAAGGTAAAATCAAACTTCAGCAATAGGTGAGTCTTGGCATAAGAATAATGAAACTCTTATTAAAGCTTATGCAAATGTTTATTTGAAGCCAGAGCATGAACACATTAGATGGACTCCTCATATACACATTTCCTACTTTAAACCTAATTAGCTACATGTTATTTCTATTGTGAAATGGTACATAACTTTTGAAGGAAGGTTTTCAACTATTCAAAAATACCAAATGAGGTTTTAGTCCATATTTCAAGTGCCAAACCAAAGAACCTGCCCTTTTTTTCTCCATTAATCCTTGTTGTCAATGTCTCGAAGGATACAAAATACTCCATGTTACTCACTACATAATCTATACCATAGAGTCCTGATTAAGATGTTGATATCTTATCACTTGAGAAGTAAAAGGACTGCGTGGGAGAAATTTATAACAGAGGGATTTAACACTACTTATTCTAGAAGGAGAGTAGGGAGGCCCAGAAAATTGGGAGATACATAAGCTATGAGATCAAACTCTATTCATTCATAAACTCCCTCACAAGCTTACCCATCCTCCATTTCATCTAGAAGGCAGACTAGGAGTTTAACCAAGAAGGCTGGAAACACTACATCTGCACCAACAACACAACCAAAAAACGAAGTTCACACCAGCAACTCACCAACAAGCAGTTCACCCAGGGAACCACAGACCTTAAGGTCATTCATGGAGGAGTATAGAAAGAATTTTAAGCAAATATATACCTTGTTTCATAAAAACACTTTGTCTAAAAGCAAAGAGGAAGCAGCTTTCTCTTCAAGAGGTAAACACAGGAGAAGGCTCATCATGATAGAGGAACTTTCAGAGGAATTTAACCCTGAAGTCCTAACATCTAGCCCTATTCTACATTCATAGGAAGCCAGCCATGAATCCATGAGATCAAACCCTGTTTTAGAAACTACTTAGAAGACTCAACAAAATAGTGATATTTCATTCAGAGAGCCTACTCTTTCGCGGGTCTTTTCATCACTTAAGAAAGGAAAAAACAAAGTGTCAAAGACTATCACAAAGGAAGAGCCTACCTTATCTAAACTCTTCTCATATATTTTATCTTAATCCAAGAAGAGGAAGAATAATATAATACACTCATACTCGTCTTATGAAGATAGCAGTGATACAGAATACACTGATTCAGACTTTGAGGTGGGAGAATATAGTAGATTCATACATGGTGGAAAAATGCCTATGTATATTCCAAATCCCTACATCCAGAGACCTCACACCAAGCCTAGAAAAAAACTCAGATTAACAATCAAGCTTATTACTAACCCTTCTCTCATGGATGAGATCTTAAATGTTGATGACAACTCAGAAAATAAAACCAAGAAGAAAAAGACTCAGCTAAAAAAATCAAATGCGGAAAAGGAGGTCAAACAAAAGGGTGACAAAAGATGACGCTATCAAAATCTTTGCCTCCATATTAGACCTCTGAAGAATGAATATGCAAAGCCTTGAAAATATGAAGTAGTCTTCCATTTTTGGTAAATTTTCAATATTTTCGGATATAGCTACCCTTTTCTAAAGGAGGTAGCTAATATTTCAGATTTAGTATATGGGGAAGAAAAGCTACTTTTTGGTTGTATTTTTACAAGGATGATGCTAAATTTGATAAAATGAATGTGATCTCTATGATGAATATTTTTTTACAGGTATCAAATAGCTTCCAGTTGTTCAGCCACTCCTATATTTTAGCAGATATGCATACAGGTGTTCACGGGTACTCCTTTCAGTTGTTGGATTCCACCTTTTTTGGAGACATTTTTGATGAGCTGTGAGGGACTCAGCCACATTTACTCAGCTAGCTTCAGCTCCATGATGCCACACTTTATCTTATTTCTATTTTCAATTTCGTCTTTAATGTTTTAGATGAACTCTACCATATGTTGAGAGTTGTAATAAATTCCTAAAACATATTCCACTTTTATTGGAGGATTCTGTACAGAGCTCCTATTTGGTATAAATATGGTGTAATGCAAAGACAGAAGGGTTCGATGATTGTATTTTACAGAGCATATTGTGTTACACATTTTAAATATATAATATATTAGAAGCACTATTGAGGAATTATGAAAGTTTGTTGTGTGTATTGTTTACTTATCTCATGTGTTTTCATATCTAAATTCTTCACTTCCAGATTGTGATGTTAACTCCATTCCATGTTTTTGTTAGTCTCATATTAAATCTATGCATGATTATCTAATTTTATCATCCTTTCTTGGCAAGCTTTCTTGATAATACATGTGTGGTAAATTATTTATGAGCATTCCTTGTAACAGATATATTTAGGTGTACAATGAAATTCTTGTAAGACTTCTAGAAGATTTCTTTCATTGATGTACTATCAATATGTATCTTGTGTTATTTTTCTATCCAAACAATGGACTTCTACCTTATATACCCACTTCCCTTTTGCATATTCTCCTAGCCAACATATTACCAATTAAACCTTGCTACCGCATCTAGCCTTAGTACCCTCATATGTGTGAAAGAGAGTTATCTATTTAAAACCTTTTCAGCAGATGTAAGATCTAATCACTATCCACCATCCAATATAAATCATAAAATAGCCCTTGAGCTTAAGATGTGTCTAGTCAAGCACTTGTCACAATCCAAGTGTTGATTCCAGTGCTAACATCTTTTGGTGCGTCTTCCTGGAGACGAAGATTCTGAATTTTTGTATTCTCTCGAAATTGTTGCACGAATGTTTAGTACTGGTTTTTAAAGGTGAATAAAAAATATTCATTGTTTCTAATTGTAATTAGTTCACCTGACAAATCCACAAAGAGGACGAGGTGTTTCAAGACCGCCTACCAGAAGAAGAAGTCAGAGATCACCTCATGTGATTCCAGTTTTTGACCCAGAGAAGATAATAAAGGATGCTAGATGGAAACAGAAATCAACTGAAGTTGCATCGTATTCATTGAAAAAATTGTGTGCAAAATACATTCCAAAATAAAAAGGTATCATCATCTACTTCACAACCTAAAGAAATTCCAGTTTCAAAGAAATCTCCTGAAATATTTCAAGTTGAAACTGCTTCCATTAAAGGCAGAGTAGATGATGTTAGCTTAGGTTCAGCTTAAAATATCTCTCATTCATCACTCAGTAAATCAAAAACAAATATAATTCCAGTGAAAGAAGAATTTTTAGGTATCAGTGAAGAAAACCAGAAATCAAAAACCTTTGTACTGATAGAATGGGAATTAAAACAAGTGTTGGAAATTGTGCCCTTTCTAGATAGATCTATTTTAACTGAGGAAGACATAAAAACAATTTTGAGTTTTCTCCAAACTCATCCTGAATATCAGTCTTCTTTTAGTCCACAAAAGGAGCATTTTCCTCTATCTTAAACCCCAGTTGTTGGCTCATCTTCTTCTCATCAAAAAGGAGATAACCCTCCTGAAAATTTGACTTTTAGTCTTTCTGACCTTTTAGCCCAGAAAAACAGACTTGAAGTTGCCCCAATCCTTCAAGAATCAACATCTGAAACTAATTCTCTTGGAGAAGTTGAAATAAAACCTTCTATTGTCCATCTCTTTGAAAATCCATTATTTTCAACTCCACGAACTGAAATTTCCAGCATTCAAACCTCTTAATCAGCAAGTTTACCATTTTTACCTCAGCAAGTCATGGCTCATCCTGTTCCTACAAGGATGCAGCAGATTATTGCTACAAGATAAGCACCAATCGTCCTCCCTGAACCTTTTCATCCTCTTCCTCAAGGGGATTATCTAAAATATTTTCCCAAATACACAGGAGAGGGAGGAGTATCTGTTGAATAACACCTAGTTGCCTTATATATTTATGCTAATAGCCAAAACATTGAACATGAAGATGTTTCATCTAGAATTTTTTTGCAAAGCTTAGATGGTGAAGCTAGGAAGTGGTTCAGAAATTTTCTACCCAATTCAATAATAGGAATATATGACTTGGAACAAGTGTTTATAAAACAATGGGGTGACAAAAAATATTACTTGTATTATCTCACAGAATTTGGGGCTTTAAAGAAGAAGACTAATGAATCATTAACAGATTTCACAAAGAGGTTTATTAAATTTTATCAAAATATTCCTGTAGAGGTTAAACCCCATGAAACCACAATCATGATTACCTTTGCCAATGCCTTAGACTCCAATTTTGCACTATGGTTGAGAGCTGAGAAGCCACAAACATTGGTGGGTATGCAGAAGGCTACTATTGGAGTGCAGTCCAATCTTATGGCCTCAAACAAGTTGAAAATTAAATAAGGGAAGGGGGCAAAAGACAAAAAGAAAATGAAAGAGGAGAAACCATCTTCCTCCTCTAAAAATTTCACAGCTGAAGAAAAGATAGATCAAATGTCTAACTTGATTAAATGTCTTTCTTCTAAAATGAAAAAACTGGAGTTAGAAAACAGGTCTGCTGCTAGGCCCATCCAAAATGGAGGAAAAATAAATCAGGCTCATTTTAGGAGACCTTTTCAGCCCTAAAAAATTTTACAACGCCCAAGGAGAAATCCCAATGATCAAAATGTTTAGCCTCCATTGAACAATTTTGCTAAATAAAATCAGCAAGAAGAAGAAGTGGAGGATGAAGAAATAAATCTTGTCAGAGAAACATCACAGTCAACTTGTTTGACTTTACAGTAATATGAAGATCATTCTAGGATAAATATATTTTCAGATTATCCATGAAGCTCATATTCATGCTCAAAATGAGAAAAGGAAACCTGAAAATCGAACAAGAAATTATCCTTTGAGGTCAAAAGGGGTTGTCCTACAGCCTCAACAAAAAGATGTTGAAAAATTTTTTGCCAAGCAAAAAGCGAAGGTTAATGATGTTTCTTCATCACCTAACCTTGCTCCAATCATCAAAGTAGCTGCTGAAAATAAAGATTTGACTCCACTCAATTCCAGTTTTAAATCTGAATTGATTAAGATCAAGATTCTAGTCCCACTCCTAGAGTTATTGAAAAATCCAGCTTACAGAGAATCATTCAAAAGTATGCTCCTGCCATCCCTTTCTCCTGAATCTATCAATATTGAAGATGAACATCCTACTATCTTCTTAGGTAGCCATGTCCAAGATCAAAATGATGATAATTCTCCACATTTTTATCTTTCTCTCAACATTCATAACAAATTTTTGCATGACTACCTATTAGATTTTGGGGCTTCTCACAATCTGATGCCTAAGAAAGTGATGGATGAATTAGGACTGAAAATTACTAAACAATATCATGACCTTTATACTTTTGACTCCAAAAGGGTCAAGTGTTTAGGGATAATCAAAGACTTGATAATTTCTCTTACCCAGCTTCCTATGAAGAGTTTGGTAATGGACATAGTAGTTGCTGATATACCATCAAGATTTGGAATGCTCCTATCTAGATCTTGGTCCAAGAAGCTGGGAGGCACTCTTCAAATGGATATGACATACGCCACTATCCCAGTTTTTGGAGGATAATTAAGGAGGTTATATATAGAAAAACAGATGGCTTATATCATAAGTGACCAGTAAAATCCATCAAATCATCCTATATATGCAAAAGAGACAGAGTTAGGATCATCTATTTTTCATCTTGCTGCTGATGATAGTCATTTTCAGCCTGAAATTAATAAAAAATGGTAGCTACTCACCACAAAACAGAAAAATTCAGAAGTTGGAAAAATATGGAAATTGTATTTTTATGGAGCCTCATCAAGAGAAGCATCATGGGTTGGTATAGTTCTTATTTCTCCCACTCAGCAGGTAGTGAATTTATCATACACATTGCAATTTGTCACTGATAATAATATTGTTGAATATGAAGCACTAATCCTGGGAATGAAGGCAGCGAAATATTTGGGAGCAGAGCAGTTGGTTGTTTTTGGTGATTCAGATTTGGTGGGACATCAGGTGAGAGATAACTATCAAGTAAAAAATTCAAAGCTGAAGAATTACATAAATGAAGACTAGGATTTGATTGAACATTATTCTTCAACATTCAATTTGAATTTTGTTTCCAGAGAAGAAAATGAAATGGCAGATTCATTGGCCATTGCTGCTAGTAATTTTAAGGTCCCTCTTGATGTCAAAGCTACCTATGATATTCAAATTAAAAAAATACCTTCCATTCCTAACAATATCAAACGCTGGAAAGTGTTTGAAGATGATAAATAAATTCAAAAAAAATTGGAATGCATGGAGGAGTTTTCAGAAAGACTTTGGCTGGAAAAGACATTATTGAGTTGAAAAAAAACTTCATTCCTAAAGGTTTGGTCCCTTTAGAAAGGTTGTTTGACAATAACGATGTCTCTTTGAAGCCTGACAATGACACTAATGGATAAATTACAATTGATTGCAACATTGGTACTGATAATCAGCCTCGATATATCAAAGTCTCTAAATCTCTTCCTGAAGAAACTAGAACTAAATATGTCAAGTTGCTGAAGCAGTATGCAAATATTTTTTCTTAGTCTTATAGTGATTTGAAAACATATGAAAGAAGCATAATGGAGCATAAAATCCCTCTCAAATCATAATCTAAACCTGTGGCACAGAAGATAAGTCAGTGGGCACATCAATCCTATGTTGCTCCCTATTATTGAGAAAGAAATCAGAAAAATGTGGGAAGATAACATAATTATACCTTTAGGATTTTCAAATTGGGTAGCTACTATAGTCCCGGTTCGAAAGAAGAATGGTGAAATCAGAATTTGTGTTCATTTTCGCAATTTGAACCGGTGTTCACTAAAGGATAATTATCCTTTACCAAAAATGGATCATATTTTTCAGAAAGTTGTAGGTTCAAAGAGAATTTCAATGATAGATGGCTTTTCAAGATATAATCAGATTTCAGTTGACAAGCAGGACAGGGAGAAAACAACTTTTACTACACCTTGAGGAACTTTCATGTACAATAATATGCCTTTCGGTTTGATGAATGCAGGCGCAACATTTCAGCAGGAAATAGATATTTCCTTTGCAGGAGAAAAGGAAGGACTTTTTTTCATTTATTTAGATGATATAACAGTCTTTTAAAAATCTGATCATGATCATCTAAAACATTTGCAGCAAGTGTTCAATAAGTGCAGAAAATTTGGTTTATCTCTAAACCCAAATAAATCATGCTTTGTTGTCCAAGAAGGAAATTTTTTTGGGCATGTAGTGATTAGGAGATCATGTGTTTTGCTCAAAATTAAAATTGCTCAAAATTGTACCAAACCTGAGCGACCAGAAAGGTCTTGTCATTGCAATTACAGTGCTGCGAACAGTTCAAAAAACCGATGTTGTATGAGGAATATATCGCGTTTTGTTCGTTTTCCTAAACAGCTAAAATTTTTGTGACAGGGTGACTGGAATGCCCAATCAGCATGTAGGTACAGTAAGCAGGTATCATATACTGGGAATATTCCCTTATCATAACCAATCGGATCGTGCCACGTGGTTGATTCTGGGCCATTGATTTGGTTGTACAAAGTTTGTTTTTGGATCGTTGGATGGAGATGTACGAGTTTTAATAGGCATCGTTGGATGGGCAACACGTGGCAAGCTCAGAGGCTGCTATGTGTCCCCAGGAGGCTTATATAAAATTTTGGTGGAGTCGGGGGGGTCGACCCAATAACCTCCAGCGTGTGCGCAAAGTCCTCTACCGTCTCTCCTATCACTCGGTTCTTAACATATATGTATGTCACTTTAACTTAAGGTGTAAAGGTTTTGTGTTTGGGAGGGGGGACCACCGGCGGTCCCAACTCGCCGACGGCCCCAAGGTTAATGGTCACATGCTACAATACAACACTGTGACATGTTTTTAACCCCGACAGTTCGAATACCGCAGCATTAAAACTTCAAGCTTCAATCCTGTTCACATTGTTATTTACTCTGGAGGTTAGTATTAACTCTGACAGTTCAAATCAAACCCGTGGCATTAAACTCCAAGCTATCACATGTGGGCTATCCTTGTGGTTCAGATACAGTTAAGTTGGCGGTTGCGGGAACTCTGATCCGAACTCTAGTTAACTGTATGGTCCAGGGTGGTTAGACCGTGAGCTCCACTCCAATAGTTATGACCGCGGGGTTTTGGGGGTTAGAATGTGGCTGCCCCCCCCCCCCCCAACATTCAATGTTATGGTTAAAGGACAATTAGATTTGGAGCGCGCCCTTAAATTTAGGGGTTTTGGCTATTTTTGGACTGTGGATAAGTGTAGTATCCACTTTTAGTCGAGTTTTTCTAGCTGATATTGGGAAAAACACTTTGGGAGGTCAATTTTTGACCAATTTGGGTGAAACAATAGTCTACCTAGACTAATTTGAGCATTATGGAGCCACTGGTGTAGAGAAAAAAACCATTAGAGGCTTGTAAACACATTTATTTTCAATTTTGAGAATAATTACAAAGAGAGACATGCCATTGGGAGCTAGACCATCAGATCTAGCCTAGGAGGGGTGAATTGCTTCATCATGTCTGCTGTGTAAAAATTATGTGTGATGTTATTTCTATATTATACACTGGTGTAAATTGTTATTTACGCTTATTTTCATGCTTAAAACTCACAAATTCATCTATGTTTCATGGTTAAAAAATGCATTCCTTGAGCAAACAAATGGAGACAAATTGTACATATTTTTATTACTGAAAGGACACTTAGCACAAAAAAATAATACACTATTTTAAGATCAGGTTGGTATCAAAGCTAGAGTTTAATCTCTAGTGTCTTAGTGTGCAAATATTTTTTTAACAGTTTGCAAGGGTTTTCATGCTTACTAGGCTCAAGCCTAAGAGAGGAGAAGGCAAATTGGTGGAAGCAAGAGGTTCTCAAAGTGAGCCACATCAAAGGAGGGAAAGATTGCCACATTTTCCACCACCTATTTCACCTCCAAAATAAGCAGAAGAAGTTATAATCATGCCTCCAGGAGAAGAAGAAATTCATGAAGAGGTGGATCACAAAGAAGAAGAAAGAGTGTTCAGGAAAGCATTCCTTGACATGACTGAAATGGTGGGAGTCCTTTATCAAGAAAGGAATGAAAGACTAGAAGGAGAAGGATCCAAAATTCATAAGGAAGGTCAGGGATCATCAAGAGGCCACAATGATGAAGATAAATCAAATAAGGGCAATGGAGGAAATGGAGGCAGTGGAAAGTCACCATCCTCACCTCATCATCATCATCATCCTCTACTTCATCTTCAGTACACCAATCACATAAGTCAAAGAACACTAGTAAAAGTCCTTTTCTAAAAATTGATGTTAAGTTTGAATTTCCAATGTTTAATGGTCAATTCAATGCAGAAAAGATTAATAATTGGATTAGGAAATTGGAGGTTTATTTGAGAATTTAGAACCTTCATGATGATGATACCAAAATCCAACTAGCTTCATTGAGGATGGAAGGTGCAGCTCTTGTTTGGTGGGAAGCCAAGACAAAGGATGAGATCAAAAAACATGGTAAGACTATTATATCATGGGATGATTTCATTACTGCAATAAAACAACAGTTTTATCCATTAGCTCACATGCAGAAAGCCATAATGAACTGGCAAAAGTTTAAACAATTGAAAGGACAAAATGTACAAGAATACACCCAATAATTTAGGAGAAAAGCTCTCTTATTAGGGGTATATTTTCAAAGCCAAGATACTTTGCTCAAGTACATAGGAGGCTTACATAGCTACCTAAGACATACTATTATCATGTTTAACCATACAAGATTAGATGAAGTTTGTGTTTAGGCCACACATTTAGAAGCAAGAGGGAAAAACATTACTAATGAGAGTAGGAAGAAACCTTTTAAGAGGAAAAACAAAGAGAAGGCCTCAAAAGGTAAGGGAAAAAATAATGCATCTATCAAGAAAGAGGGTGAGAAAGTAGTTTGTAAAAAATTTTCAAGAGAAGGCCATGAAGAGAAAATTTGTTGGAAATTACATCCTGAAAAGAGACCCAAGTATAACAATAACAAAGGGAAGCAGAAAACTACAGCTACAACTCAACATGACTTAGGAGAGGATTCAGGTGATGAAACTAAAATTACAACCATGGGATTGAAGAACATGAAGGGGAAAGAAATTGAAACAAAACCCAGTACTAGTACATCAAACTGTCACATACAAGCTCCAAATGAAGAAGAGAGAATTGAAATGTTTCATGTGAGGGTCATATCAAACATACCAAGATTGACACATTGTTTGACAGTGGGTCACAAGAAAAATTAATCTCTAAATACTTGGTCAAGAAACTTAATCTTAAGCCCATTCCACATCCAAAATCATATCCACTTGGGTGGGTTTTTAAGGATACAAATTTACAGGTTTCAAAGAAGTGCATATTGCGCTTTGCAATAACTGCACATTTTGTTGACACGGTTGAATTAGATGTGGTTCTACTTGATATTACAGGTGTTGTGTGGGCAGTCCTTACTTGTATTATAGGAAAGATATCTTTGATCGCCATGAGAAAAAATACCATTTATTCAAAGATGGCAAGGAGTACATTGTTAGAGCACATTGCAAGAAGACAAATATTGCAATGGTAAATGTTGGACAGGTAAAGAGGCTAGTGAATTCAATTAAGAATTTTGTTCTTCTAATGATTAAGCCTAAAGCTGATGTTAATCATGAGTCATTTGAGGATTGTGATCATAAGTTGAAATCAGATTTAGATGATGTAGTTGATGCACATCATGAGATGTTTCAAGAGACAACAGGATTGCCTCCAAAAACGGAGATTCAACATGAGATTTAGTTGCAACAAGATTTCCCTCTTCCAAACATCGGCATGTATCGCATGTTGATAATGGAAAATGTTGAAATAAAGAGGAAAATCAAGGACTTGTTGGACAAGGGACTCATAATGCCAAGCACTTCGCCATGCAATTCACCCATAGTCTTGATTCTGAAGAAAGATGGGACTTGGCGCATTCGTGTAGACTTCAGAGCTTTGAACAACATAATGGTAAAGAATCGATACCCACTCCCAAGGATAGATGATTTGTTAGATCAGCTGAAAGAAGAAAATTTTTTCACTAAGTTAGATTTACGAAGTGGATATCATCAAGTAAGAATTGCAGAAAGTGACATATGGAAGACAGCATTCAAAACCAAACAAGGACTCTTTGAGTGGTTGGTTATGTCGTTTATTTTGTGTAATGCACCGGAATATTTCATGCATGTTATGGATTATGTTTTGCATCCATTTCTTGATGAATTTGTGATTGTGTATTTAGATGATATACTCGTTTTCAGCAAAACAAGAGAATAACATTTCTTGCATGTGAAAAAAGTGCTTGATGTTTTGAGGAAAGATAAATTATTTCTTAAGATGTGTAAGTGTGAATTTAGAAAGACCTCTCTGGTTTATTTGGGACACATTGTCGGAGGAGGAGAGTTGAGAATTGATCCTTCTAAAGTGGAAGCCATTGTGAATTGGTCCACTCCCAAAACAGTAACCGAGGTAAGAAGTTTCGTAGGTGCAGCTCAATATTGGAGAAATTTTATTGCTAAATTTTCTACCATAACAACTCCTATGCATGTAGTGAAAAGTGTGAAGAAAGGCTTCCAACGGAGAGGCAAACAGCAGCAAGCTTTTGAATCTTTAAAAGAAAAGACTAGTTCAGCTCCGGTCCTTGCATTACCAAATTTGAGACAGCCATTAGAGATAAAAACCGATGCTAGTGATTATGCCATGGGCGCAGTACTTTTGAAGAATGGTAAGCCTATCGCTTTTCATTTTGAAACATTAAATGGTGTTGTAACTAATTATCCTACATATGAAAAAGAGTTGTATGCATTGGTACAAAGCGCCAAGAAGTGGAAACACTACTTGATGGGTAAAGAGACGATTATACATATTGATCACCAACCATTACAGTACTTGCAGTCGCAAACAAAATTGCAGCAATCATGACATTTCAAGTGGATGGGATTTCTTCAACAGTTTCACATGGTTATAAGGTATAAGAAAGGTATTTTCAATAAAGTTGTTGATATGCTTTCAAGGCCAATTATAAGTGCTTCTACTTTACATAAAAATTATTCTATTGTACATGAGAGTTACATAGAACAGTATGCATCTTATGCTGATTTTCAAGATGTGTATGCTAGTATGAGTGAAGGGAATCAAGTTGAGGAAAATGATTATCACGTGCATAACAATTTGTTGTTTCATTTGGGCCAGTTGTGTATCCCACAAGGATAAATGCTTAGTTTCATGAGATAGGCTCATTCGTCTCTTATTGTTGGACACTTTGGGGTAAGAAAAACAGTGGAGCATCTATATAGGTATTGTTATTGGCCTCGCATGATAGAAAGTGTGCCACGTTTTATAAGAGGTTGTTCTATGTGTGAAACAATAAAGCCTAGAAATAGGAGGCTTGGGTTGTACACGCCACTACCGGTACCATCAAGGCCATGGAGAGTGTCTCCGTGGACTTTGTTGGAGGTCTACCTATGTCAATAAAACAGCATGATTATCTTTATGTATTTGTGGATAGATTCAGTAAAATACGTATACTTATGCCATGTAAGAAAACCGTTAACGCTGAACAAGCTGCTGAACTTTATTTTCAACATGTATGGGTTCATTATGGTTTTCCAACTTCTATTGTTAATGACATGGATTCTAGGTTCATTAGGATTTTTTGGTCCAATCTTTGGAAGATGATTGACACAAAGTTAAAAAAGAGTATTTCTTTTGATCCGCAAACTGATGGCCAAACCGAGGTGGTGAAAAGAACCTTTGTGTATCTATTGAGAGGATATTGCAGCAAACATCCCAAGTTGTGGGATGAACAATTGCATTACATTCAGCACGCTTACAACCAGGAAAAGCACTCTTCTACAAATACTTTACCTTTTGAAGCCTACTTTGTGTATTTGTCGAAATAGCCATTAGACTTCATATTTGAGAAGGATGTTGCAACTGATGGGCATAGTGATATTGACAAGTCTCGAAAGTTCATTGAGAAAATTTAGATTCATCAACAAGTTCAAGCACAGCTTGAGAAGAGTCAAAGAAAATACAAGGAGAGGCATGAAAAACATAGAGTTGATCACAAGTTTCAAGAAGGAGATGAAGTATGGTTGCACATGATAAGAAAAGAAAGGATGCAAGGGGAAGGTAAAAAGCTCAAACCCATTCACTATGGTCCATTCAAGATCATCAAACAATTTGTTAATAATGCATTTCAACTTGACTTGCCTTCATATATGAAAATTTATTCCGTTGTCAATGTGGAAAAATTGCGTTTGTATGAGCCTCCTTTGATTGATGATCAAGGGAGTGATATTCAACTACCATCTATAGAATATTTCTCGCCAGAATTTCTGGATGAGCTGAAGGAGGATACCATCCTTAACAGGAGGACACACACTTCTAAGAGGGGAAGTGTCGATTATCTTTGAATTGGGCTCAAGGGCAGCAAACCAAGTAAGGAAAGGTGAATGGAAGTGGAAAAGGTGAGGGAGTTGTACCCTCATCTTCTGAACAGGTAATTAAATTATTTTAGGGTCCAAAAGCTTCCCAATGGGGAGGTGTGATTAGGAGATCATGTGTTTTTCTCAAAATTGAAAGTGCTCGAAATTGTACCGAACTTGAGCGACAGTAAGGTCTCGTCGTTGCGATTATGGCACCGTGCATGGTTCAAAAAATTGATGTCATATGAGGAAGATATCGTGTTCTGTTCGTTTTCCTAAACAACTAAAAAAAAATTGACAGGGTGACTGGGATGCCCAGTCAGCATGCAGGTACAGTCATTAGGTGGCATATACTGGGAATATTCCCTTTTATCATAACCAATCAAATCATGCCACATGGTTGATTCTAGGCCATTGATTTGGTTGTACAAAGTTTGTTTATGGACCGTTGGATGGAGATGTACATGTTTTAATAGGCACCATTGCATGGGTGACACATGGCAAGCCCGGAGGTTGCCATGTGTCCCCAAGACGCTTATATAAAATTTTGGTGGAGTTGGGGGGGGTTGACCCCGCGACCTCCGGTGTGTGCACAAAGTCCTCTACCATCTCTCCTATCACTTGGTTCTTATCATATATGTCTTCCGCTTTAACTTAAGGTTTAAAGGTTTCATGGTTGTGAGGGGGGAGTGTCGGTAGTCCCAACCCGCCAGCGGCCACAAGGTTAATGGTCACATGCTACAATACATGTTAGGTCCATATATTACTAGTTTAGTCCCTTATTGTTATTAGTGTAGCCCCCTTATTGTTATTGTTTTACCCCTGTAACCCCAATATTGTTATTATTGTGCCCTTACATTATTATTGTTAGGTCGACTAGGGTTATATTGTGGCCCCATGGACTCCTATATATAGAAGAAGGTTTTGGTCATTTGTATCATCCAATAATTGTTCATTTATGTAATGTATTAGAGGTTTCCCCCTCGAAGTGGCTGATTTCTAAGGCATTGATATCTCTTTTCTTCTATTTTTGGAGCTGGTTACACAACATTTGGTATCAGAGCTTTGGATTCTAGGGTTTCGCTGCTCCAAACAGGTCATCGTGGAATTTTCGCTATAAAGTTTTTTCTACGAAGCTTCAGAAGCTGAAATTTTTAGGGTGCGAAGCTGAAATCTTGAGGAAGTTTGTCTAAAAATTTCAGAGCTTGGTTCGCAATATTTTCGGAGATATGATCTGTGGAAGTTAGGTCTTTTTTCAGGCTCCTAAACAAGTCATCGTGGCATTTGCGCTATAACGTTTTTTCTATGTGGGTTTTGTTATCACTCAAGTTTTCCTAGAAGTTGTGTAAGAGGAAATTATACCCGAGGTAACCACAAACCAACCTTTTAGATGCAGAATCTAGCCAATCTGCATCCAGAGAGGGCTCTCTCTTTATGATTTATCTTTGTTTTTGAATGATTTTAGGCTAGTTATAGATGCAAAGTCTGTTTTGGGAAAATGGTGGAATCCACAAACTAAGGCAAGGTTGAGGGCTTTCAGTCCATTGGGCTATGGAGTCTAAGGATGGCTTTACTGGATTTCTTTTCTGAACATAAGATGGTATTACAGGGCAAGATAGCTAGACGGAGAACAATCCTTAAAATTTAAAGTGGATGGATGGTCTTGAAGGGATGAAAGGCAACTAAGAATCTTTCACCATATTCAAGAGGAAGAAGAGAAATGATTACAAGCAAAGAGCAATGAAGATTTCTTTGTTACAGTAATCAACAATATTGAATCAGCAAAACATGAGCAATTAAGAATTCATGCTTATAACTAATCCAGAAGAAAACATCGAGAATAATCACATTTGAAAACAGAGTACAATTAAGCAAATTATGTTTCAATCCTTTTATGTAAACTATTCAGAAATGGATATGATGATAGCATAAACTAATATAAAATTTAAACACAAGGGTTGGAAAACTTATTGAACTGGAAGTCCAACACATGAATCCTGCAACAAGTCCAGTGCTTCAAAACGTCATCCGGTAAGCCACAAATAAATTTGTCCAAAAGCTTTTTATTCCGAAAACCTCAATGTTACAGCAGAGTAATAGAATCCACCCCAAATGCTTCCAAGAGTGGAGTATTTATACAAATTCTAAACTAAAATATCTTGAAACAAATATCAAAATTGGTTCACAAATCTCTCAAACTATTTACATAAATAGAACTAAAGTAAAGGACACTCAAACTATTTGGCACTATTTTTGATGGATAAGTGATGACAAAGAGGAGAATTCGAATTTGATCCAAATCTTATTTGATGATGAGGCATCCAAGTCACTAATTGCTTCCTTTCTTTGTGCAATCTGCTCCAACAATTCTGCAAACTTGGGGTCCAATGATATCTTCGTATTTCTCAATCCGTAATAGATATGTAAAAAGTGAAAGAGGTTATTGTGGATTAATATGTTGGTGAGATAAAACTCTTTCAGTTTCCCAAAATTCCTCTCCAACTGTGCATAATATTCTCTGTAAAAAATATGCGTAAAACAGAGTTTTACAGAGTCTGAAAAATGGCCTGTAAAGATGCGCATGTATCTCTCATTATAAAACCACTGTGCAAAAACTGAGATAGGTTTTTGTATATGGGTCTCTTAGGAACAAAAACCTCCTTCATTTTTGTGAAATGTATTTCTAATTGGCCACAATATTCTCTGCAAAATGATGACTTGACTGTAATTTTCTGCAAAAGTGCTTTCCAACTTTGTTTAATATTTCCAAAACCATAATATCTGTTAGAAAAGTGAGAGAGGTTTTTGTAGATGGTCCTCTTAAGAACATAAACCTCCTTCAGTTTTGTAAAATTCATCTTTTATTGATCACAATAGTTTCTGCAAAACTATGACTAAAATATGCAATTTCTGCAAAAATGTTCCTTCTTGTTGTATTTTCATCTTTTCACTTTTTTGTTCCTTTGACTGTTTTACTTTCACTTTAGATAAACTTCAATGTTGGTGAAAGTATTTTCATCTCTTTTTACCATTTTACTGCCTCTGTAATTACTTTTACTGTTTTACCTTTGACAGCTCTGTAACTTCATTTTTACTTTCACTCTGACTTTTACCTGATACACTTTAACCACTGATACTCTTTAATCCTGATACTCTTTGATTGTTCTTTACTGTGTTAGACTGAGCAGTAATTGGGAAAAGGACATTCTGGTTAGGGGACATTACTGCTCTTTGAGTTGGATCATAGTTAGAATGGCAATAGTGGACAATTCTGGGAAAATAATGACTGAGGGGATGAGATACCTTGGGAGATTGGATTCCCACAACCCTATAAGGTCTTGCCCTTTTGAGAATTTGTCTCTGCAGCGACAGAAGCTCAATCGGGGACTTTCATCGAAACCCAGGTCTTTTATTTGGAAATCTTCATCTATCAGAGGTAAATAGTCCAATTCACGGTGAGGAGCATTCAATGGAGTGATATTAAGAGCTGCCGGGACCTCCATTTTGGTTCTTGTGGATTCAAAATGGAGGTTTTCGTTTTTCCTTGCAGACCGGGCGGGATATCTGACAAAAGAGGAAATTGGAACAATTCGCAGGTTTGGGAAGAAAATTCACAGGTTTTAAATCTTCAATGAGGA
Source organism: Pinus albicaulis (assembly GCA_034641835.2). Classification (NCBI taxonomy): domain Eukaryota; kingdom Viridiplantae; phylum Streptophyta; class Pinopsida; order Pinales; family Pinaceae; genus Pinus; species Pinus albicaulis. Next base: position 369,476,197 of record CM076572.1, read on the forward strand.
CTCAGAGAGGATTTTTAACCATTTTTTCAGAGAAAAAACAAAGGAAACTAAGCTTGACTTGCAGTCGGGGCGCGAAATGATAAATACATGTTTTTAGATGGAACTGGTTCTTTAACAGGTAATGAACAATGGCGGGGACGTTCTTCAACACGGGCGCAGCTGAATTTCGGAGTAAATTGGTGTATTTGCAGTGGAATTTGAAAATTGCAGCGGGAGCTCTGTCTCTTTCAGAAACGGAAAATAACTGAAAAAACACGAAAAATGGCTTATTTACAAGTCAAAAGGGTTTTTGTCTTTTTCGAGGTGATGACGTCATTTGACGTACGGGGTGACGTAGGGAAGTGGGGCCGGCGGTATGCGGTAAGTGGTAAGCGGTGAGCCCGCACCGCTTATCGACGAAGGCGGTAAAGGACGCGGGGGGAGCGATTCCATAGTTTTAACGCCACGTGGAATGCTGACTTTTCAAAAACCGCCCATCCCCCGCTGGTTAACATGCTGGCAAGGGATGGGCAGCGGGATTGATGATCACCGTTGATCAACGAACGGATGATCCAACGGCTGAAAGGGATGGGGACTTGCGCGATTTCAAAGGTGGGCCCGTCAAGGTTTTAAAAGGTTTTAATGTGAAATCTAATCACCCCGGGGACACGTTAATAGGCGGAAATGGTTGTTAATTAGTCCAAATGATTAATTAACCCCGTGAAATTATGAAATGGATTGCGGCGGAGCTTGGCCAGGTGGAATGCCACGTGGAATGCTGATGGTGGCATAGACTTTCGCAAAGTTTATTGATATGTTTTGGTATTAAACATACTTGTCGTATGTCTAAAGTTTTTGTATATATTTTTATTATATGATGAATGAATTAATATAATTAATTCATCATAGGGGCGGAATTTATATATAAGGCTATAGTTTTAACCAAAGGGCTTATAAAGCGGGGTGTCTATTTTAAATGTGCGGGAATATATACTTTGGTAAAACATTATAATAAAGGGTTTTGGGGATATTTATTAGAAAATGGAGTTATATACTTAGGAAAAGGGATTTTACTAGGGATTTAATATAGTAAAATCAAATGTTAATATGAAAAAGGACAAGGAAAATCAAAACATCTTTGTACATCTAAGAAAGTGATAACTTATGAAGTAAATTGCAACATTTTATCTTCAACACTTGAACTTAGAATAACAAGTTGTTTTGAGGAATTTTATGGAATATTGCATCAGTTTCCTAAGTAAAATAGGATTTTACTTAGGAAAAAGTTAAAGATGGAAGATAATCAATGATGGATTATTTTAAGTGCTTAGGTCTTTTTGATCATTAGGCCGAGGGTCCGGTCCCTCCAGAAGTCAAGGAAATGCCTTGAGCCCCTTTGATCTCCAATTACCTTAGTACTTTTGGGGAAATTAGTAAAACTCTTGAGGGGGGAAAATGATGGGGGAGGTTAATGAATTTGACTTTGCTTGCTGTGATTTTCCAGTGTATTTTCTGCTTCAATACTTTTGATGAAAGTAAATGATTAACTAACATGTAGCAGCACCATTCATCAGATAACACTTTGCTGCACCATCTACCTACCCTATCTACTTAACACTACCATTTTGTCTTCTTTATTAGGGTGCATTTAGACTTGCAAACCCTGATCAATCTTTTCTTTTACATGATGAATCTATCTATTTCTACCCTTATTACATCCAAGGGCTCAGATTAAACTGTTGAGCACCTTTTATTCACTCTACCTAGCTACTTATCTGTCAAGATTAAACTGTTTGGCTAGATATTTATTCTCTAATCTATAACATGAAATTGAAATATGACTAAGCCAAGTTTAAACAGTTTGACTTATTCATGAATTGTGGCAAAAGTTTCACAAGCTGCACGGTGGTTATTACATGAGTAAAAATTAAATTGGCATTTAGTTCGTACATTTACTTGGTCTATTTTTTTGCTTGGGGTTCATTTTTTCTCTTTTTGACCATTTTTATTCTTTATTATTTTTACCCTTTGATCTTTCTTTTAGGGTATACCCTCTTTACATTTTTTGAATTTTTTGATTTTTTTTTAGTTTTCAGAATGTGAGACCTTGCTCAAATGAAGGTGGAGCATGTTCACCTTCCATCAAGACAATCATGAAAGATGGGAAAACCTATTGATATAGGAGGCTAACGGGTTGTTAAGCTGAAATTTTCATAGAGCGAAGCTGCAATCCTAAGGAACATTGTGGAAAAATTTCAGAGCTTGATTCACAAAATTTCGTAGATAGGGTCTATAGAAGTTAAGAATTTTTCAGGCTCCCGAATTTCATCTCAAAGAGGTGAACGTGGGAAAATTTTCATAACTCTCTCTCCAAGCATTGGATTGGAATTCTATAAAAAGTGGCCACAATTACACGGACTATAGTTTCCTTTGTATCAATTTTAGAGCCAAAGGAGGAAACAGTGACATGTGGCACGCCGTACAAGGTTGCTCTAATGAACCAGTCCATAATTAGGTAATTGTGGAAGATTTGACATAACTTTGCCTTGAAGAATCCAAATTAGGTTGGACCTATGGAAATTGAAAGAAGATTCAGAGGGCTACTACCGAGCCCAATTTTAGATATTGAAGATCCGAAAAAACAGAGATAATTCAGTTTCAATATCGAGCTCCTCAAAAGCAAGAAAAAGGTGTGTATTTTTTTTGAATTACATAAGTCTCGTTTGAAAAAATTAGTTTGAATTTATTCCAAGGGCATATTGAAGAATATATATCAATATTAGGTTCTAAAATTCCCCCCTAAAAAGAATTCAACACCCATTAAGCCTTCAGAAGGCTCTACTATGACTCATGAAGACAAAGATATGCAACATGAGATATCAAAATTACAAGAGCAAGTGCACCTATCGCAAAGAGCAACAAAAAATGAAATGGAAGTTTTGAAGAAAGGTTTGGAAACTAATATGGATGGTTTGAAGAAAGGTGTGGAAGCTAAGATGAATGGTTTGGAAGCTAAGATGGATGGCATGGAAGTTGGCATGGAAGCTAAGATGGATGACATGGAAGCTATGATCAACGAAAAAATGGAAAACACGAATAATGATCTAAAAGTAGACATCGAAGGTTTGGAAAAATTGATACAAGAAATGTTTCCTAATGGCAAAAAGGTAGTAGAGGAAACTCATGATGAGAACAAAATAAATGTTAATCGTGATTTCATAAACTCTAATGTTGGATGGAAGAACCACCATATTCCAAAGATGGATATGAGGAAGTTTGATGGCAAGGATCCCATGACATGGATACTACAGATGGAGCAATATTTTGATCTCAATAACGTGCAAAACACACAAAAGGTATGCGTTGCAACTTTACATTTAGAACAAAATACATTTGTATGGTATCGATGGCTTTTCTCCTGTAAAAAAAAATTCACTTGGTCAATTTTTATGGAGGAAATGATAGCACATTATAAGGATACAAAAAGCAACACCTTCTTTAGCCAATTGATAAATCTCAAACAAAAGGGTTCAGTGGTGGAGAACATTGAGGAATTCCAAAAATTGAATATAAGGGTAACTGATATTTCATAGGAACACAAGATTGATATCTTCATAGGAACTTTAAAGGATAGCATCCAACATGAAGTTCGCGTTTGGGAACCTGATTCATTAAAAAAGGCATTCAGGTTGGCAAGAAAAATTGAATGTAAAATTATGGCGACAAGGAAGCCTACCACTCACATATATAAATATGGAAGTGTTTCTACTCCTAGACTTCCACAACCAAAAAGTTTGACACCACAACAATTGGAAGAAAAAAGAGAAAAAGGGCTTTGCTACAATTGTGATAGCAAATACACTAAAGGGCATATGTGTGCTGAGAATAAATTATTTTACATAGATTGTGAAGAGGAAGAAGAAAATGAACAAGAATATTCAAAAGAAGAGGATATACACCAGGAACCAACCCTAGAAGAGGAAGAAATGAGTCTGACCATATCGTAATGCATTGGCAGGAATTACCACTCCTCAAACTCTCAAGATAGAAGGACATATCAAGAAGAAAAAAGTAATAGTGTTGATTGATTCGGGTAGTACCCATAATTTTATTCATTGTAATGTAGCCAAGGAATTGAATTGTTTCCTATACCAGAATTTCAAGTGATGGTTGCAAATGGAGGAACTATAATTTTCTCTAGAAAATGCCATAATATCAAGCTAACCATGGGGGAATATGTATTGAATATTCCAATGCTTTCCATTCCAATGGGAGGTGCTGATGTTGTACTAGGAGTACAATGGTTACAATATTTGGGGATGGTAGCTTTTAATTTTCAAGAAATTTTCTTCAATTTTTTTCAAAAGGAAAGGAAGTCAGATTACGGGGTATCTCAGGGAAGTCAAGAAAGATAATAAGCTCTAATGTCATGACAAATCTTCTGAATAAATAACAATGAGACATAATTGCACAATTATGCTCACTAGAAGTTCCAACATCAAAATCATATATTTTTGCAGATCTCCAAAAAGTCTTGGACAATCATTCCAAGGTGTTTGAAACTCCCAAAGGACTCCCACCTATTCGTGATCATGATCATGTTGTTCATTTGATTCTAGGAAGTGTTCCTCCAAACATTAGGCCTTATAGATATCCTTATGTCCAAAAGATTGAAATTGAATATATGATTGCTGAAATGTTAGAGGCTGGTATAATTCAACCTAGTCAAAGTTCTTTCTCTGATCCAGTAGTATTGGTGCACAAGAAGGATGGATCATGGCACATGTGTCCGGATTATAGGGAGCTCAATAATATCACCATTAAAGATAAATTTCCCATTCCTGTGATTGATAAATTATTGGATGAATTACATGCAGCAATTTATTTTACAAAGTTGGATCTTTGTTCAGGATATCATCAAATTAGAATGAATACTGAAGATATTTTGAAAACAGCATTTCGAACTCATGAGGGTCATTATTAATTTGTGGTCATGCCTTTTGGCCTTACTAATTCACCTTCTACATTTCAAGGGTTGATGAATTCCATTTTCAAACCCCTCAGAAAATTTGTGCTAGTATTTTTTGATGATATACTAATATACAGCAGGTCTTGGAAGGATCATGTTCAACATGTTTACAGGGTGCTCAAACTATTACAGGAGAAACAATTATATGCAAAAACATCCAAATGTTTCTTTGGAGTATCTCACAAGGGTGTTAAGGTAGACCCTAACAAAATTAAAACCATTAAGGAATGGAAAGTCCCCACAACCATAAAGAAGTTACGAGGATTTATCGGGTTAACAGGGTATTATCACAATTTTGTTAAGAATTATGGGAGAATAGCAGCACCTTTAACAACATTATTGAAGAAAGATGCATTTTCATGGACTCCTCAAGCAACTAAGGCCTTTGAACATCTTAAAAGGGAAATGTTCCTAGCACCTGTCTTATCTACGCCAGACTTCACAAAAACCTTTATTGTGGAATGTGATGCCTCAGGAAATGGAATTGGTGTTGTTTTAATGCAAGAAGAAAGACCCATTGCTTTTGAAAGACATCCAATCAAAGGAAATTATTTACAGAAAGCTATTTATGAGAAGGGAATGTTAGCAATACTACATGCACTAAAGAAATGGTGACCTTACCTAATGGGAAGACACTTCAAGGTAAAAACTGATAATGATATTCTTAAACACTTTTTGGAACAAATACTATGTTCAGAAGAGCAACAAAAATGGGTCACAAAGATGTTGGGTTATGACTTTGAAATAATCTACAAAAAATGGAAGCTAAATGTTGTTGTAGATGCACTCTCAAGAAATACTGAAGAGGTGGAAGAATTGCTTTGTGTCATTTCTATTATCCAACCAGATTGGATAACTGAAGCAAGGGATGAATGGAAGAAGGATGAGGAAGTTTGGACACTCATTCAAAAGTTGCAGCAAGATCGTAATACATCTGATACATTTAGTTTTAAAAATGATTCCTTATGGTACAAAGATCGCTTATATCTTTGTAAGAATTCCCAACTAAAACAAAAGATTCTTTTGGAATTGCACACTTCTCCTTTAGGAGGACACTTGGGATTTTTAAAAACTTACCACAGGGTGAAGAAAGAATTTTTTTGGGATGGCCTTAAATCTGATATTCAAAATTTTTTTGCAGAATGTTTGGTTTGTCAGCAAAATAAAGTTGAGACAATTAAGACCCCGGATCTTCTACAACCTTTATCCATTCTAAGTCAATGTTGAGAGGAGATTTCAATGGATTTTATCAATGGAGTTTACATAAGTCTGAAGGAAAGAGTGTCATCATGGTGGTAGTTGATAGACTTACCAAATATGCACACTTTTGTGTATTATCTCATACATTTAAAGCAAGTACAGTTTCTATTACATTTATGGACACAATTCAAAAGCTGCATGGAAACCCAAATATTATTGTGAGCAATAGAGATCCCATTTTTACTGGAAATTTTTGGACGGAGTTATTTTCTTGTTTGGGTACTCAATTAGCTCATAGCTCATCTTATCATCCTCAATCCAATGGTCAAACTGAGATAGTGAATACATGTTTGGAAGTATATCTTCGTTGTTTTGTATCTGGTAAACAAACACAATGGGTCAAGTGGTTACCTCTCGCTGAATGGTGGTATAACACTTCCTTCCATATTACAGCAAAAATGACCCCATTTATGGCACTTTATGGATATCATCCACCGTCCATCACATCATCTTTAAGAGAAAATTATAAGGTTCAAGCAATGGAAGATCACATCGAGCATCAACAAGAATTTATATAACTCTTAAAGGATAACCTAAATTTGGCACAAAATCGAATGAAACAACAGGCATATCAACATCGCAACGAGAGAAGTTTTGATGTAGGAGACTGGGTATTTCTACGGCTACAACCATAGAAACAAATGTCCCTCAAGCAAGCTAAGAAGGATAATAAATTATCTCCAAAGTACTATGGTCCTTACAAGGTGTTGCAAAATATTGGTACAGTGGCATACAAATTAGAGCTTCCTGCTTCTTCACGAGTGCATCCAGTTTTCCATGTTTCATGCTTAAAGAAGGTTATAGGTGAAAATATTTCAGTTCAAACAATATTGCCAGAACTTGACGAGGAAGGAAAAATCATGTTGGAACCTGAAGTGGTCACGGAAACAAGAACTCAACAGCTACGAAATCGATCAATTTCAGAGTATCTCATCAAGTGGAATAACTTACCCACTAAATATTCTACATGGGAGGATGAGAATTTTATACAGAAGCACCCAGAACTACTCAAGCATTGAGGACAACACTTTTTTGAAGGAGAGGCGCATGTTAGGTCCCTATATTACTAGTTTAGTCCCTTATTATTATTAGTGTAGCCCCCTTATTGTTATTGTTGTACCCCTGTAACCCCAATATTGTTATTATTGTGCCCTTACATTATTATTGTTAGGTCAGCTAGGATTATATTGTGGCCCCATGGACTCCTATATATAGAAGGAGGTTTTGGTCATTTGTATCATCCAAGAATTGTTCACTTATGTAATGTATTGGAGGTTTCCCCCTCGAATTGGCTGATTTCTAAGGCGTTGATCTGTCTTTTCTTCTATTTTTTGAGCTGGTTTCATAACAATACAGCACCGCGACATGTTGTTAACCCCGACAGTTCGAAGAAGCAGCATTAAAACTTCAAGTTTCAATCCTGATCACATTTCTATTTACTCTGGTGGTTAGTATTAACACCGACAGTTCAAAATAAACCCGTGGCATTAAACTCCAAGCTGTCACATGTGGGATATCCTTGTGGTTCGAAGATGCTTAAGCTGGCGGTTGCGGGAACTCCGATCCGATATCCAGTTAACTGTATGGTCCACGGTGCTTAGACCATGAGTTCCACTCCAATAGTTATGACCGTGGGGTTTCGGGGGTTGGAATGTGGACACCCGCTCCCCAACATTCAATGTTATGGTTAATGGACAGTTAGATTTGGAGCGCGCCCTTAAATTTAGGGTTTTTGGCTATTTTTGGAATGTGGATAAGTGCAGTCTCCACTTTTAATGGAGTTTTTCTAGCTAATATTGGGAAAAACACTTTGGGAGGTCAATTTTCGACCAATTTGGGTGAAACAATAGTCTACCTAGACTAATTTGAGCATTCTGGAGCCACTGGTGCAGATAAAATAGTCATTAGAGGCTTTTAAACACATTTCTTTTCAATTTTGAGCATATTGACAAAGAGATACATGCCATTGGGAGTTGGACCAGTAGATGTATCCCAGGAGGGGTGAACTACTTCATCATGCCTGTTGTGTAAAACTTATGTGTGATGTTATTTCTCTATTATACATTGTTGTAAAATGTTATTTAGGCTTATTTTCATGCTTAAAACTCACAAATTCATCTATGTTTCATGGTTAAAAAACTCATTCCTTAAGCAAACAAATGGATAAAAATTGTACATGTTTTATTACTGAAAGGACACTTAGCACAACAAACTAATACACTCCTTTAAGATCATGCAGTGACAAAAAATGGTATTTGCATTGGTCCAAGGAGTGTTGTAGCAATTCAGAAAATCATTCTTGGGTAAGATTAATTTTATGAGGCGTTTTGTTCCAAATTTTGTTGAATTGATTAAGCATATAAATGTATTTTTGAGGTCTGTAAGGGAAAGGGAGAGGCTTGAAATCTATAGCCATAGGCATGCCAAGGAAAAGTCACAGCCAAGGCCCCAAAAGGTTAGTTCTATGCCTGCAACTCCAATATTTGTGCCACCTTTTCAGCGCCAAATCCTAGGTCACTGCCCAGAACTTCATGAAACTTTAGGAGATGATAAATAACAGTAAAACAAAGGTACGAAAGCAATCACATCATCGGGAACTCATCTATACCCCTTGTTAGTTTCATTATTTGCATCCTGCCATCAGTGATCAAAATCCTCTTTTCATATCATTCTAGGAGTCCCACTCATAAAAATTTATTCATTCCACTAGGTCATGCAAAAATTTACTCACTCATGGTAGTCCTAAGTAAAAAAAATCAATTTTTCTAAATTTCCATTACTTGCTGGCTAAATTTCATACCTTGCTAACTGTACAACATCCATAAAACTAATGACATCATGAAAACCACTCTTTCAAAGGTTCATTGGGTCTTTAGGATTTTTTCAAGGTTTCATTAGGTTTCTAATTTTTTTCCAAAGTCCAATAAACACACCATTTCCATTGAATAAATCCAGAAAAGTAAGGGAGTGAACAAAATAACATCTCTTTACCATGTAAAGATTATTTTCAACTATGTAATTCTGATTCCAAAGTTGTGATTTTCATCCTAGAATGTAATTTTTATTCCAAAAATATGTAACTTTTATTTTTATTTTGTAAATTTATGTCATTTAATTTGTAATAAGTACAAGGTTCCCAAGCTACCAACTCAGAGTTTGACATGCCAACAAATAAAATATCAAATTGCAAAGAGTTATTAGTCCATCAAAATGGTTAATTGTCAAAGGAAAGAAATCAAAGTGAAAGGGTAAAGTTTCAAAAGATTAAGTAAATGCCAAAAGGAGTTGTATTTTCCAAAGGGTGCCAAATCATCATTGCAGAAGGTTGCTTCAACAATTTAAGGTTCCATCAGCCAAATTAGTCAAAGTTCCAAAAGTCATCAGTTTTCCAAAACACTTCCCATCACTCCTATCCCTCAAAATCATCATTTTCCACAAGCACTAAACCCTAATTTCCTCTCCGACTGAGATAGGGTTTGCTATGGAATCAAATACATCTGAGTAGAGGAGGAATAAGGTAGTTCATCAGCAAGTATGAGGCCATTCCAACTCGTAAACATGATGTCTCCATCATTTTTCAAGAAGTCATTCCAAGGGACAAATCATTTGCCACACATAGGGCCAGTTTTTCTTCAAACTATGTTTCAACCAAATGGTGATGAATGTTACAAAAGTGAAAGAGGTTTTGTCCATTATAGGTTAATGAAGAAAAAATTCCTTCATTTTTTACACAGTTGTCATGGTTTTGGAGAAATGTCAAAAATACAGTTGCTACAGGAGAGTTGTTGCACTTCTTGAGCAACCTTGGGAAAATCATTTTTTCTCCTAGCTAGAGTGTCCAAGTGACTTGTTTTATAATTCAAACGATAACTATACTGGAATAATTTTCCAATGAGCTATCATGAGCTCAATTTGGATTTGAGGAAGGTCTACAAAAGCACACTGCATTTTTGCACCCCCATTCTGCACTTTTTGACCAGTCTTGGGAGAATTAATTTTTGAGGAGCTATATTTGATCATTTTCAGTGCTTGATAGGCCATTGCATAGCCAAGAGAGATATATTTCCAAATAGATATCATGAACTCAATTTTTACACCTAAAACCCATCTAAAACTCAGCTTCAAGATGAAGGGTGCACCTGAAACTGGCGCTACGCACCTGACACTAGCGTTGCGCACCTGACCAGTCATGGGAGATTTAACTTTTAGAGGGATTAAACTCATCATTTTTGGAAACCAAGTAAATTTTTGGAAACTATACAAGACAGGAATTCCAGTGAGCTATCCTGTGCTCAATTTGGACATCGGAAACCCCCTCAAAAGTTGACTTCAATTTGGCGTTGCGCTTTTGCCAATTCATTGATCTTTTCCAGATTTTAACTTTTTCTCAGTTGGTCAATGGATTTGACGGATTTTACTAATGTAATTGATGGAATTAAATGCATTTATCATGTTTATTAGTTACCTAGGGTTAAATACATTATATAAATGTCATCATGAAGTCAAATGAATCAGTTTCATGGAAGTGAGGGATGATTCACTTTGACCTCCCTACACTGTAGGTATCAGTTCATATTATTGTGGATCAGATCCTGAACTCAGGGATTCGACCCCTGAGGTTGGGATAAAGTTTTTTTAGGTCTATATCTTGTAATTTTTTACTCATTTTAGAGGTTTGATGTTGATGCATTGATCAGAGACTCTATTGTAACCAATTTTGGCAGGAAATTAATGAAAATGTTTCAACTATTTCTTTGGGATACCTGTGGTATGAAAATTTAGCATTGTTATTCTTATGTCTCATTATGTATGAATGTTTGTTTCATGATCCATTTAATTTCTATAATATTTTGGTTTTTAATTTGATAAACAGAATACATCTCTCATGCTTTGTTTTTGAAAAACCTTCATAGTTTGTCCATCTTCTTCAGTTTAGAAAGAATTCATGCTTAGCCTTGCTCTTTCTAGTTCCTCAGCTATATGATCCATCCCACTCAAGAAACCCTAAAGTGTTAGGTTTTCTACCTACCTTGCCCCATTTAATCTCTGCAACCCTAATCTTATTTTCCCTAACCTAGCCTCTTTGACCTAATTATCCTCATCCAACAAACCAATTTCAAACAAACCTGGCCTGTACTTATATCTAGCCTAAAAACCCTAATTCATCCAACCATCTTGGCTATGATTTTGTGGAGAGAGCCCTCTCTGGCTTGGTAGGGCTAGCTACCAAGCTAAAATATTGGTTTTTGGTTACCTCTGTTGGGATTTCTTCTTCGGCCTTAGAGATCTGGCAGAGTGATAACACCCCTCCCGACCATGACAGGAATTTTGTCAAACATGTCACAAAAGTTGCATCTACAGGTATAAACAATGGATTTAGAAATGGGGGTCTCGTACTTATCTGAGAATAGATAAGAATCATTTATCCCCTACATCATAAGATACAATACAATTTATTTTACCATAGATACATTGTGCATTCATTTATAGGAAAAAACATGGATAGATCCATACATCATCACCGATTGAATACATGCTTATAACTAGCATAATAAAAATAGAAATAATGGATATAAAAATAATAAAATCATGATACATAAACTAGTACATTTACATATTGAATACCATAGGAATGATCTATTCATTATTGAATGTAAAAACCAAATGGAGATGGGACTTCCACTTTCCACCCGACCATAGATTGATTGAGCCAAGTCTCACTTCATAAAATCACCCATGTGCCATATTCCAAGCATGAATGTGGGATTTCCTTAAACACATTAATCACAATAAAGCCATGTATTCCAAAGGCTAAACCAAATCAACCCTCAACCAGTGATTCCACCTCACGGTCGTACATCACAACCATCACGGATTGGTCTCTATCCAAGTTGTTCCAAGACTCCATAGTGTTTGTTCCAACCAAGGCTTCCAGGACTAGTAACTCAACCCCAATTATTACAGGGCTTCTAGATATTTTTTCCAACTAGGGCTTCTGAGACTAGTAACTCAACCCACCTAGGGCTTCCAAAGCATTTTTCGAACCAAGGCTTTTAGGACTAGTAACTCAACCCACAGTTGTATGTCAGGCTTGTAGAGCGTTTTTCCAACCAAGGCTTCTAGGAACTAACAACTAAACCCATGGCTAAAGGAATCATGAGAACCAACTAGAAAAAAGTCAATGAAAATAAACCCACAACACCATGGCTATCCAGGAAATGGAAAGGCTAGGAAAATCCACATGAATACACCGTGCATACCAAAACTAGTGAGGAAAACATACATTCAACTCATTACCTTCACTTAGAACCTATTGTAGATGTTCATCCTGATGTCCTCTTGCACTTTCCTTCTCTTCCTTTGCCTTCTTGCTCCAAATCACAAAGTATGCCACATTCTCTAAGAGTGCTCCAATAATACTCTATGTGTACAAGATTATGAGAGAGAGAGAGAATATAAGAGAGCTCCAAAACTAAACTGAGAAAAATCTTGCCAACCGATCCTTAGAGTCCTTTATTTTCTTCATTTTCCATTATTTTCCTTCATTTTCCTCCTCACATGCAATTTTTGACCTTTCACCTTCCTTTTCTCCCAATTTCCATTATTTTCATAAAATGGCACTTTTCCTTTCTAAAGCCTTTGCCATTGCCTTTTCCCATTTCCTTAGCCATAATAAACCGAAGTGAACACACACTAGGATTTTTTTCCCAACATTCAGCTTGGATTATGTGTCCCATCAACCGTTGTTATTATTTTTAACTTTATTACATGGAATTTTCACTAGAGATTTTACAACTGATGTGGTCGGGATCTACAATACGTGTTGCAAAAGACACACTCATGGAAATGGAAAATTATTTCCGTATGAGATCAGTCAAAAAATAAACTTGTAAGTAGAAAAATATTCATTGAGGAAATGGATTGTGCAATTTTGGGCACAAGAGGGGCAGACTGAGCATTGGAAATGTACATTGTGCATCTTGTGAAGGAAGATTGTGCAGTTTTGGTTTGCAAGGAGATGGTTGTGCACTGTATTTGTGCAATGCATAGTTTCTGATGGCAGAGAAGGTATGAATTACGCAGTGTGCAATTGCAGCTGGCAGGGAGGCCTCATTTCTACTTGAGATTACGCAATGCACATTTGGGGAGGTTAGTGACTGCACAATGCACAGTGGTAGCTAGCAAGGAGAGACCTCTACTGGAAAGAATTGTGTAATGCACATTTGAGGAGGGAAAAAAGACTCAATAATTATGCAGTCTATGTCGGAAGAAGGGAAAATTCCATATCTGTTACATAAGAGGAGAATGATGTGGACTAGCCCAAGAATCAATCATATCAAACACAAACATCGAACAAACAAGACAGTGAATAGAGAAGGACATGTATGCATAAATATACCAAGCAACAATAATTTTTGGTAGGTGAAAAGGCAAGGAATGCAATGTGACACTTAAAAATAAGATCGAAATATTGTAACGACACTTGTAGAAGTTAATAATAATATAATTTCCACTTGTTACAAGAAGAACGAGGAAAAACAACACTTCCAAAGGAAAAAGAGACAAAAGTGAAAGTAAAAGTGGCAAAAAGAAACACCTGAGAATCTTACCTAAAAAGCAACGCAAATGGAATCCAAAGCTCCTTGTGCTCATGGGAATGGATAGACCTCCAATGGTGAGTGTAAGAATGGGAAATATGAGCCTTTATTGTATATATTAGCATTCACAAGATTATGGTTATGGTTTCAAGTACACATGCATAAAATCAAGGAGGTATCTCTATTTAACTAATACTTGTCTAAAGATCCAAAATGGAAATTTGTGCCACACTACTAGATAGGAATGTGCACCTCCCATTTTCTAGGAGTGTGTATTTCATAAATTATGGGGACTATGCATTTCACTATCTGAAGGGACTACGCACTTCATCATGGTAAGGGACTACGAAATTCTGGTGCACAGTGGATTACACAGTTTTCTCTTACAAGATGATTACGGTGTTTTCTTTCACATGATGATTGAGTAGTTTCCTGGCTCAAATAATTGCACAGTTAACTCTGAAAATGATTTTTTTGGTTCATTGTGACAGACAATTGCACAGTTCCTGAGTGCAAGGCATGAAATCAATGTTGATCAAGGCAAGACTTAGCTTGTGTTAATAAATGTTTTTCTTGTCTCCAAAAGTGAGAAATTGTTGTCGACAAGATCTAACTATCATAAAAAAAGCACAGTTGAGAATAAAAAACTAAACACAAAGAATAAGTCATTGCAACACTTAATAATTAATAAGAACACTTGAATCTAGCTAAAACGAAAGTTATTATGATCAAAGGTAGGCTCCACAATCAAATCATAGGAAACTTTTTGGAGGGGGGTTGTAGCAGCTACCGTACAAGTTCATGTTAGTATAATTTGTAGAGGTAGCAAATTTTTTAAAGAGTGTTATATTGAGCTACGATACCTTGAAAGATAATGAAAAATATATCTTACGCATTTTGAGTCAGTGTTGGTTATCTCAGTTCCAAAATTTTCAAATAATACATTTCCTTTTGGACTTTCCCTAAAATAATTTAAGGATCAACATTTCTTTCTAGCATGTCTTATTTTTTCTCCTATGTTTTCCTCATAGATTCTTGTAGTATAGAAATATGAGCATATTTAATTGAATATTTTACTTTTGTAGGAAACTCATTTTTAAAACACCCAAAGATACTTGGATCATTGGGGTGTGATTTTTCTGGTATTTTTTGTAAAGTATTAAAGAATCATATATTGAAATCTCTATTTTTTTTCAATTTTCTCTAAATTAATTTGTGGAACTAGATGAGGAGAGTATCGTATACAACAAGTTGAGCATATCTTCCTATCAAATAAATTTCTATGCCATAAAAAAATGTCATTAAACCCTCATGAAAAGAGAGATACCAATCATAAGTAGGTTTGGCCAAAGTTTGCAATAAAACCCCAACCATAACATCTTCGTGCATTATTCCATGAATATCACAAATTGCTAGAAATCGATTCATGTTCTTATCGGGATTCAAGTTACCATCACCATTCAATACAAGCAACACTTTTGAAGGTGAATTTGGTAATCGATGTTATTCCCCTTCTAAGACCAAAGGAATTACTCTATGTATTAGTCTCTGGTCCCTTGTCCTATTGCTATTCCTTTCTTAATTATCTACATTTTATTTTGTTTGGGTGGGAAGAAAGGAAATATATCGTCATTCATATAATTTATTCCTTTTTAGAAATATTCCTACTTCAGATTCTAGTTAAGGGCCCCTATGGAGTATTGGATTCCTCCATATTCAAAACTTCTCTTTATTGGACTCACATTTCAATATTTCATGGGATTGGAAGTTCTTACTAAGACAAAACTTTCCAAGATATTTTGAATTATTCTTGATTTCTTGTTGTCTCCAATACCAATTTGTATTATTGATTCAAGGCACTTCTTTAGTCTTCCAATCCAATGAGATGATTAGAATGGATTTTATCAGAACAAGTCATTTATCGAAAATGAGATATAAATTCATTTTCTCCCAAGTGGAGTCACCAAAATTATTGATTTGTTTTCTTGTCAAGAACAAGATTCAGCCTTCTAGGGAATTTTCTAAGTTCCCTCCACACTTTTATAATGGTGGTACTCCTCTTTTACGAACACGTATTTTCTCATTAACTCAAAATTGGAAAATTAAACATGCAATGTATTCACATGTGAGTGGATTATATGTGATTTTAAAGAAAAGAAAGAAAATAAAAGAAGTAAATAAGATATCCTTCAAGAAATATTTATTAAATATAGGCATATCTCCCATGCTCTTCAATAAAACCTAGTCAATTATTGATATTATCTACAAAATAGATCCTAATTCCATTTAATGGTTTTGTTGCCTTCTTGATTGTAATATACCCACTTAGAAAATATTTCTAAGGGAAAAAAAATTGCTCAATTTTGACATTTTTATCTCTCAACTTAGGAAAAGTGGGTTAGGAGGACCCCATTTTGATTTTTGGAGGAAATGGCTTCCCAACGTTAGGAAAGGAGAAATTTTAGAGAGAAGTGGAAGGTGGGAACCACTCCAAAAAAGGGGAATCCGTACTCCCTTGAGAAATTTGACTTGATAAAGAGGGAGAAGAGGGAATTAGACTTGGGGGACCCACTTGGATGATAGATGAGCTAGCAAGTTAAATTGGGATAAGGAGCTTCATTTTGGGTATTTTTCTAATTTGAGATTCGAACCCCCTTGTACGCTTGATCTATTGAGCCAAGTCTACACTATGTTTTTCAGTACAAGAGATTTCTATGCAAGAATATCAACTCCATCTTCAATGGAATTTGAGTGCCACTCTAGGGGAGAGACCTAAACATCTCAAATTTCCTCCAGGATCAATTTGCAGGCACAATCATTCACTACTACGAGAATATTGGGTGCATAACAGGAGCATGTATTTCTTAGGATAAACATGTTGGTGCTTGGTTGATTACAGTACTTTGAGGGTTGGTTTCTTGGTGTATTTTCTAGATATTTCAGGTGGATTACAGAGTTTATTTAGTGGATATTTACTAGGCCAACTGTTCCCTATTTTGGGCCTACGTAGAAGGAGTTTTGGGTTGCGTATTTCATATAGGAGGTTGCACATGGGAGAGGCATGGCAGGGAATTTGGAGTTGGGATTTTCTAGGAGCTATAAGGAGGTCGATTGGAGGATTTTCTCAAGATTTTGGAGGGGTTTTTGGTAGTTGATTCCCTGGAGTGTGAATTACCCACCTGGAGTAGGAGCTCACTATGATTGGGATAATTTTGGAAGTTTGGAACTATTCCCAACCCTTTATGGGTCATTCTGGGTTATTTGAGGGGAGTCCAAGATTAATTTGGCCAAATTTTTTGAGCACTCTAAAGGGCTCAAATGTGTCTCAAACATGGGACTCTTTCCAACCAACAGTTGCATACTTTTAGGGCCAATGCAAAATCTTAAGGAGGAAGCTCTTCATAGCATCAGAGAAAAAAATTTCTCACTTGGTGTTTGTGCCACTTGTTGGAAATATTGTCATTGATGGAAAAGGAGGCAGCAAAGGCAGAGATAGGTAGAGGTTAAGCAGTGGAGGAAGAGGTTGAGCAGCAGAAGCAGAGGCAGAGGCAGAGATAAAACGGTTAAGCAATGGAGGCAGAGGTCGAGCAACAGAAGCAGAGGCAGAGGCAGTGAATACAGAGGCAGAGATAAAACAGTTAAGCAGTGGAGGCAGAGGTCGAGTAGCAGAGGCAGAGGCAGAAGTAGAGAATACAGAGAAAGAGAAAAAGTCGAGCAGCAGTGCAGAAGGCGCTATAATGGTTTGCAATGAATCGGGGCTTAAGTTACAATTTGAGATCACGGTTTATAGAACATTCGAAAGAGGAGATTGCACATTCTACAGTGTAATTTCATTCAGTATTCATTGAGAGGTGAAGTACACAGCTACTGTGCGTAACCAATAAAGAGAGGGTTTTCTCTCTGTTTAATGAAACTGTGGGCCTTTTGATATCTGTGTATAATCAGGATTTTGGGTGAATGGAGAAGTTAGAATGGGAATAATACATTTCAGATGTATGCCTTGAAGAAGCACCGAAGAGTAGAATGCCATAGGTACAAGTAGCACGAGATTGAAGGGAAAAGGTTCAAAATTTTTCGATACAATGGAACAGTGAATAGCGTGGCCAATTCATGTAATGGACCAGCGTCGTAGAGCCAAATCGAGATCATGGGGGATTGTTACATCTCAACGGAACCATGCAAGGAAAGACTAAACAAGAGCGATGGTGTAGAAGGCGGAACTTCGGTGGCAGAGCGATGGAGTAAGTATAGCCATGGCACAGTAGAAAAAAAGAAAAAAAAAATCGAAATCGAAGTTATAAGGAAGGAACGGAACCTCGAGCGCAACTGAACAGAACCACGAGGTATGAACAGTGACAGTGGGTTTGAAACACCCGGTGGTTTTCATCGCACTGCTTTTGTAAGGAAAGTTGTATTTCCAATTCGAACGCGATCAATGCCATCGGCTGACACGTGGCCTTGAGCGGTTTGGAAATACCGCCCTTATCGCGTGCCATCGTGTGTTAATTGTCGACTGTGGACTCTGCACGAAATCGATGAACGTTGTCTAATCTGAGGAGAATCCATCAAACGGTGGTCGCACGTCAATCAGAGCGGAAGTTAACCACTGGGTTCCAGTTCATCGCTTAAGTTCAAAGGACTAAATTTCGTGCGATCTAACTACGCAACCACCGTTGATCTTCCAAAGGAGAACGCGATAAGACCACAGCCATTGATTGAGAGGAGATTCCACGCAATATAGTTTGATGTTATAAAGGTTATAAACCATGACCATGCTTATGTTGGGCGCTAAATAAAACCCACGGTTTATTAATACTTTGAACGCTTGACTCGGGGAATATGCATACATGGTGATATATTTATATATTGTGCTAAAGTCGAAACCTATATGAAATGAGGTGCATGCTAGGCATATGTTAAAGTGAATACATGGGTTTCACATTTGGTTGGGGAACATATATATACGCTGATATATATACTACGCCGGTATTTAATATAGTGGGTTCGTATACAAAGAGAGGGTTTTAATTGTAATTTGAGCACATTATAAAGAAGGAAAATATTATAATATAAGATATATATATATATATATATATATATATATATGGTCTGTGTGCGTTGGAATAAAAATACCAAAGAGTATATTAGATGTATTGAGGGTTTATGACCTGTGAAGGAAAACTCCCGCCACAAGAAGAGTTGTCAAATTTAAAATTGGATAAGTACAAAGGTATGGCACGTGTTTTGTCGAGAGAATTTTAATTTAATATCTCAAATCTCCCATGTGAGATATTAAAGGGTTCTGATCTATTTGCTTAATTTTCCAGCTCAGAATAAAATAATGTAGTGAGATTGCCTGGATTGGGGAACTAAAATTGTAAAACAGGTATATATATATATATATACAACAGATACACAACTACAGTGAACTTGGTGAATATGGACCTGACAGAGGTAAACAGAGATTGCAGAGTTGAAGAGATGTGCAGCAAGGGATTCAAAAGTGCAAAGAACAGGTGTACAAGCACAGAAAATTGGAGAATATGCAGAAGACAGTGAACAAAGTATGCAGGACAGTTGTGTGACTGCTACAGAAAGGACAAAATCAGCAAGCAAAGAGCTGAGTGAAGTTTATATTCTGAAATTTAAAATGTAAATGTTTAATTGTTTTATATTGTTTGTGATGCAAAGGCAAGTATCCGAAGGAAAAGATAAATCCCACTGTAGCATTGAAATTTATACATATTGTTATAATTTTTTATTAATGAGTCGGACAAAGGAATGAGAAGGCAGAAGCCAAAGAGTCATGGTTGTTCACTCCAAATTCCTTGTGGCATACGAACAGTCATGTGATGAATTCTATATATAATATCATCCAGATATGCATATTGAGGTCAGAGAGAGAGTAAGTATAGAGAATGCAGAATACATAATATTGAGGCAGAGAACATAAGAAAGAGAGGAGCAGAAAGAGATGCTACAGAATAGAGCTGATATCTGAGGTAAATCAGCAAACATTTCTTTTGAAAGAGTAAGGAATTTGGAACTTCCCTATAAATTTATATATTGATAGATGTCAGTTGTAGCTGACTGAGGTTGAAGCCTCCTGTAGGTTGGTGCCTACAGAAAATTGACAGGAGTTGGAGCTTCCTTGCAAGTTGTAGCTTGCAGAATTGAGGTTGGAGCCTCCTGTAGGTTGGTGCCTACAGAAAATCAGTGGTGAGAGGGAGTTGGAGCTTGCCTTTACATCACAACAATAATAAGATGTGGTTTTCTCCCTTTATGGGTTTCCACTTATATCAGTTGTCTCCATGTGTGTTGCCTATGTGCTTATATGATTTACCAAATCTGCTTAATGTTTTCTACTCTCATAAAAATATTGGTATCACATTAATTTAATACTTGCTGCAACATATTAAGACTGTTCATATATTAAGGTTGGTTATAAAAGTAAGCTGTAAATAAGTTGATGAAAAATTTAAAAAGCTCATGTATGTGTTAAACTGATTCACCCCCCCCCCCTTCTCAGTTTAACTAAGAATTCAACAATTGGTATCAGAGCGGGTTCCTTTTGTATCAGTTTAACAACTGAAAGGAGATCCTAGGTTCCCAAGATGGCTAGTAAAGAAGGATGCTCAACCAATAAAGCCCATTTTTTCACTGGTGAAAATTATGCCTTCTAGAAAATTAGAATGAGGACATACATAATGTCTCTAGGAATAGAATTTTGGGCTGCTGTGGAATTAGGATATGCCCCAAAGGCAACTGACTCAGAGAAAGAAACCAAACAATATTTTGTAGCTAACGCAAAAGCCATGAATGCCATCTTAAATGGATTGTGTGAGGCATATTTTATCAAAGTAATGCACAAAGACACTACCAAAGAGATGTGGGATACCCTATAGAACATCCATGAGGGAGACAAGAAGGTAAAGACTACCAAACTTCAAGTCTATAGAGCCTAGTTTGAGAACCTAAAAATGAATGATAATGAAGACATTGCTAGCTTCTTTCTAAGGGTTGCAGAAATAGTAAATAACATGAAGGCTCTAGGAGAAACCATAAAAGAAGTTGTAATTGTACAAAAGATTCTAAGATCTCTTCCACCCAGTTTTAACCCCAAGGTGTCTGCAATAGAAGAAACATCTGATTGGGAAACCTTGACCATGAACAGGCTACTTGGAAATCTAACAGCATATGAGATGAGGCTCCCACGGAAGAAGCCAAGTACGAGGGAGGCAGCCTTTAAAACAGAAAATAAGAAATAAGAAAAGGAAGACATATGCTCTTTCTCGGATGAAGAAGAGGCTAAATTTGACAAGAAACTGGATAGAGGCTCAGGTAAATACAAAGGTAAAATTCCTTTCAAATGCTTTAACTGTGGAAGAATTGGACACTATGTTTCTAAGTGTCCTCACAAGAAATTAAGGAATCAGGCTCAAGAATCAGAGAAAAATACATCAAAGAACTGGCAGAAAGGAAAGAAGTTTAGCAGAAAATCCTTCTATGTTCAACAAGACAACAGTGCATCTAAAGACTCAGATGAACCTTCAAGTGAAGAAGGAACCTCTGAATTTTTGCTCATGGCCATAGAAGAAATTGAAGGACTCCTACTAGAAGATGAAGAAGAAGGCGAAGTTGACCTTGAGGGGGAGTTAAGAAGTGCCCTGGAGGAGAGACAGACTCAAACTGAAGTGCAGAAAACAAAATAACATTCTCCTCAAGTATGTAAGAGAAAAGAAAAATTCAGAAGTCCTCATGCAGCTGAAGGTAGAGCTTGAAGAAGCCAAGAAGATAGAAGACATGTTACTTCAGAAAATCAAGGATAAAACTCGAGAAAAAGAGAAGTTGGAAGAAGAAGTTGTATGTCTGAGGAAGAAATTAGAAAATTCTCAGAGGAAAGTGTCTACAAATTCTTCTCAAACAACAAGCTCTATTAAGTTGAACGAAATTCTATATGCTCAAATATATCCTATGATAAAAACTGGAATAGGCTATGAAGGAGAATCAATTAAAAGGAAATAAAAGGAAAACATAGAGATTATTTTTGTAAAAGCAAAGAAGAATGATGAAGCAGCTCAAACAATTCCTACAAAAGAAGAAACATGTAATGAGGAAGATAGAGATCAGAAGAAACCTCTAGTAACAAAGAATTCAATAAATACTAAGACAACAGAAAAAGGATCATATACCCCTGAGTATGTCAAATTTGGAAGCCATCAAAGGAGATTCTTCCCTCCTATGAAGAATGCCACCTGTTATGTCTGCCACAAGCTGGGACACATTGTTGCATACTGTCATGCAAGGAGGAGTAATTCAAACCAACAAAAGATGCAAACAATGAATAGAATGTCTCAAGCAAACAAATGGAGAAGACAACCTTACATCAGGTATGCAAATAGTTTCTATGGTTACTATTTTTATTGTAAGGAATTTGGCCATAAAATCATTGAGTGTAGAAAGTATGGATGAAGATTGATATTCAACACCTCAAGGAGGTTTATGAATCAAAGAAATTTTGTTCATACTCACAATTCTGCAAAAATTATGATCAAATGTTGTGTATGCAATCAAGTTGGACATATGCCCTCCAAATGTCCTCTCAGAAGATGTAGTTCATCATCTCACAAAAGATACCAAACAAAAGGATGCTTCTAGTGGATAAAGAAGGTGAATAAATGTGATTTGGCTCTAACTGCTCAAGACCTAAAAAGCCAGTGGTATTTGGACAGTGGCTGCTCAAAACACATGACTGGAGACAGAAGCAAGTTTATAACTTTTGATGAAAAGAAATCTAGCAATGTTACTTTTGGCAATGATAAATCAGGAAAAATAAAAGGAAAAGGCTCAGTCAGCCTAGATAATGGCAGAGGAAAGGCCCAAGATGTACTATTTGTAGATGGGTTGAAAGCAAATTTTCTGAGTGTCAGTCAAATGTGTGATAAAGGCTGTGAAGTTCTTTTTAGAGAACAAGACTGTGAAGTCAGATCAACCATCACAGGTAAGACTCTGCTCAAAGGTGTTCAAACAGAGATTAATGTTTACATAGTGAAAAAGGAAGATGAAGCATGCCATCTTAGCAAACTTGATGAGTCATGGTTATGGCATAGGAGATTGGGACATCTCAGATTCGATCACATCATCAGACTAAGCAACAAGAAATTTGTCAGAGACATGCTAGAAATAAGAAGGCCTTCTAATACCATATGCAAATCTTGTCAATTGGGCAAACAGATCCGCACATCATTTAAGGCCAAAGATGAGTTATCAATAAGAATACCACTCCAGCTTGTGCACATGGACTTGTGTGGACCTACAAGAACTTAAACACCAAGTGGAGAATCCTACTTCATGTTGATAATAGATGATTTCTCCAGAATGACATGGGTTGCATTTCTCAAGAATAAATCAGAAGCTGGAAAAGTTCAAAATATTCAAAGCTTTAGCAGAAAATTAGACAAGATGCAAGCTAAAATGCATCAAATCAGACAGAGGAGGTGAATTCACTGATTATGACTTTACAGACCTATGCAATGAACATGGCATAAAGAAACAATTTACTATTGCAGGGACACCTCAGCAGAATGGAGTAGCAAAGAGACAAAACAGATCTGTACAACAAATTGCCAGAGCCATGATGCAAGAGAGTAATATTCCTCAAACCTTCTAGGCAGAAGCAGTACACACAGCCGTGCATATCCTTAACAAATCTCACTTAAGGCCAAGCAGTGACAAGACTCCCTATGAACTATGGCATGGGAAACCAGCTTCAATCAAAAATTTTAGAATCTTTGGAAGCAAGTGTTACATAAAGAATAATGATGAGAATCTTGGGAAATTTGATGCAAGAGCAGATGAAGGGATATTTCTAGGATATGCATCCAAAAGTAAAGGGTACAGGTGCTACAACAAGACTCTTCGAAAAATATTAGAAAGCATTGACGTTAGATTTGATGAATAACTTCCAAACAATACAAGAGATACAGACAGCAGCAGTCCATCAGACAACCATGAAGAAGAAAACCAAGATGATGATGAAACAAGCAAGACAACAGAAGATGCTGAACTAACATCAAAATCCCCATCAAGATACACTCAGAAGAACCATCCAGAAGATCAGATCATTGGAGACAAGAGAGTAGGGGTCCAGACAAGAAGGCAGCTAACTGAACAGACAGAAGAGGTATACATAGCCATGTTATCACAAATAGAGCCAAAGGAATTTAAAGAAGACAGCAAGGACAAGTATTGGGTGAATGTTATGAATGAAGAATTGGACCAAATTGATAAGAACAATACTTGAGAACTAGTTCCTAGACCCACTGAGAAAAATGTCATAGGCTCAAAATGGGTATACAAAAATAAAATGAATGAGCAAGGACAGGTAATCAGAAATAAATCCAGACTTGTCTGCAAAGGATATTCACAAATCGAAGGACTTGATTACGATGAAACATTTTCCCCTGTAGCCAGAATGGAAGCTATCAGAATGTTTCTGGCCTTTGCATGCTACCAAGAATTCAAGGCATATCAAATGGATGTAAAATCTGCATTTATGAATGGAGATCTAGAAGAAGAAGTCTACATGGAACAACCATAAGGCTTCTCATTAACAGACAAATAAGACTATGTATGCAGACTAAAGAAGGCTCTATATGGACTAAAGCAAGCTCCTCGTGCTTGGTACTCAAGGCTGGATAAATACTTGCAAAAACAAGACTTCAAGAGAGGAGGAGTAGACAGCAATCTATACATAAAATCCCATGAAAATGAACTCCTTATTGTTGTAGTATATGTTGATGACATTATGTTTGGAAGCAACAGAGATGAGCTAGCAAAAAGGTTTGCTGAGGAGATGAAATCAGAGTTTGAGATGTCTATGATTGGAGAGCTCAGTTTCTGTTTAGGACTTCAAATTCAGCAAAATAACACAAGTACATTCATATCCCAGGAAAAATACTTAAAAGAAATGTTGAAAAAGTTCAAAATGGAGGACTGCAAACCTGTGTCAACTCCCATGATCACGGGATGCAAGCTATGTGCTGATGATGGATCTGCTGATATAGATCAAAGACTCTACAGATCCATGATAGGAAGTCTATTGTACCTGACAGCATCAAGACCAGACATCATGCTAGCAGTAGGACTTGTGGCTAGATATCAAGCAGCACCTAAACAAAATCACCTTCTAGCAGTCAAAAGAATATTCATATATCTACAAGGAACTGCACAGTATGGACTTTGGTATCCAAAAGGCAAAAGCTTCACTTTGACAGCATACACAGATGCAGATTGGGCCAGCTGTGTGGATGACAGGAAAAGCACAAGTGGAGGTGCATTCTATCTAGGAGAAAGTCTGGTGGCATGGTTAAGCAAGAAACAAACATCTATCTCTCTATCTATAGCATAAGCAGAATATATAGCAGCAACAACACATTGTACACAAGTCATGTGGATGAAGCAAACCCTCCAAGACATGAAGGTAAGAATTGATGAACCTATCTCAATCAAATGTGATAATACAAGTGCTATAAGTATTTCAAAAAATCCTATGCTTCATTCAAAAACTAAACATATCCCAATCAAGTATCACTTTCTCCGAGAAAAAGTGGCTCAGAAGGTAGTAAAGCTGGAATATGTACTAAAAAAAGAACAGATAGCAGATATATTTACCAAACCTCTTGCTAGAGAACCATTTGAATATTTGAGAGATAGACTAGGGGTAATATCTGTAGATGCTACTCTCTGATATGAAGAGAAAGCACAATTTTAGGGGGAGAACAGAAATGAAGATATCATTCCAGGGGAAGGTCAGTTAGCATGAAACAGGTCCTCAAGATCATTGCAACATGGGCGAGAGTTCAAAGCACACTGGAAAAATTGAGTAACCCCTTGCCATTGATGTCAAAGGGGGACGAAGAGAAAGCAATAGAAGGAAGGGTCCTAACAGGAAAGCAGAGGAAGTGTATTGCCATCAATTCCAAAGGGAGACGAAGGTTGAGTAGCAGAGATAGAGGCAGAAGCAGAGAATACAGAGAAAGAGAAACAGTCGAGCAGCAGTGCAGAAGGCGC
Source organism: Pinus albicaulis (assembly GCA_034641835.2). Lineage (NCBI taxonomy): Eukaryota > Viridiplantae > Streptophyta > Pinopsida > Pinales > Pinaceae > Pinus > Pinus albicaulis. Next base: position 369,502,135 of record CM076572.1, read on the forward strand.
TATAATGGTTTGCAGTGAATCGGGGCTTAAGTTACAATTTGAGATCACGGTTTATAGAACATTCGAAAGAGGAGATTGCACATTCTTCCGTGTAATTTCATTCAATATTCATTGAGAGGTGAAGTACACAGCTACTGTGCGTAAACAATAAAGAGAGGGTTTTATCTCTGTTTAATGAAACTGTGGGCCTTTTGATATCTGTGTATAATCGGGATTTTGGGTGAATGGAGAAGTTAGAATGGGAATAATACATTTCAGATGTATGCCTTGACGAAGCACCGAAGAGTAGAATGCCATAGGTACAGGTAGCACGAGATTGAAGGGCAAAGGTTCGAAATTGTTCAATACAATGGAACAGTGAATAGCGTGGCCAATTCATGTAATGGACCAGCGTCGTAGAGCCAAATCGAGATCATGGGGGATTGTTACATCTCAACGGAACCATGCAAGGAAAGAATAAACAAGAGTGATGGTGTAGAAGGCGGAACTTCGGTGGCAGAGCGATGGAGTAAGTATAGCCATGGCACAGTAGAAAAAAAAAAAAAAATTGAAATCGAAGTTATAAAGAAGGAACAGAACCTCAAGCGCAACTGAACGGAACCACGAGGTATGAACAGTGACAGTGTGTTTGAAACACCCGGCGGTTTTCATCGCACCGCTTTGGTAAGGAAAGTTGTATTTCCAATTCGAACGCGATCAATGCCATCAGCTGACACGTGGCCTTGAGCAGTTTGGAAATACCACCCTTATCGTGTGCCATCGCGCGTTAACTGTCGAATGTGGACTCCGCGCGAAATTGATGTACGCCATCCGATCTAAGGCGGGTCCATCGAACGGTGGTCGCATGTCAATCGGAGTAGAAGTTAACCACTGGTTCCCTGTTCATCACTTAAGTTAGGAGGACTAAATTTCGTGCGATCTAACTGCACGACCACCATTGATCTGCCAAAGGAGAACGCAATAAGACCACAGTCGTTGATTGAGAGGAGATTCCACACAATACAGTTTGATTTTATAAAGGTTATAAAACCATGACCATGCTTATGTTGGGCGCTAAATAAAAGCCACGGTTTATTAATACTTTGAACGCTTGACTTGGGGAATATGCATACATGGTGATATATTTATATATTGTGCTAAAGTCGAGACCTATATGAAATGAGGTGCGTGTTGGGCATACGTTAAAGTGAATACATGGGTTTCACATTTGGTTGGGGAACATATATATATGCTGATATATATACTACGTTGGTATTTAATATAGTGGGTTTGTATACAAGGAGAGGATTTAATTGTAATTCGAGCGCATTATAAAGAAGGCGAAGATTATAATATAAGATATATATATATGGTCTGTGTGCATTGGAATAAAAATACCAAAGAGTATATTAGATGTATTGAGGGTTTATGACCTGTGAAGGAAAACTCCCGCCACAAGAAGAGTTGTCAGATTTAAAATTGGATAAGTACAAAGGTGTGGCAGGTGTTTTGTCGAGAGAATTTTAATTTAATATCTCAAATCTCCCATGTGATATATTAAAGGATTCTGATCTATTTGCTTAATTTGCTAGCTCAGAATAAAATAATGTAGTGAGATTGCTCAGATTGGGGAACTAAAATTGTAAAACAGGTATATATATATATAGCAGATACACAACTACAGTGAACTTGGTGAATATGGACTTGACAGAGGTAAAAAGATATTGCAAAGTTGAAGAGATGTGCAGCAAAGGGATTCAAAAGTGCAGAGAATAGGTGTACAAGCACATAAAACTGGAGAATATGCAGAAGACAGTGAACAAAGTATGCAGGACAGTTGCATGACTGCTACAGAAAGGACAAAATCAGCAAGCAAAGAGCTGAGTGAAGTTTATATTCTGAAATTGAAAATGTAAATGTTTAATTGTTTTATATTGTTTGTGATGTAAAGGAAAGTATCCGAAGGAAAAGAGAAATCCCACTGTAACATTGAAATTTATACATATTGTTATAAAAAAATTTTAATGAGTTGGACAAAGGAATGAGAAGGCAGAAGCCAAAGATTCATAGTTGTTCACTCCAAATTCCTTGTGGCATACAAACAGTCATGTGATGAATTCTATATATAATATCATCTAGATATGTATACTGAGGTCAGAGAGAGAGTAAGTATAGAGAATGCAGAATACAGAAGATTGAGGCAGAGAACATAAGGAAGAGAGGAGCAGAAAGAGATGCTACAGAATAGAGCTGATATCTGAGGTAAATCAACAAACATTTCTTTTGAAAGAGTAAGGAAGTTGGAACTTCCCTATCAAGTTGTAGCTTGATAGATGTCAGTTGTAGCTGACTGAGGTTGAAGCCTCCTGCAAGTTGGTGCCTGCAGAAAATTGACGGGAGTTGGAGCTTCCTTGCAAGTTGTAGCTTGCAGAATTGAGTTTGGATCCTCCTATAGGTTGGTGCCTATAGAAAATCAGTGGTGAGAGGGAGTTGGAGCTTGCCTTTGCATTACAACAATAATAAGATGTGGTTTTCTCCCTTTATGGGTTTCCACTTATATCTGTTGTCTCCATGTGTGTTGCCTATGTGCTGATATGATTTACCAAATCTGCTTAATGTTTGCTGCTCTCATAAAAAGATTGATATCACATTAATTTAATACTTGCTGCAACATATTAATATTGTTCATATATTAAGTTTGGTTATAAAAGTAAGTTGTAAATAAGTTGATGAAAAAATTAAAAAGCTCATGTATGTGTTAAAGTGATTCACCCCCCCCCCCCTCTCATTTTAACTAAGAATTCAACACCGCTTGCTTTGGAAATAACAGGTGAACATATTCCATACATTTGTACTCTCCTCATTTGATAATAAAATGGCATGACTTGGAGTAGTTTTTGGTTGAATTGTTGGTGTTTAATTGTTTGTTAAATTTTTGTGTGTTAATGGTGGAATTTGATTTCTTTATGATTGTTATTACCTATTAGGAATATTACAGTGGTATCCGAGCTCCCATTTTGGCTCAAACCTGGGGACACTTCTATGACCACAGATGAAAACCAGAACATTACCTACTAGAGGTAGAGATACAGGAGTTGGGAGAGGGAGTTGGAGATCACACCTGATGCATATTTCGATAGCCACTTGAGGGCCTTTAATGAATTGACTAGGGGACAGAAGGAGATGTTGGAAGATATTAATCAGTAGAACAGGGACAAGGGCATTAACTGATATTTCTTGTTTAGGTAAACTTCAGGGAGTTTGAACTCGTATGACCATCATTCCCCCTTAACTCTCCCATATGCTTTCATTAGGCCAACCAAGACTACGTTTCCCACATTTTCTCCCTCATTGGCAGGTGATCAGGTTGGTCAGGATGATATGCCTATGGGAGAATATTTTAGAGAATGGCAATCTATGGGAGAGGATTTTTGAGCTACATTTTCCTTCCAGGGTTTCTACCAGATCAAGCAGAATGATAAGGGAAAGGGCGCAGGGGGCTCACGAACATATAATTCAAAGTTGCAATGTATTATTAGGAGGATTTATCTTCCCACTTTTTATGGGTCATCCAAGTTCACGCCTAGGGTATGGGTAGAGAATTTGGATACATACTTTCAACTTAGTTGGATAACTAAGGTGGAAGCCATCAAAATGGATACGTTGGGCTTGGAGGGGGAAATACATGATAGGTGGTTCCATGGGTTGACCACACTAGGGCATGCTAGTGTGACTTCCTACGAGGACTTCACATAGAGCATTTTGATAGGATGGATCCAAAGGCATATTTCATAGAGTTGACACAACTCAGATAGACACGCAGCCCTGAGCACTACATATCAGAGTTTTTTAGGGTATCAATGATGGTGCACTACTACATTTTGATAGAAATTCTAATTGTGGAATCCGATGGAATGGCTAAAATTAGAAAAAAAAATAGAAGTTAAATGAATTTTTTGTTTTTTTTTTATATAAAATCCCTACTACCGTCGAATATCCTATGGTAGTTATATAGAGGTCAAATATTCGACGGTTGTCTTATCCTGTTGATTATTCTACATTTTCATATAATCCCTCTTGTTTTCAAATATTTGACTTGTGCTCCTTTACTATTGGATATCTGACATTGTTTCCAATATGAACATGTGTTGTCCAATTTCCTACAAATGGTAAATAACCGTTGCATAACGTTCAATTCCACCATTAATGGCTTTTTGCGCTGACAACGTCTAATAGAGGACCACTTTATGTTGATCAATTTGAATAGTTAAAATCAATATGACATTAATATTATAATTAAATATAATATTATATATATATATATATGTGTGTGTGTGTGTGTGTGTGTGTGAATATTAATATTATATTATATGATTATAATATAAACTATATATAAAAAGTTATTAAATATATTATTATAATTATAATAAATATAAATATGTGTGTGTGTAGAGGGCCTAAAATCATATAACTTTGACATAGGTGTTATAGATATTAGTTGTGAGATTTTTGAAAGGTTGTGGGCTTATTTTGAGGATAATTTTTGAACAAAATCATCACTCAAAGTTTAGTGACAAAAAATGTCACATAACGTTCCTCAAGAAGATCAAGGATACGTGGGATCGACATCAAGGGCTTCGGAGGATGGAAAATGTTATTTCCCTTGTAGAAAATGCAATGGATTGAGGCTAAGGATAATTCTAATAAAATTAGCTAAAAATAATTGTAGAGACTATGGACACGCTAAAGGCAGACATGAATATCATCCATTTGTAAGTTATTTATTATATGTATTTGTATTGTATATTGTTTTTGTAAATGTTTGTATGTATATTTTATTTTAGATTGTATGTCTTTGTATTGTAAATTGTGTTATCTTTCTATTGTAAATGTATTTTATAATATTCTTTTGGGAGGTATTTGAGCTATGTTATCATCTTGATGTGGACTAGAACTTTTATTTGGTTATTTTCAATAGGGACATTTAAGGGGTTGGTCGAGTTAGGGGTTAATTAATTTATGAGCTTAGGGATACGGGTTATTGTTTAAGGGTTTACGGATTAGGGGTTAATGGTTTAGGGGTTAGGGATTTAAGGGATTAGGAGAATGGGGTTAAGGTGTTAGGGGGTTATTGTATGTTTTTTAGGGGGTTAATTTGGAGCTAGAGGATTTAGTGGTTAATCATGGGTTTTTATGGAGAATTATTAATAAGTTTTTTAAGTATATTATTCAAAATATGACATTAAGAAATAATATGACATTACAATTATGAATGTAAAATAAGATCAATATGTTTTTTTATTATGGTCGTGACTATATATCTCATAAAGTGTCTCATTTTCTACACGTAAATAAAAGTAATATCTTTCTTATATTTTTTCAACATATTATTAAATATCTTGATAAATTGCACAAGCATAATCATTGACTTGTTGCATTTGTTTCTTGGTCTCACCTAAGTTGTCTTTCTCTTTGTCTTTATTGTCTTTTTTTTACTTATATATTATATTTGTAAATTGTTGTTATATAGACGTTTCAATATATATATATAACTTTATTGATTGTAATTGTACAGTATCAGCCCCCTAGGGAATTTCTCGGTGAGGAAGAGGTGGTTGTAGTACAATTTCCTATTCAAGAACATGCAGCGATTAATATTGATGATCAAGCTAATGATCCTATGGAAGAAGATAATGATGATGATAACATAGTTGAAGAAGATGGGACAAATAGATTGATCCAAGAGACATTTAATAATGTTGGAATGGAAGATGATGACAACTTGTATGATGACCATGCTTTTGATTTACCTGTACTTGACATGGCAACTAAACCTATTTATGAAGGCTCAAAAAAATATATTCTCTCTTCTCTACGGTTGTTTGTCAACTTAAAGGTGGTGAATGGTTTTTCAAACACGTGTGACACAACTCCTAAGGTATGTAATATATTTTGTGAAATTTAGTACTATATACGTGATAAAGCAATTATTTTTTCCATTGTTTTTAATGTTAGTACATTTATAATGTATTTCCATATCGCATTTTCAGACGAACCTTTCGGCGGGGGGGTTGCGGCGATGGCGAAAGAGGCTACTAGGGTTTATAGTGAGGTTTCTCAGGTTTGCGCCGACCCGGCCATGCTGAGGGCTGGCCGCCTCCTTCTCATGCTCCAAACCGAAGACTGGTACCTGCGCGAATGCATGCTTCAGCTCAGGAGTATCCCTGTAGATTATGGCGCTGACAGCTGGACGGCAACATCTCCTGAAAATGATTTAGACGGTCTTGGAGCCGCCGCCTTCACGGATGTTAGCCACACTGCAACGCCTGTAGCGAAGCCAAAGCTAGCCATTCTCATTGTCAGGGTAGCAGTTTTGAATCGACAGGCTTCAAATACATTCAAACCCTCGCACAAGGACAACTCCCTTGGCACTGATGTTGCAGCGGCCTGTGCGACTGTTTTCCTGGCTAATGTTCTAGTCAGCACTAACGTCGCCGACTCTATAGCTGCTCACAATGTGGGCAGAGGTGACATTGCAGATCTGACAGTTTTCTACTCCCCCAACTGCATGCAGCGAATATGCTTACCGAATCCACTTGATCTGCTTCCAAATCTGGACATGGGTCGGTCTGCTGTCTGTTGGAAGCAGTCTCCTATCCTAATCCAGTCAGATATGCCTGAAGAAACAAACACATTTCAGATCCAAGTCAAAATTTCAGGCAAGACAATGATGCTATGGGTAAGCTCAGCAGATCTCGTACAGGACCTTCTTCAAAAACTGGAGCGTCGTCTGGGGATCCCCTCCTCCTACCTAAGACTGCTTTTTAAGGGTAAGCAACTTATGAATCCCCACCTCCTATCTTTTTACGGCATTCTTAAAGATGCTTCTGTTGTGGCCACCTTTCGCTTAAGAGGGGGTTCCATTGGGCAGACCTCCGCTGCCCCTTCTTTCTCTTATAAAGATGCAGTCCGTAAAGACGCTGCCCAACCATAGTCTGTCAAACCAGTGGAGGCTCCCAAGCCTTTCCTGGTGGATAAAATGGAGGATACTCCCTCCATTGAAATCTCTCATCCATCTCTGGATGATCAATACCAGACGTTTGCAGAAACAGCTATCATCTGCAGATTTAACGGTCTATGGCCCCGTATGGCCGATCTTTACCAGTGGCTTCACTCCAACTGGACCAAAAACTGCAAGGTCTTCTTCTGCTCGAAAGGCTTCTTCATTGTTGCCTTTGCCTTCAGCGATGACTACAAGAAAGCCTTAATAGGAGGCCCTTGGTTCTGGGGATCAGCGAGTCTTTTCCTCACCCCCTGGTTCCCTGATTTCGATCCCTCATCGGCGGTCATCACCAAGCTGCCCATCTGGGTCCGTCTTCCAAATCTCCCTGCTCATCTATGGCATTTCGCTATCTTCCAAGGAATTGGGGATACATTAGGTCGATTCTTGGCAACGGACACCTCTCGAGGAGAGAAAGGAATATACACTTATGTCAGAATATGCGCAGAAATAGACATTAGTAAAGGGCTGCCTGATCAGATCAACCTCAAAGTTGGGGACTTTCATTGGACGCAAACTTTAGACTATGAGAATACTGCTTTCAGATGTCGCCACTGCCATCAGACTGGGCATCTTCATAATTCCTGTGCGACGTTTCTCGACAAAAAGAGGAACATCCCACGCAAATCCAAATCCAAGAACTGGAAACCCTGTGATAGACCTCCAATGGAGGACTTAGATTTATCTAGCTCTGATGAGGAGGATATAGAGGTGGAAGAGGAGAATCATAACCCCCCTAGGGACGCGCCACCAGCTCGCCCGGCGGATCCCACGGCTCCTCCGACTTCGCAGAAGCGCACTCATGAGTCGTCATCCTCAGATTCAGATAAGGAGACACCTCCTTCTGCGCAGATTAGTTTGCAGGTGGTTCCCGTCCAGCAAGCTCTCAATGGCGGGTCACAGTCAGTAAAAAGAAAGGGAAAAAATGTCAATTGGGAGAATCCACCCATTCTGGGTCGACTCCCTAGTCTAGTTCTTGACTTTATGTACTTTCTGTTATTTTTGCTTATGTCATGGATATTCATGGGGGCCGAGGTTGATAGTCTATCATTTCTGGCTCCCTTTCTCTCTTGCTTCGCTTTTATGCAAGCTCTGATTGTACTATATTTCTTTACTTAATAGATTTAGTCTTACTCAGAAAAAAAAAAATATATATATATATATATAAATAAATAAATAAATAAAATAAAAAATAAATAAATAAATAAAATTAAAAAAATAAAAAATAAAAATGTTAGTACATTTATCTACATCATTTCATTAATTTGTAACATTTTGATGCAATATGTATGATTAATGATTAATATTGTTTAGTACATTAACCAATACGAATTTTTTTAATGTTCTATATTATTAGGTGAATTTTTGTTACCATTGTCAATTTTTTTACATCGTGCATACCGATATTTACATGTCGTTATGAAAGATATTGGAATGGAGTATTAAGTTTTTCTTGCATGCCTTAATGATGGTATTCTCTATTATAAAGAACATGTGTTGAAAGACAAATTCCCAATATGTGATGAGAGTAGATATCAAACTGATATAGTAACAAAAATGGTGCCTCGCAAGGTTCTTCGTTATATTCCCATAATTCCACATCTGCGACAATTGTTCAGGTGCAAAAGCATAGAAAAAATTATTGATTACCATGCAAGTAATAGAATTGAAGATGGTGTTCTTCGAATACCTACAGATGGATATGCATTTAGGAATATAGAGGAAAATTTTCCATAGTTTAAAAGAGAACCATGAAACCGTAGGCTTGCATTAGCAACTGACGGTGTCAATCCATTTGGAGAGGCCAGGTCTACTTACTCAGTGTGGACCGTTTTTGTTATCAACAGTTAAATTCCTCCGTGGAAGTAAATAAAGAGGGAGCACATAATGCTGACAATGATTGTTAAAGATATTAATTGTTTAGAATAAAAAATTTAAGCACAATAAAATCTCATTTGTCTTGTTTGTTTCATAATTGTGTCCTATATTTTTTTTTTAATTTACTCATATATGTTCAATTATGCCTTATAATTATGTCTTATAAATATTTTATTTACTCATATATGTGGTAATTATGTATTGTGTGTTCAATCAATTAGGTCCTAGGTCAAAGATATGAATGTATATATAGAGCCTCTTATCGATGAGTTAGTGGAGTTATGGAATGGTGTCACTATGTATGATATCTCTTGACTAGTAGTTGCACAAAGGGAATTAGTTCGACCTTCATTGTACATACTTAAAATAATTGATATAAAAATTATTTTTTCTCTTGCAGGTCTTCAAAAAGGTAAATTTTCTTGTCCAGTTTGTGGTCCTAAGATTAAATTTTGTTGTTCAATAATCTTAGGAAAGGAGGTGTTTTATGAGTATAGGCACTTCCTTTCTAAAAACCATAGGTACCGAAGTACTGAAAAAACATATTTTCAATGGGAAAGAAGAGATTGGAGTAAGGCAATGGATAATGACACCTTGTGCATGGAAATTGCAATATAATTGAGTCTCTCAAGGTATGGATCGAATTGTCTAATATAAATATACATTATATGTTTGGATTATTTTATATTTTTATGGGATTTCCTCCATTGTACTAATTGACAAGTTATATTGTTTTTAAAATATCTTTATCTATGATTCACGTTGTAGGTTGTGAAGGCATTAATTATAGGGCACTTCCATGAGGAATGAAAAGGTATCCCAAGATATTTAATAGACTCCCTACTATGAGAACCTATAAATTGTTCATTTGTTTGATACAATGCACATCGAAAAGAATTTAACATAGACCTTATGGTGAATATTAGATGGATGCAAAGATAAAGAAAAAATTGTCAAGATTTGTAATGACATTAAGGAGGCCAACCATGCATTTCAAAGTTTGATTCATTCAAATAGAAATGGAGATGACTAAAATATAAGCACCCTCCATGGTTATTGAAAAAGAAACAAAGCAAGCATGTTAAAGAGTTTATTTTAAAAATTAAATTTCCAACTGGATTTTCTTCAAACATAAAGAATATCCTAACAAAGAAAGGTCAATTAGGTGGGGTAAAAACTCATGATTGGCATACGTTCATTAAGGTAATTATTTTGTTGTATATGTATTTTATACATTGGTGAAACGTCTTGTTAATTAGTGTTCTTTTTCTACTAATTTGGGAATAAATAATGATCGATCATTATTTTTGTTAAAATATTTTCTACCTTTATCTCTCCGATAAAAAATTGACAACAATGTCAAACGATTTACATATGATCTTGGAAATTACATGAGGTAAGTAGAGATTTATTTGCAAAGTGTAATTTGTTCAATAAGTTGTTGTGTCGCATATTTTTCACTGCATGTGTTTTTCTTGTCATTGTGTAACATATCATTCTTTTTCTGTTGAAAACTGTGATTTTCTTGCTTCATTTGTAGATAGTTGTCATATAAATAAATCAATAAAGAATATATAAAGTATTGGGGAAAATAAATTCCTCGTCTAATGTGATAAATGAAAAAGTATATACCTCCAATATTTTTCAATGCACAATAACACTACCTCATCCACCAAGTTGAGGAGATTGAAAAGTGTGGACCTATACACACAAGAGTAATGTGGATGGTTGAGAGACACTTGAAATAACTGAAGGCTTTGGTCTAAAAGAAAAAAGTCATCAGGGTTATATGGTAGAGGGATATATGTTATATCAAACCATGGCTTATATTCATTAATATAGTGTTGAAATAGGAAAAAGTTATAATGTATTGGATCGTGTTTGGGATGTCAACTTTGTGGACGATTTTGAAGGGGAGAACCTATTGGGGAAACGTAGAATGAGAAAAGTGAGATGTAAGTAGATAGTGGTCATTTTTAGCACATTTAACTTAATTGTTTTTATGTAAATCGTACTTATTTAATTTTTAATTTTCCTGTACAATCCATTATTATGAAGGTATAACATGCTAACTATATAATATATGTGAATTGTTTTATTTTAATACAGTTGATCGAGAGTGGGATGCAATAAATTTATACATTTTGAACAATACATATTAGATAAAGGTATGGATTGAACGATGAAAATAAGCTAATAATGGTAGGTTATCATGGTATGGTGTGTCTTCATTGGTCAAAGAAGCTCAATGTAGTGGAGATACCAATCTTACACAAAGGGAATTTGATTTAGCATATGGTTTAAAATATTATCAGGAAATCATATTCACCCATACTACTTAGTTTTTTACAATTATATTGATGCAAAATATCGCGTGTTTTTTTCTTAATTTTCAAATTTTGAAAGTATAAATATGCATGCTTATCAATTAACAATGCATTTTTTATGTGTTTGATGTATTTCATTTGAAACACCACAGCAAAATGTGGTGCAATAGTCACAAATTCCACATCAAAAGGTTGGATGAAAATATGAAACTTCTGATAGTGGGATGACTATAGTATTTCAAGTTAACCATGTTCCTTTAGAGGTGACTGACATCCAGAACTCTTTAATAATTGATACTCTGGGTATCTGCATGATATACTTGAGTGTGACTTTAAATCCTTCAAAATATTTTTGTTTAATGTCAAATGGTTTAGGATATGAAATCATGAACGTGACCCTGATAGGATTGTTATTCAGCATGCTAACAGATTCACCATGGTTGATACAAGGAATCTTGAGCCAATTTTAGAGTGATATGTTCTTTCAGGCCAATGTGAATAGGTATTTTATGTAGACCTTCCAGGTAAAGTAGGTTGGTCATATGTTGTTAGATATGATCCTAGAGGAAGGCTCGTAAAGTATAATGTAGCGGAAGAAGATGAAATTGAAGAAGATGATGACGTAGAGGAGCAGGGGGTTCATGCAGTGTTAGATGAAAATGTTGAAGAAGTTTAAGGAATATATTTTAATAGACACAATGTTAATTTGGACGAACTATATGATATTGACATTGTGTCACGCGATGAAGTTAAAGAAGTTGCACCAAATGTAGAAGAGCATGTTCTAGATGATGATGAGGTTCATGCTGATATGGTGAATAATTTGTACATGAATTTTGAGCTCGATGATACATATGATGAAATGGATGAGGAAGAAGATTAATGATATCGGAATGTTGAAAAGTATGAGATAAGTATTTATATGTTTTCATTTGGTTCTTTTAGACACCTTAGATTTTTATTTTCCTAGTTTGTATGTTTGAATGTTATTATGTTTCTTTCAAATATATTATAGTAGATAGATTTGGTATGGGGAATTGAGAGCGATGTGAGGTGGGGGTGGGGCCATATAAGCTTCCACCTTCACATGGTTGGCCTTGTTAAGTAGAGAATATATTATTCTTGAAACAAAGATAAACTTATTTACATTTCTACCATAATTTCCAAATTTCACTTTAATGTTTTGTTAAGGAGACATACTGGGCGAGTTGGGTGATAGGTGAACTAGGAGACACAGCATTCAGGAAGACATGTGAATTAAGGTTGACCCATGACTTCCCATGAATTGAGTTCCCACCAGGGTGTATCATAATGTTTTTTAGAAAATTGACTAAATTAATGTTTAGGTGTTAAAATTCAATTTATAATTGATTGATTATGCAAAATGGATGTACTAACAAATGATAATATTTTGTTTTCATTGATGAGATAATGATTTTTGTTGAATGATTTTCAGAACAGGGCGAACTCCCATGCCCTAGATGCACCCGAACGAAGGCGGAGCGCCTGGGCGCCCCTGGGAGCATCGCAACAGTAGGCATGTCAAGACGTACGCTCGGTAGAGACGCTCGTGCGACGATTTGCTGGGTCGAACTAACTTGGAAAGGGGCACCCGCATAAAATAAGTAAGGTTGGGCCATGATTTCCCATGAATAGAGTTCTCACCAAGGGATCTCATAATGATTTTTATAAAATTTACTTAATTAATATTTGGGTGTTAAAAGTCGGTTTATAATTGATTGATTATGCAACATGGTACTAACAAATTATAATATTGTGTTTTCATTTATGAGAAAATGAAGGCAGAGAGCCCATGTGCCCATGGGGGAGTTATGTGTTGTGCACACCAGGGCACTTTGTGCCCAATGTGGTGTTGCGTGTTGTGCATGCCAGGGCCCCCGCCTTGCAGGGGCACCTGTGCAACGATTTGATGGGTCAACCCGACTTGGAAAGGGGTGCATGCACAAAAGAAGTAATGTCGGCCCATGACTGCCCATGAATAGAATTCCCACAAGGGTTTCTCATAATGATTTCTAGAAAATTAAGTAAATAAATGTTTAGGTGTTAAAACCTACTTTATAATTGAATATTGATCATGCAGCAAGGAAATAACAAACCATAACATTTTGTTTTCATTGAAGAGCTAATGATTTGTGTTCACAGATTTGCACAGTAGGAGAATGTCTGTGCCCTGGGTGCACCAGCATGAAGTCGGAGCATCTGGGCACCCATGGGGGTGTCCCATGCTATGCACGCCAAGGCACCTTCCTGGTAGGGGCACCCATGTGACGAGTTTGTGGGTCGACTGACTTGGCAAGGGGTACCCGCATAAAGAAGTAAGGTCGGCCCATGACTTCCCATGAACAGAGTTCCCACCAAGGGGTCTCATAATTATTTTTAGAAAATTAACTAAAGTAATGTTTGGGTGTTAAAAGTTGGTTTATAATTGATTAATTATGCAACATGGTACTAACAATTTATAATATTTTGTTGTCATTAATGAGTGAACGAAGGCAGGGTGCATGGGTGCCCATAGGGGTACGACGTGCTAGGCATGTTAAGGTGCCTAATGCCAATGGGGGTGTCACATGTTGGGCACGCCAGGGCACCATGCGCCCATGGGGGCGTCGCATGCTCGGTACGCCAGGGCACCCGCCCAGCAAGGGCGCCCGTGCGACGAGTTAGTGGATCAGCCCAACTTGGCAAGGGGCGCCCACAAAAAATAATTAATGTCGGCCCATGATTTCCCATGAATAGATTTCCCACAAGTGGGTCTCATAATGATTTTCATAAAATTAATTAAATTAGTGTTTAGGTGTTAAAAGTTGGTTTATAATTGAATATTGATCATGAAACATGGAAATAACAAATGATAATACTTTTTCATTGATGAGCTAATGTTTTATGTTCACTGGTTTGCACATTAGGGCGAACGTCCATTCCTACAAGAAGACAGGGCACCCGAGCGCCCATGGGGGCATCACGTGTTGGGTACACCAAAGTACCTGGTGCCCATGGAAGCGTCATGTGTTGGGCACGTGAGGGTGCTTGCCCAGCAGGGGTGTTCGTGCAACAACTTGGTGGGTCAGTCCGACTTGGAAATGGGTGCCCGCATAAAATAAGTAAGGTCAGCCCATCACTTCCTATGAACATAGTTCCCACTAAGGGTTCTCATAATTATTTTTATAAAATTCATTATATTAATGTTTGGGTGTTAAAATTTGGTTTATAATTGATTGATTATGCAACATGGTACTAAAAAATTATAATAGTTTGTTGTCATTGAGGAGCGAACGAAGGAGAGGAACCAGGGCGTTCATGGGGGCATCACGTGTTGGGAACACCAGGGCGCCTGGCGCCCATGGTGGCATCACATGTTGGGAACACCAAAGTGCCCGCTTGGCAAGGGCACTCGTGCGAGGATTTGGTGGGTCAGCTTGAATTGGAAAATGGCACCCGTAAAAAAGAAGTAATGTCGGCCCATGACTGCCCATGAACATATTTCCCACAAGTGGATCTCATAATGATTTTTTGAAAATTAATTAAATTAATGTTTAGGTGTTAAAATTTGATTTATAATTGAATATTGATCACGCAACATGGAAATAAAAAATGATAATATTTGTTTTCATTGATGAGCTAATGATTTGTGTTCACTAATTTGCACAACAGGGCGAACTCCTACGCTTTGGTCATTCCCACACGAAGGCGAGGCACCTCGACGGCCATGGGAGCATCATGTGCTAGGAACGCTAGGGCGCCTGTGTAATGATTTTGTGGGTTAGACTCAATTGGCATGGGGCACCCACACGAAAGAAGTAATCTCATCCCATCACTTCCCATGAATTTCGAATGGGGCCAACATTGAAATTTGTTAGTTTTTGCTCGTACGCATTGAAATTTGACATGGTTATGGTAGATGCATGCATTGAATATATGGGAGGTTTTTGAGACTATAATATGACTCACAAAAATAATTTTACCATCAAATGACAAAATTATAACATATATAAATTTCAAGGATATGAAATTATTTACTACTATTTACCAATTGTGGGCTTATTGGCACTAATTGTCCTTCCTTTTCGTATGGCAATTCATGAGGCTGGTTAGTCTTGATTCTATGGCAGTCCTGGTTTGATAGGAAAATATCTAAGGTAAGGCTCTAATATCCCTATCATAAAATTGTGATGGTTAGTACCACGATGGGTGCCATGCTATGTAATAGAGCTTTCCATGCTGACATACGCTCAATCACCCTTTGAACATCAATTTCTCATTCAATTGCTCATTTTCTTTTGCATCTTCTCATTTCGTTTGGAGGCATTATATCTTCTTTTGTTGTTCTTCATGTGAATCCTCCTGATTGGAGGCACCATTTTCACCACTTTGTATGTGTTTTTAATGTTTTTTTTTATTCGGATTGTTCTCAGGTACAACTTGTCACTTGTTCTCGAGTCCAATTTACAACTTCTTTGGAGACACCATGATCTCTCTCTCACTTTTTGTCTTTCTTGGATTGTTGTGCATAGAATATTGTTGGAATTTAATGAATATTGTTAATAATAAATTTTTATATCTATAAATTATAATAGATTTTGCATATAAATATTTCATATACATTGTAGATAGTAGAGAGTATCTATGATGTTCACAGTCGACCAAAGGGAAATGTCATAAGCAAGTGCTTGAATTTTCATAGGTTGTCCACTAACCAACCTTGTTTTTTTTTATTTGTAAATTGGTCTAAGTTCTCCAGAGAGTACATCAGGCTTGAACTCTTGCTTGAGAAACTATGACCCAAGGGTGTCTAAGTCGTCAAAATCACCTGGGGATCGCACATGGCTTGGGCCACACCATCTCTTAACATGATTGTATTTTTTCCCACAGAGTTTCGAACCGGTGACCTTCACATCACATAGCAACTTAACAGTACACCCCATCACCGTATATTCTATGCCCCATGGGAATCAAACCTTGTGACTTAATTGGAAGTGTGTTGAATATTGTAACTAGGTTCGGTCTTCATAAATTATATTTATTGTACTTATCAAAAGAATTAAAGAAAAAAAAATATTATCATTTCACATTTATTTTATTATTAAATGACTTATTAAAGCATGGGTTTCATGCTTGGGTCATATTTAGATTAAGGTCCCCATTGTGGATTTCTAGGTTAGTCATTACATATTTCTATTGGCCCATCTTGAGCTTTTGAACATGTAATTATGTTTATTTTTTAGTCAAAAATTGTTTAGATCACCTCCACATCAAGTCAGCCTTAAGGAGATCAAGTCAGCCTCAAAGGAACAAATTTTACCTCACTTGAAGCCTATAAAAGCATGGATATTTAATTCATTTGGAGCATCACTTCTCAAACTATTTTGATATCTACTGCATCATAGGAAAAAGTGTGAAGTGGAATGAAGAAGCCGAAAGGAGTGTGAGTTGGGTCTAGAAGATAGAGGAGGGAAAAATTGAAATTTTGGTAGTCAAATCTCTACATTTCGTGCCCTCTCTTGGGAGATCGAAGTCTTTTAGTGTTTGATGTTGTTGTTGATGCTTAATTTTTTGCCTAGTTGAAGTTGTTGGGGGAATTTGTTGCTACTGCTAGGTTGAATATCTAGAAGGATGACTTGGTGTGGAGGGAATGTTTGGCTCATGTCTAGGGTGAATATTCTCAAATAATACTGTTGAAAGGAAGAAATATCTTGACTGGGTTTTCCCATAGAGGGGGATTTTTCTCTAGCATAGTGCCTATATCTTGTGTCTCTTGTTTTTGGATCTTCATACACACATAATATGCTAATTTGTTGATGAAAAATAAGATAATAAATAAGTAACATAATTCAACACACTCACAAGAAATTATCAAGATCGGAGAATCAAACCCTAATATAACTACTTCGATTCTTCAACATGGTATCAGAGTTAAGGTCAGGAAGAATTGAATATCACTTTGTTGGCATGGATTCTCCCTCTTTGATGGATGACATAAGAATGGGTATCAACATTGATAGAATTTGGATCAAGAATATCATCCATTACTTACTCATTAAAGTCAAAGGTCAAGGATTTTTGGCTCCCCTTACAAGATCACTTCATGATGACAATACATGGATCATTGATAGTGGAGCATCAAGACACATTACAAGAGAAAGTAAAAAATTCAATACAATATCAAGGGAGTAATCTTCTCATGCAGTTGAATTAGGTGACAACAAAATTTATGCTGTGAAAGGTCTGGGATCAACCTCATTGGAATTAGAAAATGGATCGAAGTTGCACCTCAACGACGTACTATATGTTCCAGGTTTGAAAAATAATTTGCTTTATATTTATTTTTTAGAAGATAAAGGCGAAATAATTTCTTTTTTTGATGGAAAATTATTAGTTTGGGGCAAAGACTCTAGCATTGAAAAATATATAGTTATTGGAGTTCATGAAGGAATTTTGTACAGGGTTACTACATCATCTCCTCAAGCTTTAGTTCATATGGAAATTAGTCCTATTGAGCTATGGAATATGAGATATGGTCATATACACTACATTCTTATCTCCCCAATCTTAACCAATTGGTTAATGGCATCCATAATATAAATTAATACCATGAAGGTGTGTGCGAGGGATGATCTTTGGGAAAGCATACAAGAAAACCATTTCCAAATAGTGAATCTAGGTCCAAAGAAATTTCGGATCTTATTCACTCTGATGTGTGTGAGCCAACGTCTAAAAAATCCCTTGGAGGTCATCTATATTATGTTACATTCATATATGATCATTTTATAAATACATGGATCTATCGTCTCAAGACAAAGGACGAATTATTTGAGAAATTCAAGGAGTTTCAAGCTGAAATAGAAAACCTAACCGAAATAAAGATAAATACTTTGAGATCCGACAATGGTGGGGAATACATTTCCAAGGAATTTATTTCATATTGTAAGGAATTATGAATTAAGAGGGAGCTCATTGTTCCCTACCATCCTGAACAAAATGGAGTTGTTGAAAGAAAGAATAAATCTATTGAAGAAGGCATTAAGACAATGCTCCGTTAGGTCCCTATAATACTAGTATATCCCCTTATTATGATTGTTAGTGTAGCCCCCTTATTGTTATTTTTGTGCCCATGTAGTCCCCATATGTTATTATTCTTCCCCATAGAATCCCGCTATTGTTATTGGTGTGCCCTTACATTGTTATTGTTATGTTAGCTAGGATTATATTGTGACCCATTGGACTCCTATATATAGAAATGAGATTTTTTCATTTGTATCATCCAAGAATTGTTCATTTATGTAATGTAAAGGAGGTTTCCCCCTCAAAGTGGATAATTTTTAAGTCGTTTATCTATATTTTCTTCTATTTTTTGAGCTGGTTGCATAACATTTGGTATCATAAATTTGGATTCTAGGGTTTCGTTGTTGCAAACATGACATCTTGGAATTATCGATATACCTTTTTTTATATGAATATTCAAAAGCTTAAAAAAAAACCCATTTGAGTCGAAATCCTGAGTAACGTTGTATAAAAATTTCAGATCTTGGCTCGCTATATTTTCGGAGATATGATTTGAGGAAGTTCGGGTTTTGGCAGGCTCCATAATTTCATCTCAAATAGGTGGCCAAGGGAAAATCATCATAACTTTCATTTCAGACATTAGATTTGAATTTTTAAAACATGGCCGAAAATTCATGGACTATAGTTTCTTATGTATCGATTTCAGAGCCGAAGGTCAAAACAGTGACACGTGGCACTCCGTACAAGTTCACTTTGCTGAACCAGCCCATAATTAGGTCATTGTGGGAAATTGGGCATAACGTTAACTTGAGGAATCAAAATTAGGTCTGACCTATGGAATTGGAAAGAAAACTTACAGGGCTACCACAGGACCGAAGTTCGGATCTTGGAGATCTGAAATTACTTATTTGCAACCATTTCAATATTGAGCTCCTAAAAGAAAGAAAAGGTGTGTATTTTAAAAAAAAAATTGCATAACGTTTGTTTGAAAAATCAATTTAAAGTGATTCCATGGGCATATTGAAGCATATATATCTATATCACGTTATAAAATGCCTCCAAAAAATAATTCTACACCCTTTATGCCCTCATAAAACTCTATTATGACGCATGCAGAGGAAGAATTGCAGCACAATATATCAAAATTGTGGGAGCAAGTGCAACAAATTTTCATCTCACAAAGACCAACCAAAGATGAACTAAAAGGTGATATGAATGGTTTAAAAGTAGATATGGAAGCTAAGATGGATGGCATGGAAGCTAAGATCAATGGTATAGAAGAAAAACTTGAAGGTTTGAAGGAAGGTTTGACAAAGTGTCTACAAGAAAATCCTCCTAATGGTAAAGAGGTAGTAGAGGAAAGTCATGATGAGAACAAAAGAAATGTTAATCATGATTTCATAGACTCTAATGTTGGATTGAAAACTCACCATATTCCAAATATTGATATGAGGAAATTGATGGCAAGGATTCGATAACATGGATGTTAAAAATGGAGCAATACTTTGAACTCCATAATGTGCAACCCACACAAAAGGTACGGATTGCAGCTTTATATTTAGAAAAAATCAGTTTGTATGGTATCGATGGCTTTGTTATCATAAACCACTTGTCACTTGGTCAATTTTTACGGAGGAAATGATAGCACATTATGAGGATACAAAGAGAAATGCCTTCTTTAGCCAATTGATAAATCTCAAACAAAAGGGTTCAATGATGGAGCACATTGAGGACTTCCAAAAATTGAATATAAGGGTAAAATATATTTCAGAGGAACATAGGATTTATGTCTTCATAGGGAATTTAAAGTATAACATCAAACATGAGGTTATCCTTTGGGAACCTGATACAATGGAGAAGGCATTAATGTTAGCAAGAAAAATTGAAAGAAAAATTATGGCAACAAGGAAGCCTACCACTCACAACTATAAAGATAGAAGTGTTAGTACTCCTAGCCTTCCAAAACCTACAAGGTTTACACCACAATAGTTGGAATAAAAAATAGAAAAAGGGCTTTGTTACTATTGTGATATAAAATACACTAAAGGTCATAAGTGTGTTGAGAATAAATTATTTTACATAGATTGTGAAGAGAAGGAAGAAAAGGAACAAGAAACTTCAAAAGAAGAGGATATACACCAGGAACTGGCCTTAGAGAAAGAAGATATGAATATGACCATATCTTATAATGTATTGGCAGGAATTACCACTCCTCAAGCTCTCAAGATATAAGTACATATCAAGAAGAAAAAGGTAATAGTGTTTATTGATTTGGGTAGTGCCTATAATTTTATTCATTGTAAGATATCCAAGGAATTGAATTGCTTCCTATATCCCACACCAGAGTGTCAAGTGATGGTTGCAAATGGAGGAACTATAAATTTCTCTAGAAAGTTTCATAATATCAAGCTAACCATGGGGGAATATGTATTGAATAGCCCAATTCTTTCCATTTCAATGGGTGGTGTTGATGTGGTACTAGGAGTTAAATGGTTACAATATTTGGGTTCGATAACTTTTAATTTTCAAGAACTTTTCTTGAAATTTTTTGGGGAAGGAAAGGAAGTTGAATTAAGTGGTAATACGGGGAAATGGGGAAATATAATCTACTTTAATGGCATGATAAATCTTCTAAAGTAAGAGAAATGAGGGGTAATTGCACAATTATGCTCACTAGATTTTCAAGCATCGAAATCATATATTTCTCCATATCTCCAAAATTATTGGACAATCATTCCAAGGTGTTTGAGACTCCCAAATGACTCCCACCTATTCGTGATCATGATCATGCTATTAATTTGATTCCGGGAATTTTTCCTTCAAACATCAAGCCTTACAGATATCCTTATGCTCAAAAGAGTGAGATTGAACATATGGTTGCAAAAATTCTATAGGTTGGTATAATTCAACCTAGTCAAAGTTATTTCTCTGCTCTAGTAGTATTGGTGCACAACAAGGATGGATAATGGCATATGTGTCTAGATTATAGGGAGATCAACAAGCACGTTATTAAAGATAAATTTCACATCCCCGTCATTGATGAATTATTGGATGAATTGCATGGAGCAATTTATTTCACCAAGCTCGATCTTTGTTCTAAATATCATAAAATTAGAATGAAGACTGAAGACATTTCAAAAAAAAAATTCACAACTCATGAGGGTCATTATGAATTTTTGGTCATGCCTTTTGGCCTTACTAATACACCTTCCACATTTCAAGGTTTGATTAATTCCATTTTCAAAGGCTTCCTTATAAAATGTGTGTTAGTATTTTTTGATGATGTTCTAATATACAGCAAGTCTTGGAAGGATCATGTTCAACATGTTGACAGGGTGCTCAAACTATTGGAGGAGAAAATATTATATGGAAAAACCTCTAAATGTTTCTTTGGAGTACAGGAGGTGGAATATTTGGGTCATATTGTATCTCATGAGGGAGTTAAGGTAGAGCCTAACAAAATTAAATCCATTAAGGAATGGAAAATCCCCACAACGATAAAGCATCTTCGAGGATTTATGGGTTAATAGGGTATTATCACAAGTTTGTTAAGAATTATGGGATAATATCGGCACCTATAACATCATTACTGAAGAAAGATGCATTTTCTTGGACTTCGGAAGCAACTAAGGCCCTTGAACATATTAAAGAGGCAATGTGTCAAGCATCAGTCTTAGCTATTCCTGACTTCACAAAAACTTTTATTATGGAATGTGATGCCTCGGGAAAGGGAATTGTTGTGGTTTTAATGCAAGAAGGAATAACCATTGCTTTTGAAAGTAATCCAATCAAAGGAAAGTATTTACAGAAACCAATTTATGAGAAGGAAATGTTGGAAATACTACATGCAGTAAAGCAATGGCGACCTTACCTAATGGGAAGACACCTCAAGGTAAAAACAGATCATGATAGTCTCAAATACTTTTTGGAAAAAATATTATCTTTAGAAGAGAAGAAAAAATGGGTCACAAAGATGTTGGGTTATGACTTTTAAATCATCTACAAAAAAGGGAAGAAAATTTTTTTTGCAGACGCACTCTCAAGAAAGGAAGAGGATGTGGAAGCATTGCTTTGTGCCATTTCAATTATCCAACCTGAATGGATAACCAAAGCAAGGAATGAATGGAAGAATGATGAAGAGGCGTGGACACTCATTCAAAATTTGCATCAAGATCCTAGTACATCTAAAACATTTAGCTGGAAAAATGATTCATTATGTTAAAAATATTGTTATATCTTTGTAAGAATTCCCAACTCAAACAAAATATTCTTTTGGAATTTCACACCTCTCCCTTAGGAGGGCACTCAGTATTTTTAAAAACTTACCACAGGGTTAAGAAGGAATTTTTGTTTTGGATGGCCTTAAATCTCATATTCAAAAGTTTGTGGCACAATGTTTGGTTTGCCAACAAAATAAAGTTGATACAAGTAATACCCCAACTTTATTACAACCTTTATACATTCCAAGTCAGCGTTGGGAGGAGGTTTCAATGGAGTTTATCATAAGTTTACCCAAGTCTGAAGGAAATATTGTCATCATGGTGGTAGTTGACAGACTTACCAAATATGCACACTTCTGTGCATTATCTCATCCATTTAAATCTAGTATAGTTTCTACTGCATTTATGGAAACAATTCAAAAGCTACATGGAAACTCAAAGATCATTGTAAGTGAAAAAGATCCCATTTTTATAGGAAATTTTTTGACATCATTATTTTCTTATTTGCGTACTCAATTAACTCATAGCTCATCATATAATCCTCAATCTTATGGGAAAACTGAGATAGTGAGAAAATGTTTGGAAGGATATCTTTGTTGCTTTGTATCTGATAAACATACACAATGGGTCAAGTGGTTACCTCTAGCTGAATGGTGGTACAACACTTCCTTCCATACTGCAGCATAAATGACCCCATTTATGGCACTTTATGGATATCATCCACTATCCATCACATCATATTTAAGATAAATTCTAAGGTTCAAGAAGTGGAATATCACATCGATCATCAACAAAAATTTCTCCAACTCTTAAAGGATAACCTCACTTTGGCACAGAATCAAATGAAACAACAAGCAGATCATCATCCCATCGAAAGAAGTTTTGATGTAGGCGACTGGGTATTTTTATGGCTACAACCATACAAACAAATGTCCCTCAAGCAAGCTAAGAAGGATAATAAATTATCACCAAAGTATTATGGTCCTTAAAAGGTGTTGAAAAAGATTGGTACTGTGGAATACAAATTGGAGCTTCTTGCATCTTCCCGAGTGAACCCAGTTTTCCATGTTTCATGCTTAAAGAAGGTTATAGATGACAAGATCCCAGTTCAAACAATATTGCCAAAAATTGACGAAAAAGGAAAAATTATATTGGAACCTGAAGCAGTCACAGAAACAAGAACTTGATAGCTACGAAATCGATCAATTTCATAGTATCTCATCAAATGGAAGAACTTACCCGCTGAAGATTCGACATGGGAGGATGAAAATTTTATACAGAAGCATCCATAACTACTCAAGTGTTTAGAAAACAGTTGTTTGAAGGAGAGGGGAATGTTAGGTCCCTATAATACTAGTATAGCCCCTTATTTTTATTGTTATTGTAGCCCCCTTATTATTATTATTGTGCCCATGTAGTCCCCATATTGTTATTATTGTGCCCCATAGAAGCCCGCTATTGTTATTGTTCCACCCTTACATTGTTATTGTTTTGTCAGCTAGGATTATATTGTGACCCATTGGACTCCTATATATAGAAAGGAGGTTTTTTCATTTGTATCATCCAATAATTGTTCATTTTTGTAATGTAAAGGAGGTTCCCCCCTCGAAGTGGATCATTTTTAAGTCGTTGATCTATCTTTTCTTCTGTTTTGTGAGCTGGTTGCATAACATTCTCCTCGACCAAGACCTACCAAAATTATTGTGGGGAGAAGTAGTTAGGACAATCGTATATATTCAAAATAGAAGTCCCCATATAAGTCTCAAGAATATAACTCCCAAAGAAGCATTTACAAGAAAGAATTCGAGTGTGGATCACGTCTAAATCTTTGGAAGCTCTGCCTACATCCATGTTCCAAAGGAAAAGCAAAAGAAGTTGGAATATTCTAGCATCAAAGGAATATTCGTTGCATATAGTCTCTCCTCAAAGGCATATGGAATCTACATCAAAGAAAGAAGGAAAATTGAAGTAATCAGAGATTTCATATTTGATGAGAGCCAAGCCGGCAATAAATCCAAGGATATTCCCATAGACTCTGATGACGAAGAATCTCCTATATTAGAAGACAAAGAACCACACCATGAAGACCCTACTACAAATCAAGAAGAAGAAGAAGGACCAAGTGAGCCTATTCAACCTGTGATCATCCCGACCACAAGGAAAAGGCCAAATTGGTTAAAATATACGCTACAAGATGTTGCAAGACATGAATCTCCCATAATAACCTTTAGAGAAAGTAAAAGGATGAATAGATACTCTGGATATGCAGAATATATAACAAATCTAATTCAAGTTGAACCATATACATTCGAAGAGGTTGTTCAACAGGATGTCTAAAATAAGGCGATGCAAGAAGAATAGCAATTCATTATGAAGACTGGGGTTTTGGAAATAGTTCCTAGACCTAGTGACAAATCAGTTGTCACATCCAAATGGATCTAAAAAGCAGGCATGTTGTTGATGGAAGCATAGACAAGTACAAAGAAATATTCGTTGCAAGGGGCTTCTCTCAAAAGGAAGGAATATATTATGAAGAAACCTTTGCACCTATAGAAAGGTATTATACCATTAGATCTTTGGTTTCATTGGCTACTACAATGGGTTGGAATATCCATCAAATGGATGTGAAGACCGCATTTTTAAATGGGACCATTGATGAGGAAGTATACATTGAAAAACCAAAAGGTTTCAAAGTAAATAGCAGGGAATCTCACATCTGCAAACTCAATAAAGCTCTATATGGCTTGAAGCAAGCCCCTAGGGCATGGTACGCAAGAATGGATGCATATATCCTAAGAAATGGGTTCGTGAAGGGTATTGTTTATCCAAATCTCTACATCAATGTTGTGAATAATGATCCTAACATTATTCTACTATATGTGGATTATCTATTCATCACTGGTGTGGAGAAAATAATTGAATAATGTGAGAAGATGTTGGTAGCCTATTTTGAGATGAAAGATCTAGGACTCATGCATTACTACCTGGGTCTCAAATTATGGTAGAAACATGGTGAGATATACTTGGGGAAAGGAATGTACATCATCGAGGTGTTGCATAAATTTTGAATGATGGACTCCAAGCCCATGACTACTAATATGATCACCAATCTCAAGAAGTTACAAGGTTCTTACTCAAGTATCGTGGATCCTACCCCCTATCGATAGTTGGTGGGATCCTCAATGTATCTGGTAAACACTAAGCCAATATGCTATTGAGTGAACATCCTCAATCAATTTTAGTTGGAACCTTGTCATGAACATTGGATAGTTGTTAAACACATATTAATATATCTTCGTGGTACTATACACCACTACCTAAAATACTGAAGTAAGGAAGTCAATCTAATTGGCTTCTCTGATTCTAACTGGGGTGGCAGTGAGTCCGATGGAAGGAGTACTATCGGTGGATGCTTCAGCCTGGAGTTTGCTATGGTTTCATGGATGAGTAGAAATCAAGGTCACATTGTCATAAGTAGTGATGAAGTTCAATATGTAGTTGCATGTGAAGTATGAAAATAGGTTGTATAGTTAAGGAAGCTTCTGACATACTTGTTTTAGAGTTCTCTTAAGTCATAATATAATCAACTATGATAATCAAAGATGCATCAAGATGTCTGGAGATCCCATGTTTAATTATAGGATGAAGCACATCAACAATAAGTTCCACTTCATTAGGAACTTGGTACAGGATGGGATCATAAAGTTGGAGTATGTCTCGATAGATGAACAGGTAGCAGACATACTAACTAAGTATCTTCCTAAAAAAAAGTTTGAATATTCAAGAGAAAAGCTTGGTTTGGTAAATATTTCTAATTGTATTGATGATAATGTTTTGGTAGAGCTATCTTGAGGCTTTGCAAGTGAAGCATTGCTTGGAAATACATTGGGTCGACACTTTATGTTGATGTTTGGTAGGGAGGGTGGCATCGGGTGGAAGTGCACCTAATTCCTTGGGCTGGTGGTTAGTAAGTAAACATGACGGTACCTATAGAGGCTGAAAGCTTTAGTCCGCCTTAGTCCCAATCGAATAGATTTCCTTGGTCAGGAATCTAGTCCATGGCATTGTGGTGCCTAAACTATTGAGTAACCAACGGATATATTTTCCTGGTCATGAATCTAGTCCATGGCATTGTGGTGCCTAAATTTCTTCATAGTTTCACATAGTTTGAGATCTTCCATTTGTATCTTATGAATACCTCCCTAGTTAAGAGGGAGTCTTGAAGATTGTAACTAGGTCTGGTCTTCATAAATTATATTTATTGTACTTATCAAAAGAATTAAAGAAAAAAAATTATATTTTTATTTGACATTTATTTTATTTTTAAATGACTTATTAAAGCACAGGTTTCATGCTTGGGTAATATTTAGATTAAGGTCCCCATTGTGGACTTCTATATTAGTCATTACAGATTTATATTCACCCATATTAGGCTTTTGAATCATGTAATTAGGTTTATTTTTTAGTCAAAAATGGTTTAGAGCACCTCCACATCAAGTCAGCCTTAAGGAGATCAAGTCAGCCTCAAAGGGACAAATCTGACCTCACATGAAGCCTATAAAATCAAGGAGATCAAATTAATTTGGAACATCACTTCTCAAGCCAGTTCAATATCTACTGCATCATTGGAAAAAGTGCGAAGTGGAAGGAAAAAGCAGAAAGGAGTGTGAGTTGCGTCTAGAAGATAGAGTAAGTAAAAATAGAAATTTTGGTGGTTTAATATCTACATTTTGTGCCCTCCCTTGGGAGATATAAGTCTTTTAATGTTTGATGTTGTTGAATCTGCTGCCTAGTCGAAGTTGCTAGAGGACAAGTTGTTGTTATATATACCCACCGTAATTTCAAGGAGTTTTAGGATGATTGGAAAATGCATTGTAGGGCTCAAATGCAAGATATGTTTGATGGCTACTATGTTGATCTTTGCAAGCCAATGTAGAGGTTGATGGATCAAATCACAAGACAATACATGAAGATTATCATATTATGATTCATGGATTCTTATGGTTAACTAATGCCTTCTATTGAGTATTGAATGCCATGAATTGACATTATTTGTTTCGTGATGCTCTTCTAGTCACCAAAAGATGGATTGAATGTGTATTAATGATAGTCATTTAAGACATCCTATAACAATTGATAAAATTATCAACTAAAGTCTACCTCCACAAATTAAAATTATTACATGTTTTTTTTATAGATGTAACCATTAGTGTAGATTGATTATTAATTAATAAAATTAACCACTATTTTCTATCACATAGTTGTTGATTTTGTTTTTTAATAATATTTCATTTTTCTTAAATTAACAATCACATTATAAATTTTATTATTAAATCAAAAACATATTATATTAATTATTAAATTATTAAATCAAAACCATACTATATTAATTATTATATTATTAAATCAAAACCATATTATATCAATTATTATATTATTATATTATTATTATTATTAATTCGTAGCTCGTATATATGTTTTTTGCATGTCATTGCATATGGTTTTCGCATATTCTTTGATTTTTCTCAGTGGCTCCACTCCCTTACACAGTCGATGCATTCCATTCTTGTATATTATAGACTGTGAGTTTTCTTGGTGGCTCCACTCCCTTATACATTTTATTCTTGCGACAAACCCGAGTTTTTCTCATTTTCTCTACTCCCCACATTAGATTCTTGCAGTAGACCTTAGGGTTTCTCGATGGCTCCTCTCCCTACATTCGATTCTTGCAGCATATATGAGGGTTTCTCATTGGATCCTCTCCCTAAATTCGATTCAGCATTCCCTTTGAGTGTTTCTCGGTGGCTCCTCCCTACATTTGATTCTTGCAGACCTGAGGGTTTCTCAGTTTCTCCTCCCTACATTCCATTTGGTGTTCGCTTGAGTGTTTCTTGGTGGTTCCTCCATACATTTGATTCTTACAAACCAGCTTAGGATATTCTTGGTGGCTCCTCCCTACATGTGATTCAACATTCCATTCCTTGTGTGGAATCCTTCAAGAATCCATAGTATAAGGTGGATTCTAGCATCAAAGTTAAGCAATGGTAAGTCTACATTCCTTCTTGAACACCTACAATTCTAGGGTTTTCAAAAAATTGTCACAATTTTAAGGCCATGCCCAATTGAGACCATTTATGTCCTAAAAGAAAAACTTATTTTCTCAATGTACGCATTAATAAGAGAGTATTAGCACAGTTATCATTTAATTAATATGTTCATTCATTCTTGAGACCTTTCTTTAGTCATGGGCTATGACATATTCATTCCTCTGTGAATATATTATTTAGTCATGGGCGACCAAATGTGGTGAACCAAGCAACCTGTTGGTGGTAACATGAGACCAATAAGTTCATATGTGGTATGCGAAAGATGATATGTGGTATCCACAATAATTCATATGGGAAAGTTAGGGTAAAGAGTCATTATACTGGTGTTGTATCCCCGCCTCGGGCTACTTTGGACTAATTTTGAGTGGCTTGGTTTTTTAACTTTGCTTCATCACATATTCATTATTCAATCTCAGCCCACATATTATCTCCGATAAGATTGTGGCTATTTGGACCCTTGAAAATAGTGATATTATTCTCTTCCAAAGTTTAATGTTTTTTAATGCAAGTCTGCGGTTCTGGACTTGAGAATAGGGCTACATATAGTGCCCAGAACTATGATCCAATTAGAAATGAGTTCAATATTGAGAGGATGGCTTTATTGACTATTCGGTCTCTTGAAAATAGGCTTAAGACACCTCTGCTTACTTTTGAATAGGATTTCACTTTTATCACGGTGATAAGGTTTTGGATTTATGCTCAGAACATGGATTTTTACTTTCTCTAGAATTTCAACCTAGGATAAATTACTTCTTTTCCAACCTTGATATCTCTTGTGACTTTCAATATTTCCCTTATATATATGACCTTAGATCTGATCGCATGTTGAGAAAACTAGGGCAAGCAAAATTTTTATATGTTTTCTCTTATTACATTGACAATTCTTGTGATATTAGATCAATCCATCATCATTATTATTATTATTATTATGTGCTTATCATCAAGGCAATGATAATAAAAATAAATCACAATTCAAACATGGCTCCATGCCAGGGAAAAACCCCTCCATGGGGGAAAAGCTCAAAACTTCTCTTCTTTTAGAAATTCAAGGAAGACTTCCAAGAACTTTGATCAAGACAACTCGCCAAGTGATAGGCCAACCACCCAAACAACAATGATTCTTTCTTTAACTTGGTTTTTTGCTCTTCTTTGGCTCGAAATTTGAATATAGATAGCTTTCTTCCCTAATATGTGATCTTTCCAAACAAAGAATTAATCCCCAAGTCAAACAAACAGACTTTTCTTCCTTTCCTCGCTATCCTTCTCTTCTTTCTCAATCTGAATTTTTCTTAGACTTATTGAATAGTGTGAATTTATTATCTATCTCTAATGAGGTCGAACACCTCTCCTTTATATAGCCTTTTGGTGAGGTACAAGAGCCTCTTATGGGGTCGATTTGATGGTTTGTCCGACCCATCACTTGGTAGCTTCTAGATATAATTTACATTTAAAATATTTCTTTACATAAATTCAACATCCCTTCATGGGACTTTACATCATGACCTTGACTTTGACCTTGTCACAACCTTAGAGCACACAAATGGCTGCTAAACCTAAGACAAAATAATCAATGGGAAAGAAACCCATTCTTGAATAAATAATTGTATCTTCTTTTCCTTTTTCTTTTTACAAGTACATCGATTAAATCAATTCATGGTACATAGACAATTATGAAGACCAAAGATGAGTAAGTATTCACTAAAAATTCCTAACTTTTCCACTCATGGATTTGGAATTCTACATATACCATCATTTGAGATTAATAATAGGCTTGAAACCTCTCATGTGGCACTTAATGTGGATGAATTTGTGGGTATGGGTGTCCATAACATCACATGTAGCACTATCCTAATGGAAGGTGGGTCAAACTCTATGTTTGGCACTCTTCGTCCTTTCCCTCCATTGGAGTGGTGTTATGGATTGAGGAGCATAGAGGTTCATTACATGTTCCAAAACCAAGCCACAATAGACATTGGTATAGGACAAGACTCTTCAAATACCATGGGAATAATATTACTCTTGTGGTATGAAAGGACATTTATCTTTATCAAGCTGAGGAATTTCTCAACAAAACGTTAGTCAGTTATTCAATTGATATGTTAATATAGGTCATTTTTCTTTGTGTATGCAATAATTTTGGTTTCCTCTTCTCATATAGTGCCATTATTCATTTCACATTGAGAGGATGGCATGGTTTTATCCTTTGGTATGAGGATGGATCATGGAATATATTGGCCCAAACGTGGTTAATGAATCATTGTTTTCTTGGGCTTATACTATGGCACCCTTTTTTTAATGTGTCGATATGTATAAATCATATCATGTTTTGATTTGGGTAAAATTTCCCAATATCCCACTTGAAATTTTGAATAATGTAGGTATTTAAGCCATAGAATATGCAATTAGACCTTATATTATAGGTGATGATGGGTCTCAATATAAACTCATTATATAACATAGGTTGATACTTCAAACCCTAGCCATATTTTTGAAAGAGTAAATGGCTAAAAAACAATTTGATTTTCTTAAAATATGGCTCGGATCCACCTATAACATGTTTAGAATTTGGAGAGGCGGTGATTAATTCAAATTATCTCCTTGATAATTTCTTGTGATCTTACTTGATTTACTTATGTCTTCTCTTCTTAGCTTATTTATTCTTTCATAAAGTCAATTACCAATATACAAGAAAGACACATTTAGGCTCTTCGAGCTAGGGAAAAACCTCTCCCTCGTGGAGAGGAAAACCAACGAGAAAATATTCTTATAGAATTTCAAATGACAAGTACCATGACCATGACACAGAACCTTGACCTTTGTATGCCTCCAAGACCTTATCACTGCTTTTTCCTTGACTCCTTAAGTTGATCCTTCTTTTCTGCACCGTCCTGCACCGTCCTGAACTAGAACTGGAGAGCTTGGTCTCCACTTGTATTCTTCCTTCTTTAAGATATCAACACATTGCCATAGACTAACTAGTGCACACCTTGCACTTCTACATAACCTTATTGGCTAGTCTTCAATATGTACATTGATCTTTACACAACATGACTCCTTTTGTTGGACAATTCACCCTTCTTTACATTATGTAGATACCCTTTACTTGTATTGTATAACTTCGTTGAGCAGACATACATTACTTTACACTTACTGTAATTTTGTCCCTTCCTGAGATTACCTTCCTAAGATCTGCACCAAAAACACAATCCTGCAACTTCATATATATTATAGACCCTAATCTGAAATCCTTCTTTGCTAATCTATCCCTCTTTACACTAGTACGTAGTCCTATTCTTGCATTTACTTTAGTCCTAAAATTCCTGCAACTTAGTCCGAAAATCTCAGACAAGTCCAAATTTGTTCCTCTGTTTTTCTATGCAGAACCTATAGGGTATATATAGATAAAATTACTTTCGGAAAAATCACATCATGAGGCACTTCTACATAACCTTTGATGTGATTTTTCCGAAAGTACTTTTATCTACATTATTGATCACAAAAGTCTTAGGGTATATATAGTTGTTTCCACTTGTAATTTAGTTGACCTGTCCATAGGTTATGAAGTCGACCTGTTATATGTTTATACAGCCGAATTTTAGGGCTTATGTTCCAGCATGAAGGAGGTTGACTTGAGGGTTGTTTTGAGCCATTTCTCCATGGTTGAATGACAAGGTCTTGAGGCATATTTATCTTACTAGACTTTTTCATATACATGACTCTTAATTACATTTATAACTAGAAGAAAAATCCTAATAGACATGAAGAAGAAGTTTATTGACCTGTAATAAAACCTTTCTCATGAAACCCATGAAGCAAGCATAACAAAAATGCATTTTATTATATTTGTCTTCTTCTTTACATAAATACATAATTACATAGTCAATATCAAGATCGTTCCTAGTTACACTTTTCAACACTCCCTCTTAACTAGGGAGGTATTCATACAAGTACATGGTCACTTTCAAACTGAAGAATCTCATAAGAAGAATCAGGTTAGTAATCGCATATGTATAGCATCATATCATCCAGCATTGTCCTAGTGCAAGGCCTTGACTAGCATCCCCATCTCTCAACAAGACAATGGGCTACAATGCTAATGAGAGACATGACTTATGGACACCATATTCATTGTCTCTCCAAGGTACATACTCCACCCAGGTGTTCCCAGAGTATGACCTTCTTTGGACTATTCTTCTCTTGGGTAGCCAGCCCTCAAAGAATATCGATACCTGACTACTCTTATCTTGAATTCCCTATCACATTATCAAAGAGTATCGAATGCCACATGATTACCCAATCCCCCATTTTGTCTTCCTAGGTGAATACCAAAATGTTTTGTCTATCCATTCTCTCCACATGGCGTTCACTGAGACTTACAGTTGTTAGTCCCGGTCTAGTGCATGACACTTGTATTAGAGAATCATATATGTCACTCCCTCTTAAATTAGGAAGGACATACTTAAAGTTTCTTCCAAGCAATAAACTTACCACCAAGCTCCCTCTCAACCAGAGACCTACAATAGCAATGGTGAGACACCCAGCTGCTCAAGAAGAATTCCTCCCCTCTATGTCATGGATTTCGATATTGATGAATCTTCAACCTTTAGCTTCATAAGGCATAGGTCATCCGTCACTTTCAGTCACAAGTAATGTAAACCATCAGAAATTTATTCATCAGTATTTCTCATCTAGTCCACCTTTATGCCATATCGTTTTCCTTCGAACCATCTCCAAGGATCTTACATCCTTCCTCATGATTGACAACCCTACATAAAATTACCTAGATAAACATATACATAAGACCTTTTAAATCAAAATTTACCTCAGTGATGATATTTCACCATGACATATTCATGTAGGAATAGACATCCTCTATTCAGATTGACACATCTCCTAAATAGATGACTTTTCAAGGGTATTCTTCTTTACCAGGCTTTTATCAGAGTCTACATATCCTCCCAAGAGATCTCCTAGTCGCATATTCTTGGCTTCCGAATGATAACCACCTCTTGGCATGGCTACGCTTCATGATCTCTTCCTTTCTTTCTCCACACATCTTCATTCCCAAGAAATTCCAATTTCCAGTTCCTTGTTTGTATACAACTACCTCATATTCCATATGATGACATATTATGTTGATTTCATCTGATAATGAAAACTTGTGCAATGGAAGAGATCCTCCTTTCTCTGATCATACTTCTAAAGATAGAAGTACATTACCTGCAACCATATGACATGACTTCACAAAATATAGTGTCAACATATAACTATATATACCTCGTACATTTTCCCTTTGATTCATCATGTAGAAATTTTACTACAATGAAGAACTTCATTCCCTTGACTTGCTTTATTAATATTTCATCACATCCTAATCACAGAATTATGTAGCATAGAATTATCGATGAAACATTTATGCTTTCTTTCTAACCATTCAATTCATAGAGAACTCCATTATAAAGTGTCAACACCTGTTTCCATATTGATTATTGAGTGATGACCCTTAATCTTGATGATTGTCTTCCATCAATGTTGTTATCAGTGAGGTTTCCATGAGCTCATTATGCAAGTGTTCCTCCCATGATTATATCATGATGCTTTTAATATAAATCACTTACTATCATACTATTTTACAATCAATAGAAATCACTTAAAGAGAAATATGATATCAGTCATAGTAGAGATATTTTGCTTCTTCTTTCTTAGATTTCTTTATATCGGGTTCTTTGAGAATTTAGAGAGGCGGTGATTAATTCAAATTCTCTCCTTGATAATTGCTTGTGAGATTACTTAATTTACATATGTATTCTCTTCTTCACTTATTTAGTCTTTCATTAAGGCAATTACCAAAATACAAGAGACACAAATTTAGACTCTTCGAGCCAAGGCAAAACATCTCCCTCTTGGAGAGGAAAACCCATGATAAAACCTTCTTATAGAATTTCAAATGACAAGTACCATGACAATGACATAGACCCTTGACCTTTGTATGCCTCCAAGACCTTGTCACTGCTTCTTCCTTGACTCCTTAAGTTTATTCTTCTTTTCTGCACCATCCTGCACCTTTCTACACCATAACTAGAGAGCTTAGTCTCCACTTGTATTCTTCCTTCTTTAAGATATCAACACCTTGTCATAGATTGACTAGTGCACACCTTGCACTTCTACATAACCTTGTTGGCTATTATTCAATATTTACATTGATATTTACATGCCATGACTCCTTTTGCTGGATATTTCACCCTTCTTTACATTATGTAGATACGCTTTATTTGTATTGTATCACTCCGTTGAGCAGACATACAATACTTTACACTTACTGTAATTTTGTCCCTTCCTGAGATTACCTTCCTAATATCTGCACCAAAAACACAGTCCTGCAACTTCATATATATTACAAACCCTAATCTAAAATCCTTCTTTGCTGATATGTCACTATTTACAATAGTACACAATCCTATTCTCGCATTTACTTCAGTCCTAAAATTCTTGCAACTTAGTCCGAAAATCTCAGAAAATTCTGAATCTATTCCTCTATTTTTATGCGCAGAACCTATAGGGTATATATAGTTGTTGCTACCTGTAATTTAGCTGACTTCTCCATAGGTTATGAATTTGACATGTTATTGTTGGCATATGTTGTCCTTGATTGCAACCTACTTGATGAAATAAGACTGTCGGCGATATGATGCAATGTGTTGTCCTTGATGGCAACCTATTTGATGAAGTTGTTCTTGATGAGTTGCCTATGATAAGAAACATATGTGTTAAATATGTAAGGATGATGTATATGTGTGTTAAAAGGAAGGATGATGTATC
Organism: Pinus albicaulis; assembly: GCA_034641835.2. Classification (NCBI taxonomy): domain Eukaryota; kingdom Viridiplantae; phylum Streptophyta; class Pinopsida; order Pinales; family Pinaceae; genus Pinus; species Pinus albicaulis. The sequence goes on from CM076572.1 coordinate 369,537,545, forward strand.
TACAAATTAGCTCAGAAGGAACAGAAGAAAGGAAGTGACAGAAAAATGATATATATGATGTGTCACAAAGCATACGCGGGTTTGTTAAGGCGAAGTAGCATATGCATGCGGAAAAGTACGTGCCAAGTCGTGTATGCCCTTTTGCGCTCCAAATTTAGAATACCAAGGGGTGTTACCATGGTATTGACCCATTGTATTGAGCGCTTGATTATCTATTTGGTCCCGTCCAGGAATACCATCGGAAGTGGTGTAGTTTTGACTCATGGTATTGATAAAGGCTAAACCTATATAAGGAGAAGAAGATCATTGTGCAAAGGTGTGCATGTGTCTGGGTATGGAATGAATACTTCACTTTGAAGTATATCTGCATGATTGAAATTTTTTCTTGATTGATAAATCTGAATCTATGATGCACCCATGGATGTTTCTAAATCCTTAGATCTGATGATGATGAATCTCTAAGATGATCTGCAGAAGAAGAACTGGTGAAGATCTGGCGCAAAGTCTGCTGAAGGTAATGAAGAAATTTGGGTAAGCTTATAGATCTGGTCTGTTTTGAAAAGCTTTCATTTACAGATCTATACGCGAGTCTGTTGTGGAAAAAGCGCATGTATATGCGGATCTGATCTGATAAAAGCGCGTATGGGAAGTTAGGGTTTACTGAAAAATGCACAGATGTATACGTGGGTTAGTCTAATGAAAAGCGCGTGTATACGCGGGTCTGTTTAAATAAAAGCGCGTATGGAATTTGAACTGAACGTTGCTCATGGTTGAATGTGTTTCTGCATATCTATTCTGAAGTCTCGGTAATCTCTGATATTCTGGTTACAGTGGTTTCACTGTTTTGGTTGAAGCATTGGGCAAAGTATGTTTGTTGAAAAATGAAAGGTTGAGTTGAAGCTGTTTGATCCAGTTTGAAAATTGATGAAACGTGGTCTGCAGTGGTGCTGAGGGTCGAAGCCTTCAGTAAGGGGGAAGTAGCTCCCTTCCAGTGATAGCTGGTAAACGAGAGCAGGGGATAGTAGCTCCCTTCCAGGAGAGGCTGGTAAACGAGAGCAGGGGGTTGTAGCTCCCTTCCAGGAGAGGCTGGTAAACGAGAGAAGGTTGTAGCCTTCTGCAGGTGGGTGCCTGCGTGCTGGTATGAGTTTGCGCCATTACACAGTTGTAAGATGTTTTCTTTATAATAAATATTGAAGACTGAGACGACGACAGCGGTGGTTTTCTCCCCAATTGGGTTTCCACCTAAAATCTTGGTGTTCATGTGTGATGCTTATGTGTGTTGATTTATTCTGTTCTTACTGTACATGTTTACTGCTTACTAACATCTAATAAGTGAATGATGCAATAATCTAAGATAAGAATTATCTGCATAATAAGAGATCTGAGCATATGCGAGTTTCCTTAAGGATATCCGCGTATATATGCTAGTTTTGTTCTGTAAAGTAGCGTATGGGTTTTTGAGAAAAGAAAAGTAAAAATTTGATTGACAAATCAAGATACCGATTCACCCCCCCTCCAAGTATCTTTCCCAACAATTAGTATCAGAGGAGGTCCTTCTGAAAAAGCTTAGCCGCTAGAAGGAAGATTAAGCAAGATGAGAAATCAAGATGGAACAACATCTATCAAGCCTCCCCGCTTTAATGGAAGCAATTTAATCTTCTGGAAAACAAGGATGAGATCCTATCTTCAGTCTATGGGAACAGATGTATGGGCCATTTTTCAACAAGGATATCAATATCCAGCTACAATACCAACAGATCCGACTGAAAAGAAGAATTATGAATCAAATGCAAAGGCGGTCAATGCTATAACAGGAAGTCTGACTGAATCTGAATTTTTCAAAGTTATGCAGCTAAATATAGCAAAGGAAATGTGGGACAAAATCATTCTAAGTTATGAAGGTGATGCAAAGGTAAAAAGTGCAAAACTCCAAACACTCAGAATTGAATATGAAAATTTAAAGATGCATAGTGATGAAAGTATTCCTGTTTCTTTTTATGTCGTGATGATGTTGTAAATCGTATTAGAAATCTGGGAGAAACAATAACCGAATCTACTTTGGTTGAGAAAATTTTAAGATCTCTAACGACAAAATTTGAGTCAAAAGTTTCTGCTCTTGAAGAAAAACAGGATCTTCAGAATCTTACTGTGGTGCAACTTCATGGGATACTAACTGCATATGAAATGAGAAGAGGAGGACCATATGAAGTCAAAGAAGCCATCTTTAGAGCTTCTACAAAAGGGAAAGAAGTGCAAGAAGCAGAATGATCAGGATATATCTCAGAAGAAGATGAGGTAAATTTTGTAAAGAAACTTCGACTTGGCACAGGACAGTTCAGAGGTAAGCTTCCTTTCAAATGTTTTGATTGTGGAAGATTTGGTCATTATGCTGCTAAGTGTCCTTATAAAGAAATATCTGCAAAAGGGAAAGAAGTAGCAAGAAGGAATAAGAACCGGTCTAGCACTAGAAAAAGTTACTATACTCATGAAGATAGTGATGGGTTATCTGATAGTGAGGAAGAATGTGAACAAGATCTTAGACTTCTCATGGCATTTGAATCTAAAGAAGAAAATGATACTTTTGTGGATGCTCTAGAGGACAATGATTTTCTTGAAGAAAACAATCAACTCAAAATACACTTAGAAGAATGTAAAATACTCTTAGAAGAAAGGAAAATAACCATAGAGACTATGAAAAGGCAGTTTGAAGAAGCAAAGAAACACATTGAGAAATTAGAATGTGAAGTGGTAAGTCTAAGAAAAGATTTTGAGAAAGAAAAGACTTTGAATCTTAGATTTACTAAAGGATCAGAAACCTTAAATGAGATTATCAAGGTACAACACTCTCCTCTTGTAAAGACAGGTCTTGGATATACCAGGGAATCTTCTCAGGCTTCAGCACCAAATTATCTAAAAGCAGTTACAGCTGGTTTACAAAATTTTGCCACTCAGCAAGGGAATAAAGAATCTTTACAGGTAAAGCATGATCATCTCAATTCAAAGAACACTAACAGGAATATCTTTCAAAGAAACACCAATCAACAGGTAAATTCAAGTAGAAGATTTCATGATCGCAAAAATTTCTTCTTCAACGGACAATGTTTCTCATGTCACAATTTTGGTCACAAAGTTGTTCAATGTGTTGCATATAAAACCATCATGACAAGAGAAGCAAGAAATAAAAGGATTGCTATTGAAACAAAGAAGAATACCTATAACAATTTTTCTCCTCTTCTAAATGAAGTTGAATGTGCTTATTGCAATAACTTTGGGCATGAAGAATCTGACTGCAGGAGCAAAGTTCAGCCAAAAGAGAATTTTTCTTCAAGTTCCAAAGTATGGAAAAAGAAAGATTTACAGGTTGAAAATTGTGGCATAGCGTTATTTGCAGAAGGAGAAGAAAATCAATGGTACATTGATAGCGGATGCTCAAGACACATGACAAGTGAAAAAACCAAACTTCGTGCATATAGTACATTAGAAAAGGAAAAGAAAGTTACTTTTGGAAATGATACTCCTGTTGTAATTAAAGGAAAAGGGTCTGTGTTTCTAAAAGATAAGGTGAAGGCTAATGATGTCATGTATGTGGATGGATTAAGGCATAACTTGTTAAGTGTAAGTCAAATTTGTGATCAAGGAACTGAAGTTGTCTTTAGTTCAAAAGAATGTGTGGTTCGTGATATTGATACAGGTAAAACAATCATAAAAGGAAAAAGAACTCCAAGAAACCTATATGTATTGAAGAACTGCAAAGATCAATGTTACTTGAGTAAATCTTCAGAAAACTGGCTATGGCATAGAAGGTTGGTACATCTAAGCTTCTCTCAAATCAACAAATCAAGTAGAATTAATGTTGTTCGTGGTCTTCCCAATATTACTCTACCTGAAAGTATCATATGCAAATCTTGCCAATTTGGCAAGCAGACCAGAGTGCAATTTAATGCCAAGGAAGGATCATCAAGTAGGCCTCTTGAACTCATTAATACTGACATATGTGGACCTATAAGGAAAAATTCACCTCGTGGTGAACAATACTATATCTTATTTATTGATGATTTCTCTAGAATGTGTTGGATTGGGTTGCTGAAGCACAAAGATGAATCATTTGAGAAATTTCAGATCTTCAAGGCGCTGGTGGAAAATGAAGTAGATCTAAAACTCAAATTTCTTAGATCTGATCGAGGAGGAGAATATACTTCAAATGAATTTCTTGGATTTTGTGAACAACATGGCATAAAAAGACAATTTTCTGTAGCTGGAACTCCACAACAAAATGGCGTAGCAGAAAGAATGAATAGAACAGTTCAACAAATGGCTAGAGCTCTGCTTGATGATTCTGGAACACCTGACACATTTTGGGGAGAAGCAGCACATACAGCGGTAAACATTCTCAACAAGGCACATGTTCGTGTAAATAGTGACAAAACTCCATATGAACTCTGGTATGGTAATTCTCCATCTGTGAAGCATTTTAGAGTTTTTGGAAGTAAATGCTTTATCAAAAATAATGATAAAAAACTTGGCAAGTTTGAACCTAGAGCAGATGAAGGAATACTTCTTGGTTACTCCTCTATGAGTAGAGCATATAAATGTTACAATAAAAGACTTCGGAAGATTGTTGAATGTATTGATGTTGTTATTGATGAGTCTCCTGCAGCCCCAAAGGAAGAAAAAAAGATAACAAATGAAGACGATGGTGACTTATGTCCTTCTACATCAAATAGCAATGATATAGACAGTGAACCCAATGAATAACCTGAAGATGATTTATCTAAAAAGGCTCCATCCAGATATGTTCAAAAGAATCATCCAGAATCTCAAATTTTGGGAGATAAGGGATCAGGTGTACAAACAAGAAGGACTCTTGTGGGATCTTCTAGCTATCTGGCATTTCTATCTACTATTGAACCTCACAATGTCAATCAAGCTAGCAAAGACGAATGTTGGGTTCAAGCCATGAATGAAGAGCTTGATCAAATTGAAAAGAATCATACTTGGGAATTAGTACCAAGACCTCATAACAAAAATGTCATTGGAACTAAATGGATATTCAAAAACAAGTTAAATGAGAATGGGGATGTTGTAAGAAACAAGGCTAGACTTGTTTGCAAGGGGTATACTCAACAAGAAGGTATAGAATTTGAAGAAACTTTTGCTCCTGTAGCTAGACTTGAAGCCATAATAATGTTTCTTGCCTTTTTAAGCTTTCAACAAATCAAATTTTATCAAATGGATGTTAAATCTGCATTTCTCAATGGTGATCTAGAAGAAGAAGTTTATATAGAACAACCAGAAGGATTCATTTTGGGAAATGATGAAAATCTTGTTTGTAGACTTAAAAAGGCTCTATATGATCTCAAACAAGCTCCAAGGGCATGGTATTATCGTCTTGACAAATATCTTCACCAACAAGGATTTTCAAAGGGGTCTGCTGATAGCAACTTATACACAAAAATTGAAAATGATAAACTTTTGATTGTGGTTGTATATGTTGATGATATCATTTTTTGAAGTAATGAAGAATCTATGAGTCAAAAATTTGCTTCTGTCATGCAGCAAGAATTTGAAATGTCTTTACTTGGGGAACTAACATTCTTTCTTGGTTTGCAAGTGCATCAAACTACTGATGGTATATTCTTATCACAAGCAAAATACCTTAAGCAAATTCTAAAGAAGTATGGCATGGAATAATGCAAACCTGTAAGTACACCAATGATAACCGGATGTAATCTCAGTTCTCATGATGATTCCCCCATGGTGAATCAACCAGAATACAGATCTATGATAGGAAGCCTACTTTATCTCACTGGGACTAGACCGGACATTATGCATGTTGTTGGGATTGTTGGACGATTCCAAGCTAATCCAAAAGAGTCTCATCTTCAGGCTGTCAAAAGAATATTCAAATATCTACAAGGAACTCAAGACTTTGGACTATGGTATCCAAAGAATGCTGATCTTACTCTTCATGCTTACACTGATGCAGATTGGGCTGGAACTGTTGATGATCGGAAAAGCACTAGTGGTGGAGCATTCTATATGGGGCCTCAGTTAGTATCTTGGTTCAGCAAGAAGAAAAACTCTATTGCCTTATCTACAGCAGAAGCAGAATATGTGGCTGCCGCATCATGTTGCACACAACTTCTTTGGATGATGCAAACCTTACAAGACTTTCAAATCAAGTGCACACCTCCTGTCTCCATTATGTGTGATAATACAAGTGCCATCAGTACATCAAAGAATCCTGTTATGCATTCCAAGAGGTTGACTTATATTCAAGCGTGAAGGAGGTTGACTTGAGGGTTGTCTTGAGCCATTTCTCCATGGTTGAGTGACAAGGTCTTAAGGCATATTTATCTTAATACACTTCTTAATATACATCAGTCCTAATTACATTTATAACTAGAAGAAAAATCCTAATATACATCAAGAAGAATTCTATTGACCTATAATAAAACCTTGCTCATGAAACCCCTGAAGCAAGCATAACAAAAATACATTTTATTATCTTTGTCTTCTTCTTTACATAAATACATAATTACATAGTCAATATGAAGACCGGTCCTAGTTACACTTTTCAACATAACAAATAGATCAGATGATAGAATTTGAAATCCCAATCGTTCCTCTTTAGATCTGTAAAGAGAAACAAAAGATATGATGAACCATGTTGTTCCACAACTTTTTTAAGGGTGACAAGGTTTTAATGTCGAGAAAAACGAGGCCTCCCCACAATACTATCATGCCAAATGTTGATATGTTCATTATTTATTGGAAACAAACTTAGTTAATATTAAGGAGGGAAAACAGCATTGATAATCCTCTAGACTTGTCAACCTTTTATAACTTCTCTAAACTAATCAAAGCAATGGCATCACACTCCTAGATTCTTCCTATGATTGACTTGATTCCACCAATCATACTTACTTGAAACAAGCTACCAAAACAATTTATATTCAATTTGTAGCTAAGGGATTCTACCATGATGATATACATGAAATTTGATAATGGCCAACCCTAACAAAGTCCTAACACAAAAAACGCATATATTCCCATTACATAAAGGAGAAACCAACAAATTTTTGATACATGTGGAGATCCAAGCAATGAATCCTAGATTAAACCCAAATTTCTAAAGGAATCCAATCATGAAGGTATGCTTGACACAATTAAAGAAAATTTCCATATCCAAATTAAGGATCATCCACTTTTCCTCATTATTCCTAATAAAGGGGATAACTTCATGTATGAGGACGATATTTCCACAATTTGTCTCTTATTCACAAAACCACCTTGGTTTTCTAAGATAACCTTAGGGAGTATAATTTTTGATATATTAGCAATGATTTTAGACACAATATTGTAAGACACTTTGCACTATGATATCATCTTGAACGTACAAATCATGAATTAATTACCTCTTTTGGGACTATACTTAAGAAAAAATAACTTTTCCCTCCTCTCGGGTGCAAGGAATGATGAAAATATTGAAGAATTCACACCATCCACACCAATTCAAACTTAATAATATTCCAAAAATAGTTTCAAAAATGAATGTTTAATTCATCTATACTTGATACCTTATCAAGTTCAAAATGATTGATTGTGTCAAAGATTTCCTCTTTTGATATAACCTACATTAGGCAAGCATTGTATTTGTTTCCTATAATACATGGATTATTTTATTGCATAATATTTGTACTCAATATATCTTGGCTCGTAGTTTCAATATATAGGGTGGCATAGGGGTTATATGCTACTTCTTTTATTTTTTTCATTTGGACTTAGTGTCTCTCCTTCATTGGTAGTGATTTCGTTGACATTTTTACACTAGTGTTGCACTTTATCTTGTTTGTGAAAAAATTAGTGTTTATATCCCTTAATTAGAGGCACAAATTCTTGGACTTTTACCTCCATTTTTATTCATCTTCCCTCATTGTATATTTGTAGCATTTATTTTTCTTAAATCAATAAAAAATGAGTGACTTATTCCTACTCCATGAGCCTTTGAGTGCCCCATAGTTTATTCACATCCCAACTTGTACAGTGAGCTTAGTATTTTTAATAATTCCTTCCTATATGTGCACTAATGAACCAACCACCCACTTACACTAAACTAATGAAACAAGGTGAAGAAGGAGGGATCTTAGAGCCTAAAATTATTGAAATGAAAAAAAAAGAGGACCATAATCAGATTGTTTAATCATAGGAAAGGTGTTTTTTTAGTGATGCAATCCAACATAAGATATAATTTGAGAATACAAAGAGATGTTACTTTCTGCGAAGGCACTATGTACCAATAACGGATCTAGCTTAATGTTTCTAGGACTGAGACATCTATTGATTGGTCCATGCAATTTTTCCTTTTTTTACCAAGATATTCACTAAATAAAGCAATGAAATGGGGTTCTCCATTCTCTATATGATTGGATCCCAAACCCTCCCCCCACCCCCCCCCCCTCGCCTCCCCCCACTTTACTCATAGTGAAAAAGTGTGGTGTTAGAGTCTCTTGCTACAATGTAATTTGCACCAAAATATTAATCCCTTAACTCCATTACAAATTTCCAACATTATTCTTTATCATGATAAATTAGAGGCACATAAATACAAAATTCACCTCACTCTAATTTATATACTTCTCAAGGGCTTCATCTAATATGTTTTTGTTAGCTTGATAACTCATAAAATTACACAAGTTGACTTGAAAAAATCATGTGCAAACCCAACAACCGTATATAAAAAATAAAATATCGTCATAAACAAATTGTATTTCAATTATTTTAATTGCCTTTGGTTCCTCTCAAAGTCCTCTAACACCTCCATGTGTCAAATAATCAAAATTCCTCGCAATTCTACACCCACCCACTTGGGTGAAAAGCCCAAGGGCTTGGGTTCTTAGCCCACAAGTAGCTTTTGTGTGCAAAAATCTCCAAAACCCTATAACCTATGCTTTAGAGTACCTCCTAAAATAAAAATATCAACATCCTCGACATCCAAAAACTTCGTCTTTTATTCCACCGAAACTAGTCATATTCTTCAAAATATTGAAGTATGCAGGTAATTTTTTGTAATGGAAGATTAAATGCTATCAGATTATGTTGAGTTCTCAATTTATCGAGTGAGTTCATTGGTTAGGATGAATAGGTTTTCAAGTTCTCAAGTTATTAAATATTACTTGAATAATTTAAACGCAAAGAACTTCTATATAACTCACTTGTACTAATATAATGTTCTTGTGGTTTCATCAAGACATTTCTCATCATACCTTATGGCACTCGCTAACATTTTCTCTCATTTGATGGAATGTTATATGAAAAATTATTTTTCATATCTATCTTCATCGAGTGACGAAATTTCATGTAGGATAGAACATATTGACCAAACATCTGCTACGTCATCTAGCAAGTGAAGATCAACTAAAGGTAAAAATATTAGAAAAAAATTCCATGGACGCATGGAAATTTTTCTCACTAAAGGGGACTCATGTTCTTATGATAATAATATCATAAATGACATCGCAGTGGTACAAACATCTAGTGAAATAATGGGCACCCAAGGATCTTCCTGAAATAAACATTGATTCTTTTGTCAATGAAAGGATATACCACATTGCCCCATCGTCATTACATGGTTTGGGGCTATTTTCCATGAATGGAATAAAGGTATGTTATGGAGGATTAATTCAATTGATGGAGTATGTCAGACCCTGTTACAACTACCCTGGCACTGGTTTGTCATCACCATCTCAAAATGACCCGGCAGATGAAAATTTACCATGTCTTTCATCATCACTTCACACTATCTCATGGATAACCCTTTCTATAGATTATATGCATGAATTTATGTAAGTCCATCCCCTCTAATTATCATATGATTGATTGTGACAACAAATCAATAAAGGAAAATTGATGGAACTTTGTTGACAAGATCCCCTACTTAAAAATTGTATTATGTTCACTTGTTCTCACAATCAATCATAGGCTAGGTAGAGGGGATGGTCTTCCAGAAATTCATGCATATAATATATAGAAGGGGTCAAATATGAGATAGTGTGAAGCGATGATTACAGACATGGTAAATTTTCATCTATCAGGTCATTTTTAGATGGTGATGACATACCAATGCTATCCCATTCAAGGTTATAATCATTGATGGGAAATGTGGGGAGGACAATTCATACATCCCATCATGGACATTACACTCATGTGTACTTAAATTTTCATCATAATCACAAACTATTGTGAATTGAAAACTAATATATGTTATAAAATCGTGAGACTAATGTATATTATAAAATGCAACCAATATATACATTAGTTACAATAAATATAGTAGAAAATAATATAGCACCCATTCCAACAGTGTTGACTAGTCTATATTGAGACTAATCTTGATGCTTCGTGGGATGGTGTATCTACTCAGCTCATGCTTCATACCAATAATCATAGAATGCCATAATATTTCTCTTAGGTTCTATTCAAGTTTTGGTAATTTATAATACTTGTCGCTTTTCACTATTTGCACAGTGCTCTAGCTTTAAGTGGTACACTAAGTCTAGTTTAATTAATGCATGTTTAATGAAGGTAGTTTATTGTCCTAAATCCATATTCATAAGATCTTGCAAACATTTCTTCATAGGTATGGGCTCTTTTAGGTCATTCATATTCTCTATTTTCTAAGTTTGATCGATATTAAAGTCTCATGATCAGAACACACAAACATACACATAGGCCAATATTTATCCAATATTAATCTTTAAGATCTATGTATCGAACATAGGTCTCGGATTCTATAGTATTTTTCCTGCTTTGAATCTTATATATGTATGTGCAAGGCCGCTTTGTCCTATTCAAGTACGGTGACTGTATTTTTCAGACTAATTCTAATCTTTTAACAATGCATTTTCAGACATAATTCAAATATCTTGTTCAAAAAGTGAATTTTAGCGTCTAATCATGATCAATATTTGTTTCTGTATTTTTGAAATGGTGCAACAATTTAGATGCCTATTTTCAAAAAATATTCTCATGCATGCAGTTTGGATGAGACCTAATCTACTGAAGGATAAATGTGCAATTATTCATTTTCCACTACTATTAAATTTCTCAATTTAAGCATTTAAAAACATCATCGACTACACTCTTCCCTAAATATTTTATACAAACCCTTCTTATCTATTCCCCTAAACCGCTAAATTTTTTGTCTCTATGATTAATGAATGAATGTCATATGTTAATGAATAATTAATATATGTCTTTTTATATACATGATGTTATTTCATATTATGTAAACATATTTTTTATGATAAAATTTATTGAGATGAAATATTTTGTGGATTTACGAATTAATTATATATGTTAATGAAAAATTGTTATATGTCTTTTTATGTACATGACGTTGTTTCATATTATGTAAACATATTTTTTATGATAAAATTTATAGATATGAAATATTTTATGGATTTACGAATGAATGAATGAATGAAAGCTATATTGTAATGAATAATTGCTATATGTCTCCTTATGTACATGATGTTGTTTCATATTATGTAAACATATTTTTTATGATAAAATTTATTGAGATGAATTTTTTTGTGGATTTACGAGTGAATGAATGAAATTTGTATGTTGATGAATAATAGTTATATGTCTCTTTATGTACATGACGTTGTTTCATATTATGTAAACATATTTTTTATGATAAAATTTATTAAGATGAAATATTTTGTGGATTTATGAATGAATGAATGTTTGCTATTTGTTTTTTATGTATCTTAACGTCTTGATTTCAACTATTTCCTATATAGTATATAGATTGGGTATTGGGGAATTGAGAGTGATGTGGGTGGTGGGGGCATGAGAGCTTCCACCATCACGTCGTTGGCACTGTTTAGTAGAGAATAAATTAGGATTTGGATAATCTTGGAGAAAAACACCCTCAATCCAACAGAGCAACAACAAATTCAATGTTGACTTCATTACTACTTTGTTGAGTAGAGGGAGGCTTGCTCGGCCAATATTAAACTACTCCAACAAATTATTCTCGAAACCAAGAGGAGCTCATTCAAGTATTAATATTGTCTATGTTAGAATATCCATATTAGAACAATTTTGTTTCATATTGTCCATATTATAATCCTCATATTTCCTTTGTTGTCCTCTTCTTCGAAAATACAACATTTAACCATTGTAGCATCTCCACAATCCATTATTGGTTCATGTTTAAAAACAAAATGACAGGCATTAACAAAACCTAGAAAGGATCTTCAAAAAATTTTAAAAGGATACAATTACCACAATATCAAAATGGAAAAGTACAATTCTGCAGATACTTCTCAAACAAAGTGTCAATATTGATCAAGAGAGCCCATATTGGCTCTCGTCTTCACCAGTAGCATTTGGCACATCTATTAATTCCAACATACACTTGCATAGATTCCATACACACTATTGGTGAATATGGGAGGCAATATTTGTTTTCTTGATTAGTATCAACGCTATGTATGAGAAGTATCTACAAAATTACACTTTTATGTTTTGATATTCTGGTAATTGTTTCTTTTTTAAATTAAAATGTCAACTAGTGCATGAGGTAAAGAAAACTCTAATGCTATTTTTATTATTAAATAATAACAAAAAATATCAATTTAACGTTCCTTTTTTTGTTACAGTTGATGATCCACCCCTCTTGCGGCAGCCTCGGCAACATCATGAGTACACAACCAGGCCATCAAAATTAAATAAATGGTTATAATAATTATATCATTATAAACATCACATGCCATATTATGAAAATATATTTCAAATGATAAAAAAATTTGAGATGAAGTATTTTGTGTCTATGGTTAATGAATGAATGAATGAATGTTATATGTTAATAAATAATTGCTATATGTCTCTATAAGTACGTGACATTGTTTCATATTATATATATATATGATAAAATTTATTGAGATGAAATATTTTGTTGATTTACGAATGAATGAATGTTTGCTATTTGTTTTTTATGTATCTTAATGTCTTGCTTTCAACTATTTCCTATATAGTAGATAGATTAGGTACTGGGGAACTGAGAGTAATGTGGGGGAGAGGAACCATGAGAGCATCCACCTTCACATGGTTGGCCATATTCAGTAGAGAATGAATTATGATTTGGATAATCATGGAGAAAATCGCCCTCAATCCAATAGAGCAACAACAAATTCAATGTTGACTTCGTTGTTGCTTCATCGAGTGGAAGGAGGTTTGATCCAAGGTTGATCTACTCCAACAATTTATTCTCTAAACCAAGAGGAGCTCATTCAGGTATTCATTCACGCAAGTCGTTTTGATTATTATTTACTCAATAAATTGATTTTAATATTTGGTCAAATTTAATCTAAGTTTTCCTCATTCGTCTCATGAATATGTGTAGGAAAACTAGTTCCAATTTGGATATTGAAGTGGAATAATTATCTCAAGCAAAGAACTCAAAATGGTAAGGCTTTAGGTGAGACAACAATATTTGTTTGATATTTTCCTTGTATGTCTCGACTGAGTGGGAGTTACATATATTTTTTTAAGAAATAACAAACTTTTCCACGAAAAAAAATCATGTAGTATTTGTATTTTTTTGACAATAGTATTTTTATTTGAGTGAAAGACCATAAACTATCATTTTCATGCAGGGAAGTAGGAGAAACTCTTACTCTATTAATTGGGCATAAGGCACTAGTATGATTTTTCTTTTCTTTTATTAATTGTTTATAGCATCTAAATTCTCCTCCTTCCTTTGTTTTGCAGGTACTTTCATTCACATTTATGGATTTCAAATATTAACTACAGTTGGAGTCATATACGCAAAAAAAACTCATTGAAGTACTGCTCAACTTTAGTCCACGAAGCGCTTGGCTACCAGGTGTGTGATTTAGTTTTGGGTTGCATTTTATTTCAAACCATTCTTTTGTTTCTACATTGAAAATCTTCCAAGACCATAGATGTTGAGAAAAGCTAGGCCAAACAGAATTAACGTTTACTTTGTAATGTGTTATCTTGTTATATTAACAATTCTTGTGATATAATGTTAGTTCATCATCATCATCATTATTATTTTGTGTTCATAATCAAGAAAATTCCAATAAATAAGATTACAATTCAAACAAGAACACTAGAAATAGGCTCCAGACCAGGGAAAAACCCAAAAAAATCTCTTATTATAGAAATTCAAGGAATACTTCCAAGACCTTTGATCAATAAAACTCACCAAGTGATAGGTCAGCCACCCAAACAACAAAGCTTCTCTTTATAACTCGGTCTATTGCTCTTATCTAGCTCAAATCTTAATAGAGATAGGATTCTTCCCATACGTGTGAGCTTTCCAAACAAAGAATTGATTCAAAAGCCAAACAAATAGACCTTCTTGCTTTCCTTGTTATCCTTCACCTCTTTCTCACTCTGAATTTGCCTCAGACTTATTTAAGAGACCAAATTACTTGTGTGACTCAAATGAGGTCCAATACCTCTCATTTGTTAAGAAATATGGAGCATTATGCGAGTTAGACTCTTCAATTTGATTTCTCTTATATTTAAATTTACTTGTGAAATGATATGTTGATTATGTTAGTGTTCTTTTCATCAAATAAATTCCAACATGAAGATCAAAAAGACAAGAACACAAGATGTAAGCGCACGGCCAAGGCAAAACCCCTATGAAGGAGAAAACCCAGTCAACTCTTTCTCTAGTATATTAAATTATGTTGAGACTAAATTGACCCTTTGACTAAAGAAATATACTTACTCTAACCACCATGCTAGTTCCTCCTACAATTGTATCTATAATTATGGTTCTTGGCTCCTTCTATTTCAACTTCTAAATTTTGACCCTATTTTTTCAATAGTCTCGACTCTCGTACTTAAGAAATCTCAACCTTCCTCCTTCAGAAATATAGGCCTTCCTTCTGTAATAGTCATAACCCTTTCTGTAATCCTCTCTGCAACAAGGAACTTCGGCCTCCCTGTAATTATTTCTGCAATTCACATTTTCAGCTTCCTCTCTATAATAGTCTTCTAAGATTCTCTGCTTCCTCTCAATTTCTCAGTCTTGTAATAGTTTATCTTACTTATTTAATGAATTCTCCACTTCTCTCCTTCAAATGGTGAAACAATAGGATATTTATACTTATTGGTCGCTATGCATTTCAATCGACATGAACAATTTTACTTGAACCCGAATTGTAGGCTTATAATGAAGGTCGACTTGATTATCTTATGTTTGTAGGTCAACTTTGAAGGATGAATGGTAATCCTTTTGGGAGAAGGAACTAATTTGGTGAAGGATATATTTAGACACAAAACCATTATTCCTTTCTTGACCTTAAAAATCCCAAGAAGTGTGTCTTACAAAAATGACTTTGACTTTGACTCGAAAAAATTTCACTTCATAATGCCCAAAAATGTATTTTAAGGCAAACTTTTAAGAAATTAGATTTCATAGGCATGCCCCTTTCTCAATCAGTGTTTTATTGTCTATAATGGCTATGTCATAAAAGGAACATATTTATTAACATTTTTTTTCCATGTAAAAATATCTATTTTCAAGAGTCGGTGATAAAAGTTGAAAGAGATAAAAATTATGTTCGTTACCCAAGTGTCAACTCCTTGGAAATCTGTGGAACGAACTATAATTCAAGCACAACATCCCTTTCAAGGTGTTTTATCACATTTCTTACTTATGGAGAGGTTCTAAAATATTTTTTATTAGGCTTGTAATCAATGTTACAGAAAAAAAAACCCCGGATGCGGGTGTTTAAGAGGGTAAATACGGAGGTCAGCTTGCGGGATGGCGCGTGGCAAGGCCACATGGCCGCCCACAAGCTCACTCCTCGGCATTCTCCAGCATTAATGCTGCTCGGCCGCCACCCTAAGCGGCATTTACTCCACTGCATAGGTCGAGGTAGCTTCCTCCGCAAGATAATGAAGCCTCCTGCGCGCTCAAATGGAAATTTCCCTCGGCCCTCTAGCTCTGCCTCTAGTTGTTTCCTTCGGCTCTCTGGTTCGGCTTCTCGTCCTTCTGCGAATTTCCATCCCCTGCTCACCATTTCTATGCAGAGTCCTTCTCCTCCCTTGCGATTTCGCTACTCTTTTGTGGCGGCTGAGCCTTATTCCCGCACAGCGATTGGAAAGCGTTGCAATCTCAGAGGTTGCATCGAATTCCTTCCAGGGCACCATTTCTCTCAGAGTCCTCACTGTCAATTTCGCCTTTCGGCTTCAATTTCGCCCCTTCTCCTCAGCTTTAACCTATTGACCCTGCCTCCTCCCTTGCTCTGCACTTTCACCACCCCCATCGCACCAGCATGCCCCGCCTCAGGCACCGTATGCATTGTCGGCGAGGGAGCAGTAGAGGCCGCATCTCTCGCCTGCCTTCCTCCTCCTGTTCCAGCTCTTTGGCCTCTTCTCTGGAGAATTCCTGGGGAAGATACCCCGATACGCGCAGTGGCAGAGGCCGACTACTCGGCTCCGTTTCTCAGCCTCCCCCCTCGGTTCCTCTAACGCATTCTCCGCCTCGCTCGTCTCCCCCTGCCTCTATGCAGTCTCCCACCACCGCTCAATTTCAATTCCAATGCTCCTTTAATTTCCCTCTTGTTGTTGCCACCATCTCCATTAATTTTTGTGAGGTGGCCAACAACGACCCCTGTCACCT
This sequence comes from Pinus albicaulis, assembly GCA_034641835.2. Classification (NCBI taxonomy): domain Eukaryota; kingdom Viridiplantae; phylum Streptophyta; class Pinopsida; order Pinales; family Pinaceae; genus Pinus; species Pinus albicaulis. The sequence goes on from CM076572.1 coordinate 369,554,223, forward strand.
TTCGCCCATCCATCCCAAGCACCCCTGCAGCGACCTGGGCCCCTCTGGTTCGTTGAAAACTCATCAGGCTTCAGCTGGGCATAATCTGGATTCGAATAGTGGCAGCAGCTCGGACTATTACAAAGAGCGGAACATGCAGGATGGAGACAAAGGCGAGGTCAGAGCTACGCAGCAGCAGATGGCTCCAGGTCACCCTCCTGCAGAAGAGGATGAATACAGATGCCTTATCATCGAAGAACCGCCTCCAAATTCTCATGTTACATAATTTTTCAGGTCTTCCTATGCTTACGGACACTAGTCTTTTAGTTTTGCCTTCTATTTGCTATTATGCTTGGTACATTTACTCAATTTTGTATAATGTTGGTTTCCTCTTTAGAGGCAGCGCTCCAAACTCATTTTGAGTTGGTTTCCCTACATGGGTAGCTCCATTTTTGGTTGTTTTGAGACAATATGCCACTAAAACAGGCTAGTTCCGCAGAGGCCGGTGCCTCCATGTATCATATGTTTTATTAATAGATTTTAAGCTTACTTAGAAGAAAAAAAAAATGTTACAGAAAAAAGAAAAATAAATAAAATAAATTAGAATGAACTTAAAGATGAAACAAAAGCTTGGAAAGTTGTAAAGCAATATAGAGATTTATATGATGACCACATATTTCTTAGAATGTTATCATGTGGAATTACTTTGCATGAATTAATGCTTACTGGATTGACCATAACCACCCTTCAAGTACCATGAATGAAATGTGAAGTAACGATCTCAAAATAGGTATATGGAATAACGACATGCAATTGGTGACCATTTGGCATGATTGCATTAACTGGTAATTATGTGGCATGATGGCATGTCATAATGACATGGAACTAGGTACGACTTTGGGTTACATGGCAAGCTAATCTATTCACTATATTCAATCAGTGAAATCTATGAATTTCCAGATTCCCCGTCACCATGCCACATTGTCACCAATCATATCCCAATCCTAGGAAATTCTAAAAGACCCTTCTTTTCAAAAAGCTAGATTTCCAAATATTTGTCAGAAAATGACAACACTTCATGGTAAAGTGCATATATGAAGCTCGATAGGAATCTGACACTTAGAGGTATCTAGACTAAAACATGTGTAATCTTTTTTGTTTTTACCTAGGTCCAAATGTAATATATGATTAAAAATGTACCTGGTATCTAGTAATCCTGAAAAACTTGAAGAATTATTTTAACAATATGACCAGGTGTGAGTTGAAGAAAAAAGGGAAAATAATCATAATCGAGAAGGTTTTCATGTAAATAATTCCTTAAGAGATCTAGATCCATATATAACATAAAATCTAAGACAATTCCTGATATCTAATATGTGTACATCTGGGATGTTTATATTATGAGTAACATTCCTTTATTCTAGATTTAAATGATTTTTGCATGAAACCATATAGAAATGATATTATTTCTAAATAATGTATTCACTTTATTCATTAAATTTTGTTGTAAAATGTATCCAAGGTATCTAGTATCTTGATATTAGTTATGACAAGTTCCTATAAACTCGTCTGGATCCACATGGTTGCCTTTTGGAGCTGTGTCAGCACCATACAATGCCACGTCAGTTGACATGTGGCAACTTCCCCTCCCACATGTTGCCTCCTCATAAAGCCACATCTTCAGTTATAAATGTCATCATATTTGATTCATTCATATCAAATAATTTTTGTAAAATCATTTTATATAGATATTCAATCTTCCAAATTCCCACTTTTTCATATCGAGGATTTCCAAAACTTTTGAATCCATCTAGATGCATGGTTTTATTTTTATTCCAACTCACTCTTATCATCTCTTCTAGATTTTACTACAACCAATGAGTCAAAACTATGAAATTTTGAATTCCCTATTAGCATGCCACATCAACACACCATGACAACATGCCATGACACCAAATCCTATCCAAAATTCCACCACTAGTGACATGTCAATATCCATTTATGTTTCCATGTCACACTCTATTTGGGTTCATCGATGTGGATTTTCCACATTATTAGTGAAACAACAGTAGACATGACCATTGACATGTCATATATCACATCACACTTTGGGTTTGATAATCCTAGGTGGCTCCATGTGACCACCATGTGTTCTACACTACTAGCATCTTAATGTGAGTTTTTTCAAAACATATTTTGTGAAGCATCCCACAACTTAAAACTCCATCTAAATACAAAACAATGCAAATAAAAATGGCTCGGGTCTCACCTGACCCTACCTACAATACCTACAAACAAAACTTGGGTTGTGTGCCAATTCATTTTCCACTCCGCTACATGAACCACTAAAAACACACATGTTTTAAATTTAATACTCATCCCCTTCTCGCCTTCTCCTACCAATATGCAACTCAAGTTGAAGAGTGACCTTAATTACATGCTCAAAAACTCTAGAATTATCCCCACGACAAAGTCATATTTGTTACAAGACAATTTGCATCCTTCTTCACCATGAACCAATCATGCAAATTGATGGAATCCACCAAGTTCTTATGCCTTATCCTCTCCACACACTTGGTTATATATATATATATGGGGTGTGTGGAGAGAAAAGGGTTATGTCCCTTCAATTCCTATGAGGTTTACACAAGACACTCGTGCAATTTGACTTGCAAAAATTATTTTGGCCAACACACATCTCCTCCATGCGATATACATAACCATTTGTTCAAGTGTTGGTTAGAGTGTGCCTTTAACCAACCACACCCACTCACTGAACATGCTAAGTCGTGTTTTGGGGTGCTCACCCAAACTCATTGACCAATTCATGATGTGAGTCATGATTATAAATATTTGTGCTCATACTCAACTCATATAATTGCTCTATGCACAATAAAAATTTTGCACCAATTTCTCTATGCCTTCTTTGCACACTTTGACCAGTCTCCTCTCCACAATGCCCTAAGACTGAATTTAACAATCCTTCTTCCTTCACACTTGGGGCCTTTTATCTCCACTGCCTTCTTTCTCTCTATCCAAATTTCATAAGGATGGGGGGAAATATGATTCCATCATCCACTCAGGCTGCCCATTCTGAATTCAATGCATGTCAGTGTAGGCCAGTACCTCATTAGGCAGATAGTTATGAAAATTAAGGGTGGTTTGTATGGGTCTACTAACGACACGCAATAGGGAAAAAAACCAATATGAAAAATGAATTCGATGTCCATGCAACAATCCACAACAGGATTTCCCTCTTAGAACTTTGGATTCATATTTCCCTCCATTCACATCGGTCATAAATTTGTTTTCACAAATAAATAATTTACATAACTCGGTTTATATACATGGGTTTTTATGGAAAAATTACATATTCTTTTGTTCTAGAGTATCTTTCCATCACACAAAATACTCTCTCTTCTTTCTTTTTTTTATAACCATAAATCTTGAAGCCACAATATTAACGCATATCTCCATCAACAGTGAACAAACTTGTGTATTTTTTAAATTTTTTTACAGGTTTGTTAGTCAGATTCTCCTCACATTCACATCAAGTACAGTTGAAGAACCAAATTGCATCATCCACTTTGTTCAATATGGTCCAATATTACTCAACAGTAGTTATTGGGTAATTATTAATGTGCATTTGGAAATTGTAGCAAGCATAATTTTAGAGAGGGTACAAAAGGATAGAAAGTTGACCACCCTCGGTCTTGTTTCTGTTGCACATTCTACACATTGTATTACTTCACTGGGCCTTGTGAGTAGTTCAAATTCTAGTATCATGATTTGGTTTGAGTGATTTGGTTTTGGTTATGATAAAATTCAATTTGCTAGTGAAGTTGAGACTAACCAGGATATCATCATCCATATTTTTCAATGGTCCAATTTAAGTCAAACCTAAGTAATATTAGTTTTTGGATCGTTATTGATGTGCATTTGGAAATTGTAAAAGGTATTGTTCCAGAAAGGGCACATTAGGATTACAAGTTGGCCATCCTTACTCTTGTTCTTACTGCATATATTTTACATGTTATATTTCCTCACTATGCCTCTTGGGTTTTTCATCTTCCACTTTCTAGTCTTGCAATATAAATTGTGAGAGTTGGTCATGTTAATTTTGCTTTTCTAGTCATTGAATGAGTATGCTTGTCATTGTTAATTCTGTTATTTTTTGTAAATGATTTTAGTTTTTGGCTTTAGATTGACATAATCTTTGTGGTAGTTCATTTTTATTTGATATCATAGAAGGATAAATAAATTCACTGGAATGGGATCTTTAAACAAAATGAAAATATGGAGCATGAATAACAAAAAATTTCTAGTGAAACCAAGTGAATTGTGTGTTGAAGTGTAACTAGGTCGGTCTTCATGTTGACTCTGTCATTATTTATTTATGTAAAGAAGATTTCAAAGATAATAAAATGTATTTTTGGTGTACTTGCTTCATGGATTTCATGAGCAAGATTTTATTATGTAGATAGACTTCTTCTTGATGTCTATTAGGTTTATGTCTTCTAGGAATAAATATAATTAAGTGTCAAATTCATGAAGGATTTAGTTTAGATGTTTGTTCTCCAAATACCTTGTGAATAAGCTCTCAACAACCCTCATATAACGTTGAATACAACTCCATAAATAGAGTGAAGACAACCTCCAAACGCCGCTGAAGAAATACCTCAGAAGTGCTACTCTTCATGTTGGCCTACATGAATGTGTTAAAGTCAACCTAATTATATTTGGATGGTCGGCCTAAAATATGTGAATAGTCCACTATATATATACCCATGTACCTATGGCTAATATGCATTGAACTTAATGAGGATTCCTCTAAGAAATTGCAGATAAGTCAGTGGTAGTTTGGCGATTGTTTTGTGAAAGAAAAAAGTACGAATAACACTGAATTGAATGCGGACATATACAAGGTTACACTACGGATAAATCTCAGTAAAAGAATGCGGATCTATCACAGTAAATAAGTGCAGACGTGACTGAAGTGAAATGCGGTCATAAGGGACATCATATCAAGTGGATAAGGGATAGCATATGAATGCGGATACAAGGCAATGAATCAGTGTGGATCTAAAACTAAACAACAGGAAAAGAAAATTGTGGAAAGTATAGAGGTATAGGATTACGGATGATTGAAGCTAAGTTGCAGATAAGTGTAGGAAGGATATAGTAAGTTTAAAAGTGTTAGCTCAGGTTTTTTTATCTGAATAAAGAGTTTATTAAAGACCTAAATGACTATGTTAAAGTCAACCTAATTAAAATACAAGCAGTTCCTACAGTTCAAGAAAGTAAAATACAAGCATATACAAGGTGAAGAAGAATCAAAGTTGAAGAAGACAAATCAAGGTATTGGAAGAATATCTAGGTCAAGGGAATGAGTCTTGGTCATGGTACTTTTCATTTGAAGATCTGTAAGAATAATTCTTTGCAGTTTTTCCTCTCCAAGAGGGAGAGGTTTTTCCCTGGTACTAGGAGCCTAACTTCTGTGTCTTGTGCATTTTGATAATTGACTTGATGAAATATTAACTAAGCTAAAGACATAAGTAACACAAGCAAACTCACAAGTAATTATCAAGAAGAGAATTTGTATTAATCGCCAGCCCTCCAAATTCTCAACATGGTTTCAGAGCTAAGGTGTTGAACACAAGGGTTGCTTGTCAACAAAGACACTCAAAGAAGAGAAGATCAAAAGTTTGGGTTGGAAAGTCAAATCAGTTTGCAAGGAAGAATATCTAGATACTTTAAGTGAGATCTCCTATCTCATTCAAAATATTAACTCATTCAAGAAAATAATCTTTTCCATCAAATATTTTCACTCAAGACATTGTTTGAAGACACCCTCAACTTCTGAAGATATTCTTTATAATCAAGGGTTCAAGTAAACCAACACTGAAGAAAGGAAACCCTTGAATTCATTCTCAATCATCATCAATGAAGCTGCAAGCCAATCCATTCAAGTAAGTATTCATGACCCTATCTGTCAAGATTCCTTATTGTAAAGAAAGCAACAAGCTGGTTGGGTCATCAAACTTTAGTGCATGGAAGAAAAGGACAGACTTGAATTTAATTGAAGACAAATTAATGGACTATATTGAAGGATCTGTTTTTCAACCCCAAAAATAAGATGATCCATCATATGCCAATTACATGAAGAGAGAAATTAAAGCCTAGAGGATTCTCATAGAATCCATCAAAGACTCTCTCATTCCCAATGTATCAAAGCTAAAGACTACAAAACAAATATATGAGAAATTGGTGGAGCTATTCTCTGTGAGTACTCCAAGAGAATAAATATCTCTAAGACAAGAACTATACAAAATTAAATTATCAAGGGAAGAAGTAATTACTTCATACTTTATGAGGATTTCTGAAATAAGAGATCAACTGCAGGAACGAGGAGAAGTAATGTCTAACACTGAGATGACTACAGTGGTTTTGAATTCTCTACCAGAGGATTGGGGAAACTTCACTTCTAGTCTATACAGGAAGAAAGAAGTTGCCCCATTCCATGATTTACGGTCTCTATGTAAAATATAGGAAAAAATACTAAAGGCCAAATCTGATATAGGACCAAGTGAAGGGAATCATGCCTTTGCAACCTCATATAGGAAGAAAGGAAGATTCAGAAAATTTCTCCCTCTAAATAAAAGAATAAATATGGACAATGTATAATGCTTTGGATGTAATGAGCTTGGACATTATAAAAGAGATTGTCTGAAATTTGGAAAGTACAAGAGGAAAAAGGAAGAAGCCCATGTCACTAATGAAAGAGAAGAACCTGATGCTAAAATATCTAATAAGGAGAAAGCGAGAGATATGTATTATGATTGAGATCATCTTTCTCTTTAAGTGATCTTTGATTGGTTGTAAAATAGTATGATAGGAAGAAATTTACTTTAAGAAGCACCTCGATAGAAGCATGGAAGGAGCTCTCGTTGAAATAGCTTCTGTAAAACCTCTCTGATAACATTACGAAGGTAAAGCAATCATCAAGATCAAGGGTCATCATGGAAATAGAATTCTGGAGGTGATGACATATTGATGGAGCGGGTCAAAGGAATGAAGCTCTTCATTCTAGAGCAATTTCTACTAGATGACTCAGGGAAATAGGTATAAGGTATGCAGACATATATGATGATATTGGATGTTGTGAAGTCATGTCATATGGTTGTAGTCAATAGACTTCCATATTTAGAAGTATGATCTATGAAGGAAGATCTCTCAGTGCACTAACAGATGAAATCAACATAATATGTCCTCATAGAATATGAGGTGGTTGTACGTAAACAAGAAATTGGAAAATTTGTAAGATCCTGGGAATGAAGAATGTGCAGAAAGGGAAAGATCATTAAATGAAACCATATCAAGAGGCAGTTATCATCCGGAAGCCAAGACGATGTGACTAAGAGATCTCCTGGGGAGATATGCAAACAGAAGTCTGGTAATGAAGAAGACCCTTGGTAAAACATATCATTAGGAGATGTGTCAATCTATATGAAGGATTTCGATGCCTACAGAAATATGTCATGGTGAAAGATCATCACTAAGGTAAATTTTGGTTCTAAAAGTTCATATGTATATGTTTATCTGGATGAATTTGTGCAGGGTTTCTAATCATGAGAAGGGATGTATGACCCTTAGAGATGATTCGAAGGAAAGCAACAAGGAAAAATGGTGGATCAGATAAAGAAGTATGATAGATCACTTTCTAATAGCTAACATGACTCGTGGATGAAATTAATGGATGATATGTGCCCTATAAAGCTATAATTTGAAGATTCCTCCATATAGAAATCCATGATATCAAGGACAGGAATTCTTCCTGAGCAGCTGGGTATCTCACCATTGTTGTTGGAGGTCCCTCGTTAAGAGGGAGCCTGATGATAAGTTTCTTACTTGGAAGAAACTTGGAAATTCCTAAGAAAGAGCTTAGGTACATTCCTTGTATAGGAATGAGTAAATTCCCTTGTGGAATAGATCATCCCTGGTTGAGAGGTAGAGATAGACACATCATTACAATCTTCACTTGGGAAGATAGAATGGAGGATTGGGTAATCATCTGGCATTCGATAATCTTTGAGAATGTGTTAGGGCATTCAAGATAAGAGTAGTCGGAGACTAATATTCTTTGAGGGCTAGCTACCCAAGAATATAATATTCTAATAAGGTCATACTTTGGGAACACCCAGGTGGAGTATGTACCTTGGAGAGATAATAACGATGGTTTCTATAAGTCATGTGTCTCACCAGCATTGTAGCCCATTTTCCCGTTGAGAGATGGGGTTGTTAGTCAAGGCCTTGCACTAGGAAAATGTTGGTTGATATGATGCTATACAGATGCGATTACCAATCTGATTCTTCTTATGATATTCTTCAGTTTGAAAGTAACCATGTACCTATATGAATACCTCCCTAGTTAAGATGGAGTGTTGAAAAGTGTAACTAGGTCAGTCTTCATGTTGACTATGTAATTATGTATTTATGTAAAAACGATGTCAAATATAATAAAATGTACTTTTGGTGTAGTTGCTTCATGGATTTCATGAGCAATATTTTATTATGTAGATAGAATTCTTCTTGATGTCTATTAGGTTTATGTATTCTAGGAATAAATATAATTAAGTGTCAAATTCATGAAGGATCTAGTTTAGATTTTTGTGCTCCAAATACTTTGTGAATAAGCTCTCAACAACCCTCATATAACATTGAAGACAACTCCATAAATAGAGGGAAGACAACCTCCAAACATTGTTGAATAAATACCTCAGAAGTGTTACTCTTCATGCCAACCTACATGACTATGTTAAAGTCAGCCTAATTATATTTGTATAGTTGGCCTAAAATATGTATGATATTCCACTAAATATATACCCCTGTTCCTATGGCTAATATGCACTGAACTTAATGCAGATTCCTCTAAGAAATTGCGGACATACCTGAGGCAGTTGGCGGACTGTTTTGTGAAATCAAAAAGTACGAATAAAACTGAATTGAATGCGGACATATACAAGGTTACACTATGGATAAATATCAGTAAAATAATGCAGATCTATCATAGTAAATAAGTGCAGACAGGAATGAAGTGAAATGTGGTCATAAGGGACAAAATATCAAGTGGATAAGGGACAGCATATGAATGCGGATACAAGGCATTGAATAAGTGTGTATCTGAAACTAAACAACAGGAAAAGAAAATTGTGGAAAGTATAGAGGTATGGGATTACGGATGACTGAAGATAAGTTGCGCATAAGTGCAGGAAGGGTACAGTAAGTTTAACAGTGTTAGCTCAGGGTTTTTGATTTGAAGAAAGATTTTATTAAAGATAATACAGTCATCATAAGGAGAAGAGGCAACAATAGTGAGGAAGGCAAATCTTTGATTTACCTTCCTACAATTCAAGGAAATCAAATACAAGTATATACAAGGTGAAGAAGAATCAAAGTTGAAGAAGTTTAATCAAGGTCTTTGAAGCATATCTAGGTCAAGGGTCTGAGTCTTGGTCATGGTACTTGTCATTTGAAAATCTATAAGAATAATTCTTTGCGGGTTTTCCTCTCCAAGAGGGAGAGGTTTTTCCCTGGCTCTAGGAGCCTAAATTCTGTGTCTTGTGCATTTTGATAATTGAATTGATGAAATATTAAATAAGCTAAAGACCTAAGTAACACAAGCAAGCTCACAAGTAATTCTCAAGAAGAAAATTTGTATTATTCACCAGCCCTCCAAATTCTCAACATTGTGAACCATGATATGTGATAAAAAATAAATTTGGAGTACATAAAAGAGTACCTCCATTCATGAAAGTCACCAAGGCACTACCTATGTTTGCAAGCTTGTTAAATTTCTTTCACTGTGTTAAAAGAGTAATTCTTATTTTTGGCTATCACCTATTGACAAAGATATTTTTCCACCAAAGGAGCCACTTGTTTGGAATCCATGTGGGGTCAGTCTTACTAACTCGTAGTCTCTATGGAGAATACTGGTATACACAAGTGATATTCTGCATTTGAATTCCAACCATTTCTTGAATCTTAATACATTTTTAGGACAAATACTAACAAAATTGTGATCTTTTATGGATTTTAATTTATGGTTGTAATGTTTCATAGTACACTTTTGGTACATGAACAACAGATTTGATGAAACCAGCTTAGATTGTGCTTATGTTTTTTATTGGATTTTGGCTTATCATACTTGGTTATTTGTAATGTGATCAATGCTTGTAATTTATATCTCTATATAGTCCATTTAATACGGAGAGTTGAGCCATTGAGAAACCTTCTGGCTTGCTACAAGAATAGTATGTATAAGGGAACAGGGCCACTGAGAAAACTCAGAGTATACGTGTATTATATTATTTTTTAACACATATCACTGTCAAATATTTGATGGCATAGGCAGGTCATTGAATATTCAACAACTTCCAGTCAGAGTACTCATCGAATTCTCGACAACCAAATCAATGAAAATAACTGTTAGTACCTCAACACTCCCATCAGATAAAACTCCCATCCATCGTCTTGAAAGCGTCGGAGTGACACCACTTTTGTTGCATAATTGACTTATTTCATCGATTACCTAAGAAATCAACATTAGTTTTCTCTATCAGAGAAAACAACTTATGTGTCGACTATCTGTCACATATTCGACGCTTCATCGTCGATTTGGAAGCATTGAAGCGACAACACTTATGTCGCACAATTTTCTTATGTCGTTGATTACATAATGCCTCAACGTTGGTTTGTTCCGTCGAACAGAATAACCTATATGTTGAATATCGGACGGCTTACTAGTGCACGACCTGTCCGATATTTGACGTTATAACTTTCAAATATCCGAAAATTTGTAGCATCGCAAAACCGACTTATAAATGTTGACCTTTTAATGAACATTTCATCCTTTTAATGTGTCGGATAATTTAAATCTATATCATGGCATATCCGACGGTGAATAAACTGTCAAGTATTCAACAAAATTCCAACGACTAGTTGATAAATACCAATGTGTCAAATATCTGACTCCAATAAGTCGCATATCCGACTAATAGCCATCGTATTTTGGCACCATTTGTACTAGTGGTATCGAACTTGTGAGATGCCAAGAGATTATATACCATTATTGAGGGCTTGATTGAGCCTTTGTGTGGGCTAGTGAGGTCTCGAAGACACACCACTTTACAAGAGGCAATATCTTGCGCCTGAGATTTGTGGGACACAATTCCCAAGGCTAAGGCATTAGTTCCACCATGAGCTCATTTTCCACAAAGGGGTCATGACACTAGACCTCCACCACAGTGAAATATGAAGGGGTGTGGGAAGTTGGAAGATCAGACCCAGAGATACCTCCATGGGAGGAATTTGTGCTTCACTTTCCAAAAGCCATGAAGACTAGGGCACAAGTGTACCAACAGAAAGGCACACTACATAGAGGTGTTTTCTGATAGTGATTTGGAGGATGATGCAAAGCAGGAGATAAGAATTGGAGTTGATCAGCCACAAGTGACAGGAGGAGGAGGAGGAGGCCCACCACCCCCACCATGAGGAGCTTCTTTCTTGCTAGTAGTAGGAGTTATTGCTTCACTTCAGGGAGTGTTGAAGTACCTTACTCTGAGGATCAAGGGCATGGTGCAGGGAAAACATGTTTCAGTGCTAGTAGACAATGGGGACCCCCAAAATTTCGTACATGCCTAGATGGTGGAGAGGACAAGCATACACACAAATTCCTTTGAGGTCTTCTCCATCTTGGTGTCAGGAGATCATACCACGCAGTGTACTAGATACATTCCCAAGATGGAAATGGTGATGGGGAAATATTCGATGATGGACCATTTATTTGTGGTTGACGTTCTAGACACTAATGTTGTGCTAGTTGTTTAGTGCCTCTACTCTCTAGGGAGTTTTTCCATTGCTTGACATAAATTGGAGATGGATTTCACAGGTCCAAATGGGAAGTTAGTTTTGTTAAGAGGCATGCACTCATATACCCCATAGACAGTGTCAGCGCATATAATGGAGGCAGACTTGAGACTTGGGGATATAAAGTGGTTTATATATATTAGGATATATGATGCAGGGAGGGAACCAACACACCCACACATCCAGGCCATTCTATACAGGTACCCAACAGTATTTGGGGACATCCCACTAGAGTGGCCACCTAATATGGGGTTTGAGCACACTATTAAGCTAGAGCCAGGGGTACAAACAGTCATCATGACCCCATATAAACATCCCAAGGCCTATAAGGATGATATTGAGTGATCTATCCAGGTTTTGTCGGCATTAGGGCACATTAGGCCTAGCTCTACTCCCTTTGCTTCATCATTTTTCCGGGTGTAGAAGAAGGATGGTACGTTGCAGATGTGCATTAAATACAGAGATCTTAATAATAGTATGGTGAAGAACCGATACCCCATCCCACACATATATGAGCTTATGGATGATATTAGACGAGCCAAGTAATTATTTAAGATAAACTTACATTCGGGGTACCATTAGATTTAAGTGAGGGATCAGGATATCTCTAATACAACTTTCAGGCGTCACTATGAACACTTTGAGATTTTGGTTATTCCCTTTGGGCTGACCAACTAATCTACTGCTTTCCAATATTATATGAACCATGTATTCCACAAGCAGTTGTGAAGGTTCTTACTGGTGTTCTTTGATGACATATTGATTTACAACATGACATGGGAGGAGAACCTGCAACATATAGAAGAGGTGATTCATATTTTGGAGGGGCAGAAGTTTTATACAAAGTTGTCCAAGTGTGAGTTTGGGTTGACTAAGATTCTATAATTTGGTCACGTTATTGGAGAGGGTGGACTGCAGGTGCATGAGGAGAAAATTAGAGCCATTCGGGACTCACTAGTTCCCCGAAATGTGATTGATTTGAGGGGATATGTGCGAATTTGCACATATTATAAGAAGTTTGTAAAGGGCTTCTCACATCTAGCGACACCCCTCAGATATTTGTCTAAGAAGGGGGCATTCACATCAACGGAAAAGGCATAGGAAACATTTTAGAAACTCAAGAAGGTGATGAGAAGTTTTCTGGTGTTGGCTTTGCCTGATATTACACAGTGATTCACCTTGGAGATTGATGCATCAGGAAAAGGCATTGGTGCAATATTTTCATAGGGAAACCACCCAATAGATTTTAAGAGTCAAAATCCCCTTATTCATGAGAGGTTGTACTTTATATATGACAAGGAGATGTTTTCCATTATGCTTGCATTGGAAAATTTTCGGCAGTACTTACTGGGCAATGGATTTAGAGTCTAGACTGATCATCAAAGCCTTCACCACTTTTTGGAGTAGAAGGGCCTCAATTAGAGGCAAAATAAGTGGGTTAGAATGATTCAGGCCTACAATTTCAACATAGAGTATGTCAATGAAAAGATGAACATAGTGTAAGATGCCCTATCTAGGAGGCCCATGACACTTTCACTCATGAGAATTTTCCAATATTAGAAGGAAACAATTTTGGTGGAGTACTACAAGGATCGACATACGTGTGAGATATTGGATGGTACTTATGGGGATGAGCATTATCGGGTGATGCATGATGTCATTTACTACAAGGGACACATATAATTGGTACCCGGTTCATAGTTGAGGGGGGGTATTCTCCGTGCATCACATGATTCACCATTATCAAGACATCAGGCGTTCTTGAAGACTCACAAGATAGTTAAGGAATGCTTCACTTGGAGGGGCCTCAAGGGGGATGTGTTGAGGCATGTGCAGGAATGTGAGGCCGGCTAGAGGAACAAGGGGGAGCTTACTCATCCTGTTGGGTTACTACAGTCACTTCCCATTCCTGAGGGGAAGCGGGAGAGCATTTTTAAGGACTTCATCATAGGACTCTCTATGATGCAGGGTCATGACTAAATATATGTAGTGGTGGACCGATTAATGAAGTATGCCCACTTATTTGCTATCCCCACCAGGTATAGTGCTTCCCAAGTTGCGAAGCTATTCTTCAGAGATATTTTTAAGTTTCATGGTCTCCCTAAGACCATAATCAATGATAGGGATAGTTGCTTTAAGGGATAATTTTCGCGGGAGCTCTTGAAGTTGGTGGGCACAAATATCACTCCCAATAACAGCTACCACCCTCATACATATGGGCATACTGAGATAGTTAATAAGTGGCTAGAGGGATATTTATGAAACTATGTGATAAAGTAGAAACAACCTTGGATGAGATAGGCACAGCGTTGAGAGACATTCTCAGGTGGGAGACTTGGTTTTCTTGCGTCTTTAACCATACAAACAATCCACATTGAAGCAGAATGGGGCTGACAAGTTACAGCCACGTTTCTATGGGTCCTACAAGTTGATTAGGAGGATTGGTGAGGTGGCATATGAGTTGGATCTTACACTTGGAAGCAAGGTACACAATGTCTTTCATGTCTCGTGCCTCATGCCTCAAGATGGTATTGGGAAAACATGTGACAACATTTATTGAGATACCCCCGTTGGATGATCATGGGAATATCCTTCTTGTTCCTGAGCCTATTTTGGAGACCAGGGAGAGAAGATTGGGGAGCATAGTTATCAAGGAGTTTTTGATCAAGTGAAAATATTTTTCCCAATGAGGATGCCACTTGGGAGGGTGAACAGATACTTCAGCACCCATCATTACAATTGCTTGAGGGAAAGAAAAATTTTGGTGGGGAGGACTATGATATCCCCACTTAGCAAATATTGCTAAGTGAAAAACAATTTTGCTCATTTTTTACATTTTTGGCTCTCAACTTAGGAAAAATGAGTTAGGAGGACCCCACCTTGATTTTTGGAGGAAATAGCTTCCCAACGTTAGGAAAAGGGAAAATTTAGAGAGAATTGGAAGTTGGGGGCCACTCCCAAAAAGTGGCATTCATACCCCATTGAGAAATTCGACTTTGTGAAGAGGGAGAAGAGGGAATTCGACTTGGGAGACCCACTTGGATGAGAGATGGGGTAGCAAGTTAAATTGGGAGAAGGAGCTTCATTTTGGGTCTTTTGCTAATTTGAGAACTGAACCCCCTTGTACACTTGAGTTTGTGAGCCAAGCATATGTTGTGCTATTCAACATAAGATATTTCCAAGCAAGAATCTCAACTCCATCTTTAGTGGACTTTGAGTGCCACTCTAAGGGAGACACCTACACATTTCAAAGTTGTTCTAGGCCAATTTGTAGGAAAAATCAGTCATTATTTGGAGTAAACTAGGCGTGGAATAGGAGTGTGTATTTCTTGGGAGAGCCATATTGGTGCTGGGTTGATTTCGGTACTTTGAGGGTTGGTTTCTTGGTGTATCTGTTGGATATTTCAGGTGGATTGCAGAGATCATTCGGTGGCTATTTATTGGGCCAATTGTTTCCTATTTTGGGTCTGCACAGAAGGAGTTTTGGGTTGTGCAGTTCATAGATGAGGATACATGTGGCAAAGACTTGGAAGGGAATTTTGAGTTGGGATTTTCTAGGAGCTATAAGGAGGTCAATTGGAGGATTTTCTCAACATTTTTGAGGGGTTTTTGGTAGCTTGTTCCCTAGAGTGTGAATTACCCAGTTGGAGTAGGAGCTCACTATAATTGGGGTAATTTCGGAAGGTTGACACTGGCACAAACCCTTTTTGGGTCTTTCTAGGTTATTTGAGGGCAGTCTAAGATTAATTTGGACAGATTTTCTTAGCACCCTAGAGAGCTCAAATAGGGGACTCTTTCTAGCCAGGAGTTGCAGATTTTCAAGGCCAGCGTAGAAGCTTAATGAGAAAGAACTTCATATCATCAGAGCAACACATTTATCACTTGGGGTTTTTCCTTCTTGATTTGGAAATCCTAAGTTTCACATATTCCATTAATTTTTACTCTCCTCATTTGATAATAAAATGGCTCAGCTTGGCATAGTTTTTTGTTGAATTGTTGGTGTTTGATTGTTTGTTAAATTTGTGTGTGTGCATGGTGGAATTTTCTTTGTTTATCATTGTTATTTCCCATTAGGAATATTACACTGATTATATTTGGTGTGCTAGATGAGATTGTTAGCACAGGTTCTCGGGCTGCAATAGCCAAAGCAGGCATGGAAAAAATCCTATGATTTAGATCTTCTTCAAACTCACTCATCTTCACTTTCAATTGCATGTTTCAAATGTATCTATGCGATAAAATGAAAAAGTACTTCCCCTATAATAATATGCAATTTAAAAATTATCTTAGCTTCAACTCCATATATATCTACCTCCAACTTCCATTTCTTTGTCATCTCTTGTTCCTAATATACACCTTCTCAATATGTAAACTCTTATTGGTTGTTATTATGAAAAAAATGGTACACTCATTTGTACACATCATATGGTGGTTAGAGTGAGTTACAAGAGTGTACAACATACACATTTTTTGCTAAAAACATTATTAAAGGAAAAAATTAAAAGTTTTTCCTAAAGTTGGCTTAAAAAATCAACCCTCTCAGGTGCTCCAAAGACATTTTAATGCACCATCACTACTTTTTCTTTCATAGCCACAAGGGTCATAAAATACATAGTCAAAACCTCAAGAGATGAATTCTTGAAGTAGACTAAATCTCCTAACATGGTAGGGCTAACAAATTGAGCCTTGAGGTTCAAGGAGCCTTAATTGAAGGAGAACAATATTCCTAATCTCATTTTTTAGCCAAACAACCTCATTGATGAGCCAAAGGAGAGAGAGGGTGTTCAAAATTTATATAAATGCAAGAGGATGGAGAGCCAAAAAATAAGAAGAAGTTGTGCATTGTTATGCTACCAAAATTCCTCCAAGAAATCAAGCATTCTAATGCTAAGAGGATTCCACCATTAAGAGAGTCTCTTCTTTGCTTCTTCGAGAGAGAAATATCTTGAAAAAGAAAGAAAAGGGGAAATCCTTGTTGAGATCTATTGAGCACCAATTCTAAAAAAAATCTCTTCAAGTGTCTTTAAAATCTATTTGTAACTCTTCCATGACCAACAATCAATGAATAGGGCCCTTTTCCCATTGCTTTGTTGATTTTTTTTGCTTCATTGGCTTGTTTCGAGTTGTTTAGTTTAGCTTTATTTTAGTTTTGTTTTATGCATTGTTTCCTTTCAAGTCAATGCTTGGTTTAGTTTATTATTAACCACTAATATCTTTATCTTTCATTGTTTGTGTATATTCTCGTAGTATTCAACCAACTGCAAGATAAGGCAAATTGGGCCCCTTCTATAACCAAATTCAACACACAAATTGGTACTCCACTTTCTTGCCTTTTTTAATCTAAATGGTTGTTTTGCATGCCTTTTATCATTGTTTTTCCATTTGGTTTTAGTCACATAATTTGTACGCAACTTTGGAGGTCTCTATAGGACCCGGCCGCGGCCTGTAGGCCTTTTCTTTTTGATTTTTTGGGTCGCCTTCATGGCTTTTTCAAAAAGATACATGTAGGTATCGCGACTATACATACCATAAGCCACGAGACACACAAAGAACCAAATTTATCAGTGTAATTTCCTTTTCCTTAGTGTTTTGGAAGCCTTTAGTGACCTATCTACACTCTTGCATTTTTTTACAAATCATATAGACTTTGGCTTATCTTTTACTTTAAATTTTTCTATTTTGGATTAGGTGTAGTGTGATAAATTTGAATGAAAATGGAGCACAGTGGAAGAGGAGTTTCCGGCCTAAGGTTTCAGGGTGCGGGTGTCGCCGCCAGGAACAGGGACCTCTACATCTGCGGGTGCTGGAGGAACTCATGTCGGTGGATTTCGATGGGGCGGCGGTGGAGGTTAGGTGGATTTTCATGGGGTTGCAGGCGTACAATGGGCGCAGAGAGGGAGGACTCTCTACACACTCCAGTATTGAGGAAGTCTGCTTTCTTTCTCGGGTATGCCCGCTCAGTATACATGGTTAGTGGGCTCTGGCACGTGTTTTCCATGAGCTCCTTGCCTTCGCTGCTTGCTCTGCTTGCCCCTTTTTCGGCATGGAAGTTTATGGCTCCCACTGCTCGGGGCTGAGGCTAATTTTAAAGGTATTCCACTTTTTTTACCAGCCCCCAATTACATATTTTAGGAATTTTGATGTTGGGGTTTTTACGAGGGGGATGGTGGCTGAGGGGACGTCCCCTTTTCCTACAATTTTGATGCGGTGTTGGAGTGAGGCAGAGGACCCTCTTTTTTCTTCTCATCTTTTACTCTAGCGAGGGATACTGCCACCATACCGGCCTCTCGTGGTTGAGGGCTCTACGCTCCCTAGACAAGTCTTGGCCCATTCCAGTGATCTATTCCCTCAGGGCCTGGCATAGATCTGCATTGTAGAGGTAATAGTGGGGTGAGCTATATGCTATAGCCACATTTTATAATTTTTATCAAATCAATAAATGGGAAAACCATGGTAATCTATGTGGAGGACTCTGAGACTATTTTAGAGTTGAAAGATAATATCCAAGCTGTCATGGGCATCCTAGCACAACAGAAAAGCATGATAATCTTAGGAAGAGTATTACAAGAAAAAAACTAAATTAAATAAATATCAGATTCAAAGAAACGCTACCATTTTCCTGAATCTTAGACTTAGAGGTGGTGTTCCATGAACAACATCAGCAAATAATCCAACGACAACAGGAAAAGAAATGCCCTCTTTCAAGGATATCTTGAGAGGGAAAGCCCCTTACAGGGGAAAAAACAAGTTCCAGATTCATCATTAACAGGACCATACATTGTTGAAAAAACAGAAAATATTCCAGACTTGGCAGTAGAAATACCAGAGGTAATAGGGTTGTTTGATGCATTGCAAACAAAATTTGTTATCTATTGGTTTAATGGCTTCTAGCCAAAACCAGAAGTGTTACACGCATGGATACACCAAAACTGGACCCAGAACTGTGATATTTACCTTTGTGCAAAAGGTTTCTTTGTGATTCAGTTTGATAGTACAGAGGACTATTGTTCTACCACTATGGATGGACCATGGTTTTGGAGAAGAGCAGGTCTCTTTGTAACCCCATGGTTCCAGGGTTTCCATGCAAATACAATGGTATTCTCAAAAATGCTCGTTTGGGTGCGATTACACAACCTTCCGCTCTCGTTTTGGCACCATCAGGTCCTAGAAGGTTCATAAAGTCGGACATAGAGAGAATGGACAAAGAGATATTCACCTTTGCACGTATCTGCATGGAGATGGACCTCGGCAAGGGGCTGCCAAATTGCATACGTTTAAACCACAAAGACCTTAAGTGATCTCAAACATTGGAATTTGAAAACACATCGTTTAGACGCAGGGTGTGCCACAAAACTAGGCACTTACAAAGCTCTTGCACTTTGGCCAGGAAAAGAAAACTAAGAAAACACAAAAGAAAAAGGGATGGAATTTTCCATATGTATCATTGTCACATGAAGGGGAAGAAGAAATGGAGGAAAATAAGAGACAATCAGACACAAAAAATGAGCAAGAAAAACAAAATGAGTTACAAGAGAAGAATGTAGGCAAGATGGATGATGTGATTAAATATTTGCCTACAGATACGGATCCCTTGCAGGATGAACATATCGATGATCGTGGTGTGATCGGCACAAAGGGGGCATATGTTTCTAAAATTTCGGACTCTGAAAAAGACGTCCAACTCTCCTCCAACTTGGAATTGGCCATTATACATTATGCTCCTTCACTCGACGGTGGCAAAAAGTACAAAAGAAAAAGGGAAAAAATGATAAGTCTAGTGTTTTTGGAAATATGTAACTGGGGGTTTATCCCCTCCCTTGCCCTGTCTCTTACAGGGTGACTTCTCTCATATGGAATGCTATGGCATCTACGATGTAAATTTTTGTTATTTTTATAAAAAAATTGATTTTTTCTCTGGAAAAAAAAGGTGTAGTGTGATAAAGAATGAGAGTAAGCTCTCCCTCCCTTACACCCTTGTTGTGACCCTGTGAGAGGATTTAAAAAGATTCTAAAATGCTACCTACCATCTCACTTTTAATTGGAAATTTTCATATATCTTAAGTAGAAAGGAAGTAAGTGGCCCCTAATCCGCACATATTTACTTCTTTTACAAAATAAATTTCATTTTTGGGACTAGGAATTGGTGTTAGTAAAAATGGTAGTAGGCTCTCCCTCCCTTGCAACATTTTTGGCGAACCTGTGGGGGGATCCGAAAATTTTCTCTAAACACTGATTTTTCCATCTCCCTATATCCTCGCATAGCATAATTAGGAAAATTAAGTGACCCATCATCCGCACATCTTTTTTTTTTTCAAGGAACAACATAACATACTGTAAATAGGTGGATTTGTAAGAATCATCGCATATCCACATTGTTGCAATTCAAAACACTTTGTATGTTCACCATTCACCTTGGACATACCATCACATCACACACTAAATTCTTCTAAACTTTGTGTAAATGGTATGTTCTTTTGAAAACTTTGTGCTTAGTTTATTTTGAGTTTACATTTGGCACACCCTAAGCAAATCAAGACTCTTTAAAAAGCAACCTTAACTTGAACCAATTAAATTCCCCACATGGGTCACAAAATAATAGGGCATGTTAGGACCATGGGAGTAAGCATCCTATAAGCTGATGTGGTTGTTTTTAATTCAAAACATAAAAGTTTTATTTTTTGGGAATTTTGAAATCCTACACATTCCAGTGTTAAAACTAGTGATGAGAAGAAACCTATGAAGGGGCAAGGCCAAGATGGCAGATTATCAAGGGCCCCCTTTTTGTCTCTCGACACTTGGTAGGGGCTCTGGGTTCAAAGTTGAAAAGAAAAATCTGAGATTATCTCATCCCCATTGGACGTAGGTAGATTAGTGTGAAAATCTTAGGTAATCTTTCCCTATAGGTGGCAGGTGCAGGAGCACTTGCACCGAAGCCAATTTCGATCAGGCTACTCGAAGAGTCACTAGTACTTTCAATATGTGGCCCTAGCACCCCTCTTTATAGCCCTCTTCCATACCTTGGTTTATTTTTTGGATGTTAGAATCATCTCCAATACTTTCAGGATGTGGGCACAATACCCTTGTGAAAGCCTTCACAGGGTCGAATTATTGATTGAGCGAAAGGATGGTAGGTCTTTTAGGATTTTTCATCATACACAAAACCTCACAAACATTTTTTGTTAATTGTTTCACACATTAAATGGTTTATAGGGAAAATTAACCATTTTTTTGTATTTTTCTTATGTATGTGAATCATATAGTTTGCTAAAAAATCCTCCCTCGCAACAATTTCACACACTTTCTAATGAACCATAGGGGACCCAATGGTTTTCCGCTACTCTAGGTGCCTACAAGGCCTCCCAGCCTTGTTGGGAGGAGGACCTATTCTCTCACCACATCGTCGTATAACACAACATATAGCTACCATGTTTGGCACATCCATCCTTGGTGCTACTTTGTTAGGAAATAGTTCCTCTTAAGGTACCACAAGCACCAAATCTCATGGTAATACCAACACTACTCCACAGGGAACCACTACCATTACTACTCTACAGGGTACCACCACCAACACTACCCTGCAGAGGACTCCTACCAACACCACACCACAAGGTATAACTACAATGGTGAATACCAATTCAATTCCATTTGTGACTTCATTGAACCTCCTGGATCTTTCGAAACTTACAAATGACTCTATTTCTCATGATCCCTAATGGTCGCCCATGTAGAAAAAATTACCATCAGACATCCCAAAGTTCAAAGGTAAACAAGGGGATGTATAAACCAACCATGTAATTACTTTTCACTTATGGTGTTCCTCCAACAGTATCACTAAGGATTTAGTTCGACTAAGACTATTTCAATGCACCCTCGTCGGCCCTGCTATGAAATGGTATGTTAGCAAAGCATCAGGATCCCATGGAAACTTTTAGTTTTCAACTATATCATTCATCACCTTCTTTAAACTCCATATGCATCATGACACGGGGTTGGAATTTCTAATCCACTTTCAACAAATGACCTCCACCCATATTTTAGACCATATTCATGAATGGACAAAGCGGCGTAGCCTTTGTAAAGTGGATGTTTCAAAATCTCTTCTTCTATATTTTGTTTTGAAATTTCTTTTTCCCATTAATAAAAATATATTGCAACCAATTTTCGACAAACGAAAGAATAAGATATAAACAAATACCAGTAGTTTGAACTCATTTACACACAATTAGGGTACCTCTACTCTATTATTCTCGATGCTCCACGCTTGGAGTTCTTTACTCAAGATAAATCAGTGATTGTGTTGATGGGTTTATTGCAACCCTTAAACAAACTAAACCAGTGAATCCATTCCCATATCCTAGAACTAACTATGGTACCCAACCACCATTCCATTCATTCACTGGGACATCCATAGCACCAACACCATCAAATTTTTGATATTATCACAACCAAACTACACCTCCTCAAAACCCCTCTCATGCAAGGAAATCAATACCCGACACGCGCTTCAGAAGGCATGTCAACCTTCGAATCTACTTACATGAAACCTAACCAAGAAAATACCTACTTTCCTTTCCTAGGAGCACCAAAAAATAATCCTCCACCTTAGCAGAATGCAAGGGTTAATTTTTTTCAACCTTCATTCCTTCATCAACAATAGTCATTTGAAAATTTTAAGACTGGAAATGCATCCAACACTACTAAAAATAAAGGAAAGAATAAATAGAAATGAAACTAAGGGCAGGGGGGAAACCCATCTCGGTAGTAACAAATGAATGCACTGACTAAGGGAAATCCCTCTAATAAAAAACAAAACTAGAACCAGGGTACGAATAATCTACAAAAACAAATAAAGAATGTTGGTCTTCAAACTAGTCACTCTTGTGAAATTTGTGGAGAATTTGGGAAATATGCCCATAATTTCCCTCAACTCCCAAATATGAAATGCATGAGAGAGTTTAGGGGACATGGGGGGTCTAATCAACAGTGTGTTGTCCTACAAAATCCATTTCGCCATCAAGTAGTTATAGCTACACAACATTAGGTTGGCCCTCCCCCATATCAAAACCAAATAGGGGGGAGTTCTAATGACACCTCTAGTTGTGACATCTACATGTAAGGAATGGATTTCTTGCTTCACAAATGAATTTTTAATTATGGATCCCCTCCAGAATATAATCCCTCAACGTAAACAGTGCCCATTACCAATACAGTTATGCCACCTTTGACCATACAAGGGGCTCCCATAGAACCTATCTCTAGGATCGTAAAGGGATCATTACATCACACAACCCATAATTTAAAGTAGCTTACAACTATAGTATTTTTAATGACCTTGCACAATCTCCATCAGCCATGTCTTCTTTTGAGGTCCTTCAAACATGTCCAACTCAATGGAAAACACTCATTTTTGTGTTAGGTGTTATTGATCCTTCGGATTTACACTTGAACACCTTCAATTTGGACAACTCGGAACTGTGGCTACCATCCATAGTCACATTCCAAATTCCAATGACCATTCAAAATTTCACTATTCATCATTGCATCATTGAGGAGGGGGAATCCACCTGTATCATGACAAAGTTAGTGTGGAAAAAAATAAGTTCCCCTGAACTCGCTACTTCCTCCATCACACTTAGGGCATACGATGGCCACCATCGTCACCTGTGGGAATCTTTTAGAAAGTCCTGGTTGAACTTGTCAAAAATATTATTCTCATCGATATTGAAGTCATTTACGCCCCACTTGGTTGCAACATCTTGTTTGCATGAAGTTACATGTATGCCATTAAGGTTATGACATCATCATTTTTTTACACCATGAGTTTCCCTCATAACGGGAAAATCATTACC
Source organism: Pinus albicaulis (assembly GCA_034641835.2). NCBI lineage: Eukaryota > Viridiplantae > Streptophyta > Pinopsida > Pinales > Pinaceae > Pinus > Pinus albicaulis. The sequence continues at coordinate 369,577,976 of CM076572.1, forward strand.
ATTTACCAATTCATACATTATGAGACGAAGACTTATTCCTCCCCTGTTAGTGTGTTACCCTTTGTCAGGTCCCACAATGATTGGTACCTTCCTTGACCAAAAATGTTCTAGGAATCTTCAAAAAATGATCTCTCCTTACAGCCCATGTATGCATGATGACCACATAATATGGTAACCAAACTTAGGACCCTCAGCCATTAACTCTGAAAACCCCCAACATTGCGATAAGAAAACCCACTTTTCTCCCTTATGAGATTACTCAAACCTCTTTCATGAATCCTCCACCTATTTTCATCTTGCATCAAATCATGGAAACCCTTACCTTACCAAATATGACTCTTGCAATGCTTATCAAGTATCTAGGACCCCAGCCATGTCAGCAATCCCAGGTGCCACATCTATAGGAATGATTTCATCAAACCCCCTAAAGAAGTCCCACTACCTATAGTTACACCCACATCGACACCATAAGGTACCACTAAAAAGGACAAATAATAATTCAATAATAATTACACCCCAACTACCCATTCTCCTAGGGTACCTTCCCCATGCACAATATGTGATGTCACAAGGCACCCTACCTATAAATGTTTGTCCCTGGAAGATCTGAAATCCCTTCTTCATGCCCCTAAGGCATATGCACCTTCTCCCTCCCCTCAAGGAGATAACCCCACCACTTGTCGCAATGAAGGAATATGCACCAACCATCCATGCATTATTTCCACACACCATGGATACTCATCATTTCCGTGATCTCCCTTGGTATCGAAATGCATTGGTATCCCTCCATTAATCCAATATCGTCGCACCATCATTTCACTCCACCTTTGTTACAGATTATGAACAGCAAACCATCTACTACATAACATCATAAGTTGCACCATGTATGTTACACCGATGTTATTTGCACCACCACTCTCCACCCTGCATCTGTATGCCTGCATGTTCAGATATTCAGGAAACTTACTATCACCCAAAAGCCCCCGTAATTGATCCTGCAGAATTTTCATCCAATTATTTATGATTCCTTTGCTTTGGCTCTGAGGACACTGATGCCCTCTTGAGAGTCTTCTCCCATTCACCCTCATTCACTGAATAAGGAGATACTTTCCCCCACTAATGTTGATGACATGCAACACCACATTATCTTCATTTCTTCTTTTATAGGAACCATCATTAAAGTTTTTGTCTCATCATTCCATGGTGTTTAAATCGCTTCTCCCATTGTAAAAGGTTGCACCATCTAAGACCGCATGGACCCAACCTATCTATGCATTGTTAACATCTCTTGGTTCTATGACAGCAAGTACAAAATCATTTGTATGCTTGTTAAATAGCACTTCCATGTGTCAACCAATGCCTCATGACCTATCATCCCCTCTGTCACCTTTGTCAAATCTCTTTCACTCTGATGAGGATATTCTTGAGGTCATGATGAAACCTAAGTTTGCATGGGACACAATGCATCACCACTCTCTTTTTCTCCCAGAAAAAACAGTTACATCTACCGACACACCTGCCTGTACCATTTGTGCATTAGAAACCAAATATTTCATACCTACGGGTCATGTAGATTGGTTCAATAATATCATACTAGCACCAGTGCATTTGAATAAGGGAACATGTCCAATATCTCGCCTACCATTAAGGTAGATATCTCAACCAACCTCAGTATCATTGAAGATATCTCAATGGGGGAAACATGTTCACCTGAAGAAGGTTCCTCATAAAAATCCCTTTTCCAAGAATTTAGGGACGTTTTTGCTTGGTCATATTCTGAAATCCTAGCATCAGCCCTACTATTTTAGAGCACCACATTGACATATGGCTCAATGCCTACCCAGTTAGGAAAATAAGTGTCTACTTAATCCATCTAAAGCGGAAGCAATCAAACTTAAAATTGATAAGATGCATAAGTTTGTCTTCATTTACCCTATCACTTACATATCTTGGGTTTCTAACCCTTTACCTGTCATGAAGAAACATGGCATCATATGTTTTTATACCAATTTCTGTTATTTAAACAACACTTGCCCCAAGAAAAATTATCGAACACCATTTATCAATCAAGTTATAGATGCTTGTGCCAGGCATGAAGCCTTGTTCTTCATGGATAGATTTTTAGGCTAAAATTAGATTCATATACACAATACGAATCAATAGAAAATGGCTTTCACTACCCCCAAGGTACCTTCGCATATCGAGTTATGTCTGTCATCCTTAAAAATGTGAGATCCACTTTCCAATGAGTTATGAACAACTGAGGATCAACTGAGGGTTGGAAAAGAAATAACCATTGGCCATATCTGTCCACTACCATCCCACCTCACCACCACTTACTTGCAGCATTAAATGCATCCACCGCCTAATTTGTGGCTCTCTAGGGGACGCCGGATCCGCATGGATGATAGGTTGTAATAGGATCACCTACTCGTATATGAAGTTGCAGACAATGTTGTCGTACTTAAAACCACACATCTCATTCCACATCACCTATGTCAACGAAGTGGTCACTCCATCATGTACCAATCTCACATAATCAAAGAACGTGTCAGCTTACAAGAACTCCAACACTCCAATCATGACCCCTATAATTTGACGAGGGGTGAAGGCCCCAAAAATGCATACAATCTTAGTCGTCACTGCTCATGTAGCCATTTTATGAATGGACTTGATGTTGATGCCCCTTACATCATATGGATCTGTCTCGCACTACCGATCGGCCCAGTTGTCCAATTGGATCTTATTGCAGGGGGGGCTCTACTGGTAGTACCTCCCCTAGAGGCACAAACCCTATAAATAAATAAATATCAACCCTATAACAAAATAAATATCAACGTCCATTGATATGGAGAGGTTGGATCCTTAGATATCAAATACATGGTAGACTGACCACCATCACCCAATCACAAATCACAAGAACTCCTCATGCAATCTTAACAAGGGGTTCTGAAGGAACTTTAATAACCCCTATCCATCCAGTGTCACCTGGGCCCGAGCATTAGCTTCCATAGCATCTCGTAGCAACCCCTAGTCCTGCTCTGTCCATAGCATCATCCTATGAAAATGATTTTTGCCTAGTCAGTAAAAAAAACACCAAAATTTTAATTTTAGTGACCCTCGCAACTGCTCCTCCAATATTCGTGCACACCCTCGCGACTATTCCACCCATATTTATGAGGAATTGCGCACCTTTATTCTTTACTAGCACAACGAATCCTGCAACTACAACCTCCTAACACGCAAGGCCCCTCCAAAGGGAAATGTGGTCGCACTTCCCTTATATATGTCATTTTATACATTCTTTTGGAGGCTCATATGGAATCCCACAAGATGAATTTTCCAAACCATAAGTGGCATTTGGATCAACGCTTTCCCATTTTCATTGTGGTACTCTCCTTTTAGTTCATCAAAAATTTTCATTTTGGGCCCATTTCACACCCAGAGCACTTGTCGACTTCATCTTCCTATATTTTTGTTTACATTTTCTTCAATATTATCAGTATACATATTATTTTACGAAAACATTTTCACTTAGGATTTTGGTTTCAAAGCTACAATTCATTTACAACTTACACGCAAAATCGGGACCTCATGTGCACCAATTGAGAATTAAGGTCTCGTTCTTCACTAGCATGATAGGTTTCCTCCGAAACTTTGCATATTGAGACATCATTTATCTAAATTTAACCATAGGGTTGACCATCTCAACCACGCTTATTGTCACCTTCCACTTGCACCCAATAAACATTCATTTTCGTAAATAAAGCTTTCACCCATATGGATTACCTCATTCAATAGTTAACATTGCACTATCAGTATCCATGCCCATTTTTCCCAGCATGGGATCCATTCTTGCATGACTTTGAAGATAAGACTCATTTTTCTTCTTCAACTTCTTGCTTACCATTTCCTCTTGGGCCAACATGATTTTCAGATCATCATGAATGTGCCACCGCATTCTAAAAAATCTATTTCACTTACATCACACTAAGACCATCCAATGGGAACCCCACCCTCTACAAATAATGACCTACATCATGGAGTAGGCCATCGTACTCTTGGGGCACCTATATCCATGTTTGTACATCCAAAACAACTTTTAATTTTTTTTTGGCAAGTGTCAAATATTATTTTGGAAAAGGGCTCTCATTCATCTTGTTGTGTCTTTTACTTGGCAGTAGTCCATAGTCGCCCTTGGATGGAGCTTGCATCTTACCCACCTCATACCCACATCATGGATCAAAATTTGTTCATTCATCCACCGTGACAGTCAGACCATGCATGTACCTCCCTTGGATGTACTCCCAACCCTAGAGGTCTATCCCTCAGAGTTTTTTTTTTTACGCCAACCACTTGCACTATACCTAAAACCTTGGGTAGTTTTCAATATCCCTCCTATATTATTAATATATGTTACAATGTCTTTGACCCATCATATTAAAATACCTACCTCAACTACATATGGATTTCTCTGAACCATTCATCAGATATCCAGTTATCATTTATGTCGACTCCAACACTCTTCCTCCAAAATCGAAGCAGTATCTTGGTTGCTCCACATCTTGTTGGGACAATCTCAAGTGGAACATTGGGAACCCTCATCGCCCATTGATTTCATTGATCTGCATGATGTTCAACACCAACATAAGTTATCACGTCATTGGTCTATCATTATTTATGACAATTGCAGTTCTCTCATTTAGTCGAAGACCCATATGTTTAGATCACACCTTCTTCAACAATGCTTTGTATCTAATGCATGGGGGGTGCCTAATTCAATTTATTTGACACAAACATCCTTGAGGGAAACATAATTTATCTTCTTCAACTGACAGCACATCAGCCACTTCAACTTTAATTTAACAAGATTTTCTTGTGTATTTGTAACATCTTAGTATATTCACAATAACAAGCATGGGACATCCCTGCCTCGTATATACACCTTTGTATCAATATTTCTTTTGAGCATGGTTTTCTTTCAGCAAAGGTTTTTTCCCCTAATAATCACCACGACAAGTTTCTCTCTTAAGAATTCAGCAGTACTCATCATTAGGAACAACAAAATGTGATGTATTTTGGTTATATGTTTGCTCCTAAACCCATACATCAAGGGGAAATTGTTTAAAAAATCAACCCTCATGGGAGCTAGAAGGACGTTTTAATACACCTTCGCGTCTTTTTCTTTGATAGTTGTGAGGGTCACAAAAAGCACAATTAACACCTTAGGAGATGCATTTTCTTATAGTAGGCTCAATATCCTTGCATGGTAGGGAAAATTATTTGATCCTTGAGGTTCAAGGAGCCTTAATTGAAGGAGGATAGTAGTTCTCATCTGATTTATTAGCCAAAAAACCCCATTGATGAGCCAAAGTGGGGATAGGGTGTTCAAAATTTGGTAGCTTAGGGACAAAATTCCTCCTTTGGAAAACCTTCCTCATCAAGAAAGACCCCTCCTAGTCCTTGAAAGAATTTAATTTGGTTTAGGAAGGTAAAAACCCACATGTGCACAAAAGTACAGGTCAAATTTAAAGAGAAATTGGGCACCCATTGGAGCCCTATAAATGTAATACAAGTCAACCTCATTTGGACATGATCATAAAGCATATTCATCTCTCTCTTATTAGTTCTTACAAGTTTAAAATTTGTTCATACAGGTCTGAAATTGCAGGGTTTGAGCTCACACATGCAAGGAGAAGAATTTAATATGGAATCACACGGTTGGGTTAATGAAAATTCGTCTACAGTCACTCGGTTGATAGGGTGCTCCCTGCAGCTAGAGGGATACAGTTGCACTGATGGTCACTAGGTCCCTATGGTTGTGACCTAACATATTGTTGATCGTTTACTGCAAACTTGGATCAATTTTGGAGACTTTGACTTTGATCATATTTGTCTATTGGGCTCATCTCTTGGATATTGTTTGGTTAGTTTTGTTGGATAGTCAAAGGATTGACCTTGACCCTTGATAGATTAATTGGATCATTGTACTCTTTTTTTTGAAAATTCTATGATAATCTAATGAGAAGAAGAATTTGAGAGGGTTTCCCCCCTTGTGGGGTTTTTCCCTGGTATCTAACCAAATTTGGTGTCTCTCTTGTTATTGTTCTTGATTTTATTCTACTCTGATTGCATTTACTATTCTATCTACAAGTGTTATTGATCATTGGAAGATTAAATTATTTTGAAATATTGTTAATTGAAGATAAGAATTGGGCTAAAGTTTTTTTAACAACATAGAACAATGGAAAATTAACATGGTATCAGAGGCAACGTGAAGATAAGCCCAAGGATACAAGAGAAATCATTCTTGAAAGAATATGAAGGAGCCTATTTGATTTGGTAAATATGTCTATATCTTACTTCAAGGATTCTGAGAAGTTGGGTGACTCATCAAAATTTGGGGCTTAGAATATTAGGTTAAAAGTGACATTGGATGGAAATGATGTCTTGGAATATGTGGAAGGAAAAGTTCTTGTACCTATAGAAAATGCTACCAATGCTACCAAATCCAAGTACAATAAAGGTGAGTTGAAATCCAAGAAAATTATCATTGATGTTTTGCAAGATCATTTACTTGTTTATGTTGGCATTTTGAAGAAGCCTAAGGATACTTATGACAATTTGGTCAAGATGTATGAATTCAACAACTTGAATCACATCCTCTCCTTGAAAAATCAACTTAATGAGATGAAGAAGAACAAAGGGGAATACTTGCAATCTTATATCATGAGAGTATCTCGCCTAAGGGATCAATTGCAATATGTTGGTGAAAAAATATCTGACAGATATTTGGTGGTGGTGTCTCTTCAAGGTCTTTCACGTATCTGGGAAACCTTCATCACTACTCTAAGAAACAATAATGTTCTTTTGATAGTTGATGAGCTCATTGGTAAATGCACTCAAGAGGATACCAGATGATTGCCAGAGGAAGGATTCAAAAGTATGAAGAATGAGAGCCCTCCACATTCATTGCAAAAGACAACATGAGGAAAAGAAGAGGAAGACCATTTGGTTCGATAAGGCTTCCTCCTAAATCAAAGGACTTCAAGAGAAGAGGAAGTAGAAATGAATGCTTAAATTTTTAAAAGCATGGTCCTTATGCTTGAGAATTCTCAGAAAAGAGAAATAATTAAAGATCCAACTACAAAAATAATTAAGGCTTCAATAACATCAGGTTCAATAATTGAATAAGATGAGATGATATATTCTTGTTGATCAAGAAAAAGGTCGTCATCCTTAAAATAGGTCAAGGAACTCCAGGGTTTTGGTTCCATCAAATTTCATATGGACTATGGTGAATTCGTTTTTCTTCATGATGTTATGTATGTTCCGAGACTAAATAATAACTTGGTATCTATATCTTCCATGGAAGACAAAGGGATGAGAGTATCCTTCATAAAAGGAAAAGTCCTTATATGGCCTATGGAATCTCACCTGAGGGATGCTTTCACCTTAGGATCTTGAGTTGAGGGGCTCTATAGAGTCAATGGAATACCTACACAAATACTCAAAGCGAGTTATGGCACTGAAGTTTGGCACATCTTCATTATGAAGCCCTGCCAAAATTAACGAAGTTGGTTTCTGGGATGCATGATGTTCAATCTAGTCATGATGGAGTATGTTCGTGATGTGCTAGTGGAAAGAAGACAAGGGGACTATTTCCCTCCAACATGAACAAGACTGGTGATATTCTTCAACTCATTCACTCATATCTATGTGGATCCATGCCATTGCACTCTATTGGTGGCCATCTCTACCACATAATATTTATTGATGACTTCTCCACGAAGACGTGCATATACGACTTGAAGCGTAAGGATGAGGCTTTTGATGTGGTCAAGGACTTCAAGGCGTTGATAGAAAATAAAATAAAAAAGGAATAATATCAAGGGCTTTAGGTCTCATAATGGTGGAGAGTATATTTCAAATAAGTTTGTTGACTTTTTCAAGTAGGCTGGAATCAAGAAGGAAACGATTGTACCTTACAATCCTGAGTAGAATTGAGTGGATGAGAGAAAGAACAAGTCTATCGTGGAAGTTACCTGAGCTATGTTGCATGATCAAAAGTTGTTGAAGTTCCTTTAGGGAGAAGCTACAAATACAACAATCTGTGTTCAAAATAGGATTCCTCATCAAACTTTGGACAACGAGGCTCCTGAAGAAGTATTCACAGATGTGAAGTCTGACATTGGACATCTAGGGATATTTGGTTGCCCCGTATATTTCCATGTGTCGAAGGGCAAGAGGAAAAAGATGAAAGCCACCATAAATAAATGTACATTTGATGGATATTGTGAAAATTCTAACGCATATAGAATATATATCTGTGTGTGTGTGTGTTCTGAGACCTAAAGGAAATATTGCCAAAACTTCAAAATGGCTATACAAGATAAGGCATGGAGCTAATGGAAACATTGAGAAGTACAAAGCATGGTACGTGGCCCGAGGATTCTCCAAAAAAGAGGGAGAATACTATAATGATATATTTTCTCCAGTTGCCTGTTACACTACCATTAGGTCGATTGTTTCCCTTGTTGCTATTCAAGGATAAACCCTTCACCAGATCAATATAAAGACGAAATTTCTTCATGGCATACTACAAGTAGAAGTATATGTTGAGAAACCTCAGGGATTTGAAGTAAAGGATAGCAAGATTAATGTTTACAGGTTGAAGAAAGCAGTATATTGTTTGAAGCAAGCCCCCAGATCCTGGTATGCCCACATTAACAGTTACCTAATGAAGCTTCAATTCACGAGAAGCAGTGTTGACCCAACCTCTACTTCAAAGTGGTCCAAGGTATGCCTTTTATTTTGGTTTTATATGTTGATGACTTATTCTTGATAGGTAGTGAGCCTCTGATGCTCACATGTAAGAGGAATTTTGCCTCTAAGTTCAAAATGAAGGATCTTGGTATGATGCATTACTTTCTGGGACTAGAGGTGTGGCAAAGACCCGAAACGATTTTAATTTCTTAAGGAAAATATCTCGTGAAGTTGTTGGAAAGATTTGGAATAGTATAATGCAAGTCTCTAGCCACATCGATGGAGATAAAATTTAAGAAGTTGTGTGGAGATGTTTTTGGACCTGATTTAGCAAACCCTTACGAGTACTAACATTCGATTGGGGCATTGATGTTCCTTATGAACACCTGTACGGACATATGCTTTGCAGTAATCACTTAGATTCAATTCATGATTGAGCCCTTCATGCACAATGGATTGCTACTAAGATCGTACTAAGATATTTGCACGAGACGATTAACCTTGGTCTGAGATATACTGTCAAAGATGTACGACTTCATGGTTACACTGATGTTGATTGGGCTAGAAATGTTATTAACAGGAATAACACATTTGGATGTTGCTTTAGTTTGGGTTCTGCCATGATTTTTTGGATGAGTAGGAAACAAAAGTCCATAGAGAAGAAGTAATTAAAAGTAAAAATATATAATTCGTTCTTTATAATAATAATAATAATAATAATAATAGAAAGATGTGTAATTAATTCAATTCTTAATAAAAAATTAAGGTGACATTTAAAAAATATTATTAGTAATTACAAAATTCAATGTACATCATAATATATATATATATATATATATATATTTTGATATATAAAATTAAGTAATATTGAGATGTATTTAAAAAATATGTTTAAAAAACCTTTAAGATGGATAATGTAATCCATAGATAAAATATCTCAACACATTTCAACGTCGATAATTTACATATTATATATGGTTTGCAATAATAATAATAATAAAATAATGTAAATTAAATTCTTATTGTTATAACATTTAAAGTATTATTACTTCATATTTTGATCTTTTATTAAGGGTTAATTTTGAATGGAGAAAATGTTTGTTGGAATTGCATGTTTAAGCTATTTTATTACATGTATTCAAGAGATTTTCAAGAGGTTGTATCCATTTATAAATTCAAAAATGAAATTTAAAAAATGAATATATATATATATATATATATATATATATATATATATATATATATATATATATATATATATATATATATATATATATTAAGTGCAATTTTTTTAAGTTTTTCTCTATAAAAAATGCTTGCACCTCAATAGATTTGACACCTCTTACCTCGTGTCAGATATGTGGTTAAGATGGATCTATATTGGTTTTTAACAAAGCTTGGTAGTTGTCTAGGGCTAGGGTTTTTGCATGCCGCAACCCCAATTAATGTTACTAGTTTGGACCCCCTCAAATAATCTTAGAGTTTTACATGTGACTAGCTCCACATGTAACAATAATGGATGTTGATGTGGAATCCATTTGGTACCACGATGGTTAAGAAGATAGGTCAACTTGTGGGAGACATGACTTCTGCATATAAGCTTCAATTGAGGTGATTTTTGTCGTTGGGAAGCACTCAAGGTGTAGAACAACATCACGAACACAATTACCAATCAAATGAGAACTTGATCCAGTTCTCACTTTTTTAGGGGTAGCAAAAAATAATCCGATTTTGAAAAGTGTTGATGCAACATCAACCCCCTTTTCTTGGCTTATTTTTTTAAATTTAATTTTTTTGATATATGAAGTATGGATAAAAAAATTTAAATGTTTGTGATTTTCATGTGGATTTTGAAAAACATCAACATTTTTTTAGGCATGTTGTTAACACATTAAATTTTCATATGTCCTTAGTATGCACCATTTTTTTTAAATGTTGATTATTTAATCATTTTTCAAGTTGTCTTATTCCTCTTCTTGTTTTTCATCTTAAGATGTTTGTTTCTTAAAAATTTTCCAAACTTGTGTTTTTTGTTTTTCTTTGCAATGTTTTTTTATAATAAAATTTCCCATTTTTTTTGCAAAGTTAAAAAATAATAATTAAATTAAATTTTTGAAGTTAAGATTTTTTATATATTCATATATCGTTAATTAATACCTCAATACATATAAAATATTTGTTACTAAAAAATAATAATTTTAAGCACTCTACAAAAATACACATTTTGCATATAGATATAATTTAAAAAAATACATATTTCGAAATCTTTTCGTTAAAAATGATATGTTAAATAAAAGCTCTTTATGAAAAAATGTATTAAATAAAAGTTGAAAAAATAACAAATTTTATGAAATTTTTATGAATTTTATAACCAAAAATGATGACATTTAAAGTTTTTTTTTTTTCAAATAAATGATTTGCATAAAATTTCAAATAAAAATAAGAAAAAATGTTATAAAAAAAAAAAAACCATAAAAATAAAAATAATAATAATAAAAATTAAAAAATAAATGAAAAAAATAAAAATTAAAAACATTAAAAATAAAATAAAAAACATTGAAAAATTAAAATAAATAAATAAATAAATAAACTTTTAAAAAAGAATAAAAATAAAAATTAAATCATTTAAAAAATACACATACACACAATCTCGCTAGTAGGGTTGAAAGGTCATCACATGATAGGCGGAGCAGCGTTGAAGAATCAACCCTTCGCCAACCAGGGGCCGAAAGGTGGACGCAGGGGCAACAGAGCGACATTCAACGTCGCTTCGCCGACCTTTCGGCCATAACTGACGAGGTTGAATTTTTTTTCATTTTTTTAAGATTTTTTTTTATAAAGTTTTTGTTTTAATTTTCTTTTAATTCTTTTTAATGTTTTTTTTAATTTTCATATTTTAACATTTATTTTCTTTTCTTTTGATGTGTTTTTTTGAAAAAAAAAATATTTTAATGTTTTTTTTAAAATTCATTTTAATGTGGTATATATAAATAACTTAATATTTTTATGATTTAAATAATTTTTTTAATATTGTTTTTAATTTGTATTTATTTATTTTTTTAATTATCTAATTTACTTTAACTTCTTCTTATTCTTTAATTTTTTTCTTAAATTATGTTTTTTTTTTTTTTTTCATTTTTTTTCAATTATTCTATTTTTTATGTAAATTTATCATTTTTTTTTTGTCAAGTCGTCTGTGATCCTCCAGCTTGACCTATGGCTTGAGGAGCCATGACCCAAGGGAATCTAATCCATCAAAGTCACCTGGGGATCGTACTCGACCTGGGCCACACCACCCCTAAGCTGACTGGATTTTTTAGCATGTCTCTTCCCCCTAACATAGGGCGCAACCACCCCCCGTGATGTTTGATCCTGGGTCGCCTTGCTAACAAGGCCCATCCTCAACTAGTTGTGCTAGTGAGACTTGACTATTTCAATCTATCTTTTGAGTTAATTTTGTTTATTTTTTTTACGTTTTTTATGCTTGATTTTTTTGTGTTTGCTTTTTAAGTGATATTTCTATTATTGTGCAAAGTTGTCATATTATTGGTCCCTCGCAACCACCATAACTTGACACATATGCAACAATATTTAAACATAAATAGCATTAAGTGCAAATATATTTTAAATTAAGTCCAAAATTTGCTCATATGTTGACTAGGCCCACAATTGTTCATAAATAGTCTTTTAAATATTAGGAGTATAAAATATCTTGTCCTAACTACAAAACAAATAAAACTATAAATAGTTCCAAAATGGTCTAATGCACAAGTACATGGTACCCATCACTTCAACGTCCACTTAATTGAATTGCAATTAAGTATCCCAATCCACATCCATACATGCGCATAAAAAAAAGGTGATAGTATTAGTCATAATTATTGGGTTATTCAACAATTCCACCCACTAGGTTTAATAAATGACATATAACCCATTAAATTCAATAAATGACACCAAACCCATTAAATTCTCCATTACACAAATCAAAAGCACAAGGATCAACCATAACAAATTCTTAGTAATTGGATCACATCCAAATAAATCCATAACACACATTCAAATTTGAGAGATTGCAATACATGTCAATCTTTGTTACCAATCAAATTCAATAACAAAAAAACTATAAAATAAGTTCAACCCTTGCTCAAATTGAATTTTTAACATTCAAACTATTCATCAACCTTCGAGACATACCATCAAAGAGAGCGCACAGTATATTCAAGTTATTCATTTCAGTGTTTGCATAGGCTATCTATTTCAGATTTGCACAATTAAATTAGGTTATTTATCACAGTATGTATTTTAGTTTTTATCACGTTCATTTTTGAAATACAAATAGCCAACAATGAGCAACGTGATACCTGTAATGACATTTGTCATGACATATTTATTTATGTTTACGTTATGTGAAAACCTTGCTTCCTGTAGCCTCAAACCATAGTATCAATATAAAATCTTCATCCAATTCCAACCCATCATTCTACATTGCTATCGTATATATGAATTTGAGGAGGGGTTGAACACACATACACCATTCCAACTCATTTTGTCAAAAACTGAGCTTGAGTGCATGAGGGGAAATTCTAACACATGCTTCCTCTATGACCTCACTCTCTTGAGTGAGAAGGGAAAACTACGTTGACCAGAACCCTAACCAAAAATTTTGAGTAAAGGAGGGTGATAAAAACAAACGAGAAAATCTTTCTGGGTTTCCAAGAAAAGCCAAGAGAGGATGCAAACTTGGATATCGTGGAATGCACGACTTAACAGAATTTCCCTCAAGTATTTTGCAATGGTCCAAGGACCATATCTCAAGGGTTTTGGTTTATTGTGCAAGCCACTAAAACTTTCTTTCAATATATGCAAATAGACTTGATCCCCAATTTCGAAGAGTAAAGAATATGATATTTTCCATTAAGCATGGCCCTTGGATTATTTCACTAACCATGAATCTATGCATTAAGGAAATGGCAATTGAACAGTTTTGTAGTGACCTTATAATGATCGTGTTGGAGTGGCAGAAGATGGTAGCATGATCCATTGAGTCTTCCAGTTAAGGCAATGGCAGTTGGACAATTTTGTAGTGAAGCAGAGTAGCCATTAAAAAAACTATTGAAATTTTCACAAAAATTGTTGAAATGTCTTTGTTAACATCTTCTACACCATACATGTAATTGGGAAAACCCCATCAACTTGCAAGTTGAAGTGATGTTGTGGAGAGGCTATCATACTGCAAATTGCGAGTGTTATTTTATATACTAGAACTTCCATTACCAAACACTAAAACTATTGTTTAAGGATACCATAAAAACTACCATAAGGTGTTAATATAACTATTGAAAATGCCATCAAGATGTTGATATATGCAATATGAAGTATCAAGACATTGTCATTAGAAAAATAAACAATGTCATGAAGTCCTGCTACTGTAGATTTTATTTGACAAGGATATTTTCAAACAAGTATATGCATGAAAATATTTGGAAGAATAAGGAATATGATGCTTTCCATTAAGCATGTCCCTTGGATTATTTCACTAACCTTTCATCTATGCATTAAGACAATGGAAGTTGGATAGTTTTGTAGTGACCTCATAACGATCACGTTGGTGTGGTAGAGGATGGTAGCATGATCTATTGAGTCTTCCAGTTAAGACAATGGCAGTTGGACAATTATGTAGCTACCTCATAATGATCACGTTGGTGTGGCAAAGGATGGTAGTATGATCCATTGATTCTTCCAATTAGACAAATGTACACGGGAAGAAAGCAACAATGAAATATATATATATATATATATATATATATATATATATATATATATATATATATTTTTTATTTTTTTATTTTTTCTTCTTTTCTGAAGAGTACAATTGTTAACATTGATGCTAGTTGTTGGAAAATGCGATGAATCTTGCATATGTAAAGAATATATATGTAGTGAAAGAAAAATATTTTAGAATCCACATATTCAATTCCACGTGAAGCAGAGTATCCATTTAAAAAATTATTGACATATTCACAAAAATTGTTAAAATAACTTTGTTGGCATCTTCTACACCATACATGTGATTAGGAAAACCCCATCAACTTGCAAGTTGAAGTGATGTTGTGGAGAGACTATCATACTACAAATTGTGAGTGTTAGATTATATACTAGAACTTCCATTACCGGGCATTAAAACTATTGTTTAAGGATACCATAAAAACTACCATAAGGTGTTAATACAACTGTTGGAAATGCCATCAAGATGTTGATATATGCAATATGAAGTATGAAGACACTATTATTAGAAAAGTAAACAATGTCATGGATTCCTGCTCCTGTAGATTTGATTTTACAAGGATATTTTCAAACAACTATATGCATGAAAATATACTAGAACTTCCATTACCAAACACTAAAACTATTCTTTAAGGATACCATAAAAACTACCATAAGAAGGTGTTAATACAATTGTCTAAAATGCCATCAAATGTTGATATATGCATTATGTAATATGAATACATTGTATTAGAAAAATAAATAATGTCAAGAATTAATTCTCCTGTATATTTGATTTTACAAGGATACTAGCAAACAAACATATGCGTGAAAATATACTAGAACATCCATTACGAGGCACTTAAACTATTGTTTAAAGATAGCGGTAAAACTACATAAGAAGGTGTTAATACAACTGTTGAAAACACCATCAAGATGTTGATATATGAAATATGTAGTATGAAGACACCGTCATTAGAAAAATAAAGAATGTCATGAATTACTTCTCATGTAAATGATTTTACAAGGATATTGTCAAACAAGCATATGCATGAAAATATATTAAGTTGATACTTTTTTAAATTGTGAATTGTGTCTCTATTTTAATCCATGTTATTTCAAATTCTTTATTGAAATCTCCTAGAAATTCTGAATAAAATAACATGTTGTTAGTTGCCTGTAGGAAATCAAAATCAGTAATAGCCTGTAGGAAAGAAAAATTTCAACCTGTCTATAAACATGTATAATATATTATTGTTAACTAAATGTATGTAATAAGTTTTCATGTAGATGCATTGTATATGGTGTTTAACGGGGTTTGTTGAACATGTATTGTGATATGGGGACTTATTCTTCTCTAAGGTATGATGCCATGGGGGCCTTATCTCTCGACTATTGATGTAGGCTTTCCTTCTTTGTCTTGTCTGGGTGTGGTTGAGCCAGAGTGGGCTCAGCAGTCGGCCTATGTATCCGGGTGCACGCGTAGAGGCATGATTGGTTCTGTTATCACAAAATTGTACTTGATTTGCTACTCATCAAACAACTCAATGTAACTGTTTCAAACCAATTTTAGCTGAAGCTTAGCCTCTTTAGTTTGAGAGGGCTCTCTCAAGGGGGTTTTATGATATTGAATAATGATAGTACTAGATGGCTAACTCTATGGGAAATGTAACTTGTTTTTAATGTTTGCAGGTTGAAAAGAATGCAAGCTTGCTACCATTGGGCTTATGGATTCAACAATCAGTAGTTTCAGTGGCAAGGTTTCTTGACATGGAAGTTGAGGCAGATAGAGGTCTTTAACAGAGGCAACTAACACATAAAACATAGGAAAACACAGTCATTTCATCACTAAAGGAAGTCAAAGCATAAATTATGAATTTTGAGTAATAGAGATGAAATCTACTGCAAGTGGTAAACATAAAGATATAGATCAACAAGACATTAAGAACCTCATGAGAATCTCAGGTATATCAAGAAGAAAGTCACTATGTATTACTGATATAAGTGAAATACATAAAAGCAGTAGTTTAGTACAAAAAATCTCCAACCCTTGACTACTTCGATACTTTATCTTTAAATAGACCTTATTTACAATAATGATGATCTTCCTGGTGGCTAGACCATCGAATTCTCTTATGACACATCACATAACTGAAATACATTACTTCTAATAGAAAGCTAGCTGCTGCACCTTAAAGAAAACATCTCCTAATAGGACTCTAACTCCTATTTATTACATACTCTACCTTATCTTGTGAATCAGTTACATGACAGTTACAAAATTAGCATCACATGCTCGAAAGACATATGATAGATTTCATTACCACTTTACATATTTAAAACTCTCCTAGACTTGTTGGAGCATAACCCTACTTTTTAGGAAAGCATGACCCTTATCTTCAAATCTGCTTTAGCTGATGACCTGTCTTCATAGCACTCCCTTCGAGTCATAAGTATTTGATGAAAAGCTCCCTTGACATGTTGGAGGAGTCCAATTGTCCAAAACTACCATTAAGATGCTCCAAAACCTTTAACAATTTCTTGCTACGAAAACAAGACAGTTTCGTAGCGAGTTTTGGTAGCGTTGAAAAAATGACTTCTGCACCCAATAACTTCACTCCTTTGTTGTTTCATTATGTCAATCAAGTCATGACACATCACCACCATGAATATCCCTCCTTGAAAACTACAAAAAGTGAATTTAGAAGCAAAAAGGATGCTACAAGTTTTTCGTAGTGTTTTGTTGGCTTTAAGCCTAGGAAACACTACGAAACTGTGTAAAAACACAAAATTTCCCTATTTCAAAACTGTCTTCACAAAATTACCTTTAGGTGCAAAATTTTGAATTTATGCATGTAATGAACCCTCTAAATCATATTCAATCTCATCTTGTGGCTCCTGTGATGTTTCCTCCTCATTTATGATCAGTTGAGATATGGGCTCCTCAACCACAATCATCTTTAAACCTTTATTTTCCAGCTCTTCATGAATCAGTTCCAATTGTTCTTTAAGGTCTTTGAATTGGTATTTCAGTGTCATATTCTTGGATTGTAAGTGTAGGTTTACTTTTTGACGCAGCCTAAACTGACTTTACCCGCAATTGCGCATAAAAATGTGTGTCTCATTTGTGCCCAGGATGTTCCCTTTCCAAGTTTAATGAAATCCTTTTATAAACAAAGGTTTAAAATCTGTGCACATATATTTATGTGGAAATTCAAAATTCCCTTATGCAGGATTATTTCTTTCCTTAATCAAAGTTTTAAGCCTTTAATAACTCTTAAGCGTAAATTTAATAAAAGCTCGCTTATCACGATCTTGTCTTTGGTTAAAAACCAAAGTTGGCCATAATAATTAAAAACTTTACCTTTTTAATATTTGTTCAATGTTTTTCTACATATTCGATGCATAACTTGCATCTTAAATCTCCACCGTAGAGTCTCCAACTCCAAACAATGGCAACCTCTTATGTGGAAGAAATTTATTTTTATCAAAATTATACACCATATAATATATCTGTTGGAATGATAATATTCAAACTACGCTTTTGATTTTGATTAAAAACAAAACATGCCAACAAAATATAGCGGGCCCACAAACCATCCGCTTACCAAAATCCGACGGCTTTCGCAACCCCTCAAACGAAATGTGCGTAATCCAATGGATTTCACATACTAATATGCATGATGATTAAAGTTTTCAAATTATGCAAAATGGATGGTTTTTAATTGTGGCGTGTCACCACCTGACTACTATCGCATGTCCTCAATATTTACTGGTTACCAATTCCACTCCATGCGAATACCATTTGTTGTTTTGCAAAATCAGTTCAACATTTCACTGCGCCATCGGTTTATAGTTTCGCTTGCTATTCACTGAGCTACGGTTTGCAGCCTTTAACCAAAGCGTAACCTTCTTCCTTTTATGCGTGAAACAAAATATTTTGTTTTGTAATTTATTACCACATCAAAACCAATCTCCTTACAATGTGCTAATATTTCCTCGCTTCCAGCTGTAACAAACACTTTTGCTCCATAACACTTGGCTATTTGAATATAAAACGTTCCAATCCCACTATAGCCTTCGTGCTTTCTCTTCATTAAGCCGATACCACAGTGTTGTCATATCAGTCATAGCATAATTGAAGCCATTGTCCCTTTTTATAACAATTAACAGAATTTTTTGCCCAATTTCATCCGCATACATATACACTGTGCCAAATTCTAATTTATCACACAAATTATAAACTGAATCAGTCAATGCATAATCACCCACTTCATAATCGAATTTCTCTGTATTTATATATATATATATATATATATATATATATATATCCAAATAATTACAAATATTTCTTCTCTCTGGCCTGATATTCTAATCAGTGGCCTTTTCACCCACTCTTTGGCCCGTAGGCTTTTTACAATTCAGACTTTTTCTCCTTATCTAAATCCTGAATCTATCTCTATCTTTTGAGACTTTTCAATTTATACAAATGGTTCTGAAACCAATTTTGGTTTCAGATATTTTATCTTCTCAAAAAAATCTTGAATATCCTCTAAGTCCTCCTTTTACTCAACTAATCCCCAAGGATCCTTTCAAATCCCCAAATTCGTGAAACCAATTCCTAACCTAGGATTTACAATAAATTTCTAAATCTCTCATGTTCTCCAACATTTGGGAACATTTACAAAATTCCTCTCATTAATTAATTAATTCTTTATCTAAATGTCTCACTTAATTTACTCAAAATATTTAAAATTACATCAATTTAATACATAGAAAACCAATCTTCTAAGACTCCTATGTCTATTAAAATACAAAGAAATTACTGAGCCTAATGCTCCTGCATTAGAATCCCAAGGTTAAAAATAATCATGATCTCCTGATCGTGTGCTTATGATCTTTGTCTTCCTGGATCCCATACCTTGTTCTATATTTTGTCTTTTGTTGCTGCTTTTGTTTGTTGATTTTCTCCAGGTCTCCACACTTTATGTTTCTTTGCTCCACTAGCTATGCTTTTATAGTCTGCTATTGTCTTCCTCTTGCTGCTACTTCTTTGCTTTCCTGTTGTTGTCTTTATCTGAGACACTTTCATCATTATCCTTCTTATCAATTCAATTTCTTTGTCTAATATATCTTCTGACTACTTATTACTTTCACCTCTTGATTGTTGAACTTTTATTCTTACTGCCGCCCTTTCATCCTTACCCTCTTGTTTACTGTTGTCTTGCATATTTTTAGTTTCTACTACATTGTCTTCCAAGACAATCTTTTGCTTTTGTTTACTACATCTAATAACTTCTTCCTGATTGTCATTTATGACAATTTCTTTGTCTTCTTTCTTCAACAATTCCTTGGAATGATACATATTCTAGCATTTACTGCTATCTCCTTCTCTTTGCTTTAGTTTGTTGTTGTTGTCTTCTAAATCTTTCATTTTCACATTTTGCATTTCTTCAAGCCCTTTTGTTTCCCAATATTGAAATTGAGATTTCTCTTCCTGTATTGAATCATGATTCTTCATCATAATTTCCAGCAAGCTAA
Source organism: Pinus albicaulis (assembly GCA_034641835.2). Lineage (NCBI taxonomy): Eukaryota > Viridiplantae > Streptophyta > Pinopsida > Pinales > Pinaceae > Pinus > Pinus albicaulis. Next base: position 369,598,046 of record CM076572.1, read on the forward strand.
TCTCTTTGTTCCATGGATTAAGTACTTCCACAGATTTTTCTTCTTTCTTCTTTACTTGGCTTCTCACCTCTGTCAAATTTTCTCCAGCATCTGCAACAAAATCTGCACTCACAAAATAATTATTAAAATAAAAAACATAAGGCCTCAGTACCTCTTTTTCCTCTGGCAGCATTTCAATTTTCTGCTATGAAATTTCTTCCTCTGTCAGCACCTCAATATGCTTATTCAATCTTCCCAAAGAATTTTCGAAACTGTCTCCTAGTCTCTTCTCCTCATTTTCTGTTCTAAAGGTGTTTCTTTGTCCTGGTTCATAATTATGAATTCCTTTTTCTGTAATCATATTGTCATACTCTAAATTCTCCAACAAATATTCCAGCAATGTAATTTCTCTTTCACATTTTTTAGGCACTTCATCATCACTTATAATCTATGCATTTTTACACACATTTTCAATTTTCAAATTACAAGGCTCAACCGTCTCAATTGTTGCTTCACATATCAGCTCTTCAGACTGAATCTCATCTCTTTCTTCCATAATAATTTGTTCCTGTGTTGTAATTGTCAAAGTATTACTAATTTCTTTCTGCTGTAATAAATCACTGCTTTTCTTATTCAAGATACATTCTTCATCATTACTTTCTGCTTCAAAGTGTTTATCTTCTAAACGATACTCTTACATACTTTTGACAGCTTCAAAATATTGTTCATCATCTTCTGTGCATCCTGCAAAAACATAAAATCCATGAGTTTTAAAAACACAAGGATTCATAGCCTCATTTGCTTTCATTGTCAACATATCTTCAAATTGTTCTAAACCATTCCAATAGTCTATGAGATCTTTCTCATTATTCTCTTCACCCAGAATTTCACCCTGTTCTGGTCTACAAAAGGAAACTTCCATTTCTGACTCTATTTCTATGAGTTTTTTACATCTCAATTTCACACTCATCATCTGCTCAAGCTTTCTCAACTCTTCTGCTAACTGCATATTCACTTGTTGTTCTCTCTTCTATTGTAGCCTCTGCCACTTTACTTTCTTCCTCATGGTCCAACCATGTCTCTGGTTTTCTTCTATCATCATCTTTAATTTATTAAATTGTTCTCTTATCTCAGCAATCTCTTTGTCACGCTCCTCTTGACTCATTTGTTTCCTGCAGATTTCTTTAGCACTCTTCTTCTTCCTCTTGTATCCTTCTTTTGAACCTTGTACATGAATTTCCATAGTCATCTTTTATTTTGTGTGAGTTTCTGCACCTGCAACAAATCAACTTCCTACTGAGTTGATCTTCGTACCAAACTTATCCTCTGCCTGGTCTTCAAGTTCTCTCCTTCTCAGAACTTGTATCGAGCAATATTTCTCTCTTCTATGGTTGTTACACTGGCTTCATTTAAAGACACCACTGTCCCTGTATATTCCAAGCCTTAGCTGGAATAAGGTCCTGCTACAGTCTCACTGCTGCAATCTTGTGCCAACTTTCCACTCCTTTAATCTGTTGTGGTCTTGCTCGGAACACCTGCTATGACTATCAGTAGTCATCTTCTTCTTTCCATCTCTATGATTTCATCACTCACTCCCTCACTATGAGTTGTTCTAAGCCTGTGCAACAGCAAGTCCTTCCTGCTGCGACTTACCTCACCAAGTTTTCTCTAGACTTGGGCTTCTGGCAAGTATGGTTCTCTATCTCTGGAACCTCCTTGAGCTTTCATCTGCTCCTTCTAGGCTTTTGCTCTTATGCTCCCTTTAAGAACACAACTGTCCTTTTTATCCAATTTATTCAAGGTTTTGCCACATTCTTCTTTCACTTAGAACTCTTACCAGTTTTCTTCTTCACTACTTCTTAAGGTTGTGATCTCATTTTCTTGAAATTCTCTTCAACTGTATGCAACCTGATTTCTGCAAATATAATCTTCAAACCAGATTAAAATAAAACATAACATCTCACCTTTAAAATATTTGTGTGATCTTGTTTCACCACTCATTTGCATTTTGAATGGATTTTTCTCTATTTCCTTGCTTCTACAAATTTTTCCAATATTCTGCTACACTTTATCTCTAAGTGCATGCTCCCTATCAGATTCAAATCTGATCTCTTTTCTATCATCACCATTGCACCTGTATACACACCTTTCAAAACATAATTATGTTAATCTTCAAAACACATTTTCTTTTTAACTCAGATTCTACAGATCTGAATTTTCTCATAGTCTTAGACTACCATGCTTCCATTGCATACCTTTTCCAATCTACTTCCAATCAGATTTAAAATTTGATCTACTCTTACTTCCTCCATCACACATGTATTCTGTACAATTTTAATTTAAAAAAAAAAAAAATTAACCTTCAAAAGAGCTTTTGCAAGCTCTAATACCACATGACGCAGCCTAAACTGCCTTTACCCACAATTACGCATAAAAATGTGTGTCTCATTTGTGCCTAGGATGTTCCCTTTCCAAGTTTAATGAAATCCTTTTCTAAACCAAGGTTTAAAATCTGTGGCTAGCTGAAGAGAGAGCGATGGCTGCAGTTAGGTTTCTGTAAGAATCCTGCTAAACTCTGTCGTCGCCAAGCATGTGGATCAGGGTAGCACAGACCCAGAAAGGTTTTCTTGCAGCGCTGTTTCCGATCTGATTGCATCAGAACCAAACGGGGCGAGAGAGGTCGTTTTGCTGCTGCCTCTTGGTTTTGAATGCGGGATTCGCGCCCCATGGGAGGAAAATCACAGAATAAAAGCTATGCTTCTAGTCCTAAAGCCATCAGCTGGCGATCTACCCCGATCAAGGGCATTCTACTACCGAACCCTTTTGGATCATTTCACATCATGTACAGAAGACGTCGTCATAGGGTTTCCTCACGGACTTTTTATGGCAGGCAGGGAGATCTGGCCATTATGGTCAAGACAGGCCAATGAACACCACAATGGAGCGAAAGGGTTCTCGCTTCTCTGTGCGGTTGGGGGCGAGATAAGCCCTGGTCTAGGACCCAGTTTTCTGATAAGATTCTTGACTGATTTTGGCAGGGAGATTCGATTAATATGTACGCTTTTACCACTGCAAATGGCAATAGAAGAGGCGTCCAAGCCTGATCTGCAGAACTTCCTGCCGAATCAGAAGAAAGGAGAGGCAGAGTCGATGAGGGATCGGCAACAGCAGGGAGCGCATTTTGCCCGATCTTCACCAACCAAATCGTTCTCTGAACCCCAATCAATAAGTAATCTCTCGTTCCAGACGAGCCCTATCCCCTTTCAATTTTTTATCAAACCCCCTGTGGGTAAGTCTCGTTTAGTTTGGGTAAACGAAGACACCTCTGTTCAGACTCTTAAGCATAAAATATGGGGACTGATGGGGTACCAGTACCGATCCAAAATCTAGTCAATGGGCACAGATCTCTCCAGGATTGCAGACTCATGAAGGATTACACCATAAAGGACGATATGACTATTGCCATAAATTTGCGTCTGCCAGGGGGTGTTGTAAACCAGAGCATGCCAAGATCTATAGGGGGAGACAAAGGGAAAACGTCCATCGGCCAACAACAAAAAAATGGAGGGCCTTCCTACAAAAACATCCTACAGGGGAAAAAAGCGGTAGGCTCACCTTCAGAGCAAGCTGGAAATGCTCTGAGGCCCTACATAGTGGAACAGCAGGATCAAAACCCAGCCTAAAAATCAACAGTTTAGCAACAGAGGAGCACATAAAGACATACGAAGCCCAGGCATTAATATGCCGCTTCAACTGTTTCTGGCCCGAGCCCATGGACCTTTTCCATTGTATTTTCACCCAATGGTCCCTTGATTGTGAAATACACCTATGTTCCAAGGGGTTTTTTTATCATGAAATTTCAAACCTCTGAGGAAAGAGATATTATCATTAGAGAGGGGCCTTGGTTTTGGGGGTCCACGGGGCTTTTTATCACTCTATGGTTTCCAGAATTTGACCCCAACACTATGACAGTTTCTATATTACCTGTATGGGTGAGATTACACAATCTTCCTTTACATTTCTGGAACGATCAGGTACTCGAGAGCATTGGGAATAGTCTTGGGTGGTATATTAAAACAGACATGGAAAGATTAGAACAAAGAATATTCACTTTTGCCCGGATCTGCGTAGAATTAGATTTAAGCAAAGGATTACCAGAGAACATTATGCTGATTTATAAGCAACAAAACTGGTTGCAATCACTAGATTATGAGAATACTGCGTTTAGATGCAAGAATTGTAGGATGACAGGACACCTACAGAATACATGCCCAGAAGCTAAGAAAGCAAACAGCAAAAAGAATCCGAAAAGAAAGCAGAGGAAAGGTTGACAGTTTCCCCCTCCCGACTCAGAGGAGGATGAGTCAGAAGAAGAAGAGGAACTAGTTCCAACAGAAAGCAAGCAGCCTACACAAGAACCAGAGGTACAAACAGAGGATATGACCGCGCTCATGGATCCACACCTTAAGACGAAACAAACAAAAAGGAATGTCGTGGACATGGGTAGTGGAGGGATCAAACGACACCATACATCAGAAACTTTAGATTCAAACAAGGATATAGGAACCCAAAATGCAGAAAATCAGATTGTCCTTACCTCTTGTGTGCCATCTCAGGGTGAGTGGTGCAAGGTTGAGAAGAATAAAGGGAGAAAAACCTGATTTGTGGGACTTTTTCCCACGATCTAGTGGCTTTTAGTTTTTCTTCCTCCTTCTCTCTACCCTTTTACTCTTTCTTTTCTTTTATTTTTTCTGAATGCAATGTAGCCTCGCTACCATGCATTATGTGCGAGAGCACATGAGCCCAATGGGCAATTTCCGAAAATTCTTCAATGCATATGCTATGTGTAACTTTTCAATTCCATAAATAAAAAGTTACTGATTTTTTCTGTGGAAAAAAGGTTTAAAATATGTGCACATATCTTTATGCGGAAATTCAAAACTCCCTTATGCAGGATTATTTCTTTCCTTAATCAAAATTTTAAGCCTTTAATAACTCTTAAGCGGAACTTTAATAAAATCTCACTTATCACAATCTTGTCTTTGGTTAAAAACCAAAGTTGACCATAATAATTAAAAACTTTACCTTTCTAATATTCGGTCAATGATTTTCTACATATTCGTTGCATAACTTGCATCTTAAATCTTCACCGTAGAGTCTCCAACTCCAAACAATGGCAACCTCTTATGCGGAAGAAATTTCTTTTTATAAAAATTATCACCATATAATATATCTGTTGGAATGATAATATTCAAACTACGCTTTTTATTTTGATTAAAAACAAAACATGCTAACAAAATATATCAAGCCCTCAAACCATCCGCTTACCAAAATCCAACGGTTATCACAACCCCTCAAACGAAATGTGTGTAATCCAACGGATTTCACATCCTAATATGCATTATGATTAAAGTTTTCAAATTATGCGAAATGGATGGTTTTTAATTGCGGCGTGTCACCACCTAACTACTATTGCATGTCCTCAATATTTACTGCTTACCAGTTCCACTCCACGTGAATACCATTTGTTGTTTTGCAAAACCGGTTCAACATTTCACTGCGCCATCGGTTTATAGTTTTGCTTGCTATTCACTGAGTTACGATTTGCAACCTTTAACCAACACGTAACCCTCTTCCTTTTACGCGTGTAACAAAATCTTCTATTTTGTAATTTATTACCACATCAGCACCAATATCCTTACAACGTGCTAATTTTTCCTCGCTTCCAGCTGTAACAAACACTTTTGCTCCATAATACTTGGCTATTTGAATAGAAGATGTTCCAATCCCACTATAGCCTTCGTGCTTTCTCTTCATTAAGCCAATACCACAGTGTTTTCATATCAGTCGTAGCGTAATTGAAGCCACTATCCCTCTTTATAACAACTAATAGAATGTTTTGCCCAATTTCATCTGCATACATATACACTGTGCCAAATTCTAATTTATCACACGAATTATAAACTGAATCAGTCAATGCATAATCACCCACTTCATAATCGAATTTCTTTGTATATATATATATATATATATATATAAAGATTTCTTCTCTCTGGCCTGATATTCTAATCAGCGGCCTTTTCACCCACTCTCTGGCCCGTAGGATTTTTACAATTTAGACTTTTTCTCCTTATCTAAATCATGAATTTATCTCTATCTTTTGAGACTTTTCAATTTATACAAATGGTTCTAAAACCAATTTTGGTTTCAGATCCTTTACCTTCTCAACAAAATCCTGAATATCCTCTAAGTCCTCCTTTTACTCATCTAATCCACAAGGATGCTTTCAAATCCCCAAATTCTTGAAACCAATTCCTAATCTAGGATTTACAATAAATTTATAAATCTCTCATGTTCTCCAACATTTCAAAGCATTTACAAAACTCCTCTCAGTAATTAATTAATTCCTATTCTAAATATCTCACTTAATTTACTCAAAATATTTAAAATTACATCAATTTAATACATAGAAAACCAATCTTCTAAGACCCCTATGTCTATTAAAATACAAAGAAATTTATGAGCCTAATGCTCCTGCATCACTTTTTTAATGTGCTTTACCTCCCTTCTTAGTGGCTAAGCCCACTTTATCAATTTTTTTTTGTTGTCCAAGGTCTTTGAGACACGTATGACTTGATCCTCTCAAATATTCCTCATTTGTTCAAACTGCACTCTTTCAGCTCTATGCTTCTTTGCCTCTTTCCTCAAGACAGATATCTCTTCACTTGCATCTTTCAACTTCTCCTTAAGGACTTCAACTTCTGAATTTTTAGTGATTTTCTCCTTTCCCTTCTTTTGTTTGATGACTAATTTTTCTTTTGCATGTGAGGAGAGGTCTATAATGCTTGGTGGTGGTTGAGTAGTTTCACTAACCTTCAGAGCCTATTTGTTGCTTTCTAAGACCTTTCTTGCATGTCTTGTCATTGGTTTTCTAGCTTGAAACATGAAACCAGCGTCAACACCTGCAAATTCTAACTTCTTAGCTGTTTTTCCTTTCTTAAGCTTCCTTCCTCCCTCATCTATGTCTTCAGCTTGGACAATGGGAGTTTCTTAAATATCAGTGGCATGCAAGATGTCCTCTAAGTTACCCTTAGCCACTATTTGGCTCCTTATAACTCTCTTGCTGCTATGTTTTATAATTTTTGGTTTCTGTTTTACAGGTGTAGATTTGGGTGTGTCAATCTTCTGCGAAGGCTCTGTCCCTATGCTCACTAGTTCAACTTGCTCTGCCACTGTAGGTGATGAAACATCTCTAGGTTTGGGAACTATTTTAGGAGTGACAACATCTATTTAAAAACCACTGATGAACATAAAGGATGTCCAATCTCTGCCTAATCCCTTCAACTCCTCTAACACTAACAACTTAATCAAACCATGATGAAATAGAGAGGTTTCATTTCCTTCTGTTTTAACTTGAACCTTATCTGACATTTTACCTAAACTTATGTATAAGTAAAATGGCAAGTCAAGAGACCTCTTACCCACAAAATTCAGTAGAAACCTAAGGTGGTATGAGTAGACCATGTGAAACCTCCCTTCACATGTGAAGTACTTTTGAATGATCATCGACAGCTTTGAGTATTTGTATTTCATGTAGCTCCTTGGGATAGCATTTGTGAGATCAATTTCACCATGCTTTGGCTTGATGAATTCTTTGCAGTCCTGCATGGTGAACTTGATGCCTTTAAACCATTGTTCCCCTCCTCTAGGGATTCCTATTGTTGCTAAGATACTGTCTGGTGTTACTGTGAGATTTAACATTCCCAGCTTTGTATCTGATCCAGTAAAACTTTTGGCAAACTCTTTTGAAACCTGCAAATGGAACCCTTGCAATATTTGGTAGAATTGCAAACACCCTGTTCTTCTAAACACTTCCAAGGCAGTTGCGTCTTCATTTAACAAATTTATGTCCATGGGTTCATATCTGAGGTAGTGACCACCTTTGTTATTTTTCTTCCTAGCAGCCATGGTGAATTTATATCTTCTCAGCCTCGCTTGATTAGTGACACATGTAACTTTTGAAAATGCCAGCAACCAGCTTGGCTCGGTGAAGCAGCTCTCCAAAAACTCAATAATATGCAAGGATAAAGCAAAGAATGAAAAAAAGACTCAATTCGATAATTTTCTATGGTTTCGATGACAATTCATGCCCTAATCATGACTCATGCATGCTAAAAATGGTAATAATGACCTCAGGCATGACCTTGTACCTTTGAAATAACCCTAACTGACTCGAATGACATCCACCCTAACTCCTCTAATCATGAACTGACACCTTGCACCGGATTTGACAAGACGGACAAAAAAAACAATTGTATCGTGGCTAGTTCATTTCCTGGCAATTTCGCTACGAAACTATTAGGTAGTTTCATAGCGAAAACTGTTATTTTATAGTGTAAAATGGTACGAAAAAAGGAAAATTTGGCTAAAGTGTCCTTTTTCAAATTTAAGCTCTTAGAAATGAAATATGACAGCAAATGACGATTGATGGGACATGATGTGACCTATATGGAGGTGGGTTGAACCTTAGGATAGGTTAAAGATGAAATTTTTTAAATTTTCCTATACCAACTTGTGACAAATGAACTCTATGACCATGTCAAATAATGTTTCATTTTTTTCTGAGTGATAACAGGCTCCACGAATCTCACCGCACTGACACAGAAACCTCATTATATATTGTTCTTGTCGATGATGATGGGATAAGTGCTACGCCAAGAGTTATTTATTCATCTTATACAAGGAAATCAAGAAGGTCATTGACCAGGGGTGCCTAGCTATAATGCACTTCATCATATGAGGACAGGGCAGTACATATGAATTTCAAAAATGCTCCCAACGATGTTGTTGAGGATGGCCATGTGACAGAAGATGATGTTGGCCCACCATCAACCAAATTCAAGGTGTGAGTTCAACTAAGAATATCAACATTGTAAGAGCATGGAAAAAAGGAGACATTTTAGATACAATTGATGATATAGAATTTAATGTATATTCAGTTCAGGCAGCTACAAAAAAACATGGTATTGTTCCCTCATGAATACATTATTCCATAAATGAACTAACTCGTACAAAACGTAGAGGGCCTCTTGCAATTATGACTAAGGAAGAGGAGGCTAAGGTGGTTCATGTAACTTTTTGTAGCATCGAATGTGTTCTAGTCACGTAGTTTGGTGGAGAGGCTATAATACATGAGATCTCCATACCCCATAATAGTTTCTGGAAATTCCACTTATAGATGGCTTAATTATATTATTAGTTGATATTTAAATATTTCCTAAGTCTAAGTTACTTAGGGAATATGGTTAATAAATCAGAATTAATTAAGTCAAGGTGAGAATAATCTAGAAACTCACACAGATCGACCTCAATATGATCATATCCCTTGATAAAGTTTTAATATTGGCCATTGGTGCTCCAACAAAGGATTATAAGAAGAATTCGATTGGCACTTGGAGAATACACTAGAGACACTTAGAGAATTTGATTTTCTAGAGTAGAAATATTTATTTAGTGGAGAGTTTGAGCTTCAGTGAGGAAGTAGAGTCAGTGAGGGGCAGGGACATTGATTCGAAGGAATTTTTTCAGATCTGGAGAGGCAGCAGCAAGAGTTAGAGTTATTCCTAGTGAGGCAGCGTAGAGGACTCCATATTTGCTTTAGAATATCAATTCGATTTGGATGGAAGAAAATTTGATTAAGCTTCCAAAGGTAGGAAAAGCCTTTCAGAGGGTCATAGAATCAGTTTCCTTCATAGAGACATGCAAAATAACTTGATCAGAGGCAGTTTCGTTCTGGACGTCTAAGGGTCTACGCAAGCACTACGTAGAAGCTGACACAGAGGGTCCAGGAGGATAATTTTTCTGAGGTAGAGTTTGGAGTTCTAGTTGGGCATCCATATATTGTAATCATATTTCGTTGCTGCATAATAATAAAACCCTCAGTTGCAGCACCGGTTTTCCCAAGTTGTTTTTTTCCAGGGACATTTGTCCAAAAATAACTGTGTCATTTTTATATGTGTGTATGTGTGTGCTAGTATTTTCTCAGATTTAATTAATTTAAGGTGAGAATATTCTAGAAACTCACACAGATCGACCTCAATATGATCCTATCCCTTGATTAAGTTTTAATCTTCGCCATTGGTGCTCCAACAAAGGATTATATGAATAATTTCATGGGCACTTGGAGAATACACTAGAAAAACTTCGAGAATTTGATTTTCCATAGTAGAAATATTTAGTTGCTAGAGAGTTCGAGCTTTAGTGAGGAAGCAGAGTCAGTGAAGGGCAGGGACATTGATCCAAAGGAAGTTTTCCATATCCAGAGAAGCAACAGCAAGAGTTTGAGTTATTCCTAGTGAGGCAACGTAGAGGACTTAATATTTTCTTTATAATAGCAATTCGATTTGGCTGGAGGAAAATCCTATTAAGATTCTAGAGGTATTAAAAGTCGTCCAGAGGGTCGTAGAATCAGTTTCCTCAATAGAGACATGAAAAACAACTTGATCATAGGCAGTTTCTTGCTAGACGTCCAAGGGTCTGTGCAAGCATTGTGTAGAAGGTGACACAACAGGTCCAGGAGGATGAGTTTTCTGAGGTAGAGTTTGGAGTTCCATTTGGGCATTCATAGATTGTACCCATATTTCACTGATGCATAATAATAAAACCCTCAATTTTTGCACCAGTTTTCCAAAGTTGGTTTTTTCCAGGGACATTTTTCCAAAAATAATTGTGCCTTTTTTATGTGTGTGTGTGTGTGTGCTAGTATTTTCCCAGTTTCTAGTGTTATTTTTCTTCCGAAATTTATTTGTGAAAATCACAATGTGAATTATTTGATATTTGTCATAGAAAACTTCAAATAAATTGTTAAATATATTAACAATTATGATAATAATTTCTAGTTGTTGTGATAGATGAAATTTTCACATTGTATCATAGCGTGAGTGATTAGTCGGGAAGCTCAGAAGTGGAGGAGAGAATTTCATTGTTCATAGGGAGCAACATGCAGAAATTCTAAGAGGTCACACAGTACCGAGTTGGCTAGTTGTAATTGTTGGGTAGGAGTTCGATTTTTAGTTGCAAGCTTGCAGGAAATTCGAAGTTGCGTGGGATAGTGATTCTAGCAGTCAGAGGGAACAACATCAACTCATATTTTCGCTAAGCATATTCCTTGGTTGCACGCAGAGGGTTTTTCAGTAGAAAAATCAACATCAGGTGGAAGAGAAAATGCACACACAAAGGGAGATTTCTCTTAGAGGGTTTATAGCCAAGAAATCCAAATTTCCCAGTAGTAGATTGGAATTAGCAGCTAACATATTTGCACATTCCAGGAGGGAGTGGGAGTAGCAGAGCAAAGGAAGAGGGAGTTTTCAAACCAAATCAGAGATGGCCACAACAGGACCCAGGGACCAAGAAACATTGGAGGGTGCATCCAACAGTCATATGGAAGGCAAGGATGTTATTCCTTCTGGATGAATATGGTAGGAAGACCTATGCAGAGAGTGTGGTAGCAATACCCCAGTATATTGATCAACAGAAGGAGTAAAAGAAGGAAATGGTGAAGGCCAAGAGGTTTATTTTGGATAGATTCTGAGATCATCTTGTCTCACGTGTGGAAGAGAAGGGAACAACCAAGTATATGTGGGATGCCTTGTCTAAGTTGTTTTAGAGTTCTTCCAAACAACGAAATATGTACCTCCAGGAGAAGTTGAGGAACACCATGATGTATAAGGGTGAGAGCATAGATGCCTTTATCACTCGGATTCAGAAAGTCCGAGATCAATTGTTAGCTATTGGGTCAGTACCTCAACCCAAGGAGCTTGTACCATTGGCACTAAATAGTGTCTCGGAGGATTGGCAGGTATTTGTCCAGAGTATCTTGGGAAAATATACCTTGCCAAGGTGGGATAGGATGTGGTCTGATCTGCAGCAAGAATAGTTGAGGTGGGATTTATTGAAGAGCACCATTAGTGGCAGCATCAATAAGGGCGTGAAGAGTGAGGAGGATAATGTGGCCCTAGCTTCTAAGGGTCCTAGTCATGCACAGGGGAGAAGAAAAAGAACAAGAAGGGCATGTCAAAGGTCAAGTGCTTCAGATGTGGTGAGTTAGGTCACTACAACACGCAGTGTCCTCTCACGAAGAAGGACAAGCAAGAGAAGTAGGACCTTGCAGTTGTAACGGCCTTGGTGAAAATTCCATGTAATAAAGGTTAATAAAGGAAAAAAATAATAACCACGGTTGATGGGACACTTATTCAAAGCTGGATGTTAGGGAAAACATCCTAGTGGGTGTTCATTTTGGTTAATATGGCTAAGGAAATTGGAAAAGGAAAAGGAAAAGGATTTGGAAAGGCAAGATGGAATTTATGGCAAGTTTATTTATGAAAATAATGGAAATTAGGAGAAAAGGAGGTGAAAGGTCACAGGTTGCATGTGAGAAGGAAAATGAAGGAAAATAATGGGAAATGAAGAAAATTGAGGCTTAATTGATAAAAAGGCTTCTGAGGATCAATTGGTACCTTTTGTTAGTTCATTTCAGGAAATATCTCACTATTCTCTCTCTCTCTCTCTCTCTCTCTCTCTCTCTCTCTCTCTCGGACACTTGGAATTTTCTTGGAGCACTTTTGCATTGGAACAAGAAAGGCAAAGAAGGCAAGAGGAAGGAATAATCAAGCAAGGAAGATAAGGATCAAACAGATACTACAAGATTGTTTGCAGGTATTATGTGTGATTTACTTGCTATATTTTGCATGCATGGTATTGCATGTGGTTCTTTTTTGTCTTGGCATGGCTTTTTCCAAGTGTGACAATGTTTTCAACCTAGCCTTGCCCTTTTCAAATAGTCTTGATGAGATGGGTTCTCATGCTTTGGTTGAGTTGGACTCTTGGATGGATTTGAAGCTGAGTGAGGTGGATCTAAAAGGAAAAACACATGGTGTAGTGATCCCTGAACCGGATTGTGGATTACGATAAAGCCACTGGCCTAGTGACCTATAAACTAGATTGTGGGTTGCAGCAAAGACAGGATTGTGTGCCTCAGTGGGCCTAGGAATCCTTGTCGTTGAATGGCAGGATATATGATAAATACAAGTGGTGGATTTCTCTCCATTGGTCCTCGTAGTCTTGTTATGGGATGTACGGTAAGCTTGGAGAGTGGGCCTCGGTGTAAGGCCTAGCGATCCCTAGATCATACTGTGGATCACGGTAAAGCTTGAGAGACTAGGAGGCAGTAAAATTCCTCACGGTGTATGTGGAGAACTCTGGTAGCATCCATGCTTTTTTGGTTCTTTTGGTTGGTTATGATTCCAACATCCATGCTTGGAATATGGCATGGGGGTGATTGGCTGAAGAGATTTTTGGCTCAACTAATCTATGCTAGGGTGGAACGGGGTAGTCTCATCCCTGGTTCGTTTTTACATTTATTAATGAGAAATTCATTTCCTTAGCATTTGATGTGTAAATGTATTGGTTTATATGTGGATCATATGGCTAATGTATCCCTAATATTTGTGTTGTTATTATGTTGGTTATGAGAATATATTTTGACAGTGGTGATATATGGCTCTCCTCATGTTTTTATTTGTAAGTGAATAAATAATGTATCTATGACCTAATAGATGATATTGCAACAAACGATGTAAGGGAGAAATGCTTCTTAGTTATTCTCAGATAAGTATGAGACCCCTATGTTCATATATGTTATTTAAACCTATAGATTACATATTTGCAACATGTTTGACGAAATACATGTCATGGATAGTAGGGGTCCAGTCAAGTCCTTATTCCTATATTTGTTTTTGCACCATTGTTTCGCTATTATATTCCATGTCTGAGATTGTCATTAAATTTTGGGCAATGACCTGATCTCTGGTCCTGAAAAAGTGGCTCAAATCCCTAGGATACTAGCAGAGGTCTATGGGTAAAATTCACTGGATGCATGCTTGCATGTGCTGTGGGAGCGACCAAAGCCTCCCAGACGTACCCATGCCTATATTGTGGGAGTGTTTGGGTGTTTGAAGGCCTAAAACATCAATGGGAACCAGTGTTTGAATGTTTGAGTGGTTGGGTTGACTTCTAGGAGTCTTGTTGTTGATTTGGAAGGTCTGTGTGATGATTTTTCATCAATCCTAGTTCCTTAAGGTCACCTAAAAGGTTGAATATGATCATAGTAACTCTTCATCACATTTTTACCCCAGTTGGTCAATTACTTGGGTATATGTGGGATGAGGGTGTTACGGAGTGGTATCAGAGCATGGTTCACCCCTCAGATATTTAACTAAGAAGGGGGCATTCGCATGGACGAACAAGGCATAGGAAACACTTTAGAAACTCAAGAAGGTGATGACCAGTTGTCTGGTGTTGGCTTTGCCTGATATTACATAGCCATTCACCTTGGACTGTGATGCATCAGGTAAAGGCATTGGTGCAATATTGTCACAGGGAAAACACCCAATAGATTTTGAGAGTCAAAATCTCCTTAGTCATGAGAGTTTGTACTCTATATATGACAAGGAGATGTTTTCCATTATGCATGCATTGGAAAAAAATTGACTGTACTTGGTGGGCAACAGATTTAGAGTCAAGATCGATCATAAAATTCTTCACCACTTTTTAGAGCAGAAGGGCCTCAATGAGAGGAAACAGAAGTGGGTTAGAAAGATTCAAGCCTACAATTTTCACATAGAGTATGTCAATTACAAGCTGAACATAGTGGAATATGCCCTGTCTAAGAGGCCCGTGACAGTTTCATTCATGAGAATCTACCATGATTAGAATGCACAACTTTTGGTGGAGTACTTCAAGGATCGATAGACGTGTGAGATATTGGATGGTACTCATGGGGATGAGCATTATAGGGTGATGCATGATGTCATTTACTACAACGGACACATCTATTTGGTACCTGGTTCGTAGTTTATGGGGGATATTCTCCATGCATCACATGATTCACCATTATCAAGACATCAGGTGTTCCTGAAGACTTACAGGATAGTTAGGGAATGCTTCACTTGGAGGGGCCTCAAGGGGGATGTGTTGAGGCATGTGCAGGAGTGTGAGGCCTGCTAGAGGAACAATGGGGAGCTTACTCATCCTGTTGGGTTACTACAGTCGCTTCCCATTCTTGAGGGGAAGTGGGAGAGGATTTTTATGGACTTCATCATAGGACATCCTATGATGCAGGGTTGTGACTATATATATGTAGTGGTGGACCGGTTAAAGAAGTATTCCCACTTATTTCCTATCCCTGCCAGGTATAGTGCTTCGCAAGCTACGGAGCTATTCTTCAGAGATATTTTTAGGTTTCATGGTCTCCCTAAGACCATAATAATTGATAGGGATAGTCGCTTCAAGGGGGCATTTTGGCAGGAGCTCTTCAAGTTCGTGGGCACAAATATCACTCCGAATACCAGCTACCACCCTCATACATATGGGCATACCGAGATAATTAATAAGTTCCCAGAGGGATATTTGTGAAACTATGTGATAAAGAAACAACAACCTTGGATGAGATGATTGTACCTTGGGGAGTATTGCTACAATACTACCTAGCATATGCCTATTGATGTGTCACTTTTCTGTGCTTTACATGGATATGATGATTTATCTTTTGTCGACCTTGTTTTTGGAGACAGCAGGGCCCTAAGGGCTTGAGATTGGATACAAGAGAACTAAAACATCCTTAAGGCTCTCAAAGACAATTTGCAAACCACCCAAAATCAACAAAAAATGTATGCAGATAGGCACGGGGTTGAGAAACATTCTGAGGTGGGAGACCTAGTTTTCTTGTGTCTTTAACCATACAAACAATCCACACTGAAGCAGAATGGGGCTGAGAATTTACAGCCACGTTTCTATGGGCCCTACCAGGTGATCGGGAGGATTGGTGAGGTGGCATATGAACTAGAGCTTACACTTAGAAGCAAGGTACACAATGTCTTTCGTGTCTCATGCGTCATGCCTCAAGACGGTATTGGACAACATGTGACAACATTTATTGAGATACCCTAGTTGGATGATGATGGGCATATCCTTCGTGTGCTTGAGGCTATTTTGGAGACCAAGGAGAGGAGATTGAGGAGCAGAGTTATCACGAAGTTTTTGATCAAGTGGAAAAAATCGCCCGATGAGGATGCCACTTGGGAGGGTGAACGGATAATCCAGCACCCATCATTACAATTTCTTGAGGGAAAGAAAAATTTTGGCGATGAGGATTGTGATATCCCCACTTAGCAAATATTTCTAAGCGAAAAAACAATTTTGCTCAATTTTGACATTTTTGGCTCTCAACTTAGGAAAAGTGAGTTAGGAGGACCCCATGTTGTTTTTTGGAGGAAATATCTTCCCAAAATTAGGAAAAGGGAAAATTTAGAGAGATTTGGAAGTTGGGGACCACTCCCATAAAGTGGAATTCGTACCCCATTGAGAAATTTGACTTTGTGAAGAGGAAGAAGAGGGAATTCGACTTGGGTAACCCACTTGGATGAGAGATATGGTAGCAAGTTAAATTGGGAGAATGAGCTCCATTTTGGGTCTTTTTATAATTTTATAATTGAACCCCCTTGTATGCTTGATTTTTTGAGCTAAGTATACACTATGCTATTCAACACAAGAAATTTCGAAGCAAGAATCTCAACGCCATATTCAGTGGACTTCGAGTGCCACTCTAGGGGGCACACCTACACATCTCAAAGTTGTTCTAGGGAAGATTTGTAGGCACAATTAGTCACTTCTTGGAGTATACTAGGTGCAGAATAGGAGTTTGTATTTCTTGGGAGAGCCACATTGGTGTTGGGTTAATTTCGGTATTTTGAGGGTTGGTTTCTTGGTGTATTTTTTGGATATTTCAAGTTGATTGCAGAGCTGATTCGGTGGCTATTTATTGGGCCAATTGTTTGCTATTCTGGGTCTGCATAGAAGGATTTTTGGGTTGTGCATTTCATAGAGGAGGATGCATGTGGCAAAGCTTGGTAGGGAATTTGGAGTTGGGATTTTCTAGTAGCTATAAGGAGGTCAATTGGAGGATTTTCTCAACATTTTGGAGGGATTTTTGGTAGCTTATTTCCTAGAGTGTGAATTACCCAGTTGGAGTAGGAGCTCACTATAATTGGGGTAATTTCAGAAGTTTGAAGCCAGCCCCAACCATTTTTGGGTCTTTCTGTGTTATTTGATGGGATTCTCAGATTTTCTGAGCACTCTAGAGGGCTCAAATAGGGGACTCTTTCTAGCCAGTAGTTGCAGAATTTCAAGGCCAACGCAAAAACTTAATGAGAAAGAACTTCATAGCATCAGAGCAACACATTTATCACTTGGGGTTTTTCCTTCTTGCTTTGGAAATCCCAAGTGCACATATTCCATTACTTTGTACTCTCCTCATTTGATAATAAAATGGCTCAGCTTGGCATAGTTTTTTGCTGAATTGTTGGTGTTTAATTGTTTGTTGAATTTGTGTGTGTGCATGGTGGAATTTGATTTTTTTATCATTGTTATTTCCTATTAGGAATATTATAATGATTATATTTGGTGTGCTAGATGAGACTCTTAGCATAGGTTCTCGGGCTGCAACAACCAAAGAAGGCATGGAAAAAAACCTATGATTTAGAGCTTCATCAAACTCTCTGATCTTCACTTTCAATTGCATGTTTCAATTTTTTCTATGCGATAAAATGAAAAAGTGCTTCCCCTATAATAATATGTAATTTAAAAACTATATTAGTTTCAACTCCATATATATCTACTTCCAACTTCCATTTCTTTGTCATCTCTTATTCCTAATATGCACCTTCTCAATATGCAATTTCTTATTGGTTGTCATTATGAAAAAAATGGTACACTCATTTGTACACATCAGATGGCGCTCAGAGTGAGTAAGAAGAGTGTAAACAAACACATTTTTAGCTAAAAACATTATTAAAGGAAAAAAATAAAATGCTTTCCTAAATTTGGTTTAAAAAATCAACCCTCTCAGGTGCTCTAAAGACATTTTAATGCATCATCACGACATTTGCTTTCATAGCCACAAGGGTCACAAAATGCATACTCAACACCTCAAGAGATGCATTTCTTGAAGTACACTCAATCTCTTAACATGGTAGGGCTAACCAACTGAGCCTTGAGGTTTAAGGAGCCTTAATTGAAGGAGGACAGTAGTCCTCATCTCATTTTTTAGCCAAAAAACCTCATTGATGAGCCAAAGGAGAGATAGGGTGTTCAAAATTTCTATAAATGCAAGAGGATGGAGAGCCAAAAAATGAGAAGAAATTGTGCATTGTTATGCTACCAAAATTGCTCCAAGAAATCAAGCATTCCAATGCTAAGAGGATTCCACCTTTTAGAGAGCCTCTTCTTTACTTCTTTAAGAGAGAAAGATCTTGCAAAATAAATTGAAAAGGGGAAATCCCGGTTGAGAGCTATTGAGCACCAATTATAGAAAAACTCTCTTCAAGTGTATTTAAAACCTATTTGTAACTCTTCCATGACCAACAATAGATAAATAGGGCCCTTTTCCCATTGCTTTGTTGATTTTTTTTGCTTCATTGGCTTGTTTCAAGTTGTTTAGTTTAGCTTTATTTTAGTTTTGTTTTATGCATTGTTTCCACTCAATTCAATGCTTGGTTTAGTCTATTATTAACCACTAATATATTTCATTGTTTGTTTATCTTCCTGTAGTATCAACCAACTGCAAGATAACAGAAATTGGGCCCCTTCTCCAACAAAATTCAACACACAAATTTGTGACTCCACTTTCTTGCCTTTTTTAATCTAATTGGTTGTTTTGCATGCCTTTTATCATTTTTTTTTCCATTTGGTTTTAGTCACATAATTTGTACGCAACTTTGCAGGTCTCTATAGGACTCGCTCGTGGCCTGTAGGCTTTTGCTTTTTAATTTTTTTGGCCACCCTCGTGGCTTTTGCAAAAAGAGATACGTAGGTCTCACGACTATGCATAGCATAACCCACGAAACACATAGAGAACCAATTTTATCATTGTGATTTCCTTTTCCTTAGAGTTTTGGCAGACTTTAGTGACCTGTCTACACTCTTGCAATTTTTTACAATTCAGATAGACTTTAGTTTTACTTTGTTAACCATTGTAGTAGGGTAATTTGTCTTATATTTTACTTTAAGTTTTTCTATATTGGGATTAGGTGTAGTGTGATAAAGAATGAGAGTAGGCTCTCCCTCCCTTACACCCTTATTGAGAACCTATGGGGGGATCTAAAAAGGTTCTAAAATAATACCTACCATCTCACTTTTAATTGGAAATTTTCATATATCTTAAGTAGGAAGGAAGGAAATGGCCCCTTATCCGCACATATTTACTTCTTTTACAAAATAAATTTCATTTTTGGGACTAGGAATTGGTGTTAGTAAAAATTATATTAGGCTCTCCCTCCCTTGCACCATTTTTGGCGAACCTGTGGGGGGATCCAAAAAATTTCTTAAAACACCGATTTTTCCATCTCCCTATATCCTCGCATAGCATAATTAGGAAAATTAAGTGGCCTGTCATCTGCGCATATTTTTATTTTTTTCAAGGAACAACATAACATACTATAAAGAGGGGTATTTGTAACGACTCATCACATGTCCACATTATTGCAATTCAAAACACTTTGTATGTTCACCATTCACCTTTGACATACCATCACATCACACACTAAATTCTTCTAAACTTTGTGTAAATGGTATGTTATTTTGTAATCTGTGTACTTTGTTTATTTTTAGTTTACATTTGGCACACCCTAAGCAAATCAAGACTCTTTAAAAAGAAATCTTAACTTGAACCAATTAAATTCCCCACTGGGGTCACAAAATAATAGTTCAGGTTAGGACCACGGGAATAAGCATCCTATAAGTTGTTGTGGTTTTTTTTCATTCAAAACATAAAATTTTTATTTTTAGGGAATTTTGAAATCCTACACATTCCAGTGTTAAAACTAGTGATGAGAAGAAACCAGTGAAGGGGCAAGGCCTAGATGATGAATTATTAAGGGCCCCCTTGTTGTCTCTCGACACTTGGTAGGGGCTCTGGGTCAAAAGTTGAAAAGAAAAAGCTGAGATTATCTCATCCCCATTGGACGTAGGTAGATTATTAGGCAAATATTAGGGAATCTTTCCCTATAGGTGGAAGGTGCAGGAGCACTTGCACCGAAGCCAATTTCAATCAGGCTACTGGAAGAGTCACCAGTAATTTCGAGATGTGGCCCCAACACCCTTATTTATAGCCCTCTTCAATACCTTGGTTTCTTTTTGGATGTTAGAAGCATCTCCAATACTTATTGAGCGAAAGGATGGCAAGTATTTTAGAATTTTTTGTCATATACAGAACCTCACAAACCTTTTTTGTTAATTGTTTCACACATTAAATGGTTTATAGGGAAAATTAACCATTTTTTTTATTTGTCTTATGTATGTGAATCATCTAATGTGCTAAAAAATTCTCCCTCGCAGAAATTTCACACACTTTCTAATGAACCATAGGGGACCTAAGGGTTTTCCACTACTCTAGGTGCCTACAAGGCCTCCCACCCTTGTTGGGAGGAGTACCTAGTCTCTCACCACATTGTCGTATAAGGAAACATATAGCTACCATGTTTGGCACATCCATCCTTGGTGCTAATTTTTTAGGAAATAGTTCCTCTCAAGGTACCACTAGCACAAAATCTCATGGTAATACCAACACTACCCCACAGGGTACCACTACGATTACTACTTCGCAAGGTACCACCACCAACACTACCCTACAGGGGAATATTACCAACACCACACCACAAGGTATAACTACAATGGTGAATACCTAGAAAATTCCATTTGTGTCTTCATTGAACCTCCTGGAAATTTTTAAACTTACAAATGACTCTATTTCTCATGATCCCTAATAGTCACCCATGTAGACAAATTTACCATCATAAATCCAAAATTTCAAAGGTAAACAAGGGGAGGTATAAACCAACCATGTAATTACTTCACTTATGGTGTTCCTCCAACAGTATCACTGAGGAGTTAGTTCGACTGATAATATTTCAATGCACCCTCGTCGGCCCTGTTGCGAAATGGTATGTTAGCGAAGCCTCAAGATCCCATGGAAACTTTCAGTTGTCAACTATATCATTCCTCACCTTCTTTCAACTCCATATTCATCATGACATGGGGTTGGAATTTCTAATCCACTTTCAAAAAATGACCTCCACCCATATTTCAAACCATGTTCATGAATGGACGAAGCGGCGTAGCCTTTGTAAAGTGGATGTTTCACAATCTCTTCTTCTATATTTTGTTTTGAAATTTATTTTGCCCATTATTTAAAAAGATGTTGCAACCACTTTTCCACAAACATACGAAGAAGCTATAAACAAATACCAGTAGTTTGAACTCATTTACACGTAATTAGGGTACCTCTACTCTATTATTCTCGATTCTCCACGCTTGGAGTTCTTTACTCAAGATAAATCAGTGATTTTGTTGAAGGGTTCATTGGGACCCTTAACCAAGCTAAACCAGTGATTCCATTCCTATATCCTAGAACTAATTATGGTACTCAAACACCATTCCATTCATTCATTGGGACATCCATAGCACTGACACCATCAAATTTTGGATATTATCACAACCAAACTGCACCTCCTCAAAACCCCTCTCATTCAAGGGAATCAATACCTGACATGTGCTTCAAAAGGCATATCAACCTTCCAATCTACTTACATGAACCCTAACCAAGAAAATCCCTACTTTCCTTTCCTAAGAACACCACAAAATAATCCTCCACCTTAGCAGAATGTAGGGGTTAATTTTTTTCAACCTTCATTACATCATTAACAATAGTGATTATAAAAACTTAAGACTCGAAATGCATACAACACTACTAAAAATAAAGGAAAGAATAAATAGAAAGGAAACTAAGGGCAGGGGGGAAACCCACCTCGGTAGCAACAAATGAATGCACCGACTAAGGGAAATCCCTCCAATAAAAAATAAAATTAGAACCATGGTACGAATAATCTGCAAAAATAATCAAGAATGTTGGTCTTCAAACTAATCACTTTTGTGCAATTTTCGGAGAATTTTGGGAACTATGCCCATAATTTCCCTCAACTCCCAAAGCTGAAATGCACGAGAGAGTTTAGGGGACATGGGGGGTCTAATCAACAGCTTGTTGTCCTACAAAATTCATTTCACCATCAAGGAGTTGTAGCTACACAACATTAGGTAGGCCCTCCCCCATATCAAAACAAACTAGGGGGGAGTTCTAATGACACCTCTAGTTGTGACATCTACTTTTAAGGAACGGATGTATTGATTCACAAATGAATTCGTAATTATGGATCCCCTCTAGAATCTGATGCCTCAACGTCAATTGTGCCCATTACCAATACATCTATGCCACCTTTGACCATACAAGGGGCTCCCATCGAACCTATATTTGAAATCGTAAAGGGACCATTACATCACACAACCCATAATTTAAAGGTAGCTTGCAACTATAGTATTTTTAATTACCTTGCACAATCTCCATCAGCCATGTCTTCTTTTGAGTTCCTTCAAACATGTCCAACTCAATGGAAAACACTCATTTTTGTGTTAGGTGTTATTGATCCTTCAAATTTACACTTGAACACCTTCAATTTGGAAAACTTAAAACTGTGGCTACCATCCATAGTCGCATTCCAAATTCAAATGAGCATTCAAAATGTAATTATTAATCATTGCATCATTGAGGAGGGGGCATCCACTTGTATCATGTCAAAGATATTTTGGAAAAAAATAAGTTCCCCTGAACTCACTACTTCCTCCATCACACTTAGGGCATACGATGGCCGCCCATCATCACCTGTGGGAATATTTTAGGAGGTCCTGGTTGAACTTGTCAGAAATATTGTTCTCATCGATATTTAATTCATTTACGCCCCACTTGGTTGCAACATCTTGTTTACATGAAGTTACATGTACGTCACGAAGGTTATGACATCATCATTTTTTTGCACCAAGAGTTTCCCCCATAATGGGAAAATCATTACCATTTACTAATTCATACATTATGAGACGAAGATTTATTCCTCACCTGATAGTGTGTTACCCTTTGTCAGGTCCCACAATGAATTGGTCCCTTCCTTGACCAAAATTGTTACATGAATCTTCAAAAATTCATCTATCCTTAGCATATATTCAGGAGACTCACCAACCGTCACACCTATTTTTGCGGCCCTTGTATGCATGATGACCACATCATATAGTAACCAAACTTAGGACCCTCAACCACTAACTCTGAAAACCCCCAACGTTGCGATAAGCAAACCCACTTTTCTCCCTTATGAGATTACTCAAACCCCTTTCATGTATCCTCCACTTAGTTTCGCCTTGCACCAAGTCATGGAAACCCTTACCTTGCCAAATATGGCTCTCGCAATGCTTATCAAGTATCTAGGACCCCATCCATGTCAGCAATCCTAAGTGCCACATCTATAGGAATGATTCCGTCAAACCCCCCTCAAGAAGCCCCACCACCTGTAGTTACACCCACATCGACACAATAGGGTACCACTAAAAATGAAAAATAAAAATTCAAGAAGAATGACACCCCAACTACCCATTCTCCTAGGGTACCTCCCCCATGCACAGTATGTGATGTCACAAGGAACCCTACTAGTAAATGTTTTTCCTTGGAAGATCTAAAATCCCTTCTTCATGCCCCTAAGGCATATGCACCTTCTCCCTCCCCTCAAGGAGATAACCCCACCACCTATCGCAATAAGTGATTAGGCACCAACCATCCATGCATTATTTCCACACAACATGGATACTCATGATTTTCATGATCTCCCTTGGTATCAAAATGCATTATTATCCCTTCGTTAATCCAATATCTTTGCACCATTATTTCACTCCACCCTTGTTAGAGATGATGAAATGCAAACCATCTACTGCATAACAACAGAATTTGCACCAGTGACGTGTGTTACACCGATGTGTTATTTTCACCACCACTCTCTACCCCGCATCTGCATGCCTGTATGTTCATATATTCAGGTAACTTAATATTTGATGCTTTTTCCTTGTTCTTCATGGATAGATTTTTAGGCTACAATTAGATTCATATACACCATACGAATCAATACAAAATGGCTTTCACTACCCCTAAGGTACCTTCGCATATCGAGTTATAACTATCAACCTTCAAAATGTGACATCCACTTTCCAACGAGTTATGAACAACTGAGGATCAGCTGAGGGTTGGAAAATAACTAACCCTTGGCCATAGCTGTCAACTAACATCCCACCTCACCACCACTTACTTGCAGCATTAAAAGCATCCACCGCCTAATTTGTGGCTCTCTAGGAGATGTCGGGTTCGCATGGATGATAGTTCGTAGCAAGATCACCTACTCGTATATGAAGTTGCAAACAATGTTGTCATACTCAAAACCACACATCTCATTCCACGTCACCTGTGTCAACAAAGTGGTCACTCCATGATGTACCAATCTCACATAATCAAAGAACGTGTCGGCTTACAAGAACTCCAACATTCCAATCATGACCCCTATAATGTGACGAGGGGTGAAGGGCTAATTCTTTGATCCTTGAGGTAGGCTAATTATTCGATCCTTGAGGCTCAAGGAGCCTTAATTGAAGGAGGATGGTAGATCTCATCTAATTTATGAGCCAAATAACCTCATTGATGAGACAAATGAGGGAGAGGATGTTCAAAATTTTGTAGCTCGGGGACAAATTTCATCCTTTGGAAAACCTTCCTCATCAAGAAATACCCCTCCTAGTCCTTGAAAGAATTTAATCTAGTTTAGGAAGGTAAAAACCCACATGTGAAAAAAATTATAGGTCAACTTTAAAGAGAAATTGGGCACCCATTGGAACCATATCAATATAATACAATTCAACCTCATTTAGACATGATCGTAAAGCATCTTCTTCTCTCTCTTCTTAGTTCTTACAAGTCTAAAATTTGTTCATATACATCTGAAATTGTAGGGTTTGAGCTCACACGTGCAAGGAGAAGAATTTAATATGGAGCCGCAAGGTTGGATTAATGAAAATTCGTCTATAGTCACTCAGTTGATAGGGTGCTCCAGGTAATTAGAAGGCTACAGCTGCACTGATGGTCACTAGGTCCTTGTGGCTGTGACCTAAGATATTTTTTACATTTACTGTAAACTTGGATCAATTTTGGAGACTTTGACTTTGATCAGATTTGTCTATTGGGCTCGTCTCTTGGATATTGTTTGGTTGGTTTTGTTGGATAGTCAAAGGATTGACCTTGAATCTTGATTGATTAATTGGATCATTGAACTCTCTTTTTTTAACATTCTATGACAATCTAATAAGAAGAAGAATTTGAAAGGGTTTCCCCCCTTGTTGGGTTTTTCCTTAGTATCTAACCAAATTTGGTGTCTCTCTTGTTATTTCTCTTGATTATATTCTACTATAATTGCATTTACTATTCTATCTACAAGTCTTATTGATCATTGGAAGATTAAGTTATTTTGAAATATTGTTAATTGAAGATAATGATTGGGCTAAAGAGACTGTAACAAGATAGAACAATGGAAAATTAACATGGTATCAGAGGCAAGGTGAAGATAAGCCCAAGGAGATGAGAGAAATCATTCTTCAAAGAATATGAAGGAGACTATTTGATTTGGTAAATATTTCTATCTCTTACTTCAAGGATTCTGAGAAGTTGGGTGACTCATCAAACTTTGAGGCTTGGAAGACTAGGTTAGAAGTGACATTGGATGAAAATGATGTCTTGGAATATGTGGAAGGAAAAGTTCTTGTACCTCCAGAAAATGCTATTGATGCTACCAAATCCAAGCACAATAAAGGTGAGTTGAAATCCATGAAAATTATCATTGATGTTTTGCAAAATCATTTACTTGTTTATGTTGGTATTTTGAAGAATTCTAAGGATATTTATGACAAGTTGGTCGAGATGTATGAAGTCAACAACTTGAATCACATCCTCTCCTTGAAACATCAACTCAATGAGATGAAGATAAACAAAGGGGAATATTTTCAATATTATATCGTGAGAGTATCTCGCCCAAGGGATCAATTGCAATCTTTTGGTGAACAAATATCAGACAGATAGCTGGTGGTGGTGTCTCTTCAAGGTCTTTCACCTATTTGGGAAACCTTCATCACTACTCTAAGAAACAATAATGTTATTTTTATAGTTGATGAGATCATTGGTAAACGAACTCAAGAGGAGACCATGATGATTGCTAGAGGAAGGATTCAAAAGTATGAAGAAGGAGAGCCCTCCACATTCATTGCTAAAGACAAGAAGAGGAGAGGAAGTGGAAGACCATTTGGTTCGATAAGGCTTCCCCCTAAACCAAAGGAATCCAAGAGAAGAGGAAATAGAAATGAATGCTTCAATTTTCAAAATCATGGTGATTATGCTTTAGAATGCTCAGAAAAGAGAAATAAATAAAGATACAACTACAACAATAATTAAGGCTTCAACAACAACAGTTTCAATGATTGAAGAAGAGGAGATGATCTAAGAATAAGAGATGATATAAGAAGAAGGGATGATAGAATATATATATATATATATATATATATATATATATATATATATATATTCTTGTTGATCAAGAAGAAGGTCGTCACCCTCAAAATAGGTCAAGGAACTCCAGGGTTTTGGTTCCATCAAATTTCATCTCGACTATGGTGAATTTGTTCTTCTTCATGATGTTATGTATGTTCCGAGACTAAAGAAGAACTTGGTATCTATATCTTCCATGGAATACAAAGGGATGAGATTAGCCTTCATAAAAGGAAAAGTCCTTATATGGCCTATGGAATCTCACATGAGGGATGCTTTCACCTTAGGATATTGAGTTGAGGGGCTCTATAGAGTCAATGGAATACCTAAAAAAATAATCAAAGTGAGTTATGGCACTGAAGGTTGGCATATATTCATTAGGAAGCCCTGCCAAAATTAAATAAGTTGGTTTCTGGGATGCCTGATGTTCAATCTAGTCATGATGGAGTATGTTTGTGATGTGCTAGTGGAAAGAAGACAAGGGGACTATTTCCCTCTAGCATGAACAAGACTGATGATATTCTTCAACTCATTCATTCATACCTATGTGGATCCATGTCAATGCACTCTATTGGTGGACATATCTACTACATAATATTTATTGATGACTTCTCCATGAAGACACACATATACTACTTGAAGCATAAGGATGAGGCTTTCGATATGGTCAAGGGCTTTAGGTCTCACAATGGTGGAGAGTATATTTCAAATAAGTTTGTTGACTTTTGCAAGCAGGATAGAATCAAGAAGGAAACTATTGCACCCTACAACCCTCAGTAGAATGGAGTGGATAAGAGAAAGAACAAGTCCATTGTGGAAGTTACCTGAGCTATGTTGCATGATCAAAAAATTTCATAGTTCGTTTAGGGAGAAACTACAAATACAACAATCTATGTTCAAAATAGGATTCCTCATCAAAATTTGGACAACAATAATCCTAACATTGGACATCTTAGGATATTTGGTTGCCCTGTATATTTCCATGTGCCGGAGGACAAGAGGAAAAACTTGAAGCCACCATAAATAAATGTACATTTGTTGGATATTGTGAAAATTCTAACGCATTTAGAATATGTGTGTGTGTGTGTGTGTGTTCCGAGACATAAAGGAAATATCGCCAAAAATTCATAATGGTTATGCAAGATAAAGCATGGAGCTAATGGGACCATTGACAAGTACAAATCAAGGTACGTGGCTCGAGGTTTCTCCCAGAAAGAGGTAGAAGACTATGATGATATATTTGCTCCTGTTTCCTGTTACACTACCATTAGGTCGATTGTTTCCCTTGTTTCTATTCAAGGATAAATCCTTCACCATATGGATATAAAGACGACATTTATTCATGCCATACTACAAGTAGAAGTATATGTTGAGAAACCTCAGGGATTTGGAGTAAAGGATAGGAAGATTAATGTTTGAAGGATGAAGAAAGCAGTATATGGTTTGAAGAAATCCCCCAGATCTCAGTATGCCCACATTGATAGTTACCTAGTGAAGCTTCAATTCACGAGAAGTAGTGTTGACCCAACCTCTACTTCAAAGTGGTCCAAGGTATGCCTTTGATTTTGGTTTTATATGTTGATGACTTATTCTTGACAGGTAGAGAGCCTCTGATGCTCAAATTCAAGATGGATTTGGCCTCTAAGTTCAAAATGAAGGATCTTGGTATGATGCATTACTTTCTGGGACTAGAGGTGTGGCAAAGACCCAAAGCGATTTTAATTTCTTAAGGAACATATCTCGTGAAGTTGTTGGAAATATTTGGAATGGTATATTGCAAGTCTCTTGCCACATTGATGGAGATAAACTTTAAGAAGTTGTGTGGAGATGTTTTTGGACCTGATTTGGCAAACCCTTACAAGTACTGACATTTGATTGGGGCATTGATGTTATTTATGTACACCTGTACGGACATATGCTTTGCAGTAAACACTTAGATTCAATTCATGATTGAACCCTTCATGCACAATGGATTGCTACTAATATCGCACTAAGATATTTGCATGGGACGATTAATCTTGGTCTGAGATATATTGTCAGAGATGTATGAATTCATGGTTACACTATTGTTGATTGGGCTAGAAATTTTATTAACAGGAATAACACATTTGGATGTTGCTTTAGTTTGGGTTCCGCCATGATTTTTTGGATGAGTAAGAAACAAAAGGCTATAAAGAAGAAGTAATTAAAAATAAAAATATTAAATTCCTTCCTTATAATAATAATAATAATAATAGAAAGATGTGTAATTAATTTAATTGTTAATAAAAAATTAATATGTGACATTTAATATGGATAATGTAATCCATAGATAAAATATCTCAACACATTTCAACATTGATAATTTACATATTATATATGGTAGGTAATAATAATAATAACAAAATAATGTAAATTAAATTATTATTGCTAGATTGGAGGTTTCTGTGGTGTAGTTTTTCAGATGTAGGACTCGGAATATCCACAGTAGTCATTTTTCTGACTACTGTGGATATTCCGAGTCCTACATATGATAAATTCTTATTGTTATAACATTTAAAGTATTATTACTGTATATTTTGACCTTTTTATTAAGGGTTAATTTTGAATGCAACAAATGTTTGTTGGAATTGCATGTTTAAGCTATCTTATTCCATGTATTCAAGAGATTTTCAAGGGGTTGTATCCATTTATAAATTCAAAAATTCAATTTAAAAAATGAATATATATATGCAATCTTTGGAGGTGCAATTTTTTTAAGTTTTTCTCTATAAAAAATGTTTGCACCTCAATAGATTTGATTCCTCTTACCTCGTGTCAGATATGTGGTTAAGATGGATCTATATTGGTGTTTAACAAAGCTTGGTAGTTGTCTAAGGCTAGGGTTTTTGCATGTCGCAACCCCAAATTAATGTTACTGGTTTGGACCCCCTCAAATAATCTTAAAGTGTTACATGTGACTAGCTCCACATGTAACAATAACGAATGTTGATGTGGCATCCATTTGGTACCACGATGGTTAAGAAGATAGGTCAACTTATGGGAGACATGACTTCTATATATAAACTTCAATTGAGGTGATTTTTGTCTTTGGGTAGCACTCAAGGTGTAGAACAACATCACGAACACAATTACCAATCAAATGAGAACTTGATACAGTTCTCACTTTTTTAGGGGTAGCAAAAAATCATCCGATTTTGAAAAGTGTTGATGCAACATCAACCCCTTTTTTTGGCTTATTTTTAAAATTTTAAAATTGGTGATATATTAAGTATGGATAAATTTTTTTAAATGTTTGTGATTTTCATGCAGATTTTGAAAAGCATCAGCCTTTTTTTTAGGCATAGTGTTAACACATTAAATTTTCTTATGTCCTAATTATGCACCATATTTTTCAAATATTGATTATTTAACAATTTTTCAAGTTGTCTTATTCCTCTTCTTGTTTTTCGTCCTAAGACATTTGTTTCTTAAAAGTTTTCAAAACTTGTATTTTTTGTTTTTCTTTGCAATGTTTTTTTATAATGAAATTAAAATAATAATAAAATTAATATTTTGAAGTTAAGATTTTTTATATATTCATATATCGTTAATTAATACTTCAATACAGATAAAATATTTGTTACTAAAAAATAATAATTTTCAGCACTCTACAAAAATACACATTTTGCATATAGATATAATTTAAAAAATGCGTATTTCGAAACATTTTCGTTAAAAATGACATGTTAAATAAAATATTTTTATGAAAAAATGTATTAAAAAAAGTTGAAAAATAACAAATTTTATGAAATTTTTATGAATTTTATAACAAAAAATGATGACATCTAAATTATTTTTTTTCAAAAAAATTATTTGCATAAAATTTAGAATAAAAATAAGAAAAATGGTTAAAAAAAAATCCATAAAAATAATAATAATAATAATAAAGCATTAAAAAATAAATTTAAAAACAAAAATTAAAAACGTTGAAAAAAAAACTTTTAAAAATGAATTAAAATTAAAATTAAATCATTTAAAAAACACACATACACACAATCTCGCTGGTCGTGGCCGAAAGGCAGTCATACGACCGGCACAGCAGCATTGAAGAATCGACCCTTCGCCAATTTGGGGCCGAAAGGCCGACGGAGGGCCAATGGAGCGACATTCAACGTCGCTCCACCGACCTTTCGGTCACAACTGACGAGGTTGAATTTTTTTTCATTTTTTTGATGATTTTTTTATTACAAAAATTTGTTCTAATTTAATTTTAATGTTTTATTTTAATTATTTTTAATGTTTGTTTAAATGTTCTTATTTTAACATTTATTTTTATTTTCTTTTAATGTGTTTTTTTGAAATTTTTTTATTTTAATGTTTTTTTTTAATTCATTTTAATGTTATATATATATATATATATATATATATATATATATATATATATATATATATATATATATATATATAACTGAAGAGTTTTATGATTTAAATAATGTTTTTAATATTGTTTTTAATTTGTATTTATTTATTTTTTTAATTATCTAATTTACTTTAACAATTTTTTATTTTATTTTTTCAATTATTTTTTTTTTATGTAAATTTATCCTTTTTTTGTTTGTCAAGTTGTCTGTGATCCTCTAGCTTGACCTATGGCTTGAGGAGCCACGACCGAAGGGAATCTAATCCATCAAAGTTATTACAAATTCTTTATTGAAATCTCCCAGAAATTTTGAATAAAATAACATGTCACTTTCCTGTAGGAAATCAAAATCATTAATAGCCTGTAGGAAAGAAGAAATTCAACCTGTCTATAAAGATGTATAATATATTATTGTTAACTAAATGCATGTAATAAGTTTGCATGTAGCTGCACTATATATGATGTTTAACGGGGTTTGTTGAACGTGTATTGTGATATGGGTCCTTATTCTTATCTAAGGTATGGCAACATGGGGGCCTTATCTCTCGGTTATTGATGTGGACTTTCCTTCTTTTTCGTGTCTGGGTTTGGCTGAGCCAGAGTGGGCTCAACAGTTAGCCTATGTATCCGGGCGCACGCATAGAGGCATGATCGGTTCCACAAATCTCACTGCACTGAGACAAAAACCTCATTATGTATTTTTCTTATTGATGACGATGGGATAAGTGTTATGCCAAGAGTTACTTATTCTACTTATACAAGGAAAACAAGAAGGTCATTGACCAGGGGTGCCTATCTATAATGCACTTCATCAGATGAGGATAGGGTGGTACCTATGAATGTCAACAATGCTCCCAACAATGTTGTTGAGGATGGTCATGCGACAAAAGATGATGTTGTCCCACCATCAACCACAATTCAAGGTGTGAGTTCAACTAAGAAGATCAACATTATAAGAGGATGGCCAAAAGAAGACATGTTAGATACAATTGATGATATAGATTTTAATGGAAATTCAGTTCGGTCAACTACAAAAAAACATGGTATTGTTCCCTCATCAATAAATTATTAGATAAATGAACTAACTTGTACAAAACGTAGAGGGCCTCTTACAATTATGGCTAAGGAAGAGGCGGTTGAGGTGGTTCATGTAAATTTTTGTAGAATCGGATGTGTTCTAGTCATGAAATTTGGTGGAGAGGCTACAATACATGGGATCTCTAAAACCCAGAAAGAGTTTATGGAAATTCCAGTTAGAGGTGGCTTAATTAGATTATTAGTTGATCTTTAAATATTTCCTAAGTCTAAACTTAGGGGAAAATGGTTAATTAATCAGAATTAATTAAGTCAAGGTGAGAATAATCTAGAAACTCACACAAATCGACCTGAATATGATCCTAGCCCTTGATTAAGTTTTAATATTGGCCATTGGTGCTCCAACAAAGGATTATAAGAAGACTTCGATGGCGCTTGGAGAATACATTAGAGACACTTGGAGAATTTGATTTTCCAGAGTAGCAATATTCAGTTGCTGGAGAGTTCAAGCTTCAGTGAGGAAGCAGAATCAGTGAGGGGCGGGCACATTGATACGGAGGAAGTTTTCTAGATCCAAAGAGGCAATAGCAAGAGTTCAAGTTATTCCTAGTGAGGAAGCGTACAAGACTGCATATTTTCTTTAGAATAGTAATTTGGTTTGGCTATTTAAGCTTCCAGAGTGTCGAAGAAGCAGTTTCCTCAGCAAAGACATGCAAAACAACGTGATCAGAGGTAGTTTCGTGCTAGACGTCCAAGGGTTTGCGCAAGCACTCCGTAGAAACTGACACAGAGGGTCCAGGAGGACAAGTTTTATGAGGTGGAGTTTGGAGTTCTAGTTGTGAATCCATAGATTGTACTCGTATTTCACTACTGCATAATAATGAAACCCTCAGTTGTTGCACCGGTTTTCCCAAGTTGGTTTTTTCCAGGGACATTTGTCCAAAAATAATTGTGTCAATTTTATATGTGTGTATATGTGTGTGCTAGTATTTTCTTAGTTTCCAGCACTATTTTTCTTCTGCAATTTATTTGTGAAAATCACAATGTGAATTATTTGATATTTGTTGTAGCAAACTTCAAATAAATTGTTAAATATATTAACAATTATGAGAATAATTTCCAATTGTTGTGATAGATGAAATTTTCACATTGTATCATAGCGTGAGTGATTATCCGAGAAGCTCGGAAGTGGAGGAGATAATTTCTCTGCTCATAGGGAGAAACATGCCGAAATTCCCAGAGGTCACGCAGTACCCAGTTGGCTACTTGGAATTGTTCGGTAGGAGTTCAATTTTTAGTTGCAGACTTGCAGGAAATTCGAAGTTGCCCGGGATAGTGATTCTAGCGGTCAGAGGGAACAACATCAGCTCATATTTTCTCTGAGCATATTCATTGGTTGGACGTAGAGGGTTTTGTAGTAGAAAAATCAGCATTGGGTGGAAGAGAAAATGCACACACAAAGGGAGATTTCTCTCAGAGGGTTTCTAGCCAATAAATCCAAATTTCCCAGTTGCAGATTGGAAGTAGCAGCTAACATATTTGCGCATTCCATGAGGGAGTGGGAGTAGAAGAGTAGAGGAAGAGGGAGTTCTCAGACCAAATCAGAGATGGCCACAACAGGGCCCAGGGACTAAGATAGATTGGAGGGTGCCTCCAACTGTCATATAGAGGGCAAGGATGTTATTCCTTCTAGATGAATTTGGTATGAAGACATATGCAGAGAGTGTGGTAGCAGTACCTCAGTATGTCGATCAACAGAAGGAGTAAAAGAAGGAAATGGTGAAGGCCAAGAGGTTTATTTTGGATGGATTCTGCGATCATCTTGTCTCACGTGTGGAAGAGAAGGGAACAACCAAGGATATGTGGGATGCCTTGTCTGAGTTGTTTCAAATTTCTTCTGAACAGTGAAATATGTACCTCCAGGAAAAGCTGAGGAACACCACGATGTAGAAGGGTGAGAGCATAAATGCCTTTCTCACTCGAATTTAAGAATTCCAGGATAAATTGCTAGCTATTGGGTCATTACCTCAACCCACGGAGCTTCTACCATTGGCACTAAATAGTGTCTCGGAGTATTGGTAGGTATTTTTCCAGAGTATCTTAGGCAGATATACCTTGCCAAGGTGGGACAGGATGTGGTTCGATCTGTAGTAAGAAGAGTTGAGGCGGGCTTTATTGAAGAACGACATTAGTGGCAACAACAGTAAGGGCGAGAAGAGTGAGGAGAAGAATGTGGCCCGAGCATCTAAGGGTTCCAGTCAGGCACAAGGGGAGAAGAAAAAGAATAAGAAGGACATGTCAAAGGTCAAGTGCTTCAGATGTGGTGAGTTCGACACTACAACATGCAGTGTCCTCTCAGGAAGAAGGACAAGAAAGAGAAGCAGAACCATGCAGCTGTAAAACCCATGGTGAAAATTCCATGTATAAAAGTTAATAAAGGAAAAAATAATAACCACGGTTGATGGGACACGTATTCAAAGCTAAATGTTGGGAAAAACATCCTAGTGGGTGTTCATTTTGGTTAATATGGCTAAGGAAATTGGAAAAGGCAAAGGAAAAGGCTTTGGAAGGGCAAGATGACATCTTTGGCACATTTATTTATGAAAATAATGGATATTAAGGAGAAAAGGGAGGTGCAAGGTCACATGTTGCATGTGAGGAGGAAAATGAATGAAAATAATGGGAAATGAAGAAAATAGAGGCCTAATTGATAAAAATGATTTTGAGGATCAATTGGTACCTTTTTTCAGTTCATTTTTGGAAATCTCGCACTATTTTCTCTCTCTCTCTCTCGCTCTTGGACACTTATAATTTTCTTGGAGCACTTCTACATTGGAACAAGAAAGGAAAAGAAGGCAATAGGAAGGAATAAGCAAGCAAGGAGGAGAAGGATCAAGCAGATACAAGAGGATTATTTGTAGGTATTGTTTTGCATGTGTGATTTCCTTGCTATATTTGGCATGCATGGTATTTCATTTGGTTATTTTCTGTCATGGCATGGGTCTTTCCAGGTGTGACAATGTTTTCGGCCTAGCCTTGACCTTTCCGAATAGTCTTGATGTGATGGGTTCTCATGGTTTAGTTGAGTTGGACTACTGGATGGATTCGAAGCTAAGTGAGGTGGATCTGAAAGGAAAAACACATGACATAGTTATCCCTGAACCAGACTGTGGATTATGATAAAGCCACTGGCCTAGTGACCTATAAACCAGACTGTGGGTTGCGGTAAAGACATGATTGTGTGCCTCGGTGGGCCTAGGAATCCTTGTCGTTGAATGGCAGGATATATGGTAAATCCAAGAGGTGTATTTTTCTCTGTTGGTCATAGTAGTTTTGGTATGGGATGCACGGTAAGTCTAGAGAGTGGGCCTCGGTGTAAGGCCTAGTCATCCCTAAATGATACTGTGGATTACAGTAAAGCCTGAGAGAGTATGAGGCAGTAAAATTCCTCACAGTGTAGGTGGAGAACTCTAGTAGCATCCGTGCTTGTTTGGTTCTTTTGGTTGGTTATGAGTCCAACATCCATGATTGGAATATGGCATGGGGGTGATTGGTTGAAGAGATATTTGGCTCAAACAATCTATGCTTGGGTGGAATGGGGTAGTCCCATCCCTGGTTGGTTTTTACATTCATTAATGAGAAGTTCATTTCCTTAGAATTTGATGTGTAAATGTATTGGTTTATATGTGGATGATATGGTTGATGTATCCTTGATATTTCTATTGTTATTATGTTGGTTATGAGAATATATTCTGACAGTGGTGATGCATGGCTCTCCTCATATTTTTGTTTGTAAATAAATAAACAATGTATCTATGACCTAATAGATGATACTATAGCTAATGATGTAAGGGAACAATTCTTCTTAGTGATTCTCCAATAAGTATGAGACCCCTATGTTCAGATATGTTATTTAAACCTATAGGTTACATGTTTGTGACATGTTTGACGAAATGCATGTCATTGATAGTAGGAGTCCAGTCAAGTCCTTATTCTTGTATTTGTTTTTGCACTATTATTTCGCTATTATATTCCATGTCTAAGGTTGTCATTGAATTTTGGGAAGTGACCTAGGCTTTGGGCTTGAAAAATCGGCTCAAATCCCAGGGACACTGGCACAAGTCTATAGGAAAAATTCCCTGGATGCATGCTTACATATGATGTGGGAGCATCCAGAGCTTCCTAGATGCACCCAATTCCTATACTGTGGGAGCGTTCGGGGGTTTGAAGGTCTAAAACATCAATGGGACCCAATGTCTGAATGTTTGAGCAGTTGGGTTGACTTATGTTGAAAACTGTAACTAGGATAGGTCTTCATATTGACTATGTAATTATGTATTTCTGTAAATGAAGATGACAAAGATAATAATACATATATTTTTTTTATGCTTGCTTCATGGGTTTCATGAGCAAAGCTTTATTATAGGTTAAAGGACTTCTTCTTGATGTCCTTTAGGAATCTGTCTTCTGGTCATAAATGTAAAGGGTCATATATATGGAGGGTCAAAATCAATCTAATATGCCTCAAAGACCTTGTGACATTGGCTAGGAAAGATGCCTCATATCAGCATTAAAATTCTCCTCAAGAAACCCTTCATGTCGGCCTATAAAATTGTGATCAAGTCAGCCCTATATTATATTGACAGGTAGACTTATTAATATACTGGGATAACTATATATACTGCGCAGAAAACACAGAGTTTTGCAGATTGCTCTACGGTTTCAACGAAGATTAAAAAGGTGTGGATTACAGGAAGATACAATGAGGTTTACACTTGAATAATTGTGGATTTCAGGAAGGTTAAAAGTTCAGAATTAGTTATAAAATGAAGTACGAGATCGGCGTCTGAAGTGCAGTGTGGAAGTGCAGTGCGGATTATCTCTGCAGCAGAAGTGCAAGTTTTTCTTTGTGATTAAAGTGTAGATCCTATCTGTGATAAAGTTCAGACTTACCTATTGATAGAATACAATTAAGAAAATGATTGCCTATGATCGATTAATTTGTGGTCATATTATAGAAGGATTGCTTATCGTTTGTATGTCACCAAGTTATGAAAAGAACCTGTATTATATGAAAGGTTAAAGACAGTGAACAAAGTGTGAATCTGTTTGAAGAAGGACTAGGTGAAGAATATTAAGTATCTAAGTGTTGACTAAGTAATAAGAGGTAGAGACCGATATCTCTAGTACTAGTGCAGATTGGAGTAGAAGAGAAGGGTCGGTGTTGAAGGCAAGAAAAGAAGAAAAGACAAGGTCTTGGAGGTATTCATAGGTCAAGGGTCTAAGTCTGGGTCATGGTACTTGTCATTTGAAGATCTATAAGAAGAATTTCTTGTGGGTTTTCCTCTCCAAGAGGGAGAGGTTTTTCCATGGCTCTAGGAGCCTAATTTGTGTGTTTTGTGTATTTTGATAATTGACTTGATGAAAGATTAAATAAGCTAAAGAAGAAAAGACATAAGTAACCCAAGTAAGCTCACAAGTAATTATCAAGAAGAGAATTTGAATTAATCTCTAGCCCTCCAAATTCTCAACAACTTCTTGGAGTCCTTTTGTTGATGTGGAAGGCCTGTGCGATGAGTTTTCGTCAATTCCACTTCCTTAAGGTCACCTAGGAAGTTGAATCTGATCACAGTAACTCTTCGTCACATGTTTACCCCGGTTGGTCGGTTACTTGGGTATATGTGGGATGAGGGTGTTACAGAGTAGTATTAAATCATGGTTCAGCCCTTGGAATGGATGGGTGTGTGTTAGTCATGCATTCATGTCGGTTGCACGTGTGTTAACCATCCTTGTGGTCCTTATGTTGGTTGCATATGCATGGTGTCAATCATGCTTATACTGATGCTGCCATGTGGACATATTGAACACTTGAACACTTGCCATTGGGATCATATAACATGTTATTATGTATGTACTGACTATATCTCCATAGGACCAAGGTGGATTGTTATGAAAAATCCATTGATTTCTTGGATGAAAATGAAGAACCGAGAGTCTTACAGGGAAATAAGAAGGCCACATCAATTAGGATGGTAAAAGCTTTGCAGGCCAAGTGCAGTTACAAGAAAGGGTGTGTGTTGTTCATAGTACATATTTCTAGTGACAAAGCTAAGAAAGTTGAGGATGTAGATGTTTTGAGTAGGTACCCAATTCTACAACAGTTTCAAGATGTATTTCCTGCAGATATTTCAGAGTTTCCACCTCACAGGGAGGTATAATTTTCTATTGATTTGGTACCAGGGGAAGCTCCAACATCAAAATCACCTTACAGGATGAGCACACCTGAGTTGGTAGAATTAAAGTTGCAGATAAAAGAGATTCTTGACAAAGAATACATTAAGCCAAGTGTATCGACATGGGGCGCACCGATATTGGTTGTGAAGAAGAAGGATGGTACTCTTAGATTGTGCATTGACTACATGTAGTTGAACAAAGTGACCATCGAGAAGAGGTATATGTTGTCGAGGATTGATGACTTATTGGATCAGTTGAAGGAAGCAGTAGTGTTTTCTAAGATTGACTTGAGATGAGGATACCATCATGTATGCATCAAATAAGGGTACATCTACAAGACCGCATTCAGGAATAGGTATGGGCATTACGAGTTTGCCGTAGTTCCATTCGGTTTGATTAGTGCCCCAGCTACATTTATGTGTTTGATGAACAATGTGTTGCGTCCTTTTTTGGACAAGATTTTTTATTGTGTTCATTGGTGACATATTGGTATATTATAAAAATGAGGAAGAGTGTGTCAAGCATTTGGAAAAAATGTTGAGATTGTTGAGAGAGAATAAGTTTTATGCTAAGCTTAGCAAGTGAAGTTTCTTCCAAACTCAGGTAGATTACTTGGGACATGTTGACTCTAAGGAGGGAATCACAGTAGATATAGAAAAGATAAGAGCTATCATGGAGTGGGAAGCTCCTAGAAATGTAGATGAGGTGAGATACTTCATGGGTTGGTAGGTTATTATAGGAGGTTCAATAGGAACTTCTCATATATTGCTTATCATATTACATCATTGCAGAGGAAAGGTAGGAATTTTGAGTGGACAGAGGAGTGTGAAGCCAGTTTTGAGTAGCTCAAGCAGTTGTTGACCCATGCTCCAATGTTAAATATTACATATCCAGACAAGGAGTTTGTAGTATGTACAGATGCTTGCAAGAGAGGACTTGGTAGATTCCTTATGCAGGAAGGACATGTGGTATGATATGATTCATGAAAACTAAATGAGAATGAGCAGAACTACCCTAATGCATGATCTTGAGCTAGCAGCGATCATACATGCATTGAAGATGTGGATGCACTACCTTCTTCGAAGGAAGTTTGTACTAATGAGTGATAACAATGGGTTGAGGTACTTGTTTTACCAACCAAATCTAAATCCCAGGCAAGCTAGATGGTTGGACATGATCAATGGGTTTGAATTCGAGATCAGGTACATTAACGGAAATGAGAACCAGGTCACAGATGCTCTTATAAAGTGGGTACAAGTGAATCACATAGCAGCTATGAGCTCCTATGGGGCGGATTTACATGATAGTACCTGGCAGACAGTTCAACGGGATAATAAGTATATGGAGATTATGCACAGGTTACAACGGGGTACAGGGACAGGTGGTGGTATAGGTACCAGTACAGGAGCAGGTGTACAAGATGTGGATTATCATCTCATAGCAGATGGCTTGGTCAGGTGTAGAGACAGGATATATGTGTCAGACAGCAGTGACCTCAAGAAGGTGATCCTGAGGGAGTTTCATGTGAAACCATATTCAAGTCACCTAGGCTATAAAAATACACTGACTGCAGTAAAGAGGTTCTATTATTGCCGAATTTGAAGAGAGAAGTAGCAGAGTTTGTGGCTAGGTGTTTAGATTTTCAAATGGTTAAGGCAGAGTGTAGGCATCTAGGCAGAATGCTACATCCAATTGCATTCCAGAGTGGAAATGGGAGGTCATTTCCATTGAATTCATCATAGATTTTCCCAGGACATCTAAAAAACAAGATTCCATTATGGTTGTTGTCGACAGGTTGAAAAATATTGCACACTTAATTCTAGTGAAGACTACATATTCAGCTAGCGATGTGGCACAGACATTCATAAGAGATGTGGTCAGATTGCATGGTGTTCCAAAGAATATTGTGTCCGAAATGGATGAAAAGCTCACTTCCAAGTTTTGGAAGGAGTTGTTTGCAGGTTTGGGCACCGAATTAGCCTTCAACATAACTTATCATCGACAAACAGATGGAAAAACAGAGAGGGTCAACAAGATCCTAGAGGACATGTTGAGAATGTATGTGATGCATCAACAATGGAAGTGGGAAGAGTATCTTCCACTCGTAGATTTCTCCTACAACAACGAGTACAAGGAATAATTGAGCATGAATCCATTTGAGGCATTGTATGAGCGGAGTTGCAATACCCCCATCAATTGGAGTGATCTAGTTAACAGGGTATTGATTGAAACAAACATGTTGGTTGAGATGGAACAGGAAATGCAGGTAATCAAGAAGAATTTGAAAGAAACGCATGATAGGAAAAATATTTATGTAGACGGAATAGGTTGTTTAAGGAGTTTTAGGTTGGGGAATAGGTTTACTTGCACATTAAGCCCAAAAAGAGTTGCTTGTGGATTGGATCATGTGGCAAGTTGGCATCACGGTTTTGTGGACCCTTCAAGATTATTGAGAGGATCAGACCAATAGCATATTGACTTACACTGCGGCCCACACTAAAATTCCATCGTTTTTTTAATATATCATTGCTTAAGAATTATGTTAAATATGTTGATAATCTGATTGACTAGTATGTATTGCAGGTGGATCCACATGGAGAATTCCAGCTGGAGCCTCAGTGTACATTGTAGAGAAAGGTGATCATGCTCCAGAACTGAGAAATATACCAATTAAATTACAATGGAAACATAACTTTGGGCCTGATGAAGCTACATGGTAGATGACAGAAAAGATACAGGCTATGTATCCTTCATTGTTTGTCGGTTGAGGCAAAGCAGTTTTCGTATGTTGTGTGGTATATGTTTTTGTGTATGTTTTGGTGTGATGGTTTGATATATGTACATATGTGTATGGATGTAAATATCTCCATGAGCTATGTTATAAAACTCCAATAAGTGGTATGGGTTTCATGTCATCATAGTTTTCATGTTGTTATGTTGTCATGTTAGTTTCCTTTTCAGCAGGGTAATCATTGTAAATACTGCATCGAGCTATGTTATAAAGCTCCATGAATAGTATGTTTTCTTCCAACGGTTTTTCTTAGGTATATGTGTGATTGAACACTAAGGACAGTTTCCCCCATGGGGGAGGGTTATATAACATCCCTAGTGAAAATTACAAGTAATAAATTTTAATAAAGGTAAATTAATAACCACGGTTGATGGGACACTTATTCCAAGTTGAATGTTGGGAAAACCATCCTAATGGGTGTTAATTTTGGTTAATATGGTTAAGGAAAAAGAAAAGGATTTGGAAGGAAAGATGGCATTTTTGGCACATTTATTTATGAAAAAAATGGAAATTAGGAGAAAAGGGAGGTGAAAGGTCACAGGTTGCATGTGAGGAGGAAAATGAAGAAAATATAGGCCTAATTGATAAAAAGGCTTTTGAGGATCAGTTGGTACCTTTTGTTAGTTCAGAATTGGAACTCTCTCATTATTCTCTCTCTATATCTCACTCTTGGACACTTAGAATTTTGTTGTAGAACTTTGGCATTGGAACAATAAAGTCACAGAAGGCAAGAGGAAGGAACGAGCAAGGAAGGAAGAACAAGATCAAGCAGCTACAACAAGATTCTTTACAAGTATTGATTTACATGTTTGATTTTCTTGCTATATTTTTCATGCATGGTATTGTGTGTGGTTATTTTCTGTCATGGCATGGGATTTTCCAGGTGTGATAGTGTTTTCAGCCTCGTCTTTCCATTTCTGGATAACCTTGATGTGATGGGTTCTCATGCTTTGGTTGAGTTAGACTTTCGGATGGATTCAAATTAGTTGATTGAGGTGGATATTTGAAAGGAAAAACACATGGCCTAGTGATCCCTAAACCAAACTGTGGATTACGGTAAAGCCATTAGCCTAGTGACCCCTGAACCGGAACGTGGATTGTGGTAAATCCAGGATTTTATGCCTCGGTGAGCCTAGGAATCCTTGTCGGTGAATGGTGGGATATATGGTAATTCCAAGAGGTGGATTGCTCTTAGTTGGGCCTACTAGTCCTAAAATTGGATGTATAGTAAAGCCTGGAGAGTGGGTCTCGGTGTAAGACCTAGTGATCCCTGGATCAGACTGTGGATTAGGGTAAAGTCTGAGAGACTAGGAGGCAATAAAACTCCTCACAGTGTAGGTGGAGAACTCCGGTAGAAACCATGCTTGTTTGATTATTTTGGTTGGTTATGAGTCCCACATTCATGCTTGGAATATGGCATGAGGGTGATGGTTGAAGAGAGATTTGGATCAGCTAATCTATGGTCGGGTGGAACGTGGTAGTCCCGTCCCTGGTTATTTTTTACATTCATTAATGAGAAGTTCATTTCCTTCGCATTTGATGTGTAAATGTATTGGTTTATGTGTGGATCCTATGGCTGATGTATTCCTGATATCTATGTTGTTATTATGTTGGTTATGAGCATGTATTCTGAAAGTGATGATGTATGGATCTCCTCATTTTTTTATTTGTAAATGAATAAACAATGTATCTATGACCTAATAGATGATATTGCAGCTAATTTTGTAAGGGAACAATGATTCTTTGTGATTCTCAGATAAGTATGATACCCATATGTTCAGATTTTTTTTTTAATCTTGTAGATTACAGATTTGTGAAATGTTTGACGAAATGCCTGTCATGGCTAGTAGGGGTCTAGTCAAGTCCTTATTCCAATTTTTTATTTTGCACCATTATTTCATTGTTATATTTTATGTCTGAGCTTGTCGTTGAATTATGGGCAGCGACTTTGGCTCTAGGCCTGAAAAACCGTCTCAAATCCTAGGGATGTTGGCATAGGTCTGTGGGAAAAATTCCCTAGACGCATTCTTTCATATGTTGTGGAAGCGTCCATAGGGTCCCATATGCACCCATGCCTATAATGTGGGATCATTCACGGGTTTGAAGCACTACAACCTCAGTGGGACCCAGGGTCTAAGTGCTTGAGTGGTTGGGTTCGCTTCTAGGAGTCTTGTTGTTGATGTGGAAGGTCTATGTGATGTGTTTCCATTGATTCCACTTCCTTGAGGTCACCTAGGAGGTTGAATCTGATCATAGTAACTCTTCGTCGTGTGTTTACCCTAAATGGTTGGTTACTTGGGTAGATGTGCAATGAGGGTGTTATAGCAACAATGTCTACAAAGATTAAAAATTTGTCCTCCAGGTCAGAGGAATATTTTTCTATGTTCATAGATATACCTCCAGGAGTGAGGTG
Organism: Pinus albicaulis; assembly: GCA_034641835.2. NCBI lineage: Eukaryota > Viridiplantae > Streptophyta > Pinopsida > Pinales > Pinaceae > Pinus > Pinus albicaulis. The sequence goes on from CM076572.1 coordinate 369,641,442, forward strand.
GGGTGATTGGGTGTTGTAGCCTTAGAGAGCTACAGAGATGGGAAAGCTCCTTGAGGAGTCCACCTCATGGATAATTACCTGGCAGCAGGGGCCCACAATATTTAGTAGTAGGATGGATAGTGGCAATTGATGTATTCATAATTCCAAAGCGAAAATTGCAGACTAGTAGCAGTTAGATTACTGAGGATTGTAGTGCAAAGTTGGCAGCCGTGCCGAGTGGCACAGTGCAGAGTTAGCAGCAGCGTAGATTATTATTGACAGTTCAAATGCTAGTAGCCGCCAGGACTCAGGAGACAAATTCATCATATTGAACACAGTTGATTCAGTATTTCAAATGCATCATAGTTGCATTTGTTACAATTGCAACAATAACGGATGAGAGGGAGTTGCAGTGCAGATGTAGCGTTTGCAGCAGTATGGCAGTGTCAGCAACAACACAAATGCAACATTATAATTATGCAGTGGTTGGTGGGCAGTGGAAGGCAGTCATAGTGACCAATCATCAACAACGTGACATGAGATGATACAGAGACAGAGTGTTGTGGCAGGGTGTGCAACACTAGAACACAATCCTCGCTAAGAGGGAGTGTTAGTTTTTATAGCATCATATGTGTTTTGGTCATGAAATTTGGTGGAGAGACTATAATACATGAGATCTCCAAAACCCATAAATCATTTCTGGAAATTCCACCCAAATATGTATTAATTAGATTATTAGTCGATTTTTAAATATTTCCTTAGTCTAAACTTGGGGAATATGGTTAATTAATCATAATTAATTTAAGTTAAGGTGAGAATAATCTAGAAAATCACATGGATCGACCTCTATATGGTCCTAGCAATTGATTAAGTTTTCATCTCGGTCATTGGTGCTCAGACAGAGGATGCTAAGAAGAAGTCGATGGGCACTTGGAGAATACACCAGAGACACTTAGAGAATTCGATTTTCCACAGAAGCAACAATCACTTGACAGAGATTTCGAGCTTCAGTGAGGAAGTAGAGCTAGTGAGGGACGGGGACAGTGATCAGGAAGTTTTCCATATCCGGAGAGGTAGCAGCAAGAGGCTGAGTTATTCCTAGTGAGGCAGCGTAGAGGACTATGTAGTTGCTTTAGAATATAAATTCAATTTGGCCGGAGGAAAAATCGATTAAACTTCCAGAGGCTAAGAAATTGTTCCAGAGGGTCGGAGAATCAGTTTCCTCAGCAGAGACGGGAAAAATGACTTGATCAGAGGAAATTCCAGGCTATACATCTAAGGGTTTGTGCAAGCACTCTATAGAAGCTGACACAGATGGTCCAGGAAGACGGGTTTTTTGAGGTAGAATTTGGATTACCAGTTGGGAATTCATAGATTGTACTCAGATTTCACTACTACATAATAAGAAAACCCTTAATTGTTGCACTAGTTTCCCAAAGTCGGTTTTTTCAGGGGAAATTTTTCAAAAAATAACTATGTCATTTTTATATGTGTGTGTGCTAGTATTTTCTCAGTTTCCCGCTCTATTTTTCTTCCACAGTTTATTTTTGAAAATCACAGTGTGAATTATTTGATATTTGTCATACAAAATGCAAATAAATTGTTAAATAAATTAACAATTAGGAGAATAATTTCCAATTGCTGTGATAGATGAAATTTTCACAGTTTAGTGGCGCAAGGAGATGGCGTAATTGGTACATAGGATATAGTTGATACAAATCAAATCCATAATTGCTCAAATCTATCAGGGGAGGCCAATCTCGTTTAGAGATGGGTTTCCTGGTAAATCATGATGGTTTTGGTTTAAAATAGGCATTCAAACCTTATATTGCACACAACCGAGGGCCTTAACAGAGACAAAGCTTTAAATTTAAGCCCTGTAATTTTTTCTAAGTTCTATGACACTATTTCTAGTGCATACAAGAAACACTCTTATGCTCCAGACCATATATGGAATTGTGATGAAATAGGTTTGCAAGCAGGAAGGAATGGTGACATGTGGGTAATTTCCAAGAGAGGGAGTCAAAACGTGCAAAAAAATTTACCTAAGAGCATGGAGTGGATCATTATTCTATTTTATGTCATTACAGTTGGTGCTTCAATCCCAAGATTTTATCTATTCAAGGGTAAAAATCAACGGAAAAACTATATACAAAATTGTGAACCAGGTGAATGCATGGTTTCACATCCCCATGCATGGATGACTAAAAAACTTCTTTTTAATTGTCTTTTTCCCTTTGTTGCATCTAAACAAGGTGGTGTATCACCTAAAAAAAAAACCTACTAGTTTTACATGGCCATGAAAGCCACATTGATGTGCAAACAATTTGGGCATCAACCTAATAACCCTTCATGCTCACACCACTCACATATTGCAACTCCTCGATGTCAGTGTGTTTGGGTCTTTCAAAAACTATTTTACGTCAGAGATAGCTCCATGGATGACAAAGAATCCAGGGTTTGAGGTGAAAATGTTTGAGTTATTTGAGCTTGCAAGTAAAGCCTTTAAAAGGGATCTCACACCATCAAATATCAAGGTTGGATTTAGGAGGAATAAAATTTAGCCAATGAATTATGATGATCTTATGCATGATATTGGTTGTAACCAAGAATTTCATATGGATGGTCAAGAAGAAGGGAATGTCCAAGCACATGTTGATGCACAAGAAGAAGTGGATGAACAAAAAGATGCAGTTGCATCTAGTAATATGATTTCCCTCTCTCAAGGACAATTATATGGGGATGATGATGAGCATGTCAGTGAAACAAAGTATAATCATGAACCAATTGATAGTAACATGGATGTTGGTCACCCAACTGACGCACACGAAAATTTTGAATGTGATATGCATAATGATTATGTTGATCACGACAATGCCAATGAAAATGGCATTGTTGATATTGCACCAGGAGGCAACATTGACCAATTGACATTGCCAAGTTACCCTAGCATCATAGCTGGAAAAATCCATAACGTATATTAAGAAACCTAATGTCTCAAGAACCAATGAAGAAAGCATCAACATGCCTTCACAACCTATAGAATTAAACAATGAAATTTTTCATTTTTTGTGCACAATAGATCAATGGAAGAAGATAGTGTACATAATATTTTGGTTTTTTTTTGTAAGCTTAGTAGGAACTTTCATTCATTCATAAAAAAGAAGGTTACAACCATAATAGACATTTCGTGGAATCCAGAATCTCTAACTGAGGAGGGCAGCTAATGTGTTGTTCAATGTGACCCAACCAAACATTTTGATGCTTAATTTGAAATTGGAAAAGTTGTAATTCCTTTTAGATTTCCTGAAGTCCTAGATTAGTATTAATGAAACCTGTTGTGTTCATAATTTCCTTGGCCAATATGTTCTTCACCAACCAGTAGAGATGAATTTTTTGTGTATACTGTGTAATCCTATCATGGGTATTGTCGGGATCCAGAACCAACAACCTCCATTCGTCCTCCTGTATCTCCTGCTCAGCGCATTGGTTGAGGTCCACCTCCCAACCTGCAATCATCTACCACACTTGAGCAAGGGTGCCTATAATATAAGCTTGATCTGCAACACTGATATGTTGAGACTGTGATTTCCGACCAGTCTTCCTTAGCAGTTTTGAGGAGGAAGCTCCTCTTCCCTCCTGAGGTGTAGCATTTCATCTATTCATGCACCCCCCTATATCAATTTCATTGTTCCCTATGATTTTTTAATCCATATTCGCCAACCCCCACTGAATAGCATAACAATCGTTGAGCCAAACCGCTAGTCAACTAGAAGCCCATGGCTCATAGACTGGGTGGGCTCTCGACCTACTAACACCTGGTACATTAACAAAGAAAAGAAGCAGGGGACGTATAAAATAAGGTTCATTTTTTATAAAAATACAACAGAACTGGTTGTCGCCCTTCCATTGGTACTCTTTTCAACTAGCTAGCACCTCATGCTCTAACACCACACTGAAACAATACAAACCATGGTGGGTCTATCTCCTTCCAGGGAAAGAATTTCCAGCCTACTCTTTGGGCCACTTCCAACATCGAAATTCAGAGTAACAATAAACCAAAATAGACATCCTACAAGTCCTAATTGCAAACAAATTTGACCAAATATAGAAACAACCATGCCGACCATGACGAACACCCTTCTCGCAAAGACAAGAGGTCCATACTACGCCATACATTCCCATGCAAAACGATAAAATACCAAATAGAATGGAAACTGGTTTAGAAACAACAGATTCAACCATATTCAGATCTAACGAACAAACAACATTGAATATCACACTCACCCATTCACAGGAGGGAACGAAAATGTTACGAACTACTATCACATTTTCATTATGTCTCTAGCAAGGGTTAAAGGGAATAGACAACACATACCTTAGAACCATTGCCGGGAAGCCTGCACCGAGACCCTTCCACAACTGAATCTTTTCGTCCAATATTGCCACAGGAGAGGAGCTCAACCAATGATCCTCTACTCCCATAACCATAATACACCACAACAAAATTGCATGCAAATAACTAGCGGTATCCTCCACCACCTGGTTCTTTAATTATTAGCACGCATTACCGCCCATCTTGCTCTCTCCCACTCCTCCTTGCATCACCTCATGCCTGTCACACACACCGCACACTTTCTACGACTGCCCTCCCATATTAATAACCATAAGATCGTTCACGGCTTGGCTCCCAAGTGAGACAATCCTCTTACATGCACCTCGATCAGGGGTTGTACATAATGTTCAATCAGATGAAGATAAATATATAGTTCAATCAATTTTCCTAGATATTAAAATGCAAGCATCAAGCACGAAGGAGCAAGTGTCATAGAAGGATTCGTTACTTGGTTGGTTCCTAAAGCTACCAGTAGAGAGAGTGTCACTGTATAAAAAGCAAGGAACAACATATAGTCTTAGTTTGGGCCGAAGTTCACAGTTACTCACCTAAGAATTCTATATAAAAATATTAGTTGAGTTTGAACAAAAGAAACATGAAATTGAGGAATTAAAACATAAAAAGAAGGATTTATCCAAGGAAAAGAAGGCAACAAGGGTTGTTGCAGCGCAACATCGAGCTGAGGAAATTAGGCTTGAAAGAGATAAAGTGAGGCAAGAGAAGGATCATAAAAAATAAATGGCAAGGAAGGAAAGGGAATCAATAAATACTCAACAATTGCTTCAAAAAGAACAAGGGATGACAAGTGGGATTGATAATGGTGCCAACACAGTCAATGAAACCATGATGATGTCAAACACATTGGACCATATTTCATATAATACACCATTATTCCAAGACCTCATAAACATCTAAGTCCCTCACTATCAAAATGGGGGTTTTCCCACTCGCTATATACTAACCAGTGTAGGTGTAAATCCTATGTATGATTATCAAACACCACTAGTTAATGCATGGCTTAGTAACACAATTGTGAGTGATGGGTACTCAATTCCTCCATGGCTACATGGAGAAAATTGGACATAATCATATGGAAACATAACAACACAGCCTAATCAACCATTATTAGCTAGGCCAACCTACTTGGATCAACCATACAACTCAATAAGTTTGGGCAATGAAGATTTTGAAGACCATCAAGCATATGGGTGTCATATTGTTTTTGGTGTAACCACATTAGGATACGGATTTTTGTAAGGATGACCATTTTGGATACTACTATAATCTATGTATGATTGATTTGAGTAGCACATAATATGTTCTCTCATGCATCCACATAGGATGTTATTAGTTTAACAGGATGTAGGATGTTCTCATGCATCCACATATGATAAGGCTTTTTAATGAATTTTATTTTAACTTGAAGAAAATTTTATACATATTCATGTAACAAGGTCAAATTTATCCACATTGATTTATATTCTTATTGAATTTGAATTTGAATTTATCCACATGGTGGTGAGGGATTTTGACCTTTTTAAATTTTGGTGGAATTGTATGGAAAGGGGTTCATGAGTAGAGGGGGAGAATGGAATGCAGTTGGATTTTAAAGTCTCATTAAGATATGGTTGATCAAACTAGGTTGGATTCAATTTGAAAGTCCTAAAGGGTTTTAAGGGAAACACATCCACGCCCAATAAAATATTATTATGATCAAAATCTTCACCCATTGAAGACCATTAAATATCAAGATCCAATTGTTTTATTATTAGAGAAAACCCAATCTCATTATTTTCCCAAATATAAACATGTATGGAGGGGGGAATGTCATAAAAAGATAGATACTCGATCAACTAAAAAAAAAATTATAAGAGGGTTGATTCTAGCAGAAGGACCCCAAATATTTAATGCTCCCAAATAGAAGTTTAATTCCATTCTCAAAATAATCCTTCTCAAGTTTAGACCGGTGATCTTGTGAACGAAGTTTAGAAATCTTGGTGATTGGTGAAAGGGATATATAAATATATGCAAAGAAAGGGCTTATCCAATTACAAGAAAAAAATGTCTAAAGAGAGGCCAAATTTTAAAGACCAAGCCAAATTAAATCACACACATTTGGTGTTCCATCCTAAAGCAATGGCCCCTGATTGACTAGATGTGTCCACATCAAGAAAATCTCAAAGGGGAAGAATGAATTTTAACAAAGAAATTGCTTGATCACCCTCCATCATGGGTTCCTGAAGAAATATTATGTGAGGCAAGTGTGATTCTACTAGTCTTATTATAGCCATTTTTTTGTGGGATTGGCTAACCCCTACAGTTTAGGGAAAGAATGTTCATTTTTCCCTAGTTGCAAGGCCAAAATATCTAAAGCCTTGAATGATTCATTTTTTATTTACTGAAAAAAATTTCAAATTGTACCTAATTTTGCACTATGGTAAGGGATTCATGAGCATCATGATTCATCTACATTTTCTCTAAAAAAGGCTGAAAAATATTGACTCTTTGATTAATGAATTTTATTTCAATTTGAAGTAAATTGTATACATATTCATGTAACAGGGTCTAATTTATCCACAATGATGGATTGATGTTATTCAATTCTACGTGGTCATGAACAAATAATTCTTTTCCGCGTAAATAAGTAACGATTGGTTCAAAGATTGTAAAAAAAATAAAACCCTACAATTTCAACACCGATCGATCCAAAAAAAAGGAAACGCCTCTTGCGCAAAGTGATTTTATTGAATATTAACCTTGTGTAAGAAAACCATAACCTATATGCTTATTTAATTTGGAATTAATATGGAATGCAACAAGAACGTTTCAACACATTAACAAAAACAACCCAAACAATAGCCAATTAAGAAAATGCAAGCCCATTACCTTATCATCTTAAGCAATTAATTTGCAAATTAGGACTATGGGAAAATCGGGCCAAAGGAATCCATAATCAATATGCTTATTGAATTTGAAATTAATTTGGAATGCAACAAAAAGGTTTCAAAACATTAACCAAAACAACCCAAACAATGGCCAAATAAGTAATTGCAGGCTCATTGTCTTATCATACTCTGTCCCTACACCAAACATTTTTTTTTAAGAAAAAGGGAAGGGAAACAAGCCGACAAGGCAGACTGGCAAGACCAATTTTTATAAAAAACCTACACAAATTCTTATAAAAAAACAAAAATCTATGCATAATTGAAAAAACCCTAACCCATATTTCCATCCAAATCACAAATTTTTAAAACACCCACAACCTATTTTCGAACCATACCCAAAACCCTAAACCCATAGTACATAAAAATCAAATTATTTAAAAACCCTACAACCATTTTTACATCTATGCATAATTGAAAAAACCCTAACCCATTTTTCCATCCAAATCACACATTTTCTAAACACCCACAACCTATTTTCAAACCCTACACTAAAACCTAAACCCATAGTGCATAAAGATGGGCTAAAATTCGCAACAAAGAGTTGAATGTGTTGAAAAACATAAATTTTTGTTGGTAGGATAAAAAAATCCTACTGGAGAGCCACAAAAGCCACCGCCATGCCCAAATGTTGTTGCAAACCTCGCCATACCACTTATGCAACAAACACAAAGATTTCCTGCAACAAAAACCCAACAAAATTAGCTCCAGAGCACCCAAAAAAAAAAAAATTGCAACAAATTCAACGAAACAACTGCAAAAAATCTACTTACTAAAATGGAGTTCAAAACCTGCATGTCCACCACCGAACCAAATGGAATCTCCCACAAGCTCCATCGTAGTCCACAGACCGCACAATCAATAGAGAGAATATGCACAATGGTAAAGCCTCCACAAACCAAGTAAAACAACCACATACGCAATGGTAAACCCCTCACGAGTCTATCCAAATAATAACGCCCGGTGATCAATGCAACTATGCATGTGCAAGTGAACCATAGAAGGATCTAGGGCGAAGAATAGTCGGGGGAGCTCAGTACCCATACATCGAGGATGAACAAGAATGCACATGGAGACGAAGTCACTGAGGAAAATTCCATACCGGAAACCCTATACGTGGCATAAAGGTTGGGGTTTAATGTGCCCACCAACCATGACACGTGGAAGAAGGATTTTTCCATGTGCCATATGACCTTAAGATATATCTCCACATAGTTTTCCCTCGTGGTATGGAGGGCACACAACAATTGGTTTCCCTCCCGTATAGATGTTTTATGTTTGATTTTTTTTTGTTTTTTTTATCTTTCTTTTAATGTTTTGATATATTTTTTATTTACTAGTTATTATTATTTTTTTATTCTTTTTTGTTTTGTTTTAGTTTTAGTTTTAATTTTTTTTCAATCTTCTAATTTTTGTTTTGTATTTTTCATTTTTATTTATTTATCTCTTTATTTATTATTTTGTTTTAGTCTTTTTTTCTCTACAGGGTTTGTATCAATCCTTGACTTGCATCTCGACCTTATCATGTGTCAATTTGATAGTTGATTTTAAAGTTTTCGTTATAATGGATCAAGTTTGCCCCCTCTATCTGTTAATTTGATGGTTGATTTTTAATTTTTCATTGCAATATGTCAAGTTGTTTTAGTCTAAGTTTTTTTTTTTGTAAGGTTGGCAAGACTACATGTCCAATATATCACCTCAATCGAGGCGAGGAATTGGACTTATGACTTCAAATCAAGGAATGCCTTAACAGATCACCCAATCACTATCTATCCAAGGCCCTGTGGACCGTCTTAGACTAAGATTTTAAAATAGTTATACTTTTAGCATTTAAAAAAAAGTTACTCTTCGTATAATGACTCTATCATTTAGGTGTTCATTTTTTTTAAAAATAGTCATATAATTTTCCATAATGCCATGTGTTATCACTCTAGTAATTCTAAAGTTGTGAGATTTTGGTTTTTAGTCAAAGAATACTAGAGGTAACTACAAACCAACTTCAAACTCTAGGATCTAGCCTTCCTAGTGTTCAGAGAGGGCTCTCTCTTTAAAATTTAACTTTGTTTCAATTTGTAAATATTAGGCTAGTTATGAAAGTGCAGCTTTGGTTTTGTTTTGGTAGATTTAGTGGGAAAAATCACTTGAAAGGAAGGATAGTGGGAAATCTATTTTTCCATTGGGTTAAGGAGCCAAAATCAAGTAAACAGGACTGGGATCAAGGCCAAAAGGTGAAATGTTTTCAGGGCAAGATAGATAACCCTTGGAGATCTTGGAAAAATATTTTTATGAAGTGGTATGATTGGGATAAAGGGAAATTAAGAATCTTTTGATCCGGAAAAAGAAGTAGTAGGAAGAGGTCAAACAAGAGAGGGAGAAATTAAGGGTTCCCTAAACTGGAAATCAGAGGAAAACATATAAATGATAACTAGTTAAAAACATGGTGCTTTTAATAAATAATGTAGTAATGCTCTTAGTTATACATTCAGATTTAGAATAAACATAAATGGATGCATGTAACAAAGAAAGAAAACAATGACAAATGAGGAAATACTTCACTCCAAATAGCTCATCACAAGAATCCTAAAGTATGATGCCAATTGTTTTGATCCAGCCTGCTAACTCGAAATTTGACACACAAAAAGCTTTCAAGTCCAAGAAGAAATAACTATAACAATGCCAACAATTTTATTCCACCCAAAATACTTCTAAGGATGAAGTATTTATACATAGTTCTTTACAAAATATCCTAGAAGACTTCTAGGAATTATCTTAGGAAAATAAAATATATTTACAACAATAATAGAGACAGTTGCTTAACAAATCAGCAAACTGTCCTATTTATCCAAAAGAAATAGAAATTGTTTTGAGGATAAGATGCAGTTGGCTGCCTTGGTGTCCTCTTTGCTGGCTCTTAGATATTTTTTTGGAATCTGATCTGCCTTGTCTGATACTCTTTCTATGATTTTGTTTATTCACTGATACTCTCTAAACTCTGATACTCTTTAACCATAATTAAAAATTGTTTACTGTTGTTTTAAAAAAAAAAACAAAACAAACAAACAAACAAACTGCTTTGACTGTAAATTAGAAAACAATTTTCTTCCTTCTTTGATCTGTCTGTCTTTTATCCTTCATAATAAATCTGTGAGTGCTTGCCAATCCTCATCTTTAGGAATTTGTATTTTCTTTAATTTCCTAAAGTTTTCATCAGCTTCAGTATATCTAGCAAAGGTTGGCTTGATGATAAACAAGTGTTTTATCTCATGTTGCAAGTAGAATAAATCTTCAAAACTCTTGAGTAACACTTTTCCTGTTGGTACGACTTGACCTGATGGTTTATTTACCTGTTCTTTTTCAAAATCTCTAATCTTCTTATCATAGTCATTTTGAGGCATTAATTTATCATTAATGACCATAATGTCAGGCAGTCCTTTTTGCCTCAAATTTGTAAACTTAACCATAAATCTGGTTATGGTAGTATTCATACTTTCACATTTTTCTTCTAGTTGCCTCATCAGATTCTTCTTTGTGGTAACTTTCCTAATTTCTAGGATAGTTTCAGTTATGTTTGTAATCTTGAGTTCTTCCAACTCCTGTCTGTTTTTGCTGTTAAGGAAAGTGATTAGCCTTACATCTTGCTCTATTTTGTTAGCCAACTCACTTTGAGTCTTTTGAATTTCTGCTTGTGCTTTTCGTAATAACTCTCTTTGCTCAAAAATTACCTGAATTGAAGGCGATACATCATGGATGGCTTCAATGACATTGTTCCAAAGGTGATTTTTGATGTATGATATTTACTCCTTTAATGTCAATTCCTTCTGTAATTTCTTCAACTCTTCATTCAGTCTAATGGCATTTTGTTCATGTGTCTTTGCATTTATCTGAGCTAATTTATTTGACTTCTCAAGATTTTCTACCATCTTTGTCAACTTGTTAATCTCATTTGTCTTTAAAGACATTTCTTCCATTGCTTTCACTATTTTGCTGGCCTCATCTGTAGGTTGTACTGCTGTTGTAGATGATTCAGTAGCTAAGGTTGTGAAAGAAGTCACTGGCACTGCAGTAGCCAGTGGTTATTTGGGTGAGAACTTTTCAGCTAAAGTTGAAGGCACTACTGCAGTGATAACTGGAATAACTGTAGGAATATTTGGTTCTTTAACTGTTTCCTTCTCTTAGACAAGTTTGTCCATCTGTATTTCCATCTCCTTAACCTAGGCTGTCAACTGAAGAATTAAATTCATCATGTCATCTTTTTCACTCTGTTCCTGTATGACTTCTTTTGTTTGAGGAAGTTTGAGTTGTTTCCTCAAGGCTGTTATATCTTCATTTTTATTCTTCACCAATAATTATGTTGCTTTGATATTAGCAGGGTCATATCCTACCTACAACACTAGTTCTTCTAAGGCTTTTATCCTTAGATCCTTGGCATACAATGAGGCTTTTTCCAACTTCATCTGATCTTGCATGTTGGAGATGGTGTTTTGGAGCTTTTGAGCACTCATGGCTTTATTTGTGATAGTAGAATATAACATTTCTGAGGTTTGTCTATGGAACTCAATTTGATCAAGAGCATGGATCTTATCTGTCTGAACTTCCAAATCAACTTTCTTATAATCTACCATTGTCTTAGGAGATTTTACTGTGGACTACAACACTGACATGATTAGCTTTTGATTTGAATAATCAAATGCAGAAAGGAGCCTATTTTTCACACTTGGAGTCTGTTTGAGATATTGAGAATAAACATTATTCTTTATCTCTTCATTCTTCAGTTTAATCTACTTATATTTTTCTTTGATATCCAAATCCTTTTCCTCAGCTTCCTGTGAGGAAGAGGCTTCCATGCTTTGTTGTCTTTCCATCAACTGTGTATCTTCATTATTGTTTTCTTCATTTTTATTTTTAGTATTTGGCTCATTGATAATCACAGTAGCAACATTTATCTTTGGCAAATCGGTATTGGTATTTAAAGGCTCTGTTTCTTCTACATCAATTGTCACTTTTCCTTTACTTGTTGAATCTAATTTTGGCCTTTTATTATATATGATCTTGAACTTAGTTTCAGTTGTGGTTTCTGCCACGTAGGCTCCTTCTTCCCTTACTCTTTTAGTGGACTTTTCTGGCTGATTTGAAGTCTCTAAGGTATGACTAGTATTACCTTTGTTCACTGCATCTATTCAAGTGTTTTTAGTCCATTCAATCTGATTTGCAAACTTTTCTATTTCTGGTTTTACTTCATGGATGAATGGTGCTAACTTGCCTTTAACCCTCAACTTACTCAAGATCCCTTGTGGATCACAATTCCAATGAAAAATTTCTTCAAATTTATATTCCAATAACTGATTTGCTACTTCTTTTTTTGCATCCCTGTGATTGCATATGAATGGCCCTATCTGATTCTTTAGTTTGAATTGGGTTTTCTTTTTAGCTATAGTGAAATTTATGGAATCAGATTTTAGGATCTGCTTGATATACTCCAAGGCAAAGATCCTCATTGAAGGATGTTTGGGTAACTTTTAAGGTAACAAGTTTGACCCAAAGACTCTGATTTCAGTATATTTTTCATATAAATACCAGTAACTAACCTTACTCTACTCTGATAACTGCAATATCTTTTTCATTTCTTCATTTATTCTTGGCTGCTCTATTTTGGTCAACATTGTGATCAATGGATGTAAAATAACTCTAAAAATTCCGAATATGTGAAATCTGTACATTCTTTCCTGAGCAAGGATGTCCAAAAAATGACAGGTAGAGGCTTTCCCTCTTTGTCAAGTTTTTGGAGAGTAACTGGAAAATTATCTGATTGGAAGTATAAAAACATATGGAACAGGAAGGAGGTATATCTGAACACTCCCTCAATTTTCAAATTGGTCAATTGATAATGAATATTATCAGCAATGAAACCAGCATAATCAAATATTACTGATGGTGGTTGACCTGGGGAAAAGGTGGATAAGAAGCCTAAGATGGACTCATTTTTGTGTTCATCAGTAAAATATCCAAGGATGAAGGAAAGCATGGAAATCACATGTCTTGAACCTTCAGTGAATTTAGCAGTAGAATATGGGGGATTTAGCTTAGGAATTTTTACATGTAGAGGCATAAATGTCTGAAAAATCATGAACCTTTTGGGAAAATCTAGGCCAATACATAACTTGGTGAGGGCCTCTATAGACAAAGGGACTGCTTGGGGGTCAGGCTGAAGCTGCAACATCTGGTTAATTAATTCTACAGTAATGATAAAAAGCACTTCCTTATTGGTATTAACAATGGCTCTTTGCTCATGAACATAATACTGCTGACACAATCTAATGACCTCCTGACATGGGTGAGTTAATAGGAAAACATATTTGGGCAAATGAGATTCCCAAATATGGACCTCTTCTTCATTATCTAATGACTTTTCATAGCACTAGTTATGGATATCTAGCAGGTTAAATTCAACAATGGGATCTGCTATCTTATAATTAGTATCAGCTAGTGGGATGTGTTCGATATCAACAACAGGTGGTTGAAGAGGATTTACAACAATAGTAGTATTTGAATTCATGGCAGGGGTAGGTTTAGGTACTTTGGAACCTTCAAGGTTGCTTGTACTCTGCTTCTTAGGCATTTTGATCTACTTCTGTAAGTTTAGACAGTTTGCAGAAGTAAGTTGCTTTAGCAGAGGATTTTTTGGATAAATCTAGAAAAGTATAGCTTTTTTCTTTGGGCTTTCTTCTCAATTAGGTCTGTGAAAGAGTTTTATAGGCTTTTAACTGGTTTAAAACAAGAAACAAGGGTTTCTTGAGTATTTTAATGGAATATTAGGCTAAAACTCTTTTGAAAAGGGTCATAGAGGCTTAGGATACCTTTAGAGGTTTTCTGGTTTGATTTAAGATTTGGAATAGTTCATCAAACTGTGAAAAAACTCACAAATTTCTTCAAAAATGGTGCGCAACAGAGAAACACGGTTTCTAGAAAAAATTTGACAGGGTGTCACTTGTTTTTGGGGCTTTTTGATAGTTTCTTTAATGGATTCTTAAACTCTAAGAGTGTTTGTTCTTTTAAAGGCTTTAAAATTGTTTGCAGGCTAAAATTTCAGAAAAATACCTATTGTATGCAGGTATTTCGGTTTCGGAAGATGTTTCTGAGGTTTTCAATGGAACATAGCTTCTGTAGATTTTTTGGAGCAAAGTATAGCTCCTCGGCAGTCTTCAAAGGTTACAGGGTAAATCTTGAAAGTTTTGGGCACAGAAATGGCGGAAAAAGGATGTTTTTTCAGTCGAGGAGGCTTCGTGCAGGTTTAACGTGCAAGAAAGATATGAAATGAATGCATTTATAATGTATTGTATGCATATCAGGGCTAATGGAAAAGGCATTTAATTGCAGTCACATCGAGCGGGAAATGGCGGTTTCGGGCCCGAATAATTAAAACAATCAGTGGTTATAGCGCATGTTTTTGGCGGTAAGCAGTTTAGCTTGAACCCACGCGATCGAATAAGAAATGTCCACGTGGAGGAGAGAGGAATTTGTAATACCGCCCACTTCGTGCAGAAATGGAATGGGGGTGATCGCACTACTTTTCCACGTGATATTGAATTTCTGCCGTCGGATATGGGGGATCAATGCGAATGGTCCAGATCCGTTAGGATGGTGCACCGGAATGGGAGGTGGGACCAGGGTTTATATGTGTGGCGGGTTATAATTTTTTTATAAATAAACGTTAAATACGTTTAAACTTTAGTTTATATGATATGGCGGAGGGGGGGAAAGTATAATATATATTTAAATTAAAACATTTTATGAAATGTTTTAATAATACATTTGCAGGTGCCAGTTATATTATATAGTTTTTCAAACGTTTTTTGCATTTGTTTGAAAACTATAGGGGCGGGATATTTGTTTATGGATAAGTTTAGACCAATGGGATAGTTGGGCGGGGATTTTTATATTTGTGCACATGGGGATATTTAACATTGGTCTAAACTTAAAATAATGGGTTTTTTGGGTTTATTTAAATAGGGAATTAATATATACGGGAGGGTGTAGTTTAGGGGTTTAATAGGTTTAGTTAGAAGTTAATATGAAAAAAGGGTAGTGAAATGGAAACAAAGCACATGTTACCTATAAGTAAAAAATAAAGGATTGCTCATCTTTGTTGTATTACTTCACTTATACTTACGATAAATGTTTTTTTGAGGGTTTTATGAATGATTTTGAAAGGGAATGAAGTTAATTATTTAGGATTTTTTATTTTTACTAAGTAAAAAATGGGTTTTTTACTTAGGAAAAAGGGATTATGATTTATGAATGAAGGACAAATGTTGATGAATGTGGGTTTAATGTAAGAATTCAATATTTTTAACTAATCAGTCATCGAGCCTTGGGCCCAGTGCCAACAAAAGTCAGAGAAATGCTCTGAGCCTTTTTAACTGATAGTTTAGAATACTGAATACTTGTAGGGGAGGGGAAATTAGTGATTTTGCCCGATGATGCTTTATTACATGATTTCTCAACTGTTTTCTACCTACCCAACTTTATTTCTAACATTTTTTCTTCATTTTGTAGGTGCATTTAGGCTTGCAACCTTAAAACGTTTTTCTTTCTAAGCATTAAAACTGTCTAAATCTACCTTATTTCATCCGAGAGCTCAGATTAAACTATTGAGCTGCTCATTATTCTCTACCTATCTACTGATTTGTCAAGTTTAAACTATTTGACAAATTTGTATTCTCTATCTAAAACATGAAATTGAAAGCATGAAAAGTTAATATTAAATTGTTTAACTGATCATGGATTATGGCATTTATTGACACTCTACACATAATCATTATTCTTGCAGTAAAAAGTAAAAGTAGTGGCATTTGGATTTGCTCACTTTCAGGTCTTATTTCTCTTTTTTCTTTTGGGGTCTATATTTTTCTAAGTCCTTTGATCTTAAATTTAGGACTTTTTACCCTCTTTTTGGCTTTTTATTATTTTTCATTTTTTCAAAATATGGGAAAACAATTTGCAGAAAGCCAGGTATGTACATATTTACAAGACTATCAAAGTCAATTCAAAATTTATGAACCCTATTATTATAGGACCCTAACACCATGGTCGAAATATGTTGAAAACTTAAGGTTTTTTATAGTCACGATATTTGGATTTAATTACATGGTTGAAAATTTGTCAAAAATTTAGGGTTGTCTTGAGTCATGATATTTTATCTTTAATGTTATGGTTGAAAACAATTATAAGTATTTTATCTTTAATTCCATGGTTGAAAATTGTTGGAATTTTAAGGCTCCAAAGAAGTGATATTTTATCTTTAACGCCTGCCCGAAAATTGCTGGAATTTTAAGGTTTTTTGAAGTCATTATATTTTATCTTTAAAATTGTTGGAATTTTATGGCTTTTCAGACACGGATATTTTATATTTAACTTAATGCTTGAAAATTATTGGAATTTTAAGGTTTTTCGGAGTCATGATATTTTATTTTAATTTCATTACTAAAAATTGTTGAAAAAATGTTTTGTTCAAACATCAACACTTTTTGTTTTCAAGGTGTTTTTTCATGTTAAAAATTTGGATTTCACCGTCATTTTTTAAAAAAAAATGAAAATTTACCCTGAAAATGAATAAAAAGAAGAGTGTCGTTCCAACATACACAATTTTTGTTTTCACACTGTTTTTTGTCATTTTTTGGCTAGAGTTCTCATTTTGAGGTCACATTTATTGTTTGATTGGTAACTTTATTTGTGGGGTTGGGAGTTATGTTCAAGAAATTTTTACCCCAAAAACAACAATTAAATGCCTCACACAAGCTCTGGAAGGTTCTTGACCCTAATTCTCGAAAATGAGACCTATCCCTAATATAGGTCTTTCATCTATATTGAAACATTATATCATTTTTTATCCATCTTGATGCTTTAAGAGTGGAAAAAGTGGAGGAATCAACACACAAAGATCGTTTTTACCGGTGGGACCCAGTTTGGAAAATTAGGGTCTGAAACATTTTGGGAGCATTTTGAGGCATCAAATGACTTTTTTTGTGTAAAATTGTGTCACTTTAGAGTGGAAAGTATTTTTCATATTCTACATAAAGAGACATTTCCAACGACACAATAATCACGCCAATCAGAGTCCATATGCAAAAGTTATATTGCTCAAAATTTTACCTTCTTGTTTTCACCACCATAATTCGAGTGGATGCTATGTCAACCCTCATTATTCATGGAAAAGGGGATAACTACATGATTATGATGAAGAAGTCTCTATAATAGTCCATATTGTAACTCTGGTTAAGAGTTGAGGTAGTCAAACCTAACCATTAGTAGGCTATTGGGTTGTGTTTTAACTAGACCACTAGGAGGAAAAGGGGTTTCATTATTTCGAGTGCATTTGTTCCATAAATTAGAAAAAATAGTCAAGAGGGATAAGATATTTGTGCACTATAGTAGCCTACAACCCAGATGACATACTTATTTATACTCGCATGCCTTTTATTTTCAAAGAAAGAGAGCAAAGCAACCTCACCTTCAAGTTAGGTTTTCTTTCGAAAGGGTTTCCCAGGTCATATCTTGTGTCAAATCGTGGTTTGTGAGTTTTTATTTCACTTTCTCTATTTTTTTCCTCATTTTAATTTGCATGCATACACAATTAATAATAATCTACAGATCCAAAAATCTAAAGAGGAATACAACCCTAATAATGTACATTTCATAATTTTTAAATATAATTCCATCAATTATGTTGTGACGAACTATATAGTGGAATATTCACGATAGTTTACGGATCATATTGGTACCAGAGATCATATTGGTACAAAAGCATCATATTTTGGGTATATTATGGAGATTTGCAAGGCATATAGATCAAATAAGAGAAAAGACATAAAACACTAATCATGGCCAACAAATTTGCAAATGACCCTTGTGATCTTGTAGAGAAGAGGTTTTCACAGATGGAAGCATAAGTTGTAGATATAAGTTGTAATATAATTCTCCTAATGTCTGCCTTGAGAAATAAACTCATGATATTTGGAGAAGATGGGGGTTCTCATGTAGAAGACATATCAGAGGGGATATTAAGAGATCGAGCATAAAAAAAGAACCAGTCAAAGAAAGGACCCAAAAAATATCAACCCAATTAAACTGTCATGAATCATTCACAAACCTTGTTTAAAATGGAATCGAAGGTCAATATCAAGTTGTACCAAGGTGAGATCGACACTCTAAAGCTAAGTCACTAGTTAGATCAATTAGAAGTTTATTTTAGTGTCCATCATGTTAAGGAGGAACATAATATATCATTTATGTGGCTGAAATTAAAGGTTCGTGCCCTCATTTGGTGGGGAAGCCACACAAAGACCTTGAGGTTGGAGGGAGAAACTATAGTGACTAAGTGGAAGGACTTCAAAACCCTCATAAAGTCAACATTTTACCCTATTGGGTATGTAGAGGAGCAATGGATCCAATGGCACTACTTCAAGCAAAAGCAAGGTCAAAACATACAAGAGTACCACACAGTGTTCAAATATGACCATAATGTTGGGTATATCCCCAAAGAAACTAGATTTACTCCTCAAATATCTAGGGGGTATACAAAACCATCTATTAAATCAAGTGATGATGTTTAAGCCTAAATCAGTATATGAGGCTTGTGTACATGCACAATTCTTGGAGAACATAGGCCTAAATAAAGGCAAATCAAGTGGATCCAAGTAGAAGGAGAAAAAAGGCGCTTATAAGGAGGGGAAGAGGAAGTATAAAGGGGGAAAAGAGAAAAATATGACAGCCACAACACATCAGTGAAAATATCCCAACAACCATTGCAACCACTGCAACATTGACGACCATATAGAGGAGCAGTGTTAGAAGTTGCATCCAAAGCTTAACCTAGTGAAAAAAAGGAAAGACAATAAGAAGCAAAACCTCATGGCCCTTGATTTGAGAAACCAAGTTGAAAACACCTCGGACGTGGATGAGAATATGGTCTATAAGTTAGTGCATAAGGAGGTGAATTTGAGTATCCTTCAGCAACATGAAGAGAAAGAAATGACCAAACTCTTCCACATAAAGATACATGTCAAGAAGACAAATATTGATGATCTCTTTGACTCGGGATCACAGGGGAATCTCATTATAGTAGAGCTGGTCAACAAATTGGAATTGGAAGTTTGTGATCATCCAAGCCCATATCCATTGGGATGGGTAAATAAGGATGTAGGGTTGAAGGTAACAAAACAATGAAATATTAGATTTGCTATTAGTGTTGATTTTATTGATGAATTAGAAGTAGATGTGGTTACCCTTGATGTATACATAGTGGTGTTTGGAATTCCCTACATGTACATGCGAGCTGCAATATTCATGTGGAGATCCAACCAATATCGACTCGTCAATGATGGAAAATCGTTTACCATCAACGTGCACAAAGGCAACTAAAAAATGTTAGTGATAAGTGCCAACCAAGCCAAGAAATTGATCAGTTCCAACAAGAAGTATGTTTTATTGTTTTTAAGAGAAATTCAACATGTAGAAGAGTATGTAAGAGGCAAGGCATCCCTAAAATTAAGAAACATAAAAAACAACTCAAAGAGTTGATATAGGTGTATAGGGATGTGCTTTGGGAGCCTAAAGAGTTGCCACCCAATGTTGATTTTTGTAGCACCGGAAAGTGATCTAAGTCTCAAATTTGGTGAGGAGGCTTCACTACAAGAAAAAAGGACATTGGTGAGGGGCGAAAATGGTCACCATAAGCTCATTGGTGAGGGTCAAAAGAGCCTTCGTCACCAAAAATTGAACGTCACCAAAGGTGGCGTCGCCGAAAATATAGGTGTTGTGGTGACATTCAAGGTCTGTCACCAATAATGATTTATAGTGATGGATAGTGACCATCACTATTTCGAGCAATGGTGACGGACAATAGCTTCCGTCACCAAAAAATTGAACGTCACCAAAGGTGGCGTCGCCAAAAGTATGTGTTGTGGTGACATTCAAGGTCCGTCACGAATATTGATTATAATGACGGATAGTGACCGTCACCATTTCATATGGACAACAACGATTTTTTGTGATGGACTTTTCATGGCCGTCACTATTGGTGCATATATATGGCGACGTTCATTGACCGTCACCATAAACTCATTGGTGACATCAAGGTCTGTCACGAATAATTAATATAATGACAAACATTGACCCTCACCATTTCATATCAACAACAAAGATTTATGGTGATGGACCTTTAATGGTCATCACTATTCATGCATATATATGGTGGCGTTTGTTGACCGTCACCATTTCATATTTTGGTGAGGGTCGAAAAATGTCACCATAAGCTCATTGGTGATGGTCAAAAGATCATCCGTCACGAAAAACTGATCATCCTCATTCCCTATGAATATAAGGGCATGATGGAATCGAACCACCAACCTCCTGCTTGTAAAGCAGGTGCTCTTCCATTGAGCTAGCAACCTTTAAAGAATTAGACTTTAAACTAGAAATTGTCACTAAAGGTGCAAAGATACACCAAAGGAATAGAAAATCTAGGAAGATCAAAAGTTGCTAGAAATAATATGTTAAATATGCATAATAAAAAGACAATAAGAATAACTTTTGATATAATCTAACAAAGCATGTACTACGTAGGAGAATAATTGAACAGCACAACTACAATTTGAATCACAACATAACAATATAAAAGACCATACAACAGGAAAGGAACAACTCCATAGTTTGAGAAATATGAAAAATCCATGGGCATGTTCTTATATATTGATATAGATAACGAAATAGAAATCTAGATTTATGAAATTCAAGTATCACACAAGAATGTCTTGAGCAAATATCAATATGTAAAATAGTATTTTTTGCATTTGGATTTACCTTGCAGAACCTCAGAAAAAGTTTCCACATAAACAGCCAATAAACATAACAACATGGACCTCAGGAGCAATTGTGCAGGGGATAAAATATGAAGGTAAAGCACTAGAGAAGTATTCAAAGCAAATGATGAAAAGCATATCTAGAAAGAATTGAGAACCCTCTGAAGTAAACCCTACATTTATCGTTGTGACTAGTACACTTGCAAAAAAAGATCAGAATAAATTATGAACTATTCCACCAAAAAACAGTGAATTTTTCCACTAAAATACAATTTCAAATTAATCACTAGTATGACGCTAAATTCTCTGCAAAAATAGGGAAGTTCCAAGACAATGTATAATAGCCTACATGGAAATCGTGTTAATAAAACCTTCCAAAGAATAAGACCACAACAGTCAACAAGAGTTCCATGAAAGAAGTGGCTCCTAGGAACCTCACTGAAAAAAATATTTATGTAAGGCAGTCATCTAGATCAAGGGTCATCATTCAATAATCAATATGGAAACAAGTGTTGACATTTTCTAATGGAATCCTCTTTGGATTCACTAGTTAGGAAGAAAGAAAAAGGTTTCATCAAGAATTCTGACTTATAGAATTTTGGGATTAGAATATGATGACAAAAGGGTGAAGCAGATCAAGAAAATGAAACTCTTTCATTCTAAAGAAACCTACTGCGGGATGACTCAAAAGGAAAATAATGAGGTACATGTATATATATGTTGACACCAGATGCTATGAAGTCATGCCATGTGGTTTCAGGTAGTATACTTCTATCTTTAGAAGTATGATCAAAATAGAAAGCATAAACTCTTCTAATGCACAGGTTGTCAAAAGGGCATGATCTACACTAGATGAAATCGACATAATATGTCCTCATATGGAATATGAGGTAGTTGTACATTATCAAGGAACTAGACAATGGAAGTTCCTGGGAATGAAATAAAACTGTGGAGAAAGAAAAAGGAAGATATCATGGGAAGTACAACCATGGAAAGAAGCAATCAACATCCAAGGAAGCCAAGAAGACTTGACTAGGAGATCTCCAGGGAAGATATGTGGACTCTAATAGAAGTCTGGAAAAGATAGAGACCCTTGAAAATACATATATTTAAAAGATAAAAAAGGATGTCGATGCCTACAAGAAGGATGTCATGGTGAAAGATCATCACTACGGTAAATTTTGATTTAAGTATTCATATTTATAATTGAATAATATCTTATGAGCTTATCAGGGCAGCCAAAGGGAAGTATATGTCTTCCACAAGTTGATAACCATATGGCAGGATGTAAGATCCTTGGAAGAAGTATGGTTAGAAGGAAAGCAACATGATATGAAGGTAGACCAGATGAAAATTCGATGGATCACTTTTGGACAAAAATGAAAAGTGATGGGTGATTTGAGCCCTAATGAAGATATTCCAAAGATGAAGACTCCTCAACAACAAAGAAATTCATGACATCAAAGAAAGTAGTTCTTCATGATCAACTCGGTGTTTTCATCATTGCTGCTACGGGTCCCTGATTAAGAGGGGGGTTGGTAATAAGTTTCTTACCTGGTAGAAACTTGGAAGCAAGTCCCTAGGAGCCTGGACAAGTCCTTGGATAAGAGGGAGCCTTGACAGGTCCTTGCATAAGAGGGAGCTTGAGAAAATTCCTTGATAGGAATAGGTATGTCCTCCCTAATTAAGAGGGAGAGATATACGTATTATTCTGGTATTCACCTGGAAGACAGAACGTGGGATTGGATAATCATTTGGCATCTGATACTCTTTTAGGGATGTATTAGGGTATCCAAGGTAAGAGTAGTCGTGAAAGGACGAGTATTCTTTGAGGATTAGCTATCCCAAAAAGAATATTCCTATGAGGTCATACTCAGTGAACACGCTGGTGGAGTATGTACCTTGGAAACAATGATGAATATGTCTATAATCATTGGTCTCGCCAGCATTGTAGTTCATGGTATCATGAAGAGATGGAGTTGTTAATCAAGGCCTTGCACTGTGACAATGCTGGTTAATAAGATGCTATAACAGATGGATTACCAATCGAATTCTTCTAATGAGATTCTTCAGATTAAGAGTGACCATGTACCATTATGAATACCTCCCTAGTTAAGAGGAAATGTTAGAATGTGTAATTAAGTTCAGTATTCACAATGACTTGTAATTATGAACTTATGTAATGAAGAAGACAAAGATAATAAAATGTATTTTGTAATACTTGCGCATCATGGGTTTCATGAGCAAGGAGTTTTTTATTATAGGTCAAAGACTTCTTCTTGATGTCTTTTAGGGGTTTTTCATCTTGTCATAAATATATATAATTTAGAGTCATGTATATGAACTGGTGTTACACTTATAAAGACAATTTATTGACGTAAATGTATGCTTTCAAGACCTTGTCAATATGATCCACAAGTCGGCTTAAAGATGGTGAATATTCTCCTTAATGAAGTCGGCTTACACACAAAACTCATGTCGGCCTACAAGCTAAAGCCAGCCACTATATAAAGGATGATGCGGCCTCATTATGGTGTAAGAAATTTTCTTATCATGTGATAGAAGAGCGAAGTTTGGGTCTACATTGATGCGAGAATAGGAGGCTAGTCTAGGAAGAAAAGAAGAGGTACACTTACATTTGTTCTGGGTCTATACCACCTTGCACATTTCAAAAATAAGGCTATCACAGAAAAAGATAAGTCTCTCTTCTAGTGCATAGAACAATGCGTGAAGAAGGTAATATAGCGATGAAAGGATCTATGATTAGGTCAAGAAAGGAGGTGTGTTATCCAAGGAAGAAAGTATTATCATATCTCTGTTTTGATCTGCAAGTTTACTTCGCATATCTCAGGGAGGCTGAAGGTGATCACAGTAAAGAGGAAGGCTACAACAACATGAAGAAAGGCGAAGTCTTGAGTTTCAAAGATGTCCAAAGGATGTTGGAAGTAGGCTGAGAAGAAGACTTTAGGAAGCTAAGGATAATATCAAAGGAAGCCAAGAAGAAGCACATAGTTTGGGGCTGCTAGACTAAGGACCGAGCTTCCCTAGTAAAGGTGAAATGTAGTGCAGAAAGAAGAGATCAGCTAGAGAAGCCGAGAAGAGCAGTGACAATGATCTTGGAGGCATACTGGTATCAAGGGTCTATTTCATGGTTATGGTACTCATCAATGGAAGATCTATAAGAAGAATTGCTTTTGGGTTTTCCTCTCCAAGAGGGAGAGATTTTGGCCCTAGCTTGAAGAGCCTAAAATTTGTGTCTCTTGTGTTTTGATAATTGACTTGATGAAAGACATAATAAGCTAACAAAGATAAGATCTAAGTAAAATAATCATAACAAGTTCACAATTAATTATCATGAAAGAGAAATTGAATTAAACGCCCTAATTTCTCAACAAGGTTGATATGCTCCTTACTATCATTACCTACCCCTCAGAGTAACTATCATGGCTCGAGGGAAAATACAGATTATCATTCCAGCAGTTCTGTCTAAGAATGCTTGAAGCAGAAGAAGATTCAAAAGCTCTTGTTACTGGGATATGAAGGCTCTGGTGCTAGTACAATTTTCAAGCAGGAAAAATTTCTCTACAAGGGTGAGAAATTTTCACAGGAGGAACTGCAAAACATCAAACTGATGATACAGAGCAACCTATATAAATACCTTTGCATATTGCTTGAGAGGCGTGAGAATTTTGAGGAAAGCTTAGCAGATATGGATGGTTCTAGTGTACATGAACAAGTTTCTGCCTCAGATGAAAGTGATGATAAAGAAGCTGCTCAATGTACTTACTCTCTCAATCTAGAATTGAAACATTTTTCCAATTGGCTTCTGGAAATTATGGTAATGGGGAATTTAGATGGCTTTTTTCCCAGCTGCAACACGTGAGTATGCCCCAATAGCTGATGAAATGTGGAGGGACCCTGCAATTCAGGCTACGTATGTAGGAAGAAATGAGTTGCATGTCCTCCCTGATGTTTCTGGTCACTTCTAGGAACGGGTTGTTGAGGTATCAAGTAATGCATACAATCCGTCAAAATCTCACATTTTATGTGCTGGAGTGACTCAAAGTAATGGGTTAGCATTTATATAATTTTCAACTGATGATCATAGTCCAATGTCAGAACCTTATAATGAAAACTTTGATTGTCCAACTCCAACTGTGAAGTATCAGCTTATTAGAGTAAATATTAAAGGATTAAATGAAGACTGTAAGTGGTTGGAAATATTTGAGAATGTACGAGTTGTAATCTTCTGTGTTGCTATAAGTGAATATGACCAAAAGTGGGCTGAGAAATAAGATGACCTTCAGTAAAGAACTTTTTGAGAATGTTGTGGAGCATTCATGTTTCAGAGATACACCATTCATTCTATTACTAAATAAATATGACATTTTTTAGGAAAAAATTAACAGAGTGGCACTTACTGTATGTGAGTAGTTTAAGGATTTCAGTCCAGTGGAGGCACACCACAACAATCAGTCACAAGACCATCAAGCTTACTATTATGTGGCAATGAAATTCAAGTATCTCTATTCATCTCTTAGCATCCATAAGTTGTTTATATGGAAAATGAAGGCACGAAATTGCAGCACAGTGAATGAAGCCTTCAAATATATTCATGAAATTTTAAAGTGGGTTGCATATGTGCAAGAAAAGATCTTTCAATACACAAACATGCAATTTCTTGAGAACAAGCAATGTCAGGAAGGGGTGATTGTGATGTCCTTTTCTAATTAAATGACCCTATTGAAAATGTAACTAGCATCGGTCTTCATAATGTAATTCAAATGTATTATTGATGTATTTATAATTTTATTATATTCATTGTTATTATTATTTTATTTCTAGTCAAAGCATGTTCCTCATGCATTTAGGGTCAATTGAGTCGAGAAAATTTATCATGAATCAAGGTCCCATTTGGACTTGTAAAAGAAAAAGAAAATTTATTTTTCAAGTCAAAGAGTCAAAATTTCACCAAAGACCAAATCGACCCTCCTGGACAAGATGGCCTAAAGAGGCAGCCATTCGACCTCCTGGACATGTATAAATACAAGATAGTTCAATCTCCTTTTTATCATCCATCCATCTCTTCGATTTCTGTGCAAGAAGGAGAATTTCAACGAAAGTCAAACGAGAAAAAAAAAAAAATTCTGCCCTAGTTTTTGTTCAAGCATGGGAATTTTCTGAGTTAATTTTTGTTGTATTGCAGGCCCGAAATTTTAGGAGATGACCAGATTTCTGAGATTGACCAACGTTGACTTATGTTGACCATGATTTGTTGGAAATGGATGGGAAGAGGGTTGAATTGGGTCTTTGTGGCAGTCTCAGTCTTGGTCTTGGGTCTTGGATATCTCACTTTGATCTGATTCTGTAAGAGGATTTTCTTGGGTCTTCCCCCTTGTGGGGTTTTTCCCTGGATTGGAGCCTAATTTCTTGTGTTCTTTGTCTCTTTTTGATCTTCATGTTTTTTACTTTGGGTAATTGGTTGATGAAGAAGTTAACATAAGTAACAAGAAGCCAACAAACATTCACAATTAATTATCAAGTTAAGAGAAATCTACCCTAATCTACAAGCATCTTGATTTCTCAACATGGTATCAGAGCTAGGTTGAAGGAAAGGCAGATTGAAGATAACAGTTTGCTGGCTTATTTTATTATCCCTGTGGCACCTTAAGCAAAGTATCATACAAATTCTGTGACATACTTTCCTTAAAATACGAATTGAAAGAGGCACAATACCTCTGTGATTCAAGTTGAACAAAGACATCAATGTTCATGTGAACCAAGCTCATCAATAAAGGAAGGACCGAAATACTTAAGGGCTAGAAAAAGAGACCTATAATACATGCAAAGACTCTGTGGCATTATCTATGTAAATCAAGGATGAAATTTATATCTCTGTTGTCGACAAAATATTTGGCATAGGTACACATATTTGAGTCTCTATGTTGATTTATGGAGTAAGTTTCCTGTACTAATGTGAATTTCAGAGGCACTTTCTCCTATGATAAGAATACAAGTCATTATCTTTATAATCTACAAAGTACTCAAAGAAAAAGCAAATGGCTTATATGAAATCTGTTAAAAGAAGACAACCTACTGTGACAATACTTTCAGTGGCAATCTGAGCATGACTGTGCGCTCCTTTCTGAATCAAAAAGACCAAGTGTATTCATGATATTTGTATAGTTTGAGTAACCAAAATACTGTAGCTGACATCTATTACTGTTGAGTTCAAAGGCTAGTCTGAGAGTATGAACAAGTCCAAAATTCCCATAATGATTGAAGCAAGTTTTTTTGGGAAAAAACGAATATCTGAGGTACTATTCTTGGATCAATACAAAAACATTATGTGACACTTCTATGAGGTATCTGAAGCTTACTATAGCAACAAATATTTGAAGATTCAAGGCATCAATGATGACACCAACATGAAATGATACAAAGTCTATCTAACAATATATAAGGCAGCTCGACTCATTTGGGAGACTATCCATATTTGACATCTAAAAAGACCATCATCTTTGTAATCAATGCAAATATGTGGCACTGTGAGATGAAGGATAGAAGTGTATTGTGATCTAAAGTTAAAAGAAACCAAAACCATGTGGATCGTCTCTGAGGCATTTAAATGTACAAATGATGAACTTAAAGACATGCAAAACAAGTCTTATATGTGACATAAAGGACTGATAATCTCTATACCTTTGTGCAAAATGAATCAAAATTCTGTGATCTACTCTATGCTACAAGACCAAAAGACTAAGGTACATAGTCTATAGAAGGGACCACAATCATCACTGTGAATAAAAGCCAAGATTATGATCAATTCCAAGTCTGAAGCTACACTTAATGACAGAATTTACATTTGTGAAAAGTCTGAGCATTTCTATGACAAGTAGAACATGTATATTTGTGATCTGAACTATACAAAGACATACAAAACTTTTTGAATCATCAAGAATTAGAGTTTAGTGGCATCCTGTGCGAAAACTTGAGGGATGCTACTTCGTGACAAAATTTATTATGATGATATAAGGCCCATCTTTGTGATACTAGAATATGTAGCAGCATTATATCTCTTAATAAGGACTATGAGGATATAGGGAATCCGTGACACAAGTTTGTGAAAATAGCACCCTTCTCATACATAAAAGAAAGATGAATTCAATTCTTGAAGCCACACTATTTGATATTGAAAGATAGAGGACACTGAAAGAAGCTCAAAGATATCTCTATGGCTTATAGCCGAGCTTGAAGGACCAATTAGTGAGATCAATGTGAAGACCAAGTTGCAGAATTGTATGGACAGAGAAGTTCGAATTTAGCGTAAGCATATCTTTTGAAGCAGCCCCAAGAAGTTACAACTTCCAATATAGTAGTACCATACTCGAAGGCAATAATGGAGAACAGGGGAAGTTAAAAGAGGTACATGTAAACTATGCTCAATGGTAATAGTAGTGTCAATCTGAGCATGACTGTGCGCTCCTTTCTGAATATAAAAGACCAAGTGTATTCATGATATTTTTATAGTTTGAGTAACCAAAATACTGTAGCTTACATCTATTACTGCTGAGTTCAAAGGCTAGTCTGAGAGTATGAACAAGTCCAAATTTGCCATAATGATTGAAGCAAGTTTGTTTGGGAAACAACGAATATCTGAGGTACTGTTCTTCGATCAATACAAAAAGGTTATGTGACACTTCTATGAGGTATCTGAAGCTTACTATAGCAACAAATATTTGAAGATTCAAGCATAGATGGGGATTTGGTGATACAATGCTTTGTATGTAACATATGCTTAATATCTTCATTTTAAACTTTAAAGGATTGTTTTGGGCAAGAGAAGAAGAAATTGAGAATGTGCTTCCATGAACAGCTTTGGGTAGTTTATTTAGAGTTGAAATCATATTTTTTTGATAGTCGGTGCATATTGCAGCAATTGATGTGCAGGGTTGACTGCTGAAGCTTGTTATGTGAAGCAAATTATTGTGCTTAGAGTGTCTGGATGAAAATTATAGAAATATTTGTTCAGGATGCAATTCTGCATGCATAAATAAGATCTCAATGGTTGTGTTAGGATGCTAGCTCCAAAGGAGTAAGGGTAAATAGCTCATTGAATTTTTATGTACTAGCTTAATAAAATAAGGGTCTCAATAATAACACCAACGGATTCTTGTGTCCAAGATATTAGGCTGTATTTGTTATTTACTGGAAATATGGGAATAGTAGTTTGTTATAGGTGTCACCTTACTATATATTGAATCCAATGCAATGTTATTGTTGAGCTAGTTAATGCAATGTAATTGGTGAGTTTCTTAATACAATTGTTGTGTTGTTTAATCTCAAATGGTGTTAGAGTGAATCTTTCGGCCACCAACTGCAATTGAAGGATAGAGTCTACTTCTTTATGAAGAAGATCGCTAGTTAGTGAAAGTCTATCTCAATATGCTTGTAAATCTTGTGGTGGGTTATTGGAAGCTCCATGGCTTCTCGAATCTCATATTTTTCTATGTTGTAGCCACCAATATCATTGTAGGTCACGTCCAATTTTTCAGAATGGGAAAGGAGTGTGATAGAGGACTCGACCTTGGGTGGGAGGAAAGCCACTAGGGCAGTATGCAGATCTACGGTTAGATGTTAAAATTAAATTTTCCCTAGGAAATTTGAAGCGCTTGGAGCATTTTTCTCTATTTTTTCCTTCGAAGAAATATTGTGGTTGCATTTGTTTTAAATTTTCGGAATAAGTTGAACTTTTAAGTGTGTTTGGGTATGTGTGAGGTAGAATAAAATGACATGTTATTTGAAGAAAGGACCATTGATCCTTGTGCATAAGATGCACTCTAAAAATATAGGCTATGATGCATACACCCTTTCGTGCGTTTTTACCAATGGATGGAAAAGGGGCTGCTGACAATAAAAATGTTAATAGAAAAGGCTGAAAATAAAATAATAATGTAGCTTAGATTTGTTGGGAGTTGTGATGTGTAGGGATCACAACACCACAATATATGTGTCTGTTCTCTGTTGGCCAGAGTAATGGCACATTGAGTTGAGCAGTACACAGCAGGGGTGGCTGAGGTTGATTCAAAGTTGTACAAGGCTAATCCAACACTGGTGTACACCTCTGTCAACTCCCACCACTGCTTACTTGCTACTAAAAACTGGGCAGCATACCAATGTTAGTTATGTGATCCCATTGCCTACCTATGCATCTAAGTTACAATAGCATATTATTGTCAGTAATATTTTCCATCCCTTGGTGCAAACCCACAAAGGATATTTATTCATAAAAATATTTGTACTTAAGGATCTATACAACAAATTAGTATATTTTTCCAGTGTGCTTTCAATAAAAAGGTTGGCCTGTCTTCTAAGTTCTAAGGGATACATCCTTTGGACTCTATCTATAACATACCCAGAATGCAATTCTTTCCACTTTCCCAATATGAATCAATGTAAGCCACAAAATACCCTCAAATGGAAGACATAGAAATATGTTGCAAGGTTTATAGCATACAACAACACTTTGAGAATGGTATATAGCTACATTAAATTTTTAAGAGTGCAGGCTTCAACACAATTAGGTAAGTTGTAGGTAAGAGTGCAAAATAATGCAACCCGGAATAAATGACTGATGGCTTGTATAGAAGATGATCCCTAAAAAATAAACTATCCTTCGATCCATAAGTACAAATGGTTTTATTAATAATCCCCTGATGTGGGTTTACACCAAGGGATGGAAAATGTTGCTAAAAATAGGAAAGGTGGTTGACATTAAAAGGTAATGCAAGTTGGATTTGTAGGGAGGCATAGGGGTCACAAAACCACAAGGTATGTGCCTGTCATTTGTTTATCAGATTAGTTGCACATCAAGCCAAGCCATAGATTGAAGAAGGCAAGTAGTGGTGATTGAGGCCAATTCAATTCTATTTCCTGCTATAAATATGACCCCATTTTCATTCTGCAATGGTATAGGTCAACAATTGTCTCGAGTAGGGTGCAGTAACAGTGGTCACACAAATATCTTACAAGCATAAATTAACCCATATAAAATGTTCTTAAATAGGAGCACCATTGTTTTAGGGCATACATTTTAGGAAGGATCATAAGGAAAGCCCAATGAAATCCTCCAACAACTCCATCTCACATGCCATAGCCTTCTCCATACATGTATTTTAAATGTACAAGTTTGATACAATGTTAAATTTTCAGTTTCACAGCATGGTGAGCATATCTGCACATAAAACCCTAAACCATGTAAACTAAGACTGCTTAGAATACTATCTAAATATGGGAATTCTGAGCACTAGATCTAGTAACACATAACTCTAAAAATCAGAACATCAGCCTATAAAAAATTGAAATAGCATATGTAAATTCTGATTCTGTGTAAAACAGAGTTCTAGAAGCTAGGATAGCGAGAGGTATTTGCAGCACACAGTCACATCTATCTTAAGTTGTAACTGGAAAAGACTTCCACAACATACCTTTTCACTCCTACTAAAACATGTCTGTAATGAAGCACCTTAACTCCCTTTATAGAAGTAGATAGTTATGGTTACAATGAATGTGGAAAAAACCAACAAACCACCTAATTAAGGAAAGTGCTCTAACCCTACTGTGGCCAGGAGAGAGAACCCTCATGCATGGAATACAACACCTATAATAGCATACCCACTGGAGAAGAAAAAGTGTAAATATGCATGCACCTTCCAACCTTGGAAACAATGGCACGTATAAATCTAGAAGCTCACCTAAAGCATGCACTATGTTTAAGACTCTAAACTTACAACGACACCCTACTCATCTAAAGAAAGCACATGCATGTGCCTCACACACTGGTTTCCTATTTAATTGTTGTGCCTTCCTAGTGGATTCTCTAGTGCACCACCATTCCAAATGTAAGCAAGTGTACGAAGAAGAATGACTAAGAAATATGTACAAACTAACAAAACACTCAATAATGGCACAAGTAAAATCTAAGCTTTGTATTTTTTACAAGGTTGTTCTAACAAGTTTTCGATGTATGATTCCAAAGAATTATTTATATTAAATGCAGATGCAGGGGCAAGGTCCTATGTAGAGAAGTTGGAGATGGTGAAATGGGAGCCTATTTATATCTATGAGATGCAGGGCATTTATGAGTTGGTGCAGAACTCCTCTAACATTAGGCTCCACTTTTATAAAAAGGTAGGGTCTTGGAGATCTAGTGGAGAGACAGTTGCATTGTTGTCATTCCATTTGAAAGGGTCAATTCTCTTTCAAAAATAAAATTTGGGGTTGGTTATTGGTTCATTATGGATTAGCTTTCAAGAGTAGGTTTCACAAATTTGGTACTATTAGTTCATATTGTGTTATGTGTGGTAAAGAGAAGACAATGCAATGTGTTTTTGGGAAATGTCAATATACCAGAGTTTTTTGGTCACATTTTTAAGTTGAATTTCAATCACTATTTGTGTATGATATTTCCAGGTGATTTTCTGCAGCATCACCACACACGTTGATGACTTTACCCATTGCTTTGGGTTCATGCCTGCCATGTGATTCCTGCACTCTTGGATTAGCTTTCAAGAGTAGGTTTCACAAAGTTGGTACTATTAGTTCATATTGTGTTATGTGTGGTAAAGAGAAGACAATGCAATGTGTTTTTGGGAAATGTCAATATACCAGAGTTTTTTGGTCACATTTTTAAGTTGAATTTCAATCACTATTTGTGTATGATATTTCCAGGTGATTTTCTGCAGCATCACCACACACGTTGATGACTTTACCCATTGCTTTGGGTTCATGCTTGCCATGTGATTCCTGCACTCTTGAATTAGTATCTTTGCAAACAAAAGACTGTGCTCTCTTGATGGAAGGTGAAATTGAAACATTCACAGGATTTCCTGAAACAATTGATGTTGTCTCATTCATCATATGAGGTAGTGACATGCCATATGGTTCCAGCACCAACATAGGATCTTCATGAAAAATAACCCCTGCTCTCTTGAAGGAGGATGATACAACCACAAAATTTCCCAAATCACCTCAAAACAATCCTACAGATTTACTAATTTGTAGGGACCCAATTGAGGCATTGTTGGGTGATTCTAAACAAAGATTCACTGAGAATAGCCCTTGATTTTTTTAAAGATTCAAATGATATGCCTACAGATTTCCCTCTAGCTGTGTGGAACATGAATTCTGGCTCTCCAACTTCTCCTTTACATCTCAACCTCTCATGAATAGAACTTCAAGAATGCAAGGAATTCAACAGAGAATCACTCTTTCTGCAATGCTTATAATTCACTTCTCCTTCCCTAAAGGATTATCTGAATGGTGCATGTTTTCTGCTAGGTTTTTGGAAAGAATTTACTCTTTCAGTGTCCTTGTTTGGAATTTTGAGAGGAAGATGTGAAGTAGCTGCGTTGTTCTATATCAAGCTAGAATCCCAGTCAACAGGGGAAAAACGTAATTAAATATTTTACCTAAAGATTTAGTGAACGTGCACAAGGAAATAAATAAAATTACACCAATAAAGAGATCCCTAGTGACTATAGAGTATGCAACCCATGCTAGTGCATTTATGAAGTTGAATAGAGATAGCAAGAATGGCATGCACTCTACACTTTTAGTCCTAATCACAACTTTATGAAAAATAGACACATAAAACAATATAACATACATTATTCAGCAGGAGAGCAAGTATCATGAACATTACATGTATTAGAAGGATAAGAAGAATCAACATACCAAAACAGATAATGGCGAAGCATACAATACAATGGACAAAATCACACCCACACTGCCTACTACCACCTGTCTTACGTGGTATGAATGCAACACAAATTTGGTAATTGCAGCGTCCATGACGAAGGCAATTATCAAACCACAACTCAACCTTACTGTCATCACCTAGAAGAGTATTCATGACAAAATAATGAGCATAAATTCAAGTCATGGTGTTGAATATATAAATATAAAGAAGCCCTAGAAAGTATATCAAACCAAAATCTCATTAATATATGGAATTCTTCTGTAAACCTATATTTGAGGTAATTAATATCAAAAGAGTTAATATAGGTAGATAGACAAGTTGAGTTACCTTCTTCTTTGGGGAAGCAAAAGTGAGAAAGGACATGAGATAAAATGTTTCAGAGAAGAAAGCCTACAACATTGATGGTAAGGATCATAGTATTGTGGGGTTTAACGAATGGGCTACCATAGCCAAAGAGAACAGTTAAATAGTGTGAACACATATGGATATCTAGAATATTCCTGCGTATACTTTTGCTTATATATTCCCTAAAATGTTGCCCTGCAAACAATTTTTAAATTAGTTCAGTACACAAATTTCATTAATCAAATGAATCGAATGAAAACTCTACCAAAAGAGCTATTAAAATTTAAGAAAGGAAAAAATTAATTAAGTATTTTTTTTTTTTAAACTGGAACAGGTATGTTTTAATTTATTTGATGAAAAAAGGTTGGGCCTACACCAAAGCAACCACTATTACATTGAAACTATCCATCATTCTTGTGCTGCTATAAATTATAGCATTTTCATGGGATGCAGATTTGGGAAGAGCTTTCGTCATTTATGATAAGCTGTCCTTTCAAAAGAGTGCAACCTTTGTTCGCCATGAGATCTGCTTTGCTATTCGATTTTCTGAGAATATGAAAGAACCTGTTGGAGGCAAAATCAAGTAGGATTCTCTTTAGTCTGCTCAAAGTTTTATTGAGACTTGCGTTGTTGAACAATTCCTCCGAGTTTAGTTTTTTAATTAGAATCTCTGAGTCTCCGAAAGCTTGAAAATATTTGACACCTCTGTCTCTAGCTATGTGGCATGCTTTGAGGAGGCCTAGGATCTCTGCTTGGTTATTGGCTTTCTGCCCGATACCCCAACAAAAGCAGTTCCTTCTTGAGCCTTCCGGGGAGTAGATGACCTCGCCTGCTCCAGCTACACCAGAGTTTCCTTTGGAAGCCCCATCAAAGAAAATCGTGGTTAAGTTTTTCTTCCGCCACCATTCTTGGAAGATGGCATCAGTGTCTCTTTTACGCCATTCAGGATTTGCAGTATGAGAGGCCAATAGATGCTTCCGAGGGTGAGGAACCAGGGGATCCACCACTTCTTTTCTTCTAGGAGAAGCAAAGGATCTTCTTTGAAGTATTGTTGCTAGGCAGCTTCCAGGAGGAAGGATTTAGCTTTGGCTGCTACAAACAAGGGGGCGTGCGGGGTTTCGTTGAAGATCTGATCATTCCGAGCCAGCCAAAGTTTCCAACAAACATATTTGGGGATGGAAATCCAGACTTTACGACAGAAGGATTTTCTGGGGATATTATGGGGATAGAATAGGCTCCATGAGGCAAAAATATTAGAAACAAAGTTATGTGGAGGGACAAAGATCTGCAGATCATGGAGGATGAGTCCCCACACTTCTTTATCAAATATGCATTCAATGAAGAGATGCTTGGTTGTTTCAAGATTATTTCTGCAAAGCTCACACCTATGCGACCCAGCTATGCTCCTTTTCGCCAGATTATCTCCAGTTAGCAATTTATTATGAACCAACGTCCAAAAGAAAAAATTAACTTTAGGTAAAGCTAGCAGATCCCAGAATTTTTTCCAAAAGGTGGGGGTTTGACTGATGTTTCTTGAGGGCTGTAGAGCATTGTATCCAGCAGCTGTGGTGTAAATTCATGTTTGTCCCCATCCCCAGCTATCCTTCCTGTTTCGATTCACTAGGGCTGCATCATCCAACAGATCTTCAAGGATGCGTTTCTGCTGGCTTAGGCACTCAGGGACACCGTGGAAGTCCCAGCCATTCCAGTCACCGTGGCTGTCCCACTTGGAGAGGTCGTAAACACTGTTAATTCCTGCATGCATCAACTAGTCTTTAAGATCAACGATTTCTTCGTTTTCAAACAGAGGATCATGGTCCATGATTCAGTCATGCCAAAGGCTTGTGCGCTTTCCATTGCCAAGAATTCGATATGCCTTTCCCTTGAAAAAATGCAGACTTTTACGGCATAAGTTCCATACTTGAGTGCAATTGACTGTATTACTTACTTGTAAATTTCTAAGAGGGATTTTGTGAGCGTATTTCGATTTCAGAATTTCGCTGACAGGGTGGTTGGGTTCCTTGTGCAGCTTCCACAGAATATTGCCTCCCAACGCGGGGTTGACAAGAGAGGGGTTGCGGATCTGCAAGCCTCCCTCAGTGATTGTTATTTTTACCAGATCCCAGTTTACTAAATGAATTTTGTGTTGGTTTCCTTTCCCCCTTGCCATAGAAAATCTCGAAGTAGTCTAGAGATTTGTTCCATCACATTTTTTGGAGCTAAGAGAAAAGTTGCTTGGTATATTGGGAGAGCAGACATCAGAGATTTGATCAGAATTACTTTACCTCCTTTTGTGAGCCAATATCCTCCCCATGCTGAGATTTTTTATTTTATTTTACTGATGATTTCGCTCAACAACGACCTCTTGTTGATTCCATTTGAGATGGGCAGTCCAAGATACTTGATCTTG
This sequence comes from Pinus albicaulis, assembly GCA_034641835.2. Classification (NCBI taxonomy): domain Eukaryota; kingdom Viridiplantae; phylum Streptophyta; class Pinopsida; order Pinales; family Pinaceae; genus Pinus; species Pinus albicaulis. The sequence continues at coordinate 369,678,130 of CM076572.1, forward strand.
TCCCAGTGGGCATGACCTTTGAACCCGAGGAGGTTCGAGATGCTAGTGAGCTCTTGCTGATCTATGTTCCAACCATAGACTTCACTTTTTCTCTCATTGAATAATGCTCCCGAGACCCTGCAGTAGCATTTAAGAACAGAGTCAAAGGCTTTGGAAATTCTGGGGGAGGCACCTCCTAGGAGGAGATAGTCGTCTGCAAGGAGTGCATGGTTCAAGGGATCAGAGCCAATGGAAGGTTTGAGTCCAGGAAGGGAGCCAGCAACTCTCTCGTCTGAGATTTTTCTATTGATTGTGTCTGCCATCAGAATATACAGGAAGGGAGAGAGAGGGTAGCCCTGCCTAAGGCCTCTCTGGGCTTGAAAAACAGAAGAAGGGCGTCTGTTAACTAAGGGGGCAATACAGGGATTATCGATGCAGGCTTTGATGAGATTGACAAATTGGGGCCAGCAGCCAAAAGAGAGAAGGAATTTGATGAGGAAAAAATGGTTAACCCTATCGAAAGAATTGGCCATGTCAAGTTTTATCAGCATCCCTTTCTCTTTTCGTTGTTTGCTTGAGTGAATTGTCTCTTGAACTTGGATGAAATTGTCCAAGATGTGCCTGCCTTCAGCGAAACCTCCTTGGGAGCTAGAGATCAACCTTTTAAGCAGTGGCTTAATCCTATTTGCTAGAAGTTTGGCCAGAATTTTATAGGATTTGTTGCAAAGCGAGATGGGCCTGAATCTGGAAAAGGTTTCTGGGTTGATTTCTTTTGGAATTAAGGCAAGATAGGTGGAGTTGGTTCCTCCTCCTACCTTCACTTTTTTCAAAAACCCTCTTATCATTTTTTGAAGATCAAATTTGATGATGTCCCAGCAAGTCTTGTAGAAATGAATAGTGAATCCATCAGGCCCAGGAGCCTTGTCTGGTTCCATAGACCATATAACTTTGGTGATTTCTTCTTCGGTGAATGGATTAATAAGGGCAGTGTTGTCTTCAGGGTTGAAAAGAAGGGGGATGTTTGAGAGGAGATCATCTGTTTCCTCCTCATTGCCTTGAGTCCTTGCACTGTAAAGATTTCTGAATTGGCTTTCTGCCGCTGCTTTAATCTGGGTGAACCCTTTGCAAATCTGCCCCTCCACAGTTGTTATTTCCGAGATGTGGTTTCTGGAGAGTCGTGCTCTATATTGACAGTGGAAGAAGGAAGTGTTCCGGTCCCCTGCCTTCAACCACAAGCTTCTAAATTTGATTCTCCAATACTCTTCTTCCATTCGAAAGAAGCAGAAAGATGAGCATTGGGCTTTTAACTCTTTGTCAGGCAACTCTGCAGTGATGTCTTTACTTTCCATTTCAACTTGCAGGGCCTCCAGAGACAGCACTGCTTATTTTCTTTGGTTGGTTGGGGTTGGGGTTGGTTTCCTTTTCCATTCCTTTAGGGCTTGCTTTGTAGCCTTGAGTTTTTCTCCCAGACATAGCATGAAGACCCTGTGAAGGATTTGGCCCAAGATGTTTTCACTATTTCAATGAAGCCTTCCCTTTCAATCCAGAGGGGACTAAATCAGAAATGGATTGGGCCCAGATCTTCTTCATATTCCAGTAGTAGTTGTACTGGCTTGTGATCTGAAGTCAATTTAGGGAGGATATTTGTGGTGATTATCTTATTGTCCATCATCAGAGAGCCTTGCACTAAGAATTTTTCCAAGCAGGCAGAAATGTGATCCTCCCCAACCCTATTATTGGTCCATGTGTAAATTCCTTTGACCGGGTTGAAATCGAGTAGATCCCATTGCTGTATGAGCTCTTCCACCGGGGCCACCATAGGGTCTCTTTTGTTGTTGCCTCCCCTCTTTTCTTTAGCTTTCAGAATGATATTTAGATCCCCGGCAAGAATGATGTTGTTGGGGGATTGCTACTCTAAGAATGCTGAGAGAGAGTTCCAGCATTCTCTTTTTTCAGCATAAAGGACAGGTACATAAAGATTGAAAAGTGAGATGGTCAACTTACTTATGCAATGCATTAATTCCGTGAAGATCTAATGCCGAGTCTCGTGGGAGTTGTTCAGATGGAAGAGTTCTTATGTCCATAGTGTTGCAAGCCCTCCAAAAGAGCCCCTTGAACTTACTGCTTTGCCTGCGTTTGTCTTCCATTTCAACTTACTGATGTCTAGAAGGGCTTGCCCTTCTATCTTAGTCTCTTGGAGCATGAGAATATCTGAGGAGTCTATTTTCAGGAGGTCCTTGACGGCTTCCGCTTTCGAGGGGTTCCCCAGTCCTCTACAGTTCCAAGAGACGAGACACATTATTTACCAGTGGGGGGGTGAGAACCTCCCTTGGGAGGCCTTGCTCTGGTATTTATCCCAATAGACATCTCTATTGTGGGTTGGCTTCCTTGAGTTTTAAACCTTTCAGCCTCCTCTTCCCTCACTTCTTTGTGGGATTTCCTTCCAGCTCTTTTTGACGAGTGCTCATAGATCTCATCCTCTGAGGAACCTGAACTATCCACTGGTTTTTTCCTTGTGACTTCTGTATATGATGGATTGGAGGGGCTGCCTTGGGAGGCTTCTAGCTGTATTGATTCTCCAACTTCTTTGTTGGAAATGGGAGATCCAGTCTGTTCCAGATTTTCTAGGGTTGTTTTTGCAGGCTTGATCTGGCTGCTTTCTTTACCGTTTGGGATTGCGTCCTTTTCTTGTATGGGATTGGAGCTGCTTGGAGCCCCATTCGTTATGCCTTTCCCATTGCCTTTTTTTTTGTGAGAAGTTTTCTGGAATAGGGTCCAATGCTCACCATTTTGTTTGTCTGGTTGCTCTTTGGCCTTTTTCTTGCAGTGTTTTGCAAAATGTCTGTGGCCATGGCAGCGTCTACATTTGAAGGGAAGTTGTTCGTAATCCATTTCTTGGACATGCGTCCACCCTCCAACTGTAAGCTTGATTACTTCCGACAGACCCTCCTCCAGATCAACATCGACACAGATGCGGCGAATACTGATCTTTTCTTGCAGCTTGATCTATGTATTTTCCTAAGGCGTTGCGATAATCTGAAGGGACTTTTGATTCCAGCAATGGAGAGGAAGATGGGGCAGCCGCACCCAGACCGGGACAGCAGATGGGACATCTTATGTGGGATCAAAATTAGGCGACCATTTATTTAGGTATATTCCTTGCGGTCCCATGAAGTATGGGCCATTCCCGAAAATTAAACTTCTATCCTCTGCGCTCTCAAAGACGAACACGAAGAAGCCTTTACCAACGAAATAGCTTTTTATTCCCTCTTTGGTTAATGGTATCCAGTTCCTTTGGATCCAATCTTCACCGACTTAGGAGAAGGCCATAGGCCCATGAAATGGCCTATGAGACCTCTCTCTGCGAGGTTCAAAGCTGCTTTGCAGGTTTCTTCTTCAAGTAAGGCAACCGAGGGAATATTGTCCATTTTCTTGACAAACTTATGTTGCATGGCAGAGGAAGGTCGCTTATTGCATGCAGCTATCATCGTTTTGAAGGCAATAACCTCAAGAGGTGGAGGGGGGGATCAGGGCCCCCGCTGGACGCCATAGCGAAGAGGCAGCGCAACTGTGCGTGATCTGCTATGCGCAGCAGCCACAAGGGCGCGCGGGCAAGGTACCAGAGCAACCCTAACGCATGCGCAGAGAAATTTTGGTGTTTTTTAAGTGAACATGATGATGTAAAATTAATTAATTATTTGACCTAAAGATTCAAATCTAATTAAATTCATTAGGTAATGTCCAAGAATACTCATTAATCCATGTGAACTTGAAAACAGCAGTGAAATCTGAAATCTATTCTGCAAATATTACGATAGTACTTCAAAAAATGCCTTTAGGAATTTAATGACTGGTCAAAAATCAGTCATTACTGCATGATCAAGTCCAACCATAGTTTCAAAATGACAACCATGTGCATGCTTCTTGCAATTTTTGTCTTCAAAAAATAGGTGAATTTTTTAAGTCAGTCTTCGACGTGCAGTTTAACAATTTGGCAGTGTTAAAGATATATGTTTGAAGTAAAAATACAAAAAGGTTATGTACATGTACACAAATTGATGTACTAAAAGCCTACACAGGAAGGCAGGAAGTGCATTGTGAATTTTTAGGGATTCAAATGATTTTTTTTGTGAATTCCAGGGTATGACCTCAAATTGTAAGCCTCGGTTCAATATAAAATCTTTAAATGAGTAATAAAATAAAAACCCAGGGAAAAAAGAAAGAAAAAAATTGATAAACTATTATTTTCATTCCTTTAATTAGACGAGCTACAAAACCCTAAGCCAACTAAAAATCCAACATCAATATAGCTAACAAAGTTAAAAAATTAAAGCTAAAAAATGCAGATTTGAAGAAAAGATTTTAAAAAAAAATTCGTTTGAAACAAAATTAAAATACCTTTGGACATGAATTCGGCCATGGAAGGGAGGGGACTAAAATGTTCATCATCGTCTGTAACGTGACCACCATTTGCGGGGACAAACTTTTGAGGTTCTGAGGAGCGTCCATTTCCCGGGGTCACCTTCAACAGAGACCACATGCCACATTGGCATCTCCTTCCTCGCTCCCATCACATTCTTTCGTTATGTAATGCTACCGCGTGACTGACATTGGAGATTAATCTTATCACTCAGAGTCCTCCAAATTTGGTTGAATTTGCAAATTATTTTTGTAGACCATGTTGCCGAAAAAGATCTTTATGGTGGGAACTTTTGAACATGAATTTTTCATTTAGTAGCAATTCGTCCTCGTAACATATGTAAATTTATTCAAAGTATCATCTATGTATTCTAAATGTAAATTTCTCTCAAAATAATACAATGAGCTTTACCAAAAAGGTATTATATTAGTGTTAATATTATAGTATATTGTTAAATTGAGTGAGATTTTTTATGTGTTGTCAAGAAATAATTTGATAATTGTAGGACAATGGGGTCTTTATTAGTATAATTAAATACCTTTGTAAATTGTTAAAATGTCATTACTTAAATTGCATTATATATGTAAGTATTATTTATGGTTTTAAAGATTAGTTTAAGTGTTTATGAGTTAAATGGGTTTTATGGTCTATATTTTTTAAAGATTAAATTTCATAATCATAGTTGTTTTTTTTAATGACTATTATTTATCTTTATAAAATTACTTATAAAACTTTTATTTTATTCTAAATTCTATATAACATTTTCTATTTTGACTTGTATATGGAAGGTTTATGAGATTTCCATATTCAAAGTTGTAATAATTTTTGGAATGTGAGTTCATGTTGTTTTATTCTAATTTACATTTATTTGTATTTATCTCCTCAAAACATGTGAGCCCCATTTTTGAGTTCTTGGTGTAATTTATCTTTCCCTAGGATAGAGTTATTGCAATTGAATGTCTGTGAATGTGCTCACTCAATATGTATATAAGTATCTCCTCATTTGAGTGCAATGTAGGACAAGTGTAAGATACCCTCCTGGAAGTATCTTAAATTTTCCCTTAAATTTTTTTGGTTTGGTCTCAATGTTAGTGTGGCATTTTATAAAACAATTTGTGTGTACTTGGCTATAGATGCACTTTATTAGTTTTAATGTCAAATAGACATACACAGTGGCTAACACGTGCCAAATAAATGCTTCAAGACAATAATATGTTCATTGGACTAAAACCATAAATTCATATATTTCCTATACAAGTAATCATAATCATAACTTGAACATAAATTGTTATTTCATTAACATGGCACATAAATACCAAGTGAGAAAAAGGAGTAGAAGAACCTAGCCCATAACTCAGCAATGTGAACTTTAATACATTAAGTGCTTTATAATTTGGTTCCAACAATACAATACTAAGATAAATAGGCTTCCAGATGACTACATCTTGTTCCCCTTTCATCTAGAAATATCAGTCCATGAAAATATTGTTTATACTAGCCTCTAAATCAAAAGCAATTCGACCTCCTCTTTCATGTTCAACATCTGTATTGACTGTAAATTCACTTTGGTTCACACAGCGAGCAAGTATGGTAGTTTGTGGTCACTACGGTAGTGGTAATCTCTACACCTTCAATTGGAAAATGCAGTCATGGGCTCATGGTCTCTCCCCAACACTCTTCCAACATGAAAGAATGGACTTGACTCTATGAAGTTATAGTACTTGACCCTCCTTTTGTTATCATTTCTCTTCCAACAATGAGATATGTACTCGGCTAGCAAGAGAATTCACATTCAACCCTCGAAATGACACTCCTAACTTAGAAATAAAGAGAAACTCGGCTTGTCTAACAATAGCAGCTCGGTCTCTTTAGTAGTTGGAGATTCGACACAAATACCAAAAATATCAACCAACTAAACCCAGGATAACTCAACCTCTTCAAATGTAACTCGACCCCTTGAACTTATGGTAGAACTTAGCCCTTCAAGAGTGTAATCTATGTCTGTAAAAAGATGATAGAATACTCCACATTAGAAGATAAAATCAACTAATAACACTACGAACTTACTTCCTTCTGCAAAAAAATTCTTCTCCTTGAAGCACAATATCATAATTTGAGTGATTTCGCTCCCAAACTAGCTAGGGTGTGTTAGCACATCATACATTTCACGCCAAGAAACTATCGCAGCGGCAACAATGCAAAATTGATAAGTTGCACAAAAAAAGTTTCAAAACTTTCATAGCAGAATGCAATTTTCATTGTGAAAGTTCCATTTTGGCTAAAATTGGTTTAAAAGGGTCGCTCTATATCAAGTTAAGGAAAATAATTGTGAGGGTTAAGGATTGGTGATCATTTAGTGAAAGGATAGAGGAATGGCTTTCGGTAAAAATCTTATAATATTGGCAAATAAATAAAAAAGGATTTGGCTATTAAAGCCAATCTTTCCAAAGCTTGGGTTAATAACATAGATTACTTATATTATTTTATAAAAAATATTGGCTCTCGAGCCAAATCTCCAAGTCAACTACAAGCCCGAAGGCCAAGTACCAACTTTGAGCAAGCACCATCACACAAGACCAACTATCAAGACTGAGAGCCCTGTGCCTAACCGCCAAGCTATCAAGAGTTTGCAAACTTACGAGAGTGCTATTTGAACATCTAAAGAAATCAATGAGGACTAGAAATTGAATTATTGAGAAAGAGATAAATTCTATAATGTCAAGTGTTGCAGAAGCAACATAGAAGGACATTCAAAAGAAGAGTTTGTTCAACATCTGAATTCTCTTGTATCATGAGTTCAGGGCTTGAAAAGAGCGTGTGCTCGCCTATGCAGCAGTTGATACGAGAGTCGTCCAGTATGCCTTAGAAACAACGACAGGGGCAACAATAGCAAGATCCTCTGAAGGTAAAAAGAGAAGAGGACCCCCCTAAGCCTGAAATCGATGCCCTGGATCAACATATGCAAGGGAAACAATTTGATTTATTGCATTCATTGTTGGATTGTGCAAATATTGTCAACGTGAATCCAGAAAGAGCAGGGAAATCTATTTCCTATTTTCATATCATTGCATAGCATTCCATCACATCATGGGGATCCCACGTAGAGAATAGTGTCTCATTTTTTTGATGTTCTGGCCAAACGTCTCTCCAAGGGTATTAAGGAGAAGCCCCAATTTCAGTCTAGTGATGAATGCTCTAAATATTTTGAGGATTTAACCCTGGCTTACAAGGCCTTGAATGATGCATGCCCGTATTCAAAATTTTCTCAGTTAACTAGCAATCAAGCGATCCTGGAGGCGATGGACAAGGCAGAGAAAATTCACATATTTGACTCCATCATTGTTAAGGGTGTAGAAAGCTATATGAGAGCAACAAGAGTGAGTAGTTGCAAGTTCAAAGGTGTCATGCCAAGCTGGACCCTTTGAGTGGATCCCACCTCTTTCCTTGAGATGCCTCTTGGAAGAGCTTTGCACTGCATTTCCACATTCAGGTTTCAGACCAAGCTTCAGTCTTGTGGTACAACGCAGTTTCTTTTGAGAGATGTGCTGATTTGCAGGGTGTAGTAGTGGAAGATAGTATTGGGTGTTTTCTGAGCTATTTTTGCAGTGGAGGAAGGTTTCCTTCCATTGGGAGGCCAGTAAAGGAGCTCCTTGGGCTTATTTGACATATTTGGCATCTGGCCAAGGTGTTTTCATCCCCTACAGCGCAATTCCAGTTCAAATCTGTGTTATTTTAGTGAGTTGTTGCAGGGGTAAGTTCAATGCTCCATTTGGAGTGTTTGTTTTCCATTGAAGGGATCATTCCTTCATTGAAGAGAGTCCTTTGGAGGAGTTATTTCATATCTGCATCAGATTCAGCCACCTCCTTCTATGTGCTTCAGTTCCAGTGAATCTTCAGCCCTAGGGCTTTAGATCCACCATTCATACTTTGTGTATTTCCGAAAACTCTTCATGGGTTGTCTAGGAAAAGTGTGTGGGAGCATAGATCTCCATTTTTGGCCTTGTATGAGCATACTCTTTTCATATCCATTTATTTATATGTTCCAGCTGCAGTGTTAGTCATTAAAACTGCGTTGTGCTTGCTTCAGTAGTTTGTGTATCAATGTATTACATGTTTTGGGTGCATTTTGGCATTGGAGGCTTCCTTTTCCTATCTTGAGGGGCTTGATCCCCAAGATCTTGTACTTATTTATTGCTGATATACATAATACCATGGATCTATCATTTGGCTCACATGTACTGTGTTGATACTTTCTGCTATTTTTATATTCATGCACTATATTCCTACTTTTCCCATTTTGGAATATTACATATTCCAAATGTTTGGTATATATTTCAGAGATCAACCTCTCTCTAAGGGTCACAACCCCTCTTCTTCTATACAAATTTGTCACATTATTAATGACATACCTTATGGATTGAACATGCTAGGAAACCTCCCTAAATAGGGAATTATACTTCTATTCTAATTTCTTTAAAACAAACCATATCCACCCATAGCAAAAAAGAAAACTCTTTCCTCCATAAGAGACTCGACCTAGCTCATATGGATCCATATATTATAACCATTTCTTTGACTCAATCTTGACCTAAACTTTATATCTCTACGACCCTCAAAATACGATTACTTCAGTTAGTATTACACCTGTGACTACTTCTGTTCTGGCCCTAAATTCTAGTGCAAACCCTCCTCCATTTGTGTTGGTATTTATCACAGACCTCGCAACCTAGTAACCAACACAAGGTAGGGTCTCAACCCTCTCTACTATTTCAAAATTTGATGTGGACTTCACATAGAAACACCACTGAAATCACATGCCCAAATTCTCATGAGTCGCCTCTCTTGAGCTTTATCTACCCTAAGAGAAACAACAATATGCCATCCTACTTCCTATCTCGAACCCATTAAGGTATGTGACATTCTTGTGAACCCTCACATGATGATCTTACTCTTGGTGGATGATCATGGCCTCCCTTTAGCAACGCTTACTTAGACCTCTAACTAAACTTACTTTAGGACTACATCTATCCTAGCCTCCTTGATAAAATGAGCTCCTTCTCACTTGATGTTCTTGCCTTCATATTAAGGCCTCCTTAAATAACTTTTCCTAGCTAGGCCTCTTAAGAACGCTCTAGAACTTACGAATTTTATCTACTTAGACCTTAGGAAATATTATTTTTCTATTTAATTTTATTTTAGATTTTAAACCTCATCTCGAGTCCAAATCCCCTTCGCTTGGGTTATTTTCCCACAAAACATTTTGTGGTCAAAATCACACAAACCCATCTCACTAGGCTTGTGGAGTACCTCCCAAGCTACACAATTTAACAATATAGTCTAGTTGTAGTAATCATAACTTGGTCAAGCTCCTATAGTCAAGCGAGGACTTGGTTGTGTTCCCAAGTTGAAAATTAAGTAAGGGTAGTTGTGAGGGCATGATAACTAGGAAGGGTTAGGGAATGCCAAGGAATGAAAAGGTGTGCTAGCACATGCTAGAAAATGTCAATTCATGCTGAGGAGTGTTAAGGAGTGTCGAGTTATCATAAGGGAGAACTAGGTCAAAATGCATGGAAATGAACAAATAAGAGTGTGTTCCAGGGAGTCTCAGTGAATTCAAGTGTGCCAAGGATGAAGTGTGTTAGAAAAAGTTCATAATAGAATTTGTAAGAGGCTAGCATACGATTGTGATAAGGGGCTCAACAAAGAAATTTTAAACAAAGAGAGACTTTGTGTTGGGCACAACACTATTTTTCCTTTATCAATTATTTTTATATGACATGTGGCACACTTTGGCTGAATGCTCATGTTTTAAACTATTTTAGACAATTCCATATTGTAGATTGTTATGTATAAGTTTTTGGGAACTCGACTTGTGCCAACCTATATCTCGTGTGTCTTGTGTATCCCGTGCTTCTTGCAAACTCTCAGTTAATGCTCTATTGTTTATATGAACTAGACATACATGTGAAATATTGCCTATGTAAGCTATGTTTCTTAGTTGTTTTATGGCCATGGCTAGATGTGATTCTTGTCTTGGTAAGTTTTTAAGTGGGAAAATTTCAGCTTGGACATGACTGGCCTAAGATGAGGTATATGAAGTTCTTAGGTGAACACGACACAATCTACTTGTAGTAGGTGAAATTGATCAAGTTGTTACAGTTGAAGCAGATCAATGTCACATGAACTGTAGTAACTAAGGACATGATTGGGTTCCCAAGTCATGAAAAAATGTAAGGATATTTGTGAGGGCATGAGTGCCAAGGCATGCTAGGGAATGCTAACATGTGCCAAATATTTCGAAGGCATGTAAAATATGCTAAGATGTGTTAAGTGCTAAGGCATGTCGATATCTGCAACGGTGTGACAATACATGCCAGGGACTATCAAGGAAACAAAAAGGAGAAACAAGTTAAAATCCAAGGAAATGAACACATCATAGGGTTAATAAGTCATCAATTTACATTTTCCAATAGGGGCATGCTATGCACACCAACACTAGGTGGAAATGAGTGTCAAGTGCCAAGTGTTAGTGCATTCTAAGTGCCAAATAATCCTCTGTTAATTCTCTTCTACTTTCCAATAACTGATCTTAAATAACTTTAATATTAAACCATGCCAAAGTATACTGAGGCATCTTAACGAATGTTATACATGATAATGATCATGGCCTCTTTAGGACTACATGTCTCTTCACCCCCTTGATCAAATGAGCTCCTTATCACTTGATGTTATTTCCTTCATCCTAAGAACTCCTTAAATAGTTTTTCCTAGACCTCTTAGGAATCCTTTAGAACTTATGGGTTTTATCCACTTAGACCTTAGGAAATATTAATTTTCTTTTAGATTTTAAACCTCGTCTTGGGTCCAAAATCCCTTTTCTTTGCTTCTATTCCCACAAAGCCATCTCACTAGGCTTGTGGAGTACCTCCCAAGCTACACAATTCAACAATATAGTCTAGTTGTAGTAACTATAACTTGGTCAAGCTCTTGTAGTCAAGCGAGGGCTTGGTTGGGTTCCCAAGTTGAAAATTAAGTAAGGGTAGTTGTGAGGGCATGATAGTTAGGGAGGGTCAGGGCATGCAAAGGAATGAAAAGGCATGCTAACACATGTCAGACAATGTCAATGCATGCTGAACTAGAGTGTTAGGGAGTGTTGGGGCATATCAAGGGATAAATAGGTCAAAATGTATGGAAAGGAACAAATACGAGTGTTTGCAAGGGAGTGTTAGCAAATTCAAATGTACTAAGGACAAGGTGTGTTAGGAGAAGTTTAGAATAGGATTTACAGGAGGCAAGCCTACGGTTGTTATAAGGGACTCGACATAGGAGTTTTAGACAAAGGGAGATCACTTTGTGCTAGGCACAACATTGTTTTTCCTTTAGTTATTTTTTTTATATGAGATGTGGCATAGTTTGGCTACATGCTCATGTTTTAAGCTATTATAGATAATTACATATTGTACATTGTTGTGTATAAGTTTTGGGGAACTCAGCTCGTGTTAGCTTATATCTTGTGTTCCTTGTGAATCTTGTGGTTCTTGCAAACTCTCAGTTAATGTTCTATTGTTTATATGAACTAAGCATACATGTGAAATATTGCCTGTGTAAGCTATGTTTCTTAGTTGTTTTATGGCCATGACTAGATCATGTGATCCTTGTCTTGGTAAATAGTTAAATGGGACAAGTTGAGATTGGACATGAGTGGCATAAGATGAGTTATAGGCAATTCTTAGGTGAACAAGGCACAATCTACTTGGATTAGGTGCAATTGGTCAAGTTGTTGTGGTTGAAGTAGGCCAATGTTTTCACATGAATTGTAGTAGCCAAGGAAATTTTTGAAAGGCATGACGTTATAAGTTTTGAAATTTTCTTCCAAGCTTAGATAGGACCACGAGCCTATCATGTTCAATTTTGCAAGGGTGGTGGTGATGATCTGCACTGTGTTGGGACAACTAGAGATAAATAAGTGTGAAGAAATATCATCATATGACTTGCAAAAAGGATATATGTTGGGGTGATTCATAAACTATCATGGATATTCCACTAGACAATTCATCATAACAGAACAAATAAAACTATATTTGAAAATGAATGAATAAGAGTTTGTGACAGGAAGTGTCAGTGAGTTTCGGGTGTGCTAAGGAGGGAGTGACGTCAAGGTATGTTAAGCAGTGTTAAGGCATGTTAGAGGCCAGGGAAACATTCCAAGATGTTCCAGGTGCCAAGGTGTGCCAATGCATGCCATGGCAGAGTGTTTGGGAGTGCCAAGGAAAAACAAGGGAGCACTAGTGTCAAATGCATGGAAATGAATGAATAAGAGTGTGTGACAGGGAGTATCAACGAGTTCTAGGTGTGCTAAGGGGGGAGTTTAAAGGTATGCAAGTTAGTGCCAAGGAATGATAGAGTGCCAAGGCGACATGCTAGGATGTGCCAAATGCTAGGGTGTGTTAATGCGTGCTAGGGAGTGCCATGGAAACACAAGGGAGAACTAGTTCAAAATGCATGGTAATGAACGAATAAGAGTGTCTGATAGGGAGTGTCAGGTGTGATAAGGAGGGAGTGGAAAGGTTACATGTTAGGAAATTCCAAGGTATGCTAGAGTGCCAGGGCATGTCAGGGAGTGTTAGTGTGCAAACCCTTCTTCATTATATTACAAACTACAATACAACAGGCTAGAGCTCTTGTACCATGGATCGTGATCCTTTCCAATCACACTGATACAAGGAATAAAACTAGGGATTGGTGTTAATCCTTTGACAACCAATCTATCATGAACAAGACAACACTTGACCTACTTGTTGATGGTGGCCACACACAACCCTTTCAGTCCACAAGTTTAATGAGAGCACCACAAGTTTAATGTTTGGAGAACAAGGGGCCACCCCCTTGTCCAACACTTTTGATGGGTCCCATGCATCATTATGGCACTCATGGATCCCAATATGCCTCCTATAAGGCCCTAAGACATCAATTGACCTCTTATGAGGCTTATTATTCCATGTATGAGATAATTTGGTGGGATTGTCACCAAAATTTAGGGATACTTGCATATTATTTTATGTTTAGGGGTTAATGTAGGCCCATAAGCTAATTCGATCAACTCCTAATCAATGTATAAATAGGAGTTAGTTGGATTCATTTGTATCATCACTTGACTTGGGATCTCTCTATCTTTAGAGAACTTCACATTTTTCCTTGGAGGACTATTTTGGATGATGGATGCATTTTGATGTATGGATTTGGGCTAATTTTATCTTGGAGATTTGTTTTTGCAAATGTGAAGCTGGTTGGATATACTCTCTAACATTATGAGTGAAAATTTAACGCTATTCTTCTTGTTGTTGCATACTATTGAATTTCGCTATAACTAGGGCTAATTGCTGCATGATGGAAATGTGGAATTATGTGTCTATTTAGCTTATTTAAGGTATGGGACATCTTGGATGAATGAAATATATTAGAGATCATTTTATCTCAATAAACTTGCACCACTTGTATGAAGTATAGATGCTTGAAAGTCACTTTTCGTTTTCCTCTAACATTGGACGAAGTTGACATTCTGGGCCTCCTTGATCAAGAAACTGAATTATTGTTCATTATCACCCCCAACTCCATATCCCCAAGTGAATTATGCACTAGTACCTCAAAAAGGGTGATGATTCCCCCCCCCCGCCCCCCTTTTTCACAATTTTCCATTTTTCCCTAGGTCTAGCCCCATTAGGTCACCTAGGGCATCAATTTACCAAGAATATAGCCAGAGGAAAACTTTGATCTCCTACATCCAACTGCATTGGTGGGTCCCCTCACTCTCCTCATAATTTGGGCTAATTACGACGATGGAATTTTTGGATACCTCAAGCCCTAGCTCTAGGATCAAGTTTTGCATAGGTGTTCCTAAGGCTAGAATCTAGTAGGATCAATTTGACCCATCGAAGTAAAAACTCTTACTTGATCCTTTCCCCTCACATTGTCCAAGATAGGAACATCATTGGTTGCTAAATTCCATCCCCGAACCTGGGTTGGGTCCACTTGGCCCCATGTGGTCCCATTTGGTGTCGAAGGCCTTTCATCAAGGACCATTTGGGAATCCAAGTTCCCAAAGGATTTTAGGGATTGGTAACTTCCTTCATAAGTCTTATTCTTCTCCCTCAACCCTTCAATCCCCCTCCTCTCTCCCTAGAAGATCAAGTCCCTTGCTTAAAAGGTAAGCATGTCCCACTATTTATTCTATTTGAGGGAAAGGGCTTCTAGGGTCACTTCCCACCTATTCATTGACCTATAATATACAAGTGACTTCCTAAACTATCGGGACTCCTTCTATCGGTGAAATTTCGTGAAGAGCAAGGAACTTAGCTGTGGTGACAGTGGGCTAAGCATCCACCGTTTCCCTTGTCCTAGTCGTTGCCCTCTTAGGAACCCCTTTTAGGTCCACTACTAGTTTGAGTGGTAACAAGTTGTTCACAACTCCATTTATGAACAAATCTTTGGTATGCCCACTTTTCCATAATATGGCTCCAAGATGAGAAGTCTAGGGCTATGGAGGTTGCCCTTATTCTCACTGAATTAATCCTCTACAATATAGTGAACTAGGGCTAGTTGGTTGGCCCACTTGACTGCTACTTTAGTCCTTCAAATTCTGCACATCCTTAGGCCCTATACACATTCCCTTCTACCAATCTTGTTGTCCTTCACAAGTACAAGAGTTAGGGCTCTTCTTTGACAGTCACCTAACAACCCTCCAACTATACTTGGACTATCATCAATTTTCCCAACCACAGTCAATTATTTTTACTGATCTAGGGCTCACAATATTGTCTTCATCTAGGGCTCTTCAAATCTTCCACCTAACAATGGTTTGAGTCCTCTCAAAATCATTGTTCTTGTGTATCGACAATTTGATCTTCGTTGTCCAATCTATGAATAAATCTGAACTACTCCTCTTATCATCCTTCTAACAATCTGTAGATGACTGGACTAGGATGACAAATCAACCACTAATAGTCCATTGACTAATTTTTTATAGGTTGCTTCAGATATATGTCTAAAACTCCATGGATAGTCCACCAAATCAACTCCTCTACATGTCAATCCATTCTTCACTTGGCACATTTCTTCTGCATGCTCAATCTTCTGCTCAGGTTCCACCCTCCTTTGGATTTGTTATCTCCACACATACTGAATCTGCAAACCATCTTCTAGATCTGCAGTCTATATTTCAGAAATAAACCTCGCTTTAAGGGTCACAACTTCTCTTCTTCTACGCAGTTTTTTCCCAATCTTAAGGGAATACCTTATGAACTAAACATGCTAGGAAATTGTACTAACTAGGGCACTATACTTATGTACTTCTAATTGTTGTAGAACAAACCCTATCCACCCATAGAGAAAACCACAACTCTCACCTCCATAAGGGACTTGACCTAGCTCATATGGATCCATATATTTTGGGCATTTCTTTGACTGAATCTTGACATGAACTTCAGATCTCAATGTCGACCCTCAAACTAGGGTTAAATCGGCCAATATTACACTTGCGTCTACTTCTATTTTGGCTCTAAATTATAGTGCAAGCCCTCCTCCATTTATGTTTGTCTTTATAACCACTGCAAGACAAGATCGTATCAACCCTCTCTTCTATTTCATGTGGAAAATCTAACCAACGGGATTCAATCTGGTCTTGTAATGTACTAAAACAAGATATTGAATCCTTCCTACAATTTGCGGAAACAAAACACGATCACACAATCACATATAAGTAAGAGAAAGAAATTATCAATCACACAAAAAAAGATGTATTTGGGGAAAGCAATTGCTCAAAACCCCTCTATCTCTATTGTGTATTAAGTCAAGGAATTTTGCATGCAACACTTATATAGGATTGTTTTCACCTGCAAATCCTGAAACTGAATAGCCTTCGAACAATTGAATCAATATAATGCATTTGTCATTAGAGTCTTTTGATTACTGCTAGCTACTGCACCTGTCTACTGGACTCTTCGTGCTACTGCTAGCATCTGCATCCATGCCCTTCGCACTATTGCCAACTCTGATCTGTGCTCCAATATTCTACATCTGTCACTCTGATTTCTGTCTTCCTAACATCTGACTACATCAATCTAGCTAATCCTTCCTGCTATTATTGTACTGTGGACTCCTCATAGCTAGGCTCGATCCATGAGACACACCATCACCATCTCAATGGACCCTGCACAAATTTCCTATCTTGGGATTATGTATACACATCACCTTACCTTTCACCTGGAGGTATGGTTGCATGTGTTCCATCTGCCCATTTGGATCAAAATTTCCCCCTCATGGAGGTCTCTACTTGAATGGACGATTCCACTCAGTTTCCTCTCTTCTTCTCCAATTGTGGCTGGTCCACAACATTCTGAAACCGTTTCTAAGGATGCATGTTGAGAGGTAATTTGTACTCCCTCTCAACAACCAAGTCTCTAACCTCTGCTTTGCTCCTCAAAGCTTTGCATGCATTTGGTACCTCAAGTGCATATAGGTTCTTGACTCGTGCACATTGTAATTGTCCTGCCATTACAAAAGTTTCTAAAAAATAGTTGATTTTAAATCGACGATATCTCCCTCATCCGAGCTCCGAATTGATTTTCCATTTGGGTAGTTTTTCGCAAGGAATCCAAATTATATGCTTTTTTTTTTGAAAATTTTACACCAAATTCTTCAGATATTCTCTGCAAACTCGCCACTGAAAAAATTCATGCTTTGATACCATGTAGAAAATCTAACCAACGAGATTCAATCTAATCATGTAATGTACTAAAACAAGATGTTGAATCCTTCCTACAATTTTCGGAAACAAATAATGATCGCACAATCACATATAAGTAAGAGAAATAAATTATCAATCGCACAACACAAGATGTATCTGGGGACAGAAACTGCTCAAAACCCCTCTATCTCTATTGTGTATTAATTCAAGGAATCATGAAACAATACAATGGTTAATCTCTCATGAGATTCTCCAACACTCTCCCAATTGTCCCTCGTTGGTCTAGGCACACTTGGTTTAGTACTTAGCCAATTCTCAGCCTTCCTACAGCCTGCCTTACTCATGCAATTCCTAGGGAATTAGCTCCCTATTAATTAGTAAAATCAATCTTCCTTGATTGCGCAATCCATCGTGGCATACCAATGACTTTATAATTGCACATGGGAAATTTAGTATAAACATAGCTGATAGTTATGTTCCCTTTAACCTCTGTCTCAACTGGGGCTTCCTCGGAACTGACATGCATGCCGTTGTTAATAGTGAACTATCAGTTATCTAATTGATCAATCATTGTGAATTAAATATAATTTAATTCATTGGCCGACCTCTCTCTAGCTCATCAATTAGTTAAAATGATTTTAACTGATTTTAACTCATTTAATTGAGTTAAATAATTTGCACATGCACCCCACAAATGCATCAACTATAAATGGACTCCAAAAATATGAGATTAATACCTCTGCATGCCTCATCTTAGACCCTCAACTCGAATTTGTTGAGCTAACTCAGTCATCATGACTTAGTTAACTGACACAAGTTGTTATGAGATGAAATTACAATTTATTTTAGGGAAAAATAAATTACATGCCCCACATTCCTCACTCCTGGTGCATCAAAATTCCTCACCAGTGTGGGTGCATTGTTTTTTTGTCCCTTCCGGTTTCCAATTTAAATGTTTCTTGTTGTAAATTTCAACATTTCATAATTTGATGCGGCCTTCACACAAAGACACCATTGAAATCACATGCCCAAATTCTCATGAGCAACCTCTCTTAAGCTCGATCTGCCATAAGAGAACCAACAATATGCTATCCTACTTCCTAGCTCGAACCGACCATTAAGGTATGCAACATTATTGTGAACCCTCACATGACGATCTTGCTCTTGGAGGATGATCATGGCCTCCCTTTAGCAACCCTTACTCGACCTACTTTAGGACTACATCTCTCTTTGCCCCCTTGATCAAATGAGATCCTTCTCACTTGATCTTCTTTCCTTCACCCTAAGGCCTCCTTATATAGTTTTTCCTAGACCTATTAGGAACCCTCTAGAACTTTCTGGTTTTATCCACTTATACATTAGGAAATATTAATTTTCCTTTTTAATTTTCTTTTATATTTTAAACCCCATCTTGGGTCCAAAATCCCTTTGCTTGGCTTCTTTGCCCACAAATCCTTTTGTGAACAAACTCACACAAAACCATATCACTAGGCTTGTGGATTACCTCCCAAGCTACACAATTCAACAACATCATCTAGTTGTAGTAGCAATAACTTGGTTAAGCTCTTATAGTCAAGCGAGGGCTTTGTTGGGTTCCCAAGTTTCAAATTAAGTAAGGGTAGTTGTGAGGGCATGATAGCCAGGGAGGGTCAGGGCATGCGCATTAGGAATGAAAAGGCATGCTAACACATGTTGGACAATGTCAATGCATGTTGAAGAGTTTTAGGGAGTGTCGGGGCATATCAAGGGATAACTAGGTCAAAATGCATGGAAAGGAGTGAATAAAAGTGTGTGACAGGGAGTGTGAGCGAATTCAAGTGTGCTAAGGACAAAGTATGTCAGGAGAAGTTCATAATAGGATTTATAGGAGGCAAGCCTACGGTTGTTATATGGGGCTCGACATAGTAGTTTTAGACAAAGGGAGATCACTTTGTGCTAGGCACAACATTGTTTTTCCTTTAGTTATTTTTTTATATGAGATGTGGCACACTTTGGCTACATGCTCATGTTTTAAACTATTCTAGATAATTGCATATTGTACATTGTTGTGTATAAGTTTTGGGGCATTCGACTTGTGTCAGCTTATATCTTGTGTGCCTTGTGCATCTTGTGGTTCTTGCAAACTCTCAGTTAATGTTATACTATTTATACCAACTGAGCATACATGTGAAATATTTCTTATGTAAGCTATGTTGCTTAGTTGTTTTATGGCCATGGCTAGATCATGTTATCCTTGTCTTGGTGACTAGTCAAGTGGGACAAGTTGAGTTTGGACATGAGTAGCATAATATGAGTTATAGGCAGTTCTTAGGTGTACAAGGCACAATCTACTTGTAGTTGGTGCAATTGGTCAAGTTGTTGCGATTGAAGCAAGCCAATATTGTCACATGAACTGTAATAGCTAAGGAATTGATTGGGTTCCCAAGTCATGAAAAAATGTAAAGGCTAGCTGTGAGGACATGAGTGCCAAGGCATGCTAGGGAATGCTAAGATGTATTAGATAGTGCGAAGGCATGTCAAACATGCTAAGATGTGCCAAGTGATAAGGCATGCCATGATGTGCAAGGGTGTGTCAATGCATGTCAGGGACATTCAAGGAAAAAAAAGGGAGAAACAAGTTAAACTACAAGGAAATGAACACATAAGAGGGTTAACAAGTTATCAATTTACCTTTTCCAAGAGGGGCATGCTAGGTACACCAACACTAGGCACCAATAGGTGCCAAGTGCAAAGTCTTAGTGCATTCTAAGTGCCAAGTCTTCCTTTGTTGCTTCTCATCTACTTTCCAACAGTTGATCTCAAATAAATTTAATATTAAACCATGCCAAATTATACCAAGGCATGTCAACGTATTCCATACATGCTAAGAATTTCCAAGCGCCAACACGTGCCAAGTGCCAATATGTGTCACAGAGTGTTATGCATGCTATGAAGTGGAAGGGCATGTTGAAGAGTGATAAGGTGTTCTAGAGAGTGCTAATGCATGTTGAGGAGTGTTAATGAGTACTAGTACAAAAAATTAAGGGAGCACTAGGTAAAAATTCATGGAAGTTAGTGAATACGAGGAACGTGTGCTAGGGACTAGTGTTAATGAGTGCTATTTGTCATGCCAAGGAGGGAGTGACAAGGTATGATAAGGATTGGTAAGGCATGCTAGGGAATATCAAGACATGTAAATTTTGGACATTGGGTTCAACGTTCCCCGTGTGTTTCGCGACATGGACTAACCGCCTCTCATGGATCCTAACTCTGGCGATTGTAGCGGGGACTAATGCCTGCGGGTTTTGGTCTAACAGCAATCGTGATTCCAACAAGTGGTATCATAGCGAAATGTCTCGAGTTCGAAACTCACCCGGCTCGCGTTGGGGGGGAGATTGTTGGACATTGGGTTCAACGCTCCCCGTGCGTTTCGCGACATGGACTAACCGCCTCTCGTGGATCCTAAATCTGGCGATTGTAGCGGAGACTAATGCCTGCGGGTTTTGGTCTAACGTCAATCGTGATTCCAACAGTAAAGAAGTCTCAAAGTGTGCTTAGGAGTTCCAGGGTGTGCTAATTATATGTGCCAAATAGTGCCAATACATGACAGGTGCTAAGGATGTACTGGATGCCAGGGTATGTCAATATGTGTCAAGAAGTTTCAAGGAAACAAAAGGAAGAACCAATAAGAGGGTTAATAAGTCGAGAATTTATTTTTTTCAAAAGGGGCATGCTAACCATACTAATAATAGGTCCCAATAAATGCCAAGTGGCAATATGTGCCAAGTGCTAATGTATGTCAATGCATTCAACCAAGGTGTTCCATGGCATGCTAGGGACTACATGCATGCCAACACATGCTAGGAGAGTTCTATTTTGTGCTAGCACATGCCACCATGTGCTTGGGCGTCAATGTAATGGCAAGATGTTCTAGGTACAAAGATGTTCCAAGACATGCGAGGTTCTAAAATATGTTAGTGTGTGCCAAAGCATTAATTTAAGGTGTGCCCGGATTGTTGAGAAGTGTTAGGTATTTCTCATTAATAGAATTGATAGAGCTTGATTATGTATTAAATAATATATTTCCTACACACACTAGTGGGACTTTATCTAAAGGGAATTTTCTGGATAATAAACTTAATAGATATGAATAATGTGTTGACTCATAGGAAAACTCTATTCGACTAGTCATTATTTGAGGGAAATGATACACATTAATTACTTCTTAAAAATTTGATTGAATCTAACCACTATGGCCTTGGACATATTATAAAAAATACTCCACAATAATGGTATTAAATCCTTTTCTTTTGACAAAAAAATATATTAACAAGAACATAACATCATCAAAAACTCATTGGAATGATCAATGGTGACGAACATTTTCTAACCGTCACCAAAAGTAACAAAAATAGCATTGGTGAGAGTCATTAAAATTTCATCACTATAAGTGTCACTAAAGACAAAATTAGTGATGGGCATTTAACGACCCTCACCAAAAGTGTCATTGAAAATGGCTTTGGTGACGGACCTTAAAGGACCATCACTATATACACTTACAACGACGCTTTTTTAAGGACCGTCACCATATGTGACGTTGGTGATGGACCTTAAAGGTCCGTCACAAGCATGACCCTCACCAATGTCCTTTTTTCTTGTAGTGCTTAGACACCAGTATTCCAAAGAACCCATAAACCATTTGTGGAAATTTCACTTGGTTCATGTTTTATTAAAATAATTAATTACTTTAATGGAGACCCTAAGTCTAAACTTAGGGAAATTAAATAATTAATGGGCATTAATAAAACAAAGTGTGAATCTTCTAGAGAACAAAGATCAAGTCAAGTTTTAATCTTAGCCATTGATTAAACTTCTAATATGGGTTGTTGATTCTTCATTGAGAAGATTATAAAAGAAGGCTTGGGGGTCATTTTGAAAGCAAGTCGGCCATACACTCAATAACCCAAAGGAAGTCAATTTTGAAGGAATAGAATTCGATGTAAGAGGGAGAGTTGCAAGGCAGAGGAAGTAGAGGGCAACAACAATGTCAGGGCTCGAGGGAAGGAGGAAGCATAAGGTTGGAGAGGGTAGCACAGAGCAGCAGTGAAGAGAGCTCACGCAAGGTGACATAGTCTCATGCAGGCTCTGCGCGGAGAGACACACAGAGGTGATGTAGACTGGGGCAGTGAGTCCTCAGAGTGTCACAAATTCTCCAGAACATTGATGATAATTTATCTCAAGTGTTTTCTCATGAATTTTATCATTTAGTCTATTGTCTTTCCTTGTAAAGAATTTACCGTCGAAGATTAATATATAAGCCCTCATCTGGTGCACCGGTTTTCCCACGTTGGGTTTTTCTGGGGACAATTGTCCAAAAATAATTGTCATTGTGATTGGTTCTTATGCTTGCAATTTATTGTTCTTTTCTCTATTTGTACAAGTGATAACTGTAGTAGTGTTTATTTCGAAATTTGTTGTAAGGGTTTTGTAAATAACTTATTGTGGAAATAAGTAGGAGAAATAAATCCATAACTGCAGTAGAAATTTAGAACTGAATTTTTCACACCCAAGAGGGAAGTGGAGCACGATATATAGCTATAGTCAGACTCCCCACTACCAAATATTGGGTTGTATAGGGAGTCTATTACAAAAGCAAGTGAGGTGAAGAAATATTTGCAACAACTACTGGAACATGGTGTCATTCGACCAAGTACATCACCATATGGGTCACCCATCATCATGGTGCCAAAAAAGGATGGGACTTGGTGGATGTTTATTGATTACAAACATTGAACAAAATCACGCTCAATAACAAGTACCCCCTACCCTGGATAAATTATCTATTGAATCAATTGCAGCAAGTGAAGTACTTCAGCACGCTGGACCTAAAGTCCGAATATCACCAGGTTCAAGTAAAAGAAGAAGATATCTGGAAAAACACCTTAAAAAATAGACAAGGTTTGTAGGAATGGTTAGTCATGCCAATCAACCTATGTAATGCACCAACTACATTTATGAGGTTAATGAATTTTATACTGCACCCTTTTATAGATTCATTTGTTATTATCTATTTGGAAGATATATTGGTATACAATGCTACCAGGAAGGAGAACATCTCACATTTGATGCAAGTGTTGGAGACATTAAAGAAGCACCAAATGTTAATAAATCTCAAGAAGTGTGAGTTTTCATAGTAGTATTTGGTGTATTCAGGGTATGTGATAGGTGAATGAGAGCTGCAGATAGATCTTGTCAAGATGGAGGCCATCATTAAATGGTCGATGCCTACTAATGTTTTTAGGTTTAGGAGTTTTGTTGGGGAAAAATAGTACTTGAGCAAGTTCATAGCCTCATTTTAAGTGGTAGAAACACTACTTTGCACCATTACATAAAGTGGCAAGAGTTTCTAGTGGGGAAAGGGTCAGCAAAGTGCCTTTGAGGAGCTAAAGAAGAATATTAGTCAAGCAATAGTTCTGACACTACCAAGCTTGCAACAACCCTTAAAAGTGGAGAAAAATGTGAGTGGGTATGCCATGGGAGAAATCTTGATGCAGGAAGGAAGGCATGTATGCTACCATTATGAAGTATTTCAAGGGGAAATTATTAATAACCCTACCTACGACAAGGAGATCTATGCCCTGGTGCAAGATACGAAGAAGTGGAAGCATTGTTTGATGAGAAAGGGGATAATGATCCAAAAATATTACCAACCACTACATTACTTACAAATCCAAATTAAGCTATAACAAACGATGCATTACAAGTGGATGGGGTTTCTACAACAATTTCATTTAGTGATTAAGTACAAGAATGGAAGCAAAAACAAGTTGCCCAACATGCTTTCAAGGCCACCCACAACAAAGATCGCAAATTTGAGAACTCTAATACACATGGATTGATTCACCCATGATGCATATAGAGAGGCATATTCAGAGGATGGGGACTTCAAGGAGGTGTTTCAACAATTGCAAAGTTAGATTCATGTGCACGATGGCGACAACACAATTGACTACCATCTCCAATATGGGTTACTCTATAGGTTGGATAAGCTATGTGTTCCTAAAGGTGAGAAATTACAACTAATTAGAGAGGCTCACACCTCCAAGGTTGCAGGGCACTTTCATGTAGGGAAGACAATGACCAACTTGCAAATGTATGTGTATTGGTCAAAGATGAAAGACCATATATCTAGGCTCATAAGAGGATGCATGCTTTGTTGTACCAACAAGCCTAATGACATGAAATAGGGTCTATATCATCCCTTACCTGTACCCACTCGTCTTTGAGAAAGCATTTCCATGGAATTTGTGTGAGGTTTACCAACAACTAGGAAGGGGCATGACTACTTATTTTTGGTTATTGACGGGTTCAATAAAATGTGTGTTTTGATGCCCTGTAAAAAGTGACAGGAAATAGGGTTTATATCATCCCTTACCCGTACCCACTAATCTTTGAGAAGAATTTCCATGGACTTTGTGCGAGGTTTACCAACAACTAGGAAGGGGCGTGACTACCTATTTGTGGTTATTGACAAGTTCAACAAAATGTGTGTTTTGATGCCCTGTAAAAAGTCCATTAGTGGGAAAGAAGTAGCAAACCTGTTATTTGGACATGTATGGGTGCACTTTGGGATATAAAGCAACATTGTTTTAGACAGGAAATGAGATTTCTTAGTGCTTTTTGGACTATATTGTGGGATAAGATCGTCACCAAGTTGAAAATGTTGACAACATTCCATCCACAGATAGATGGACAGACAAAAGTAGTCAACAGGACTTTGGTGCAACTTTTGAGGGGTTATAATAAGAAGCATCCAAAGATTTGGGATGAAAATATAGTGATACACAACACTCTTATAACAAAGCAGTCTGCACTTTTACTGGTAAGTCCCCATTTGAAACTTGTTTTGGATATTTGTCGCCTCCACTTTTGGATATTACATATGGAGAACAAGGAGGAGTGAGGGAGGATCTTATAGGGGACGCCTAAGGGTTGAAAATTTTATAGAGAAGGTCAGGCAAATCCATATACAAGTACAAGAGACACTCTATGAGTCACAATAAAAATATAAGGCTAGGCATGATCAACACAAAACAGAGAAATCGTTCAAGGTGGGAGATAGAGCATGGCTATAGTTGAACAAGGAGAGGCTACAAGGTCCTGGTAAGAAAATGAAGTTTCTGCGATATGGTCCCTTTGAGATGCTAAAAAAGGTGGGAGATAATCCTTATAGACTCAGTATATCCCCATACATGTGCATTTACTCAGTTATGAATGTGGATAATCTGAAGATTTATGAGCTTTCCATGCTAGATCAGGAACAAGAACATGTCCTATCTTTAGTGGAGGATTTGGAACCAAATGTTGAGGTAGAGTTGAAAGAGGATAAAATTTTGCAGAAGTGGTCCAGAAATACAAGACAAGGGAAGCATGACCTTTGGTAGATTAGCTTGAAAGGATAACTTCTAGGCAAAACTAAATGGTACACCTAAGAGAAGGTGGAGGAAATTTTTCCTCACATCATTCAATATAAGCTTTTTGAGACCAAAAGCATCCGAAAATGGAGAGGTGTAATCCAGATTGTATTATTATATTAATTTTCATCCATATTGATGCTTTCAAAGTGGAAAAAGTAGAGGAATCAACTCACATAACCATTTTTATTGAAGAGACCCAATTTGGAAAATTGGGTTGTAAAACCTTATGGGAGCATTTTGAGGCATTAAACAACGTTTTTGGGGGTAAAAATTTGTTACTTTAACATGGCACCTTTTCTTCATATTCTACACATAGAGACCTTTCCAATGATGCAAGAGTCATGTCAAACAGATTTTGTATGCAAAAGTTATGCATCTAAAAATTTGACCTTCTCGTTTTCACCACCATAATTCGAGAGGATGCCACATCGACCCCCATTATTCATGGAAAAGGGGCTAGCCACATGATTATGACGAAGAAGATTCTAGAAGTGTCCATATTGTTTCTTTGGTTAAGAGTTGAGGTAGTCAAACGTAACCACTAGTAGGCTATTAGGATGTGTTATAACCGAACAACTATGAGGAAAAGGGGTCCCATTCTTTCGAGTGCATTTGTTCCATTGATGATCAAAAATAGTTGAGAGGAATAGGATATAGAGCAAACATAGATGATTTGTGCACTATCGTATACCATGGGTCACAAACCATACTTCTTTGTACTCACAACCATTTTTTATTCTAAGAAAGAGAGCAAAGTGGCCTCACCTTCCAACTGGGTTTTCTCTCGAAAGGGTTTCCTGGGCCATAACTTGTGTCAAATCATGTTTGTATGTTTTTATTTTACTTTCCTCTATTTTCTACATAATTATAATTTGCATCCATACACAATTAATAATAATCTACAAATCCACAAATATAGAGAGAAATATAACCCTAATAGTGTATATTTCACATTTTTTAAATATAGTTTCATCAGATCTATTATAATGAATTGACCAGTGGAATATCCGCAACAATTTATGGATGAATCTTACAAGTAAATAATGCCATTTTTTCCACGTATAAAGTACAAAAATAGATGATATATTATATGATAATTCATTTTGGATCAATATCCATGGCAACTTTTTATACAACTATGATTACCTTGAGGTGACAAGTAAAGTGATCTAAAATTAAAAATTGAAGGTTTCTTATAAAATTTTACAAGCTAGTTTATGCCTTACGGGCAATGGATCAAAATTGAAAAAGCACATAAACTTAGTAAACTTAGTTAAGTTTTTCATATTTTAAAAATTAAAAATAGACAAGTAACATCACAAAAAAACAATTTGATGACAGAGTTCACCCCCCTGGGCTACATCATTGGGTCCAACTTCCAATGTTGGCCCTTTAAATTATATGCTCAAATATCAAATTATACCAACATACAATGCTCAAATCATAAAACTAACACTGACATTGTGTCCAGAACACCCCAAATCCCCCTTGTAGCTTCTTCTTGGGCTAAAAAAGGTTGAAAAATGGCCAAGTTAGGCCTCCTTCTTCATTTTCCTACTGACTGTTATGAAAAATTGACCTTCTCTCAAAATTGACAATGAATTTTATATTTGGCGGATATGCAAGGCGACAAATTGGCGCGGATTCAGTGACAAATCTGTCGAAAATGGTGCAAATTGTTGAATCGTTAGTTTGACACTCGCACCCCATTTCTCTGCCTCCGGGTTGGTCACGTTGCATAATATATGACCGGGGGTGCGGGCTAGAGGCCACACGCCTGCCGGCCCCTCTCCTGGTCGCGTGAGGTGTTAATATGCATGCGGGCTGGGCGTGGGTAGGGTGCCACGTGCCAACCCCTTTGATTTATCTGTCATCGATTATATCGAATATGATGGAATTGGGGCTAGGGCCACGCCCCTCCCCTCTTGCCTTGCCTCTCAGTTACATGTATGCGTAATATAACTACGGGCTTGGCTGGTCGGGCGAGCCCGTCAACCTAACCCTCCCCCCAATGTGGAAATTGTTTAACAATAAATATAACTATTCCATAATGATATAACAAGAGAGATCGTGGTATATTAGTAGCGCAGAGGTTTGTGTTGTTGAAGGTCGCGGGGTCAAACCCCACTAAGGTTGGTCGATCCATAACAAAATTTTCAACCAATGACCCAAAGCCACATGGCACCTTTCTACAGGGCCACATGTCAACCATTGAGTGGGCCACATGGTGGCCTATAATTGGCCCATCCAAAATCACCATCATCCAATCAAATTGTGCCACTTGTCCTCATGGGATTGGCATGTTTGAAAACCGTACTACACAGTCACCCTACTGACGTCAGTGCCACGTCAACGTACGATCTTCCCAATCATCCCTGTAAGTTGACTTTTAAGTTATTTGGCAAAAACTTCAGAACATGATATCTTTCTCATATGGTGTCGAATTGAAGTGATTCAAGCGTCATTAGAATCAGAACGATGAAATCTACGATTTTGTGTCAGTTTCGGGAGATTTTGAGCACTTTTATTTTTTAGCATATTTTTGATCCCGTAGATCATAAAGTGAGAATGAAACCTTGGTTAATTATGTAAAATTAGTTCCAAGGTCTCAAGGCTAAATTTTTTTGGTAAGGTTCAAGGAGAATATGGGTTAGAGGTGTGCTAAGGTCTATTCATTTCAACATTGTTATACCCCTAGTTATGTTGAGATGTAGAGTAACATTAATAAAAATGAACATTAGTCCATGGTATGAAAATATATCATTAATGTATTAGTCCATCCTCGTGATTCATAATCCACACTTATTACACAATTTTATGACATGAAAATTATCATTCCCCCATATTAGTCCTATGCCTAAGTGGTGCTCTACAACCTAGTATGGGGGAGATGGTTTTTTTTTCTAACAGGGTCGGTTATATTATATTTCTAAAAAAGAGGAGAGGATAAAAACTTCTCCATTACAAAATTCCCCAAGTTTGGTGTAGAGAGAGGTTTGCTTAGGGGCTATTTCTTGGGATGTGCTACTTGACTTCCATTTTTCTGTCCTCCTTTTAGAGCTGGAGGCGGTTACATTGGAACTGTACTGTTTGACAAACTGAAGCAATAACAAAATACACTTCACTTTCATAATAAACCATGTTTTCTA
The DNA here is from genome assembly GCA_034641835.2 of Pinus albicaulis. NCBI lineage: Eukaryota > Viridiplantae > Streptophyta > Pinopsida > Pinales > Pinaceae > Pinus > Pinus albicaulis. Next base: position 369,706,876 of record CM076572.1, read on the forward strand.
ATGTAAATTAAAACTAGATTCATGAGTGACCAGAGCTTTGATGAGCTATTTGTTGATAGTATTCTCGTTTCCACGTTGCCTCTTTCCTTGGTCCATTGATGTGGAGCCTTGCTCCGACTTTTTACTCATTGCTTCTTTGATAAAGTTTAGTGATTCCTGTAGATGATTGCAGTTGTTCTTTAATGTCCTTATTTCTTCATTGCATGTCTTCCATTGCGATCTCATATAGGCCATTTCTGATTTGGATTTTTCTTTATCTTGCAGAATCTGATTCTTGAGGTTTTCAATCACAATTCGGCGAGACTTGCAGAAAGCACAGGGATGTGCTTTGTTCTCCATAGGGTCCATCTTTGGCTTTTCGTTGTTGATGATATTTGTAATATCTGCTCCTTATTTCGTTGTTGAAGCCCACTGTTGCGCTGCTCCTACTCTTTGAGATGTTCCCTTTGATGATGAAAACGTTCTCTTGCTGAGTGAGGATGTATGATAATGCAGATTGAAGTGCGTGGATGTTACCGGAGAGGATGTGGGCGTCCAACTCACAAAGGAGCAAAGCAAGGATTCCTTTAAGCGAGCAGGTAGAGGATTGGTGAGGGGGGTTGGGAGAAAAGCAGGAAAGTAGTGAGCAGGGGAAATAAGGAGGGCACTGTGCGTATAGAAGGGTTGGAAAAAGCATAGGAAAAGCCAAGGGAAGAAGAGGGAAAACACATCAAATAAGGAAAAAGTCTCATGCAGAGATAAAAAAGTAAGGGAGAGATGAGAGGTTGGTTGGGTAGAACGAAAATTATTGATGCACATGAGAGAGTAAGGGTGCAAAGGGATCACCTGAGGCATGATTCCAAGATATTTTGAAGTACTGTTTGCAGTGATTTTAAAGATATTGCAGAGATTGTATATTATTCCAGTTTTGACAAAATGCTTGGATGTAGATTCAAGAGAGATCTTGATGGTATCTTTGAAGTTCTAATTTGATATGATTTGATTGTTGGTCATCATGGATGAGGGAGAGTAGATCTAGGGATAGGAATTTGTGTTGTGATTTCTCCAATTTGAACTAGTCCAACATTCTGATGGACTCCTTTGTTTGCTTGCTCGTTTGTTGATTTTTGTTCTTCCTCAAAATGTGTAAATAATCTATATTGCCAATTTGCCTTGATATTTTTTGTGCTCTACTCAAAATTTGATTTAGTTCTGCATTTTTTGGGAGAGAATTTGTTGCCATTGCCTTGATAATGATAGTTGAATCCCCAAAGATAATGGCTTCATTGATTTTTTTTTCTTTTAGAATTTTGAGTCCTAGCAATAGCCCATAGGCCTCTGCTTTGTTATTCGTCATCTGGCCTAGACCCCAATTATAAGGTATCTCCATGGACTGATTTTGTAGCAATACTATTCCTCCAGTTCCTGCTTTGCCTAGGTTCTTTTTGATGCACCGTCAAAAAAGAGGCATGCTTTGTTTAGAGTGTTTACCCAGGCTTGAAAATCTTCTTCAAGTTTCCTTATTTTCCAGTTTTGATGCCTCATTGTGTTTTTCGTTTGAGGAATCTGATTGATCTTGCTTGCTGCAAAACTGATCCATTTCCTTTCCTCTTCTTGGAGTTGGCTCATATCGATTCCTTTGGCCCCTTTTGCTGTGTGAAATTCCACCATTAGTCCCCATGTTTTTGTTGTGACTTTGCTTATTGTTGGGGTTTAATCCTTGAAAATTACTCTGTTTCTTGCTAGCCATAGTTGCCAGCAGAGGAATGAAGGAAGGTTGTTCCATAGTCTCTTCACTGTTTGTTTGTTTTTGAAGAAGTGTGGGTAACTGCTTTTCCATCTGCTAATAAATTGATTTATGGGGACGTTGTAATTTATATTTTCTGCTATGGTATCACCATTGCCTCCCAGCATTTTCTTGAGAAGGAGCACTCCAAGAATAAGTGTTGAATTGTTTCTTCCTCCTTTCTGCATAATGGACATTGAGACAACCCACTTATTCCTCGTCTTTTTAGATTCTCTGCAGTTAGAGATTTGCTGTGTAGTAAAGTCCACAAAAAAATTTGATTTTGGGAAGGGATTCAACCTTCCATGCTAATCTCCAGTATTGCTAGTCTTGTTGGTTTTGCTTCTCATGAAGTTTTTGGTATCCTGTTCGGACCGTATAATCTCCTCCTATTGGCTCCCATATGTAAATATCCTTCTTATTTTTGTCTATCGGGGTTGCCCCTGCTAAGAGAGCTATTAATTGTTCCCATTGATTTGTAAGGTCACATGGAAGATTGGGTTTGGCCCATTGCTTCCAGTCTCTGTCCATCTCCCAGGTGGAAATGTCATTCAACTTGTGAAGGCCTTCCTTTATCATCCATTCTTTTAAATCCTTTGTACTTGGATTATTCCCCAAGGGTGGGTGTCCCATTATGCTGTCTTTCCAGATGTTTGTTTGTTCCCCATTTCCCGGTCTCATTGTGATATGATCTTTGATGAGTTGATTTGCATTAACGATTGCTTTCCATATCTGAGTGCAAGGCTTTGTCAGAGGGTTCTTTTCCAGAATCATGGTTCTTGATCCATTGAGATATTTAGCTTCAATGGCAGCTTTCCACCACGATTTTTCCCCTGTAAGGAATCTCCAAGTTATTTTACTTCCCAGTGTTGTGTTCATCAATCCTGGAAGTTTTATGGAGAGAACCCCCTGTTTGTATGAGGCTGTTACCTGCTTCCAATTTATCAAGCTATTTTTTAATTTTTTTTTTCCCTTTTCCCTCCCTGCCATAAAAATCTTCTGACAATTAGTTCAATTTGTTTGTGGATGCTTGCAGGGGCCGATATAAGTGCAAATTGGTATAGAGGCAAAGTTGCTAATATGGACTTTCTTAGTGTAATTCTGCCTGCTTGGTTTAGCCAAAGCATTCCCCAAGCCTGGATTTTTACTTTCATTTTTTCTGCAAATTTGCTCCATATTTCATTCTTCATGTTTTTCTTGCTTATTGGTAGCCCCAGGTATTGAAAATGGTCCCAGTTGTTTTGGATAGGAATGTCAGAATTTGTGACATTCTCTGCAGGGTCCTTATGGGAGTGTTCCAGCTATACAAATAACTTTTGCCATTGTTGACCATGCCTCCACAAACCTCCATGAAGCTGTCCAAGATGGCTTTGAATCTTCTTGCCACTATACAAGATGCTCCTCCCATTAGAAGGGTGTCATCTGCAAACAAAGGGTGATTTATTCTTTTGGTTCCTCTGCTTATTGAAAGGCCTGTTAGAGTGGAGTTTCTTCTGCATTGTTCCAAATTTTTGCTGAGGGAGTCTGCCATTATGATATAGAGGAAGGGGGATAGGGGGCATTCCTATCTTAAACCCCTTGAACTTTGAAAGAATTTGCACGATCTGCCATTGATGAGTGGAGCTATCCAAGGGCCCATTGTGCATACTTGTATTAATTCGACAGATTCTTCTAAGAAACCAAATGCTTTTAGAACATCTGCAAGAAAGGAGAGGTTAACTCTATCAAAGGCATTCACCATATCCATTTTTAAGATGAAGCCTTCTTCATTGTTGGTGAGACTGGTATGAATGGCTTCTTGAACTAAGATGATATTAGCCACTATCTGCCTATTGGGAACAAATCCTCCTTGGTTTTCAGTGATTAGGTAGGGGAGGAGGGTTTTCAGCCTGCCAACTATAATTTTGGAAATAATTTTATAAGAATTGTTGCAAAGGGATATGGGCTTGAAGCGGTTGAGAGTAGAAGGTCGGGGATCTTTGGGTATTAAGGCCAAGAAGGTTGAATTGGTGTATCCTCCAATCTTTCTTTTTCTCATTACATATCTTATCATTTTCACAAGATCCTTTTTAATGATGTGCCAAAAGGCTCTGTAGAAGGCTATGGGAAAACCATATGGTCTCGAAGCCTTGTTCGATTGCAGGGTCCAGACAGCTTCCTTTACTTCTTCTTTCGTCACTTCCTTAGTAAGAGAGATGTTGCTGCTATTTTCAATAAATCTGGGGATATGTCTCAAAAACTCTTTAGGATTTGCCTGGCTATCTGGAGCTGTGAGGAGATTTCTGAAATGGTTAAAGGCCTCATTTTTTATTTCCTCTTGTCCTTTTAACTCTTGTCCTTCTCCTCCTGTAATTTTTTCAATGTTGTTCTTTATTATTCTGGTTTTTGCCGAGTTATGGAAGAAGGAGGTGTTCTTGTCTCCAACTTGCATCCATAACTGTCTAGACTTGAGTCTCCAAGTCTCTTCCTCTTTTCTGTTGTTTCTGTAGATTTTCCATTGAACTTCTTTTTCTCATGCTTGCTTTTCTATGGTGCTGTCACTGCTTTCCAATTCCTCTTGAATCTGCTTTAGCTCATTTTTTAGGTCCTCTTTCTCTTTGTGTGGTTCTTTATATCTGCTTTTTGCCCAATCTTTCAGGCTTACTTTTGTTGCTTTTATTTTTGTTTCCCATATATAAGTGGGGGATCCACTGATGTTTTTTCCCCGTACCTTTTCCACCTCTTTTTGTGCTTCTTCACTGCTACCCTTGTATGGGGGAGATGTTATCACATAACCTCAAGTAACATTAAATTAAAAAACAATTAAAACAACAATTACATTAAAAAGTTAAAAAAAATACAAATAAGCTTTAAGGTTGTAATAAGTTTTAAAGTTATAAAAATTAGTAACTTTTAAAGTTAATTTAAATTTATGATTTTGAGTGACTTTTTTTTTTTTTTACTATATGTCAATAATAATAATAACAAAGACTTATTTTTTATCATGAATTGGAAATAGGAAAAATAATTTTACTTAATTAGTTTGTAATTAAAAAGTAATGAATACTTATTTATGAGTTATGAATGAAATTATAAAAGGATGGTTTTTTATTAGTCAATAACAAATATAAAATATTAAACTCTATTAGTAGTTGATCACACTCAAAGGTGATTTAGAGTCACTATGAGGGTATTTTTATTAGTCAATAACAAATATTAAATATTAAACTCTATTAGTAGTTGATCACACTGAAAGGTGATTTAGAGTCTAGTATGAGAGAGATGTTGTCACAAGTCACAACAAAAAGATGAATAAATATGCACATATCAATCACACTAAAAGGTGATTTAGAGTCTAGTATGAGGGAGATGTTGTGACCAGTCATAACAAAAAAACAAATAAATATGCACATATCAAGATGAAAAATAATAATTAAATAAAAAATAGATAATACTTATGCATGCATGTACATGGCAATATCTAAAAAAAATAAATCACTCATATATATCAAACATATAGGGGAATCAAACTTCATAATTTGTATTTTTTTTTCATTTAATATAAGTAATTAATATATGATATAGAATTACATCTTAAGAAATTTGATCCTTCTTACTTGGAAAGTGGGGCGATTATGCACAAGTTGAATTAACCTTTTCATGGAGTCTTGAGCAAACCGCCAATAACTAGGCATATACTTATGCTCTATTTTAGGGGTTGCTCCAATCCATCTCACTCCATCTCTGTAATTTGAAAATATTAAGGGACTCCAAGATTATAATTTGACACCTTCATCTTGGTTTCTCTCCAACAAATTTCAAACTCAACACCCTACTTCAAAGTATTTGATCATGTTTGAAAAAATTGAATGAGTTCATAGTAGTCCATGTTAAGCTGCACAACAACTATACAATGGACCTACTAACAGACAATACCATATCATTAAAAATTGACACCCTTATTGTATACAAGAGGGTGAGTCACTTGCTAATTTCATAATATCACCACACTTACAAGTGAGTGTTGGAGTTGCAAGCTATTGTAGAAGTGGCATTTGTGTATATGTGGACAACTCCTTCAACACAGCCAATGAATCTTCAAGTAAAACAATACCAAAATATTTAAACTTAACACCTTATATAAATTAAATTATTTGATATCAAGATTATATTGGAGAATTTACACTAATAATATCTATAATATACAAATCTGGTTAATAAAACTTTCATAACTAACCTTGAACTTCCAAAATATTTCATTTATCATAATTTTTTATTTTATCTTTTTAGATACACCTTCCTTTGATTTATAATGTAAAAACTAAAATATTTACTCATATTTAAATTTAATTATTTAATTATCAGAAAACAAAATTTAAAAATATTTATTATTAAAATTTAATTTCATAAAATAAATTAACAAGTTGAGATAACACGACAGTCACATTTCAGAGATTTTCTGCCATTTATGTATCTGCATATCTGTACATTTTTATTTCAATGAACAAAAAAATTAACATTTTAAAGTGTTTAAAAAACTTGAGACTGAAACTTATTTAAAAAAGGAAAAATGTAATATTCTTCATAAATTGAACACGTGAGTTAGAGTTATACTGATTCAGCAACCTTAAAAAGAATCAAAAGGAGAATCAAAAGGAAAATAGGCTCAAATCTCTTGAAATAACTTGCAGGTGACAAGAAGATTCATTAAGAATGCGTTGTCCATGACGACTGAGCCATTTTGATGTCTTCCTCAGCTTATAATTTGCAGGAAGGAGGCCATCTCATAATTATTAATCCAAGCCCTGGCATTTGACCTCTGTTAGCCCATGTCCCCTCTTACTCCGCACTCCTAACTGCAATTGAAATTGAAATTCAATCCGAAGTGAGAGATGGAGAGCCACTCGGGGATTTTGGGATTCGGGCAGGGCTTCTCCAGGAGCTCTCAGTCTCCAAACCCTTCACCTTCACCGTCGCACTCGGCTTCGGCCTCAGTGACGAGCTCAGGCCACAAGCGCAAGCGCAACGAAGGTGTGCACGCAGGGATGGCTTCTAATTCCACGGGAATGTTAGCAGTGCCCCCTTCCCACATATATTCCCACCTGCATCCCATGCCTATGTCGATGCCCATGCACATCTCGCACCGCTCCTCGCTCTCCGAGAGTCGAGACGGTGCCCTCACCTCCAACGAGGACGACGACAACCTCACCGGGGGCAACCAGTCACAGCTGGACAGCATGAGCGCCGGCAACACCGACGGCAGAGAGGATTTCGACGACGACGACGACGACGATGAAGAAGACGAAGACGAAGTAGAAGGAGACGAAGAGGATGAAGACCACGATCCTGATGCCGACGACGACTCGGACGATGGCCACAATTCCATGCACACCTTCACTGCTGCTCGTTTGGACAACGGCGCTGCTAATTCCCGCAATCTTAAACCCAAGGTTGATGCTGCTGGAGCTGCACTTGCCACCACTGTTAAAACTGAGCCGATTCTTGACACAGTCAAAGAAGAGAAGATTAGCTGTAACAACAACAACAATAATGTCTCCGCCAACAATGCTCAAGTTGCTCCTTCCGGTTCTGCTATTTTACCCAGTTCCGTGAAAGAGGAAGCTAATAAGCCTACTTCCACTGATAACATTCAAACCAGCGGAGCCTATTGTTCTAGAGAAGAATCCCTCAAGAGAGAGGTGAGTCAGATTTTTACAATTGGGGGTTTTATTAAGCGTTCTATTAAAACCACCCAAATTACTTGAAACTTGTTGAACATTTCGTTACGTTTTCTAGACTTTTGTGCTCATTGATAATGAAGAATTATTTTCTGTTCTCTGTTCATATATAGATGAAATTTTCAGGTATGATTGCCAAATTTTGTATCTTTATATTCCACATTGATATCTTTGGAGGTACTAAAACGGTACATTGTACCCGGGTAGACAATCACTTGTATCACTTGAACATTTCGATACGGTTTCTTGTAATATCCCGGAAGGGAAATAGACAGCAATACAAGCATGCGACAATATGGAAAATGCCAGAAATAGAACATAAAGCAAATACACATAAAAATGCCGGGAATGCTAAGCCATTTTATTAATCTGAGAATATAATGAAATACAATGGATAATCTGAATGATAGCACCTATTCTTGCTCAAGGCAAGTGAAGAACTCTCTCAGATAGATAGGAAATGGCTGCACAAGAAACTGCGTCCCAGCTGCTAGGAAACTGCCGTAAAACTGCTGCTGCTGGAAGGGACTGAAACTAGGGGCTGATCCCCTTGCCGGAATGAGCTGAAAATCTGCAGATCACCTGTACTCACCACCCCAGGCAAAACCCAGAAACCATATCAAAAATGGTCAGCCTTCGAAAAACACCACAAAACCCTCCTCAAGGAATTACGCTGCCCCTGCCAGGCTCAGCGCAGATGCCAAATGGTAATAGCTGTAATAGTGCCACAATCTCCTCAGGAAACCTCCTCCTGGCAAAGACTGATCCTCCACACTGGGTATCCACTAAACTCGCAAATCCTCGCAACGAACACCTCCAACTAAAAACCGGCCCTCTCCCAAAGACTCGCTAGCCACAAGAGAAGCCTGGCCTCTCACCAAAAAACCAACCAAATTCCCGCTAAAGACCGAAGGAAAAACCTGCCCGGAAAGGGTGCACTCGAAGTCCCCTCGGGTTAAGGGCTTAGTTCCCACGGGAGACACTCAACGCACTAAACAAAGGGTTTACAGACAAGCTAAAATGTACCTACGTGCTCAAGAAGACAAAAGTCTAGCTCAAATATCATCAACAACAAGAATGCCAAATGAGATGGGTTTCCCCACCTTTTTATAACGTTGGCCCTTCTCCAAAACCCTAACGTGGTCTCCCCTCCTCCACGTGCTCCTCATCAAACTCGCACAAGTCACAGGCTACGGGGCCCCCTCCTCGCGTGGTGTTGGACCCCCATGGCTCCCCAAGTTATAACGTTGTGCTACTAGGGAAACACTTTATTTTATTTAAGTGAGTTAGACCCTTTTTCTCACTTTTATTTATTAATAAACTATAGTCGGAAAAACTATACAAAAATAAAATATTCCAATTAGCGGTGCTAATTAGGAATATTACAGTCTCCCCCAGCAAAACGTTGCTTGTCCTCAAGCAACTGAAGTGATGGATGCTGTAGTATCTTCTCATTCTCCCAAGTGGCATCCTCATCCGGTAAATTCTTCCACCTCACCAAGAATTCCTGGACTGTCCTGCTCCGTAGCTACCTCTCCCTGGTATCAATAATAGCCTCTGGCTGCAACACCAAATGCCCCTCATCATCCGTGGGTGGTAGCTGATCTGTGACTGTCACCTGCTAGCCCAATGCCTTTTTCAAGCATGATACGTGAAAAATTTTATGAATATTGCTACCTTAGGGAAGCTCTAACTCATATGAAACCTACCCAATCCTGTGTATCACCCTGTATGGCCCATAAAAGCGGGGCTTGAGCTTCTCGGCCCCCTTCTGCTTAAGTGACGACTGTCAGTATGGCTGTAATCGTAGGTAGACCAAGTCTCCTACCTCAAACTGTCTCTCCACTCGACCCCTATCAGCATACAGCTTCTACTGATTCTGCGTTGTGGCCATGTTATCCTTGAGAGCTTGAAGGATATCCTAACTCTCTTGGATCTAGATCTTGGCTCTCGGAGCCCTGCTAACACCAAACATCACATCCACAAAAGATGAAGGATGATACCCATACAAAGCATAGAACGGTGACATACCAATGGACACGTGATACGTCGAGTTGTAGCAATACTCTCCCAAATACAACCACTTCAGCCACGCTCGCTGCTTCCCACTGACATAGTTACGCAAGTAGCCCTCTAGCCACTTGTTAACTATCTCTGTCTTTCCATTTGTCTGTGGGTGATAACTAGTGCTCGGTGTCAACTCTGTCCCCACTAACCGGAAAATCTCCTGCCAGAATCCGCCCATGAAGCAGCTATCCCTGTCACTGACAATGGTCTTAGGTAGACCATACAACCTGAAAATCTCTCTGAAGAACAGCTCGGCCACCTGTGCTGCTGTGTGATGTGCGGATATGGAGAAAAAATGAGCATACTTCTTCAATTGGTCAATGACGACAAAGATGCAGTCCTTGCCCTGCACCATGGGCAACCCTGTGATGAAGTCCATCGATATGCTCTCCCATTTCCCCTCTAGAATGGGAAGAGGCTGCAACAACCCTACCGGATGGCTCATCTCTCCCTTGTTTCTCTGACAAACATCGCACTCCCTAACATGCTGGAGTACGTCCTCCTTGAGGCCCTTCCATGAGAACCTCTCCCTGATGGCCCTGTAGGTCTTGGTGAACCCCTGATGGCCTGCCAATGGAGAATTGTGTGAAGCATGGAGTATCTTCTTCTTAAGCTGAGATCCCTCAGTCAAGAAGATCCTGTCCCTGTAATAGATAATCTCGTCAACCACCCTATACTTGTCATCTGCTACCTGCCCATCCAACACCTCACAAGCAAACCTGTCCTTGGAGTACTCCACCAACAGTCGAGCCCTCCAATCAGCGTCCAAGCTCATAAGAGATAACGTGGCCGGTCTACAGGAAAGGGCATCTTCCACCACGTTATTCTTGCCTTTGACGTACTCAATGTCAAAGTCATAGGCTTGTATCTTACTGATCCATTTCTGCTGCCTCTCCTGCAACTGCTTCTGCTCCAAAAAGTACCTGAGGCTATTGTGATCTGATCTCACCTTGAATCTGCTGCCCACTAAATACTTCCGGTATTTGGCCAATGCATGCATAATGGCCAACATCTCCTTGTCATATATGGAATACAACCTCTCATGTGGAAGGAGCTTCTGGCTCTCAAAAGCTATAGGATGACCACCCTGCATCAGTACTGCGTCAATCCCCTCTCCTGATGCATCGCACTCCAAGATAAATGGCTGCATGAAATTCGGCAATGCAAGCACGGGGCAGCTACTCATCACCTCCTTGAGCCTATCAAAAGATCGTTGTGCTGTATCCGACCAACTGAATGCCCCCTTCCTCGTCAATTCGGTGAGGGGTGCAGCAAGCTGTGAGACACCCTTGACGAACTTCCTGTAGTAAGTGCAAATGCCAATAAATCCTCGAATCTCAGTCACGTTTCTCGGCTTTGGCCAATCTCTGATGGCCCTGATCTTCTCCTTGTGGACTCTCACCCCATCCACTCCTATAATATGCCCCAAGTGGCCACAAAATCTCCGCTTTCAACTCCAACCACATTTGGAGAGCTTGGCATAGAACCGCTCGCTCCTCCAAGATGCGTAACATCGCCTTCAATGTGTTGGAGATGCTCCTCCCATGTCCCGCTCGTATATGAGTATGTCATCAAAGAAAACCAATACAAACTTCCTCGAGATCGTGGAAGATATGGTTCATGCACGACCGAAAGGTGGCGGGTGCCATTGGTCACCTTTAAGGCATAACCAGAAACTCAAAGTGCCCATAATGACACCTGAAAGCGGTCTTGGGAATGTCCTGTTCCCTCACGCGAATCTGATGGTACCCAGATCTCAAATCAATCTTTGAGAAGAATCGTGCTCCTCTTAACTCATCCATCAACTCATCAATCTTGGGAATGGGGTACCTGTTCTTCAGGGTCTTCTTTTTCAGAGCCCTGTAATCAATGCACATCCGCAATGTGTCGTCCTTCTTCTTCACCAACACCACGGAAGAAGCAAAAGGACTTGTGCTTGGCCGAATGTGCCCAAGGGCCAGCAACTCCTGAATAGCTCGCTCAATCTCATCGCGGTAGGCCTTGGGATGCCTATAAGGTGTGGTGATCACTGCCTGTATACCCTGCTCCAGCTCAATGGTATGCTCGAACCCCCGATCCGGTGGCTGCCCTGGCAGAATATCCCCGAATACTATGGCATACCTTTCAAGGATGATCTGTACCTCTGGATGCGCTGCCTATCCTGTAGTCGCTGCCTCCGAAGCCCGCCGCTCTACTGCGCACTCTATGTCTCCCTTACGGAAAGTTTCCTCCATCCGATGTACCGAAACAGTTTGAGGTGGGTATGTGTGCTATCCCCGTATCTTCTCATGCCTCCCTGTCTTGGGATCATCCCACTCCATCTCTAGGGCCTTCCAATCTGTCATGACCTTCCCTAGAGTAATAAGCCATTGAACACCCAGTATCATGTTGGTGTCTGGAATATCGACCACAAAAAAATGATCTGTCAATGTATAGGTGCGCATCGTCACTGATAACTCGGGAACGTATCGAGCACACACCATGGTCTGATCTCCTGGGACCAAAACTGAAAACCCATCAAAACTCTCAGTCTATATACCTCTCCGCTCAACCATCTGTGCATCGATGAAGTTGTGGGTTGCCCCACTATCAACCAAAACTAAGACTCATTGACCACGCACTGTCCCCCGTACGCGCAGCGTCAAGTACTTGGGAACTCCCCACAGGTAGGTGCAAACGACGCACCACCTACTACTGGTGGTGGAGGTGGTAAGGTATCCTGTACTGCACGACAATCTCCTGCCTCCACATCATCCTCCTCATCCTCTTCCCTGCTGCTCTCGGAGAAGACCTCAATGAAATGTGCTTTCCCAGCAGCACATCTATGTCCTAGTGCCCATGGCTCCTGGCAAGTGAAGCACAACCGCTTCTTCTTCAGCTCCCTCATGGCTTCATCATCAACCTGCACCCGTCCAGGATTCCCCTTGGGAGGCAGAATCCTCGTGTCCTTCCCCTTAGGCTGGGAAGCCTATCTCTGGGGGTAAGGTGTTCGAGTCCTGGGCAGGACATCCTGTAAATCTTGGGTCCTGCTGATGGCATCTTGAAGTGTAGCTGGTCTAGTTGACCTGACTAGGCCACGAAGTGGCTCTGCTAATCCTTCCACAAACATGTAGATCATCCGGGCTGCGGATAGATCTGGCACCATCACTAAAACCCTCAAGAAATCTGAAATGTAAGTCTCAGGGCTCCCAGTCTGCTTGAGCCTCGTCAGCTCAACAAAGTGTTGTTCCGGATCCCTCCGGTCAAAACGCTCTATCACCCTCCTGGTAAACTCAGCATATGTCGTCACGATAGAATGCCCGAGTGTCGTCATCCCATGAAACCACCAGTCCTGGGCCTCACCATCCAAATGTAATGTTGCCACCTTAGTGGCTTCTGACTGCGACACCTGATTAAGCTGGAAATAGATGTCCAACTTTTCTACCCTAGACTTTGCCGAACTATTTGATGAGCCATCAAACGTGGGCAAATGGAATTTGCTAGCTGCATGGTGGTCATCATGATGATGCCTGTGCCCTTTGTGATGATCACGGGGTCTACTATCACGCTGGAGCTAAACAAAGTCTCTAAATGAGATAAGATCTCTGATCTCCGGCCCGTATGCCCGGTACTCTACAATATAGGCGTCCATCTGGCCAGGCTCAGGCTCTGGCTCCTGCCGTGCCCCTGCCCCTGTGTCCTCCGCTAGGAACGTGGGCATAGTGGATCACGTGGGTGCATGCGATGCCATAATGGGGATAGCCTCACGCTCCGGCATATGGTGGGATGTGCCTGATCCCTCACCAATCTGAAAACCCCTTGGGGTTTCCCGCTGCCTAACCTCCAGCGCAGTGAGTCTCTGTCCCACCATCTCCATCTGTCTCGACAGATCCTGCATTGTTTGGAGGAGCGTATCCCTAAATCTCCTCGCATCCTCCTCGTCTACCATAGGATCCTACTGCTCTGCGTCCACCACAGGCTGCTCCTGCTCTGTATCTGTCACAGGCTACTCCTGATCTGTATCTGTCATAGGCTGCTCCTGATCTGTGTCCACCACTCGAACACAGTCCCCCTCTCCATAGGTGTTCTCCAACCTACGCTCAATGTATATGTATCTCTTACCTCTGTAATAGATGTGGGGTCTGTCCCTCAGCCTCATAGACTACTAGCTCCACAGGCTGAGCCAAATCTATGCTCTGATACCACTGTAATATCCCGAAAGGGAGATAGACAGTAATACAAGCATACGACAATATGGAAAATGCCAGAAATAGAACATAAAGCAAATACTCATAAAAACACCGGGAATGCTAAGTCGTTTTATTAATCTGAGAATATAATGAAATACAATGGATAATCAAAATGATAGCACCTATTCTTGCTCAAGGAAAGTGAAGAACTCTCTCGGGGGACAGAGAGAAAGCACGCACAAGAATCGCGTCCCACCAAGTAGGAAACCGCCGTGAACCGTCGGGCCGCCGGAAGGACCGAAACTAGGGGCCGATCCCCTTGTCCCGAATGAGCTGAAAATCAAGGCATCACTTGTACTCACCACCCCTGCAAAACCCAGAACCATCAAAATGGCCGCCCTCCGAAAATCACCAAAGAACCCTCCTCAAGGAATTACGCTGCCTCTGCAAGGCTCAGCGCAGATGCAAAATGATAATAGCTGTGACAGTGCCTCAAACTCCTCAGGAAACCTCCTCCTGGCAAAGACTGATCCTCCACACCGGATAGCAACTGAAAATCCTGCAGAAAATCCCGCAACGGAACACCTCCAACTAGAACTGCGTCCTCTCTCCCAAAGACTGCGCAGTCACAAGAGAAGCCCAGCTCCTCAGCCAAACAACCAACCAAATCTCCCACTAAATACTGAAGGAAAAACCTTGCCTGAGCAGGCACTCGAAGTCCCCCGAGGCTAAGGGCGAGATCTCCGACCGGAGACACTCAACGCACTAAACAGTGTTGCAGACAGGCTAAACAGCCAGCGTGCTTAAGAAGACAAAATGTCTAGCTCCAATATCATCAACAACAAGAATGCCAAATGAGATGGCTCTCCCACCTTTTATAGCGCTGTCCCTTCTCCAAAACCCTAACGTGGTCTCCCTCTCCTCCACGTGCTCCTCATCAAACTGCGCAGAAGCTCCTAGAGGCTACGTAGGCCCCTCCTCTGCGTGATGTTGGACCCCCATGGCTCCCCATAAGTTATAACGTTGTGCTACTAGGGAAACACTTTATTTTATTTAAGTGAGTTAGACCCCCTCCTCTCACTTTTTATTTATTAATAAACTATAGTCGGCAAAACTATACAAAATCGAATATTCCAATTAGCTGTGGCTAATTAGGAATATTACATTTCTAGACTTTTGTGCTCATTGATAATGAAGTATTAGCTTCTGTTCTCTGTTCATATATAGATGAAATTTTCGGGTATGATTGCCAAATTTTGTATCTTTTTATTTCACATTGATATCTTTAGAGGTACTAAAACGGTACATTGTACCTAGGTAGACAATCACTTGTATCAAGTTTGTCATCTCTAAAAACAGACCCCTTATGATTGCCAAATTTTGTATCTCTGTATTTCACATTGATATCTTTAGAGGTACTAAAAAGATACATTGTACCCTGGTAGACAATCACTTGTATCAAGTTATCATCTCTAAAAACAGGCCCCTTTTTTGTCAAAGAGGAAGTGGTTTATTGCTGAGATTGATGGAGTATTAAGCCAACGAGGTTCCAAAGAATACTAGTGTCAAGAGGGCAGGGAAAGTGGTTTACTGCAGAGATTGATGGGGTATTAAGCCATTCGCCAGGTTCCAGAGAATGCTAAGTTCAAGAGGGTTGGTGCAAGTCCTGGGTAATTTTGGTGTAATTGCAATTTGCTACCCCTCAGACCTGGCACCTAGGCAAATGAAATGAAGTCTGCACTATGTTGTCCAACCCCCTGTAGTGTGTTTGTGAAACACCTAAAAGGAAGTAAAAAACAAAAAGGGTGACACTTTCTCTTGCCCAAATTCTTAAAAGATTTTCCACTTGGAGTATGTGCTTTTGCACTTAACTCTTTGGTGTATATAAACAACCTACTCTAGATGATCATGCTACAGTGATGTTTCCAGGGCTGGTCATACTTGAGTGGGTGCAGTTGCTCCTTATGCATGTATTTTAAACTGAAACCAGAATGGATGATGTCACATGGCCTTGTTAAGGCTTTGAAAGGGCTGCGGGCTGGGGCGTTGTGTTCTAGCTTTGAATGGCTGCATGCCAAGTCAACACTACATCTCCTTATCTCCTTGGGAATATCGAACAGAGCAAAGTCAACTTTCCATCTCCTTATTAACCCCTAGGCAATGAAGAGGTATCACTTTGACGTCAAGCCTCCATCTCCTTACTATCCCTTAGCTAACAAAGCAAAGAAGTCAACCATCCATCTCCTTATGAAACCCTTACTCAACAAAGCGAAGAAGTCAACCCTCCATCTCAGCAACAGACTGTACTATACCAGTCAAGTGGCACTTGATATTGTGACAATGGACTAAATGATGAACTAAACTCGTGTTTGCTCCCTGAGATAGAGAAATAGGGTGAGCTTGTGGACATGCAATTGATGGTTAAGTCTCATAACCATCTAGGTTGAAGATGTCAATGCTGTTTCTAGACTATATCATTTCCACCATTTTAAATGGTGCTACTGCTAGGTCTGTGGGAAGATTAATGACCTGACCTTGAAGAACAATGCAGAGTATCTGTAATCTGTGAACTGAGATTGGCTTTGGTGTAGGTTGTGAAATCTCTAAGCTAGCCCTCCCAACAGGCTTTTGGTGTCATGCATGTTATAACTTCTCACATAGTGATAGGGGACCCCCTGTAAAATGCCGTGGCAACAAATGGTGGGACCATATGAAATAATAAAACCCAATGTTGTTGTCCTGGCTCTTTATCATTGTCTTTTTATGATTGGGCATGGATTATCAGTAATTTTCATAACCCGTTCTGTTACAAGTTAAAAATTGACATTTGAATTGGACTTTTACTAAGCCTCTTTGAAAGGTTTGGACTCAGGATATGCAAGTATTAAGTACAACTGTTATCATTGTTTTGTGCGTTTGACCTATTTTATTGCGAATAATTTTTTGGTACATCTTCAATTAAAATGGTTGCCAAGGAGATAACCCATTGGTCACACTTGCAGTTTCAGTATTGATAACCAACCAGTTATAGAATTCGTAGAGGAAACATGCTTTCTGTCTTATTCTTCATTGGCCATTTGATTTCTTTTGTGATGAATATCCTTAGAGAGGTAATGAAACAGTATCTGTCAACATATTCTGGCATCTATGCAGGCTAATAACAAAGGAGTATCCGACACCCTCCCTCAAACGCAAATCAGGGAATCGAACCTGGGCCAAGGCTCTAATACCATGTAAGAGTATTTTATTACTCACATTGTTCTGTAAAAGTACATAGAATATCTCCATTATATAGAAATGGAGGGGGCCCAGTGTCGGTTAATGATAACTACGACAACTGGACAGATGCAAGTCCCTGTGTGAGCTTACAATACTTAGCTCATAGGGAAATGGAGCGTTGGAAAAACCAACTCTAACACACCCCCTTAAGCGAAACAAGAAAAAAGAAAACAAAGAATGGGTTCCAACAATGAGGCCTGATTAGGTACCCATGTACAAACTCTCATAAGCAGAGAAAGAGAGAAAAACCCTTAGGAAAAAACTTCTCTCCAAAAGAGAGAAAGATGCCAATGCTCAGATAAGCGTGGAGCTAAAACTGTAGATCCCATAACGATCCACTGAATTGCAAGAACACAGGCTTGTTCCAATCAAGAAGTACGAAATGTTGAAGTACCAAAACTCTGAAGATGAGAGTTGTGAAACCTCAATGAGGTCGGTCGATCTCTGAAGTAGGATTGTTGCAGAGGCACATATGTGTTAAATTTAGATCTCTGAAGTTAGGATTGTTGTTAAATTTAGATAACCATGGTGTTCTATGCTAGATGCACTTTTACTTCAATCTTTCTTAGGCCCAATACAAAATAGCAATCACATAAACTTGAAAGTTAAACGCTGATAGAACACAATAATAGATCAATAGAAGACAAGCCAAATATAGATCAGATTTACAATTCCTTTTGTCCAACAAAGATATGAGATATTGTGGCGTTACGGCAGTCAGCCAACCCTACATGTGTCACGCCCACAACCTTCAAAGACAGCTCATCACAAGTCAAACCAGGGATAGCGCAGAAAAGTCAACACATGTAGCTTCAGAAAAGTCAACGCAACAAACTAGGGCTTCGGTCAAACAACCCGGAATTCATCAATTTTAGTGCCCAGCTGTACGACCTCCTAAAATTGGAATTTCTGCAGAAGATTGAGGTCAAACGACCAAGGGTTGACCACGGTCAACGCTACAGCAGAAAAGCCCTAAACAGATCAGCGCAGAAAATAGAAAGCCCTAAATAGATCAGTGCAGAAAATAGAAAGCCCTAAACAGATCAACGCAAAAAACAACTTTGCTCCACACGTGTGAGGGAAAAAGGCCTTCAAAGGCTATCGAACAAATCAGATCACAATGAGAGAATGTGTGATGAGATGATGAGAAAATGGCCTCCAAGTCTCTCCAATTTATATTCATCAATGAGGGTGTGTGACACATCTCTTAGGCACGTGGGATAAATCTCGCCGACCTTGCACACGTGGAAAATAAATTCAAAATCAATGTTCTGCTCATCCGATCAAGATGATCTTTAGATCAGTCTTGCACGTCTCTGAAAGAGTAATCCAACAAAAATATGACCATTGTCATATGAGTAGCGCAACATGGAGTTTGGACCTAGTTGCCCAAAAATTAACACTCCCTCTCAACTAGGGAGAACTCCATCTGTCCACAAGTGCCATCCATCATGTACCAAACCAAACATCGTGCGTCATCCCACGTAACTTGCTTAGTTGGCTCTTTATTTCAGAACAAAAGGTGAGTCACAAAGACATCACACACAGCTGACCTGAAGTTAGCTTAGAGGTAAAAACCTCTCTCGGACTCAAAAGAGTCTCATACTAACCCGAAGTTAGTTTACTGACTTGAAGTCAGTTTAGAGGATAAAACCTCATCATACTTGATCCTAGATCAAGGTGTTGGACACGTGCCATCATAGACATAGAGAGTATGGCAATCTCCAATGCGTTCATCAGTCTTGCTATGGTATCTATCCACATTTCCCACCTCATTGGCCAAAAAAGAGGTACTTCCCATGAGTTCGAAATTCCATGGGTAGGATACGTGCGGGGCACAGATCAGAGAGAGGCGAACCAACTCAATATCATAACGGTGGGGCAGAAGCACCACAAGGTTCGGCAAGCCTAGCCTTGTGAGTGCTTATAGCTCCAAGAAGCTATCCCTAAGCCCCCTGGAGCTCCCAGAGCTCATAGTCCAACTCAAGCAGGACCCTCAGAATAGGGTCTTTCCACGATTCCAAGCTTCTCACGGAAGGTTAGGAACTTGACCTTCCCCAGGGGCTTTGTGAGAATATCCGCGACCTGCTCATTAGTTCCTATATGATCGAAATTACTTACGCCTTTGCCGTACCATATCTTGGAGCAAAGTGGTACCGACATCAATATGCTTGGAACGGTCGTGAAACGCGGGATTCTCGTAAAGACGAATCCCACTCACTGTTATCACAAAGGATAACTATGGTATCTAGCACATGCCCGAATAACCCACCGAAGAGCTTTTCGCAACCAACAAACTTCCTTCACAACAGCCATACCGCCTCTAATGTATTCGGCCCGGCTTGCTCAAAGCCACCAACTTCTCGCTCTCCCCGCTCATCCAAGATATCGGCGCGGTAACCCAAGGTGAAGCAACATCCAAATGTGCTCTTGCGATCCACCACACTGCCAGCCCAATTGGCATCAGTATATCCATGGAGTCTCAAACTCCCAGCAGTGTATCTCAACCCATGGTTGATTGTGCCCTGAAGATATCTCAGTAGATTCTTAGCATCAATCCAATGAATGTGATGAGGATCAACCATATGTTGACTCAAAGTGTTCACCGCAAA
This sequence comes from Pinus albicaulis, assembly GCA_034641835.2. Lineage (NCBI taxonomy): Eukaryota > Viridiplantae > Streptophyta > Pinopsida > Pinales > Pinaceae > Pinus > Pinus albicaulis. The sequence continues at coordinate 369,726,485 of CM076572.1, forward strand.
ACATACATATGGACTGGAGTTCACTAAGAACATCAAGGCCCCCACGAGTTGTCAATACTTTGTAGGATTTGCTAGCATAGGCCCAACAACGTCTCCACTCAACTTCTTAAAGTTGAGCTCCATCGGTCGAGACAGACTTAGAGTCCACCATACCAAATCTCTCCAGCAACTTCACGACATATTTTCCTTGAGAAAGGAAAATCTCACCTCGGTTTCCGCGTACCTCCAAGCTCAGGACGTAGTGCACGTCCTTCGACATCGGGCATCGTGTCATCTATCGACTCTCTAACTTCCTTTATTTCTTCATTTTTTTGTCTTCCTTGAGCTGTGAAGATTTCTTACTTTCTTGAGGGCAACATCTTCATCGAAGGTGACATCGTGGCATATCTCCACTTTTTCGACTGCACATAGATTCATATGCCTTCGTTTCATATGCCTTCGAAGTTTCACTGTAGCCCACAAACATTCCCTTCTTTCCAGAAGCATCCAGCTTGCTTCTCTTTTCTTTCGGCACATGAAAGTAAACAAGAAAACCAAAAACTCTAAAATGAGAAACATCAGGTTTCTTACCAGAGAAAAATTCTTCGGGAGTTTGGAGTCCAGAGCGGAATGAGGGCATCTGTTTTGAACATACACAGCAGTGTTCGCAGCTTCTCCCCATAGAAACTTTGGAAGACCTTGGTCACATAGCATGGCGCGTGCAGCTTCCACAATGGTCATGTTCTTTCTTTCAGCAACACCATTTTGCTCAATAGTGTACGCAATTGTGGTCTCCCTCTTTATGTCAGCTTCTCTACAAAAGTCATTAAACTCATTTGACTCATACTCGGTCCCATTGTCGGTCCTCAAAACTTTGATTTTCTTCTCGGTTTGATTTTCCACCAAGGCCTTGAAGGTACAAAACCATTTGAATACTTCGTCCTTCTCCTTCAAAAAATATATCCAGGTCTTGCGGGAGAAGTCATTTGTAAAAGTCATGTAATAGGAACATCCTCCCACGGATGTCATGGGAAACATACCAAATAAGTCAGAATGTATCAACTGTAAGATATCAGTTGTCTTTGTGACACTTGAGGGGAATGGTCCCCTTATATGCTTCCCTTCGGCACAACCCTCACATATACCTTCATGATCATCTCTAAATTCGGGCATCCCTGTCACCACCTTCCTTGCTTCAAGAAGGGCTTTGTAATGAAGGTGTGCAAACCTCCAGTGCCATAACTTTGTTTGAAGAGTTGTATCACATGTCATAGCCCCCAATGGACTTCCTCTGACCTGGTAGAGTGTATCAACTCTAAAACCAATAGAAAGAGCTTCCTTGAAGTTCTTCTTCCAGATAAGTACCTTTCCATCAACAAATGCCACCTTGAACCCTTTGTCTTCTATTGCCGAAATGGACACAAGGTTCTTCTTCAAATCAGGTACATACAACACATGTTGTAATCGGATGACTTGACATTGAGATAAATGGAGGGTCACAGTCCCTGTCCCTTTCACGGGATAGGTGGCATTATCTCCAAGGATAATTTCCAGATTAGTATCCTTCTCAACCAAATAAAAAAGGGCTTCTTTATAACTAGTGAGGTGCCTTGAAGCACCATTATCAATTAACCAGACATCCAGGGCGTCGGGTGGAGATGCAGCAGAGAGGGTAGATACAAGAATAAAATCATTTCTCTTATTATCAACAACATTAGACTCATTGTTCCTGGAATTTCTTGACCTCTTGAAAGGTTGCCCATTTCCATTACGATCAAAAGGGAGCCTTCCTTTTTCCTTGGAACATGTTGTTCATGCCATTCCTTCTCGAGTTGTTGTTGTCATCATCCTTGGGAGAGTCCCTTCTATTAGGGCACTCTCTTACCTAGTGACCAGTCTTGTTACAAGTGTAACATCTTTCCTTCTTTCCTTTGGGCCCCGCTCTATTTTGATTTCTCGGGCCACCATGGTTCTTCTTCTTTGCATGAGCGACGAAGGCAGTAGGGTCACTTCCGTTACCATTAGAGGCATACTCCATCATTCTTGTTTCCTCTTGAGTGCATCTCGTCAATATTTCATCAAAATCAGGAATCACATTATTATCGAGAATAGTGGTATTGAATACATGCCAATCACGGGGGAGATTTCCAAGTGCAATAAGAACCATTTCTTGATTAGATATTGCTTCCCCAATAGCTAGGAGGTTATTTTTGATTTCAGTGAGCCTCATAAAATAGGATTGAATAGATTCATCCTTACCCTTCTTGATATCCTTCAATTGATTCTTGAAGAAGAGGATTTGATTAGCATTGCTAGCCCTGAACATGCTCACCAGCTTATCATACATCTCCTTAAAATTTTTTTTTTTTTTAAACAATGGATTTTTTTTATTTATTTTATTATTATTTCAAATTTTTTTTATTTATTCATTTATTTATTAAAATTTAATATTTTTGTTTTAAATTTAATTTGTTATTTTAATATTAACATTTTTTTTTTAAATTTAATAAAATATGTATTTTTAATTTAAGTTCATATATATATATATATATATATTTTATTTTTTATAATTTAAATTTAATTTATTTTTTAAAATTTATTTGTTTTTTAATATATATATATTTTTAAATTTAATTATTTTATTGTATTTTATTTTTCATTTTTTATTTTTTATTAATTTTTCATTTTTTTACTTTTAATTTAAATAATGTTTTTTTTTTTTTTAAGGTTTTAAATTTATTAAAATTTAATATAATTCTTTAAATTAAATTTTTTATTTTTAATTTAATAAACATTTTCTTTTTCTTTTTTAAATTTAATTTCTATATTTTATTTTTTATAATTTCCTCTTTTTTTTCTTTTTAATTTAATATTTTTATTTTGTTTTTATTTTTATTTTTTTATTTCTATATATTTTTAAATTTTAATCTTTAAATTTATTTTTTTTTTAATTTTTTTTCTTAAATTTTAGTTTTTTTTAATGTTTAAATTATTATGATTATTATTATTTTTTATTTTTAATTTTTAAATTTTTTTTATCTCTATATATTTTTAAATTTTAAGCTTTAAAATGTTTTTATTTTTTAAATTTATTTATTTTTCTTAAATTTTAGGTTTTTTTAATGTTTGAATTTTAAAAATTTAAAAATGTTACTTCTATTTTTAAAAATGTCAAAAATATGACACATTTTTTTATTTGTTATTCCAGCATCAACTGGTTTTGTTTTGAGGGTGTTTTTATCTCTATATATTTTTAAATTTTAAGCTTTAAAATGTTTTTATTTTTTAAATTTATTTATTTTTCTTAAATTTTAGGTTTTTTTAATGTTTGAATTTTAAAAATTTAAAAATGTTACTTCTATTTTTAAAAATGTCAAAAATATGACACACATTTTTTTATTTGTTATTCTAGCATCAACTGGTTTTGTTTTGAGGGTGTTTTTTCAATTATTTTTTCAAGAAACAATTTTGTTTTTAGCATAATTTTATAAAATGTTGAAATTTGACCTTAAAAAAAAACCAAGTGCGTTCTGGAATACACACTTTCTGTTTTTGGGGTGTTTTTTCATGTTTTTTGAGTCTTTTTGGGCTAGAGTTCCCGTTTTGAGGTGAGGTTACCTATTTCATCGGTAACAGTGTTTCCTCGGAAAAACCTAATGTGGGAAAACCGGTCTCTGGTTGCTGGAGGGTTCTATTATTAAGAATAGTTCTGAATACACAACTCTGGGTTCCAGATCTGGAAAACCCGACAGAGAAAAATCTAGATCTACAGCTCACTGGTTGATCTAGGGCCAAAATAATGACTGATCCACACCCTCAAACGAGATTTACATAACTCAGCCAAATCTAGGCCTAGAAACCCTAGCGCTGCCCCTAAAAGGCTCTGCGTCAGCCTCTGAAGCCCTTGAAAGCCTCTGCGTCAGCCTTGGATGGCCTCCAAACTCTCAGTGCTGCTTCGGAAGGGACTGCGTTGCCCTAGAATGGGTGACGCAGTCACTATGCTGCCCCTAAGGGTCTCTGCGTAACCCTTGAAGGGTTTCCTGAAAATTACGCTGTCCTTGCTGCTGTTGCTGCCTTCCTCTGCGCTGTCCTTGAGCTGATCTCTTCTCTGTCTCTTTGTGTATTCTAGAACTGGGATCAGATCATCCCCTTGGTCTAAATTCTCCTCTCTACAGTTGAAACACTACTGAGTATTCTTAGCAAACCCTACTCGAGAATCTCAGCTTAGCTTCAGTGTTCTGCCTCTATGTGTCTTTACAAATGACCCCAAGCCTTTCCTTTATACTTTTCTCGTTGACAAATCAACGGCCAAGATTAAATCTTTAATCAATGGCTAAGATTAAAAGAAAGCTTGACCCGTGTGACTTAAGACAATTTCATCACATGTTTAATTAAATTCACTTTAATTATTTTATTTTCCTAAGTTTTAACTTAGGAATACATTAAAATAATTAATTAATTTAATATCTCCTAAACCAGATGAAATTTCTCAAATCCATTTCTGGGTCTTCTAGATCAGGTGAACTCTAGTCCCTCCACAAAGTTTGGGAACTAGAGCACAACTGGTGCTACCCCAAATACACAAAATCTCAACACTCCCTCTTAGCATCAAGGGTGTGCTCTAGCAATACATCACACTTATGCATTACATGACTTTGAGTACTGGTTCTGTGCTGCTGAAGCTTGGCCTCATGCCATTCAACTCTGCACTGCTGCTGCCATTCTGTACTGCTGCCCATGACTCTGCCATTGCCACTGCAACCACTGTACTGCAGCTCCCTCTCAATCTGCTGCATCTGTGCTGCTCATAGCATTGCGACTGCTGATCTACTGCACTGCAACTTCAGTTGTTGAGAGTAACAACTAAATCTCCTGCCCAATTTTTGACGGACAAGTCAGATGGGCTGCATCCTCATCACTGAAGCTCCATAGGCTATAGATCTGTGCTGGCATCTAAAGAACGATGCACAGTTACAACTCTGCCAGCGTAATCAGACTCCCTCTGCACTATTGAAGTCACATCAGCTCCTTGTGCTGAAATCTATCACGCTGTTGCTGCACTGCGCTGCCCCTCTGAAGCTCTCTGCGCTATTGCAGCTCTGCACTGCGTAAGAAACACTGCACTGCGCTGTTGAAGTCATATCAGCCTTTGCGCTGCTACTGCTTCTACGCTGCTGTTGCTTTTCTCTACACTGCTCCTCCCAGCCTTGAGATATGCCTCTGCTTCTGCCTCATCTATGATCTATGCACCCACTGCTCCACTTGTCTCGCTACTGTCTTAAGGCTGCCGTAGCTCGCTTGTGATCCAAGAGATGAGCTGCTCAAGGATTCCGCCTCTCTTCCATGTAGCTCCTCTACATGTCCATGTCACCCCACCTTCGTGGTTCATGAGCACTCGTGGCTGCATCATCTCTTGACCCATCATCTGCCACCGCTGCTTTGGAAGAAGATGCTTCCTTGTTCTTTTTCTTTTCTGGACAATGGCTGGCAAAATGTCCCATTTCGCCACACTAGAAGCACTTGATCTTTGAAAGATCCTTCTTCTTCTTCGGCTGCCTCTTTGATGCCAAGGCTGCATCGTCCTCCTCTTCCTTCTTTACTTTGCTCAACCCAGGGCTGTGCTGCTTCTTGGTGAATCTACGTAGTTCTTCTTGCCGCAGGATTGATCACAAGCTGTCCCAATCTGGGAGGTCCGCTCTGCCCAGGATACTTTGGACAAAGGTTTCCCACTCCTCCGTGACTGCATTGAGGGCAGTCCTGACTATCATTGCATCATTTACGGTTGCACCCGTTGTAGTTAGCTGATCCCTGATTGACTATAATCTAAAGAGGAAATGCTTGATTTCTTCTCCCTTGGTCATCAAGAATGACCTCATTTGGGCCTCCAACAACATCTTTCTTTGGACTGATTGTCCCTCATACAGGGAAGTCAAGGCCTTCCACATTTCGTTAGCTTTCCTCTTCTCAGCTATGTGTGGTACAATATGGTCCTTGATACTGTCCATTATCAGCCGCTTGGCATGCCCAACAGCTTCCTTATGCCTCCTTAGGAGATCTGCATCTGTCGGTGTGGCCAGAGTCTGCTTTGCATGGTCTCTTAGACCGTATGCCTCAAGGACAATTAGGATCCTTGCTTTCCACACTAAAAAGTTTGAGAGGCCCTCTAGCCTATCCTGATCATGATCCTGATCCTGTAGTCCATGAGGAGCTATCTGCTCAGAATGTGTCGGAGCTCCTCCTCTATATACTAGAGATCTGGATCTGGGGTCCTTTACGAACTGGGCACCATCTACTCCCTCTGACACTTGATTTCCCTCCTTGGAAATCTACCAAATCAACTATGATTCAGCTTCTTCTTTGATCCTCTGATCAAACTGCAAGTTTCCTTTGGCAAGAAACTCTCTGAGAAGCTGATCTCCTCCCAATCTTTGTCACTTGTGCTAAGGCTAAAAATTTGAAATCTTCAGAATTTTAACCCCACCAGCTCTTCTGAATTTCTGCAAATTTTCTGCAGACTTTTTCTGGATTTGACAGATTCAGATCTGAATCACACTGGCTGGCTTTAGACCCTATTGATCAACGGTTGTCATTAATGTCAACCCAAGCAGCACTAGGGGCTACCCCAATATTGCATGGGAATTTTGACCTACCAAATTACTATATTCTGGGTCAAGAATGCTTTTGATGGTTTCTACTTGTCGAGATGTTTCCGTTGATATATGGCACGCCACGTAATTCTTCACGGTTTGAGAGATATTCATGTTTGAAGTTTGTAACCCCAGTTAGTGGGCTAAAACCCCATGGGGTTGTGGCATGGGTCATTGAAAAGTCAATAATTAGTAATTTCTAAGCTCCTAAAATCCCTCCCACGTTCACTTGTTGAAGCCCCTCTCAACCTAAGCATTTATATAAATTGTGATCTTGATATCCTCCTTATGTAGGGATTTTGCTATCTGAAACAGGTCATCGTGGCATTTTCGCTCTAACTTTTTTTCTACGAAGGTTCAGAAGCTGAAATTTTTATGAGGCGAAGCCGAAATACTAAGGAAGCTCCTGTAAAAAGTTCAGATCAAGGTGCGCAATATTTTCGGAGATATGATCTGTGGAAGTCAGTGTTTTTGCAGGCTCCTGAAATTCATCTCAAATAAGTGACCTTGGGAAAATCATCATAACTCTCTCTCTGAGTATCGGATTGGAATTCTGTAAAAAGTGGCAGTTAATGCACAGGCTATAGTTTTCGCTGTATCAATTTCAGAGCCTAATAAAGAAAAAGTGACACGTGGCACGCCGTACAAGTTCGCTTTACTGAAACAGTCCATAATTAGGGCATTGTGAGGATTGGGCATAACTCTCTCTTGAAGAATCCAAATTGGGTCAAACCTTTGGCATTGGAAAGAAGACTCAGAGAACTATTACAGGGCCAAAAATCACATATTGGAGATCTGAAATAACAGAGATACACCAGATTCAATATTGAGCTCCTAGAAGGCAAGAAAAAGCTACATCATGTGTTGTCAAAGGCTGCAAAGGACCAGACTTTCTAGGGTAGCAAAGCAAAGGAAGGTGCGGCAGAGGGTAGCATGACAAGAGCAGAAACCAAGGTGCAGAAAAACAGCAAGAAGTTCACCACATGAAGTCTTCAAGTGGGCAACACTGCATACAGTCATTGTAAAGGTATCATTGTACTAAGTCATTGTAAATGCTTCATTGTACAAGTGTCTATCTGCCAAGAGTTGAAGAGGCAGTGTCGGGAGGTCTAGGATCATCATTAGGAAGTTGTGTCATAGTTGGGATTATGGTATAGTCTTTCTTCTTCTTCTACATCATTCTATATCATTGTAAAGTGGACCATTTTCCCTAGTACGGGAGTCCATTATTGTTTTATTCTTCTATAGGGTGGTAGGGTGGTGCTAGGGTGAGTTGTAGCTCATTGGGTGTTGGGGAATCCGTTCAATTGACTACTGAAGGATCTCGGGCGTTGGAGCGTCCATCTAGTGGGAGCTCGAGAAGAATGCTTTTCTAGATTCTAGGAAGTTGGAGCTTTATTTTCAATTGGAGTTGAATATTAAAGAATTATTAGAAAAACATTAGGTGGTTTTTGTCCCGGAGTGGGTTTCCATTTTAAAAATTGTGTGCATTTGTGTTTCTTTTGTTTACTGCTATCATTGTACAAACATTGATAATAATTGAAGATTAACTAATGCTCTAATTGAAAGGAATACTGATTCACCCCCCCTCTCAGTATTTCCAACAATTGGTATTAGAGCTTGGTTCCTTCAATAGTAGTTTAACAGTTGGAAGGAGGTCATGGAACATACCAAGAATGGTGTACCTTTGTTCAATGAAAATAATTATGCACTCTGGAAAGGAAGAATGGAGGTCTATCTCTTGGCGCAAGGTTACGAAGTATGGGACACTGTTCAAAATGGATTTACATCAATCGTGGATGAACAAAGTAAGAAGAATTTGGTAAATGATGCAAAAACAAAGAATATTATTATCAATGGAGTTATTGAATCTGCTTATCATAAAGTGTTGGGTTGTAAAACCGCCAAAAATGTATGGGACAAGCTTGAGAATATATATGCAGGTGACTCAAATGTCAAAGAAGCAAAGCTTCAAATCTATAGAACAAAATTTGAGCAACTCAGAATGAAAGAAGATTGCAACATTGGTACATACTTCCAATACGTTGATGAAATAACCAATACTCTGGAAGGATTGGGAGAGCCAGTTGACGAGAAGACTATTATACGAAAGATTCTTAGAACGTTACCGGGGAGATTCAACCCAAAGGTATCGGTCTTAAAATACAGTACAAATCTGGAAAAACTCAGCAAAGAGGAATTACATGGAGTTCTCATAGCATATGAAATGAGACTTGATGAAGAAGAGGGTACTTCGCATCTAAAAACTGTGTTCGTTGCATCTAAGAAAACCAATAAGGACAAAGTACCTTCAATTGAAAAGACATGCACTTGCAAGTGTGAAGAAAAGGGAGATGATGAAGAAGGTCTTTCAGATGAAGAATATGCTTACTTTACGAGAAAACTAAAAATTGGTAAGGGAAAATTCAAAGGTAAACTTCCATTGATATGTTTCAGCTGTGGTGAGGTTGGGCATTTCGTAGCAAAATGTCCGAACAAAAGTGATGGAAACTCAAAAGGAAAGAAAGGCTTGAACAAGCAAGAAAAAAGGAAAGGATCCAAAAGGAACTTTCTCTCTAAAGAAGATAGCTCATCATCCGATGAAGACAGTGATAACGAAGAAGAAGCCAATGAGAGAGTATTGTTTATGACCAAGCACAATAAACAAGAGGTATCAAACAATGAAGAAGAAGGGTTGACCATAGAAGAATTTTCTAAGCAGGCAATCAGGCTTATAAAAGAGCTCAAAGCTGATAAGATCCGTTCCGATACTCTTGAAGAACAAGTTCAAGGTCTCAAAATTGAAGTTGAAGAACACAAATGTATTGAAGAGTCACTTCAAAAGAAGTTGGAAGAAAGAAACCAGGAAAGGGAAGCATTAGAAGCCGAAGTAGTCTCGTTGCATAAGGAAGTGAAGAAGGGAAAAATTGTCCAAAACTATGCCAACAGCTCAAGGGCATTGGAAGAACTCATCAACAATCAACAATCTTACAACGACAGAACTGGCCTCGGTTACAAAGAAGAAGAAGCAGGACCTTCTACAACAAAATACAATGAACCTATGAGATCTGACATGCATGTAGACTTCATTGGACAGGATTCGCAAGAACATCCTTGGAAGACGATTCCTCGATGAAGATTTCGATCCAGGTACCAACATATTTTTCACGGCTATTGTTATTCATGTGGAAAAATTGGTCATAAAGCTGTAGAATGTCGCACGTACCCTAGGAACCAATACAATTCTAGGAGATCCTTCAAATATGAACCTCCTGGTGGCTCGTTCAAACATCAATAGATTTGAACATTTAAGAAATAATATGGAATGTTACAAATGTCAAAACTTTGGACACATAGCCAGAGACTGCAGACTTGAAAATCCTTCAGAAGAATCTTCGAAGCCACAGAATGAACAAACATGGAAGAAGAAGAAAACTGATAATTGTGCTCTCGCTCTTAAGGCTCAAAACAACAAAGATGTGTGGTATGTTGACAGCGGTTGCTCAACGCATATGACTGGAGATAGAAGGAAATTTGTATTTCTGAAAGAGAAGAAGGATGGAACCATATCCTTTGGAAATGATGGATCTTCAAATGTTATAGGATCAGGCACTGTCACTCTCGGAAGTAAAAATGTTATAGCCAAGAATGTTCTATTGGTTGAAAACATGAATCACAATTTGCTCAGTGTTGGTCAAATGTGTGATCAAGGACACACAATCCTATTCAACTCCACAAAATGTGAAATCAGGAAAGGCAGGTATGGTAAAATTGTGGCTACAACAAGACGAGCTCCAAACGACATATATGTTCTGGATGAAGCACCTAAAGCATGTCTTCTAGCTAAAGAAGATGAAAGCTGGTTATGGAACAAACAAATGGGTCACATAAACTTTGACAATCTTGTCAAGATAAGCAAAAAGGAAGCAGTACGAGAAATGCCGAAAATCTCAAAACCTTCCAACACACTATGTGAGGCATGTCGGCACGGCAAGCAGACAGAAGTCCAATTTAAAACAAAAGAACACTTTGCATCACATCCATTGGAATTGATACATACTGATCTATGTGGTCCTGTGAGAACAAAAGGCTTAGATGGAGAATTATATTTCATGTTAATGATAGATGATTATACCAGGATGACAGCCGTCAGTTTCCTAAAGAAAAAATCTGAAGCATTTGAGTGCTTTAAGATCTACAAGGAGTTGGTTGAAAATGAAACTGATTTGAAAATAAAGTGTTTAAGATCATATAATGGTGGAGAATTCACTTCTTAATTATTTCAGCAATACTATGACGAAAATGGAATAAAAAGGCAATTTTCAACAGCACGAACACCTCAGCAAAATGGAGTTTCTAAAAGAAAGAATATAATTGTATAGGAAATGGGTAGAACAATGTTGAAGGACTCAAAATTGGATGAAAAATTTTGGGTTCAAGCAATTGATACGACAGTCTTCATTATCAACCAAAGTCTTCTTAGAAATAATTGCAACAAGACTCCATATGAATTATGGAAAGGAAAACCAGCTAATGTAAAATATTTCAAAATCTTCGGAAGAAAATGTTATATCAAAAGAGAAGATCAAAATTTGGGTAAGTTTGAATCACGTGTTGATGAAGGTATCTTTGTTGGTTACTCACGCAAAAGAAAGGCCTATAAATGTTATAATCTAAGACGAAAACAGATAGTGGAGAGCATAAATGTTACATTTGACGAAGATGGTGTTCTAACGAATAATGATGAGGATCTAGAATCTTTGAAACTTGAGACAGAGGCTGAAAAAGACAGATAAAATTCTAGAACAAGAAGCAACTATCAACCAGGAAGAAGTAAATAATGATCATCAAGATATACTAGAACAACAACAAGAAGCTCCTCCAAAGAGAACAAAAGAATGGATTCAAAAGAACCATCCATCAAATCAAATCATTGGTGACATAAATGAAGGTCGACAACTTCGTTCATCACAACAAGCTCATGTTGCTTTTCTAGCAACCTTTGAGCCTAGTAGTTTTGAGGAAGCCAGCCAAAATGAACATTGGGTAGCAGCTATGAATGAAGAATTGGATCAAATTGAGAAGAATAACACCTGGGAATTAGTTCCATGACCAAAAGATAAAAATTTCATTGGGACTAAATGGGTGTTCATGAACAAATTGAATGAAGATGGGCAGGTTACCAGAAACAAAGCAAGATTGGTTTGCAAAGGCTATGCACAAGTGGAAGGAATTGATTTCGACGAAACATTTGCACCAGTTGCCAGAATGGAAGCCATCTGAATGTTTCTCGCCTATGCATGTTCAAGAAAAATCAAAGTCTACCAAATGGATGTTATGTCAACATTTCTGAATGGAGAATTAGAAGAATAAGTTTACATCGAACAACCTGAAGGTTTTCTACTATCAGAAAAAGAAGACTATGTTTGCAGGTTAAAGAAGGCTCTATATGGTCTCAAGCAGGCTCCCAGAGCATGGTATGCTCGTCTTGATGGATATCTACGTCAACAAGGGTTCAAGAAAGGTACCGTTGATAGCAATATTTATGTACAAATAGATAAAGATAATTTAACAATTGTTGAGGTATATGTGGATGATATAATATTTGGTAGCAATGATGATCGACTAAGTAAGAAATTTTCTACAAAGATGCAAAGTGAGTTTGAGATGTCTTTACTTGGTGAGCTGACATACTTCTTAGGGCTTCAAATATCTCAGTAAGAGAAAGGAATATTTATATGTCAAGCCAAGTACATCAAGGAAATGCTCAAGAAATTCAAAATGGAAGATTGCAAACCCGTCCTTACTCTGATGGTAACAGGTTGCAAATTGAGCATAGACTACTCATCTAAGGATGTGGATCAGAGGTTGTACAGATCTATGATTGGTAGTCTTCTATATGTAACAGCCTCTCGGCCAGATGTTATGCAAGCAGTTGGACAAGTAGCAAGATTCCAAGCAGCACCAAAAGAATCACATATTATTGCTGTCAAAAGAATTCTTCGATATCTAAAGGGCACAAAAGAATATGGCTTGTGGTATCCCAAGGGTAACAATCTCATTATTCAAGCCTTTCAGATGCAGATTGGCAGGAAGCATTGATGATCGTAAGAGTACTAGTGGAGCAGCATTCTATCTAGGTGGTTGTCTCGTATCATGGTTGAACAAAAAGCAAACCTCAATCTCGTTATCTACAGCGGAAGCAGAATACATTGCAGCGGCAGCATGTTGTACTCAAATCCTTTGGATGAAAAAAACTTTGCAACATCTTCAAGTACAATTCTGTGAGCCTATTTCCATATTCTGTGACAACACCAGTGCTATCAGCATCTCCAAGAATCCTGTCATGCATTCAAAAACAAAACATATTTTGATCAAATATCATTTTGTTAAAGAACAAGTCGCTGAAAATAATATCAAACTTGAGTATGTTGGTACAAAAGAACAAATCGCTGATATCTTCACTAAACCTTTACCTCGTGAAGCATTTGAATATCTTTGCCAGAAGATTGGGATTCTCCCAAGTTCTCATTAGATTACAGGTCCGCAGGATGGTTGTGTGTCAGGGGGAGTGGAAGTGTGTACAGGTCCACATGATGGTTATGTGTCAGGGGGAGTTACGCTTTTTCATTGATGTCAAAGGGGGAGAGAATGTTGTAGGAAGAGGTGTCATGATCGCAGGGGGAGTACTTGTGTTGCCATCAATGCGAAAGGGGGAGATTGTTGATCAACGATTGTCATTGATGTCAACCCAAGCAACACCAGGGGCTACCCCAATATTGCATGGGAATTTTGACCTAACAAATTACTATATTCTGGGTCAAGAATGCTTTTGATGGTTTCTACTTGTCGAGATGTTTCCGTTGATATATGGCATGCCACGTAATTCTTCATGGTTTGAGAGATATTCATGTTTGAAGTTTGTAACCCCAGTTAGTGGGCTAAAACCCCATGGGGTTGTGGCATGGGTCATTGAAAAGTCGATAATTAATAATTTTTAAGCTACTAAAATCCCTCCCACGTTCACTTGTTGAAGCCCCTCTCAGCCTAAGCATTTATATAAATTGTGATCCTGATATCCTCCTTATGTAAGGATTTTGCTATCTGAAACAGGTCATCGTGGCATTTTCGCTCTAACTTTTTTTCTATGAAGGTTTAGAAGCTAAAATTTTTATGAGGCGAAGCCGAAATACTGAGGAATCTCCTGTAAAAAGTTCAGATCAAGGTGCACAATAGTTTTGGAGATATGTTCTGTGGAAGTCAGTGTTTTTGCAGGCTCCTTAAATTCATCTCAAAGAAGTGACCTTGGGAAAATTGTCATAACTCTCTCTCTGAGTATCGGATTAAAATTCTGTAAAAAGTGGCAGTTAGTGCACGGGCTGTAGTTTTTGCTGTATCAATTTCAGAGCCTAATAAAGAAAAAGTGACACGTGGCACGCCGTACAAGTTCGCTCTACTGAAACAGTCCATAATTAGGGCATTGTGAGAGATTGGGCATAACTCTCTCTTGAAGAATCCAAATTGGGTCAGACCTGTAGCATTGGAAAGAAGACTCAGAGGACTACTACAGGGCCAAAAATCACATATTGGGGATCTGAAATAACAGAGATACACCAGATTAAATATCGAGCTCCTAGAAGGCAAGAAAAAGCTACATCATGTGTTGTCAAGGGCTGCAAAGGACCAGACTTTCTAGGGCAACAAAGCAAAGCAAGGCGCAACAGAGGGTAGCATGACAAGAGCAGAAACTAAGGTGCATAAAAGCAGCAAGAAGTTCACCACATGAAGTCTTGAAGTGGGCAGCACTACATACAGTGATTGTAAAGGTATCATTGTACTAAGTCATTGTAAATGCTTCATTGTAAAAATTGTACAAGTGTCTATCTGCCAAGCGTTGAAGAGGCAGTGTCGGGAGGTCTAGGATCATCATTAGGTGGTTGTGTCATAGTTGGGATTATGGTATAGTCTTTCTTCTTCTTCTACATCATTCTATATCATTGTAAAGTGGACCATTTTCCTTGGTATGGGAGTCCATTCTTGTTTTATTCTTCTATAGGGTGGTAGGGTGGTGCTAGGGTGAGTTGTAGCTCATTGGGTGTTGGGGCATCCGTTCAGTTGACTACTGAAGAATCTCGGGCATTGGAGCGTCCATCCAGTGGGAGCTGAAGAAGAATGCTTTTCTAGATTCGAGGAAGTTGGAGTTTTATTTTGAATTGGAGTTGAATATTAAAGAATTATTAGAAAAGCATTAGGTGGTTTTTTTCTCGGAGTGGGTTTCCATCTTAAAAACTGTGTGCATTTGTGTTCCTTTTGTTTACTGCTATCATTGTACAAACACTGATAATAATTGAAGATTAACTAATTCTCTAATTGAAAGGAATACTGATTTACTCCCCCTCTCAGTGTTTCCAACAGACCCAACCAACGTTGTTTATGAGCTGCCTCTGCGCAGTAATTGTGTGGGCTTGCTAGGACATAGTGCTGGACAGCGTCACCCTTCCCTCTGTGTGAATCTGCTCCTAAAAACTGCGCTGTCCCTTCAGATCTGCTTCTCTGCTGCTTTCTGCAGCTAGATCCTTCAGATTCTTCAGCTGGTGACCCTTCTAGATTTGCAATTGCTCTGATACCATGTAGAAATTTTTGAATCTTATATCTTATGCAGAAATTATTACTGTTAATCCAGTTAAGCTCCTCTTGCTTAAACAAGTTATCAATTGAATAAATTCAAGTTAACATCGAAGCAAAACACATAACAGATCTCTACCAATTTAGATCTAGAATAAGCACATGCACACATTGACAAAGTGACAGTTATTTCTGGACAAATAGTCCCCAGAAAAACCCAATGTGGGAAAACCGGTCTCTAGCTGCTGGAGGGTTCTATTATTAAGAATATTTATGAATACACAACTCTGGGTTCCAGATTTGGAAAACCCGATAGAGAAAACTCTAGATCTACAGCTCACTGGCTAATCTAGGGCCAAATAATCACTGATCCACACCCTCAAATGGGATTTATAGAGCTCAGCCAAATCTAGGCCTAAAAACCCCAACGCTGCCCCTGAAAGGCTCTGCGTTAACATCTGAAGACCCTGAAGCCTCTGCGTCAGCCTTGGATGGCCTCCAAACCCTCAGCGCTGCTCCGGAAGGGACTGCGTTACCCCAGAATAGGTGATGTAGTCACTACGCTGCCCCTAAGGGCCTCTGCGTAACCCTTGAAGGGTTTCTTGAAAATTATTCTGTCCTTACTACTGCTGCTGTTGCCTTCCTTTGAACTGTCCTTGAGCTGATCTCTTCTCTGCCTCTTTGTGTATTCTAGACCCTGGGATCAGATCATCCCCTTGGTCTAAATTCCCCTCTCTGCAGCTGAAACACTTCTGAGTATTCTTAGCAAACCTTGCCCTAGAATCTCAGTTTAGCTTCAGTGCTCTGCCTCTGTGTGTCTTTACAAATGACCCCAAGCCTTTCCTTTATACTTTTCTCGTTGACAAATCAACGACCAAGATTAAATCTTTAATCAATGGCTAAGATTAAAAGAAAGCTTGATCTGCGTGACTTAAGACAATTTCATCACATGTTTAATTAAATTAAATTAAATTATTTTATTTTCCTAAGTTTTAACTTAGGAAATACATTAAAATAATTAATTAATTTAATATCTCCTAAACCAGATAAAATTTCCCAAATCCATTTCCTGGTCTTGTAGATCAGGTGAACTCTAGTCCCTCCACAAAGTTTGGGAGCTAGAGCACAACTGATGCTACCCCAAATACACAAAATCTCAACAAATATTAGGTACCATTTTATCCGGGATATGGTATAGCGAGGCGTCATAAGGCTCGATCATATAGGAACTGATGAGCAGGTCGCGGATATTCTCACAAAGCCCTGGGGAAGGTCATGTTCCTTAGCTTCCGCGAGAATCTTGGAATCATGGAACAACCTTATTCGGAGGGTCCTATTGGACGATGAGTTCTGGGAGCTCCAGAGGGCTTTGGAGATAGCTTCTTGGAGCTATAAGTAACCACAGGGCTAGGCTTGCCGAACCTTGTTGGTGTGCTTCCGCCCCACCGTGATGATATTGAGTTGGTTTACCTCTCTTTGATCTGTGCCCCATATGCATCCTACCCATGGCGTACCGGACTCATGGGAAGTACCTCTCATCTTGGCCAATGAGGTGGGAAACGTGGATAGAGATCGATAGCAAGACCGATGGACGCATCAGAGATTGCCGTACTCTCTATGTCTAGGATCGTACGTGTCCAACCACTTGATCTAGGATAAAGTCTAGTGAGGTTTTGGACCTCCAACTGAATTCGGGTCAGTTAAACTAACTTTGGGTTAGTATATGACTCTTCTGAGTCCAAGTGATGTTTTGGACGTCCAATTGACTTTGGGTCAATTAAACTAACTTCGGGTTAGTATGAGACTCCTTTGAGTCCTATAGAGGTTTTGGACCTCTGAGTTGACTTTGGGTCAGCCGAGAGTGATGTCTTTGTGACTCACCATTTGAAATAAAGAAGCCAACAAAGCAAGTTACGACGGGATGACGCACGATATTTGGATGGCACAGGTGGATGGAGTTCTCCCTAGTTGAGAGGGAGTGTTAATTTTGGGCAACTAGGTCCAAACTCCATGTTGTACTGCTTAAATGACGATGCCAATATTTTTATTGGATTCCTCTTTCGAAGAGGTGCAAGATCGATCTAAAGAGCATCTTGATCAGATGAGCAGAAAATTTATTTTGAATTAATTCCACTTATGTGCAAGGTCGGCCAGAATTGTAATGTAGGCTTGAAGCCCCAACAAATGTGTCACACATCCTCACAGATGGATATATATTGGTCAACCTTGGAGGTCATTTTAATTTTTCACCATCACTCATCACACACTTCTCTCTTGTGTCTGATTGGTTTGATCATCATTTGGAGGCTCTCTACTCTCACACGTGGGAAAATAACAGCTAGGGTTTCAGATCTGTGCTTGGGTTTTCAGCGCAGCTTTGACCAACGTTGACTTTGTTCAATGCTTGGTCAACTTGACCTCAAACTCTCCCAAAACTTCGATCTCTGCAGTCCACATTTTTTGGCACAAAAACCAAGGCTGGACGTTGACCTTTGACCTTGTTGCGTTGAATTTTTGTCGCTGTTGTTCTGCGTTGACTGACAAAGTTGACTTTTGTTGACTTTGGGTTGACTGTTGTAGAGCTGTCTTGAGGGTTGTGTGACACTTCTGGTTGGCTAACCATGAGGAGACTTTGCTGGTTGAAGCTGTAACGCACCACAACAAATATATTTTGCTAATCAAGTGAAGCGTATTTTTGGCTTGTCTTCCGTCGATCTATTGGTATGTTCTATCAACATTTTACTTTCATGTTTATGTAATTGCTATTTGATATCGGGTTTAAAGTAAAGTTGCATCAAGCATAGAACATCTACGAAAATTTGCATTTTGAGTAAAAGAAAATGTATTTGATTTATGTCACATTCGGACATTTGTAAGAAAAAGAATTTTGAATTTTATATCGAGTCAAAGTCTACCAAAATTGTGAAGTCCTCACTCCTTGGGAACAAGTCGGCCTGCGCGTCTAAGAGCCACCCATTCGACCTCCTATATATATATATAGAAGGCAGTTCGACCTATTGGCAGATCATTCTAGCACAATTCAAGTGGCATATTTCTGAACTAGCAAAAGTGTTGATTTTTGTAGCATCGGAAAGTGTTCCAAGTCTCAAAATTTGTAAGGAGGCTTGGACATCAGTATTCCAAAGGACCCAAAAACCTTTTGTGGAAATTCCACTCGGTTTATGTTTTATTACAATAATTAATTATTTTAATGGAGACCCTATGTCTAAACTTAGGGAAATTAAATAATTAATGGGTAAAACAAAGTGTGAATCTTCTAGAGAACGAAGATCAAGTCAAGTTTTAATCTTAGCCATTGATTAGATTTCTAATCTGGGCCGTTGATTCATCAATGAGAAGATTATAAAAGAAGGCTTGAGGGTCATTTGGAAAGCAAGCCAAGCATACACTCAGTAACCCAAAGGAAGTGTTGATAATTTGTATAGTTGGTGTAGCATCGGGTGTGCTCTAGCCCTGAAATTTAGTGGAGGGGCTAAGACACACTTGAACTCCAAAACCCAGAAAGTGTTTTGTGAAATTTCAGCTGGTGTTCAAGTTATTCAAATAATTAATTTTTTTAATGTATTTCCTAAGTCTAAACTTAGGAAAATTAAAAAATAAAAATGAATTAATTAACACGTGCTAAATGTTCTAGAAGACAGGGATCAAGTAGTCTTTTAATCTTTGCCGTTGATGAATGTTTTAATCTCGGCCGCTGATGAGATGAATGAAAAAATATAAGAGAAAGGCTTGAGGGTAAGTTGGAGACACACACACAGAGGCAAGGTTGAGAGAGCAGATCTGGAATTCTAGGGCAGGTTTTGCTAAGAATTTCCGGAAGATTTTTCTGTAGCGAGGGGTAGTATTGGTTGAGGGGATGATCTAATCCTGGAGCCAAAAGTCAGTAAGAGGCAGGAGCAACAAACAAGGACAACACAGAGGAGCAGAGAGCAGCAGCAGCAGCTGTGCAGTCGCTACGCAAGTGCTACGTAGGATAGCGCTGCAGCTCCAGAGGGTTTCAGAATTATGCAGAGGGTCTCCAGGGCCAGCGTAAGGCCTGTGTCACCCTCTTTGGGGTTACGTAGTTCCTCTCTAGGCAGCGCAGTGGCACGCAGAGCCTAGCAGGGCTGACGCTGGGGCTTCAAGGGCAGCGCTGGGGTTTCTAGGGCCAGATCCAGGCTGAGTCTTGTAAATCCTGTTTGAGGGTGTGGATTAGTCAGATATTTGGTCTTGGAACAACAGGTTAGCTGCATATTTCTTTTATTCTCTGTCGGGTTTTCTAGATCTGGAACCCAGATTTACTTTACTCAGAATTTACTTAATAAAATAAACCCTCATATCTGTTGCACCGGTTTTCCCGCTTTGGGTTTTTCCAGGGACTTATGTCCAAAAATCCATGTGTCATTTTGTTTGAATGAGCGTAGTATTTAGTAAATGATCTGCATGTGTAGAGTGTTAGTTGTGTTTACTTCCGTATTTTCTGAATCTAATTTCTGAAGATAACTTGTATAATTTAAATCAAGTAGGAGAAGTAAACCATGATACTACAGTAGAATTTTTCACATGGTATCAGAGCGATAACAGATCAAACTGAATCTCCAGCAATCAGTTGAAGAATATTTTTTCTGCAGGATAGCAGAAGTAGCAGTAGAGATCCAGAAGGAACAGCTTGACAACAAGAGGACCCAGATCCAGGAAGGGATAGTGCTGCAGATTCAAAAGGCCATTAGGCTTACGCAAAGCCTTCCCAGGCCAGCGTAAGGACTGCGTCACCCAGTCTGGGGTTATGCAGTCCACTTCTGAGCAGCGCTGGGCTAGTTAGTGAGACGTAGTCCAATATTCCTTCTGTTGCAGAAAGCCTTGCCAAGATCCGAAAGCAATGCTTCAGATCTTCAATAGTGCTATTGTGGTGGAGATTCTGCCGGTGCAGAATTGTGCCTAGCTAAGTCAACAAAGGCAGGAGGAAGACAACTACTCAGCAAATCTGAGCCAAACAGATTTGAAATTCGATCAGGAGGGTGATCGGAGAGTACTGTCCGATTGTGTTTGGGTGAAAGATTTCTAGGAGGGAAATCAGTGGTCAGAGGGAGCAACTACTATAGAGGGTTTCTAATCACCAAGAAACCCAGATCCAAAATTTTCTGTTGAGTGTTGCAACAGAAAGAGGGAGAGGAGTATCTGTTTTGACAGATCTGAGCAAGATGGCGAGATATGGATTGAGAGATCAGGATAGGTTGGACGACATGTCCAACTTTGTTATTTGAAGGGCCAGAATCCTGTTAGTTCTGGATGAGTATGGTCTCAAAGATCATGCAGAAAAAGTTCTAGCTATACCAACCGATGCAGATCCTCTAAAGAAGTATGAAGAGAATCAATTGCGGACTAAGCGTTTGATCATGGACGGGGTCAAAGACCATGTCATACCTCATATTGCTGGAAGGAATACGACAAATGAGATGTGGGTAGCCTTGGACATGATGTATCAAGGAGGCTCTGTCCAATGAAGGATGCTTCTGGAGAACGAGATGCGGTTGTTCCAAATGATGAAGGGTGAAGAGATAGATCCATTCCTCTTCAGACTATCCGGGATTAGCTGATTGCCATGGGTGCAAATCCGGATGAAGGGATCCTAGTGAGGATGACCCTAAATGTAGTCTCGGAAGATTGAGAAACGTTTGTCTACAGCATTCTAGGAAGGGCAACATTACCATCATGGGCTGACATATGGGCTATCCTCTGCCAAGAGTAGATCAGGAGGATCACCAAGAAGCAGAATATTAGTGGTGGAAGCGGATCAACCAATGTGAAGAAAGAAGAGGAGGATGATACAACCCTTACATCAAAGGAAAGGAAGCAACAAGGGAAGAAGAAGAGGGACCTTTCCAAGTTTTGGTGCTTTAATAGTGGCGATCTTAGACAGTTCACCAACACTTGTCCTAAGAAGAAGGACAAAGGATCTTCTGATTCCAATGCTGCAGCAGCAAAGGCTGATGGTTCTGATGATGATGCAGCCATGAGTGCTCATGTGCCTCGAGAGAAGAGGTGGGGTGACATGGATCTGTAGAGCATCTACAGATAGTGTGGCGGGATCCTTGAGTCAACCCTACTCTTGGATCACATATGAGCTATGGGAGCCTTAAGATGGTAGGAGGATGAGTCAGGAGATGGTTGCAAAAGGTCACATTGAAGCAGAAGGGAGAGTTGAAGAGTTGAAGAGGGAGCAACGTAATGCAAAGGCAACAACACAAAGGGGTTGATGGGACTTCAGCAGCGCAGAGAGGCTGCGCTAATGCAGTGCAGTGTTGCAGCATAACAGTAGGTTTAGGAGGACAGCGTAAATCAACAGTTAGGGAGCTTCAATGATGGATGCAACTTGACTTATTTGTCAAACAGTTGGGCAGGAGTCCTTCAGTTGCTTACCTCTCGGCAAGTGAGTTGCAGTGCAGCAATTAGCAGTGGCCGTGCTATGGGCAACATGATGCAACAAGTTGAGAGGGAGATGTAGTACAGATGTGGCAGTGTCAATGGTAGTGGCATGGGCAGCAGTGCAGTGGATGGAGGACAACAGGCCAGGCATCAGTTGCACATAATCCAACTTCAAGATCTTGTAGTGCATGGTGTGGATGCATTGCTAGAGCACACTCTGTGCTAAGAGGGAGTGTTGAGATTTTGTATACTTGGTGTAGCATCGGGTGCGCTCTAGCCTTGAAATTTTGTGGAGAGGCTAAGACACACTTGAACTCCAAAACCCATAAAGTGTTTTGTGAAATTTCAGCTGGTGGTCAAGTTATTCAAATGATTAATTATTTTAATGTATTTCCTAAGTCTAAATTTAGGAAAATTAAATAATTAAAGTGAATTAATTAACACATGTGTTGAAATGTTCTAGAAGACACGGATCAAGTAGTCTTTTAATCTCAGCCGTTGATGAATGTTTTAATCTCGGCCGTTGGTGAGATGAATGAAAAAGTATAAGAGAAAGGCTTGAGGGTCAGTTGGAGACACACACATAGAGGCAGGGCTGAGAGAACATATATGGAATTCTAGGGCAGGGTTTGCTAAGAATTTTCGGAAGATTTTTTCTGTAGCGAGGGGTAGTATTGGATGAGGGGATGATCTGATCCCGGAGCCGAAGGTCAGTATGAGGTAGAGGAGCAGCAAACAAGGACAGCGCAGAGGAGCAGAAAGCAGCAGCAGCAGCTGCGTAGCCGCTACGTAGGACAGTGCTACAGCTCCAAAGGGTTTCAAAATTACGCAGAGGGTCTCTAGGGCTAGCGTAAGGCCTTTGTCACCCTCTGTGGGGTTACACAGTCCATCTCTGGGCAGCGCAGTGGCACGCAGAGCGTAGCAGGGCTGACGTTGGGGCTTTAGGGGCAGCGCTAGGGTTTCTAGGGCCAGATCCAGGCCGAGTCTTGTAAATCCCGTTTGAGGGTGTGGATTAGTCAAATATTTGGTCTTGGAACAACAGGTTAGCTGCAGATTTCTTTTATTCTCTCTCAGGTTTTCTAGATCTGGAACCCAGATTTACCTTACTCAAAATCTACTTAATAAAATAAACCCTCATATCTGCTGCACCGGTTTTCCTGCTTTGAGTTTTTCTAGGGACTTATGTCCAAAAATCCTTGTGTCACTTTGTTTGAATGAGCGTAGTATTCAGTAAATGATCTGCATGTGTAGACTGTTAGTTGTGTTTACTTCCCTATTTTCTGAATCTGATTTCTGAAGATAACTTGTATAATTTAAATCAAGTAGGAGAAGTAAACCATGATACTGCAGTAGAATTTTTCACATGGTATCAGAGCAATAACAGATCAAGCTGAATCTCCAGCAATCAGCTGAAGAATATTTTTTCTGCAGGATAGCAGAAGAAGCAACAGAAATCCGGAAGGGGCAGCTTGACAACAGGAGGATGCAGATCCAGGAAGGGACAATGCTGCAGATTCAGAAGGCCATTAGGCTTATGCAGAGCCTTCCTAGGCTAGTGTAAGGATGCGTCACCCAGTCGGGGTTACGCAGTCCACTTCTGAGCAGCGTTGGGCCAGTCAGTGAGACGCAGTCCAGTATTCCTTCTGTTGCAGAAAGCCTTGTCAAGATCCGGAAGTAGTGCTTCAGATCTTCAACAGTGTTGTTGCGGTGGAGATTTTGCCGGTGGAGAATTGTGCATAGCTAAGTCAACAAAGGCGGGAGGAAGACAACTACTCAGCAGATCTGAGCCAAACAGATTTGAAATTCGTTCAGGAGGGTGATTGGAGAGTACTGTCCGATTGTGTTTGGGTGAAAGATTTCTAGGAGGGAAATCAGTGGTCAGAGGGAGCAACTACTATATAGGGTTTCTAATCATCAAGAAACCCAGATCCAAAATTTTCTGTTGAGTGTTGCAACAAAAAGAGGGAGAGGAGTATCTGTTCTGACAGATATGAGCAAGATGGCGAGATATGGACTGAGAGATTAGGATAGGTTGGATGACATGCCCAACTTTGTTATCTGGAGGGCCAGAATCGTGTGAGTTCTGGATGAGTATGGTCTCAAAGATCATGCAGAAAAAGTTCTAGCTGTACCAACTGATGCAGATCCTCTAAAGAAGTATGAAGAGAATCAAGTGCGGACTAAGCATTTGATCATGGACGGAGTCAAAGACCATGTCATACCTCATATTGCCGGAAGGAATACGACAAATGAGATGTGGGTAGCCTTGGACATGATGTATCAAGGAGGCTATGTCCAACGAAGGATGCTTCTGGAGAACCAGATGCCGTTGTTCCAAATGATGAAGGGTGAAGAGATAGATCCATTCCTCTTCAGACTATCCAGGATTAGCTGATTGCCATGGGTGCAAATCCGGATGAGGGGATGCTAGTGAGAACGACCCTAAATGCAGTCTCGAAAGATTGGGAAACATTTGTCGAGAGCATTCTGGGAAGGGCAACGTTACCATCATGGGCTGACATGTGGGCTATCCTCTGCCAAGAGGAGATCAGGAGGATAACCAAGAAGCAGAATATTAGTGGTGGAAGCGGATTAACCAAAGTGAAGAAAGAAGAGGAGGATGATACAACCCTTGCATCAAAGGAAAGGAAGCAACAAGGGAAGAAGAAGAGGGACCTTTCCAAGTTCGATGCTTTAACAGTGGCGATCTTGGACACTTCGCCAGCACTTGTCCTAAGAAGAAGGACAAAGGATCTTCTGATTCCAAGGTTGCAGCAGCAAAGGCTGATGTTTTTGATGATGATGCAGCCATGAGTGCTCATGTGCCTTGAGAGAAGAGGTGGGGTGACATGGATCTGTAGAGCATCTACAGACAGTGTGGCGGGATCCTTGAGTCAGCCCGAATCTTGGATCACATACGAGCTATGGGAGCCTTAAGATGGTAGGAGGATGAGTCAGGAGATGGTTGCAAAAGGTCACATTGAAGCAGAAGGAAGAGTTGAAGAGTTGAAGAGGGAGTAGCGTAATGCAGAGGCAACAACGCAGAGGGGTTGATGGGACTTCAACAACGCAGAGAGGCTGTGCTGACGCAGTGCAGTGTTGCATCATAACAGTAGGTTCGGGAGGACAGTGTAAATCAACAGCCTGGGAGCTTCAATGATGGATGCAACTTGACTTATCTGTCAAACAGTTGTGCAGGAGTCCTTCAGTTGCTTACCTCTTGGCAAGTGAGTTGCAGTGCAACAGTTAGCAGTGGCAGTGCTATGGGCAGCATGATGCAACAAGTTGAGAGGGAGTTGCAGTACAGATGTGGCAGTGTCAAGGGCAACATTATAGAGAGCAGCACTGCAGTGGATGGTGGGCAGCAGGCCAAGCATCAACTGCACATAATCCAACTTCAAGATCTTGTAGTGCATGGTGTGGATGCATTGCTAGAGCACACTCTATGCTAAGAGGGAGTGTTGAGATTTTGTATAGTTGGTGTAGCATCAGGTGCGCTCTAGCCCTGAAATTTTGTGGAAGGGCTAAGACACACTTGAACTCCAAAACCTAGAAAGTGTTTTATAAAATTTCAGCTGGTGTTCAAGTTATTCAAATAATTAATTATTTTAATGTATTTCTCAAGTCTAAACTTAGGAAAATTAAATAATTAAAGTGAATTAATTAACACATGTGTTGGAATTTTCTAAAAGACACGGATCAAGCAGACTTTTAATCTCAGCCCTTTATGAATGTTTTAATTTCGGTCATTGATGAGATGAATGAAAAAGTATAAGAGAAAGGCTTGAGGGTTAGTTGGAGACACACACAGAGGCAGAGTTGAGAGAACAAATTTGGAATTCCGGGGCAGGGTTTGCTAAGAATTTTCGGAAGAGTTTTTCTGCAGCGAGGGGTAGTATTGGCTGAGTGGATGATTTGATGCTTGAGCCAAGAGTTAGTAAGAGGCAGAGGAGCAACAAACAAGGACAACGCAGAGGAGCAAAGAACAACAACAACAACTATGCAACAACTGTGCAGCGGCTACACAGGTGCTACGCAGGACAGCGCTGCAGCTCTAGAGGGTTTGATAATTACGCAGAGGGTCTCCAGGGCCAGCGTAAGGCTTGCGTCACCCTCTCTGGGGTTACACAGTCCCTCTTTGGGCAGCGCAGTGGCACATTGAGCCTAGCAGGGCTGACGCTGGGGCTTCAGGGGCAACGTTGGGGTTTCTAAGGCCAAATTCGGGCCGAGTCTTGTAAATCCCGTTTGAGGGTGTGGATTAGTCAGATATTTGGTCTTGGAACAACAGGTTAGCTGCAGATTTCTTTTATTCTCTATCGGGTTTTCCAGATCTGGAACCTAGATTTATTGTACTCAGAATCTACTTAATGAAATAAACCCTCATATCTGCTGCACTGATTTTCCTGCTTTGGGTTTTTCCGGGGACTTATGTGCAAAAATCCATGTGTCACTTTGTTTGAATGAGCGTAGTATTCAGTAAATGATTTGCATGTGTAGATTGTTAGTTGTGTTTACTTCGGTATTTTCTGAATCTATTTCTGAAGATAACTTGTATAATTTAAATCAAGTAGGAGAAGTAAACCATGGTACTACAGTAGAATTTTTCACAGGAAGGCAATTCTGAAGGAATAGAATTCGATTTCAGAGGGACAGTTGCAGGGCAAAAGAAGCAGAGGGAGTCAGCAGTGACAAGGGTCAAGGAAAGAAGGACGCAGAAGGTCGGAGAAGGCAACATAGAGAGCTCACGCATAGTGATGCAGTCTCACGTAGGCACTGCGCAGAGAGACACGCAGAGGGACGCAGAAGGAAGCTGTGAGTCTTTCAAGTGTTAGATATTCTCCAGAGGGTTCGTGGGAATTTATCTCAGGTGTTTTCCTTGTAATGAATTTCATTGCTGAAGAATAATATATAAACCCTCATCCGCTGCATCGGTTTTCCCACATTGGGTTTTTCCGAGGACAATTGTCCAAAAATAAGTGTGTATATGTGATTGATTCTTATGCTTGTATTTCTTACTATTCTATTCTCTGCATATAGTTGAGTGAATGCTGTAGTAGTATTTATTTCGAAATTTACTAGAAGAATTCTGTAAATAACTTATTGGAAATGATAAGTAGGAGAAATAGATCTATCACTGCAGAAGTATTTTCAGTATTGAAATTTTCACATGGTATCAGAGCAAAGATGAGTAACAGGAGCAGAGAACCGACGATGGAACGTTGATTAGACGTTGCTGCAACAACAACTTAGAAGGGTTCACACAGTTCTCCAGAGAAGAAGGAAAGTATGAAAGAACATATGGATCACGACGTTTCTATTCTGGCATCCAGATTGGAAGAAGAATTTGCTTGTGTGTCAAGCTTTGCTTCTCCTGAGATCTGGTATATTGACATTGGGGCTTATGCTCACATGATGGGAGTGCGAGAATGTTTCTCAAGCTACCAAGAAGAGCAGATGAACTTTAAAATCGCCATGGGAAATAAGGCGAAATGTACCCCTGTTGGAAGAGGTACCATAGTGTTTCAAACAGAAGCTGGTAATATGCTTTGGGCCACCAATGTGCTACATGTGCCTGGTTTGGGGATGAACTTACTGTCTGTGTTGCACCTTCAAAACAAAGGCTATGACATTTACTTCATTGACAATAGTGTATACATCAAACACCTGAGTTGGAAGAAGAAGGCACAAATCAAAGTCAGGAGCAATAAATTGTACAAGTTACAGCTCGAATCCCCAATGGCACTGATAGGCAACATTGATGAGAAGGATTTGAATGAGCTATGGCATAGGAGAATGGGGCACTTGCACCATGGGGCGTTAAGAATTCTCAAGAAGACTGTCACGGGAGTTCCAGAACGGAGCACCAAGCGAGATGATGTCTGCAGAGGGTGCGTATTGGGAAAGTATGCCAAGGCAGCGTACCATAGAAGCAACAATAGGGCTAAGAGTGTCTTGGGCTTAATACCCTCAGACATCTACGGACCAATGTACACTAGAGCTCCTAGTGGTGCTGAATATTTCGTCACCTTTATTGATGACCATTCCAGGAAGACCTGGATCTACTTTCTGAAGACCAAGGATGAAGTCTTTGATAGATTCAAGGAGTTTAAAGTTCTGGTGGAGAATCTGACAGGAAAACGGATAAAGACACTGCGATCAGACAATGGTGGAGAATACATTGATAAAGAGTTCACAGAGTTTTGCGCAAGGGAAGGCATCGTAAGGGAGTGGACCGCTCCATATAATCCGGAGCAGAATGGAATTGCAGAGAGAAAGAATAGAACTATTGTCGAGGATGCAAGGGCAATGCTGTATGATCAAGACATGCCCAAATTCTTGTGGGTTGAAGCTTGTAATACAATTGTCTACGTACAGAACAAGATTCCTCACAATGCATTGGGTAAGATCACTCTAGAAAGTGTCTTCACTGGCAGTAAGCCTTAAGTGAGCCACTTTAGGATCTTTGGAAGTGCAACATATTGTCACGTGCTCGAAGAGAAGAGGAAGAAACTGGATAAGACTGCGGAAAAGGGATATCTGGTGGGATATAACGAGAATGCAAAGGCTTACCACATTTACATTCCTGAGAGCAGGAAGATTGTAGTATAGCGAGATCTGAAGTTCATGGAGGAAAGGGCCTTTAGGAAATATTGGGAGATGCCTTTTGCTACATAGTTTGAGGAGCATCCGCTGGTCCAACCACAACGACCTGCGGAGGGTAATACGAGTGCCTCTCAAAGGCATGGGGATCCAAGGGATACATCTCCCGAGGACTTGCAGGAAGGAGAGCAGGTAGATCCATCGATTACTAGTGCTAGGACGAGCAGGGAATTATGACAAATTTTGAGGGACGCAGAAGAGTTTGTCGGAACCCCCAGAAATGAGAAGAGGCAATACAGGCAACCTGAAATATACCAAGCTTTGGTAGCGCAGGTTGGGGAACCCTCTAGTTTTCAGGAGGCATCTCAGCGCCAAGTATGGGTCGATGCGATGGTGGAAGAATACAACTCCATCATGACTAATGATGTCTGGGAAGTGGTTCCCAGGCTTCAAGACAGATCAGTTGTAGGTTCGAGATGGATCTACAAGATCAAATATGCTGCAGATGGCAACATTGAGAAATTTAAAGCCAGGTTTGTGGCTAAGGGGTACGCTCAGAAGGAAGCGATAGACTATGAAGAGACCTTCGCCCCAGTAGCCCGATATACTTCTATTAGATTCGTGATATCCCTTGCTACGCAATGGGATGGGAGATTCACCAGATGGACGTCAAGACTGCGTTCTTGAACGGGGTGATAGAAGAAGAAGTATATATTGAACAACCAGAGGGCTTTGAGACGCATGAGCAGAAAACTCATGTGTGCAAGCTTAAGAAGGCCTTGTATCGACTGAAGCAAGCCCCTAGAGCTTGGTATTGTTGATTTGACAACTACTTGCAGAAGATGGGATTTGTCAAGAGTGATGCAGATCCCAATCTCTACTATCTGAGAGTAGGGGATGAGCCTCTAATACTAGTGCTGTATGTAGATGATCTATTTTGACGGGATTATCTAGGTTCATCAAGGACTGCAAGGAGAATTTAGCTGCAAAATTTGACATGAAGAATCTAGGGTTGATGCATTATTTTCCGGGGTTGGAAGTTTGGCAACAAAAGGATGAGATCTTCCTCGTTCAAGGAAGGTATACTACAAAAGTTCTGAAGAGGTTTCAGATGGAGGACTGTAGACCCATGGCTACTCCAATGATTACCAACTGGAATAAAATTGACACGTCCGAAGATGATGAGGCTGATCCTACTTTGTATAGGTAGCTCATAGGTTCTCTGATGTATCTGGTCAACACGCGACCAAACATCTGTTATGCTATCAATACTCTTAGTCAGTTCATGGTGGAACCAAGGAGGGCTCATTGGGCGACAACCAAACATGTTCTCAGATATCTATAAGGAACAATCGAGCTTGGACTGAAATACACTCGAGGCAATGACATCAGGTTGAGTGGGTTCACTGATGCAGACTGGGCTGGGAGCCCAGTATATCAGAAAAGTACCGATGGGTACTGTTTCAGTGTTGGATCAGGGATGACCTCCTGGTGTAGCAGAAAACAAAAATCCGTGGCTCTGAGCTCCACAGATGCTGAATATATGGCAGAAAGAACGACTTCATGTGAGGCCATAAGGATTCGGAAATTGCTTGTGAACTTACTCAAGGAAAAGATGGAGGTGACCAACATTCTATGTGATAATTAGAGTTGCATTCAAGCTCTCCGAAAATCCTGTGTTTCATGATCGGTCAAAGCACATTGACATCAGGTGTCACTTCATCAGAGACTGTGTCCATCGGGGAGCTCTATAATTGTAGCGCACTCCTACAAGAGAACAAATGGCGGATATCCTCACGAAAGCTCTGGGGAAGACTAAGTTTGTCTATTTTAGAGAAAAGATGGGGATGATCAAGAATGCATTTCAATAGCAGGAATGGATAGGCTCAAGATTCAGAGGGAGCTGCAATACAGATGAGGCAATGACAGGGACAGTGTCATGGGCAGTAGTACAAAAGGCAGCAACGCAACAGATGAGGGGCAACATCCAGGCATTAACAACGCAGAGGATGCTTCAAGACAGAGCATCATGCAGTAGGCATATTGCTAGAACACTTTCCTTGCTAAGAGGGAGTGTTGATTTTTGTAGCATCGGAAAGTGTTCCAAGTCTCAAAATTTGTAAGGAGGCTTGGACATAAGTATTCCAAAGGACCCAAAAACTGTTTGTGGAAATTCCACTTGGTTTATGTTTTATTAAAATAATTAATTATTTTAATGGAGATACTAAGTCTGAACTTAGAGAAATTAAATAATTAATGGGTATTAATAAAACAGAGTGTGAATCTTCTAGAGAACGGAGATCAGGTCAAGTTTTAATCTTAGCCATTGATTAGACTTCTAATCTGGGCCGTTGATTCATCAATGAGAAGATTATAAAAGAAGGCTTGAGGGTCATTTGGAAAGTAAGCCGGGCATTCACTCAGTAACCCGAAGGAAGTCGATTTTGAAGGAATAGAATTCGATTTCAGAGGGAGAGTTGCAGGGCAGAAGAAGCAGAGGGACTCAGCAGTGACAAGGGTCGAGGAAAGAAGGACGCAGAAGGCCGGAGAAGGCAACACAGAGAGCTCACGTAGAGTGACGCAGTCTCACACAGGCACTGCGCAGAGAGACACGTAGAGGGGCGCAGAAGGAAGCTGTGAGTCTTCCAAGTTTCAGAAATTCTGCAGATGGTTTGTGAGAATTTATCTCAAGTGTTTTCTAAAGAAGTCTGCCAGTATTTTCCTTGTAAAGAATTTCATCGCTGAAGAATAATATATAAACCCTCATCTGCTGTGCCGGTTTTCCCGCATTGGGTTTTTCTGGGGACAATTGTCCAAAAGTAAATGTGTATATGTGATTGATTCTTATGCTTGTATTTCTTACTGTTCTATTCTCTGCATATACTTGAGTGAATGTTGTAGTAGTATTTATTTCAAAATTTACTAGAAGAATTATGTAAATAACTTATTGGAAATAATAAGGAGGAGAAATAAATCTATCACTGCAGAAGTATTTTTAGGATTGAAATTTTCACAAAAATGAGTTTCCGAAACCGGTACGTTTAGAAATGTCACCTTCCGAAAATGGAAACGTCGGCCGAAACGTCATATATATATATAATTATAAATAAGTGAATAACACATTATCTTGCAAGAAAAAAGGGAATAAGACCCATAGATGACAATTTAGAAGGAAAACCAAGTCTATATTAACTCTCATAGATGATTACATCATGGTCGAGTTTCGACCAAGTTTCAGAGTTTCAGGGATGGGTACGGTCCGAAATGCCGAGTTCCTAGAAGTTTCATGCAACATAGGACCAAATTAAGGTCGATCATTGCTGCAATTAAAAGGTCGAGACCTTGTAGCTGATCTTTGAAGAATTTGTGATGAATTTAGGTACTGTAATATGGAAACATATCGAGCCTAATCTCTATAATAGAACTACATCATGTCAACGATTAAACAAAGCTTCGAACATAGGCTCTCTCATAATCTCTCCAAAATACAAGTTGTAAAAGCAATTCGAGTTCTCTCTAAAACTTGACATTTGAATTAAAGTTGTGACATATCTATCATATCTCTGTGTTACTCGAGCTCACTATGGCAACATATCTTTGTAATATCCATGACATTCGAACACTAAATATCAGAGGCATCCTATGCGAAGAAGTATATCTCTGAAAAAGTATCCGAACCTTTTGTGGAGGCATCCGAACATTCTATTACTAATGACATCCGAGCCATCTATGACACCATACTACTGAGATATACGATTCTTCATTGGCAACATTCTCTGTGGCATAAAAGATTGAACAAATAACTGAAGGACATGTTGAGAAATTAAAGTTCATGTAGATTAGGGTTGATTTCTCTGTCATGATAATTACTTGTGAATTTGTTGGCTTCTTTATTAAATTCATCAAGAAATCAACAGGAGTATAAAAACATGAAGATCACAAGAGACAAGAACACAAAGATATAGTCTCCAAGCTAGGGCAAAAGCCCCACAAGGGGGAAAACCCAGAAAAATCCTCTTCTTATAGAATCAGATCAAAGTGAGATATCCAAGACCCATGACCATGACAAGACTCCAACCCTCAAAATGCCAAGTCAAACCCTCCTTCCACATAGCAACAAATTCATCAACAACAAGGTCAACAACATGTACAACAACAGGAACAAACTTTCAACAAGAAATGCGTCATGGTAGAACTACCATATGTGTGAGCTCAAGAAAAACCTTTCTTTACACGTGCAAAATTCCTATTTTGGCCTCCCTTTCTTTCCTTGATTTTTGCTCTCCTTCGCTTTGTTTCAAAAGAATGATGATTAGATGATGTAAAATTCTTGTCTACAAATGAGTTCAACTCGTCCTCCATTTATGCTGTCCAGAGGGGTTCGAATAGATGTCTCTTCCTGGGCAGGGCCGACTTGTCTTCTTGAGGTGACTTAGACTCAAATTACATCTTTGAAAATTCTTTTTCTAGGCTATGAATAAGCCATTGACTTTGACCAATACAAATGATAATGAGCATGAAGAACATGCTTGAAACAAAATAAGAATTTGGCTTGAGCATGAAACCCATCCTTAAAAAATAAATAAATCCTAGCATGAACAAAAGCATGGTAGCAAAATAATAATTTTATTAATTATGACAATTCACATGATGAAGACCGACACTAGTTACATTTTCAACACTCCCTCTTAACTAGGGACGTGTTCATAATGACACAACATGATACTAGGATACTTTCAAATTGAAATATTCTAATAAGAAGAGTTCAAATTGATAAGCATCATCAAGCATCATCATCATAACCAACATTTCCAATTACAAGATAGCAATGCCTTGACTAACAAGCTCTAACTCTCCACTAGATTAGAGAAAAATGCTGGGAGGCATACATTTGGACACCACCACCATCGCCTCTCAGGGCACATACCCCATTCAGATGTTCACCAGGTATGTCCTTACAGGACTATTCTTATCTTGGATTCCCAATCCTCAAAGAATATCGGTCCTCCTTTGGACTACTCTTATCTTGGATACCTTGTCCTATCCTCAAAGAGTATTGGTCCTCGGGACTAGTCCTATCTTGGATTTCCAATCCTCAAGGAGTATCACTCTTAGATGCTTATCCAACCTTCCATTCTCCCTACCAGTGCGTTCACTAGACTTACAACTGTTAGTCCTGGCCTAGTGCATGACACATGGAGAATGCAATGTCCACCATCTCTCCTTCTCAACCAGGGAGGAGATCCTTTCTCCCTCTCATACTAGGGAGATATAACCACAAGCATCAACTTGTCTCATTCATCAGCTACTTGTTCTTCCAGTGGAGATATAGTTGTAGCTGCAGGGCTCCTATCGTGCATCACAACATATTGAGCTTCGACCTTCCTGTATGTTAATATTCACATAGCTCTTAGCATGTCATCAAGTCAAACATCTTATGGAGCCAAACTCTTTCACAATCTATCTTCGTGACAGGGTTTTTGCCTTCATCCTTTTAAGAGATTATATCACTTTTCACTAACTATCAGCAGTATCTCTATCAGCAATAGTATCTGTCAAACCAATCAATGTAGAGCCAATTATACCTCCCTCTATCCATCTGAGGAAAGCGAACTTCTTCTAGATCAGTATCAAATCTATCATACCATTAAGTTATCAACAAAATATCTCATGACTTCTTGTATCAATTTGCTCTCTTTCCTGCCTTTATAGTGTACACACTTCAACTATATATTTTTCGTGGAAGTCGTACCATATCCCAAACTTCTTCTTCATCATCAAAATTGCCAAAACAAGTGATGCTACTTCAAATTTCAACCTGCAA
Organism: Pinus albicaulis; assembly: GCA_034641835.2. Taxonomy (NCBI): domain Eukaryota; kingdom Viridiplantae; phylum Streptophyta; class Pinopsida; order Pinales; family Pinaceae; genus Pinus; species Pinus albicaulis. The sequence continues at coordinate 369,760,586 of CM076572.1, forward strand.
GATCCTTCAATCCATTTTGTGCTTCTAATGTGGCAATTGGTAAGGTTTGGTAACTCCATTTAATTAGTACAGTTGCATTGAATCCGCTAAAGTGTATTTGTAAAAGTGAGAATAAATTATTCCTTTATGGTAGCAATGGTCTGCTAATATGGCTGAAAATATGGTTTTCTTTGCAGGAAGATGCAGGCCGTCTTAAATTCGTGTGTTTCAGTAATGATGGAATTGATCAACATATGATCTGGTTTTCCTTTACCCACTTCAATTTTTTCAAGTGCTGTGGCTTTTCTAAATTTGGGTCTCTTATCACTTTCTGTGATATGATGATTTATCTTCTGATACAAACATAAAACTGATGGATTGGATTAATGGTTACACAATTCAGCTGTTTCTTTGAAACTGTCTTCTAACTTATACAGGCTTATTGGATTAAAGAATATATTTGCAAGGCAACTTCCAAATATGCCAAAGGAGTACATTGTTAGACTTGTAATGGACAGGTATTCTCTCTTGATACTTTCTGAGATTCAACTGAAATATTGTTAAATTGGTGAGGTATTGTCAAAGTGTATCAGGCTTTTGTCTATCTACCGTTTTTTCAACTGTCTGATGGAATTAGGCAGTTTTAACAATTAGAAATACAAAAAAATCTCCCTTTGTAATTCCCAAAATATCTGATGAATGATATTATCGAAAACATGATTACATCCCTGTTTACGAGCAATCTAGACATGAAAGATTTGACTTGGCCATTGTGAAAATGTGACACTGCTTCTGTTTATTACTAAAACTAAGCACGGGGGAAGTGAATAATTATTGTCTTCTTACTGATTTTACTAAGTCTCGCTACAGTGGTGGTCTAGAAGGTGCAGCTCATGTACTTTCATAGTTTTGGTCAGCTTTTTTGGATTCGGTTGTTTGCTGTTTATCAGTTATACCTTGATATGGATAAAGTTTAATAGTCCAAGGCCATATATGTCTAGAAGAAGGCTGCCTTGTATATGCCAGTTCTGTTTTGATCTGTCTCGTGCTCATTCCTAAGATTGCATTCTTTAATAGAATATAGTTCAGTTCCTGCAAGTGTGGTGGTTGGTTTGTGAATATAGACAAGAAGAGTCTAAAATCAAATGTTTTGGAATTGATAAATGACAGATCTCTTCTTATCATTGCATTTGCACATCTCTTCCTACAAATTTACTGTTGACATTCAGTCATAATGAATCCTAATGTCACTACAACAGCTTTGGATATTTTGGAACATGTATGCTCAAGTTTATATATATATATATATATATATATATACGAATGATGAATCACATTGAATGGACCCCATGTAACGACCCAACTCAAATTATATGGAACATAGAAATATTAGCATGCATATGAGACCTGCATATGATAGCTCCATGTGCATGTATCACGTGTACGGCACTAGTACATGTACTAAGCAATTATGAAAAGAAACTCGGTATAGAGTAGGGAGTGAATTATTGAAGTATTGAGTAACTCCCTAACTCACCATAATATAATGAATGTATTAGTTATATCTACCATTATCATAATATAAACTAATACTTTGTTCAAAGAAAATTTAAAAGCATTGACTTATGCAAATGAATGATGATATTTTAATAAATCCAAGATATTTATTAAATAATAATATTTTAATAAAACCAAGATATTTATTAAATAATAATATTTTAATAAATCTAAGATATTTATTAAAATATAATATTTTTTAAAGATATTTATTAAAAGATCATATTCTAATAAATATCAGGAATGGAGTTTGAGTATAAAAAAAGAAGAGGGGTAAACTTGATGGGCATGGGAGTGAAGGGGAAAACTAACCCGGATGATGTCAGAGGAGTTCTAACTGCGTGGTTCATGAGCAGTGAGTTCGAGAGTTCTAACAGAATCATGGAATGCTCTCGATTGTTATTGGAGTATTGGGCATGGGGGTCAGAAGACTTGTCTTCTGGATCTGGGGACCGGAGAGGTTGACCTCAGATAGGCTGGGAGGAAAATGACGGTTTGGTAACGGGAGCTGGAGCGATGGCGGATCAGAGACATCTTCAAACACGGTTCCAGGTAAGTATTGATTAGTCAATTGATATATATTCTGCTTGAAAAATCCCATTTTGAATGGTGTAGTATGAATTTTGTGAATGATTGTTAATTTCAAAAATTAAGAGCTTTACACTTATGTATTTTGAGATTGATGGTTAAAATTCTGAAAGTTAAAGTTTAAGGTTCTTACACATGGTATCAGAGCCCAGTTTCAGACTCTGAGGATCTTAGGGTATTTTAAATCAGTTCTATGGATTCCAAGCTTGTATTGCTTCCATCTCTTCCCTTTAAGCCTTGGAAGCAATTCCCAAAATTTTGATTTGAATTAAGAAAAATAGTGTGTAGCATATGCATATCTTCAGCCACAAATTGACCAAATAAAGGGCAGCCTCTCTCAATCGCTTATTAAAATGCATGCAATACGATTGCAACCATTTATTAAAAAAAGAAAAAAAAAGAAAAGAACGTAACCATGGAATTCTCCACAAGACCTCTGGGCCGAGATTATAGCCCCACCATACGCACACAGTTGTTTTGCCTTTCCTTGTTAAATTTTGTTTGTTCTTTCTCACCAACCTTCGATAGATCCACAAATGCCGAATGTCGAGGTGAATTAGAACTGGTAATATCTGTTGCATCCCCATTCATTGCATCAAAATATTCTATTTTCTTCTGTTCCTTTCTTTCCAGATTCTTGATATCAGAAATTATGGTGGAGAATGAACCAGCCATGTTCTAAAACACGTCTGTCAAAAGTCATTTAAGCCGTCATTCTTATAGTGGGCCATTAATGCCTGATCGTGTGCTTTGCCTTCAAGATCCAGACAATGGAAGGGACAAGAAGGGGCGTTGCCTTGAGGAGCCATATAAAGGGGATCTACGGAAGGAATTCTTTTGAGTGGCCCACTGCTTTTACCTAATCATGCATCTGCTAATAGTCTCTCAACACCAATGAAATCATCTGGAGTTTATAAGGACTTCCAGGAGGAGAAATCTAAGGCCTGCATGGTACGAAAGAAGGGCCGTTTCAGTTACATCAGAGGATGTGGGTCTGGTGGAGAATGGTCCTTTATCTTCTGTTTGTCGAAGATCTTCTTAGAGCGTGGCACTCCGAAAATCTGCAAGCGTTGGTGACTGGCTTTATGAACAGAAACAAGGAGTTGCTGCACAGGTACCTATGGATCCTCCTGTCGATACTACAATACCTGTAGCAGTTCGTGCTCCATATCTTCGGAATCTTTTGCAACAAACTATCTCCCAGCAAGAGCAAATTGTTAATTTGATGGCAAACGTATATCAAACGGAAGCAATCAATCTTGGTCAGCAATCAGGAAAATGGTCTACACAAATCAGAAATGGCATCAATGAGTCTACAATTGAAACAACAACGAAAAGAGAGCGACTGTTACTAGCAAAAATTACAGATTTGCAATCTAAGATCGTAAGTTTAACAGAGGAACTGCATGCAGTTCGACTAAAATCTAATCAAGTTTCTTGCGATTTGGGTAACAATGGCTACTGCTGCTGCCGTTGGAACGGGTCCCTGATATGCTCCTCATGATCCCACGCTTCCGGCACTGTGGAGAGCTCATGATTTGAGAATGGGACCATTTCTCTCGCTGCGAGTAGCGTCCATGAGCTCCTCGAATGCTCCGTCTGCACAAATTCCATGTACCCTCCTATTCACCAGAGAATCGACGAGTTCTGCGCAGCACAAATGGAAGGCCACATAGACACTGTGATGGCCAGTGTCCCACCGCGCCGCCTGATGGGCCACTCTCACTTTCATCCAGGACGTGGTCATCTCCTCGGACCGACCTGCGAAGAGTCATGGTAAACCGACTTAGAGGATATAACCATTTTTAGTATTCATCTCGATCATAGGTATAAAAAAATAAAAATAAAAATAAAATAAAATGTATTTATGGGTGAAAGGTATATTACCATTGGAAAACTAGTGTGAAGATCTGCAAATTTGGCATAGGATAAAAGATGATATTAATAATAATAATAATAAAATAATAATAATATATATATACACAAGAAGAAAACCATCAAGAATAATAATTTCGTAATGTTCCACCATAGATACCCTTTTGAGGGTAGAAGTTATTATGTTTTGAGAAGATATAATGACAATTATATTAAAATATTAAAGATATTATATTTTTAGTAGTTGTTGGTAAATGAACAACTGGTCACCTAAGTAATTAGAATTAGAATGTTAAAATAACCCCTTTCAGGGCCATATTAAGACTACAAAGTACAGGGTAGTAGTACAAGTGATACAATGAACTATGAATACTTATGTAGTACGATAAGTAGTAGATTGAAACATATTACCATGTAATTTTGAATCAAGTATCGAGGAATGCAAAGTTGATCTTGGGGTTTGTTCAGCTAAGTTAAAAAGCATATGTCACAACCCTAAGGACTTATGATCTCGTCATAGGGATGGACTGGTTAGGAGTTCATCAAGCTTGGTGGGAATACGTCTTCATCATATCCAATATATTATCCAGATCAGGGTGGAAAATTGAACCGATGACTTCACATCAAGGATTGCCATAACAGAGCACCTCATCACGGTCTATTTAAGACCCCTTGGACTATGAATATATGTTGAATCGATTGAAAATTTAAATTATAATAAATATTAAACTGAATTTTGATTTGTCTTGTCTTGAGTTGATGATCTAGGAGAAGTTGACATTATTAGTTAAATATCTATGAAGACAAGTTGCCACTCACTATGATTTCTCTTTCTAGTTTTCCTCGATAAGTTGGCTACTAGACTCGAGAATCAAACACATTTGTGGCAGCCATTTAGAGACAAGTCTCGGCGCTTATATTTTATGTGACATTATGAACTACGACGAAGAAAGAATAACCCTGTCAAAGTAGGGAAACATCGCATCTTACCAAGGTGCCAGGTCTTGAACCCTAGAATTATAAATCGATCCGAAGAATTCTCTTCCTCATTTGCTGCTTTGTTATCCACAACTTTGAGTTTTCCGTAATTAATTCTTTCAAAACCTTATGTAGCAGAGGAAGTGATTAGTTCATTGCAATTAAGAAATTGCTTTGAAGGGAGTTTGTAAACTAACAGAAAAGGGGAAGATCAAGTTATTAGGGACTTTAATGTATTTATTAATAGATTTTTTAATAAATAAGGTGAAGGGAATCCTATGGTATATTCCAGTTAGTAAATATATGCTCAATGGCTCTCCACTATATAAAATAAACTTTATTTCAGCAAAAGATAGGCGTAAATAGATGATGGTTGAGTGGATTGAAAATAATTTGTGAGAATTTAAAATGTTATTATGTATATCACAAATTGTTATTCCCAATATTTATTACTTTAGGATTAGAAAATGTTAAGACAAATACTACAAAGTAATATTATGGTCTATGAAGATTCATACATTTTAAGAATATTACGCATAGAACATCCTACTTTAGGACAAGGAGGCTTGTTTAATCTAGGGTAATAAAACAGTAGAAGAATATAAGATAAGGTTTATGGAGCTGGTAAAAGATGTTCCTTATCTAGATACTAATGAACGTCAAGGCGAGTGTTTTGTATGTGGATTAAATCCTTGAATCAGGGCTATGGTTAGAATGTGGTAACCATCATCAAATACTCAAGGCACTCATAGAATCCATGCTGTATTCAACAATAATCAGGCAGCGCATCAGTCCATTGTTATGAAATCTCCAGGTACTATCAATGGAATAAAACTTAAAATTCTATTTCATACTGGTGCTACTGATAGTTTTATTTCCGCATATGCATTAACTAGATGTGGGCTGACAGCTTACAAACAAAACAATTTCAGACAGGTAGAAATGGCTTCAGGAGAACTTCAGTCCATAGATTTAAGTGTTGAGAAATGCAAAATTTATCTAGGAGTCTGCTCGACTAAGTTGAAAGTACTAGGATGATACATTTATTAGAAGAGATGGGATATTTAATGCTGATGTATGCGTCGAAAACCTATATCAAGCTCAATCCCACTTGATTCTTAATCCATTACTTTTACATTCCATCCGACAAACGAGTTAAGATAACTCATGGATATCAGCTGCAAATTTTTCCACAATGGAGTTTAAGATTGTGTATATCATGCAAGAAGAGTTTGAAGTACATTCAAATTATTATAAATTGGGCACATTAACATCACTTTAGACATCAAACTTTTTCTGTAAACTTTTGGACGTTAGAATGGAAACTATCCTAATTGTTTTTAAGCAATTGAAACATTCCATTCTTCAAATGACGTTGAGATTTCCATGTATACATCTTACTAGCTAATAACTATAACCATTGATGATATGAATTTATGCAGATATCTTTTATACCGTTTTCTTATGTTAATACTTTAATTACTATCCAAGGATATGTGTAAGTGGTTTAAGGAGTAGAGTGAAGGTTTAAATTAGTATAGCTGAATATTCACTAAATTAGGCATTTTGAGATTCAACCATTATGTCATGGTTAAGATAGATAATTGGACATTTACAACCATAAGGGTATATCGATGTCCAAAACAAAATAATATGGAATCATAGCATTGTCATGGAAAGGAAAACAATGTGGTTTAGGAAAGAGAAATTAGGGACATTATGACACTACGTGAGATGATTCATGATAATTATTTAGGCATATATAAAGATTAGTTAATGGAGTTGCTCCAAAGAAGTTAACTTTTGAAGAAAGGAAGAATGGTAGTGAAAGAAAGACTGGACATTATGGCAATACCATTAGAGGTGAAGCTACAACCACATAAAAGGCTAAGCTAGTTTGAGGTAAATTGATGGATGAAAGAAGACACTATCTATTCAAGAAATGTTGGGAGAAATTATGAGTAATCAAATTTAGGGTACAAGTAAGTATAGGTTGCTAAAATCAATCGAAGACCAATGGATGAAACATATGTTAAGATGGTAAGGAACCACCCTATAAGGTGGTAAACACACTATTAGAACAAGACGATACAATTACCAAGAGAGTGCAATGGAAATTTTCAAAGTTTGATCTCCATTGTTACCATAATATAATCGATATAGTACCTAGGGAGGACGAGAAAAGAACGAAATGACAAATTTCTAATGATGATAATAAATGTAAGTTATCATAATCAATTTAGAATATTGAGATCGACAAAAATAGCCCCAAATGTGAGTAAGTGGAAGTTTCACAAAGCAAAATAAGAAGTCAATGAAATTATATTAAAGAGTGAATCTACAATAACGTCGATCAATTTGAGGATAATCTATGTGCATAGGCAACATCTATTATAGTTTCTCCCTTTAATGGGAGAGTCACGCTATAAAATTTTCCTTAAGTGATTAACTATATCCATGGATTATGGACATCATGGAGAATGATTAGGAAATTCTATCCCGTAATGTCTTAAAACCTGAAATAATAAGTAGACTACATTTGATATCCACGTTACTGAATTTATTTATAGGGTCTTACCCAAGTTGGGAAATAGTAACGACATTTCCAAGTGAAATAAGTGTATGCATTAAGAGAGAAGGAAAGAAAACCGGGATGACCAGAGGTGAGAAAACAAAGTCAAACTAATAATATGATCTTTTTAAATTGAAGTAGACCTGGAATATAGGGAATATTGGGTATAAGGAAGTGAAGAGATGTTTTATATCAAGAAGAATTTTCTTAAGGATATGAGCAACATGATTCTGGTAAGGGTCAAAGCAATGACCTATAAGAGGTTGTGAATACTCTTAATCTGTTAAGAGTAACAAGTGACGAATTGAGAAAATGTTTAAAAATAAATATTAAATATAATAATTGTACACCGTTAGAAAAAAAGATACATTTGGCAATGAGATGAGACTTAAGGACTAATGAGAAAACAATTAATGTGAAGAATAAGGAGAGGGTATACCAGTGATGTGTTATCTGTTTGGATTAAATTAATCAATCTAATAGAAGTGAAACAATAGTGTAAGGAATGATAGTAAAGCTAGTAATGTCCTAGCTAGAGTTAAGCCTCTAAATGGTGAAACTTGAAAATAAAGAAGCTATGTTGAAACTGTAACATACTAATAATGTGACTATGCATATCTTGTAAATTGTGAATTTCTTATTGAAAGAGGAAATTATTATTTTGCCAACAATGGACATCTTGTTGAAAACATGACACTCTTAGTAAACCAAGTATAAATGCAAAGTGAATAATGCATTTTCAAGCAATGACAAATTCCTTCTATGAAAATAAACCTCTTACTAAGGGATCTTTAGAATAGTCAATTAACTCTTCCTCCATCGCCAGCATAACCCTAATGATTAGCCTTGCAAAACCCTACTCCTTGGCTTCTAGATTTTAGGCTGAAGATGAGTTGGAATAACATGATAAAGAAGTTAATGTTATTATTATCTCTTGGGATGTAGATTATAGATCAAAGATAATTAGACTTAAAAGACAAATAAGTAACAATAATTCAAAAATGGCTGGATGCATATGTAGTTTTGTGCTTTAAAATTCCTAATCAACCTGTATCAAAAAATTAGATCATGCTTCGACTAAACAGTAGGTGTTTTATGCTCTTGTTTCAATTCATTTCGTTTCTATATATGCAAAGGATGGAGCATCCCTCCATTTAGATTTAGAGTCTCAACCTGCGACTTTTATCAGGTTAATCGATTAAAATAATATAGAAAATAGTGGCTACACCCTTATTTGTATATCCGTGTTCGATTTTTCTATGTAACATTTATAACTGTAGGTTATATTTATAAGCTTTTAAAACTTATTTTTGTATAATCTTACCTTGTTTTGGATGGATACTTAAGACTGTCAGTTTATACTATGACATGTGAGAATATGTTAAATTGCTTGAACATTGTTGGTACATGGATACCAACATGAAGAAAGTTTTTCTTAAACATTGCTGATACTGGGATACTAATATAAATTATGAATTATGTTATGGATATGGTATCTATAAATTTACATATCAACCTAAAATGATGAAGTTGAAATAAAAGAGTGATGGCCCTTGACTATTCAGGGTGAAAATGAATTTACAGACATATTTGGAATATGTAGAAATTGTTATATGGGTAACAATTTGTTTAGAACATAATGATGCATATATTATAATTTGTGGACAAGTGTTTTACATTGCAGATGATATCGTTACCAAACTGACCGCGTGATAACAAAAATCCAAGAACAATTGAGATGCACTGAGATTCCCTGATAGGGTGTTGACCCTGGTCCTACTAGGAGGGGTGGAGGAGTTGCCCACCGTTTATCCTCCAAACCCTGGAGTCATGGGAGGACTGTGCGAGTCACGCTCCCCTAGACGTGTGATGATGACTGTTGGATGCCTACAAATAAATCAGGTCAACGTAATTGACACTGCTACCCTTAAGGTCTATGAATGGATCAGTAAAACTGATGCCATGGCATATCCCTGTAGAGGATGGATAGGATGGGAGCGGAAGAGATTAGGAAGGATAAGATGATTCTAGAATAGCTTGGGGACACTGTTGGGGCAAAACGTAACTACTAAATTGGTAAACCAATAAATGATCAAAACATAAATGTTAAAAGTGTTCTCACACATTAAACGAAAATTTAACTATGATACACCAACTTTATATGATTATACTAATCATTGATATAATTAATGATATAAGATATAAAACTTAACTTCAGGACGAAGTTTTCTGAAGGAGGGTGTATGTAACGACCCAACTCGAATTATATGGAACATAGAAATACTAGCATGCATATGAGACTTGCATATGATAGCTACATATGCATGTATCACGTGTACGACACTAGTACATGCACTAAGCAATTATGAAAAGAAACTCAGTATAGAGTAGGGAGTGAATTATTGAAGTATTGAGTAACTCCCTAACTCACCATAATATAACGAATGTATTAGTTATATCTACCATTATCATAATATAAACTAATACTTTGTTCAAAGAAAATTTAAAAGCATTGACTTATGCAAATAAGTGATGATATTTTAATAAATCCAAGATATTTAATAAATAATAATATTTTAATAAATCTAAGATATTTATTAAATAATAATATTTTAATTAAACCAAGATATTTATTAAATAATAATATTTTAATAAATCTAAGATATTTATTAAAATATAATATTTTAATAAATCTAAGATATTTATTAAAATATAATATTTTTTAAAGATATTTTTCAAAGATATTTATTAAAAGATCATATTCTAATAAATATCAGGAATGGAGTTTGAGTATAAAAGGAGAAGAGGGGTAAACTTGATGGGCATGGGAGTGAAGGGGAAAACTGACCCTGATGCTGTCAGAGGAGTTCTAACTACGTGGTTCATGAGTAGTGAGTTCGAGAGTTCTGACAGAATCATGGAATGCTCTCGATTGTTATTGGAGTTTTGAGCACGAGGGCCAGAAGACTTGTCTTCTGGATCTGGGGACCGGAGAGGTTGACCTCAAATAGGCTGGGAGGAAAACGACGGTTTGGTAACGGGAGCTGGAGCCATGGCGGATCAAAGACATCTTCAAACATGGTTCCAAGTAAGTATTAATTAGTCAATTGATATATATTTTGCTTGAAAAATCCCATTTTGAATGGTGTAGTATGAATTTTGTGAATGATTGTTAATTTCGAAAATTAAGAGCTTTACACTTATGTATTTTGAGATTGATGGTTAAAATTCTGAAAGTTAAAGTTTAAGGTTCTTACACCCCAAATATAAATATAGCCTAAGGAAGTTCCTTTGTGCCTTTTTAATGATTGGTTGTGTCTTTTTACTTATTTATTATTATGTTATTTAGTTATCTTTATTAATTGCTTATTGATATTTATTATTATATTTCTCTATTAGCTAACTTTATTTTATGTATATAACTTTCCCTATAGGCCTTAGAGAGAACAATTTTACATGCAGTGATGAAGCAAAATATCGGCAATGATGAAGCATTTAGTCATGGCATAATAGAAACCCTCCTTTAAACATTAAGCATGCAAAATATCAATAATAAGACAATAAACTTGCAGAGTCCTCCATAAAGTCACTTCTTTCAATCCCAAAACAATGTCTCCATGCAAAAATCGCATCCACAAGAAAGTTTCATCCATAAAGATCACATCTTGCCCTTTGTAGTGAAAAAGACTAGTTGGCACTCTCTCGAAGAGGAAAAGTATGTAATGTGTGATGATGAATAAATGAAATGAGGGGATGCTCTATTTATATGAGATTGATCCCACTCATTTTTACAATAACACAACTAAGTAGCCCTATTGACAAGTTTACTCTAAGTGTTCCAAAAGATAGAGGTTACAAGCCAACCTTATAGTTCAAAAACATACATAACTAAAATGCCATAAATGCCCACACGTGTGGGAGAAAATCCTCCTCAAGCATGAAATGCAACAAATAGGTGTCATGTGGGCTAATGTGTTCTCCATACTCCAAGATGAATCTCCTCGATCACGGGCAAGCCTTTAGAGTCCAAAGTGCCTCTATGCCAACACATCATCTCCATGGTGCCTAATGTCACCCTCCAAAGGGCAAGAGGGGTGACGTGGCACTCTCTAACTCAAGTCTTGAGTTTTAAAGGTGATGTGCAAGCCCTCCCTCTTCATCATAGGGATGGCCATCATCATCCGAGCTCCATAACAAGTGATGCCCATCAAAGAGTGTTAGGGCCAACTTGGGAGCATCCTGTTGGAAATATTGAGAGGGGGGTGAATCAGTATTTTTTTACAATTGTTAAATTATGTCAGAAAATATCATTAATTAAAACATAACAGAGGATGACCGCCTGATTAACGATACCCCCCCTGTGTTCCAACCACCCAATGCCTCCAACGTTGTAGAGATTGTGGCTTTGACCACTGCAAGGTCACTGTGTTAATTGTTGAGAATTTAGAGGGTTGGAGATTAATTCAAATTCTCTTCTTGATAATTACTTGTGAGATTGCTAGAGTTACTTATGTCTTTCCTTCATTAGCTTATTAAATCTTTCATCAAGTTAATTATCAAAAGACACGAGACACAAGAGTTAGGCTCCTAGAGCCAGGGCAAAGCCTCTCCCTCTTGGAGGGGAAAACCCATGAGAAATTCTTCTTATAGATCTCAGATGACAAGTACCATGACCCAGACTTAGACCCTTGACTTATTTATGCATCCAAGAACTTGTCCTTACTTCTTTGATGTCCTTCAATTCTGGTCCTTCTCTTCACCATATTGCACTGTTCTGCACCAGTACTTCCTTGAACCTTCAGTGGAATCTTCAGTTGCTGGAGTTATATATAGGCTGTGCATAGGAAAGTAAATCTCAAATTTATTTTTCTTCTTTCCTTTACTTTCTGACTGCTTCTTCTTTGTAGACCATTGTCTCAACAACTTCACTGCAAGCTATGCTTCACTTTAGATCCGCATTACAGGAGATATTATGCTCATGCTTATGCACTTGATGGATCCGCACTCCGACTTTAGTATGCTGCAGTACCTAGATGATACACGGATGTGTTGAGATTTTGTGTATTTGGGGTAGCATCAATTGTGCTCTAGCTCCCAAACTTTGTGGAGAGAATAGAATACATTTGATCTACAAGACCCAGAAATTGATTTGGGAAATTTCATCTGGTTTAGGAGATATTAAATTAATTAATTATTTTAATGTATTTCCTAAGTTAAAACTTAGGAAACTTAAATAATTAAAGTGAATTTAATTAAACATGTGATGGAATTGTCTTAAGTCACACGGATCAAGCTTTCTTTTAATCTTAGCCATTGATTCAAGATCTGATCATGGCCATTGGTTTCCCAACGAGAAAAGTTTAAAGGAAAGGCTTGGGGTCATTTGTAAAGACACATAGAGGTAGAGCACTGAAGCTAAGCTGAGATTCTAGGGCGGGTTTGCTAAGAATTCTCAGAAGTGTTTCAGCTGCAGAGAGGGGAATATAGGATAAGGGGATGATTTGATCCCAGGGTCTAGAATCAGCAAGAGGCAGAGATCAGCTCAGAGAGGCAGGAGAGCAGCAGCAGGAAGGGCAACAACTGTGCTACGCAGGTGCTGCGCAGTCCCTCAAGGACAGCGTGATTTTCTACAGGAAGCCCTCAAGGGTTACATAGAGACCCTAAGGGGCAGCGTAAGGATTGCGTCACCCAGTTTGGGGTAACGCAACCCTTTCCAGAGCAATGCTGAGGGACGCAGAGGTTTTAGAGGCTGACGCGGAGACTTTCCGGGACAACGCTGGGGTTTCTAGGCCCTAATCTTGTTGAGTTCTGTAAATCCTGTTTGAGGTGCGGATCAGTCATTATTTTGGCCCTAGATCAGCCAATGAGCTGTAGATCTATTATTTCTCTGTCGGGTTTTCCAGATCTGGAACCCAGGCTTGTTGTATTCAGAAAATTCTTAATAATAAAACCCTCCAGCAGCCAGAAGGCCGGTTTTCCCGCATTGGGTTTTTCCGAGGACTATTTTCCCAGAAAATATCTGTGTCACTTTCTCTATGTGTACATGAACTTGTTCTAGATCTGAATTGGTGAAGATCTGTTATGTGTTTTGCTTCGATTTAAACTTGAATTTATTTAGTTAATAACTTGTCTAAGTAGGAGGAGCATAACTAGATTAACAATAAAATATTTCTGCATAAAGTGTAAAGATTCATAAATTTTCACAGGATATATATGTATAACCCAGTCTTGAAATCCGCACTGAAATGCAACATCTTATGATATACAGATGTATGTATATACGTAGACTAGTTTTGTAACCTTTCGAAATTTTCGTATTGCACTTCAAAAGGTGATTCGCACTGCACCTTAAAGATATCATCCACATTGAAGTTCTTCAACAAACTTGTTATCCGCACTCTATTTCAGAGATGTTATCCGCATGTTCTTTTCTGATCTGAATCCGCATGTAAATGCTGTCTTTGTCTCGGAGATAATCTGCATATAGTCATTGTTATCACAGAGAAACGACACTTCTGTTCATGTCAAATCGATGCAGGTTCTTTGTTAGACAGTGTTGACCTTTTGATCTGCGCTGAGCCCTTTCTGAATTCCGCACTTGAATACCTTCTAATATCCGCACTAGTTCAGAGTGATCCATACTTGATTGCCTTTCAAATGAACCATAGGATAGTCATATATATATATATATATATATATATATGAGCTGTCTCACTGTCTGTTGACCACTCTATGTCAACGACCCCATAGCAGTACACCCCCATTTTTGCAAATGGGATTCATTATGTTCGAGGTGTTCACGCCATTCAGATTCCATCATCAGACGATAGTTTTGTAAATGCTGTAAACCCATTCTGCATGTTTATGATGTAAATGATCTAAGGAAGACCATCATGTATGTAACAACCTAGGTAAGCCTAGTATTTTGGTGACGATTTCTATCCTAGGAGGTTTTTGGTCTCATTGATTCATTTGTGTTTCTTGTCACAAGTGATCAACAAAGTTTTTCCCTCCAACTTCACCCCAAAGCTAGGGTAGATTTTGTCATCAAGATGCTAAGTGAGTCCTAGTGTTTTCTATCGAGTCTTTATAATAATAGTTTGGGAATAATCCTAGCTAATTGGCTAGATTATTTTATTACAAACTACTTGGTCTACTAGATCATGTTTTGAGTCGCAGAATTGGGTAGCTATTTGAGGGTCTATCACGAATGGGTATTCCTCCTTTATGTGTCTAAATGTATTTATCCTATGTAAAGAGGGTTGGAAAAATAATTAAATCCCCTCTTAGTCAATTAATTAAATTTTCCGGCCAAATTAAATTAAAAATCCTAAGCCAAAAATTTAATTAATTTTAAGTTCTAGGTGATTTAAAATTCTTCAAAGGAAAAATTCGTGGGTCCCTAAAAAATAAATTTTTAAAGGTCCTAGGCCAAGGGAATATTGAGAATTTCGAGAAATTTTGGACCCTTGGGCCTTGGTGGTTAAGTCAAAGTCAAATTTTTGAGGTAATTAACTCAAAAATATTATTTTTGAGTTAATTAAAAAGATATTAAATGATAAATTCGAATTTCCTCAAAAATTTATAATTTCGACGGTCCAAATTAAAAGATAATTAAATATTTTTCGACGGTCGAGATTACTTTGACATAGATCAACCGAACTAGCTGTTGGAGATTTTATCTTATAGATTAGAGGTCTTTGTCATTCTTTCAATCATTCGATCTTTGAATTGTGCACGCTCTTGTAATTTTTTGATCAATAAACCATAAAGACTTTGGGGTTACAAACTTTGGTGTTCCTTTTCCAGATCTATGTGGTGATATTGTCTCTAAACTCTGCTACTTTTATTGGCATTTGATGGTTGATGGCCTTTATGGATTGATCTGCATACATATATCTTGTGCAGTTTTCTGAGTTTTCTAAAATTGCATTTTGATTGGACAGAAATATCAGTTATCTATTTTTCTGAAAGGTGTCATGGTTATTTTTAAAATCTTTATGAATCTAAAATTCAGATCTAAGTGTGTAGAGATCATTATTCAAGATTTGAGCGTTTGAGGAAATCTTCAGTTAGATCAGCCGACTCTCAGATTTCAGAAAATCTGAAAATGCCCATTTTTTCCTAATTTCTGAGGTTATCTTACGGAATATTTTTTGCAGGGTCTTCTTGGGCTTGTGCGTTTCTTAATTTCCTTTTTGTTAATTGTGCAAAATGGTTTTAAATCTGGCCATGAGGACCTCTGATCTGTAAAATAACATTGTAAATCCCGCTTATTTTTATTTTATTCACCAGGGTTTTGGGTTTTTCTTTTATTTTATTTTGTACATATACTGAGTTTTTTGGGTCTCTTGTTTCTGGTTTTGTCCAGGTTTTACAGGGAGATTTTAAGAATTTTTTTAGATTTGAGCCAGATCTAAGCCCTAGAAGGTAAGATCTGGCCTCAGGATCATATTTGTTTGCAGATCCAAAGTACAAATTGCAGGTGCATTTATTTAAAATCTGAATTTTAGATCTGAGTTTGCTTATTTCTGAGCACAGAAAAAAAATTTAAAATTTTATGCGTAAGAGTGTTGTTCCGCCCTTCATCCCTGCTTTTTTCTCACTGACTATCCTATCTGCATTTTTGTGGCTTGTTTCCGGAGGACAGGTGGTTCCCTAAGGCTTTGATCTTTGACCTAGGGAAAAGTGTCCAAAAGATTTTAATTTTTCTCCTAAAGTGACTTTATAATTTTATAAAGTCAAATCTAATTTAAAAGTGACTTTAAGTGATAAAGTTACTAAAGTCTAATTTTAAAGTGGCTTTAATAAAGTCAATGTAAAATTAGAAAGGAAAAGTGACTTTGGAAATAAATGACTAAGTGGGTCTTTATTAAAGTGGGGTGAATTAAAAAATAGAGAGTGAGATTTAAATGAGCATTTAATCTCAGCCCTAGATCTCAATCTATTTCAGCCATTGGATTTAGGGATTCCCCAAAAGTCACTTAGGGTTAGGTTAAAGGAGGAAAAGGAGGAAAAGGTCTTTTATTCTTTTATGAGCAGATTGGGAGAAGGAGAGCAAGAGAGCAAGGGAGATTTATGAGCAGTGAGGAGAAGGAGGCAGTAGCTTGGCACACATTCCAAGGCAGTATTTCAGCAAGTCCGTACAGTAGAGTTTGCACTCAGTTCAAGGAAGATTTGACACGGTTTCCAAGGCAGAATCCGTACAGCAGACTTGGGCACGATTTCCAAGGAGGCCGTACCATATTTTGGGCACAGATTTCGAGGGAGAGGTTGCTGTTTTTTGCTGCACGCATTTCTAGGCAGGCCGTACAACCTGGAGCTGATTGTTGGCACAAAAACCAAGGCAGATTTCCGTACACAGCATTTAAGATAGTGTGCATGCATTCCTAGGAGGCCATATAGCAGCATTTAATGCTGTTTTGCACGCAAAAAGAGGAGGCCGTACAACAGATATTAATGCTGTAATTTCTGGGCACGTTTTTCAAGGAAATCCGTACAACATTTATCGCTGGTTCAGTTTTACTGTTTGCACATTTTCCGAGGCGGTGGTTAAGCACGGAAAACGAGATAAGTTGTAAAAGTTTACTTGCTAATTTTTCTGAATATTTCTCTCACTATAAAAAGCATTTTTCAGAAATAAGGAGCTTTCGAACTGGTTTTCCCCAAGAGTTGTAGGGGGTTTTTCCAGGGTCACCTTGACAAAAAACTCAGTGTTTAAATGTGTTGAATGGCTGTTTTGAGCTTGCTGATTTTTATTTCTGCATTTTCCAGCATTCTGTAAATTTTCCAGAATTTGTGCTTTCAGCAAAAAATTATTTTCCTGTTGTTGAATGTAAGGATATGGGAAAGGGCATTTAACTAAAAGGAGAAATAAGGTGAGACTGAAAACCGGGGTGGGAAAACAAGAAATTTCTACAGATCATATTTGTTTGCAGATCCAAAGTACAAACTGCAGGTGCATTTATTTAAAATCTGAATTTTAGATCTGAGTTTGCTTATTTCTGAGCACGGGAAAAAAATTTAAAATTTTATGTGTAAGAGTGTTGTTCCGCCCTTCATCCCTGCTTTTTTCTCACTGACTATCCTATCTGCATTTTTGTGGCTTGTTTCCCCTTTTTCGTAGCTTGGTTTTCCTTGCTGACTGCATGCCCCTTTTGTTTTGTTGTGTGTGCCTCCTCATTCACTACTGCCCAACGCTGTCCCTCCTCACGCCATTACCTCTATCTGCGTTTATCATTCTCCACGCTGCCATACCTTGGATCCCTGCTCTTTGCCGACGGTTGCTTTAAGCTCCTTCCGCTCCTTGCACCTTCATTTCCCTGCGTGCTGCCTTTCAATCCCTCTTTCCGCTGCTTTGCAGCTGCTAGCTCCTCTCCTTTCCGCGTGCCTCATTGCCTCTTCCTCTTGCTGTCTAAGCCGACTCCCTCCTACACGAGTTATGTTGTCGCCTTCTTTTTTTTAACCGCTGTCCAAGCCCTCTTCATGCTGTCCATCTATTAACCTACACAAAAAACAAACTCAATGCATAATCTCTAACTTTGATTTTTTTTGAATTCTTATAACATTTCGATTTTGTTTAATTTGACATTTAAAAATGAAAAAAACACTTTAAAAAACATTACTAATTTATGACAATTCGATTTCAATATATATATATATATATATATATTTTGGATTTGGTTTGATTGACTTTAGATTAGTTTCATTTTATCTTTTTGTAAAGTTTAGTTTTAGAAATTTTAATAACATAACATTTTGAGTTTAATTTATTTCATTGTAAAGTTTGATTTTAATTTTTTTTTTAATTAACATTTCAACATTTTAAATTCTAACATTTTGTATAAAGGTTTTTTAAAACTTTTCATTTTTTTAATTTTATTTTACTTTGTAAATAAAAAATTAAGAAAGTTTCTAAATTTCATTTTTATTAATTTTAAATTTTTTATTCTTTTTGGAAATTCAACATTTGGGACATTGGGGTTTTGATGTTGGCGAAAATATTTAATTGTGGAATAATTTCTATAGTTGAATTATTTTATTTTTAATATCCTAAGTTTGACTATAGACTAAATTCAAAATTCTTGATTGGGATAGCTAAGAATATCATTTTAATTCGGAATTATTGGAAATGTCTAGCATTTAAACTCAATGGTCCTTACATGATAATATCTTTTTGGAATTTAAATTGTTTAAAGATTGCACTTGGTTCGAAAGTACTTTTCATGCTTCGCTGGGATTGATGATCATTTAACTAGCTTTAATTGTGGTTTTAAAGTGCTTGAAATTGATGTTATTTGCTTAGTCAACTTTGAGAATATTTCAAGTGATGATAAATTGCATGTCTTTATTTCCTAGATCTAACATTGTTGATACATGATATTGAAAGTGTTTAATCAAATCACATTGTTGAAAATGGCTTATCTTCCAGTTTGATAAATTGAGCATTTAATTGAAAAATTGAATATTATCGTGGTGGATTGGTATTTTCATAGCAGGATAATTGTCCTCTTTAGTAGCAGTTATCTATCAACTACTTGATCTTAATTTCGTAACAGGATAATTTGACTCCACAAGGCACTGGTCTTAAAATTTTAATCTAATCGAATCTATAAAATCTCGTTAAATCTTAACAAGTACTTGGTCGTTTCACTGTGTCTCCTAAATTGGTTGGTTTCCAATCAGTTCTCCTTCTTCATTTCATTAGGGTCTACCTCCCTTAGTCTGTAAGGAGACAACTTAAATAGAGAGATTGGGGATCAGTGTGACAACCCCCAATCTGAGCCATTGTCGCGGTGCCTAGACATTCTGTGCGACAACACTGTCTTTGGGCCGACCTTCCAACAAGATAGTTGGCCAACTTCATCGCTGATTATAGGCCAACATGAAGACAATTAATTCAACGTTTATAAGGGTATCTTCTTGCATCTTTCAGGAGCCATTTCTTCACGGTATTTAGCCAAGATCTTGGAGCATATTTAGTTGACTAGACTCTTCATGAACATGACTCTTAAATACATTTATATATAGTCAATATGAAGACCGACCTAGTTATACTTTTCAACACTCCCTCTTAATTAGGGAGGTATTCATACAGGTACATGGTCACTTTCAAACTGAAGAATCTCATAAGAAGAATCAGAATGGTAATCACATCTGTATAGCATCATATCAACCAGCATTGTCCTAGTGCAAGGGCTTGACTAACAACCCCATCTCGCAATGAGACAATGGACTACAATGCTGGCGAGACACATGAATAATAGACACCATAGTCATTGTCTCTCCAAGGTACATACCCCACCTAGGTGTTCCCAGACTATGACCTTCTAGGACTATTCTTCTCTTGGGTAGCCATCCCTCAAACAGTATCGGTCCTCGACTACCCTTATCTTGAATGCCCTATCGCATTCTTAAAGATTATCGAATGCCAGATGATTACCTAATCCTCCATTCTGTCTTCCAGGTGAAGACCAAAATGACGTGTCTATCCATTCTCTTCACATGGCCTTCACTAAGACTTACAGCTGTTATTCCTGGTCTAGTGCATGACACATGTAATAGAGAATCACATACGTCACTCCCTCTCAACACAGGAAGGACATACTTCAAGTTTCTTCCAAGCAAGAAACTTACCACCAGGCTCCCTATCAACCAAGGTCCTGTAGCAGCAATCCAACTACTCATGAAGAATTGCTCCCCTCGATGTCATGGGTTTCGATATTGAGGAATCTTCAACTTTTGGCTTCATAGGGCACATATCATCCATCACTTTCAGTCACGAGTCATGTCCACTATCAGAAAGTGATTCATCAGTCTTTCTCATTTGGTCCACCGTTATGCCATGCTGCTTTCCTTCGAATCATCTCCAAGGATCATACATCCTTTCTCATGATTAGCAACCCTGCACAAATTCATCCAGATAAACATATACATATGAAATTTTAAAACAAAAGTTACCTGAGTGATGATCTTTCACCATGACATCTTCCTGTATGCATCGACATCCTTTATTCAGATTGACACATCTCCTAATGATATGTTTTGCCAAGGGTCTTCTTCTTTACCAGACTTCCGTCAGAGTCTACATATCTTCCCAGGAGATCTCCTAGTCACATCTTCTTGGCTTCTGGATGATAACTGCCTCTTGACATAGTTGCATTTCATGATCTCTTCCTTTTTTCTTCTTCATTCCCAAGATCTTACAATTTTTTTCCAATGTTTTCGTTCATATACAACTACCTCATATTCCATGAGGATATATTATGTTGATTTCATCTGTCAGTGCACCGAGAGATCCTCCTTCATAGATCATACTTCTAA
The DNA here is from genome assembly GCA_034641835.2 of Pinus albicaulis. Taxonomy (NCBI): domain Eukaryota; kingdom Viridiplantae; phylum Streptophyta; class Pinopsida; order Pinales; family Pinaceae; genus Pinus; species Pinus albicaulis. The sequence continues at coordinate 369,781,458 of CM076572.1, forward strand.
ATATGGATGTCTATTACCTACAACCATATGACATGACTTCACAACATCTAGTGTCAGCATATAAAAATATACATACCTCATACCTTTATCATTTAAGTCATCCTGTAGCAGTTTTACTAGAATGAAGAGCCTCATTCCCTTGACCTGCATCATTCATATATCATCACATCCCATAATTTTGTTTCCATGATGACCCTTGATCTTGATGACTGCCTTCCATCAGTGTTGTTATCAGAGAGGTTTTCCCGAAGCTGCTTCATCAAGAGCTCCTACCATGCTTTTATCATGATGCTATAATATACAATGCTTCATATCATACTATTTTACAACCAATAGAAATCTCTTAAAGGAGAGGATGATCTCAATCACAAAGGAGATCCCTCGCTTCTTCTTTCTTAGATTTATTTGCCTCAAGTTCTTCCCTCATTTCTGAGATATGGGCTTCTTCCCTATTTCTCTTGTCCTTTTCAGATTTAGGACAATCTATTTTATAATGCCCAAGTTTATCACATCCAAAGCATCGTGCTTTGTCCATACTATTCTAAGGACCAAACTTACCGAACCTTCCTTTCTTCCTTGACATGGCTGCAAAGGCTTGATTCCCTTCACTTGATCTTGTAACACCTTTGGCTCTTAATCTTGTTTCCTCTATTTTACATAGAGACCATAAATCGTGGAATGGTGTGGCTTCTTTCTTCCCGTATACACTTGAAGTGAAGTGTCCCCCATTCTTCTGGTAGAGCATTTTGCACCACTGTAGTCATCTCAGTGTCAGACATTACTTCTTCCAGTTCCTGCAGTTAATCTCAGATTTCTTCTACTGCAGTACTCACAGGGAATAGCTCCACCAATTTCTCATGTATTCCTTTTTGATGATTTTAGATTTGATACATCGGAGATGAGAGAGTCTTTTATGGATTCTGTAAGATTTCTTTGGGCTCTTATATCTCCCTTCATGAATTTGGTATGACTTCATTGTCCTTGTCTTCCATGCAGGAAAGTCTGAAACCCTAACCAGTTTGTTGCTTTCTTTGCAAAGGAAACATTTTGATAAATTCATATGAAGTCATAGAGATACTTACGAGATGATCAACTTCTATCAACTTCCTTCTTGAAGATGATGGCAAGAACTCCCTCTTAGATTGATTTCAAAGTAGGTGATCTTGGATCCTTGATGATCAAGGATTACTTCAGAATGAAGATGTCTTCAATAGTGTTGAGTGATGCTTAATGACATGTCTTCCAACAATGTCTGCAATATCAAGAATCTTTGATGTTAAAGATTACCTCCTCGATGTGAGGATTCCTTGAATAAGGGTGAAAGTCTTCTTGAGATGGCTTGAGGATTTCCTTGCAAATTGATTTGACCTTATAATGTAGACTTTGACTTTTGCTTTGATGCTATCTAGAAAACTGAATTTTGATCCTTGAGTGTCTCTTTGTCAAATAGCCCTTTGTCTTTAGCACCTTAGCTCTGATACCATGTTGAGAATTTAGAGGGTTGGAGATTAATTCAAATTCTCTTCTTGATAATTACTTCTGAGATTACTAGAGTTACTTATGTCTTTCCTTCATTAGCTTTTTAAATCTTTCATCAAATTAATTATCAAAAGACACGAGACACACTAGTTAGGCTCCTAGAGCCAGGGCAAAACCTCTCTCTCTTGGAGAGGAAAACCCACGAGAAATTCTTCTTATAGATCTCAGATGAAAAGTACCATGATCCAGACTTAGACCCTTGACCTATTTATGCATCCAAGACCTTGTCCTTACTTCTTTGATGTCCTTCAATGCTCGTCCTTCTTCTCTTCACCAAATTGCACTGTTCTGCACCAGTACTTCCTTGAACATTCAGTTGAATCTTCAGCTGCTTGAGTTATATATAGGTTGTGGATAGGAAAGTAAATCTTCCAACTGCTTCTTCTTTGTAGACCACTATCTCAACAACTTCATTGCATGCTGTGCTTCACTTTAGATCCACATTATAGGAGATATTATGCTCATGCTTATGCACTTGATGGATCTGCATTCCAACTTCAGTATGCTGCAGTACTTAGATGATACACGGATATATATGTATAACCCAGTCCTGAAATCCGCACTGAAATGCAACATCTTATGATATACGGATGTATGTATACACGTAGACCAGTTCTGTAACCTTTCAAAATTTTCGTACTGCACTTCAAAAGGTGATCCGCACTGCACCTTAAAGATATGATTCGCACTGAATTTTTCGGTGATATATTCCGCATTGAAGTTTTTCAGCAAACTTGTTATCCGCACGCTATTTCAGAGATGTTATCCACATGTTATTTTCTGATCTGAATCCACATGTAAACACTATCTTTGTCTCAGAGATAATCCAGATATAGTCATTGTTATCACAAAGAAATCGCACTTCTGTTCATGTCAAATCGATGCAGGTTCTTTGTTAGACAGTGTTGACCTTTTAATCCGCACTGAACACTTTCTGAATTCCGCACTTGAATACCTTCTAATATTCGCACTAGTTCAGAGTGATCCGTACTTGATTGCCTTTCAAATGAACTGTAGGACAGTCATATATATATAAGCTGTCTTACTGTCTTTGGGCCGACCTTCCAGCAAGATACTTAACAACAATTAGGAGATGACGCTATCTTAATAATAGAACCCTCCAGCAGCCAGAGACCGGTTTTCCCGCATTGGGTTTTTCCGGGGACTATTTGTCCAGAAAATATCTGTGTCACTTTCTCTATGTGTGCATGAAATTGTTCTAGATCTGAATTGGTGAAGATCTGTTATGTGTTTTGCTTCGATTTTAACTTGAATTTATTCAGTTAATAACTTGTCTAAGTAGGAGGAGCATAACCAGATTAACAATAAAATATTTCTGCATACAGTGTAAAGATTCAGAAATTTTCACAGGATATATATGTATAACCCAGTCCTGAAATCCGCACTAAAATGCCACATCTTATGATATACAGATGTATGTATATACGTAGACCAGTTCTGTAACCTTTCAAATTTTCGTATTGCACTTCAAAAGGTGATTCACACTGCACCTTAAAGATATGATCCGCACCGAATTTTTCGGTGATATATTCTGCACTGAAGTTCTTCAGCAAACTTGTTATCCGCACTCTATTTCTGAGATGTTATCCGTATGTTATTTTCTGATATGAATCCACATGTAAACGCTGTCTTTGTCTCGGAGATAATCTGCATATAGTCATTGTTATCACAGAGAAATCACACTTCTGTTCATGTCAAATTGATGCAGGTTCTTTGTTACAAAGTGTTGACCTTTTAATCCACTCTGAACCCTTTCTGAATTCCACACTTGAATACCTTCTAATATCCGCACTAGTTTAGAGTGATCCATACTTGATTGCCTTTCAAATGAACCGTAGGACAGCCATATATATATGAGCCATCTCACTGTCTTTGGGCCGACCTTCTAGCAAGATAGTAGGCTGATTTCATAGTTGATTATAGGCCGACATGAAGGACAATTAATTCAACGTTTATAAGGGTATCTTCTTGCATCTTTCAGGAGCCATTTCTTCATGGTATTTTGCCAAGATCTTGGAGCATTTTTAGTAGACTAGACTCTTCATGAACATGTCTCTTAAATACATTTATATATAGTCAATATGAAGACCGACCTAGTTACACTTTTCAACATTAACCACTAAGAAGGGCTGAATCCCTCAAGCTAATTGGAAAAGGGTTTCCCTATGAGTCTATAAGCCTAGCTTATGCTAGGAGGTAAGTTTTTAGTGCAAGCTAGATCCTAGAATGCTCGTGCAAAGATGATGAGTGAAATTACTTGAGTTAAGATTGTTTAAGTATTTAAGTTGAGATTACACTTTATGAAAACCGCACTTAACAACAATTAGAGGACAATCTTACTACAAGACAAGTGCTTAAGGATACAAGTATCAACGAATCAATAAACAAGATGCTTAGGATAAATTATCCAATTTGTCAATTAGCCAATGATTACACAATGCCAATAAAATTTACTCGAGATGTTCTTATCACAATGCCAATTAGATTCTAAGTGTCAAAGCCACTTATATCAACCACAAAATCAGAAATTTAGAGCTTAACTGTAAAATTCAGAAACTCTTGTAACTTAGAGCAAGACAAACAATTGTTAGATTTCAAATATCCAAATCAATAGTAATATTTTAGAAAATTCCGGCACTTATTAGACATATGACAGCAACAAGAAAACCACTTTAGATCATGGAATTTACCAAACATGTGCAACAGTTTTTTTTTCCAATGATTAGCAGATGTAAATTTATGAATTTCGCCCACTTTAAGATGAAGTATTCAGTGATATATCAGATCTGAAGTAACTTATTACAACAGTAAACAAATCATCAAATCAACAAGCTAATAATGCTACAAGAAGTAACCAATATGCCCAAAACTAGGAAAAATTTACCAAAATTGAAAAAATCAAGTTTTTTGGGGCTTTTAGAGTGTGATATTCATAAAATATCAGATCTGAAAAACTTGTTACCGCAGTGAGGAAAGCAGAAACCAGTGAGCTATTAGTGCTTGAATAAATGCTCAGAACTTGGAAAAAATTGCCAAAACTGAAAATTTGAAATTTTGAGCCTTTTAGGTGAATTATTAAGAAAAGTTCAGATTTAATACATTTAGTTATGCAGTAAAATTCCAGCAAACAAAAAATCAGATCTAGGCTAGATAACCAATGTCTAAATGGCCAAAATTTAGGAAAATTCAAATTTTGCTATTTTGAGTTATTTTGACCAATTCAAATGTGATTTTAGGGCTTATATATCACTGTTGTAAACTGAAAATTACAACAGTGATAAAACAATGAGAATATAGGGTTTAGGAAGACTTCCAATAAAGATGACCACTTGAAAACACAATGCTAACCCCAAAATTGCTGCAAAATAAATTGTTAGAGATAAAATGCCAATCTCTTGAAGAAAACTTATTTGCACTGAGATCTAGCCCTTGTAGGGCTTATGGCCTTCTTAATGCTTGCAAAATAGGTCCCAAACACTAGCCTTTTAGGTTGGGTAAGGACTAGGGCCTTCAAAAAATGGGTTTCTTCCTTGATTTGAAAATAAGCAACTTGCAAAAATAGCCTAGAAACCCTAGACGTCTAGGGTTTCTGAGGTCTCCAATGCCAATTTCTTCCTCAATTCTGAAACAAATTTAGAATAGAAACCCAAATGCACAATATAAAAAAATAAGTTTAAATTTCAATACTCCAAAAGCCCAAATATATACAAAATCTCAAAAAACCCAAAACCTCAATTAGCAAAAATAATTTACAAATCTAATTCACAAGATTATTTACAAAATTTACAAATATGCAAGGGTTTTGAAAATTCAATTTTTTTGAGAATTTTTTTTTTTATGGAGTTTTTTCCTTGATGAATGACTAAGAACACTTTAGAAACCCTAATGCACAATATAGCCTTAGCGAAGATTTAATCCACCACAAAATTATTTGGGATCCAAGCAAAATGATTCCTGCCCAAGTTTGTGAGCTTGGAGGCCAAGGACTGAAGTACCTGCGAACACTGTGTATTTATCTCAAAATAATCTGTTAATCATATAGAGAATCAAACCACCTAAGATTAGCCCAAAACTATCAATAACACGATTTTATCTCTATCCAATGAAAACAGATCTTACCATTATTCAGCACAACATAGGAAAGCCCGTAGTCAGTACATACCACAAATCAATAAGCATGGAACATCTTGAGTTGCACCCCAAAGTCTTTATTATGATAGAAAAAATAGTTCCCAACGGGACAATAGTTTACAAAGATGCTTCAACAACAATTTTCTAGCCAAGATCAATATGTTAGAGACTCAAATGACTCTTTAATTTATAGATAAATCCTCCGAGTGGAAAAATAACAGCTAGTGTCTTTGATCCTTGTCAAAATAATCTAGGCTGTTGATAAAGACTTGAAGATCTTTTAATCTTAACCATTGAATTTTTATTTTTGAGGAATTTTCGAATTTATCATTTAATTCCATTTTTATTAGCTCAAAATTAATTATTTTGAGCTAATTCCCTCAAAAAATCACTTTGATTTAACCACCAAAGTCCAAGGGTCCAAATTTTCTTGAAATATACAATATTTTGATGCAGGAGCATCAAAGCTAAATTTTCATTATTCAATTATGTAATTAGGGGGGTGAGACATTTTAATTATTTTATTAATTAATTTTCTCATTTTTAATAAATTAGGAGAGAAAATATAAATGTGAGGATTATTGTAAATATTCCTTAAATAATTAAGGATATGAGTGGAGTTGAATTAGGTAGATAATCTAGGGATTAGGAATTCCATAAACGGGACTTAGTTGAGTCCAAAAAAAGATAAATCTAAATTAGATTTTAAGTTGAGATTTGTGTGGAAGAAATTATGGAATGGAATAAATTATATTTATGTATAAATATGTAGCTTGTGAGGGTGAGAAAAAAAGCAAGTGAGGAAGTGAGGAAGTGAGGAAGTGAGGAATATAGAGAGTAAGAGAAATGGTTTGAAGGGCCGAGAGCCAAGAGGCCGCACATTGTAATATCTGGCTGAAGAGTTTTTATGTTTTTATATCAGTGCTTTATTTATGTGGCTCTCTTTCCTTCATGTGTATTTTTGAGCTGAACATATTTGTGGTTTTAACGAAGAATTTTAATTATGATGGAAGCACACGTGTTTTACATGCTGGGATCTGATTTAACCTAGTATCCTAGCATCATTTTGGTATCAGAGCCTTAAGAAGTGTGTGTTCATTAAATTGTGATTAATTCCCAAGCTGTATGAATGCATTGAGTTATCTGTAAAGTATAAGAATGGTGTTGTAATAGCTGAATTGAAAGAGTTTGGAGACTATGCGATCAAGAAAGCAACGTCAAGGGCGTGTTGCAGAAATTAGTCTGAAATTGTGGCAGCATGAAATCTTAACCGTGCAACATATCTGAAAGAGTGGACCTCGTGAAGAAACAATGTGGAGTTGACCTTACCTGCGTATCTGCATTAACCCAGAGATGAGCAATGAGCCTGAAGTAAAGGTTCAATCTAGCATATGGAAGGAGAGCGTTGTTGTATACTTAGAGAATTTCGAACAGAGTAGGAACCGATTTGGAGAAGTCAACAACTAACGTGTTGAAGTTGCGTGTTGGAAGCAGCGTAGCCTAGAAGAGCTGGAGTGCTGCGAGTTTTTCACGCTATGCAACCAGTGTTGGTGATTGATGAAAGGGCACCTATCAATTTAATTCTATGTATTGGCTAACGTGCGGTGGGTGCATCTCAAAATTGTGGTATGTTGCCATACGTGAAAACATTTTAGTAAAATACTCATATAGTTGTGTATTAATTATTGGGTGTATATCCATTTAACTCTGCGGGCAGGTGCATATCAATTTTTTGGTAAAATACTCATATACTTATGTGAATTTAACTTCATAAGTAAATGAGAGCGATGCGTGAGCTTTTATGGTAATATGGTAATAGTGTGATGGTTTTTTGGTGAAATTTTATTAATATATGGATTATAAAAGCATTCTATTTTCAAGAGAAGAAGGAATCGAATCAGAGTTAAGTCTCTAGTTATTTAAAGCATGGAAGATTGATTTCTGGATTAATTTCACGAAGAATTGCATCAACCAAAGGGTAAGTGGTTATGGAAACAAGCGAGGAGATTGAAAAGTTTGGGTGAAATGGTATTTTGGTAAAAGGGATTGTATTGCGTTGGAGATATGGTTAGTTTCCTGGAATATATTTTACGTGAGTTTCTTATTCAAATTCATTTTACAAGAAGCTATTCATTTAAACTCACAAGAAGCCATTAATTTACTTTCACATAAAATTTGCATGGTTAAACTCATAAGTGACTATTGAATGAGGTGAAAGTAAATAATAGAGGTAAAGGTGAAAGTAAATTGATGTTGTAAAGCATGGTGGGGAAAAATGGTGAGTTGTTGCACACGGTTTTGAGTGGGTAATATATGGTTTCATAAAACCATGTGTGGGTTTTGAAAATGCATAACTTCATAGTTTAATTTTATACTTTTAAGTAGGAGAGTTGTGAGAAGAAGGATTTATAAAGTGTGAAAAGGAGTTTATATTATTTTGGGGTTTTTTTGTTAGAAGTGGATTGTATGGTATAAGAAGTGGGATAATTAATGTACTACTGTCAAAGTTGAAGTCAAGGTTTGTATATCATGAAGTAAAAGGAGTCTAGTACATTATGTTAAGCTCAACTTTAATTTCTTTTTTGAGAAATTTCTTTCAAAATTGAAGAAAAACTCGAGAGATTGAGATGAGGAAATTTGGTTTAAGCTAAGAGGGTTGAAGGTTTCTAACATTTGTTTGCTGGGAAAGATTTATGTTAGAAGATTGCTGGGAAGAGATTTATTTGCTAGGGAGAAAGTGGACCTTGTGCGTTCAAAGTAAGTCTGTAGAGGCTTGAATGTATTCCTAAAAGAATATGCGAGAGAAGGGTTGGATCATTTCAACCACAAGAAGATTCAAGGTAAGTGCTCATTGAATGAATCAATATTCATTGAGTAGAGGTATTTTAAAATCTGGATGATTAAATTTCCTTGCCACACTCAAGAAGATGATCTTTTGTAAATGTTATGAAAGAGTGGAAATGTTGCAAATGCGGAGGTATAAATGAATGGAAAATGAATGAAAAAATGTGCTAATCCTGGTTGATATAAAGAGAAACATGCATTTTTATGTGAGAGGGTTTATTATGCATAATGTGGATTCTTCGTAGTTTTGGTGAAGTCATTTTGGACCCAAGCTTGTAGTTGGAAAAAGGAGAATTATTTTGATGTGTGATTGAAAACATAATTGCTTGATGTTGTAAAATGTTTGTTTTACCATCATGTGGCGGTATCTAAGGAGGTGATATTCAGGATGGACGTGATGCACAAGTTGTACATTATTCATCGAAGAGGTTAAAAACATGTTCTATGTACACAGGTGAAGAGATGTGAATTGATGTTGTATGGTGCATAAAAGTGGAGGGTAATGTTTGCATTAAGATGACGAGCTTGTGGGCATGCGAGTATTTACAGTGACAAAGACGACACAGAAGAATGGAAACCAGAGAATTGAGATTGCAGAAAGAAAGGTTTATTAATAACCTTAACAGGAGCATGAGGTATGATAATTCAGGAAGGTATTTTTGAACGTTGAAGATTAAATGGTTTATTTATTTTCACCTTAAAATAAATCTTGAAAAACCTAAATTGCATTTCGACTAAAGACTTCAGTATCATGTGAAATGATAAGGGCAATTGATGATTTTTCATAAGAATGAAGTATGAAAGAGAGTGAAGATTTTACATCCTAAAAATGTATTAGGGGTGTATGTTTGTTGGAGGATTGTATAACTTGAATTAAGTCAAAATATCCACTATCATTATTATTGGGGCAAAGCTTGAAGTCAAAGCAGATGTTAGAGTGAAATGAAAGTTTGGATAGTTTGAGTTAAGATTGAGTATTTTCATCCAAGATGAAGAATTGGTGTAAGTCTGAAGTCAGAGTTGTAAGCTAAGTAAAAAGTATGAATGTAATGGGGTGCATGATCGGCGGAGCCCAACACCCAAAGAATTGGTCATTGTAACACATGAGTTACTAAAGTGTTGTTTGCAGCAAAGTGAAGCAAGAGGGTTGCCAGAGATTAATTCCAAGACAGAGAACCAAGAGAAGCCAAGCACAGGAGGAGAACTTGCATTTTTGATGAACGGCAAGTGTGAAGGATTGCTGAAAGGTGGATTGAATGAAATCCACACGTGAACAAATGAAGTTCACAAAGGAAGAGAAGATGACTGGTGTCAGTCGTTTCCGAAGATCTGATGAAGACCACATCAGAAGGAAGAAGAAGGAAAATGCCAAGGTAAGTGGCATATGTGAGCAGTTGATGGATGAAGAGTATGAGCGGGAGAAGGCTGAGATAACAGTTCACCTTGAATTGTTAATGAAATTTTTGCAGAGAAATGTGAAAGACCAGACACATGGTTGGACCATGAGGAAGAAGGTAAAGTGGCAGAGGCTACACGCAAAGAGGGAAAAGCAGGGAAACATACAGTTGATGGAAGAGCTGAGGAAGCTTGAGCAGATGTTGAGGTGTGAAGAACTCAGAGAGGCTGAGTTAAAAATGGATGTTTCCATTTGTGGCCCAGAACAGGCTGAAATTCTAGGTGAAGAGATCAATGAGGAGGATCTCATGAACTATTGGGATAGTTCAGAAGAAGCTGAAGATGTGTTGGCAAGAGAAGCAGACAAGGCTATGAAGCCTTACTTTTTTAAATCTCACAGTTTATGTATGTTTGCAGGATGTGTGAAAGAGGGTGAGAAATCTGATGGAACTGTCACGGAGATGAACGAAACTCTTAAGGAGAAGTGTGATGGAAAATGCCTTTCAGAAGAAAAAGGTACTGATTTGTTGCAGTAGGACGAAATCATAAATAAAGTCTTGTTTGGTGTGAGACCGCAAGTTGAAACTGTTATGGAGCAAGAGCATAGTAGAAATGCCAAAGAGATATTCCAAGGACGTAAACAAATGTATTTGTTTGATGAATTTGCTGACAAAATTTTACAATGTGATGGAATAGAAACTAGGACAACTCAGGAAGATTGCCAGAAGAAGGATGAAGCTGGGAATGAAGGTTGTGACGAAGTGTTGAAAAGATTTCATAGGGAAATCGAGTTCTTGGAACGATGGCTTAAGGAACCTGATGGAGAAGTAAAAATTGCAGAACCTGATCCAGAAGAAATTACAGTTACTATACATGATAGTGATGAAATGTTTATAGAGTTGAATGAATGTTATAAATTTTCAGATAATGATGTAAGTGTATGTACAAAAAGTGACATTAACAGATATGATGTCGAAGTCAGAGAAGTTGAGTATTAGATACAACAAGGGAGTTGTGTCCATAGAGACAAAAAGGAGACAGAAATATTGATCCAGCAGGATGAATATGGAAGCAGCTAGCAGTTCGAAACAAAATCTATTGAAGTCCAGGAAGTCGATGATGGGAGATTGATGCCTAAAGCATCAAAAGAGACCGAAAGGTCTTATCTTTTTAAAACTAACAGTTTGTTGGTGAATGCAGGTACAACACCGGACGAGAGAGTTGTTGCTATAAAAGCAATCAAGGACTATAGTTGTAATCAAGAAAGAGTTCTTGATTATTCTCCATTGTAGGAAGTTGAAAGTTCATCTCAGTTGGAGACGAAAGAATTCGACAAAGAGGAATTACTCCGAGGAATTGGCAGAAGCAATTGTTGGAAAGGCCGACAGAATCTGATCGACAGAGTGGGTGATAGGTTACCAAATCGAGTTGACACCTTGAAGGACCAGCGACATCACAGAGTTTGGAATCCTGGAGGGAGCAAGTCATCAGGACTTGTGGCTGTCGCATTGTTACAGAAAAGTGACAGACCTCATAGACAGGAGTCTATGAAAACTTCTCTACATGGGGAGTCTGATGCAGGAGCATCAAAGCTAAATTTTCATTATTCAATTATGTAATTAGGGGGGTGAGATATTTTAATTATTTTATTAATCAATTTTCTCATTTTTAATAAATTAGGAGAGAAAATATAAATGTGATGATTATTGTAAATGTTCCTTAAATAATTAAGGATATGAGTGGAGTTGAATTAGGTAGATAATCTAGGGATTAGGAATTCCATAAACGGGACTTAGTTGAGTCCAAAAAAAGATAAATCTAAATTAGATTTTAAGTTGAGATTTGTGTGGAGAAAATTATGGAATGGATTAAATTATATTTATGTATAAATATGTAGCTTGTGAGGGTGAGACAAAAAGCAAGCGAGGAAGTGAGGAAGTGAAAGTGAGGAATACAAAGAGTAAGAGAAATGGTTTGAAGGGCCGAGAGCCAAGAGGCTGCCCATTGTAATATCTGGCTGAAGAGTTTTTATATTTTTATATCAGTATTTTATTTATGTGGCTCTCTTTCCTTCATGTGTATTTTTGAGTTGAACATATTTGTGGTTTTAACGAAGAATTTTAATTATGATGGAAGCACACGTGTTTTACATGCTGGGATCTGATTTAACCCAGTATCCTGGCATCATATTTCCTTGGAGGAGGACCTTCAAAAATTAATTCTTTTAAGACCCACAAATTTTTCCACTTGGAGAATTAATTTCCCTTGGACATTTTAATTTGACTTTAATTAATTAATTTCTGGCTTAGCATTTAATTTTATTTTGCCAGAAAAATTAATTAATTGACATTTGAGGGGATTTAATGAATTTTCCGCCCTCTAATATTTTAACCATGGTGTCTAAGTATGAGGGACCATGCATTAAAATATTTTTTACATAAGATTTACAATATCAACCATCAAAGGGGGAATATCCGTTCCGCTTAGACCCTCAAAATACATACCCAATTCAGCGACACAACATGATCTAGTAGACCAAGTGATTTGTAATAAAATAATTTAGTGAAATAGCTTAAATTATTCCCAAATCACTTTTACATAAGACTCGACTATGTTGAAAAGTGTAACTAGGATCGATCTTCATATTGACTATATAATTATGTATTTATGTAAAGAAGAAGACAAGATTATAATATATATATATATATATATATATATATATATTTGATGTGCTTGACTCATGGGTTTCATGAGCAAGGTTTTAGGTCAAAGGACTTCTTCTTGATGTCCTCTAGGGATATGTCTTCTGGTCATAAATTTTATTAATTAAGTGTCATGTTTATGAAGAGTCAAAGTTTAATTTATATGCCTCCAGACTGTCACATAAGCCTTGAAGATTGCACTCAAAAGATGATCAAGAACAACGTTAGAAAACCCTTCAAGTCAACCTTCATTACGTAGGAAGATACTCTCTATAAGTGGGCTTATATTCAAGTATTCAAGTCGACCTTAGTACACATAGACAGGTCGGCTCAAATACAGGTTGGAACAACTATATATACCTACCTATGCTGCGCAGAAAAGAACAAATACAAGTCCACATTACTCTGAGCTTTTTGGACAAGATTTTAAGAAGAATCTCGGTTATCTGTGCAACAGTATATGCGGATCACAGTGCAGAAGTTTCAGGAAATATAACGAAGGGTTCAGGGTTCAGTTGATGCGTTGAAAGGTAGCTAGAACAACAAAAGAAAGGAAGGATATCTTACCTCTATTTCAGGTCCAATCTACCACGTCAAAAATATGAGATTAAGTGTGAAGATACATGACTGTTATCAAGCCAGTAAAGAGATGGATCAGCGTGGAAGAAAATGATATAGTTCAGGTATATTGACAGCGTAGAGAAGTATATCTCAAGTGTTAAGGAGACCAGTATTCTCTCGAATAATGTCAATGTTGAGGAAGAATATACCGACAAGTACAAGGACTATGTCTTGAGTATCAAAGGTACAAATAGCAGATAAAGAAGGAGATTCTAAGAGAAGGCCGAGGAAGAAGGAGCAAACAGAAATACATCAGTTAGGAACCGAGTTCCGTACTGGTGCAGTACAATGCAAAGGAGTGACAAGGTCCTGGATGCATACATCTAGGGTCTGAGTCTTGGTCATGGTACTTGTCATTTGAAAGTCTATAAGAAGAATTCCTTGCAGGTTTTCCTCTCCAAGAGGGAGAGGTTTTGCCCTGGCTCAAAGAGCCTAATTTTGTGTCTCTTGTATTTTTGGTAATTGACTTGATGAAAGACTTAATAAGGTAAGAAGAAAATACATAAGTAAAAGAAGTAAGTTCACAAGTGATTATCAAGTAGAGAATTTGAATTAATCTCCGGCCCTCCAAATTCTCAACATGGTTTCAGAGCTAAGGTGCTGAACACAAGTGCTACTTGACAAGAAGACACTCCAGGAAGCAAAGATCAAAGTTTGGGTTGAAAAGTCAAATCATTTTGGAAAGAAGACTCTCAAGCTATTTCAAGAAAGATCTTCAATCTCATTCAAAGGATCAACTCATCAAGAAAATAATCTTTGCCATCAAAGATTTATATTCAAAACATTGTTGGAAGAAACATCATCTTTTGAAGATATCCTTTATCATCAAGGATCCAAGAACACCTACATTGGAGATTTCAATCTTAGAAGAAGTTCCTGACTTCATCTTCATCATCATCAAGGAATCTGCAACTCACTCTACTCAAGTAAGTATCTATGACCTTACTTAAATCTGTCAAGATGACTTATTGTAAAGAGAGCAACAAATTGGTTGGGTCATCAAACTTTAGTGCATGGAAGAAGAGGACAGATTTGAATTTAATTGAAGACGAAGTTATGGATTACATCGAAGGATCTACAATTCAACTCTCAAAAGAAGATGCTCTAGCTCATGCCAAGTACATGAAAGGAGAAATCAGAGCCCAAAGGATTCTCATAGAATCCATTAAGGACTCACTCATTCCCTATGTATCAAAACTGAAGTCTGCAAAAGAAATATATGAGAAACTGGTGGAGCTACTCTCTGTTAGTACTGCAGGAGAAACAATCTCTCTGAGACAAGAACTATGCAAAATGAAATTGTTAAGAGAAGAAGAAATCACTTCATACTTTATGAGGATTTTTGAAATAATAGACGAACTGCAGGAACTGGGAGAAGTAATGTCTGACACTGAGATGACTATAGTGGTGAAGACTGTTCTACTAGAAGAATGGGGAAACTTCACTTCAAGTTTATACGGGAAGAAAGAAGCAACACCATTCCATGATTTATGGTCTTTATGTAAAATAGAGGAAAGAAGATTAAAAGCCAAAGCTGATACAGGATCAAGCCTTTGCAACCATATCCAGGAAGAAAGGAAGATTAAGAAAATTTGGTCCTCAAAATAAAAGAAGAAATATGGACAAAGTACGATGATTTGGATGTAATGAACTTGGGCATTATAAAAGAGATTGTCCTCAATCTGGAAAGGACAAGAGGAAAAAGGAAGAAGCCCATGTCACAGATGAAAGGGTAGAACCCAATGTTAAGAAATCTAAGAAATAAGCGAAATATCTCTATTATGATTGAGATCATCTTCTTCTTTAAGTGATTTCTGTTGGTTAGTATGATAGGAAGCCATGTATATTAATAAGCATCATGATAAAAGCATGGTTGGAGCTCTTGGTGAAACAACTCCTGGAAAATCTCGTTGATAACAATACTGATGGAAGGCAGTCATTAAAATCAAGGGTCGTCGTGGAAACTGGTGTTGACATTTTCTAATGGAGTTCTCTATGGATTCACTGATTAGAAAGAAAGCAAAAAGGTTTCATCAAGAATTCTATGCTACAGAATTCTGGGATGTGATGACATATTGATGATGCAAGTCAAGGGAATGAAGCTCTTCATTCTAGTAAAATTGCTACAGGATGACTCAATGAAAAAGGTATGAGGTATATATATTTATATGTTGACACTGGATGCTGTGAAGTCATGTCATATAGTTGCAGGTAATGGATTAATATTCAGAAGTATAATCTATGTAAGAGGACCTCTGACGGTGCACTCACAGATGAAATCAACATAATATATCCTCATATGGAATATGAGGCGGTTGTATATGAACAAGGAACTGGAAATTGGAAGTTCCTGGGAATGAAGATGTGTAGAAAGAAAGAGATCATGAAGTGCAACCATGTCAAGAGGCAGTTATCATTCGGAAGCCAAGAAGATGCGACGAGAATATCTCTTGGGAGGATATGTAGACTCTGATAGAAGTCTGGTAAAGAAGAAGACCCTTGACAAGACATATCATTAGGAGATGTGTCAATCTGAATAGAGGACGCCGATGCCTACAGGAAGATGTCATGGTGAAAGATCGTCATTTAGTTAACTTTTGATTTTAAAGTTCATAATATGAAAGAATATATGCAAGGTTGCTAATCATGTGAAAGAATGTAAGATCCTTGGAGATGGTTCGAAGGAAAGTAGCATGGCATAAAGGTGGATTAGATGAGAAAGACTGATGAATCACTTTCTGGTAGATGACATGACTCATGGATGAAAGTGATGGATGATCTGTGCCCTATGAAGCTAAAGTGAAGATTCCTCAATATCGAAATCCATGACATCGAGGGCAGGAATTCTTCATGAGCAGCTGGGTGTCTCACCATTGCTGTTGTGGGTCCCTAATTAAAAGGGAGCGTGGTGGTAAGTTTCTTACTTGGAAGAAACTTGGTAATTCCTAAGAATGAGCTTAGGTACATTCCTTGTATAAGAATGAGTACATTCCCTTGTGGAATAGGCCCTCCCTGGCTGAGAGGGAGAGATAGAGACATCATTCTGGTCTTCAACTGGGAAGACAAAATGGAGGATTGGGTAATCATCTGGCATTTGGTACTCTTTGAGAATGAGATAGGGAATTCAAGATAAGAGTAGACGTGGACCGATATTCTTTGAGGGCTAGCTACCCAAGAGAAGAATAGTTCAAGAAGGTCATACTTTGTGAACACTTGGGTGCAGTATGTGTAGAAATTTCTAAATCTTACACTTAATGCAGAAATTATTACTATTAATCTGGTAATGCTCTTCTTACTTAGACAAGTTATTAACTGAATAAATTCAAGTTAAAATCGAAGAAAAACACATAACAAATCTCTACCAATCCAGATCTAGAACAAGTTCGTGCACACATTGACAAAGTGACAGTTATTTTTGGACAAATAGTCCCCGGAAAAACCCAATGTGGGAAAATCGGTCTCTGGCTGCTAGAGGGTTTTATTATTAAGGATATTTCTGAATACACAAATCTGGGTTCCAGATCTGGAAAACCCGACAGAGAAAACAGTAGATCTACAACTCACTAGCTGATCTAGGGCCAAAATAATGATTGATCCGCACCCTCAAACGGGATTTACAGAACTCAGCCAACATTAGGGCCTAGAAACCCCAGCGTTGCCCCTGAAAGCCTTTGCGTCAGCCTCTAAAGCCCCTCAAACCCTCAGCGCTACTCCGGAAGAGACTGCGTTACCCCAGACTAGGTGACGTAGTCACTACGCTGCCCCTGAAGGGTCTCTGCGTAACCCCTGAGGGTTTCCTGCTGAAAATCACGGTGTCCTTGGAGGGACTGCGCTGTCCTTGTTGCTGCTGCTGCTCTCTCCTTCTGCGTTGTCCTTGAGCCGATCTCTGCCTCTTGTGTATTCTAGACCCCGGGATCAGATCATCCCCTTGGCCTAAATTCCCCTCTCTGCAGCTGAAACACTTCAGAGTATTCTTAGCAAACCCTGCCCTAGAATCTCAGCTTAGCTTTAGTGCTTTGCCTCTATGTGTCTTTAAAAATGACCCCAAGCCTTTCCTTTATACTTTTCTCGTTGACAAATCAACAGCCATGATCAGATCTTGAATCAATGGCTAAGATTAAAGGAAAGTTTGATCCGTGTGACTTAGACAATTTCATCACATGTTTCATTAAATTTACTTTAATTATTTAAGTTCCCTAAGTTTTAACTTAGGAAATACATTAAAATAATTAATTAATTTAATATCTCCTAAACCAGATGAAATTTCCCAAATCCTTTTTGGGTTTTGTAGATCAAGTGTACTCTAGTCCCTCCATAAAATTTGGGAGCTAGGGCACAATTGATGCTACCCCAAATACACAAAATCTCAACACTCCCTCTTAGCATCAAGGGTGTGCTCTAGCAATACATCACACTTATGCATTACATGATTTTGGGCACTGGTTCTGTGTTGCTGAAGAAGCTTGGCTTTCTTTGCCACTCAACTACTTGCTTCTTTGTTGCCGATGCACTGTATGCTGTTTTTAACATCCCTTGCCTTTTGTCTTTGTAGCACCCACTCAATATGCGCATACGTGTTGCTCATGTACGCAACTTCGAGTTGTTGGGAAGAGAAACAAGCTGAATCTCTACCCAATCTTTGACAAACAAGTCAGGTGGGCTACATGCTCATCACTGAAGCTCCATAGGCTACAAGTCTATGATGGTATCTAAAGAACGATGCACGGCTACAGCTCTGCTTGCGTAATCAGACTCCCTCTGCACTACTGAAGTCACATCATCCCCTTGTGCTGAAATCTATCACGCTAGCTGTGCATCTTGCGCTTTGTCCCTCGACCTTTGCTGTGCTACGGCTCTACTCGCATTTAACGAAGTCCGCCCGGCCTGCGTTGCTACGCTGTATATCGACATTTGTTTGCCTTGCTGCGGCGCTGGGTCTAGGATGCATACCTTGCTTCATAATGATCCTAAACACTTGCTTCACTCCACACGTACGCTCTTGTCTTAAAGTTTGCCATAGCTTGCATGCTTGATCCCGAGATGAGGGCGCTCCAAGGTCTACGCACTCTCTTCTATGTAAATCCTCTACATATCCATGTCACCCACCTCGAAGTGGTTCATGAGCACTCATGGGCACATCCTCATCACGACCCCACACTCTGTCTTGCCACAGCTGCTTTGGCAGAAGATGCTTCCTTGTCCCTTTTCTTCTCCAGACAATGGCTGGCAAAATGTCCCATTTCACCACATTGGAAACACTTGATCTTTGAAAGATCCTTCTTCTTCTTTGGCTGCTTCTTTGATGCCAAGGCTGCATCTTCCTCATCTTCCTTCTTCACTTTGCTCAATGCAGGGCTGTGCTACCTCTTGGTGAATCTGCGGAGTTCTTCTTGACGCAAAATTGACCACAAGCTGTCCCAATTTGGGAGGTCTGCTCTGCCCAAGATACTTTGGACAAAGGTTTCCTACTCATCTGTGACTGCATTGAGGGCAGTCCTGACTATCACATCATCATCCACTATTGCACCCATTGCAGTCAGTTGATCTCTGATTGACTGCAATCTGAAGAGAAAATGTTCCATGTCTTCTCCCTTGGTAATCATGAATGACCTCATCTGAGTCTCCAACAACATTTTTCTCTAGACATATTTTCCCTCACACAGGGAAGTCAAGGCCTTCCACATCTCGTTAGCTATCTTCTTCTCAGCTACGTGTGATACAATATGGTCCTTGATACTATCCATAATCAGTTGTTTGGCATGCCCAAAAGCTTCCTTATGCTTCTGTAGGAGATCCAGATCTGTCGTTGTGGCCAGAGTTTGCTCTGCATGGTCCCTTAGATTGTATGCCTCAAGGACTATCAGGATCCTTGCCTTCCAAACTGAAAAGTTTGAGAGGCCATCCAGCCTATCCTAATCACGCAGTCCATGAGGAGCCATCTGCTCAGAATTTGTCGGAACTTCCTTTTCTCTTTGCTAGAGAAATGGATCTAAGGCCCTTGGTGAAACAAGTACCTTCTGCTCCCTCTGACAACTGATTTCCCTCCTTGGAAATCTGCCAAATCAACTATGATTCAGCTTCTTCTTTGATCCTTTGATCAAAACTGCAAGTTTCCTTTGGCTAGAAACTCTCTGAGAAGCTGACCTCCTCCTGTTCTTTGTCACTTGTGCTAAGGCTAAAAATCTGAAAACCTCAGAAATTTAACCCCGCCAGCTCTTCTGAATTTCTGCAGCTTTTCTGCAGTCTTTTCTGGATCTGACAGATTCAGATCTGAATCACACTGGTTGGCTTCAGACCAAACCAATGCTGTTTCTGAGCTGCCTTTGCGCAGTAATTGCGTGGGCTTGCTAGGACACAGTGCTGGACAACGTCACCCTTCCCTCTGCGTGAATCTGCCTCTGAAAACCGCGCTGTCCCTTCAGATCTGCGTTTCTGCTGCTTTTCCAGTTGCTTTTTGCAGCTAGAACCTTCAGTCTCTTCTGCTGGTGACCCTCCTAGATCTGCAATTGATCTGATACCATGTAGAAATTTATGAATCTTACACTTAATGCAGAAATTATTACTGTTAATCTGGTAATGCTCCTCCTACTTAGACAAGTTATTAACTGAATAAATTCAAGTTAAAATCGAAGCAAAACAAATAACAGATCTCTACCAATCCAGATCTAGAACAAGTTCATGCAAACATTGACAAAGTGACACAGTTATTTCTGGACAAATAGTCCCCGGAAAACCCAATGCGGGAAAACTGGTCTTTGGTTGCTGGAGGGTTTTATTATTAAGAATAGTTCTGAATACACAAATCTGGGTTCCAGATTTGGAAAACCCGACAGAGAATATACTAGATCTACAGCTCATTGGCTGATCTAGTGCCAAAATAATGACTCATCCACACCCTCAAACGGGATTTATAGTACTCAGCCAAGATTAGGGCCTAGAAACCCTAGCGTTGCCCCTGAAAGCATCTGAAGCCCCTCAAACCCTCAATGCTGCTTCGGAAGAGACTGCGTTACCCCAGGCTGGGTGACGCAGTCACTACGCTGCCCCTGAAGGGTCTTTGCGTAACCCTTGAGGGTTTCCTGCTGAAAATCACACTGTCCTTGCTGCTGCTCTCTCCTTCTACGTTGTCCTTGAGCTGATCTTTGCCTCTTGTGTATTCTAGACCCATGGCTCAGATCATCCCCTTGGCCTAAATTCCCCCATTTGCAGCTGAAACACTTCTGAGTATTCTTAGCAAACCCTGCTCTAGAATCTTAGCTTAGCTTTAGTGCTCTGCCTCTATGTGTCTTTACAAATGACCCCAAGCCTTTCCTTTATACTTTTCTCGTTGACAAATCAACGACCATGATCAGATCTTGAATAAATGGCTAAGATTAAAAGAAAGCTTGATCCGTGTGACTTAAGACAATTTCATCACATGTTTAATTAAATTTACTTTAATTATTTAAGTTCCCTAATCCTTTTCTGGGTCTTGTAGATCAAGTGTACTCTAGTCTCTCCACAAAATTTGGGAATTAGAGCACAACTGATGCTACCCCAAATACAAAAAATCTCAACAGTATGTACCTTGGAGAGACAATGACTATGGTGTCTATAAGTCATGTGTCTCGCTAGCATTGTAGCCCATTGTCTCGTTGAGAGATGGGGTTGTTAGTCAAGGCCTTGCACTAGGACAATGCTGGTTGATATGATGCTATACAAATGCAATTACCAATTCGATTCTTCAGTTTGAAAGTGACCATGTACCTGTATGAATACCTCCCTAGTTAAGAGGGAGTGTTGAAAAGTGTAACTAGGATCGGTCTTCATATTGACTATGTAATTATGTATTTATATAAAGAAGAAGACAAGATTATAATATATATATATATATATATTTGATATGCTTGACTCATGGGTTTCATGAGCAAGGTTTTAGTTTAAAGGACTTCTTCTTGATGTCCTCTAGGGATATGTCTTCTGGTCATAAATTGTATTAATTGCAATGTTTATAAAGAGTCAAAGTCTAGTTTGTATGCCTCCAGACTATCACATAAGTCTTGAAGATTGCACTCAAAAGATGATCAAGAACAGCGTTGGAAAACCCTTCAAGTCAACCTTCATTACGCAGGAAGATACTCTCTATAAGCCGGCTTATATTCAAGTATTCAAGTCAGCCTTAGTACACATGGACAGGTCGGCTCAAGTACAAGTTGGAACAACTATATATACCTACCTATGATGCGCAGAAAATAACAGATAAAAGTCCACATTACTCGGAGTTTTTCGGACAAGATTGTAGGAAGAATCTCGGTTATCTCTGCAACAGTATATGCGGATCATAGTGCGGAAGTTTTAGGAAATATAACGAAGGGTTTAGGGTTCAGTTGATGCGTTGAAAGGTAGCCAGAACAACGAAAGAAAGGAAGGATATCTTACCTTTGTTTCAGGTCCAATCTGCCACGTCAAAAATCTGAGATTAAGTGTGAAGAATCAAGATACAAGACTGTTATCAAGCCAGTAAAGAGATGGATCAGCGTGGAAGAAAATGATATAGTTCAAGTATATTGACATCTTAAAGAAGTATATCTCAAGTGTTAAGGAGACCATTATTCTCTCGAATAAGGTCAATGTTGAGGAAGAATATACCGACAAGTACAAGGACTATGTCTTGAGTATCAAAGGTACAGATAGTAGATAGAGAAGGAGATTCTAAGAGAAGGTCGAGGAAGAAGGAGCAAACAGAAATACATCAGTTAGGAATCGAGTTCAGTACTGGTGCAGTACAATGCAAAGGAGTGACAAGGTCCTGGAGGAATACATAGGTCAAGGGTCTGAGTCTTGGTCATGGTACTTGTCATTTGAAAGTCTATAAGAAGAATTCCTTGCGGGTTTTCCTCTCCAAGAGGGAGAGGTTTTCCCTGGCTCGAAGAGCCTAATTTTGTGTCTCTTGTATTTTTGGTAATTGACTAGATGAAAGACTTAATAAGTTAAGAAGAAAAGACATAAGTAAAAGAAGTAAGTTCACAAGTGATTATCAAGTAGAGAATTTGAATTAATCTCCGACCCTCCAAATTCTCAACAGACTAGAACACTAGGTCTCACCTAAGACTTTGACGACAAATTCCACCCTAGCTTTAGGGTGAGGTTGGAGGGAAAAGCTCTGCCGACCATCCATTCATGGTCTTACTAGCATCATTTACATTAAAATTTTGCAGAATGGGTTAACAATGACACATGGACAACTGACATATGATCTGATCTTGTGAAAAAATTGGTACTTTCGGTTCCTTTGGAACTTTGACAAAAACTGTGCAACATCTGGCTCCATATGGGGATATGTTGCTTCCATGAAGTAACGTGAGAACCCCATAATCCTGCTTCCAAGAAAACATAAGTCCATCAAATAGATATCCATTCAAAATCGAAATCATTATGCATACATAGAAAATATTGCTGGAATAGAAAATCTACTCTAACAAACTGAAATATAAAAGACATAATATAAATGCAAGAAATAAAACTACCTAATGACATGAAATAAAAAGGGAGTAGGGTTAGAGATACTATACAAAACGATGCCCTATGGCATAAAATATCTTTAACATAGTGCATACTAAGCATTTGTCAACATTCCAGCAAGTCTGCGAACTTCTTCTCGGATGTGCCACACTGAATTCTGAAAATGCTAGGACTTTGACTCGTTGAGTATCGAGTTGCCCTCTACCATCAGATGCATCAAACTTCTTCCTTCTCTTTTGCTCTTTACGCTTGATTTTGGCGGGATGCTATGTTGATGTTGATGCGATCGGTGTGCAACTTTCTACCTGATTTGGACAATGCTTGTCCAGAAGATTTGGAATGTCCCAGGTTTTTGTGAGCTGCTCTTCTTTATTTTCATGACCATGCTCCGTCAACACTGTTGGATCGGTGTTGCAAACATCGATCTGATTTCCTTGAGTTTCCTTCCTGCGCGGATCATCTTCGTTTAACCATTTCTCAATGGAATCAATGACATGTTTATAATAAGATGAAGGTTGCTTTGGTGAGCTAAAAGATTTCTGCACTGGATCTTTCAGTCTTGGTTGTGTTGATTTTTGGGGTAGCATCGGAGGTGCTCTAAGTCTCAAAATTTGTAGAGAGGCTTAGACACATGTATTCGAGATTAACTCAAAAATCATTTGGTGAAATTCCACCCGGGTCGTATTCTATTAAAATAATTAATTATTTTTAAGTAGACATTAAGTCTAAACTAAGGAAAATAAAATAATTAAAGTGAATTAATAGAATATGGGTGTGAATGTTCTAGAAAAGACGGATCAAGTCAAAATTTAATCTCGGCCATTGATTAGAAATCTAATTTGGGCCGTTCAAGTTTCAACAAGAAGACAATAAGAATGGCTTGAAGGGTCATTTGGAAAACACTTTTGGCGAAGATCAAGAGATCGATTTCTTTAGGGAGCAGTGCTTAGGGAGAAACTTCGATCAAGAGATCTTTTCCACAGAGGGGCAATAATTCTAGCTGGAAGGATTCCTGAGCTGGAGAGTGCATAGCAGTAGAGACAAAGAGAGCCACAGAGGCAACACAGAGCTAATGACACAGTGCTTACGTAGTGACTGTGCAGAGCTTGAAGGAAAATCGTTTCTTGCTGAGGAGACAACGTTGGGCTAGTGCCAGACCCCAGAGAGATTTTCTGGAGGGCAGAAAGCCTCAGTTTCCAGCCAACAGAGAGACTAGCGTAGAGACAGAGGGCAGCCGTTGTTGTGACACAGAGACAGTGTAGGGCAGTCCAGTTTGAGTGTTAATCAATGCTGGGTTCCTGTGGAGGAGTGAGTTTTGTCTCACAAGATCTTTTCTGTCAGTTTCTCTGCATGATTTGACGGATGTGTCAATCATAGACTTGTACTCAGGAATATTTACTGCATAATATATAAACCCTCAACTGCTGCACCAGTTTTCCTGCATTGGGTTTTTCCAGGGACATTGGTCCAAAAATAACTGTGTCAAATGTGTGTGTGTGATCTATTCTTGTTCAGTTTTGTTTCCGCACTTGTATTTCTTTCGCAGTTTATTTGTGTAGGTTGCAGTGTGATGTATTCAGTGTTTGCCGTAGTAAACTGCAAATAGATTGTTAAGTTAAAATTAACAATTAGGTGAATATCTTCCAGTTGCTGCAATAGGATTCCAAAGATTTACGGAATTTTCACAGGTTGGAGTTACTGAACCTGTGATTTTTCCATCTTTTGTAGCTTACTTCGAAGAGTTGTCTATTCAATTCCTATGGCATTCATTTCGTCAACATGTACCGATTCCATAATTTTTATTTGTTTTACATGATCAGCCTCCATGGTCTTAATCAAGCTGTACAACCTATCCTCAATGCCATTCATTTGGTTGGAACGTTCGTCCTTAGTAGCATTGATTTCTTTGGCATGATTTTTCTCTACGATGATCATCTAATTAGAATGATTAGTCCCCATGATTTTTAGTTCTTTAGCATGATTTTCTTCATTATTTAATAACCTGCTCCGAAGAGATATCTGATTAGCTTCCATGTCCTTTATGATTCTATTATGATTTTCTTGAATAGAACTTATTTCTTTCTTATGATTTGATTTTTATGGAGCTCAACTCCTCAACATGCTCTTCCTCTAGGGCATCCATCCTGTTCTGAAAACTGATCCTTCGATTATATTGAGTAACTTCCATTACTTGTAACCTGTTCCCCATGGAACTCATTTCTCTGGCGTGATCTGCTATTAATCTTGCTTGACTAGTTTGCATGTCTTTGATCATTTGAGTTAATTCCTTAACAAGATGCTTATCATCTTTCTTTTCATCGTCAAAATGATTAACTTGATTACTAGTCCCTGCCTTTCCACTATCGAAAATTCTTCTTGCAATGGCACAAGTGGATTCATCATGAAAATGGTCGCAAGATCTACAATATGATACTTCCTAGTCTCTATAATGTTGTAATTAATTCTCTTGCATCTTCTTTGTGTGATTCTACATATCATTGGATTGATTTCTTTGCTCATCATGGTCACTTTAAATGATTTCTATTAATCTTTAACCCCATATTCCTTTTTTGGAAGGTCATGAGGATAGCCTTGAGTGTTAGTAAAACGACAAGGGACGGACAAGTCATCCATGATGACTTACTTAGGGGGAAAGGGAAACTAATGTATGTCAGAGAGAGATACCCCTGTTCAAGAGAATCAAGAAATCTACAAGAGGTGAGCCTCTAGCAGGAATTCTTGTAAAAAATTAAAGAAGTGGAGTCGCCACTTGAACATGAATCTATCTCGAAAATCCAGAAGGCAAAAAACCGAAAAGTTTGTTAGGGATAAGCAAGTGGATATAAAGGAAGGTTTCCTATCTGAGAAAATTGAATGCTTACTAGAATGTAATTTATTTAACCCAACCCAGAGAGCAGATTTAACCAAGCTACCAGTAAGAATGGATGAATCAATGGATTTTCCACCCAAACAGGAAACTAACCCAAATGTCAAGGTGCTAAAGTGCAAATAGAGAAGTGAATAAGGCAGTAAGAAGATTAGTGAGATATCAAAGACGAATGCAGTGCTCGACGGATCAAGAAGGTGAAAATGGATTAGAGGATTATGAATATTAATTAGAATGTCATCAACACCAAGGTCCAATAAATTGGTCCTCGACAATGACGCCAAAAATGTTGTGGCATTGGCGGGACAATGAATGGAGGATAAAAATCACAAGATGATAGAATGTCGTAAACCCCGGTAACGAGCAAACTCATCCCCGACAACAACGCCAAAAAATGTTGTCGCCTGGATAGCATAACACATTGGCTCAAAAATGGATTGGTTTTTGTGATGCTAAGAGGTAAGTTGCTATAGGATGGATAGAGGTTGGATAGCTTTCTTACTCATGCACGCGTCTCGAATCCCTATACACGCGCCAACGCATAGAACAGTTTGAACCTATGATCGGCATAGAGAATTGGTAATTTCCACGTAGCTGACCTAATTAGGCACCGCGAAAACTGCTCAGGGCGAGGGTTGTCATGCCCAATCAAAACACTGAATTGCTGCTCCCTTCGCTTGCTGGAATCACTCTTTCTGGCAAGCCAAATTTTTCTGCAACCCTACATTGACAAATCGAACTGCCCAACAATTCGCACTGCTTGGCTAGGCACTGTGCAACCCTCACAAAATTCGTCTTGTTGCTTCCTCTGAACAACGAAGTCTCTGCTTCCACTTCTGAGCTTCCCTGTCTAATCAAATTTGCTCTGATTCCATGTGAAAGTTTCACTACTGAAATTTTTATTGCAACCACTAGAATTAATTCTTCTAACTGTAAATTAATTTAGCATTTTATTGCTACAACAACAATGAATTAATCACACCGCAATATTCACAAATAAAAATACTGCGGCAGATAAAATGGAAACGGAGAAAATATTGGCACACATATACAAAAATATAACACTGTTATTTTTGGAAAAAAGTCCATGGAAAAACCCAATGTGGGAAATCCGATGCAACAACTGAGGGTTTTCATTATTAAGCAACAATGAGAAATTCTGAGTACAATCTATGGATGCCCAACTGGCAATCCAATCAGCAAAATTATCTGGCCAAAATATCTGTGATGAAAATACCTCAACACCACGCTTGATCCAACTCCGATAACTGGAAAAACGAGCTAGTTGTACAAACTCTACGTGAGTCTCTGTGCAGTGCTTGCGCAAACCCCAACTCGCGAAGCCCTGAAGCTATTTGCATTGGCTTTGTGCAACTTCTGTGGGAAATATGACCCTTTTGCTGTTGACTCTCTGTAATTGGAAGACTTCCTCCAGACTCATTGTCTCTGCTCCTCTTTGTCTCTGCATCTGCTCTCTGGCTCAAGCTCTTCCAGCAAACTGTTGCTGCTCTCTGGAAAGTGGAACTACGCAAGGAAATCGATCTCAAGAGTATTTTTCTATCTACCCATCGACTTATTCTTATAATCTCACTGTGGGGCTCCAACAACAAAGATTAATTTTTAATCAATGGATGAGATTATTTCCTAGTCGATCCATGTGAGTTTCGAGAGAAATCTCACCTTCCTCAATTAATTACTGTTAATTAATCATTTTACCTAAGTTAGACTTAGGAAAAAGTTAATTATTGATTAATTAACTTAATTAAGGCATTTCTAGGTGGATTTTCCCGAAACCTTTTATGGGTTCTGGAGTCCTAGTGTTTCTTAGCCTCTCTGACAACTGTCGAGACTAGAACACCATCTGATGCTACAAAAACTACCAACTAAACCATAAGTTACTAGGAAACAAAAATGGATGCGGATCCAGATATAGATCCACCAAATTTTTGAAAAGTCAGTATCCTAAAACGGTGGGGGAACACCACATTCAAAAAATACAATAACTTTTTTTTTTTAAATTTTAGAAAACATTATTGAAAATAGTAGCGAAGACGGGTTCCTTGATTTGTGCCTTAATTCAAGGAACCACAACGAGTTTCTCTTTTAGTATGCTTGAATTCCTAAAGAATAGGAGAGTTCCCAAAAAGTAGGACGAGCTATGAAGTAGTTAACTAATGTGTTGAAGTCGAAGGTCGAGTTATTTGTTTTCAAGTGTGAGTTAATTAAGGAAAAGGACATGTGTTTGAGTCTCAAGTTCTAGAACTGAGTTAGAACGAGTTGCATGAGTAGTTAACTCAATTAACTCAATCAATCACAACAACAACTTTCCTCAATTAGAAACTTGCTAACTTTAGCCATTCGAATTACCTTTAAAAGGAGGAACGAAGGCACCCATTGTTTCATAATTGAGCACGAGTTTGTGTGAGCTTGTGAAAGAAAGGTGCCAAGAAAGCTTGTGTGAATTGTTGGAGAGGAAAGAAATTCCTTAAGGAAGTGCGCATAGAAATAAGATGATTTCCTATTTAATAGGGGCTGCAAGTGCACTATAAAATAGGGCCTCTAGTGCACATGAAATTAGGAGGCAAGATTAGGGATCAAGGCAAGGATGTTTTAGCTTAGTGTCAGCAGAGAGAACAAGGTTGTTCTCTAGAGAAACAAATATTGTTTTGTAAGAGATCTATTGCTTATTCTTCTTCAATAATATTCTCAATCAAGCAATTGTATTTTGCTATTGTGTGATTGTGTATTTATTTCCGTTCCTATTCCATTGCAAAATAACTAGAGAATTTTTGTATCTATATGAAAATAAATTAGATTTCATATTGTTCATCGAAGCAGTTGCAGAATTTCGTGGATTTTCTACATGGTATCAGAGATTTGAATAGGATAAACACCAACACGAAGAGATCAGATTTTTTTGGAGAATAGGGATCAAAATTGTGAAGAGCAGTTCCTTGGAGAGGGGTAATTGCGTGCAAATGACTGAGAGTTGATCACTGTTTAGAGGGAGCATCGAACTTCATCTCTTGGAAAGGGAGGATCACAATTGTGTTGGAGGATAATGGGGTGGGAGAATACATCCAACATGTGATAACACCACCTCAAGATCCCCAACAATTGGCCCAACATACTAAGAATGATGTCAAGGTTCGAAGGATTATTCTAGAGGGGTTCTCAAAGATCATATAGTTCCTCATATCCATGAGAAGAAGACAACATATGATATGTATCAAGGAATCTTAAAATTATATCAAAGTACTAGTGATACTAGGAAGCTTGCTCTTAAGGAGAAGCTAAGTAGTATCCAGATGAAACAAGGAGATCCCATCGCCACGTATCTTACTAGGTTCATTGAGGTTCGAGATGAACTAGGTGGTGTGAGTGAATTTGTATCTGATCACGACCTTGTGAGTTTTGCCTTACTTGGACTTCACAAGTCTTGGAAAGGGTTCCTGGATGCTGTTAGTGGGAGAGAGAACTTTCCCAATTGGGAAAGGTTTTGGACTGACTGTATATAGGGAAGAGATCTAAAGAGGAACCATAGAAACGAGATTAGTCAAGACCGAAGACAAGGAGAATTTTGCTATTGCAGGTAAAGTGAAGGGAAAGAAAGGCAAAGGGAAGGGCGAGACCAGTAAGAAGAGTGACATGAAGAAGAAGGATCCAAGTAAGATCAAGTGAGTTCCGTCACTATGCTACTAAGTGTCCAAATCAGAAGGGGTCGAATAAGGAGCATGTGGCTACATGAACTGAGTTAGATGGGTTTGCTTCTGAGTTTGAGAAATATTTCTCATTGATAGCTTGCATGGCAAGTGTTACTGTTAAATTTAGATAACCATGGTGTGTTCTATGCTTAATGCAAGTTTACTTCAATCTTTCTTAGGCTCAATACAAATTAGCAATCACATAAACATGAAAGTAAAAGTCTGATAGAACACAATTATAGATCAACAGAAGACAAGCCAATAATATAGATTAGATCTACAATTCTTCTTGTCCCGCAAAGATATGAGATATTGTGCATTACGACAGTCAACAGGATGCTTCAGCCAACCTTCCAAGTGTCACACCCACAACTGTCAAAGACAACTCATCACAAGTCAACACTGGTCAACCAAAAAGTCAACACAAGACAACTACAGAAAGTCAACGCTGTAGATTAGGGCTTCAGTCAAGCAACTTTGTTTTCTCGATTTTAGTGCCCAACAGTACGAACTCTCCAAATCGGAATTTTGGCAGAGTTTTGAGGTCAAACGACCAAGGGTTGACCATGGTCAACGCTGGTTAGCGCTTCTGCGATTCAGCCCTAAACAGATCTGCAAAAAACAATTCCTTTAGCTTCGCATGTGTGAAGGGAAGAGGCCTCCAAAGGATATCGAACCAATCGGATCACAATGAGAGATGTGTGATGAGTTGATGAGAAAATAACCTCCAAGTCTCTCCAATTTATATCCATCAGTGAGGGTGTGTGACACATCTATTAGGCATTTGAGCCTACATTACAAATCTGGCCGACTTTACAGATGTGTGGAAAATAAATTCAAAATATATGTTCTGCTCATCCAAACAAGATGATCTTTAGATCAATCTTGCACCTCTCCAAAAGAGGAATCCAACAAAAAAATGACCATCATCATATGAGCAATGCAAAATGGAGTTTGGGCCTAGTTGTCCAAAATTAACACTCCCTCTCAACTAGGGAGAACTCCATCTGTCCACTAGTGCCATCCATCAGTACCATCGTGTACTTTCACCTAACATCGTGCGTCATCCTGCTATAACTTGCTTTGCTGGCTCTTGTTCTCAGATAGAACAAAAAAAGGCGAGTCATAAAGACATCACACTCAACTGACCCGAAGTCAGCTTAGAGGTTAAAGCCTCTCTTGGACTCAAAACAGTCTCATACTAAGTCTGTTTAGAGGCAAGTACCTCATCATACTTGATCCCAGATCATCATACTTGGCACCATTTTTGAAATTTTAGGATTTCTTGGAACACTGACTTCTGAAAGTCCCATTTTGTATGTATTATCATACTATACGGTGCAGCCTCAGAAACTTTTTAATGCAAATTTTAGCCATTTCAGTCAAATTAATTTGAAAAAATAAAAAATAAAAAATAAATAAACTAAAACTAAACAGAACCAGAACCTGTAGCCTCTGATTGATGATGCTTCTGGAGCTTACGACTAATCACCACCTACCTTGAATCAGATAAGCTAAATTTCATCTCATTCGTGTGGGGAAAAGCGATCAGTTAAAAACAGGAATAAATAAAACGGAAGCCATTATGAATAGAACAAACTGATAAATAGACAGACTCACTCTGCTCTCTAGAAGGAGTTCAAAATTCCTTCTTTTCTGTTTTAATGAGGTTGCAATCTCGACTCTCGATCTAGGGAAGTGTTGTTCCAACTTCCTTCTCCCTTGAAATAGTTATGCCTTTCCTCGTTTTCTAGGTGCGTTGAATTATTTCATATGTCTATAGCTTGTGATTAATGATTTTTCTCGAGCCTGTGACTAATGTCCACCTACCTTGTATCAGATAAGCTGAATTTCGTCTCATTCATGTGTGGAAAAAGAAATCAAGTCACAGAGAAATGAATAAAGTTGAAGCAGTGAAGCCATTGTGAAAAGTCGAATAGGCATGGGAACGGGGATGGGGGTATTTGAGTTAAATTTTAATGACTCATGAGTCATTGACTCATTGACTAATGACTATTGTTATAACTTATGGTTTTAATGACTATTTAGTATTTCTTATGTGCTTGTAGCCTTGTAAGTTGTATAATTGTAATTTACTAATTTGTTAATATTAATTTATAAATTATAAATTTATTATATTATATTATATATATATATATATATATTTTACATATAAATAAAATGTGTCCCTCGTGTCCTGTTTTCAAGGTCACAGTGTCTTGTGTCGAATACTCGTATTTATGTGTCCTCCGTGTCTCGTGTCTCGTGTCATGTGACTTAACTCTCAAGTAGTAGAGATTGGGATCTGTGTCACTCTTGACGAATCCCATCTTCTGCAAATAGCTATCAATTCGCCCATACCATGCTCTGGGGCTTGTTTTAAACCATACAAGGCTTTCTTAAGCCTGCATACATGAGTCTTCTGCTCGTGTGTCTCGAAGTCGTCTGGCTGTTCTATGTACACTTCCTCCTCTATCACCCCGTTCAAGAACGTTGTGTTGATATCCATCTGGTGAATCTCCCATCCCATCTGTGTTGCTAGAGAGATGACGGATCTGATAGAAGTGTAGCGTGCTACAGGGGAGAAGGTTTCCTCATAATCGATCCCTTCCTTTTGTGCGTACCCCTTAGCAACAAATCTGGCCTTGAACTTCTCTATGTTGCCGTCTACAACATACTTGATCTTGTAGATCCACCTTGATCCTACAACTGATCTGTCCTGTGGTCTAGGGACTACTTCCTAGACATCGTTTGTCATGATGGAGCTATACTCTTCCACCATGGCATCCACCCACACTTGATGCTGAGCTGCCTCCCAAAAGCTGGAGGGTTCTCCAACCTGAGCTACCGGGGCCTGGTATCTTTCAGGTTGCTTCCGTACCCTCTTCTCGTCTCTAGGGGCTCCAACAAATTCTTTTGCATCCTTTAGAATTTGTTGGAGTTTTTTGCTTGGTCTTCCATTGGTGGTGGGCGGTCTTACGTGCTCTCTTGCCTGCTCTTCTTCGGAGGGACTCTCCTCAGAATCCTTGTGTCGTGGAGAGGCACTTGACCCATCTTCTGTAGGCCGTTGAGGCTGTACTAGTGGATCCTCCTCAATCTGCGAATCTGTAGCCATCTCCCAGGATTTCTTGAAGGTTCTCTCCTCCATGATTTTCACGTCCCGCCTTACTACGATTTTCCTGCTTTCTGGAATATAGATGCGATATGCTTTTGCGTTCTCACTATAGCCCACAAGGTAACCCTTTTCCGCAGTCTGATCCAACTTCTTCCTCTTCTCATCTGGAACATGGCAATACACCATGCTGCCAAATATCCTAATATGGCTCACCTCCGGCTTGTTGCCTGTGAACACACTCTCAGGAGTTACTTTCCCCAATGCTCTATAGGGTACTCTATTCTGCACATACACCGCTGTATTGCAGGCTTCTGCCCACAAAAATTTGAGCATATCTTTGTCATATAGCATTGCCCTTGCAGCCTCTACGATGGTCTGGTTCTTCCTTTCTACATATCCATTCTGCTCTGGATTGTATGGAGCTGTCCATTCTCTCTTGATGCCTTCCTCTGCGCAGAAACTATTGAAGTCTTTATCGACATATTCTCCAACATTATCCGACCACAACTTCTTGATCTTCTTTCCTGTTGCATTTTCTACCAACGCTTTGAACTCTTTGAAACGTTCAAAGACTTCATCTTTGGTTTTGAGAAAATAGATCCAAGTCTTTCTGGAATGATCATTAATAAAGGTAGCAAAATACTTTGCACCACTGAGAGCGGTTGTGGACATTGGACCGCATATATCTGAGTGTATCAAATCCAATACGCTCTTGGCCCTACTGCTGCTTCTTGGAAATGCTGCTTTAGCATACTTCCCTAGTACGCTTCCCCTACAGATTTCATTTCTCCTTGTGCTGAGTTCAGGAGCTCCTATGACAATTTTCTTGAGAATCCTCAAGGCTCCATGATGTAGATGTCCCATCCTTCTGTGCCATAATTCATTTAGAACTGTTTCGTCCGTACTGCCAATCAGAGCCACGGGGGATTCAAGTTGGAGTTTATATAAATTATGACTCCTTACTCCAATTTGTGGCTTCTTTCTCCAACTAGGATGTTTGACATAAACTTTGTTTCCAATAATGTATACTTCATAACCCTTGTTTTGAAGCTGAGACACTGAGAGAAAATTCATTCCCAACCCTGATACATGTAGAACATTTGTGGCCTGAATCTTGTTGCCAACTTCTGTCTGAAATGTTATGGTACCTCTTCCAACGAGGGTATACTTGGCCTTGTTTCCCATAGTTTTCTGGAAATTCATCTGTTCTTCTTGGTAGCTCGAAAAACATTCTCGAACCCCTGTCATATGAGCAGATGCTGCACTGTCAATATACCAAACATTTGGAGGAGTCGTGCTTGACACACAAGCGAGATCCTCCTCTAGTCGGGATGCCAACATTGTCATTTCATGTTCCCTTTGCGTTTATGTGTGCTTTGGGAGATTGTGTGAGTCCTTCTGACTGCGTGAACCCTTGCGAATGTCGGATCTTTGGTCCATAGCAGATCCTTCCTTTCTATCTTTAGCCCTTTGCTCTGATACCATGTGAAATTTTCAAATTTTCAAATTATTATTGCAGTGATTGATTTATTTCGCCTACTTATTAGATAAGTTATTTACAGATGCTTCAGTAAATTTTGAAATAAACACAGCTGCAGTACTTCACTCTAATCAAAAGAAGAAGAACAAAAATAACACATGTAGTACAATAGAAACAACCATATGAACACAGTTATTTTTTGACAATTGTCCCCGGAAGAACCCAATGTGGGAAAACTGGTGCAGCAGATGAGGGTTTGTATTTATCTTAAGCAATGAAAAGATCATTTACAGAAGTCTTGGTGAACAAAATAAAATAGCATACACCTGGCATGAATTTTCCAGACACTCCAGAAGAATTCCCAACACACGGGATGTCCTTCTACATCCCATGCGTCATCCTGCATAGCTGCTCTGTAAAGTCCCTCCCTGGACTACGTAACTCTGCGTGGAGGGGTTGGTGGTGCTGCTCAGCACTCCGTTCCCTTCACCCTTCTGCGTTCTGCTTCTCCGTCAGCTGACTTTTCCCTCCTCCTTCTGGCTCTGCAATGCTGTAATATTCCCTTTTTTGGTGTCACCTATGACAGGGCTAGGAGGGACTCCCAGAGTCAGGAGCAGACCGGTCACAGGTACAGGTTAGTGTCATCAACGGGCCCAGGGGTTTTTTGGAGGAGTTTTGAAGAGTTTCTATGTGGTCGGGTGGCATTCGCTTGATATATTCCATCATTCGAGCAGTTTGGCTTTTGTTCCTGTGCATTCCGACAACTTTCGGAAATTTGAGTTATTTATGGGCTTAACTTAGCTAATTATGCTCACGATGGCATTCCGGGAGGAATACATGACAGAACACCATAGTGTAATAGCTCATTGGAACTGGAACAAGGATACCTCCATGATGTGACAGTTGGACATGAGTTTCAGTGACCGGAGGAGATGTGGTAGCCGATTTACTCTTTTCTGCATTAAAAATGAATATTTTAATAAGAGGGAAAAGTGCTCCATGAATAAAATAATAATAAAATAATGCTCTAGAAGGCTCCAAGAGATCTATAAAAGAAAGGGAGGAGGCCATTGAAGGATATCTTTGGATCATGTTATTTTATTGTATGAGAGGTGTGAGACGTGGTTCTCTACTTCAACCGTAGCCCCAGGACGGAAACCCTCGGGTGATTTGTGAGTGTTGGACGAAAAACCAACTCTCTTGAGGAGACTTCATTCAGAAGTTTCGCAGAGCTTCAGGGATTGGTGTGAGGATCATTCAGATCTTCAACTTGTGCTTCAGTGGGTTTAGTGACAACTTTTGCCGTAGCCGATTTGCAGCAGTTTTCTTGCAGAGTCATCTACATCATTGCCAGTGTCATTCATCAGTTGGACCAGAGATCTTTATGGGTTTTGCTCCGCTTGCTTGGCAAGCTCAGGTTCCGTTGTTCCTTTATGTTCATGTACTTTTTGCCATGGATTAATAAAATGGCTCAGTGATTTTATCGGCATCCATTGTGTTATATTGGTGTCTGTGTGTTTATTTCCATTTATTTTGTTGCTCAAGTCTATTTCTACATTTTTAGTTAAAATATCCCATTTGGGATATTACAGTGGTATCAGAGCTTCAATCTTGGATCAACCTGCGGGTTTCTAGTTTTCAGTTGCAACTATTTTGGTTAGAAGGGCCTACACAGTCATTGGAGGAGGCTCATTTGTGGGCACTGCATTGGTGGGATTTTAAAGCTGGGGTGTTGGGAAATTGATAGGAGAGCCATATGAGGAGGTTTGTTGGGATTTCAGAGAGCAATGATTGACAGTAGCAACTGCAGTGCCAGAAAACGAAATTGTAAGAGGGCCAAACTACAAAAAGTCAGATTTTGAAGGTTGGAATTAGAAGAAACCCTTTCTGGGTTTTTCTGAGTTTTGGGCAAGGATCACCTTCCCAAATTCCTAGAATTTTCTGAGCAGTTTTTAGTGGGTAAATCAGAGGCCGAAGTCAGGCAGCAGTGTAGTCTTGGAGCAGCAGTGCAGTTTCTAGAGGAGCTTGCTGGAGCGATTTCCAGCAAATACGTGTCACCTACAACAGTATGTATTTCAACTGGTTGACAAAAACTACACCTAGATCACTATAACAACTTAGAAAAAAAGTGACCACATCATTGGTTGAACCATGGAGGGATTCCTAAACAGCTTGAAAAGAATAAAAGTTGGTTCCTTGAACCACCATGCAGCAGAAAACCATAAAACAAAACAAAACAACAGACCCTTCTCTAAGAAGGTGCATAATTTGCTCCAACAAAGGCAGTCGAGGAATTTACATAAGGAGGAAGAAGTGGGAAATTGGCTTTATGCACTTGGTATGGACTTAAAGAGTGGAAGATCAGAAAATGACTTTCCCATGTTAGAGAAACTGGAATCCTGCCTTTCAAAGGTAGAGCAATTTGATTGGAGTTTAAATTGGGCTTTGGAGCCATCTATGGTTGCATTGGTACAAGCTAGATTCTTGGAACATCCAAGTGAGAGAGTCAAGCTTATAGCTGCCTCTTGTTTCAGCGATATTTTGAGGATAACAACACCCTTCCCTCCCTACAATGATGACATTATGAAAAGAATTTTCAGATTGATAGTAGGAACCTTTCGGGATTTGGACAACTATGCAGGCTCTACATTTGGGAGGAAGCTTAAGGTTTTAGAAGTCATGGCCATGACCCGGACTTATGAGATCATGTTTGACCTTGAGTGTGATGGCTTGATTCTGCAGATGTTCCAATGCTTCTTTAGCATTATGAGACATCATTCTGACACAGTCATAGCACACATGCAGTCCATCCTGTCGTCATGTATGGGAGTTCGTGAGGCCATTTGCTGGGAGTTGCAGACTAGGTTGTTGAGCATTTGGAGGAGAGAGTAGTTGGTCTCACCTGCTGCTTATGAACTAGCCCAAGGGTTGGTTGAGCAGAACATTGAGCTTTTCAGGAGACAGTTGACCAGGGAGGAGCTGTTTCAATTTGGTGGATCATGCAACAGAAATGAACTGAGGAGGAAGGGACTTTGCTTCATTTGCAAAGAACCATGGGGGCCTGATCACTGATGTTTGAGAGATGCAGATGAGGTGGCAGAGGTAGAGCAGGTAGACGTTCCTTCTGTATGTCAGGATGAGGACTCTTCTCCAGATGAGTCCATGGGATCAAATGATGATGCTTCTGGGGAGCGAGAGCGGTCATGCAGAGTTGATGCTAGTAGGCTAGAGCTGCATTCTATTGTGCAGGGTGAGCAGTCAGGGGACTCTACGGGAGATACTCTGGGTGATGAGTCACTTGTGACGATTCAGCCAGAGCAACATATGATGGAGCCTAAGTCAGCAGAGGAGGATACTATGCACATCATGCATGATAGTCCTTTGAGGGAGAGCCAGATGGAGGCTCAC
Source organism: Pinus albicaulis (assembly GCA_034641835.2). Lineage (NCBI taxonomy): Eukaryota > Viridiplantae > Streptophyta > Pinopsida > Pinales > Pinaceae > Pinus > Pinus albicaulis. The sequence continues at coordinate 369,818,806 of CM076572.1, forward strand.
ATTGAGTCTATGATGGATATGCGACTAACCTTGAGGTTAGCCACTGAGGAGGAGCAATCAGATGCACAGACACCGAGCACGGTGACAGCAAGTGCAGATCCATATCCTCTAGAGATGTTGGAGGTTGATGGAATAGTTCTACAAGGGGCTAGGGGACAGCAGGAGCATTACATTCCCGATGAGAGGGATGAGCTGTTGGAGATGGTGGACCATCCATTTGTGGGCCGACACATTGATGAGGTGCAAGTAGGTGCACATGCAGTCAGCAGAGCTGCGGTACCCTCAGGGAGTAGCACTTTCCAGGAGTACATAGATGGGGCTTGCAACATATCTTGCCCACTTTGGCCCATTATAGAGAGAGGGGCTTTCTTCTACAGGCAGCTTTCGTTGGCAGACTGGATAGAGCAACGTGAGTTGATTATGAGCTGGCGACAGTTCTCTGGGCATATTTTGTATGTAGTTGACACTACATCGGATTCTTCTTCCAGGATAATTGGCGGGAGATCATGAGCTGGTACCCTCATGATGGTACGATTTTCTTCGTAGGGAGCAAAACAAATCAGGGGCCCTTAGACATAGCAGATGTTACAGATTCCAGCTGGCAGTGGGGCACAAGTCGTCATTTCTTCAGCACACCATCCCGATTTCAGGAGAGCAGGATCAACATGGGATTGAGTCAGGACTTGGATTGGAGAGAGGTGATGAGTTGGTACGCAGTTGGTGGGGCAACTTATACTGTTAGTGGTACAACACAACAGGAGTCAGGGAGCATTGATGCCTGTTGGCGGACTTCACTTCATGGGGCATCAGCTATAGCTAGAGGCAGTGCGCAGTCTGAGCCATGGGAGTTGGGCGATGTTTGGCCATGGTGGCGTGGGGATCCGGGAGGATTGTTTGTTGACTGGTATAGTGAGAGATCAGTTTGGGATCCCGGCATTGAGGGGCCTATTCCGAGTGGTTTGACACAGGTGCATAGCAGCACCTAGAGGTTTGTATGGGATCCGGGCATTGGGTCTCAGTTGCGGCGGGCCAACAGAGTGGCCCACATATTTCGATTGCTTGAGGGCAAGCAATCTTGGGGCGGAAGGTCTGTAATATTCCCTTTTTTGGTGTCACCTATGACAGGGCTAGGAGGGACTCCCAGAGTTAGGAGCAGACCGGTCACAGGTACAGGTTGGTGTCATCAGCGGGCCCATGGGTTTTTTGGAGGAGTTTTGAGGAGTTTTTATGTGGTCGGGTGGCATTCGCTTGATATAATCCATCATCCGAGCAGTTTGGCTTTCGTTCCAGTGCATTCCGACAACTTTCAGAAATTTGAGTTATTTATGGGCTTAACTCAGCTAATTACGCTCACGGTGGCATTCCGGGAGGAATACATGACAGAACACCATAGTGTAATAGCTCATTGGAACCGGAACAAGGATACCTCCATGATGGGACAGTTGGACATGAGTTTCAGTGACAGGAGGAGACGTGGTAGCTGATTTACTCTTTTCTGCATTAAAAAGGAATATTTTAATAAGAGGGAAAAGTGCTCCATGAATAAAATAATAATAAAATAATGCTCTAGAAGGCTCCAAGAGATCTATAAAAGAAAGGGAGGAGGCCATTGAGGGAAATCTTTGGATCATGTTATGTTATTGTATGAGAGGTGTGAGACATGGTTCTCTACTTCAGCCGTAGCCCCATGACGGAAACCCTCGGGTGATTTGTGAGTGTTGGACGAAAACCTAATTCTCTTGAGGAGACTTCATTCAGAAGTTTCGCAGAGCTTCAGGGATTGGTGTGAGGATCATTCAGATCTTCAACTTGTGCTTTAGTGGGTTCAGTGACAACTTTTGCCGTAGCTGATTTGCAGCAGTTTTCTTGCTGAGTCATCTACATCATTGCCAGTGTCATTCATCAGTTGGGCCAGATATCTTTATGGGTTTTGCTCCGCTTGCTTGGCAAGCTCAGGTTCCGCTGTCCCTTTATGTTGATGTACTTTTTGCCATGGATTAATAAAATGGCTCAGTGATTTTATCGGCATCCATTGTGTTATATTGGTGCCTGTGTGTTTATTTCCATTTATTTTGCTGCTCAAGTCTATTTCTACATTTTTAGTTAAAATATCCCATTTGGGATATTACAAATCCCGCCTCTACAAACTCACCCACTGAAATCGAATTTTCTTACTTCAGAAATGATTTCCTTTGGGTACTGAGAATGTCCCCGACTTAATTTCCAAATGGCCCTCAAAGCCTCTTCTTATAATCTTCTCGCTGATGAATTAACAACCAAGATTATATCTTTAATCAATGGCTCATATTAAAACATGACTTGATCTCTATTTTCTAGAAGATTCACACTGTGCTTTATTAATACCCTTTAATTATTTATTTTTTCTAAGTTAAGACTTAGGGTCTGCATTAAAATAATTAACTATTTTAATAAAGCAAGATCTGAGTGGGATTTCCACAAATGATTTCTGGGTTCTCTGGATGACTGTTGTCCAAGCCTCTCCACTAAATTTGAGACTTGGAACACTTCCCGATGCTATAAAATCAACACTAGGACCCCTGCTAGTTTGAGCTATACAAACTCTACAACGTTGCGGCTACATACTTTAACAATCCCTTATGTGCTACCGTCCCATTGCGCTTTTCTCTCGTCGGCGCACCCTTATGCCTAATTCTGCTCCCACGTGTGCTACCATGCAACCTTGTGTTGCCATTCACCTGAATTATGTCCACTGGTCAATTGTCCTCTCTTGCAATGTCTAGGTTGGTGACAAGCCTATTGGCCAACCACTCGTTTTGTCCGATTTTTTTATTTTTTATTTATTAATTTAACCTTTAAATTCAACTGTTAACCATATAATATTTTCAGGAAGGGATTTTTTTTCTTTTTTTTTTCTTTTTGCCGTTGTATATCGTATGGCCTTTTGATTCTTGGCCTAAAATTTTTCAAATGTGCATATCGTACGATCATTATTGAACATGGCATTGACGATATTTCTATGAAGTTGGCACCCAAAAAATTCTTGAGCCTAGTTTCTCAAAGTTTATACTTTGATACCATGTTAAATATTGATCCTAACACCTGAGAATTAGTTACTACTAGTTTATTACTGATCTACTGAACAAAAACACAAATAGATTCTTAACACAATTATTCAGTGGAGGCAAAAGTGTTAACCAATCTCAATCACATGTGACACATACAAAGTCCAATCGACAATTCTTCTTTAACTTAATAATATGAACCTACTCGGGCTTCTCTCTTCGGATAATGGCCCAATTGAAGAAAATACATTTACAACATACCCTAGATCTAATCTAGTTGATTAGGCCCTAGATCTGTCCTTGATCCATTTGGCTAATTGGGATCTCCAATGTTGTACCCTTGCACTTTCTTCGGACTTGACACACTTGAGTATCTCACTCCTTAGTTGAGAAAATCTCTCTCTGCATGGCTTGTGTCGATGTATGGTTTGTCTTTGTCCTCTCCATAGACTTGCTTTTATAACTTTTTTTTGAGCTAAATTGCTAACCCTAATCTCCAAAGTGATGGATGGTCGATATTAGATCTCATCTCATTTAAGACTAAAACATAATCATTAAAGTAAATACTTTACTTTTCCTAAGTTTCTTTAGCTTAATAGGCAACATAATTAATTATGTGCTTTTCCTAAATTAGCTTAGGCTAAGTTACAATAGCAACTTACTCAATACTTGAGCAAGTGTCTTGAGGAGGCTTTGGGAAACTTTTGCACATGTAGACACTTAGGCCTGAGTAGAAGTTCCTACCTGAGCTACAAACATCAACATGCCTAAGGGCACCTGCAAAGAATTTGCTCCTTTTGTTTTGATTTTTGCTATTGATTATAGTTGATCTAATAGTCGAGATTAAAACATGATCATTAAAGTAAATACTTTACTTTTCCTAAGTTTGTTTAGCTCAATAGCCGAAATAATTAATTGTGTGCTTTTCCTAAATTAACTTAGGCTAAGTTACAATAGAAACTTACCCAATACTTCAAAAAGTTTCCCAAGGAGACTTTGGGCATCTTTTGCACACGTAGACACTTAGGCCTGTGTTGAAGTTCCTGCCTGAGCTACAAACATCAACATGCTTAAGGGCAGCTACAAAGAATTTGCTCCTTTTGTTTTTATATTTGCTATTGGTTATAGTTGATCTAACTTGGTGAATTTATGGTATGTGAGCATCTTGTTTGCCATTTTAAGTGCTGTTATAAAACTATAACTTTCTTTATTTGAGTTAAGTTTTGGTAAAGAGATCAACATAGATCTACCTCTTATGACATCAACATGAGGGACATCCCAAAGATTTTTTTTGAAAATTCTACTGTAGTATCATGGTTTACTTCTCCTACTTGATTAAATTATACAAGTTATCTTCAGAAATAAGATTCAGAAAATACCGAAGTAAACACAACTAACAACCTACACATGCAGATCATTTACTGAATATTACGCTCATTCAAAAAAAGTGACACTGATTTTTGAACATAAGTCCCCGGAAAAAACCCAAAGCGGGAAAACCGGTGCAACAGATTTGGGGGTTTATTATTATTAAGTAGATTCTGAGGACAACAAATCCTCTTCATTACGCTGCTCCCTCTTCAGCTCTTCAGCTCTCCCCTCTGCTTCATTGTGACCTTCCGCAACCATCTCCCGACTCATCCCGCTACAGTCTTAAGGCTCCCATAGCTCGTATGTGATCCAATAGTAGGGTTGACTCAAGGATCCTGCCACTCCTGTCTGTAGCTGCTCTACAGATCCATGTCACCCCACCTCTTATGTTAAGGCACATGAGCATTCATGGCTGCATCATCATCAGAGCTATCATCCTTTGCTGCTGCAGCCTCGGAATCAGAAGATCCTTTGTCCTTCTTCTTAGGACAAGTGCTGGCGAAGTGTTCAAGTTCGCCGCAATTAAAGCACCAGACCTTGGATAGGTCCCTCTTCTTCTTCCCTTGCTACTTCCTTTCCTTAGATGCAAGGGCTGCATCATCCTCCTCTTCTTTCTTCACTCTGGCTAATCCGCTTCCGCTGCTTTGCCTCTTTGTGATTCTCCTGATTTCCTCCCGATGGAGGATTGCCCACATGTCTGCCCATGATGGTAAAGCTGCGCTGCCTAGAATGCTTTGGACAAATGTTTCACATTCTTCCAATACTGCATTTAGGGAAGTCCTTGCAAGGAGCCCCTTATCTGGATTTGCACCCATGGCAATCAGCTGATCCCGAATAGTCTGAAATCTAAAGAGGAATGGATCAATCTCCTCACCCTTCATCATCTGGAATAACCGCATCTTGTTCTCTAGAAGCATTCTTCTTTGGACAGAGCCTTCGTGATACATCGTGTCCAAGGCTACCCACATCTCATTTGCCGTATTCTTTTCGGCAATATGAGGCACGATGTGGTCTTTGACTCTGTCCACGATCAAACACTTAGTTCGTGCTTGATTTTCTTCATATTTATTTAGAGGATCTGCATCGGTTGGTACAAATAGGGCTTTCTCTGCATGATCTTTGAGACCATACTAATCTAGAAATGATAGGATTCTGGCCTTCTAGATAACAAAGTTGGACATGCCATCCAACCTATCCTGATCTCTCAGTCCATATCGCGCCATTTGCTCAGATTTGTCAGAACGTATACTCCTCTTCCTCTTTCTGTTGCAATACTCAACAGAAAATGCTGGATCTGGGTTTCTTGGTGATTAGAAACCCTCTATAGTAACTGCTCCCTCTGACCATTGATTTCTTTCCTGGAAATATTCACCCAAACACAATCAGACAGTACTCTCCGATCACCCTCCTGATCGAATCTCAGATCTATTTGGTTCTTATCTGCTGAGTCACTGTCTTCCTCCCGCTCTTTGTTGACTTAGCTAGGCACAATTCTACACCGACAGAATCTCCACCACACCAGCACTGCTGAATATCTGAAGCACTGCTTCTGGATCTTGGCAAGGCTTTTCTGCAACAGGAAGAATGACTGGTCACTGGACTACGTCTAACTGACTGGCCCAGCGTAGCCTCAATGCTGCTCAGAAGTGGACTCGTAATCCCAGACTGGGTGATGTAGTCCTTACGTTGACTTGGGAAGGCTCCGCGTAAGCCTGATGGCCTTCTGTAGCTACATCGCTGCCCCTTCTTGGGTCTGTGTCCTCTTGCTGCCAACCTGCTCCTTCCGGATCTGTTGCTTCTGCTACTATCTTGCAGAAAAATATTCTTCAGCTGATTTGCTGGAGATTCAACTTGATTTGCTATTGCTCTGATACCATGTAAAAATTCTACTGTAGTATCATGGTTTACTTCTACTTGATTAAATTATACAAGTTATCTTAAAAAATAAGATTCAGAAAATACCAAAGTAAACACAACTAACTGTTCACATCTGGAATCATTCTGAATACTGGCTCAACAAACAGTGACTGCTTGATTTTTGGACATAAGTCTTGGAAAAAGCAAAAGCAGGCTTGGGTTGTTAAATATTGAGGGTTTATTGTTTTTTAGTGATTCTAAATTACACAACAAATACGGGCACCAAATGGACTGTAAATAGAAAGAAAACATAGATACTGTGACTAACTTGCTCTTCTAGGGCCAAAATTTTTAATGGTCACACACCCTCAAATGAGTTCTGATTTCATTGATTTGACCCTATAAACCTTGCCAGCAAGCCCCAATATGATATGGTCTGTCTCTCTGTGGCAACAGAGGGCCCAGCCTTTGAGAGTGGGTGACGTAGTCCTTGGCCCCCGCCTTTGGAGCCTCCTGGGCAACTACAGGCTGCAGCATTGTCCTTTTTGAGCCTCGGCCTTGCTTTCTTGTTGTGCGGTGGCGTATTACTCCTTTGCTGCCGTATGACACTTCTCTGCCTTTTGCTGTCTCTTGGCTCTGGGATCAGATCATCCCCTCAACCAATACTACCCCTCGTTGCAGAAAAATCCTTCGAAAATTCTTAGCAAACCCTGCCCTAGAATCCCAGATCAATCTCTCAGCTCTGCATCTGTGTGTGTGTCTCCAACTGACCCTCAAGCCTTTCTCTTATACTTTTTCATTGGACTCATCAATGGCCGAGATTAAAACACTCATCAACGGCTGAGATTAAAAGACTGCTTGATCCGCGTCATTTAGAACATTTCAACACGTGTTAATTAATTCACTTTAATTACTTTATTTTTCCTAAGTTTAGACTTAGTAAAAACATTAAAAATTAAAATAATTAATTATTTGAATAAATTGAACACCAGCTGAAATTTCTCCAACCGCTTTCTGGGTTTTGGAGTCGATGTGTTTCTTAGCCTCTCCACAAAGTTTTGGGGCTAGAGCACACCCGATGCTACCCCAACTACACAAAATCTCAACACTTTTGGGAGGGATGCCTCATGCCTCTAATGAAAGGCGCATAAAGATGACCATAAATTCATTTTCCCATTTTTTTTATAATTCATTTCTTTCTTGGTGACTCCTACGCTTGATTCAACTTCACAAATAGGCTTTTCAAATCCTAAACTCCTCTATTGCATCTTTTTGGATCGACAAACCCAATATTTGTATTTATAATTTTATTCTTTTTACTTGGCAAGTCCTAGGGATTTGTTATTTGTATTCCAAACTCTGTGTTTATGCGAGCTTCAAAGATCTAAAATGTTAAGATTTGTATTTAAAAAAATATATATATTTCTAGGGTGCCATCCCTTTTGCTGTATTTGGGGGTATCTCTAACCAACTATGAAACTCATTCCCCATTCCAATTCCAATACTAGTGTGAATATATCCTATATTTCAGATCCAAGTTGCTAGATTTATGTTGAAATTGTCATGCAGAACCAACTTGCTTGGTTGGTTCCAACACAATTGTGTTGATTGCCAAATAGGCATTGAGGAAAAATAATTTCTCTAAATGCATATGTCATGTGTGATATTGTTTCTTATTTTTGTGTACAAAGCTTGTCTCTTTAAGTGTCAAATTTGGACTTGTTTTAGTTGATGATGGACAATTGACATAAAATTTATTATGGGATCATGGATGTTTCAAAGTACAAGTGAATCGTATTGAATTTCTATTATTTGATGGATAGTTTGTTCTATAAGCCATAATTTAAAATAAATTCATCATTCATTGTTTTCTTTTTTTTTCTATCCAATTTGTTGCCTGTTTCTTGAAATTTGAAAAGAATAGTACTTCATGTAACTTAATTTGGGTTTCTAAGTTGATTTAAAACGATCTTTATTACATTGTAGGAGCCACAAGTCAATGATGATCATCAAGCAAAATCAAGTTGTTGGGGGCATTTCTTATCGCCCTTATCCTAGGTATGACCTATTTTTCTCCCTACTTTATCTCAATAGTGTAGTGGTTTTCTCATATGAACTAATAATTTGCTTATACAAGGAGCTATTTTGTGACATATAAAGATATTTGTTCACAGGCTAGTGGCCATTAGCGTGCAGGTAGTTAATCACATTTGAGATTTATTACTTATGGTTTGATTGCTAACTATGATTATGTGATGAGGCCCAAGAAGCCATACGATTGTGTGATGGTGGTGTGGTTGTTGGAACAAGAGTTACACTGGTATAATCCTAGTTTGAATTTGATCAATAGGGGTTTAAGGAAACAAAACACGCAAAACAACACAACAAACATTGAATATGCTAAAAGGAAGCAGATCTCCCATGTACAATAATGATGATGAGTTGGGCAAGAACTCCAAAGAAATGGGCAAGTATACATATAATACATATATTATTTTTTATTTGTATAAATATATAGTATATAAGTTCCTCATCATCATATATATGAAGACACACAATTGTTTTTATGTTACAAGCAGTAGTGCACGACAAATTCTTTTAGAAGATGCTAGTACCTCTTGTTATCTCATATTCTCCCTAGAGAAAAAGTCCCAACTTCACAAGGGGGAGAACCTAAGGATACAACCAGGCAAAGTCACCCATTGTCACCTAGACAGCCTTGCTCCTCACTTCTAGGTTTCGGATGTGAAATTTTCCTAGCCTAAGGGGAGGTTTCCCTACGTTTGATTCCAATTCTAAGTTTGTTGTTGTTTATGAATGATGACGTGACTTAGATTAGATGTTGATGCTTTCTTAAAATGATAACTTGTTCAATGGTTTCTTCAGCAAAACATCTATCAGATATACTTTCATTCAACTCCATGATTTTAAGCAAGTGCTTCAAACAGCCCAGAAATATGATTGTGCTTTAATACTGTGATTACTCAAATTAGATTATATGTCAACATCAAAACGCTAGCAAAAAATTGCCCAATTAATAATTTATACCATCACAACAATAGAGCTACACACCTTTCCCAAAATTTGTTTAAACCATATTTTAACGGTGTAAATTAAGGAACCATCCCATAAGTTCATGCACCAAGTTATTGACCGTGTGGAGCATCCTTGTTCAAGCCTATTCAACCATGTAAGATTATTTTATCATTGCACCGCAATTCATTCACTTCCTTTAAAGATAAAACAATATTTGCCAAATAGCCATACACTAGTGTGAGACTGTAGTTAATGATAGAAGGATAAAATATCCTCATAGTTTATCAAAAAATTGTTTTGCCACATCTCACGGATTTATTGAATTCCCCTACTTGGAAAAATATAAGTATTAACCAGTCATAAAATTAGATGGGATAATTATCATGAATGCATTTACAATGCGTTAAAATTTGCAGTGTAAGAAATAAATTGATGATATCACATATGAAAAGCTGATAGATTTAATCCTTGCAAGAGCATAACATATGCGAGTGTGGAATCCATATATCAGAAAATTATGTACAATGTGTAAAACCATAATGAAACATGAAACATGACCAAATGCGTAAACTGGTGATCTTAAATCAACCTCATATAATTAAATTTATGTCCAAGCATGGGTTTGTGTTATGTGTTGTATAGTTAGGGTTATCAGCCCTTTCTAGGAGTAATATGGTGCTTGTCTGTTCATCGATTTTTCAGTGGCAATGGCATTGGAAGAATTTCAGGTTTCCTGTCTGAGCAGGATATTGCAGAGTCTGCGATTAAATTAGGGAAAACCACAGAGCTAAGCACCACAATTCATATCAATGTCTGATAAATTTGGGGTTTGATAAAAAATTCGATTAACCATGCCCAGACCACATATATATTCTTTAATTCAGTTATCTTACACAGCAACAGCTAAAAAAAATAAAAAAATTCAGACTTGAAGAATCAAGTGGAACAAGAAAAGACTGAGGGGAAATACTATTTTTGAAAGGTGTCCATTCAAAGCCATCATCCAATACTTTGGCTTAACTTTCCCTGTGTGCTTTCACGCTAGGGTTTGCAGAGTAAACAAAAATATGGTGAACCCCAAACTTAGTATGCGCAAAGACGAAAAATATAAAAAATATGTGAAGACTGCCTGAGTCGGGTTGCTGCGTGCGCAAGGCTCAGTTTCTCCTCATGGTTGGCTATATCACAAAATGAAAATCGACCCTAAAAATAAAATTGCAGGTTGCCTGAGTCGACTATTGGCTGCGGGTTGTGGTGCTGTGGGGCAACTCTGACAAAGGCGAATTCATTTCGTGGCTGTGTGGAGCTGAGGCCTGGCAGCGAATGAGGAATGTCACCGGTGCACTGGAGCGTGGGCGTGGAGAGCCAAATAACCACGAGTTCGAAAGCTTGTGAGTGCACTCCCGGGGTCTCAGCTCTGACAGGAGAAATGGCCACGTGGGGGTGGATCGGTCAGACTGCGTGGAGGGATGGCTTGGGAGGAGCCGGCCCGAGAGAGGTTCAGCGCTAAGGCTGGAGTGCATGGCTGTGGGGTTTAGAACTTTAGATGGTCTGCGGATCTGACGTAGGGGGTGGGCTCGATGCCTCCCTTTCCCTTCTTTTCCATTTTGTTTTTGTGTTTTATTTTTTTTAAAATTTTTAACCTAAATACATTTAAACCTATTTTTTTTTTAAATTTTTAATTCAAATTTAAGTCAACCTAATTTAAACTATAAAATTTTAAGTCTATTTATTTAATTGAAGCTTGAACGTTTTCACAGTCAGATACATAATGTTTAGAGCTTCTGGAATCTTGTGTAATATGATTGAAGAGCTCAGCGTTTCGGGTGAACACTTCACCCATCTTCAGGAGGAGGAATGAAGATGGGTGGAAACGTCGAGCTCTTCAATCATATTACACAGGATTCCAGAAGCTCTAAACATTATCTATTTATTTATTTATTATTATATTTTTTTAATTTCTCAATTTAAGATTAATGTCTCATGAAAAGAAATGTAACCAAAGTAAAATAATAAAATAAAGTTAAAAAAAAAATCCTAACTATGGAATTATGGAAATGAAAATACTCTTGAAAAAATCTAAATAACTCGAATAAAAAATTGATTTTTTAATTATATTTTATTTAAATAGAAAAATACCTAAATCCTACAACATATAAAAATGAGATATTTGAATACCACGTTCAGGAGATTTAACCGAAATTGTTTACTGGAATCACTTTGCACTCTGCTAATGATGGTGCTGCGAATTCCTTCCACTCGAAGTATAGAAGAAAAATCACGTACCTGAAAAACACGGCACGGCAAAATCACTACCTTTTAAGGGGTTAAATCTATAACAGGTATTCAACCAGATCAGAAATAAACACTTATATGTGAAAACAAATACATGAAGAAATTTCAACAATGATTCCTCTTAAATTTTTGTATGATGCATTAAAAAAAATCCCCTGCAAATATAATGACCAAACCGCTTGAAAAATAAGTTTCCTTGTAGTATCTTGATCAATATACTGTTCTGAGGAGTGACTGTTCATGATGAAGAGAGGCGAGATATGAAGTCGTCCTTCCAAGCATTTGAAGTAGCAGGGGTGAATTCAATGTAAGGAAGAATACGAATAATGATGGCTTTCAAGCTTGAGTTTCCGGGTTCAGCTACGCCATAAACATAGCCAAGCTACAGAGCATTTGAAGTAGCAAGGGTGCATTTAATGTAAGGAAGAATACGAATAATGATGGCTTTCAAGCTTGAGTTTCCGGGTTTAGCTACGCCATTTTTCTCCTGCGGAGTTCACAACTAATAGCTAGTCTGTAGCAGGCCACGTTGAAGAGATTTAAGTGGTAGAAACAAATTTCAGCTGAGAATAGTGCTTTGAGAATTAATGCAAGAAAGTCTCAGTCAATGTTACCAGACTCGGAATCGGCAATAAATCGGCGAGGCAAAAGAGCGAAGAGTTTGAATCGGATCGGGAAAAAATCGGGAAAAAATCGGCAAATTCAATAAATAAAGATATACACATATATTGAATTAAAACAAATATTTTTCATTGATATTCAATAAAGCCATGTCCAAACAATGCATAATATCAATAGATGTCTAAAATATCATGAATGAATAAGTATCTCATATATGTTATGAGTCCAAACATGATCCGAAGTACTGAGTCCTAACCAGTGACTACATAGAACCAGAAGCATATGCTTCTAAAAGTTTACAAAATTGAAAATACTGCCAAGCAAATTAGTAAAAAATCAATAACTGAGAGTCTAAGACTCTAAGAGTGAGAACTAGAAGCAATTCCTCCCACTCCTTCACTTGCTTGACTCTCTAAGTTCTCCAAGTCATGTAGACTTAAAAGAGGAGGCTCCTCCTCTATTTGGACCCAATCTGATGCATTTGTAGTTTGCAGATCTATCTCCTCAAGGTCGATTGCTGAATGATCCAAACCTATCATTATCATGAGACATTGAAATGTAAATTAAAGTTTGAACTTTAAAGTTTAAATTTTAAAGTGCAAATCAAATTATGAAAACATCAAATTCAGGCTCTCACCTAGTATTTGCTTGTTGCGAAGTCGTAGATTGTAATGGACAAATACAAGGTCATTTAAGCGCTTTTGTGTCAATCGATTGCGCTTCTTAGAATGTATTTTTTCAAACATGCTCCAGTTGCGCTCACAACTTGAAGCACTACATGATTGGTTTAAGATTCGAATGGCGAATCTCTTCAAATCTGGGGTATCACTACCAAAATTTTGCCACCAAAGACCTAGCAAATGCCAAGTGTTTGTGAGTAGTAAGTACTGAATAGTAAAAACTTAAAAGAAAACAAAATTTAATAAAACATTTAACATACAAAATAAATTTTAAACAAATTTAATGAATTGATGAAGCCTTCAGGGTACCTGGCAGCATTTTAGTCCTTTCTCGTATAGCACTGGTATAGGCAAATAATTTGGCTGGCGTCCTATAATCCTGTAGTTGGGAAAAGACACGGCTTTGAATGTCTGGATCAAAGGAGCACCTTTCAATGCATGTCATAAGTCCTCTGCCAACCTCCCCATCTTCATTAAATTTGCTCTTATCATAAAAATACTGTGGGTTTAAGAAGTACCAAGCAGCATGTAAGGGGGAATGCAATTGCCTATCCCAACGTGCATCAATAATATCCCAAAGAGGCAAATACTTTGCCTCCTCATCCCCATATCTTCTTTTGATGGCCTCCTTTGCGAGATCCATCGCCTCATAAATGTAACCCATAGCGGGTTTGTCACCATCAACCATCCTGAAAGTTAGCTTTCAAAATTAATGAATTATGAAACTTTGAAAATAAAAAGAAGCTTGAAATGAAATTTTAAAAATGAAAAAAGTTAAAAGACTTGAAGTACCTGAGAACTCTAACAAGGGACTCTGTCACAGCAATAATCTCTTCGGCATCTTTCCAAAAACCGTCATTAAACACAAGTGCAACAATTTCAATGCCTTCAAGGGTCTTGGAATGTTTAGATGCTATCCACTCAGGCCCCAAGAACATCCTCTTCAGATTTATCTTTTGCTCAACCACAAATTGCAAAGATATGAAATTTGTTGCAAATCTAGTCACTGCAGGTCGAACAATTTCTTTACCTTCAGTGTATTTTCTCATGGTGTTTAGGACAATAGTGTGGTTGTACAGGTATTTGGTTATGGATTTTGCCTTCTCCACAACCTCATGTATCCAATGAAGCTTATCAATGTCCTCAAGCATTAAATCTATGCAATGGGCAGCACAAGAGGTCCAAAAAATAGTGGGGTGCCTAGTCTCAAAAAGTCTACCAGCAGCGGTATAATTAGCTGCATTGTCGGTGACAATTTGTACAACATGTTCTTCTCCCACTTCTTGAACGACTTCCTCCATCATTTCACAAATAAGTTGGGCAGTCTTAACCTTTTCTGAGGCGTCCACTGATTTGAGAAACATTGTGCCTGCTGGACAAGATACAAGGAAATTTATTAAAGTTCTATTCCTATGATCAGTCCATCCATCACTCATGATGGTGCACCCCGTCTCTACCCATGATGAACGAAACTCAGCTAGCACAAGCATGACATCTTCAACACTCTCTAACAATAAATCTGTCCTAAGGCTCTCTGATGTAAGGGCTTTGAATCCTGGACCTACAACAGCGACTGCATCAATCATAGCTTGCCAATAAGGACTTCTGGCACAATGGAAAGGTATGTCAGAATAGAACCAAAAGTTAGCAATGGCCTTCCTTGCCTGTTTATGGATATCTTTTTTCCAACCAGTGCCGTCCAAGGTAGGTTGGGAACCAGGTTTTGTGCGGGGAGGAAAAAAAGTGTTTATGTTTCCACCTCCAGTGTTGAATTGAGTTTGACTTTGACTTGGACTTGGAGGCATGTGTGAAAAACTTGGGAATGGCATTGAGGACTCAACAGAAGGAGATGAAAAGGGGGTATTGGAAGAAGAAAGGTCAGCTCCAAGAGTTCCTATTTCTTTTTTTTGCTTTGCTCTCTTAGCATTATTCTGAGTCAACATGTCAAGGGCCAAGGTTGCTTGGTGTTTGACATTATCGTCAACCTTGTCACAGAGACCTATATCATGCCCGGGTATTTGTGCAAGGTGGTACTTGAATCTATAGACGCCTCCACTACATTCTCTTTTGCAAAATTTACAAAGGAGCTTGGCGCTTCCGGGAATCTTGTCACAATAAGCCCAAGCAAAATCCTTCTCCCTCGGCATTGTAGTTGTTTTGGACTTGTGTTTAAATTGTGGCTTCTGTTAAGATTGAAGAATCGAGGTTTGAAGTTGTGGCTTTGCTGCTTTTGTTTAATTTATGGCTCCTGTTGCCTGCAAGACAAAATAAATAAAAATTAAAAATCTGCAAGACAAAATAAATAAAAATTAAAAATGTAAATAAGTAGGAGAGATGGACAATGATTGAAACTTGAAAGTTATTGGTGATTTTTTGGATGCTAAAGCCTAATGGTAGTGAAAAAGCACCTAACATGGAACTAAATGAAATAAAATAAAATAAAGTTCTCTGACTAATCACCAATCCCTGATATCTATTTTAATTTTTGACCCAATTTTTCAGCATGTGATTTACAACTTCCTTATTTTTCTTTCCACTACCAGAATTTTACAAGTTTGCCCTGGACGATTTTGAAAGCCTCTTCTTCATAATTCCAAGGGGAGATTCAGCATGGTTTTACCAAGATGGGAAGTGTTCTTACCTTCTACCTATGTGGATCAAAATGGGGTACCGTTTGGTTATTGACAGGGCTGGTCTACTCCATGAAGCATCACCTTTTCCCATTCTAATCCCTGTCCTCCCTATTTTTGAATTGTGGGGAGAAAATTTATGTTGCAAGGGATATGGTAAACATGGCAGAACTAGAAAGGATACACACAGGATTTCGGTACGATGGAATCTGGGTTCTGGTGTTCCGATATGCAAGTGATATCTATATGGGTTCTCACATTTGAAAATGCTATCTATATGAGTTGTAGTATTTGGTATTTAAATGATATCTATATCCAGATTCGGAACCACTGCCTTAGGTTCAGCACACTCCATGGATGGTTCCGCCCAATGGTAATTGGAGTTGGATTCCCTTCGGATTGAGAAAGCCGACAATAATCTGAACATGAAACTTAAGCAAATAAAATAATGAACCCGATAAAACTCAGAATCTCAGATGTAAGTCAAATAATGAAGTTATGAACCTGAACCTCCGTGCAGGAAGGCGCTGCTCCACGAATCACGATGATGGCGCTGCTGCTCCACGGTGAGCTTTGATGGCTCTAGCGACCACGATTATGGCACTGCTGCTCCACGGTGAGCTTTGATGGCTTGAGCGACCACGATTGACGGCAAATGATATCCTCAACGAGCGGGTGTGCGAAACGGACGCGGCGGGACTGATTAAAACTCGACGGTGACAATTTTAAAAAAAAATCTAAAACCCTAAACTGCCGATTCAGTCGGGAAAATCGGGAAAATCGCCGATTTGAAACGTCGATTTGAAACTCCGTGCTGACCCGCCGATTTTGACTCGCGCGTAGTTGACTCTGCTCGTTTGGCCGCCGAGCAGAGTATGACTCGCGATTTAGCCGATTAATCGCCGAGTCCTGTTTCACTGGTCTCAGTAGCTTAGAAGTGATTTATGTTGAGATTTTGTGTATTTGGGGTAGCATCAGTTGTGCTCTAGCTCCCAAATTTTGTGGAGGGACTAGAGTACACTTGATCTACAAGACCCAGAAATTGATTTGGGAAATTTCATCTGGTTTAGGGATATTAAATTAATTAATTATTTTAATATATTTCCTAAGTTAAAACTTAGGGAATTTAAATAATTAAAGTGAATTTAATTAAACATGTGGTGAAATTGTCTTAAGTCACACGGATCAAGCTTTTTTTTAATTTTAGCCATTGATTCAAGATCTGATCATGGCTGTTGGTTTTCCAACGAGAAAAGTATAAAGAAAAGGCTTGGGGTCATTGGTAAAGATACACAAAGGCAGAGCACTGAAGCTAAGCTGAGATTCTAGGGCGGGTTTGCTAAGAATTCTCAGAAGTGTCTCAGCTGCAGAGAGGGGAATTTAGGCCAAGGAGATGATCTGATCCCGAGGTCTAGAATACACAAGAGGCAGAGATCAGCTCAGAAGATAGCGCAGAGAAGAATGGAAGCTGCAACAATAAGGACAGCGCAGTCCCTCCAAGGACAATGTGGTTTTTCAGCAAGAAACCCTCAAGGGTTATGCAGAGACCCTAAGGGGTAGTGTAGGGCCTGCGTCACTCAGTCTGGGGTAATACAGACCTTTTCGGAGCAGCACTGAGGGTTAGAGGGGCTTCAGAGGCTGACGCAGAGACTTTCAGAGGCAACGCTGTTGTTTCTAGGCCCTTATCTTGGTTGAGTTCTGTAAATCCCGTTTGAGGGTGTAGATCAGTCATTATTTTGGCCCTAGATCAGCCAGTGAGCTGTAGATTTAATATTTCTCTATCTGGTTTTCCAGATCTGGAACCCCAGGTTGTTGTATTCAGAAAATTCTTAATAATAAAACCCTCCAACAGCCAGAGACCTGTTTTCCCGCTTTGGGTTTTTCCGGGGACTATTTGTCCAGAAATCATTGTGTCATTTGTCTATGTGTGCATGAACTTGTTTTAGATTTGGATTGGTGGAGATCTGTTATGTGTTTTGCTTCGATTTTAACTTGAATTTTATTTAGTTAATAACTTGTCTAAGTAGGAGGAGCATAACCAGATTAACAGTAATAATTTCTCCATTAAGTGTAAAGATTCATAAATTTCCACAATTTAGGCAGTGAATAAGGGATTTCACTAAAGTTCAAGTTTTCGACAGGAACTCAGTGTTGAAATCGTTTCTACAGGGTCTGTTTTGGGAAGAGGCTTTGATTTACCTTAATGTCATCATGATAATGGGACAAGAAACTTCAGAACCCGTGGAAACAATTGATATAGTGCAAGTGAAAATTGCCTCATCAGCCAAAGCTGGGAAGTGGGCTTCGGTCAATGCCAAACAGTGTCGGGGCATTTTAAAACGAAGACTAGCTCGTCTAAAATGGGAGTAGACAAGAAAAAAAGGTCTCAAAGGGAAAGTACTCGGGTCATTCGCAAGAAACAACATTCAAACAAGTCCTCTTTGCAAGCATGTTGTAACAAAAAGTCCAAAGGAAAATGAAAAGTCATTGATGATTACGCCTTATATAGTCCCACATCCACACCTCTCACTTGGTCATCTGATATTTATGTGAAAGATCTGTTAAATGTAAAAAAGAGGTTGGAGGTAGTAGAAGCTAAAGACCATGAAAGAGATTGTAAAATCCATATAATAACAGCTAAGAACCAGGCTTTAGCAGAAAGCAACAAAGTTCTGAAGGAGCAAGTGGCATTGCTACAGGAAGCTCTACTGATAGGGAAGGCAGAATGGCAACGCATGAAGGCGGAGGTGCAAAACATGAAGAAATTTGCAGTGGAGAATACAGAGGTGATGAATGCGAAACCATCCCAGGATAAGGGGAAAGTAGTTGCTCAAATAGACAACCATGAAGAGACATTAAGAGAAGAAAGGAAAGGGGATTCCGCAAAACTCTCCAAAACCTGGGCTCAAGTTATTAGCAATTTTGCTAAGAGGGAAGGAGAAACAAACATTCAGGTTGACAACATGTAAGATAGAGAAAGCAAGGAAAGACAAGATAGAGCAACAAACATAATTATTAAAGGGGTTAAAGATTATGGGAAAATGAATGTACTCTTGACCTTGCAAGAGACTTCTTGAAAGACAGGATGCAATGGCAAGGAAAAATATGCCAAGCATGGAGAGTAGGTAAGCTTAACAGTGAGAGAGCCAGTCCCATAAAAGTCATCATCCCTAGCTTGTGTGATAAAGATATTATTCTAAGCAAGAAGCAACTCTTGAGGGGTTCTCGATTTTTCTAGAAGAAAATTTAACTGTAAGACAACAAGAGGAAAGGAGGGACGGAATGACAAAAGTTAGGGCAGCGAGAGATGAGGGAAAGAGAGCATGGATTTATAAAGGTAAAGCTGTGATAGTGCGATTTGGACCTCCTTCCAAAACAAGGTAGCAAAACGATAACAAAGAAGAGGCAACAAACTCTTCAACAAGAAATGAGGAAGCAAGGTCAGTATGGGCAAGCAGGGACAAAGACTCAACTACGAGTCTTGCATGTCAAAACAAATAGCAATCAAGTCGTACCCAGGTTTCCTTAAGATTAGTTTGTTGGAATTGCAGGGGTTACCCATGGAGACGAGGACCTGGGTTAGGGCCTATTGCGGAAGGTAGAGACATAATTTGCCTCATAGAAACACATGAGCATGAAGGGTGCAAGACACCTTTATTTGAAGGGTACTGGAAGATAGCAGTGTGGAACAAGGCAGCAGAGAATGACAAATGGCACGGGGGTATCATGGTATTAGTGAGAGAAAAAGAAGGCCGGTTCATTTAGCTAGAAAAGAAGACCCAAATAAGCAATTTGTCTGGCTTAAAATATCAGAAAATGAAATCACATCAGAATTTCAGCATGCTATTTTGCACCGCAAGTTTCGAAAATCTACAAAAGTAGAGGGCTTGACCACAAAGATCCCTTTGCAGCCCTAAAAGCAGATATTGCAATATATTTTCAGCTAGGTGAAGTCCTTATAGTGGGGGATTTCAATGCAAGAACTACAGGTGAACAAGCTAGCATTCTTTGTTGTAAAGAAGACTATGACTCTATCTGGCTTACTGAAGAGAGTAATCATCGGTGGGAAAGAATCTCAGAAGATAAAGTCCGCAATCTGTTGGAGAACAATTGCTTATGCTATGTGGGGCTTTCGATTTGGTCATTTGTAATGGTTTGACTAGATGGGAAAAGTCCGGTAATTTCACTTGCAATACTTACAATGGAGCAAGTGTAGTAGATTATGTAATTTGCTCGCATAGTTTGTGTGAGAAAATGGAGGAAGTGTTAATTGGAGATCAAAGTTGGGACATAAAATCATATCACAATCCAATTTGTTTAAGTTTCTCTTGCACTGGAAAGAAGCAATTAGGGTCAAAAACTTAGTGTGTTAAACAAAATCCCCCAAATGGTAGAATTCATTTGACTCCAGAGAATTGTAATACCTTAAAAATAACGCTAGATAGGCTCTTGAAGAAGAAGGAAATCCCATTTCATGGCCTTCATAGTCATGAATTAATACATTTAATTCAAAGCACACTTGCTGGGTGCAAAAGAGCAAAAATTAAGAAGTCTGAAACAAATTACTTTTTGGTTAATGCTTGGTTTGACGAAGAATGCAAAAAGGCAAGGAGGATGTGGAAGGAATCAGACAAGGATAACATAAAGCTCAAAGCTTACAAGAAAATATTAATAAAGAAAAAGGCTGATTTCATGGTTTCAAGGAGAGAAGAACTAATCTTCCTTGGGAAAAATAACCCCAAATTATTCTGGAAGGAGCTCCAACCGAAAAAGGTGCAAAATGAAAACAACATTACAACTTCTAAATGGTTCGACTATGCAAGACAACTTTATGAGCAGGATCCAAAGGTTGACGCTCCTCCCTTGGTCAACACAAACACAACACTCTTCACGGTGCAAGAGGCAGAGATGGGTATCAAGAAGTTGGGTGCTGGAAAAGCAAAAGACTTAGCTGAACTCCAAGCAGAGTATCTAAAGTGGGGTTTAAAAATTCTTTCACCTCACATCACAAAAATTTTCAACAACATCATACATTAGGGGTTCCCCACAGATTGGACAAGTAGTATGGCAATACCTCTTTTCAAGAGTGGTGATGTCAATAATCCTTCCCGTTGTCGCACAAAATGTCTAGGTACCGCGACAACGGCTCAGATCGGGCGCTGTCACCCTGATCCCTAATCTCTTTGTTTTCGCTGTCTCCTTATAGCAGACTAAGGGGGGTAGACCCTATGGAAATGGAATGAAGGAGAACCAATTGGGAACCAACCAGTTCGAGAGACACAGTTAAACGACCAAACACTTGTAAAAAATCTAGCAAGATTAAAGTATTCAATTGAATTGAAAAGATTGATACCAGTGCCTTATGGAGTCAACTATCTTGCTAAGGAAATTACAACTAAGTACTTGATGAGAAACTGTTGTTATGCAATGTTAACTTAGAATGCAAAATGCAAGGAAAACGATTTGAAGGGGTGACGTGAAGCAAGCTTTGAAGATGATAGGTGATGTTAAAAAAAAGAGCCTAAAGCACTTAGATTATAAATAATCTGATCTAACCACTAAGTGCTTAAGCGTGAGTGCCAATTATGAAGTTGCCAAAAGATTACTCAATTTAAAAGATATACAATTTGTCGCAAATCTACAATAGAGCTCTTAGAATCAGATATCGATCACACTTACTTGAAAAGATTTCCCAAACATTAATATTCAATAAACATCCAATTTTCAAGTAAATGAAACATGAGTTAATTGAACATTAAACAATTTTAATCAATAACACACATTTAAAAATCCAGATGCCAATGATCATCAAAAGCATAACTAGCACTTAAATCTTAGTAATTATTCATCAAGATATACCATGAAATTTTAATGCTAATAAAACACTTTGTCAAGCACTTTATGGATTAAACGATGTTCAAAGATAATGCAAATCCAAAAATTAATTTTTCTCCTATAGTTAAACTTAGGATATTTAAAAAATTAAATCATGTGCACCTTAGGAATTATTCCACAATGAAATATCCTCGCAAACTAAATAGATCAAAACCCCAAATGTCCCAAAACTTTTGATTTTCCAAAATTTATATACAAAAAGGATTAAAAATTAAACTATAGACTAAAGTTAACAGATTAATGAAATTTTTGATTTTGTTTATAAAAACAAAAGTTAAAGCTTTTTTTGAAATTTTGAAATTTTTAAATGGCAAAACAAAAAAAGTTAATGAAATTCGAAAAACTTTGAAATGTTAATCAAACCCTTATACAAATTAAAATAAAAAATCAAATGTTATTTTATTATTATTTTTTTAAAAATTTTTGAATTTGCAACCTAAAAAAATCAAAATCGAAATGTTTAAAAGTTAAATGATTTTTTTTTTAATTCTTTTAAATTTTGAAATGTCAAACCATCAAAATTGAAAAAAAAAAGGTTAAATGTTTTTTGTTATGCGTTGTTTTTTTTTGTTTGTCGTAGGTTAAAGGAAGCGCCGTAGAGTAGCCGCAAGGGGGATGCAATACGCAGGAGCTGGCAGTGGATAGCAAATGGCTAGGGTCGAGCAATGAGATGAAGGGGTGCAGACAGAAACTAGAAGGAAGGGAGGCAAAGGGAGCAACGAAGGGTGAGATGTCAAGGAGCTGAGGGAGCAGGAATTGAGGGTTTGCGTGAAGGGATAAGCAGGGACGCGGAAGAAGAGGCTGCAGGCATGTAAAGAGGGGCAACAGAGAGATGAGGAAGAGAGATTGAAAACGAATGCAGGCTTGAGTGCAAGGACAATCACGGGAAAAAAAAAGCGACTGCAAGGGAAATCGCAGAGGCAGAAATGGAGAACGCAGCAAGCACTCAAAAATTTCTGCAGGAAAAACAATAGTCTCCTGCCCAGAAATCGAAACTCTTACCTCAAAATTTATTTCAGATCACTTCAGGATTTATGACAAATTCTAGACTTAAAATTCGTATTTTAATTCGATGGAAAATTTTACCTACAAAAGATTATATTTGAGCCAAGATTTCATCTAGATCTGCAAGCCAGATTTGATCCTGAGACCAGATCTTACTCTCCAGGGTCTAGATCTGGCACAAATCTAAAGAATTTATTTGAAAATCTCCCAGCAGAACCTGCACAAAACCAGAAATAAGGAACCCAAAACCAAAATATAAAATAGAAACCCCAAAACCCTGGTGAGTGAAAAAATTAACGATGCTTACAAATCTACAATGCTATTTTACAGATTTGTGTAATATCCTGTTTCGGGGATATCTCTAAAACAAGGCAAACTCCAACCAGAGATGGACTGGGAGGGCATTTACCGAATATTATGCCTCTGAAGAGAGGACGAGATCCGGAGGCTACTTGGCCCTTTCCAGACTCTGTCTAAGAGTGAAAGACAAACACACCAAGTGGTATAGAACTATCATGCTCAAAAATATATAGAAATAACAATGCAACAGACATATAATAGCATAGAAAGAGAATACGGCAAATACGACAACTCATCTAGAAACATAGAGAGGAAATGCTAAGCCATTTTATTAATCTGAGAAATATAATGAAGTACAATAGGTGATCAGAGTGATGGCACCTAATCTTGCTCAAGGTAAGTGAAATAATCCTCTCAGAATATACAGGAAATGGCTGCTCTCTGAACTGCGTCCCAACTGCTGGAAAATTGCAATGTAGCCGCTACTGCTGCAATGAACTGAAGACTAGGGGCTGATCCCCTTGCCAGAATGAGCTGAAAATCTGCAAACCTCTTCTACTCACCAATCGGGACAAAACCCAGAAACCATATAAAAAATGGCCAACCCCCGAAAACCACTCGAAAATACCTCCTCAAGGGATTACGCTAGCCTCCAAGGCACATCGCAGAGGCTAAATGAAAATAGCTGAGACACTGCCTCAAACTCCACCAAAATCCTCCTACTGGCAAAGGCTGATCCTCTGTTCAATCTCGGCTAAATTTCCTGCGGAAACCCCGATCCGGAGTACCTCCAAAAAGGACTGCGTCCTCTCTCCCAGTGACTGCGCAGTCTCTATGAAAGCCCAGCTCCGTAGCGAACCCAAACAACAAAACCTCTCACAAAATACTGAAGAAACAACTTTGCTCGAGCAGGCACTCGAAGTCCCCTGGGGCTAAAGGCAAAATCTCTGACCGGAGACACTCAATGCACTAAACAGTGCTGCAGACAGGCTAAACAGCCAGCATGCTCAAGAAGACAAACGTCTAGCTCAATATCATCAACCACAGAATGAATCAAATGAGAAGGCTCCCCCTTCTTTTATAACGTTGGCCTTCCTCCAATCCCAAGGCCACCTCCTCAACGTAGCCTCCATCTCTTGCCACGTGTCCAATCTCTCCTGCGCAGAAGCTTCTAGAGCTAACGTAGGCCCCCTCTCTACGTGGTGCTTGGCCCCCTTGGCTCCCCCTTAAGTCACAACGTTGTGCTACTAGGAGGGTGTTTTATTTCACTTAAGTGAGTTAGACCCCTTTCCACTCACTTTTTATTTATTTACAAACTATAGAGGGCAAAACTAAACAAAATCGAATATTCCAATTAGCTGTCGCTAATTAGGAATATTACAGTGTCCCCCGGCAAAACGTTGCTTGTCCTCAAGCAACTGAAGTGATGGATGCTGCAAAATCTTCTCGCTCTCCCAAGTGGCATCCTCATCCGGAAAATTCTTCCACCTCACCAAGAATTCCCGGACTGTCCTGGTCCTTAACTGCCTCTCCTTTGTATTGATAATGGCCTTTGGCTGCAACACCAAGTGCCCCTCATCATCCGTAGTTGGTAGCTCCTCTGTCACTGTCACCTGCTGTCCCAGCGCCTTCTTCAGGCATGATACATGGAAAACGTTGTGGATCTTGCTGCCTTGGGGTAGCTCCAACTCATACGCAACCTGCCCAATCCTACGTATCACCCTGTATGGCCCGTAAAAGCGAGGCTTGAGCTTCTTAGCTCCCTTCTGCTTCAGCAATGACTGTCGGTATGGCTGTAATCGTAGGTAGACCAAGTCTCCTACCTCAAACTGTCTCTCCACCCGACTTCTGTCGGCATACAACTTCTGTTGGTTTTGTGCTGTAGCCATATTGTCCTTGAGAGCTCGGAGGATGTCTTGACTCTCTTGGATCCAAATCTTGGCTCTAGGAGCCTTGCTAGCACTGAACATTACATCAGCAAAAGAAAAGGAATGGTACCCATACAAAGCATAAAACGGTGACATACCAATGGACATGTGATGTGTCGTGTTGTAGCAGTACTCCCCCAAATGCAACCATCTCAACCATGCTCGCTGCTGCCCACTAACATAGTTACGCAAGTAGCCCTCCAGCCACTTGTTAACTATCTCCGTTTGTCCATCCATCTGTGGGTGATAACTGGTACTCGGTGTCAACTTCGTCCCCACCAGTCGGAAAAGCTCTTGCAAAAATCCGCCCATGAAGCGGCTGTCCCTGTCATTGACGATGGTCTTAGGAAGACCATGCAGCCTGAAAACCTCTCTGAAGAACAGCTCGGCCACCTGTGCTGCTGTATAATGCGCGGATATGGCGAAAAAGTGCACATACTTTGTTAGCCGGTCAACGGCGACAAAGATACAATCATTGCCCTGCCATGGGCAACCCTGTGATGAAGTCCATCGATATGCTCTCCCATTTCCCCTCCGGAATGGGCAGAGGCTGCAACAATCCCGCGGGATGGCTCATCTCCCCTTTGTTCCTCTGACAAACATCGCACTCCCTGATGTGCTAGAGTACGTCCTCCTTGAGGCCCTTCCATGAGAACCTCTCTCGAATGGCCCTGTAGGTTTTGGTAAACCCTTGATGGCCTGCCAATGGAGAATCATGTGATGCCTGGAGTATCTTCTTCTTAAGCTGAGATCCCTCAGTCAGGAAGATCCTATCCCTGTAGTAGATGATCTCATCAACCACCCTGTATCTGTCATCTGCCACCTGTCCATCCAACATCTCACATGCAAATCTGTCCTTGGAGTACTCCACTAAAAGTCGAGCCCTCCAATCTGTATCCAAGCTCATAAGAGATAACGTGGCTGGTCTACGTGAAAGGGCATCTGCTACCACGTTATTCTTACCCTTGACATACTCAATGTCAAAGTCATATGCTTGGATTTTACTAATCCACTTCTGCTGCCTCTCCTGTAGCTGCTTCTGCTCCAAAAAGAACTTGAGGCTGTTGTGATCAGTTCTCACCCTGACCCTGTTCCCTACTAGATACTGCCGGAATTTGGCCAAGGCATGCATGATGGCCAACATCTCCTTGTCGTATGTAGAATACAACCTCTCATGCGGAAGGAGCTTCCGGCTCTCAAAGGCTATAGGGTGTCCCCACTGCATCAATACTGCGCCGATCCCCTCTCCCGACGCATCACACTCCAAGACAAATGGCTGTGTAAAATCCGGCAACGCAAGCACTGGGCAGCTACTCATCACCTCCTTGAGCCTATCAAAGGCTCGCTGCGCTATATCCGACCAACTGAATGCCCCCTTCTTCGTCAAATTTGTAAGGGGTGCAGCAAGCTGTGAGAAACCTCTGACGAACTTCCTGTAATAGGTACATATCCCAGTGAACCCTTGAAGTTCCGTCATGTTCCTCGGCTCCGGCGAATCTCTAATGGCTCTAATCTTCTCCTCATGGACCTCACTCCGTCCACTCCAATAATGTGACCCAGATACAACATCTCCGTCATCCCAAACTCACACTTGGAGAGCTTAGCATAGAACTGTTGCTCTTCCAAGATGCGTAGCACTGCCTCTATATGCTGGAGATGCTCCTCCCAAGTCCTGCTATATATGAGTATGTCATCGAAGAAGACCAATACAAACTTCCTCAGATGACGGCGGAAGATATGGTTCATGCAAGACTGAAAGGTGGCTGGTGCATTGGTCAGCCCAAAAGGCATAACAAAAAACTCAAAGTGCCCATAATGACACCTGAAAGCGGTCTTGGGAATGTCCTGTTCCCTCATGCGAATCTGGTGGTACCCTGATCTCAAATCAATCTTCGAGAAGAACTTGGCTCCTCTCAGCTCATCCATCAACTCATCGATCCTGGGTATAGGATACGTGTTAATTTCTGCAGATGTTCTATGCCATTTCAGATTAGGGCACACAATACTGAAGCAGACAGAACATACAAATAGATCGATGGAAGACAAGCCAAAACAGAGATAATGAATGGTGGCGTTACGGTGATCAGCAGGATGCTTCTACCAGCAAAGTCTCCAATAGGTCATTCAGCCAACCGTGTCACACATCACTCCAGAACAACCCAAACAAAGAGCATTCCATAGATATTCATCTCCAATGCTATCCAGAGAGAGAGAATTCCTCCACACCAATGTGTGTCAAATGAACTCTAAGTCTCTCCAATATATAGGAATCTTTGGGGGTGTGTGACACGTCCTTTAAGACATTTAAGTCAATATTTTATTCCAGGCCAACCTAGCACATAAGTGGAATAAATTCAAAGTACATGTTCTGCTCATCCGATCGAGATGATCTTTAGATCAATCTTACACCTCTCTAAAAGAGGAATCCAATAAGAATATTGGGATCGTCATCTGAGTAGCACAACCCGGAGTTTGGACCTAGTTGTCCAATTTTAACACTCCCTCTCAACTAGGGAGAACTCCGTCCACTAGTGCAATCCAAACATCGTGCGTCATCTCGCCGTAACTTGCTTTGCTGGCCTCTTTATTTCAGAACAGAAGTGGGTCAGTCACAAAGACATCATACCCGGCTGACAGATTTAGCCCAGAGGTCTGAAACCTCTATAGGACTCACAAAGAGTCTCATACCAACCCGAAGTTGGTTTACCTGACCAGAAGTCAGTTGGAGGTCCGAAACCTCACTAGGACTCAAGAGATTCATATACTAACCCAAAGTTAGTTTCACTGACCCGAATTCAGTTGGAGGTCTAAAACCTCACTAGGACTCAAGAGAGTCATATACTAACCCAAAGTTAGTTTCACTGACCCGAAGTCAGTTGGAGGTCTGAAAGCTCGCAAAACTTGATCCCAGATCAAGTAGTTGGACACGTGTCATCCTAGACATAGAGAGTACGACAATATCTGATGCATCCATCAGTATTGCTATGGTCTCTATTCACTTTTCCCACCTCATTGGCCAAATGAGAGGTACTTCCCATGAGTCTGAAACTCCATGGGTAGGATGCATACGGGGCACAGATCAGAGAGAGGTAAACCATATTAATATCTTCACGGTGGGGTAGAAGCACACCAAGTAGGTTTGGAAAACCTAGCCCTGTGGTTTCTTATAGCACATAAGCTATCCCCAAATCCCCTTTGAGCTCCCAGAGCTCATCGTCCAACAGGACCCTCAGAATAGGGTCGTTCCATGATTCCAAGATTCTCACGGAAGGTTAGGAACATGACCTTCCCCAAGGGCATTGTGAGAATATCTGCGACCTGCTCATCAGTTCCTATATGATCGAGCCTTACGACGCCTCGCTGTACCATATCCCGGATAAAGTGGTACCAACCATCAACATGCTTGGATCGTTCGTGGAACACGGGATTCTATGACAAACGAATCCCCCTCTAGTTATCACAAAGGATAACGGTGGCATCTAGCACATGCTCGAACAACTCACTGAAGAGCTTTCGCAACCAAGTGACTTCACAACAGGCCATACATGTTACAATGTATTCGGCCTCAACGGTGCTCAAGGCTATCGACTTCAGTTTCCTGCCCGAAGCAGATCTACGTGTGAAGTAGCATCCAGATGTGCTCTTGCGATCCACCACACTGCAGCCCAATCGGCATCAGTATATCCATGGAGTGTCATACTCCGGGCAGTGTATCTCAGCCCATGGTCTATCGTGCCTCAGAGATATCTCAAGAGTTTCTTGGCACCAACCCAGTGAATGTTATGATCAACCATGTGTTGACTCAAAGTGTTCACTGCACAACATACGTCTGAACAGGTGTTCACTAAGAACATCAGGGTCCCTATGAGTTGACGATACTCAGTAGGACGGGCCCAGCAGCGCTGCCACTCAACTTCTTAAAGTTGAGTTCCATCGGTGTCGACACAGACTTACAGTGCATCATACCAGAAGCTTCACATTGTATTTTCCTTAAGAAAGGAAAATCTCGCTAGGTCTCTGCCAGACCTCCAGGTCTAGGAAGTAGTGCATCAGTCCTAGGTCCTCCTTTCGAATTCAGCAACGAGCTCCCTCTTGCATTGATGAATGAGAGGGTCAGCACCTGTCAGGAAGAGGTCGTCCAAACACAGCACCAGAATGAGAGGCTTCTCTTTATCAACCTTGAAGTAAAGGTTCGGATCAACATTACTACGAGTGAAGCCCAGCTTCATCAGGTAGCTATCTATCCTCTCGTACCAAGCTCTGGTGCTTGCTTCAACCCATAGAGGGCTTTCTTCAACCTGCAAACATGGGTGTCTCGATCCTGGACTTTAAATCCCAAAGGTTGCTCCACATACACCTCTTCCTTTATCGCACCATGCCACAAAAAAAAAAAGAAAAATGGTCTTGCACCATGCAACACATTTTCCCATCAGATCCATGCCTGATCTTATATCGAGGTGACACCAACTTTAATCGGTGGTCTAGGAACCATATCCTAGACATCACCCTCGCATCCTTGTAGACCTTGATGCTTTCCAATTTCTGCAAATGATCCAGGCTCATATTGTACACATGGCAGCTAGATACCCCTGGTATTTATATGGCTTCTTGGTTTTCTTCCATAATTTCCCTCTCTGAAGCCATATGACTTTGAGCCATGGGGATCTTCCTTCGTCCAACAATGGTATCCGCTCATGGGCATATACAGATATATTCTCCCTCTTAATGCCAATTTCTTTTTCGAGAGAAGACTTCTAATTTAAATGAGGGCATCCAAGACACCAGCTTGGCAAGGAGTTTTATTCTCCCATAGTCAAAGCCATTTAAAGACTTATAGCCATATTGCTTTCATGCATCTTGACAATAATGTGACCGTTTCATAATATGGCACTAGAGGCTTCTACAGTCAACCCTGTGAAAAATCCTTCCAATTTCATTTAAAGAGACTGCTCTTAGGGCTTTCAGATCTGCCCAACTGTAGTTGATGGTTGACTGATCTAGGGCTTTAAATTTTTAGAACTAGCACAGTGATAAGGATGCTTCTGCTCATCAAAGTTACTGCCCCAATCATCAATAGGATAAATCCGGGTCACTTAGGGATAGAGCTTTTCTAGCTTCCTTTACACATAGGAGACCCTCAGATGGGGCATCATTCAGTTCTGAGTACACAGAGCTCCCAGGCCTTTAGGTCTTCTATGACTAGACAATACTAGCCAGACGATTTCTGAATCTTCAGATTTTATCTGCAAGCCTGGAATAATATCTTCTTTGCAACAAAGAAGTGTGCAATCCATAGTAGGTATTTGATACATGCCTTGTCAAAAAATGGATTGTCCTTTGCACTAGTGGCCCCCTAATACAACAGTCCTGCTGCTCTCATCAGAATACTTACTAATGATCCAACCATGAATTGCCAAGTGCGTCCACCTTCTAAGGTCCTTTAAGACAGCACATCTAAGGCACCTTGTCACCTTAGCACATCATAAAGATGACAAGCACATGGTACCTAGCCTAGGCACAGGTGATCATAGCAAGTAATGAGAATAGAGGAACCTGATGTGGATTTAGCACACAGACTTCGTCATTTCAGGCAAAATAATGTGAGACCCCAGCATTGTAACTTTCAGATTCAAGGCTCCCAGGTACCTGAATGTTTGACCACCTCTTTCACAACAGTCTCAGCCTCACAATGCATATATCAGCAAAGCAACATACGTACCTTCCATATTTCTAGATGCATCAATCTGTCCAATGTTTTCAGTTCCATCAGCACTTCCAGTTTTCACTTCTAAAATGTGAAGGCTTTGTGCTACAATGTTTAAAATTCCCTCTACCTTCTATGCGACAATTTGTTCTTGAATAAGAACAAAAACACTGACAGTGATGTGTCTCTCTGTAGTTTCTTTGTAAATGGTATTCATATAATTTAGAAAGTTCAGAAAACATGTTTCAACCGACGTGGGCATTTGATGGACTTTGATAACTATCTCCAGTTATCAGCTGTGATAGACAGATTCCACTGTAGACATTGAATATGCTAAAAACTTCATGTAGTTATGAATGAATTCCACATCAACGACTTGTCAGGGAAAAACTAATAACCTCGGCAAATAAGCATGAAGGGATGGACACATTTGTCCAAATATTTAGAATAAAATATAGATTTTCCCTTGAATCCATTTTTGTCATCAATGAACACAGACAAATAAATGGACTATCGTCTATTTACAGACTGTCTTCCGAGAGACTAGCCAAAGACGCTCTGACGCTTTCCAGCACGACCGGTATAGAAACCGCTATGGCCAAAACCGCTATAGTCAAAACCACCGTCTGAAGCAAAATAGAAGAGTTGCTATAAAGCGAAGCATCTGCATCGTTTGGTGAATGTTTCGAAAATGCTGCCCCGCAAAACCGCTATGGTCAAAACCACCCTGTGAAGCAAAATAGAATAGTTACTGAAAAGCGAAACATCTGCATCGCCCGCTGAATGTTTCAAAAAAAAACTGCCCCGTCGCGATATATTTTGCACTGTGCGCGTCAAGGGCATGTCTTCTCATTCATAGACTGGCATTTGAGCTGAACATAGCCGTCTGCGTCAAAATTATCTCCTTTGAAAACCTTCAATTTGTCTGAGAGAAGGGCACCATCCCCGTGCACGGTGCCATTGGCAATAGCGGGCCCTGAAGGAGCCAAGGCTCTCAAACGCATTGAGGTTTTTAACGATCCCATTCTCTTCACTCTTTAACTGATCACTTTGTTGTATCAAGCAGACACCCAGCCCATTCAATCCTGTATTTTCAAATAATCCAGCTCAAATTGCGCACAAACCTTACTACTCCATTCACCGATCGATTCCCTCCCCGTAAATCGAGATATATTTCAAGGGTTCTGATGCTCTCTTGACCTCGATCTGATCGAATTACGATACACGGCGAAGATCACGCCTAAGGTTTTGGAGGTTGAGAAATCCGAAATTCTACATGGACTGAGGACCGAAACGGCTGTAAGGAATTGAAAGGGATCAGAACGCCCCTTGGAAATTCGTATCTGGAACCCTTGTCCACCATAGCCAGACCTGAGTTTTGGTGTCCATCTTGTGCACGCATTGAAAACTGTCCGACAACAGGTAAAACATAAAATATAATTGTGAATTTTAACTTATGCTCGGTATCCGTAAACCGTATCAGCCAGCGGCTATCCAACAGGGAATATTCCGGTGGAGAATCTTCAGACCGAAGCCTCGAGGGAGGAAGCCCCTGGCTTGCTTGGAGGTGGAGGGTAGCGTCGAAGATCCATAAGCAGAAGTTTTTTTTTTTTTTTTATAGTTTCCACTGTGTTGTGGTGTTGAGACCATCCGCAGCTTCTTTGGTGGTGTTTACAGTCGAAGGCAGGCGCACGCATCATCAACCAAAAACAAGCTGCCCATTTGTTTCACGGAGGCCTTGCTGTAGTGCTGCATCTAGAGCATACAAATTTGGACATTGTCTTCCCCTAGCTCTGATACCATGTTAATTTCTGCAGATGTTCTATGCCATTTCAGATTAGGGCACACAATACTGAAGCAGACAGAACATACAAATAGATCGATGGAAGACAAGCCAAAACAGAGATAATGAATGGTGGCGTTACGGCGATCAGCAGGATGCTTCTACCAGCAAAGTCTCCAATAGGTCATTCAGCCAAGCGTGTCACACATCACTCCAGAACAACCCAAACAAAGAGCATTCCATAGATATCCATTTCCAATGCTATCCAGAGAGAGAGAATTCCTCCACACCAATGTGTGTCAAATGAACTCTAAGTCTCTCCAATATATAGGAATCTTTGGGGGTGTGTGACACGTCCTTTAAGACATTTAAGTCAATATTTTATTCCAGGTCGACCTAGCACATAAGTGGAATAAATTCAAAATACATGTTCTGCTCATCCGATCGAGATGATCTTTAGATCAATCTTACACCTCTTCGAAAGAGGAATCCAATAAAAATATTGGGATCGTCATCTGAGCAGCACAACTTGGAGTTTGGACCTAGTTGTCCAATTTTAACAATACCTGTTCTTCAGGGTCTTCTTGTTCAGAGCCTTGTAATTAATGCACATTCTCAGGGTGCCGTCCTTCTTCTTCACCAACACTACGGGAGAAGCAAATGGACTCGTGCTCGGTCTGATGTGCCCAAGAGCCAGCAACTCCTGGATGGCCCGTTCAATCTCATCCCGATAGGCTTTGGGATGGCTATAGGGGGTAGTGATCACTGCCTGGATAACCTGCTCAAGCTCAATGGTGTGCTCAAACCCTCGGTCTGGTGGCCGACTTGGTGGTATATCCCCAAATACTACATCATGCCTGTCAAGGATGGCCTGTATATCCGGATGAACTGCTCGACCAGTGGTCTCTGCCTCTGATGCTCGCAACTCAACCGCCCACTCTATGTCTCCCTTCTAGAAGTCTGCCTCCATCCGGTGTGCCGAAACTGTCTGAGGTGGGTAAGTGTGCATCCCACAGATCTTCTCATGCTTCCCGGTCTTCTTGTCATCCCACTCCATCTCTAAGGCCTCCCAATCCGTGGTGACCTTCCCCAGAGTAATCAACCACTGAACACCCAACACCACATTGTTATCTGGTATGTTGACCACGAAAAAGTGATCGGTCACGGTGTAGGTACCCATCGTCACTGCCAACGCTGGAACATACTGGGCACACTGCATCGTCTGGGCTCATGGGACCAAGACTGAAAATCTGTCAAAGCTCTCGGTCGGTATACCCCTCCTCTCGACCATCTGTGCATCAATGAAGTTGTGGGTCGCCCCACTGTCAACCAAGACTGATACTCGCTGGCCACGTACTGTCCCTCGTACGCACAACGTCAAATACTTAGGAACTCCTCGCAA
Organism: Pinus albicaulis; assembly: GCA_034641835.2. Taxonomy (NCBI): domain Eukaryota; kingdom Viridiplantae; phylum Streptophyta; class Pinopsida; order Pinales; family Pinaceae; genus Pinus; species Pinus albicaulis. The sequence goes on from CM076572.1 coordinate 369,852,357, forward strand.
GGCTGCAAGGGTCCCTCCTGTGGGTGCAACTGCTGCACCTCCTGTCCCTGGAGGTGGAGGCGGCAACTGATCCTGGGCTGTCTGACTATCTCCTGCCTCCTCATCATCCTCCTCATCCTCTTCCCCCCTATCATCGGAGAAGACCTCAATGAAGTGTGCTTTGCCAGCAGCACACCTATGCCCTAGTGCCCACGGCTCTTGACAAGTGAAGCACAACCGCTTCTTCCTCAACTCCCTTCTGGCATCATCATCTATCTGTGCCCGTCCTGGATTCCCCTTGGGAGGAGGAACCCTCACATCCTTCCCTTTAGGCTGGAAACCCTATCTCTGGGGGTAAGGTGTCCGTGTCCTGGGAAATGCATCCTGTAAGTCCTTGGTCCTGCTAATAGCATCTTGGAGTGTAGCTGGTCTAGTAGATCTAACTAGACCCCGAAGTGGCTCTGCCAATCCCTCCCCAAACATATAGATCATCCGAGCTGCGGATAGATCTGGCACCATCACTGAAATCCTCAAGAAATCTGCAATGTAAGTCTCTGGGCTCCCAGTCTGCTTGAGCCTCGTCAGCTCAACAAAGTGCTGTTCCAGATCCCTCCGGTCAAAATGCTCCATCAACCTCCTGGTAAACTCGGCATATGTCGTCATTGTAGAATGCCCGAGTGTCACCATCCCATGGAACCACCAGTCCTGGGCCTCACCATCCAAATGCAATGTCGCCACCTTGATGGCCTCCGTCTCCGACATCTGGTTAAGCTGGAAATAGATGTCCAGCTTCTCCACCCAAGACTTTGCCAAACTATTTGATGAGCCATCAAACGTAGGCAAATGGAATCTGCTAGATGTGCGGTGGGAATCTCCATCATGGTAATGTCGGTGCCCTCTATGATGGTCGCGGGGTCTACTGTCCCGCTGGAGCTGAACAAAATCTCGGAATGAGAGAGCATCCCTAAACTCCTGCCCATAGGCCTGATACTCTGCAAAATACTCGCCCATGTGTCCGGGCTCTGCCTCCTGCTGGGCTCCTGCCCCTGTGTCTGCTCCCAAGAAAGTGGGCATAGTAGAGCGAGTAGGTGCATGTGAAGCCATCAGCTGAGGAATATCACGCTGAGCGGCACCATGCTCCGGCAAATGATGGGATGTACCTGATCCCTCTCCTACCTGGAAAACCCGTGGGGTCTCACGCTGTCTAGCCTCCACAGCGGTGAATCTCTGACCCATCACCTCAATTTGTCTAGCCAAATCCTGCACCGATTTGAGGAGTGCCTCCCCAAACTGTTTGGCCTCTGTGTCATCTGCCATCGGCCCTCTCTGCTCTGAATCTAATACGGGCTCTTCCTGCTCTGCATCTGTCACAGGCTGTCTCTCCTGCTCGGTGTCCACCACCCGAACACAATCTCCCTCTCCGTAGGTGTTCTCCAACCTACGCTCACGGTCTCTGTACTTCCTGCCTCTGTAACAAATATATGGTCTCTTCCCCGGTGTCATAGATCACAGGCTGAGCCAGAACTATGCTCTGATACCACTATAATATCCCGTTTCGGGGATATCTCTAAAACAAGGCAAACTCCAACCAGAGATGGACTGGGAGGGCATTTACCTGATATTCCGCCTCTGAAGAGAGGACGAGATCCGGAGGCTACCTGGCCCTTTCCAGACTCTGTCTAAGAGTGAAAGACAAACACACCAAGTGGTATAGAACTAGCATGCTTAAAAATATATAGAAATAACAATGCAGCAGACATATAATAGCATAGAAAGAGAATACGGCAAATACGACAACTCATCTAGAAACATAGAGAGGAAATGCTAAGCCATTTTATTAATCTGAGAAATATAATGAAGTACAATAGGTGATTAGAGTGATGGCACCTAATCTTGCTCAAGGTAAGTGAAGTAATACTCTCAGAATATACAGGAAATGGCTGCTCTCTGAACTGCGTCCCAGTTGCTGGAAAACTGCCGTGTAGCTGCTACTGCTGGAATGAACTGAAGACTAGGGGCTGATCCCCTTGCTGGAATGAGCTGAAAATTTGCAAACTTCCTCTACTCACCAATCCGGACAAAATCTAGAAACCATATAAAAAATGGCCAACCCCCGAAAACCACCCGAAAATACCTCCTCAAGGGATTACGTTGGCCTCCAAGGCACAGCGCAGAGGCTAAATGAAAATAGCTGAGACACTGCCTCAAACTCCACCAAAATCCTCCTACTGGCAAAGGGCTGATCCTCTGCTCAAAATCTCGGCTAAATCTCCTGCGGAAATCCCGATCCGGAGTACCTCCAAAAAGGACTGTGTCCTCTCTCCCAGTGACTGCGCAGTCTCTATGAAATCCCAGCTTCGCAGCAAACCCAAACAACAAAACCTCTCACAAAATATTGAAGAAACAACCTTGCTCGAGCAGGCACTCGAAGTCCCCCGGGGCTAAGGGCGAGATCTCCGACTGGAGACACTCAATGCACTAAACAGTGCTGCAGACAGACTAAACAGCCAACGTGCTCAAGAAGACAAACGTCTAGCTCAATATCATCAACCACAGAATGAATCAAATGAGAAGGCTCCCCCTTCTTTTATAACGTTGGCCTTCCTCCAATCCCAGGGCCACCTCCTCAACGTAGCCTCCATCTCTTGCCATGTGTCCAATCTCTCCTGCGCAGAAGCTTCTAGAGCTAACATAGGCCCCTTCTCTACGTGGTGCTTGGCCCCCTTGGCTCCCCCTTAAGTCACAGCGTTGTGCTATTAGGAGGGTGTTTTATTTCATTTAAGTGAGTTAGACACTTTCCACTCACTTTTTATTTATTTATAAACTATAGACAGCAAAGCTAAACAAAATCGAATATTCCAATTAGCTGTCGCTAATTAGGAATATTACAATCTGTTAGATCAAAGCCCTCCATGGCCAGATTTAACTTTAAAGTCGATAAAAGATTAAGATAAGTTTTTATTTTAGGCACAAACCTTAGAAAAACCTTACAAAAATGGAATTTAAGGTAAGTCCGGAAAATTAGAACCAGAGGGCTTTTCAGATCTTATCTCCTTGGGAGTCAGCTAGTCCTGCCAAGGACTTCCCCAAATGCCAAATTCTAATTCCAAAAGATTTCTGCACACTTAAAATTAAATTGTTAAATCAATAGAGAGATAAGATAAAAGATAAAATTTTCAAGAGTTAGAGATACCAGCTAACTCAATCCAATTAATATTCTTACCCTAGATCTAGTAACCTATTCAAGATACCTGTGCAATAGATTACTCTACAAGAGCCATTAATCAACAATCCATTAAAATAATGACCAATAGAATATAAAGAACAAGTTTACCATAAAATGCTGAAGAGGAACACGACCATCAAATAAAACCCCAAAGACTTCATTTGTATTATTCCAAAAAATATTATAGAAGAGCTTCAAGAACAAGTACACGATCAAAAGATCGGATGCAAATAACAGAAAAATACCTCTAATTTATAAGATAAAATCTCCAACGGCTAGTTTGGTTGATCTCTGTCAAAGTAATCTTGACCGTCGAAAAAGATTTAATCATCTTTTAATTTGTTTCGTCGAAATTATAAATTTTTGAGGAAATTCGAATTTATCATTTAATTCCCTTTTAATTAACTCAAAAATAATATTTTGAGTTAATTATCTCAAAAATTTGACTTTGACTTAACTACCAAGGCCCAAGAGTCCGAAATTTCTCAAAATTCTCAATATTCCCTTGGCTTGGGACCTTTACAAATTTATTTTTTAGGGACCCACGAATTTTGCCTCTGAAGAATTTTAATTTACCTAAGACGTAAAATTAATTAAATTTCTGGCATAGGATTTTTAATTTAATTTGCGAGAAAATTTAATTAATCAACTAATTGGGGGAATAATTATTTTTCCAACCCTTTTTATATAAGATAAATACATTTTGACACATGAAGGGGGAAAACCTATTCGTGATAGACCCTCAAATAGTTACCCAATTCTGTGACTCAAAACATGATCTAGTAGACCAAATAGCTTGTAATAAGATAATTTAGCCAATTAGCTAGGATTATTCCCAAACTACTTTTACAAAGACTCGATAGAAAACACTAGGACTCACTCAGTACCTTGACGACAAAATCCATCCTAGCTTTGGGATGAGGCTGGAGGCGAAAACTCTCCCGATCACTTGTGTCGAGAAACACAAATGAATCGGTGAGACAAAAAACCTGCTAGGATAGAAATCGTCATCAAATACTAGACTTACCTAGGTTGTTATTTACATGATGGTCTTACTTAAATCATTTACATCATAAACATGCAGAATGGGTTTCCATCGTTTACAAAACTATCGACTGATGATGAAATCTAAATGGCATGAACACGTCGAACATGATGAATCCCATTTGAAAAAATGGGGGTATATTGCTATGGGGTCATTGACACAGAGTGGTCAACATCTGGCTCTACTTGGGGGCACATTGCTTCATTGAAGGAATGTGAGAATCTAGAATCTGCATCCAAGCAACACACAAAATTACATAAGTAGCATACATTCAAATATCATCATATAACATTAAGCACATGAAAATAGAAGCTCTTCATTTATTGACTTTTCTACCAACATGAAATGTAAATCTACTCTAACTACAAAACGAAATGCTGAAAGAACAATGTGTAAGATTAGGGATACAATACAAAGGATGCCCTGTGGCATCAGATGTGTTCAATATAGTGCATATTGAGCATTTGTCTGCTTTCAGGCAAGTCAGTGGGTTGCTTTTCGGATGTGCCATGTGCAATCTTGCATACAGTAGGACTTTGTCTTATCTGAAAATCGAGTTGCTTGCTGCCATCGGATGAATCAAAACGTTTTCTTATTCTTATTCTTTTTCGCATGAGGCTTTTCTTCGTGGCAGGCTGTGTTTTTAATGATGTGGAACATTCTGCTTGTGAACTTTCAGACGAGGTAAACAAGATATGTGTGACATGCCTCTCTTCATTTTGCATTTGCTCTGTCAAGGGTGATGTATTAACCTGATTCTCCTCAGTTTTCCTTTTATCCGTGTCGCGTTCAATCAACCACTTTTCAATGGAAGAAATGGTCTCCTCATAATAGGATGGAGCTTGCTTCAACAAACTGGGAGGCCTATGATCTGTTGACAATTCTGACTTGGGTTGGACATTCTGTGTATGCTATCTATCCATTTTTTCCAACTTATCTTGAATAACAGTCATTTGATTAGAATTCTTAACCTTTATTGTATTGATTTCCTTCGCATGACTCTTTTCAATAGTCATTAACATTTGCTGAAGAGACATTTGACCGGTGTCCATGTCTTTTATCATTTTATCCTTATTCGCTTTCGTGGCCATGAAGCAATTACGCATATAGTTCATTTCTTTCTCATGATTTGCTTCCATGGTGGTCAAATGATTCTGCATGGTGGCCATTTGATTAGAGTGATTAAATTCCATGATCGTCATTTCTTCAATATGCTTTTCTTCCATGGCAATTATTTGATTGGAGTGATTGAATTCCATGATCATCATCTTTTCCTCTAAGGCTAACAACTTGTTCTGTATAACATCAATTTCTTTGGTATGATCAGTTGTTAATCTTGCTTGGTTAAGTTCCATATCCTTAATAAGCTAAGGCTGATTAAGTTTTGTATTCTTGATTATTTGAGCTTGATTCAATTGTATATCCTTAACCATATTAATCAATTCCTTAACAAGATGCTTATCGTTGTCAACACTGATTTGACAATTTGTTTCTGCTTCACCGCTATCATGGATTTGTGCTGTCGTGGTACAAGTGGATTCATTCTGAGAATTCTCTTGAAATCTCGTGTTGATAGTTTAGTTTTCTACAAGATCACTTTCATTATTTTGCATAGTACTGGGAGCACAAGGCGAGCCACCCTGTTTTATATATTTATCTTTAAAAGCATTGTTGATGTGTTGTAAATAATAAAAATACTCCTCAGGATAATTTCGAAACCAATCGATAGCATCACCCTTTAAGGAATAGCCAAAGAGACGTATCTTGACATCTTCATGAATATATTGTGAAGGAAGACAATATCTGTTCATTATATGAGTAACCATTAAGAGATGATTTCGAGCAGTGGAATCACCACCCGAGAACACACATTTTTCGAATGGCCTCTTTTGGCATGTCATGAAGAGGATCACCCATGATGACTTACTTAAATGGAAAACCCAAATGGATGTTAGAGATAGAGATCCTTGTTCAAGAAAAGTCAAGAGATCCACAAGAAGTGAGCTTCTTAGCAAAAATTCTTGTAAGAAATAAAAGAATTGGAGTCGCCACTTGAGCATGAATTCAATTCAAAAACCAAAAAATTAGTCGAGGGAAGTGGATGGATATCAGAGAGGGATTCTTGTCTGGGAGTAAAATAGATGAATAAGTGGGGTCGCCACCCAAACAAGAAACCAACCGAAATGTCCAGGTGCTAAAGGTGCAAATGATGAAAGGATTAGTGATATAATGAAAGATACGATGATGAAATTATGAAGAGATGAAATGACACCAGAAAATGTTATGCCGTGTGACGGGTTAATGAATGGCAAAAAAAGATTAGAAGATTAGAAGATGTCGTTAAGACCAAGGACATAAAAAATTTATCCCCGACAACAACGCCAAAAAATGTTGTTGCACAAAATGTCTAGGAACTGCGACAATGGCTCAGATCGGACACAGTCACCTTGATCCCCAATCTCTCTATTTTAGCTGTCTCCTTATAGCAGACTAAGGGGGATAGACCCTATGGAAATGGAATGAAGGAGAATCAGTTGGCAACCAACCAGTGTCGGAGACATAGTTAAACAACCAAACACTTGTAAAAGGTCTAGAAAGATTAAATGATTCGATTGAATTGAAAAGATTGTTACTAGTGCCTTATGGAGTCAACTATTCTGTTAAGGAAATTACAGCGAAGTACTTGATGAGAAACTATTGCTATGCAATGTTAACTTAGAATGCAAAAGGCAAAGAAAACGATTTGAAGGGGCGAGGTGAAGCAAGCTTTGAAGATGATAGGCGATGTTAAAAAAAACAAAAGCCTAAAGCACTTAGATTATAAATAATCCGATCTAACCACTAAGTACTTAAGTGTGAGTGCCAATTATAAAGATGCCAAAAGATTACTCAATTTAAAAGATATACAATTCATCGCAAATCCACAATAGAGCTCTTAGAATCAGATATTGATCACACTTACTTGAAAAGATTTCCCAAACATTAATATTCAATAAACATCCAATTTTCAAGTAAATGAAACATGAGTTGATTAAACATTAAACAGTTTTAATCAATAACACATTTAAAAGTCCAGATGCCAATGATCATTAAAAGCATAACTAACACTTAAATCTCAGTAATTATTCATCAAGATATACCATGAAATTTTAAAGCTAATAAAACACTTTGTCAATCACTTTATGGATTAAACGATGTTCAAAGATAATGCAAATCCAAAAATTAATTTTTCTCCTATAGTTAAACTTAGGATATTTAAAAAATTAAATCATGTCCACCATAGGAATTATTCCACAATTAAATATGCATGCAAACTAAATAGATCAAAACCCCAAATGTCCCAAATTTTATATATAAAAAGGATTAAAAATTAAACCACAGACTAAAGTTAGAAGATTAATGAAATTTTTTATCTTGTTTATAAAATAAGAGTAAAAGTTTTTTTTGAAATTTTTAATTTTGTAAATGGCAAAACAAAAAAAAGTTAATGAAATTTGAAAAACTTTGAAATGTTAAACAAACCCTTATACAAATTAAAATAAAAAATGAAATGTTTTTTTTTTTTTTTTTAAATTTTTGAATTTGCAACCTAAAAAATCAAAATCGAAATGTTTAAAAGTTAAAGTTAAATGTTTTTTTAATTCTTTTAAATTTTCAAATGTCAAACCATCAAAATCGAAATACAAAAATGTTAAATGTTTATGTTATGCATTACTTGTTTTTTGTTTGTTTGTTTGCCGTAGGTTAAAGGAAGAGCCGTATAGCAGCTGACAAGGAGGATGCAATACGCAAGAGCTGGCAGCAGATAGCGAATGGCTAGGGTCGAGCAATGAGATGAAGGGTTGCAGACAGAAACCGAAAGGAAGGGAGGCAAAGGGAGCAACGAAGGGTGAGATGTTGAGGAGCTGAGGGACCCAGAATTGAGGGTTTGCGTGAAGGGATAAGGAGCCGGCAGGGACGCGGAAGAAGAGGATGCGGGCATGTAAAGAGGGGCAACAGATAGACGAGGAAGAGAGATTGAAAAATAATGCAGGTTTGAGTGCAGGGATAGTCACGGGAAAAAAAAGCAGCGGCTGCAAGGGAAATCACAGAGGCAGAAATGGAGAACGCAGCAAGCACTCAAAAATTTATGCAGGAAAAACAATAGTCTCTTGCCCAGGAATCGAAACTCTTACCACAAAATTTATTTCAGATCACTTCAGTATTTATGACAAATTCTAGACTTAAAATTCGAATTTTAATTTGATGGAAAATTTTCCCTACAGAAGATTGTATTTGAGCCAAGATTTCATCTAGATCTGCAAGCTAGATTTGATCCTGAGACCAGATCTTACCCTCTAGGGCCTAGATCTGGCTCAGATCTAAAAAATTTATTTGAAAATCTCCTAGCACAACCTGAACAAAACCAGAAACAAGGAACCCAAAACCCAAATATACACAGAAAATAAAAACTCCAAAACCCCGTTGAGTGAAAAAATTAACGATACTTACAAATTTACAATGCTATTTTATAGGTCTGTTAGATCAAAGCCCTCCATGGCCAGATTTATCTTTAAACTCGATAAAAGATTAAGATAAATTTTTATTTTAGGCACAAGCCCTAGAAAAACCCTGCAAAAATGGAATTTAAGGTAAACCCGTGGAATTAGATCTGGAGGGCTCTTCAGATTTTATCTCCTTGGGAGTCAGCTGGTCCAGCCGAGGACTTCTCCAAACACCCAATTCTAAATCCGAAAGATTTCTGCACACTTAAAGTTAAACTATTAAATCAATAGAGAAATAAGATAAAAGATAAAATTTTCAAGAGTTAGAGATACCTACTAACTCAATCCAATTAATATTCTTACCCTAAATCCAGTAACCTAAGCAAGATACCTGTGCAATAGATTACTCTACAAGAGCCATTAATCAACAATCCATTAAAATAATGACCAACAGAATATAAAGAACAAGTTTACCATAAAACGCTGAAGAGGAACACGACCATCAAATAAAACCCCAAAGACTTCGTTTGTATTATTCTAGAAAATATTACAGGAGAGCTTCAAGAACAAGTACACGATCAAAAGATCGGATGCAAATAATAGACAAAGATCTCTAATTTATAAGATAAAATCATCAACGGCTAGTTTGGTTGATCCCTGTCAATGTAATCTCGATCGTTGAAAAATATTTAATCATCTTTTAATTTCGTTCGTTGAAATTATACATTTTTTAGGAAATTCGAATTTATCATTTAGTTACCTCAAAAATTTGACTTTGACTTAACTACCAAGGCCCAAGGGTTCGAAATTTCTCAAAATTCTCAATATTTCCTTGGCCTAGGACCTTTAAAAATTTATTTTTTAGGGACCCACGAATTTTGCCTTTGAAGAATTTTAATTTACTTAGGACCTAAAATTAATTAAATTTTTGGCTTAAGATTTTTAATTTAATTTGGCCAGAAAATTTAATTAATCGTCTGATGAGGAGAGTAATTATTTTTCCAACCCTCTTTACATAAGATAAATACATTTTGACACATGAAGGGGGAAAACCCATTCGTGATAGATCCTCAAATAGTTACCCAATTTTGCGACTCAAAACATGATCTAGTAGACCAAGTAGCTTGTAATAAAATAATTTATCCAATTAGCTAGGATTATTCGCAAAGTATTTTTACAAAGACTCGATAGAAAACACTAGGACTCACTTAGTATCTTGATGACAAAATCCACCCTAGCTTTGGGGTGAGGCTGGAGGGGAAAACTCTGCCGATCACTTGTGTCGAGAAACACAAATGAATCAGTGAAACAAAAAACCTCCTAGGATAGAAATCTTCACCAAAATACTAGGTTTACCTAGGTTGTTACATACATGATGGTCTTACTTAGATCATTTACATCATAAACATGCAGAATGGGTTTACATCGTTTACAAAACTGTTGACTGATGATGAAATCTTAATGGTGTGAACAGCTCGAACATGATAAATCCCATTTGAAAAAATGGGGGTGTATTGCTATGGGGTCATTGACACAGAGTGGTCAACACCTCCAATTATAGAACCATAATGATAAAACCCTTGTTTGCAAGATTATTTGGAAGCATGTTAGAAAAGAAAATCAACAAGTGGGCAGAAGAAAGTGTAATATTCCTAATTTGGGACAACAAATTGGAATATTCTATTTTGTTTATTTTGCCACCTATAGTTTGTAAGTAAATAAAAAGTGAGTAAAGAGGGTCTAAACTCACTTAAATGAAATAAGACATCCACCTAGTAGCACAACGTTGTGACTTAAGTGGGAGTCAAGAGGGGACCCAACACCACGTGGAGGAGGGGGCCTATGTACACTCTAGAAGTTTCTCCAAGCTTCTGCACAGATAAGGATGAGAATGTGGATAAGGATGAGGATGTGGAGGAGAGAGAGAGGCTACATTGGGTTTTGGAGGGAAACCAACACTATAAAAGATGGAGGACCCTCCTCATTTGATTCATGCTTGGATTCTTGGATTATTGATTATTGAGTGAGACATTTGTCTTTCTTTGGCACGCTGGCTGTTTAGCCCGTCTGCTGCACTGTTTAGTGCACCGAGTGTCTCCGTGCGGAGATCTCACCCTTAGCCTCGGGGGACTTCGAGTGCCTGCTCGGGCAAGGTTATTTTCTTAGCATCATCCTCCAGGACAGCATTATTGCTGCAGCAGCGTAATTCTGTGTTGTAGGGTGTTGCCGTGGTGATTTTACGACACCACCTCCTTCTCCTATTTTTCAGAGGGAGAGCCTTTCTTTCCTTTGGAGGATCAAATTGGGAGACATTGGAGCTTATTATCAGATCTTGGCATCAGGCCAAAGTGTTCTTCATGGTATACTGCGCAGTTCTTTCCCCAGATCTGCGTTATTGCTGAAGGAGCAACATTCCAGGGTTTTTGGCATCATTTTGGAGCTAGATTTCTGATTGAGGGTGATCCTTGGATTTGCCAATCAATCCAAGTATATTTCTGATATAATACTGAAGTTTGCTTCAGAAATTCTGAATCATTCTGCAGATCTGCTGCAGTAAAACTCAGATCTACTCCGACATTTTCATGTATTGCTGAAATTCCCAAGGGGAAAGTAATAAGAGCCTTTTGGGCATTTTGTCTCATTATAGATATCTGTTTTCATGTATTTATCATTTGTAGATATGTAACATAATAAATATAAGCTTCAGCCACCTAGAGAAAATGCTGAAGGGTTTCTGGATTATTTTCTTGTCTTGCGGCACCTCTATCTTGAGGGGTTTTCTATATAAAACTGTTGTTTAACCTTGCTGAAAGCCTATGCATTGTACTCAAACTCATTCTCTGATTATTCATAGTGCTTTACATCTCATACCTTCAGAAAATACGCTGCCCTTGCTTCAGTTAAATTCTGTATACTCAAAGTCTTGGGAAATCAGGGTTTCTATTGACTAGTCGGGAAGGAGGAACTGTTTATCTAAGAAAAACGCCTTTGTTTGAGCTGAAATTCGACATGGAAGTCTCTCTTAACCTATTCTAACATATTCCAGAACCTTGAGCCGTCATTTTACGCAGATTTGCTTATACACTCATTTTAGGGCCAAAATCCTCACTTTTCCCCACCTTTTTGCCCCTAAAAGTTGAGTAAAGGTCGCTGCTATTATTTCTTTTGGTTGTTGAGCATTTTCAAACATATTATATGATAGCTGAAGCCATCATACCTGAAGAATGCGTTTTCCAGGCATGATCTGCTGAAAAATCCATTTCCGGGATATTACAGTGGTATCAAAGCATAATTCTGGCTCAGCCTGTGGAGCTAGTTATCTATGGAACATATGAGGATCTCACAACAGCGTGGTCATGTACCCTATGGAGATTATTTCCGAGAATGGAAGTCCATGGGGGAAGACCTCAAAGCAATTTTGCCCTTCAAAGATGACTGTCAGCTCAGAGAGGAAGGAGTTTCTAGCATACGGAGTTCAGATTTGCAGCGTACTACTGGGAGATCACCTCTTCCCATGCATGAGGAATCCAATAGTCCTTGTGAGTCTAAGCCCAAGAAGACCGGAGCGGTGAAAAAGGATAGTTATTTCTTTTTCAGATCTAGAAAAGATACATCCACCTTTTAGGAGGTCAAGAAGAATGAAGAAAAAGAAGAGGAAGTACCATGCGCTTCCAATTCTAATCGAGAAGAAGAGATCACATCACCTCTTGAGGAGGCTTGTGGAAACACTGTCACACTTGTGGAGGAGCAACCACATGCATCGAATGTTGGGGCAGCCAACACTTTTGAGGATGGGACTCTTGTAGACCAAGGGTCAAATCTCATTGCTACTATAGAGCAGCGTGGTTGCACTGCGCTGTGCAACATGGAAACACTCAAGGCGGAATCGAACCATCATTCTCATGAGCCATTGTTGGATTGTACATTACAATGGAGGTTGGGGTTTGAAGCCTTGAAGATGGATGGTAGACATCTTGGAGTAAGAAATCCTTTCTCCTTTCAAGATGACACTTTCTCAATGAGCTCCTCTCAGCTCAAAGAGAAACTTCTACTTTCAGATCCAAGACCTCATTGGTTTTGGAAGACTATGGATGAGAGGGAGGTCTCAAGGAGAGATCTCATTGGAGATGTACTTCACACCATGAAATGCAATGCTTTCATTCCCTTCTCACAAGAGCAGATAGAAGATGGAGGACATCTTAGGATGGATAACATCTCTCATGTTTGTGTTGGACATCCCTTGAGCCATACACATCATGATGGGAGGTTTTTGCCTACCACCTATTTGATTCTTGATAGGGTTTCATTGATCCTTGAGAAGTTTATATTTCAAGATCCCATGAAGTGCAAAGTCAGAAACTTGATTTGGGAGGATGGTAGCTCTCATGGGAGGAATACCAGGATGAGGAGAAGAAGAAGGCATCCACAAGTGATTGAGTGGATGTGGTTGATGAGCAAGGAGCTAGGAGGCTACTTGCAGATCTATGACACCAAGCAGCAGGAGGCTTGGCTACGCTGGTTACTCTTGAAAGAGTTTGGCCATCACTTGGCAAACACTCTTCCTAAGAGTAGGAGGATGGGGAAAAGATGGATGGATACTTGCATCATTGAGCAGCATAGAGTATGGATGCATGGTGTTGATGTGTTACCCATATCATTCATTGTGTCTTCATCACATGAGTTTTATGATGGAGGTATGGGGAGGCAACACAATGTCTTGTTGCTTGGTTTGTTCCTAGGAGAGCAAGGGCAGATTTGCTCTCACACTTTGTATGATGTTGCAGGAAGAGGGGATGGCACTATCTCCTTGATCTTTGATGATGGCTTGGAAGCACTTCCATCTTGGGAAGTATTCCACATTTGTTGCAGCATTATTGGAGGAGTCTTTGACAAGGAGCATGTCAAAGAACAGAGCTTTGTATTGACAGGAGCTTACTTGCATGAGCTCATAGCGCTATCACTTGGAAGCAGAAACTTATGGATGAAGTGTGCCCAGCAGAGATATGGTGGATCTATAACCCATAGGTCCCGGGATCACTTCATATTTGTTGCACTTAGAGGAGGTAATGATGATAGAGACATTTATCACTATGGCATATTCTTCTTAACTTGGATTTCCAAGCATAAGGAGGATTATCTTCTTGTAGCACATGGTTCATTCTTCTTCATAGCATGCCAAAACACTATGAAGGACTCATTTATGGATCCATGTACCATCTTACTTCCAGCATGTGGTGAGGAGTTTGTCTATACATTCATTGATTTGCACACTCTTGCCATTCCTATGCAGTGCATTGCTTCACAAGGGGGCAAGCTTGTCATATTGCTCCATGAGTTTTATTGGGCCAATCTACATGATGGAGGCAACCATCTCTTTTGTAGCTTTGGGAAAATGTTTTATCACCTCATGTATGTTCATTTGCAGCACTATATCATGTATCATATGAAGACATGCATGGTTAACATAAACATTTTGCCTTGTACTCTTATCAAGCAGCAACTTGTAAAACTGCGTTGTACTTGTTGGGGAAGCTGTTGGTACCTCTTTTCATCACATGTAACCTTAAGCGTTTCCTTCATTTTGCTGCTGATCATGTCTCCATTTGCTGATATAGATCATATTTGTATGGGAGGCTTGATTATGAGGGAGACACATGAGTTGGATGTGTCTTTGAGTGGGAAAAATTCTCACATTCTCTGCACTACATGTTCTAATGGGAGCATGGGAGGGGGCATGGCCACCACTACTACATATGTGTTCTCTTTTGAGGTGGGCCATGAGATTGATATTCATCCATTGTACAGCCATGGGCAAGTGTTTGGTCTTATGTTGTTGTCATATTCAACCATTTACTATCCATTAGTAGATGTGATGAATCTTGCACATTGCTTGCCATGTAATTTTCTGAAGTTGCAGTGGATGAGACTACGTTGTATCCTTGTGAGAGATTGTTTGCATTATGTATCCTCATGTAACACCTTCAGCAAACATCTCATTAGGATGATCCATGATGCACATGTGCTATTCTTCATGGATGAATTGTTTTGGGCCAGCCTGTTCTTCATTGTGGGAGGAACCTTTTTTGGAGGATTGTTCTTCACCTTGCCAGTGGAGGGCAATGATTTTGCAGCCCAGGATCAGCAGACACTCTACACTTGTCATGAGTGGAGAGAAAGACAGCATGGGGTAAGCTATGATGCTTTCCAAGTTCAGATTTTCAGCCCACCTTTATTTTCGGAGCTTGAGGTGGAAGGAGATTTCAGGAGTTGCTTTGTTGGGAGGTGGCTCATTTTGTTTGGATGATTGCTGGGAGGATCCACATGGAGGAGATGTTCCTCATTGTATTCCAGACTCCATGCCTCGAGTGGAGATTCTTCAGTTCTACCCTTGCAGTTGATTGGAGAGAGGTGATGAGTTGGTTCACAGTTGATGGGCCAGCTTACACAGTCAGATGTAGAGCAGCAGCGGTCATGGTCTTCAGTCATAGCCAGAGGCAGTGAGCAGTCCGAGCCATGGGACTTGGGCTATTATTGGCCATGGTGGCAATGGGATCCGGGCGGATTGTTGGTTGGCTGGTACCATGAGAGATCAGTTTGGGATCCTGGCATTGAGAGATCCCTACATATCAGGATGATGCAGAGTACAGGGGAGATTCAGTGGCGCATCTGGGACCCAGGCATATTTTGCAGTATCGATGGAGAGCATCCGCTAGGAGGAGACTTGTTCAGGCAGTTGCTTGAGGGCAAGCAACATTTTGCCGGGGGGGACTGTAATATTCCTAATTTGCGACAGCAAATTGGAATATTCTATTTTGTTTATTTTGCCACCTATAGTTTGTAAATAAATAAAAAGTGAGTAAAGAGGGTCTAAACTCACTTAAATGAAATAAGACATCCACCTAGTAGCACAACGTTGTGACTTAAGTGGGAGTCAAGGGGGGACCCAACACCACGTGGAGGAGGGGGCCTATGTACACTCTAGAAGTTTTTCCAAGCTTCTGCGCAGATAAGGATGAGAATGTGGATAAGGATGAGGATGTGGAGGAGAGAGAGAGGCTACATTGGGTTTTGGAGGGAAACCAACACTATAAAAGATGGAGGAGCCTCCTCATTTGATTCATGCTTTGATTCTTGGATTATTGATTATTGAGTGAGACATTTGTCTTTCTTTGGCACGCTGGCTGTTTAGCCCGTCTGCTGCACTGTTTAGTGCACCGAGTGTCTCCGTGCGGAGATCTCACCCTTAGCCCCGGGGGACTTCGAGTGCCTGCTCGGGCAAGGTTATTTTCTTAGCATCATCCTCCAGGACAACATTATTGCTGCAGCAGCGTAATTCTATGTTGTAGGATGTTGCCGTGGTGATTTTACGACACCACCTCCTTCTCCTATTTTTCAGAGGGAGAGCCTTTCTTTCCTTTGGAGGATCAGATTGGGAGACATTGGAGCTTATTATCAGATCTTGGCATCAGGCCAAAGTGTTCTTCATGGTATACTGCGCAGTTCTTTCCCCAGATCTGCGTTATTGCTGAAGGAGCAACATTCCAAGGTTTTTGGCATCATTTTGGAGCTAGATTTCTGATTGAGGGTGATCCTTGGATTAGCCAACCAATCCAAGTATATTTCTGATATGATACTGAAGTTTTGCTTCAGAAATTCTGAATCATTCTGCAGATCTGCTGCAGTAAAACTCAGATCTACTCCGGCATTTTCATGTATTGCTGAAATTCCCAAGGGGAAAGTAATAAAGAGCCCTTTGGGCATTTTGTCTCATTATAGATCTCTGTTTTCATGTATTTATCAGTTGTAGATCTGTAACATAATAAATATAAGCTTCAGCCACCTGGAGAAAACGCTGAAGGGTTTCTGGATTATTTTCCTGTCTTGCGACACCTCTATCTTGAGGGGTTTTCTATATAAAACTGCTGTTTAACCTTGCTGAAAGCCTATGCATTGTACTCAAACTCATCCTCTGATTATTCATAGTGCTTTACATCTCATACCTTCAGAAAATACGCTGCCCTTGCTTCAGTTAAATTCTGTATACTCAAAGTCTTGGGAAATCAGGGTTTCTATTGACTAGTCGGGAAGGAGGAACTATTTATCTAAGAAAAACGCCTTTGTTTGAGCTGAAATTCGACATGGAAGTCTCTCTTAACCTATTCTAACATATTCCAGAATCTTGAGCCGTCATTTTACGCAGATTTGATTATACACTCATTTTAGGGCCAAAATCCTCACTTTTCCCCACCTTTTTGCCCCTAAAAGTTGAGTAAAGGTTGCTGCTGCTATTTCTTTTGGTTGCTGAGCATTTTCAGGCATATTATTTGATAGCTGAAGCCATCATACCTGAAGAATGCGTTTTCCAGGCATGATCTGCTGAAAAATCCATTTCCGGGATATTACAGAAAGAGATAAATGTGCTAAAGGGCAAACAGGTTTTAGACCTAATCATTCCACAGTTGATCATTGTATAACTTTAAGGCACATCATTGAAAAAGTTTGGGAAAAAAAGGAAGAAGTTTTTTGTTGCTTTGTTGATTTTAGAAAAGCCTTTGACACGGTTCCTAGGGATAAGCTTTGGCGCAGAATGGAGGAACTCGGGGTTCCCAAGTATTTGAAAGCAGTTGTGCATAGGCTGTATGAAGAAGTGAAAGTCAAAATTAGAACTTCAACAGACATTTCTGAAAGTTTTAGAAGCGATATCAGGGTCAAGCAAGGTTGCCCATTGTCTCCTACCCTTTTTGAAGCGATATTGACAAGCTTGAAGAGTGGCTAAATTCGCAAGGGGTTGACGGTATCCATTTGGGCAAGTTCGTTATAAGGCTTCTTTTGTACATAGATGACCTTCAACTGATTGCTAAATCGACTCTTGGTTTGCAAGAGCACTTACATTCCCTTGAACATTTTTGTATAAGGGTGGGGATGCAAGTCAATATTAGAAAAACGAAAGTAGTGGTTTTCGCTAACAAAGGAAAGCATAACCAACATAAGTTCTACTTTGAAGGCAACATTCTGGAAGAAGTTGCAGACTACAAATACCTGGAAATTGACTTCAACAAGAATTTAAGTTGGGATGGTTGTAGAAAGAAAAGAACTTTGGGGGGTTGTAAAGCGCTTTATGCTCTTCACAATAGGTCTAGAGAGGCAGAGCTATGGGACTAGAAAACCACTCGAACTCTTTTGGGCTTCTAATGATTTCGGTGATTCTCTACAGTTGTGAACCTAGCACAACCGTGATGAAGTGGAAACAAATTGAGAAAATTCAGAAGCTTTTGATTACAAAAAAATTCAAAATTAAAAGTGCAATTCCTTATGCTATCTTGTTAAGTGGAACAGGGGATGCTCCTATTGAAGCAATTGCTATGGTGCGAGTCATAAGGTATTTTAAAAAAAATGAGCAAATGGAAGAGGGTAGATGGCCTAGGGTTGTGTTTAATGACAGATTGTGTAAAAGAAAGAAGACTTGAATGCGGCAAAATAACAAATTGTTTAGTAAATGGGGTATTTGCTTGAGCATGTGTCCTACAAAGAGTAAATGCTTGAGCATGTGTCCTACAAACAGTAAAGAGATAAAAACTTTTGTTATTGATAAGTTCCACAAACGTACTTGGGAGAAAGAGCTAGGGAGAAAAAAGAAATACTACATTGAAGAGTTTAACCCCACTCATAATCATTAGCAAAAAGCATACATAGGAGCCACTATTTCTTGGAGATCTAAAATTCTTATTGCTCAATTAAGGACTAATTCTCATCAACTCCGTTTTGAAACAGGGCGTTGGAAAAGACCAAAAGAAATGTGGGAGGAGAGTATGTATTTTTTGCTCTTTCGGAAAAGTGGAAACAAAAAAACATTTCATTTTAGAATGCGAGGCCTTCAAAGACAATAGAGAAAATTATGCAGGTATTCTGGCAGCGAGCTTTTGGGATAATCAGTGAAGAGTTTGTCGAGAAGCTGAGAGCGTTTATTGTAAAACTCCATAGGAAAAGGGCTGAATACAAGAGCCAGATGGAGGGCAATCTGTCCCATAGGCTATTTGTAGCCTCGTGGACCTTAAAAATACTTTATTTCTTTCTTTCTTTCTTTCTATATAAAAAAAGAACCAAGGGAAAATCAATGTTCCATGGGGACGTGCCCCCTAGGGTGGGGGATGCGCCTCAACGCTCCCCCACACTCTGGGGATGGGGAAACTCCTAGGGAAATGTTTCCCCCATGTCTCATTTTTGGGGAAGCTCAGGGGGGACGTTTTTCTGGGGACTAAACGCGACTCTTTTGCAGAGGGGGATGAGGGGATGCAAGGGGGACGCCGGGGGGACGCAAGGGTTTTTTGTCTAATAATTTTTATAAAACATTAATATATATATATATATATATGATGGAACTATTTTAAAACTTAAAACTTGTTAAAACTTATTTAAAAAAAAAATTAAATAAATCAAATTATATTAAAATTTAAAACTAAAAGAAAATTAAAAACAATAAGAAAAATAAAAAACTTTAAGTATATTAAAACTTAAAACTTGGTATTTATTAATATTATTTAGTACTTTTTTAAAAATTTACTAATATTTCACTGCTCAATGCTTTCTTTGTTTACTTTTAGTTTAGTATGCTATGGCTATTTTAGAATTCAACATGTTGTCATTGTCATATGATGAATTTACTTTTTATCGTTTTTGAAAATTGATGTGCAGTGCATAATTTCAATTGTAAAATGATGAATTTATTAATTTAATTTAGATGTACCTTGCATCATGCGAAATGATGAATTTATATGGAACATTGCATAATGTCAAATGATGGATTCAATTTAGTAATTTACTTTTAGATTTACAATGCAGAAATGTCAAATGATAATAGTCTAATATGTAATGGTGATCATATTTAGTCTTTAGATGTACATTCATAATTATTAAGATTTTCTATTTAGTTATTGACATATTTTTGGGATTTTTATTTTATTTTATTTTTATATATTAAATTCTTAATAATTGATAATTTACAATTTTTATGACTATGATGCCCCCCCCGTTTCCTTGAAAATTCCTTAAATTTTGGGGCTGCTTATATACGTCCCCCTTGAGCGTATCCACGCTCCTGCATTTCCCCGTCCCGGAAACTCGATGGAACATTGGGGAAAATTGTAATCACTGGCGATTTTTTTTACTCCTCTCCAAAAATCTTCTTTATTCACAAAGCCTTGTGAGAGGGAGCTTTTGCTACTTTGGTCTACACACTCTTCCCCAAAAATCTTCTTTATTCACAAAGCCTTGTGAGAGGGAGCTTTTGCTACTTCGGTCTACACACACTTCCCCAGACATACACGTTAACATGTGAGCAAAAGCCTAGCATGAGCTCTACTTCACTCATTATGGCCATCACCCAATTGTCGTTGAGTACATGTTGCTCTATTACATCATAAAAGGAACCCTTGCATGTCCCAACCTCGATGAGCAATGAAATGACTCATCTTTAAGGGGGAATGCAATTGCTCTACATCATTCAAAGCAAGCTCTAACCCTTTGAGCTACGAGCAATAAAACAAAGAAAAATCAAGCAAAACTAAAAGGCACAAAAGAGAGGTGGAAAAACAAAGGCTGACTTGATAACTCATGCATCCACAATTGCTCCCTCCTCACATCTATACACTCAGGATGTGGATCCCCATCATGCTAGTCCCTTCGACCATGGCACTTGGCTAGGAAGTCTTCTCCCCTCCGTACCATCATTATTCACTAACACCTTTTAATTGAAGGGTGGATTGAGGAAATGTTACTTCCCCTTGGGCATTGGAAACACCTAATATGGTTGTCCTTTAGCCACTCGTACCTAGGGAGAAAACACCATTGCAAGTTCGAGACCCCAATTTTGGAAGGAAAGCTTTACTTGAAGTATTAAATAGCCTTCTACATTCAAGCTTGGTTTACTTAGATGCAAAAATGATTATTGTCTCTAATGATTGGTTGCTTACACTAGACTTTATGTTGTGATTGTCAGGTGGTTCAACAACACATGACTTGGGCACCTTACCCATAGGTATCCATGCCCCAAAGAGGTGTATTGGCACCCATAGGTGAAGCATTGAGAGCCTTGGGTCTCCAAGCAGTAGCAACACATCATACTTGCCCCTACACACCTCTTGCGCCTAGAGCGTTCTACCACTTTGCACTACATTTGACGATTCTTCAGGATGATACACCTCGAACAACATGCCCCTAGGCCAGCCTTAACACCTTCTGAAGGGTCACAGCTGATTTAGGGCCCAAATGAGGATGGTCTCACCATTTGAGACAAGAGAGGGCCAGTAGCACTTGAAATGATCTCAACGTTGGAGTAGAGATGGACATTTTGAGTAGTTGGAGACCCATGAGACTACCTTTTGGTACCCCAAGTGGATTTTGGGGACTGCAAAGTGATACTGATGGAGATTTGAGGGCTGACCCTCAAATGGCGATTTTTAGAGCTTCTACACCACATTTGGCACTCAAAAGCCTCAACGCATGCCACTTGGAGCTCATTTATTGGATGACGTCATTGTTTTGAGGTCTCATAACTCACACTTGTGGGTTCTCATTTTATTTATTGCCTAAGCTAGATGGGTTGGCTTGTAACCCAATCCATCATTATGATTTTACTCGTCTTTTAAGGGATTTTATGTAAAATTAAAATGCGTCCTCATATAAATAGAGGAGAGGATCTTTTCATTTGCCATCATCATCTCTTAGACAATTTCAGCCCTCCTTAGGAGAATTTCATCTTGGCAAGATGTGATCTATGGAATACTTTGTCTATTGGAGCTACTTTCTTGGCTTTGGAGAAGTTGTCTTGGATCAATAATGGAATGTTCATGCATTTTCATCTTGTAAGTGTACCTTGTTCTTGATAAATCTTTTAATTTTATGTCTAATGTATGGAATGCATTGATAATCTAGGTTTTTTCTATTATGCCCTAATTTGTGTGAAAATTTCTGAATCTTACTAACAAAAATCCTACTGAAGTTAACTGATTTGCATTACCTACTTGTATTTTCCATTTAACAAGTTATTTTCTGAATACTTCAGTAAAATATTAATGCAAATACTAAGCAACCTACACCAATATACAGATCAAGTACTAAAAAATAAATGAGACAATCACATGAAGGACACACTTATTTTTGGACTAACGTCCCCGAAAATACCCAATGCGGGAAAACCGGTGCAACAGATGTGAGGGTTTGTATTATTAAGCAACAATATTCTGAGTACAACTAGGGTGCCAAATCTAGCTCACCCAACAGAGAAAATCCTCGACAGATAGATAAAATAGTGAGTTTTACCTCACACTGGAAGTCCCTGTTGATCCAGCTCTGAATTGGCGAAACCCCAACTTCCTCTGCGTTGCCTCAACGCAGTAGATGCGTAGGCCTGCGTGGGAACGACTGAGGACTGCATCACTTGTTCTGCCTCTCAAGAAAACAAGTTTCAGCCCTCTCAGCTCAGAAACCCCGATCTCTAGCAAATCTCAGACTGTCTCTCAGAAGCTTTGCGCTGATCTGCCTCTTAGAAAACGAGTTTCAACCCTCCCAGCTCAGAAACTCCGATCTCCAGCAAATCTCAGACTGTCTCTTAGAAGCTCTGCACTGCCCCTGCGTGAGCCTGCGTCACCCCCTGTGGGGACTATGTCACCTCTCCTGGTGGCTGCGCTGCTTCCTCTGTTGTCTCTGCTACCCTTGCTTTGCTATTTACTCTTGGTCCTCCGACTAATAACTACTTCTGCTCCTCATTGCTGCTAAATCACTTAGATATTGTCTTCGTTCGAGCACTGCTCCGTAAGAAGAATTCAATCTCCAGATTCACTTACTGTGTGTGTTCCCCAACTGACCCTCAAGCCTTCCTTTATACTTTTCATGTTGAGAAATCAACGACCTTGATCTGATCCTTAATCAATGACTAAGATTAAATCAAACTTGATCCTCATCACTTAGAAGTTTCTCACCCACATTTAAATTAATTGACTTTAATTATTTTAATTTCCTAAGTTTTAACTTAGGATCCATAAAAAATAATTAATTATTTGAATAACTTTCATTTCGGGTGGAATTTCTCCAAACAATTTCTGGGACTTGGAGATCTCATGTGTTCTAGCCCATCCACAAAATTTCAGAGCTAGAGCACATCTGATGCTACCAAAAAATCAACACTCCCTCTCAGCGAGGAAAGTGCTCTAGCAATACTTCTCACTAGAAGCATCACCTTGATCCACGACATCGGTCCTCTGTGCTGTTGATGCTCGGCTTGCTGCCCCTCATCCACTGCGCTACTGCAATCTGTACTGCTTCCCATGACTTTGCCACTGTCACTGCAGCATCTGTACTGCAACTCCCTCTCAATATGCTGCATCATGCTGCCCATAGCACTGCCACTGCTAACTGCTGCACTGCAACTCAGTTGCTGAGAGTTAAGCAACTGAAAGACATCCCAAATACTGACATACTAGTTAGTGTGGATGCACTTTGATGCTGAAGCTTCCTATGCTACTAATCTGTGCTAACCTTCTGATGCTACTGCGCTGTTGTTGCTCTGCACCACTGTGCACGAAGTTGTTGCTGCTACGTTGCTACTGTTTCTGCTCTGCGCTGCTTCAGACTTTGACACTATAGCATTGCCACTGTCACTCCTTTTGAGATTTTGGCGTGTTGGGGTAGCATCGAATGTGCTCTAGCTCCCAAACTTTGTGGAGGGACTTGAGTACATAAGATCAAGACCCCGAAAGTGTTTGAAGAAATTCCATCTGGGCATAGTGGGTTTGTTGTATAATTGAGAATGGTATTGATTCCCAATTGTTGTATGAATCAGTTGCTGCCCCACATCAATCATCATTTGTTGCATCCTAACCACCTCTTCCAAGGTTACTTCCATGTTGTTTGATTTCAACCTATTTCTTAGTTTTATTTTTTATTTTTTTATTTGGTCTTTTCATAGAATGGAGGGTTTCCCACAGGTTGAGCCAAGATTATGGCTCTGATACCACTGTAATGTTCCAAAATAGGAAAAAACAGTGCTATGCAAGAAAATAATAAATTTGCACCATATAAATTTTAAACAATGTAGTAAACACCCAGAACAATTAGGAACATGGAAGCAACTGAGTCCTTTTATTATGGAAATGGGAAAGAGTACAAATATATAGAAGAAATGCACTTGGGCTTGCGTTTTGGCAAGCAGAGAAAAACCTAGGTGAAACAATAATAAACTAGAAACTACCCAGTTGAAGCTCTGTGCTGTCCCAGTAGTTCTGCACTAGCTGTTGTAAAGGAATGGCTAGAAACCCCACCTTCAGTGCTCAGAAAATTCTGCAAAATTACTCCCGGACTCCTCAAGCCAACCGAACCAAAACTCAGAAATGTTTTGGCCTGATCATGACCCTCCAAAATTGACCTCCAATAGGCCCTACGCTCCCCAGTGACCGCTGAAGGACACAATGTACAAAATCACCAGCAAAATGCTCCACAACACTCCAATAATGCAACAAGTGACTCCACCAATTCTTCCCTTATTTCTCGCAGCAAACATCAACCCAAATGGCTGAGACACTACCTCCGACGTGTGCCCAACTTCTCTGCTCTGTGCTGGTCCCAGTGACTACAAAATGGCTCCTGAATATAGCTGTCACTTCCAGCTTCCAAACTCACCCAATAACTTAGCAAACTACTGAGCCTCCTCCTCCAAAATTCTCCCGGCAATAGACCTCCGAAATAGAGCTGCAATAGCCACACAAGAATCACTATTGTGTCCTCCAGAAATATGGACTGCTGGGGCGAACTGAATCCAAATGCTGAAAATAACTCAATGAAACTCCCTCAGATGACAATGGATGAACCAATCTAGGGTGGCACCCGAAGTCCCCTGAAGAATGGGTGAGTTCTCCACTTGGACAACTCGTGCTAAACAAGAAGTGACCCGACTAAGCAGCTCGAGCAACAAAGATAAAATCGATAAGAATGCCAAAATAAGTGTGCTGCGTTTTATAACTTTCGTGGAGCCTTTCTTCCCACCTTTTCTTCCCTCTCATGCACTTCGAATCATTGGCTTAGCGAGTGCTTATTTCTTATGTGGGTGGTCCCCACATATCATTAACAAAATAAAAGAAAATTACCTTGCCTCTAACTCCTAAGTTTTCTATCAAAAATCAAATGGGCCTCGTCTTCACCAAAATTGCCCCCCAAAATGTAGAAATAAATCCTGTTCAAAAATAATTTAGGAAGGGACATTACATAGTACGTGAACCTCCACGTGGTGGCAATGAAGAAGATGGTGTCTCTGGAAATTGTGGCACTGAAACTGATGAACATGAAGCCCCTGCTGTTGGTGTTGAAGCATGGATCTTGGGAACTAAGGGACCAGATGGCGATGGCATCTCAATTCGATCATCATCATCTTGGATAAGAGCGTCCTCTAATTGCTGTAATCGCAACACTCCATCCTCCAAATTGGGCTCCTCTGGATTTCTGTCCCAAACCTTAAGGTCTTTATTAGTCTTTGCATCATCACAGTAATGGGACAACAATCGCAAGTTGTAGTGAACATAAACCAAGCTCTCTGCTCTGTGTAAACTTAACATGTGCCTTTTAACACTATGGATGAAAGAATAAGAGCTCCAACACCTCTCTGCAGAAGAAGTGTTTACCACTTGTGATAGCACCAACAATGCCAAAGTTGTGAAAATTCCTAGATCCCAGATCTAAGAATCCCTACTGCAACAAGCTGAACTACTTATCCTACTTGCAAATCTAATTTAAACAAGTTATTTAAGATCACTGCTTAAAATATCGAAGTAGTTACTGAAGCAATCTTCACCTATTAAAATGCATTTGTGAAAAAAGATTCTGAGCAAGAAAGAATAATGCAAACAGAAGACACCATTATTTTTGGACAAACGTCCTCGGAAAAACCCAATGTGGGAAAACCTGTGCAACAAATTTGAGGGTTTATATATTATGCAATAATTTTATGAATACAAATATGGGATGCCTTTCTAGCAATCCTTGCAGAGAATATGACTGGCAAAAAGTTAGTGAGAGAAATCTCACATTGATTTGAAAGCCCGACTGACCAACAACCCCGGATCTGTAGGCCCTCCACTGCGCTGCGCAGTCTCTACATCACTCTACTTGGGGACTGCATGGCTTCTGCGTTGGTGGTCTTCTGTTGGCTGGATTTGACCTTTTGGCCTGTTCTGGTCTCACATCCCGGGTCTTCGGCACTGGATCTAGCTGAGCTTCAGCGGAATACAGATTCCCTTAAGGCTGCAGCACTGCCTCTACGTGGGATTGCGCTGCCTCTGCGTAGCTGCTACGCTACCTTTGTTGATCTGCTCTCTGTCTTCTATGCGATGTATTCTCCGGCTCAGGAAAATCTCCAACCATAATTATTGCCCCTCACTGCAATCAAGAATCACTTAGATCTGATTTTTGTCCGAGCACTTGCTCCGTCAAAAAAATACGATCTCTAGATCCTCTCGATGTGTCCTACAAGTGACCCTCAAGCCTTCCTTTATAGTCTCGTCGTTGACAAATCAATGACTGAGATTAGATCTCCAATTAACGGCTAAGATTAAATTGGACTTGATCTGCTTTTTCTAGAAGTTTCACCCACAGTTTACATTAATACTGATTAATTATTTTAATTTCCTAAGTTAGACTTAGGGTCCTCATTAAAAATAATTAATTTTTCTTATAAAACTCTTTCTGGGTGGAATTTCCCAAAACCATTTCTGGGTTATTTGAAATGCATGTGTCTAAGCCTCTCCACAAAATTTGGTTCTTATAACACATCCGATGTTACCAGAAATCAACAAGAGTCTGTAGAAGTGGAGTAGCAACTCCATGCATGTTCCTCAACTCGAGAGAAGAAAAATTCTCTCGATCTCTAATTGCATGCATGCTCCCAAATGGTCCAGTGCTAAGCGTATAGTTGCTCAATCGTTTCTGTACCATGACAACCTCCTCCTCATCAGGGAATAATTCATCCAATGCTTTCATATAACCAGATAGAACCTCTAGATCCAAGTGTGGTTTTCTCCTGCTCCCCCCCTAGGTGCTGGTGTTGAAAGTCATGATGGATGATAGTATTTAGGTGCCAGAACATATGCTAAGGCATGCAATGGAACGTTTAGCATATCCCATCGTTTTTCCACCTCTGCATGAATATTATTGTACAAGGTGATATCTCTAGGTTCAACAATGTCTTTAATCTACCCCAACATGCTATCCATTTACTCATACACCTCTCCAACATGTCAAGAATAGTGTCCTTGGCTACATTAGCACCATCTCTATTACTGTTAATTTCCTCCCATGATTTAGATGTCATCATATTAGTTAAAGCTTTTCTCTCCTTCACTAGCCGCCTAAAGGTGAGGTAATAACTTGCAAATCTTGTTTTTGTAAGTTTAAGCAAGTGCAACTTGGAGTAAGTGCCATAAAAGTAGTTTACCCTTGTATGCAATGTGATAAATTTAATGAGTTGCTTCCCTCTCTTGTAAAGATCATTAATCCATCCACATTCTTTATGCTTCACAATATCATGCATCAAAAGGTTCATTGTGGATGAATATGCTCAATAATTTTTCCTACTGCCTTACAATTTGCTGAATTACCAGTGATCACTTAACCACATTATTAGGACCAACATCTTTGATTGATTGCAATAGGAGATCTATAATGTTTTGGGAAGTTTAGAGGAGTCATGACATGTAATACTGCACCACTAGCAGAAACACCAAGAACATTTATCAAATGTTGGTTTCTAATATTTTTCCACCCATATGATACAATGGATACCCCACTATCCACCCTATCATTTGTAAAACATGTCAAAGGTCTTTGAACCTTTGCTTTTTCTCCTTCTAATAACACTATTCTAGCTTTCTCATAGTTGGGGCTCTTGTTTCCTTTTGGGGCTTCATTAATGGCCTTAACCATATCATGCCAATATGGAGAGCGAAGCACATTGAATGGTACACTGCAAGCACAAAGAAATCAGACTATCTTTCCATCCATATCATCCCTCCCAGCAACATTAAGAAAATCCCCTATTGTTCTTCTACCTCCAGAGGTTGCAGAACTACCATGAGCAGATGAGCTACCAAATCTAGAGGTTGCACTTGATTCAAACTGAGCTTTTTGTTTCATATTTTTTTTTGTGCATCCTCCTCTATTTGGATGTATTTTCTTCTTTGTTTAGTTGAAATGTTTGGGCAAATTTGTATCCCCACGACACCCTTTTTGTCATCAATGTCCAACACCCCACAAAGATGCCTCCTCACACGGGTATATGAACCACTATATGGTTTTCCCCCATGACAACCATGAGGGCACAAAAACTTGTAGCTTCCACCACCTTTTCCCCATTCAAGTTTGGTCAGATCGTTCCACAAGGGTGTCAATGAAACTTTCCCCTCTAGTGTTTCAGTGTTCTCTTCAAGTTCATCCCCTTCCTCTTCAAAGTTCAAACCCTTCCTCCTCATCATACATTGGGTCACTCATATGGGGGCCACTATCCTCTTATTCTTCTTCCCTTCTATTCCTACTCCCCCTTGCCATCATGAAAACCAAAAGTGGAATGATACATAGAAGCCAAAGAACACCATCTTGGAATATGAATATCGTTGGTGGACAACCTGCAATTAAACGAGCGAGAAGAAAGAATGGGATGTGAAAATTTCTGAATTTACTAAACAAAAACCTTATTATTAAATTTTGATTTACTTCTCCTACTTACATAAGTTATTAATCTAAATAATTCAGCATTAACATCGAAGTAAATACAGTTAACAACTTACACATACACATCAAGTACTGAATAACATGCTTAATGAAAAAGTGACACACAAGGATTTTCTCGACAAATGTCCCCGGAAAAACCCAATGCGAGAAAACCGGTGATGCTAGCTTTTGGAGGGTTTTTATTACTATGCAGATTCTAAGTACAACAATCCTGGGCACCAAACTGGTTAATGTAGAAATTTCTGAATCTTATACTTTATGTAGAAATTATTACTGTTAACCTGGTTATGCTCCTCCTACTTATGCAAGTTATTAACTGAATAAATTCAAGTTACAATCGAAGCAAAACACATAACAGATCTCTACCAATCCAAATCTAGAATAAGAACATGCACACATTGACAAAGTGACACAGTTATTTTTGGACAAATAGTCCCTGGAAAAACCCAATGTGGGAAAATCGGTCTCTCACTGCTGGAGGGTTCTATTATTAAGAATATTTCTAAATACACAAATATGGGTTCCAGATCTGGAAAACCCGACAGAGAAAACACTAGATCTACAACTCACTAGCTGATCTAGGGCCAAAATAATGACTGATCCACACCCTCAACTGGGATTTACAGAACTCAGCCAAGATTAGGGCCTAGAAACCCTAGCACTGCCCCTGAAAGGCTCTGCGTCAGCCTCTGAAGCCCTTGAAAGCCTCTGCGTCAGCCTTGGAAGTCCTCCAAACCCTCAGTGCTGCTCCGGAAGGGACTGCGTTGCCCCAGATTGGGTGACGCAGTCACTACGCCGCTCCTGAAGGGTCTCTGCGTATTTTGAAAATTACGCTATCCTTGTTGCTGCTACCTTCCTCTGCACTGCCCTTGAGATGATCTCTGCCTCTTATGCATTCTAGACCTCGGGATCAGATCATCCCTTTGGTCTAAATTCCCCTCTCTGCAGCTGAAACACTTCTGAGTATTCTTAGCAAACCCTACCCTAGAATCTCAGCTTAGCTTCAGTGCTCTGCCTCTGTGTCTTTACAAATGACCCCAAGAATTTCTTTTATACTTTTCTTGTTGACAAATCAACGGCCATGATCACATCTTGAATCAATGGCTAAGATTAAAAGAAAGCTTGATCCGTGTGACTTAAGACAATTTCATCACATGTTTAATTATATTCGCTTTAATTATTTAAGTTCCCTAGTTTTAACTTAGGAAATACATTAAAATAATTATTTAATTTAATATCTCCTAAACCAGATGAAATTTCCCAAATCCATTTCTGGGTCTTGTAGATCAAGTGAACTCTAGTCCCTCCACAAAATTTGGGACCTAGAGCACAACTAATGCTACCCCAAATACACAAAAGCTCAACACTCCCTCTTAGCATCAAGGGTGTGCTCTAGCAATACATCACACTTATGCATTACATGATTTTGGGCACTGGTTCTGCGCTGCTGATGCTTGGCCTGCTGCCACTCAACTCTGCACTGCTGTTGCCATTCTGTACTGCTGCCCATGACTCTGCCACTGCCACTGCAACTTCTATACTGCAACTCCATCTCAATATGCTGCATCTGTGCTGCTCATAGCACTGCAACTGTTGATCTGCTGCACTGCAACTTCAGTTGTTGAGAGAAACAACTGAATCTCCTGTCCAATCTTTGACAGAAAAGTCCGATGGGCTGCATTCTCATCACTGAAGCTCCATAGGCTACAAATTTGTGCTGGCATCTAAAGAAAGATGCACAACTACAACTCTGCTTGAGTAATAAGACTCCCTCTACACTACTGAAGTCACATCAACCCCTTGTGCTGAAATCTATCACACTGCTGCTGCACTACGCTGCCCCTCTAAGGCCTTCTGCGCTGCTGAAGTCACATCAGCCTTTGCGCTGCTACTGCTTCTACACTACTACTGCTTTGCTCTGCGCTGCTCCTCCCAGCGTTCAGATCTGCCTCTGCTTCTGTCTCATCTGTGATCTATGCCCCCACTACTCCACTTGTCCCGCTACTGTCTTAAGGCTGTCGTAGCTCGCTTGTGATCCAAGAGATGAGCTGCTCAAGGATCCTGCCTTCTTCTATGTATCTCCTCTACATATCCATGTCACCCCACCTTCGTGGTTCATGAGCACTCATGGTTGCATCATCTCCTGACCCATCATCTGCGACAACTGCTTTGGAAGAAGATGCTTCCTTGTCCCTTTTCTTCTCCAGACAATGGCTGGCAAAATGTCCCATTTCACCACACTGGAAGCACTTGATCTTTGAAATATCCTTCTTCTTCTTTGGCTGCTTCTGGATGCGAAGGCTGCAGCTTCCTCATCTTCCTTCTTCACTTTGATCAATCATGGGCTGTGCTGCCTCTTGGTGAACCTGTGGAGTTCTTCTTGACGCAGAATTGACCACAAGCTGTCCCAATCGGGGAGGTCTGCTCTGCCCAAGATACTTTGGACAAAGGTTTCCCACTCACCTGTGATTGCATTGAGGGTAGTCCTGACTATCACATCATCATCCACCGTTGCATTTAGTTGATCTCTGATTGACTACAGTCTGAAGAGGAAGTGCTCCATGTCTTCTCCCTTGGTCATCATGAATGACCTCATTTGGGTCTCCAACAACATTTTTCTTTGGACAGACTTTCCCTCATATAGGGAAGTCAAGGCCTTCCACATCTCATTAGCTGTCTTCTTCTCAGCTATGTGTGGTACAATATGGTCCTTGATACTATCCATAATCAGCCGCTTGGTATGCCCAACAACTTCTTTATGCTTCCAAAGGAGATCCGCATCTGTCGGTGTGGCCAGAGTTTGCTCTGCATGGTCTCCTAGATTGTACGCCTCAAGGACAATCAGGATCCTTGCCTTCCAAACCGAAAAGTTTGAGAGGCCATCTAGTCTATCCTAGTCACGCAGTCCATGAGGAGCCATCTGCTCAGAATGTGTCGGAACTTCCTTTTCTCTTTGCTAG
This sequence comes from Pinus albicaulis, assembly GCA_034641835.2. NCBI lineage: Eukaryota > Viridiplantae > Streptophyta > Pinopsida > Pinales > Pinaceae > Pinus > Pinus albicaulis. Next base: position 369,883,818 of record CM076572.1, read on the forward strand.
AGAAATGGATCTAAGGCCCTTGGTGAAACGGGTGCCTTCTGCTCCCTCTGATAACTGATTTTCCTCCTTGGAAATCTACCAAATCAATTATGATTCAACTTCTTCTTTGATCCTCTGATCAAACTGCAAGTTTCCTTTGGCAAGAAACCCTTTGAGAAGCTGATCTCCTCCCAATCTTTGTTACTTGTGCTAAGGCTAAAAATATGAAAACTTCAGAATTTTAACCCCACCAGCTCTTATGAATTTCTGCCCCTTTTCTGCAGTCTTTTCTGGATCTGACAGATTCAGGTCTGAATCACACTGGTTGGCTTCAGGCCAACGTAGCTCTGTTTTTGAGCTGCCTCTGCGCAGTAATTGCGTGGGCTTGCTAGGACACAGCGCTGGACAGTGTCACCCTTCCCTTTGCGTGAATCTGCCTCTGAAAACTGCACTGTCCCTTCCGATCTGCGTTTCTGCTGCTTTTCCAGCTGCTTTCTGCAGCTAGAACCTTTAGTCTCTTCAGCTGGTGACCCTCCTAGATCTGCAATTGCTCTGATACCATGTAGAAATTTCTGAATCTTATACTTTATGCATAAATTATTACTGTTAACTTGGTTATGCTCCTCCTACTTATGCAAGTTATTAACTGAATAAATTCAAGTTAAAATTGAAGCAAAACACATAACAGATCTCTACCAATCCAAATCTAGAATATGCACATGCACACATTGACAAAGTGACACAGTTATTTCTGGACAAATAGTCACCGGAAAAACCCAATGTGGGAAAACCAGTCTCTGGCTGCTGGAGGGTTCTATTATTAAGAATATTTCTGAATACACAAATCTGGGTTCCAGATCTGGAAAACCCAACAGAGAAAACACTAGATCTACAACTCACTGGCTGATCTAGGGCCAAAATAATGACTGATCCACACCCTCAATCGAAATTTACAGAACACAGCCAAGATTAGGGCCTAGAAACCCCAGCACTGCCCCTGAAAGGCTATGTGTCAGCCTCTGAAGCCCCTGAAAGCCTCTGCGTCAGCCTTGGAAGTCCTCCAAACCCTCAGCGCTGCTTCGGAAGGGACTGCGTTACCCAGACTGGGTGACGCAGTCACTACGCTGCCCCTGAAGGGTCTCTGCGTAACCCTTGGGGTTTACTGAAAATTACGCTGTCCTTGCTGCTGCTGCCTTCCTTTGCGCTGTCCTTGAGTTGATCTCTGCCTCTTCTGTATTTTAGACCACGGGATTAGATCATCCCCTTAGTCTAAATTCCCCTCTCTGCAGTTGAAACACTTCTGAGTATTCTTAGCAAAACCTGCCCTAGAATCTCAGCTTAGCTTCAGTTCTCTGCCTCTGTGTGTCTTTACAAATGACCCCAAGCCTTTCCTTTATACTTTTCTCGTTGACAAATCAACGACCATGATCAGATCTTGAATCAATGGCTACAACAGCCTTGGAACTAGAAGCTTCCTTGTCCTTCTTCCTTTGAGGACAATTGCTGGCGAAGTGTCCGAGTTCGCCACATTGGAAACATTTGATCTTTGATAGATCACGCTTCTTTTTCCCTTACTGCTTCTTTGATGCCAAGGCTGCATCTTCCTCTTCCTCTTTCTTCACCTTGCTCGAACCGGTGCTGTACTGCCTCTTGGTCATTCGGTGGATCTCCTCTTGTCGGAGGATAGCCCACATATTGTCCCAGTTAGGAAGATCCACTCTGCCCACAAGACTTTGGAGAAATGTTTCCAAGTCCTCTGTGACTGCATTTAGAGTCGTCCTCACCATGACATCATCTTCTATCTTGACCCCTATGCGAGTCAGCTGATCCTGGATCGACTGCAGTCGGAATAGGAAAGGATCGATTTCCTCTCCCTTGGCCATCATAAATAACCTCAGTTGGTTCTCCAGAAGCATCTTCCTCTGGATGAACTTCCCTTGATACAATGTGGTTAAAGCTTCCCATATCTCATGAGTAATCGTCTTCTCGACTATGTGTGGTACCACATGGTCTTTGACCCCGTCCATGATGAAGCGCTTGGCATGTGCCACTGCTTCATTATGCTTCGCCAGGAGAAGAGCATTAGTTGGTGTAGCCAAGACTTTCTCTGAATGCTCCCTCAGGCTGTACGCCTCCAGGACTACCAAGATTCTGGCCTTCTAAATAGCAAAGTTGGACAAGCCATCCAACCTATCCTGATCACGCAGTCTGTGTGGCGCCATTTGCTCAGAAATGTGTCGGAACAGACCCTCCTCTCTCTACTAGAGATTCAAATCCAGGGTCCTTGGTGAGAAAGGCACCCTCCACTACCTTCGACAACTGATTTCGTCCTTGGAAATCTGCCAAAAAAACAACGAATCAACTCTTTTCGATCACCCTACGATCGATCTTCAGATTTCTTTGGCAATGAAATCTTTTGAGAAGTTGTTATCCTCCCACTCTTTGTCAACTTAGCTTTAGGCTTAATTCTGCACCGATAGAATCTTCACCCTACCAGCAACTGTTGAAAATCTGCAACTTAGCTTCCGATTCATAGCACTCTGCGCAAAAAACAATTTCTGGATTGCATCACCGTTGCTGGCCTCCGTGTGAGCAGCCTGGCTCAGCGCTGCGACTGCGCAACGTAGGCTGCTCCTGCGTCCCTTTGGAAGACTCTGCGCTGTCTCTGCGTCACCCTGCTGGGACTGCGTCAGCCCCTGCATGGCTCTTGCTGCCTCTGCGTCCTTCCGCTATCACGTTGCCCTTTCCGGTTTATTCGCTGCTTTCTGCAACACAGATTTCTTCAGCCATCTTGCTGGAGATCCAACTTGATTTGCAATCGCTCTGATACCATGTGAAAATTTCTGAATTTACTAAACAAAATCCCTATTGTTAAATCTTGATTTACTTCTCCTACTTACATAAGTTATTAATCTGAAAAATTCAACATTAACATCGAAGAAAATATAGTTAATAGCCTACACATACAGATCAAGTACTAAATAACATGCTCAATGACAAAGCAACACACAAGGATTTTTTGGACAAACGTCCCCAGAAAAACCCAATGTGGGAAAACCAGTGCTGCTAGCTTCTGGAGGGTTTTTATTATTATGCAGATTCTACGTACAACAATCCTGGGCACCAAACTGGTTAATAACCCGACAAAGAAAAATAAACGGCAGCAATACTTCTATCCCAGAGACAGAAAAATATGACTGATTCACACCCTCAAACGGGATTTATAGAACTCAACCCTTTTCCTAGCCTGTGTTAGCTTCTGTGCTGCTCAGGAAGGGCCTGCGTCAGCCTAGACTGGGTTACGCTGCCCTAGCTGGGCCTGCGTCAGCCCTCCTGGCCTCTTGCTGCCTCTGCACTGCCCCTGCTGGGCTCTTGGCTGCTCTGCATAGCTGCTAATTTTGCGTTGCTCCTTCTTTGCCCTCGTTGTACTCTTGGCCCGGGACTAAACCATCCCCCTCGCCAATACTGCCCCTCGCTGCAGCTGAAACACTTCTGAAATTCTTAGCAATCCACAACCTAGAATCTTAGCTTAGCTTCAGTGCTTTGCTAGTGTGTGTGTTCTCCAACTGACCCCAACCCTTCTTCTTATACTTTTCTCATTGGAAAACTAAAGATCGTGATCTAATCTTGAATCGACGGCTAAGATTAGAAGATGCTTGATCCGCGTCACTTAAGTCATTCTCATCACATGTTTAATTAAATTACCTTTAATCTTTTAATTTTCCTAAGTTAGACTTAGGGTCCTTAATTAAAAAGATCAATTAATTAAATATTTCCTAAACCTGATGGAATTTTTTAAAACGTTTTCTGGGTCTTGGAGATCTTATGTACTCTAGTTCCTCCACAAAGTTTGGGAGCTAGAGCACGTTCCTCCACAAAGTTTGGGAGCTAGAGCACATCCGATGATACCCCAACACCCCAAAATCTCAACATGGGAAAGAGTAGGAGAGGGAGGAGAAAAAATACAAACAATAATGACAGAAAAATGAGGGAGTTTGGGGTTTGCACTTACCTCTCTAGCTCTTGTAGAAGGAAGCGCTTCTTTACTCCTCCAAGCTGCTCCTCCTTCATTGCTCCTAGCTTCTCCTTCTTCACTCCTCCAAGCTCTCCTCAAGTCTCTCTTCTCCAAACTCTCTTCTCTTCTCTTCTCCAAGCTCTCCAAAAATACAAGAGTGAGGAAATGAGAGGATAAAAGGAGTTTTATTCCCTTCATTCTTTTCCCTAACCCAAGCTAAACCCACCTCCAACCATAATTAAGCCAAAAAAAAAAAAACAAATAGGTGGGTCCGGCCCATGGGCATCGGAACTGCTCGGAGTCGGCCCCGATCTGCGGCAGATCTGATGCTGGAGCCGAGGTTCGGACAACTGGAACTGTGGATCAGGCGGACATGGTTCTGACAGACGAGGAACCTTGTTTTCCAGCTCAATCCGCAGTTCCGATAGACTAGGAACCGTGTTTTCCGGCCCGATCCACAGTTCCGATAACCAGGAACCATGTTTTGTGGCCCGATCCGCAGTTTCGGGGCTGGATCGCCCACAAATCTGTACGGGCCACAAATCTGGCTTTTGATTTGAGGGGGCGGGGGGGTGGGGTGGTGTTCGTGCAACACTGCCCCATGGGCACTAAATTTTCCCAATGTTTCTCCAAAACTTTTGATAGTGGGTTTACCCCTTATCATTGACTATATCCTACGGGGCTGGATAGGCTATTCCGTCCTCCCATGGCCATCAATTCATAGGGAACATTACAATCCCCCCTTTCCGGCATTACTTGTGCTCAAGCAATTACAGGGTGCTGCAAACTTTTTCCTCCTATTTTCAAAAATTAGAACCTCCCTTCAATCCTTGCAGTTTCCATTGCAACTTCCAAAGCAAGAACACCAACACCTGTCTTCATTTCTTGCAATCCATTAGCCATAATGCTGGTTTCTGATGCTGAAGATGCCATCATGCAATAGTCACTGTTTTCATTCACTGGATCATAAGATCAATTCTGAGTCAAGAGTAGAAATATGTGCTACTGCTGAATCAATTTCTGCTTTCAGCCATGCATTCCCAACCTTCATTTTTCTTCTTCCCACAATTTTATCATTATCACATCCTTCATTAATTATCTGGGGTTCATATTCTTTACTAGCATTTATAGAATCCCCTTTGTTTGGGACTGAATGATAGTGACTGTGATTATGATCCTCATTAGGCTGGGGCGATATAAAAACCCCTGTAGCCAAGCACTTCAGATTACCAACATCAGTGTCTGTCAAGTTAGTGTCGAATGGTACTATATTAACAACACATTGAATTGGTTTGTCGGAGAACCCCATGGCTGCTAGGCATCCTGAGGAATATATGCAAGCAGATGTTTAAAAATCTGTTCTGGGCTGATTATTTCAGTCTCTCTTATTCTAGCCATCTTTTCTGTCCCCTGGCCTGCCTGTCTTATATGCAGTTTCTTCAAAGACCTCCTCCTAACCACTTCTGTAAGGCAGCCCTGATATGCTGTACCAATTCTGCGAACCGATTCAGCAAATATCTCATCCTCCTGCCTTTTTGGTGTCTTCAATGCTTCTTGCCAAACAGAATCTGCATCAATCCATTGATCTTGTAATTGCCTTAAACCAAAGGTCAAGGTACCAAATTCTTCCTTAATGGCCTGCACATTTCTTTCTGCTTGAAGGATCTGCGTTTTCAGGGAATCCAACCCTTGATCCATAAATTTACTATGTTCTTGAATTCTATCAATATGGCCAAATGACTCTTTCATATCACGCAGCAATTGTCGTTCTTCCTGTAAAATCATACCCTCATTCTCAATTCTATTTTGCTTCTGGGATATCTTCCCATCAAGTTCTTTTAACTTTCGTCTTTCCAACATTATTCACTGGGGTAGCAGTATCGCTCTTGGACTGTATGGACAGGTTGGATGATTTTTTCTCGTCTCCCCATACAATTTCTCTAAAAAAATTTCTGTTTTCATCTAAAAATTTGCCTGGAGCTGAGGATGTAGGCACTGTATATGGTGATCCACTTGATTTTCTATCATTCAGATGCGGGGTAGAACTTCCTTCAGGTTCCTTCCCAGTGGGCTTGGGTTCCACAGTGTCCTTTGCTTGATCTGATGCTTTCATCTAATTGTCCAAGATCAGAATTCGGTGCTGCAGTCATTTCAAAATTCATGGTTATGCTAGCTATAGAGTTTGGAGAGCTTGAATTGTACCAGTATTGTGATAAAGCTGTGGTATGTGCTTTTACTTTATTTCATATATATATATGTGTGTGTGTGTGTGTGTGTCCAATAATTGTTTACTTGCAGATTTGATTTTTAGCTTGTGTTATCTTCTTGATTGTGTAATTTTCAGTGTTCGCTGTTCATACTGATTTGACATAACATATGGCTGAAATTGTTAAATGATTCAACATATACCTTGAAGAAAAGGGGGCAGATTCACTGCTGTAAATTGCACTGAAGGTGGCCGAAGTGCTATAACTTCTTGGATTGAAGTGCAATTGTTTGTTATACTTTCTCTTGAGCTTCCTAGTGATTTGTACTGAAGTATTTGCTGTTGTTCATTGCTGTAAATTTTTATTTCAGATCAGCTCTAAGGCTGAAAGCTCATAGAGATTAGATCCATGAAACTTCTAGTGAGAGGTGAAATTACAGTTTTGTATTAATTGCTTTATATCTGAAATTTCTACAATTATGATTTTTTCCTTTCTGCTCCAATGTCAACCTGTACAACATACTGCAATAATCTGTTTGCACCCAATAAGACCCCACTTATAGTCATTGTAGAATCATTCTAGTGAATGGTTGTCTAGAATAGGTTCATGATTTGGTTGTATGGTGGATTTGTTGGAGACTCTTTTCTTCTAGTTGATTGATGTGGACTTTAGGTTGAATGTGAACTGCAAAAGCTATGCAATCATAGATTTTTGTTATGTTATAACAGAAATGAAAGAAATATAGAAAATAGATAATGTCCTTAATTAGCCAAAATTTCAAATTAGTCAATGGATCAGAAGTTACAACAAAAAACAGAAGTCCGAAGTATTTGGAAGTGGTCATAAAAGCTAAAAGAATATCTAGAATAAAATAGGTTTGGGCATTGGGAGGTGTATTTCTCTTAGCACACTATTAAATATAAATTGGAATTGATATAATTTTGTGGAGCTACTTTACATTGGTTTAAGCTGATTTGGAGTTGATTTGAAATACTTGCTATTGCTGTCACATATTCAATTGTTCATCTTTTCCACAAAATATCTGTTTTATTGTAATGATTGTTGGTTTTCTTTCAATATACTAGGCCTACGGATAGATACTAAAATCATGAAATGGTCTTCTAATTCACACGTTATTTATTTATTTAGATAAAGTTCTTCAATAAAATCTAATTCCAGCTAGCAAAGCGTTCTTTTGTTCATTAATTGGAATTTTTGGTTCACTGAGCATACTAGCATTGGAAAATTGCTACATTCCAGAATATACCAGTGATATCTCTTGAAAGTAGTTGTTTCCTTTACCTGCTCATCGTGATTATTTTATGCTTTCTTTCTGTATGTGACTTGATGGAACAGTCAGAGATTTGGAGAAATAGCTTTCTGTGCTATTACTGCGGATGAACAAGTAAAAGGCTATGGGACAAGGCTGATGAATCATTTGAAGCAACATGCTCGTGATGTGGATGGATTAACACACTTTCTAACATACGCTGACAATCACGCGGTTGGCTACTTCATTAAACAGGTACTGAATTGTATGTTGTTTTATCTGTGGTTATGTCTGATGCCTATTTTTTTTAGCTGCTAATGTTGTAGGATCCAGACATGAAACCTGTCTCAAAGAAGAAAGTCATTGCAATGTGTGATTTTTGGTGCAAGTTAGGGATGCTAGTATAAAGGTGACTACTTAGTTTATTAAAGTCTTGTGGTTTGGGTTAATGCAAAATATACATTGACATGGGTCTATCGTCTGAAGGTTATATGTTGAATATTACCAACCAATTACTTTAGTGTGATTGAATACTGTGACATTGCCAATATCACACTGTCTCTATGTGTCCTAACATGTCTTCATAAGTATTAGGTTGTTGAAGGCTCTGCTGATGAAAGAAATTATTGTAGTGTGACAACATAATTGAGATACAACCCTTACTCCAAACTGGGATTAATTTAACCATACTTCTTTAGTAGGAGTTTTGTCTAATATGCATTGTAACGTGCCACCCCCACATTTACCCACTTTTACAAGCTCACCAGGGTAAACATGAGACGAGTGTCACTATGATATGACCCAACCTCCAAGTTCCAGTTATGGGAGTGGGGTCGACAAACCGACGACAAATTGACATCCCTCAGAGACCACAGACCACTCAGGAGGCTGCAAACCACCTCAAGTGGTTAGTCCCTGAGATGGAACTCTGTTTCACTAGGGAAACTCCCCAACAGCATGCACAACACAATATTAGTGCGGTTATGAGGTCCCAACCGCACGCAGAGGCCTGCCTCCATGCGGTTATGACCGAAGTTCCTGAGTTCAGTGTCAAGAGTTCCGAGATCTGAGCCACTTTTTCAGGTTAGCCTCCAGACCACTGCCCAAAACTTCCTGTAACTTTCCAGAATGCAATCAAAGGTAATGACAATGCTAATCAATCAAAACTCAAGCAATAATCTGACCTAGACATGTCTGATCCATGATAGACATTTCATCAAACATATGGTAAACATATAAACTACAAGTCATGAATGCATATTTGATCATAAACTGATAGTCTTCATCTGAGAATCACCAAGAAGGCTCCAAACCCTCTCTAATTAGCTGAAACAACAATTGTTAGTCCATGCATTCATCAACCATTCAATAACTTATCAAAACATGTCAAGAGCCATAAATAGGATACATCTTATAACCATGATGGAGACCATGACAAGTCATCCATAAAATCACTAGCATAATCACTACAAATGCTCATAGATCACAACAGGAAAATATCTCATATTAACATATGAAAATACCAACCAAGTCAGGGACTATCCATGTACCAGTCGACCATAGATTGGGCTAAAGAAAATTTCTCTTTCAGTCAATCACCCTTGTGCCATATTCCAAGCATGAATGTGGGATTTCATGGGTTAAACCAAAACAAAACTGACCAAGGATTCCAAAGGCCAAATCATCTCAACCCTTAATCACAGCGATATCACCTATATGGTCCAGAAATCACTAACATCAACCAGATCGGTCTCTGCTCAAGTTGTCTAGGGTTTAGTAACTAGTAACTCAACCCACAACTAACTTAGGGCTCCAGTGTAACCATGGCTCTAGGGACTAGTAAATCAACCCACAAGGCTCCAGAGCATTTGTCCCAACCTATGGCTCCAGGAATTAGTAACTCAACCCAGTTGTTCTAGGGCTCTTCTAGAGCCGTTTTTCCAACCCACAGCCATAGGCAATCGGGACCAATTAGAAAAACAAATGGGAAGCCCAAATCACCATGGCTATCTAGGAAATGGCAAGGCAAGGCTAAAACCACTGTCAATCTAGGCAAATTAACATGCCAATGACAACACAAAACCAGGGAACCACATGCATATACTATGCATCCAAAAATCAACAAGAAAATCACACATGCAACCTGTTACCTGCAAAGCAATCTAGTTGTAGCTGATGATCCAACTGTTCCCTTGCACTCCCTTGCTTTCCTTTGCTTTGTTTCTCCAATCCAAGTGAATACTAGAGTGCTCCGAGCATGCCATAAGAATGCTCTAAGTGTGTAAGAGTATGAGAGAATGAACAAGAGCTAAACTCAAAACTATAAAAAATCTAAACCAACAAAAAACTAAACTGACCAAAAGCTAGCAACTGTCTCTCTTAAGCCTTTTTATCATTGATGCTTCTATTTTCTTCATTTTCCTTCATTTTTACTCTAATTTCCCTTGCATGCAAATCCGTGTCTCTTCACCTTCCTTTTCTCCTATTTTCTTTTATTTACTTAATTAAATGCCAATTATTGCTTCTTTGCCTTTGCCAATGCCTGTGCCAATTTCCATATCCATTATTAATCACAAGTGATGGCTACTAAAGTGTTTTACCTAACTTTCAACTTGGAATACGTGTCCCATGACCTTGGTCTTTTTTTATTTACATGAAAATTTAACCACGGGCTGTTACAAACCCCTCCCCCTTGGGTGAACACCGTTCTCTGTGTTCAATGACGCTTATAACTAGCAAAAAATGTTGCCCATGGAGCTTTATAACACAACTCGATGCAACATTTACATCATACCAAATTGTTGGAAACATGAACACCATACTCCTTATTGGAGCTTTATAACACAACTCGATGCAATATTTACAATACACTGTTTATTGGAGCTTTATAACACAACTCATTGCAGTATATACAATACACATATGCATATATAAATATAACAAAAACACATATACCAAACACATCTACTCAACCTACAAATAAAGAAGGATACAAAGCCCACATCCGATCAACCATCTCCCATGTAGTTTCATCAGGCCCAAAGTGCTTCCATTGCACTTTAACTTGCTCTATTGTTTTGTTCCGAAACATGAGTTGTTTCCATTGCAAAATGCACTAAGGTTCTAGCTAGAATTATCCCTCTGGTTGCACCTGCAATACAAACCAATCAATCACATGATCAACATTCTAGACATACCTCTTAAGCAATGAAACATGGAAAACATCATGGACTTTCATTGTTGGCATCAGTGCAAGTTTGTAGGCCACCGATCCAATCCTCACAAGGATCTCGAAAGGTCCACAATACCGAGGTGCTAACTTGGCACATGACCCAATCCTCAAGGAGATCCTCTTGGGCTTGATGTGCAAGTACACATGCTCCCCAACCTGAAACTCATTGAATGCTCTATGCTGATTTGCATAACTCTTCTGCCTGTTCCGTGTTGCCTTTAAGTTCCTCTTCATAACCTACATCTCCTGCTCGATCTCAGCGAACATATCCAGGCAAATCAACACCCTGTTCACTAGATCACTCTAGCTGATAGGAGTATTACATCTCCACCCGTAAAGTACCTTAAATGGACTCATCTTCAAGGATTCCTGATCCCCATTATTATATGCAAACTCCACTAGTGGAAGATACTCCTCCCACTTCCTCTGCTGATGCATAACATACATCTTCAATATATCCTGAAGAATCCAGTTAACCGTCTTTGTCTGTCCATTTGTCTGCGGATGATACGTTGTACTAAAAGCTAACTCTGTCCCCAAGCTTGCAAACAACTCCTTCCAAAACCTGGAAGTGAACTTGGCATCTTTGTTTGATATGATCTTCTTAGGAACACCATGCAACGTCACTATTTCCCTGATGAAGATCTGAGCTACCTCACTACTTGAATTAATAGACTTCACTACTATGAGGTGAGAGACCTTACTCAACCTATCAACTACAACCATGATGGAATCATGCTACTTGAATGTCCTTAGCAAACCTGTAATGAAGTCCATGGAAATGACCTTCCAATTCCATTTTGGAATCAAAATCGGTTGTAACAAATCAGCTGAGTGCTTGCACTTAACTTTCACCCTTTAATAGCGCAAACATCTTGCAACATACTCAACCACTTCTTTTTTCAGATTTGGCCAATGATAGAACTTCTTAACTGTTGTCAAAGTCTTTTGATATTCTAGGTGACTTGAATACGACTTGACATGAAACTTCCTCAAGATAAGCTTCTTGAGCTCACTGCTATTTGACACATAAATCTTGTTCCTGAATCTGACCAATACATTTGTCGTGAGGTGATACTCTTCATCTCTATCACCTTCACCCTGCTGTTGCAACTTCTGCTTTAGCTGCTGGTACTTGTCATCATGCTACCCTGCAGGCAAGATCCGCTCCTATAAATTTGTCCCATAAGAACTCAACTGAAATGTGATTCACTTGCACTCTTCTACTAAGAGCATCTACAACCCTGTTCTTCTTGCCCTTGATGTACCTGATCTCAAAGTCAAACTCATTGAGGGTAGCCAACCATCTAGCTTGCCTGGCATTCAGATTGGGTTGGTCAGACAAGTACCTTAGCCCACTATGACCACTCATTAAGACAAACCTCCTACCAAGAAGATAATGTCTCCACATCTTCAATGCATGAATGATAGCTGCCAACTCAAGATCATGAGTCACATAGTTTCGCTCGTGCTTATTCAACTTCCTTGATTCACAGCATACCACCTGTCCTTCTTGCATCAGGACTCCTCCAAGTCTTTCCTTGCAAACTTCTATAGAAACCACAAATTCTTTATTAGGGTTTGCTATCTTCATGATCAGACCATTTGTAAGCAAATGCTTCAACTTATCAAAACTAGCTGCACACTCCTCAATCCATTCAAACTTCTTTCCCTTTCTCTTCAAAGATGTAATAGGATAACTAATCCGTGAGAAATTCTTGATGAACTGCCTGTAATAGCCTGCTTATCCCATAAATGATCTGACCTCATTCACACTCCTAGGAGTTGGCCACTCCATGATAGCTTTAATCTTTTTCGGGTCCATTGCTATCCCTTCCTTTGAAACAGCATGTCCCAAGTAATGAAATTTAGTGTGAAAGAAACTGCACTTATTGAGCTTGACATACAATTGGCGCTCTCTAAATAATCTCAATACTGCTACCGGGTGCTCTGCATGCTCTTCCTTATTTTTAGAATATATCAATATATCATTAATAAACACTATCACAAACTTGTCAAGATAAGGACGCACCACACTGTTCATCAAACATATGAAAGTAGTTGGAGCATTAGTAAGACTAGTGTTTTAAAACTCGGACTCGTGTTCCGATTCGGCCGAGGGTCGGCTCCAACTCCGACTTCGACTCGGTATCGACTTGGCCGGTTCAGTTTCAATGACTCGGTTTTTGTAAAAAATACATTAAATATTTATTTTTTTTGTAAAAAAACATAATTTTAAAGATTTTTATTTATGTTTCCAAACATAAAGCATTACAATATAGACAAAAGACAACATATGATCAAAGTAGGCTCATGAATATATCCATTATATCAAAATTGCACCCAGTGCATTGTCCAATACATGATGATGAGATAGAGATCAAAACAAAAAACATAAACAAGGAGGTTCTAAATGGCCTCCACAACAAAACATGAATAATCACTACTGCTAGACATTTGACAAGCCAATGTCCTCTTCCTCAAACTCTGAGTCTGAACCAGACGGGGAAACTGCTCGTTCCTCCTCTGAATCAACATCCTCAACTGGAACTATACCCTTGCCCTTACCACCCTGAGATAGACGAGTTATGTGCCTTCGTCGTGGCTGACTAGAGGAAGTGCCTGTGCCTGCAACTGGAGGGCTTGGGATTGGGTCTGCTACTAGTGGATCTGCACTGAGCATAGCCTCTAACTGTGTATTGAAGTCATTCCCCATACCAATATCCTCATCAGAGTCGAACTCTACTGGACAAGTCTCCACTACCCAATTTGATGTTGGATAAATATCCTCCAACAAAATGGGATCTGAATCAGGTCTTTTGTTTAGCAATTGGTTGCGTTTTAGTCGAAGGTTGTACTGGACATACACTAGATCATTTAACCATTTTTGCTCCAAACAGTTTCTCTTCTTTGTGTGAATCCTCTCAAAGACAGACCAATTGCGCTCACACCCATAAGCACTGCAAGTTTGACTCAAAATGCGGATTGCAAACCTCTGCGATTCAGGACAATGGCTACCAAATGCCTCCCACCATTGTGCTGCAAAAAATGAGTTTCAGTTAGCTCAACAATTTATATCCAACTTTGAAATTGAAATTATAAACAGTTATACAAAATAATAAAATATGAATTTGAAAATTGAAATTCTTTGTTTACCTGGCTCATCTAATTCCCTTGTAATTTTTGCAAGGTTCTTGCTAAAGGTACCTGTGGCTTGGCTGAACACAATGATCTGATTGTGTATCTTCAACTGCTCACTCTCTGTGGGGATCATGCGATCAATAGAGTCAATCAATCCATCTCTAACCTCCCCATTCAAAGCTCTTGCTTTCTGAGCTTTATAATGATACCTTGGGTTCAGAAAATACCCAGCTGCATGTATAGGGCGATGGAGTTGATTGTTTCATCTCTGATCAATGATTGCCCAAATGGGCCCATACTTACCCACTCTGTCCTTGTATGCTGCCCTTATTTGCTCCTTTGCTTGATCCATAGCCTCGTAAATGAAACCCATAGCCAATCTTTCCCCATCCACCAAGCACAACACTTTAACTAGTGGCTCAGCAAGTTTCACAATCTCTGCTGCCTTTTTCCAAAATATTTCTTCATTGACTTTCCTTTTCACATCTTTGCCATCCTGTTTGCGAGCCCACTGACATTCATTCCATTCATCACTAGAAAACAACTTTTGCAAGTTTCTATGTTGGGCAAGCATAGATTGCAATGTAAAAAAATGTGTTGCAAATCTAGTGATGGCAGGCCTAATAATTTCCTTGCCCCCTGTGTTTTTCCTCATCAGATTCAGAATCCATGAGTGATTGTAAATATATTTTGTGATGAATTTGGCATGCTCTATAGTGTTCTTGATCCAGTCTATTTTGCCAATATCCTCAAGCATGAGGTCTATGCAATGTGCAACACATGGGGTCCAAAAGATGGTTGGGTGTTTTTCCTCTAACAATTTACCAGCAAGAACATAGTTAGAAGCATTGTCTGTGATGATTTGAACAACATTTGCCACTCCCACCTCTTCAACAACATCATCCAAAAGATGAAACAACAAATGTGCATCTTTCACCCTATCAGATGCATCAACTCATTTTAGAAACATGGTTCCCTGTGGGCAAAAGACAAGAAAGCTTATGATGGTACGGTTCCTCTGATCAATCCATCCATCTGACATGATGGTACATCCTGTATGTGCCCATGAGTTTTTGAACTCTTTCAAATAATCATCAATGGACATAATCTCTTTTTGCAAAAGAGATCCTCTTAACTCATGCATAGTAGGGCCTTTGAAGCCCTTTCCAGCAGCATATATGGCATCAAAAATAGGTTCATAATATAGTGAACGAGTAGCATTGAAGGGAATATCAGCATCATACCACCATCTAGCAATGTAATCACAAGCAACATCTTTCAATTCTTTTTTCCAATGAGCATCTAAAGTGCGCTGCACTTGACCTCTACTTGGAGGACTAGGACCATGTGCACTATTAGAGGGAGAAGAGGGTATGAAAAAACTTTTGATAGTACACTTATTTCTCAATGCACCCTTACCCTTTTCAGAAATAGACTCCATAGAGGGAGGAACATAGCGAAAGGGGTTTGATGCATCAATGCAAGGGATAGATGAAGAACCCTCATAATCAAAACTTAGGTTGGCAGCCATCATCTGTTGTAGATTTATCTTCCTCCCAATTTCAGCGTGTATTTCTTTTTGCCTAATTTTGTCTTCCTCAAACTTCTGAAATTGCTCTTTCAACTCCTTCCTAATTTCCTCAATGTTTTGTGCTTCACATGGAGTAATTTGGCCTCTAAGACCAGCCAAATGTAGTTTCAGTCTATGAATGCCCCCTCCACCACCCTTAATTTTTCTCTTACAAAATTTGCAATACATTTGATCATCGACCATTTCAGCATATGCCCAAGCAACATCTTTCACTCTAGGGGCCATTTTGGACTGAGTTTTTGACTTGGAAAGAAAAGGTTTAAATCCGAAAATGAAAACAAAAAAAGACTATTCATCTATGTTCATTTCTTTCACCAAAAACTATGTTTACCATTTTCAGATTTGCAAAATAAATAAAACAAGCAAAGGCAGATTTTATAAGAGAAAAAATAAATACCTATAGCCTCTAGCCTCCTCTAGCTCAATGCTGCTCCAAATCTTGCCCAATAAGCTCCTCACTATTGCTCCAAAGCTTGCCCAAAAGACTCCTCAAAGCTGCTTCAAAACCAACTCCACAACTCTTCACAAAATCCTCACAAATGCTCAAGCAAATTCAATGAGATAGATGTGAGGTATTGAGAGGGGTTGGGTAGGTTAAATAGGATGGGGAGGGGTTAGATAAGCCAAAAATACCTAACAGAAAAATTAAATCCAGATTCAAGTCCGTTTTTTTCGAATTTTTGGGGCCCATGGCCGACTGGGAGTTGTTCGGCTGAGCTGGCTCGAGCTCGGCCGAGTCGGCCAGTTTGTGACCGAGCCGGCCGAGTTGATGTACGGCTCGGCCGGCTCGGTCACAAACCAGCCACCGGACCGGTTTAATCGCCGAGTCAGACCAACCATCCCTTTGGCTCGGTCAACTCGGCCGGTTCCGAGCCTGGACGACTGGTTTTGAAAACTATGCTTCAAGTTAGTTGCACATTTGATTTCTTTTATTCTCTGTCGGGTTTTCCAAATCTGGAACCCAGATTTACTGTACTCAGAACTACTTAATAATAAACCCTCATATTTGCTGCACCGGTTTTCCCGCTTTGGGTTTTTCAGGGGACTTATGTCCAAAAATCCATGTGTCACTTTTTAGCATGAGCGTATTATTCAGTAAATGAGCTGCATGTGTAGGCTGTAGTTGTGTTTATTTTGATATTTTCTGAATCTAATTGATGAAGGTAACTTGTATTAATATAAAACACATAGGAGAAATAAACCAAGATACTGCAGTAGATTTTTCACATGGGTTTCATGCTCAAGGGAAAATTGTTCTTAGGTCAAGCACCCACTGAGTGCTTCTAGGTTTGTCATAAAGTCAATTGAGTCATTGTCATGTATTGAAGACCTATTTGGGCATGCTACGTATTGTAAAGAAAATTATGAGTCAAAATAGAGTTAAAAGACCCTCCAAGACCTTGTCATGGTGCAAAGATCAAGTCGACCTACATGAAA
The DNA here is from genome assembly GCA_034641835.2 of Pinus albicaulis. NCBI lineage: Eukaryota > Viridiplantae > Streptophyta > Pinopsida > Pinales > Pinaceae > Pinus > Pinus albicaulis. Next base: position 369,900,690 of record CM076572.1, read on the forward strand.
GGACAAGCCGACCTATAGAGAGCAATTTGTACCCCTCAGAAGCTTATATAAATAAGAAGGAACTCGACCTCATTTGGACACTCACTCAAGCAAGTTCGATCTCCTCAAGATAGAAGTTGGAAAAGGACAAAGAAGGAGAGCAAGAACAAGTTCGAAGTTTTGGGCCTCTCTCTCTCTCTCTCTCTCTCTTTTGTTAGGGTTTCTACAATTACTGGGCAATACGAAATTCTGAAGCTGCATGGAAGCTGTGAAGCTACAAGGTCGAAGCTGTGAAGCTGCAAGGTCAAGCTATGAAGTTGCCAGGTCGAACCTCTGAAGCTGCAAGGTCGAAGCTATGAAGCTGCTTCTAGGTCGACGCTGTGAAGCTGCTAGGTCGAAGCTGCTGAAGCTGCATCAAGGTCGAAGTTGCTGAAATTGTTGTTGGGGTCGAAGTTATTGGAGAAGTTGCTGGAAGGTCAAAGTTTGTTACTGGAAGCTGTTCAAGAAGGAAAAAGTTGACTTGGTCTTGGAGGGTCTTGGTCAAGGGTCATCGTTCCTGGAATTTGTCAATTGAAGTTCTATAAGAAGAGAAGAATTCTGATGGGTTTTCCTCTCAGTTGGAGAGGTTTTGTCCTTGGCTGATCGCCTACATCTCGTGTCCTATTGTCTCACTGTTCCTTATGATTTGGTAGCTGTTTGATGATAGAGAACACTAATATTAATTAAGGAAAGAAGAAGTTATTCAAGTAAAGTAAAAATACATCACAAACATTTCTCAAAGTAAGAGAAATCACCTTATCTAGTTGCCCAAGATTTCTCAACATGGTATTAGACCTAAGGTGACAAGTCAAGGAAGGGCAGCTCAATAAAGGACGCTCAAGGACCTAGAAGATTAGCAAAGGCATCAAGAAGGACCACTCATTTCAAGAAGCACCTCAAGGACAAGGATCACGTCATTGTTGATTTTTGGGTAGCATCCGATGTGCTCTAGCTTCGAAATTTTGTGGAGGGGCTAGAATACATGAGATCTCCAAGACCTAGAAATCGTTTGGATAAATTCCACCCAGAAGTGTATTATATGAAAATAATTAATTTTTTTTAATGATTCCTAAGTTAAAACTTAGTAAATTAAAATGATTAAAGGGAATTAATATAAATATGGGTGAGAAGCTTCTAAGAGACGAGGATCAAGTCTATTTTAATATTAGCTGTTGATTAGAGATTTGATCACGACCGTTGATATCTCAACAAGAAAAGTATAAATGAAGACTTGAGGGATAGTGGGAGACACACTGGGAAAATACTCAGTAACTCGAGGGAAGTCGATACTCTAGGAGCAAGAGTTCGATTTTAGAGGCAGAGTTGCAGGGTGAAGGAAGAGGAGGGTATCAGCAGCAGTCAGAGACTGAGGAGGAGGGGCACAGAGCAGTAGAGAGACAACGGAGAGAGGCAACGCAGCAGAGGACACAGTCCTCATGCAGTCCTCATGCAGAAGAGGACGTAGAGGTGACGCAGTGGAGGCTGGAGGGTCTCCAAGGTGTCAGAATTTCTCCAGTGACTGGAGGAAAACTATTTCAGGTGTTTTCACAAAAGTTTCTCCATGATTCTGCAAATCATTCCTTGTAAAGAGATTGTTGTTGAAGAATAATAAATAAACCCTCATTTGCTGCACCAGTTTTCCCCCATTGGGTTTTTCTGGGGACTATTGTCCAAAAATAACTGTGTTGATGTGATTGATTCTTGTGCTTGCATTTTACTGTTTCTCTATGCATTTATGTGATAACTGCAGTAGAATTTATTTTGTTGTTTACTGAAGGGTTTTGTAAATAACTTATTGTGGAAAATAAGTAGGAGAAATAAATCAGTTACTACAGTAGAATTTCAAGTTAGAAACTTTCACATGGTATCAGAGTAGAGATCGGGCAACAGGGCTGGAGGTTCTGCAATGAGTCGTGGTCTTGATGCTGCTGGAGCAGCAACTCGAAGGGGCTCATGCAGTTCTTTTGGGAAAGAGGAAAGCATGAAAGATACGATGGATCACGACATTCCTGTGTTGACTTTCAGATTGGAAGAAGAAGTCGCTTGCTTGTCAAGCTTTGCTTCCTCCGAGGTTTGGTATATTGATAGCAGGGCTTCTGCATCCATGACGGGAATACGAGAATGTTTCTCGAGCTACCAAGAAGAAAAGATGAACTTCCAAATCACCATGGGAAATAAGGCAAAATGTACCCCTGTTGGAAGAGGTACTATAGTTTTTCAAACAGAAGCAGGAAATCGGCTTCGGGCTACCAATGTGCTGTGTTAGCACTATAAATGTTAATAGTCTGACCGTCATTGTATCACTGTTTTCGAATTTTTCTTGTTCCCTAGCCTATGTCAAAGTTCTAGTCATCTTCAATAAAAGCCAAAAAGAGTCTCAAAACCAAAAAGATTTTTAAGTTTTATAGGTGGTATTATGTCTTAGGTTCATAAAAGAAGTTAAAACTATTGTTTTAACTTAGGTTAGTGTCAAAAGTTATTGGTCATTTTAGTAATAAAATAATAGCTGCTCTTTCCGGGTTAATAGCTACTCTTTTGAAGGTTACATTGGTGACACAGAGAAAAGGGCAGCTATTTCTTTAGGACCCTGTTTTCATTGGTGACACAGAGAAAAGGGCAGCTATTTCTTCAGGAACCTGTTTTCATTGGTGACGCAGAGAAAAGGGTAATTATTTCTCTGAAGTTTGGTTACATTGCAACACAAAGATAAAGGCAGCTATTTCTCCAAAACTGCATAAGGAGGTGCAAGGAGTATTTTTCAGAGAAAACATCATTCTCCTTTATCAGGTGAAAAGATACTGCTCTTTGAATGTTGAAGGTATATTGAAACAAGAGGTATTACCTTGATGAAAGGTGTCTGTTGGAGGATTTCTTAAAAGGAGTCAGCAACCGAAGTAAGGCAGATATTTTTTACAGAAAATTTGGTTTTACAAGCAAACCCAGTAAGTAGCTATTACCTGGAAAATTCGTGCAAGGAGCATTTTTTAGAGAAAAGATTGTTCTCCTTTGAAATTAATTAAAGATCTTCTATGTTATGAGATATTATTCTTTTTTAAAAGGGTAATTATTTCTAAATTAGAAGTAATATTATAAAGGAGTGATTATATTGTTGGTGGAGCTAACCTATAGCTATGCATTATGGCTGAAGTGGAAAATAAGGTACAAGGTATCAATCTTTTAATGATGCGGAGGAGTGATGTATTGTATGGGGTGACTTGGCGCTTAGATTTGAATCATTTCAAATCCTGTCAATTAAACCATACCGTGATTAAAGGCGCAGACTCCAGAGGATTAGGTTCGTTGTTTTCATGACCGAGTTCTCCAAGAAAGTTACAGCTAATAGTGTTACATTTTCCAGCAAACAACTTGTCATCTCAAGAAAGAAAGGAAGGCTGCGTGTAGGGTTTCTGTCTCTGGTTTGAACAACTGTATATTATGGCTATATCTGCAAGTGGTGGAAAGCTAAGTCATCACCCAAGAAACAACACGAAGACCGTGCTAACAATGCTCTATCTAGGCAATGTGAAAAACAAAGACAAAGCTCGTGAATTTATCTGAAAGTATAGCTGATTCTTGTAACAATGGAGATTATGTGGCAATCAAGCTAAGACTGAACAACAAACTCATTGCTAATCCTAGTCTAGAAGATGAAATTATAAATGTTGATAAGAGCCCAAGAAATGAAGCCAAGAAGACCAGAGCTCAGAAACAGAAATATGCAGGAAAATGCAAAGCTAAAAGACTCACTAAGGCAGAGTCCGTCAAAATCTTTGCTTCTATGCTTGATTTTATTTAAACATTTAAGGCAAATCAAAGACAGAGAAGCACACATTTTTGGCTTAATCGAAAAATGCAGCTATCTACAGGATTTCTGATAATAGCTACTTGTTTCTGAAGATAGCTATTATTTCCAGAGTTTTTGTATAAAGGAAGTGAAGGCAGTTTTTGTTCAAGTCTCAAAGGGTGCTACTGAGGAGTAATTACATGCATGCATTATCAACACTAGAAGCTGTTGCCAGGTGTCAATTGATCAAGTTCCCTTCCAAATTTTAGAATTTTGTTTTGCACTTTTTGGGGAGAGATCCAAATGTCAACTCAGCTGTTAGTTGCACTTTCTGAGGAAGTGGTTATACCAGAATTGAGGAGTAGTCTGCCAGCAACCTGCCACATCACTCCAGCCACTTCGAATTATATTCCATCATGTTGTTTATGTTTATTGTGATGCACTACTTTGTATTATGGTTAAGGATGAGCTTCACCTTACATATAGGAATATGATAACTCCTCAAGAACAGATTCACACGTTTTGTGGAAATATCAACATAATATCTTTGGTATATATATGATGAAACTCAAGGGAGAAGGGGTTCGTGGTTTGTGAATCTTATACTCATGTGATCAGTGTATTTTTTCATTTAATGATATTGAAAAACACTTTTGAGGACTTATTACTATCTTGGTTTGTGTATTGTTGATCCTTCTTATGTGTTTCCATACCTAAATCTCTTCAGTTCCAGTTTGTAGTTTCAATGCTGTTATATGTTTTGTGAGCCTCTTGGTGTGTTTACGTACCTTATCAATTTTTCTCAGTCTTACTTAGTAAGCTTTCTTGATGAGATGTGCATAATAATTGGTTAAAGAGCATTCCTTATGACAGTGACTCTTAATGATGTTCAATAAGATTATTGTAAGTCTTATGATAGCCTTCTCTTATTGATATATTATCAGACTGGTTCTTGTGTTGTTTTTCATCAACGCAGTGGATTTCTGCCTTGCAGACCCACTGCCCCTTTTGTTATTCCATACTTTCTTCCTGCCATAGACTACAAACTTATCTTTTGCTACCATATTAGGCCTAAATACCCTCATTAGTGTGACAGTGAATTTGTCTGAAACTATTTTCAGTGATTGAGAGCTTTAATCACCTACCAATTATATAATTCAAATCATTAAATTGCCCTAGAGCTTAAGATGTGTCTGGTAAGGCACTTGTCACAATCCAAATGCTGATTACAGTGCTAACATCTTTTGGTGCGTCTGTTGGGAGACGAAGGCCTTGAAACGAAGTATTCTCCCGATTCTCTTGTTTTAAATTGCTGATGATCAATTCTTGATGGTGAACAAGGATTGGCGACTTGAAGAAGATTGTGATCTTTCACCTGGCGACTCCATGACAAAGAATCTAGAGGCGACTCGACTGTTTTTAGATCCAACACTCTGATGGAAGCGATCCTCGCTAAAAGATATGCTTTCTGCAATTTTTCAAAGATAGATGGTTTTCCTAATCCTTTGCCAGATAGAAGTGAATGGAAATTTTCTCTTCCAAGGTTTAGTGGACATGATTGGGAAGTACTAGCTGAGTTTTTATGGGATTTTCATGACTGGATTCATAGGCTGCATGTTGTTCATGAAGATGTAAAGATTTAGTTGTTTAGATATTCTTTGGAGGGTGCAACCCTTGATTGGTGTAGGGATCTTCCTAAAAATGGCATCACTTGTTTGAAAGAGTTTCATGATGCTTTTAATTCCTTTTATAACGAAGTGTATCCCTTGACCTTTATCTATATTGAGCCTAGTCTCTTAAGTAAGTGGCAACGAGAAGTCAAGGTGAAGCAAGCAAGGGCTTGGTTAATGATCCATCTCCTTGAAATCTATCATACTAGTTGCCTCCAATGTTGCAGAGACTATGGCTCTGACGATTGCAAGGTCACTGTTTTAAATACTAAAGGGACTAGACTTCTCAAGTAAAGATGAGAAGGGTGTTCCTATATTTCCATCAACCAAGCTTATGCTTGGATGTATGTTAATTAATGCAAGACTAGCTCTAGGATGCAATGCAAGATAAATTGAATGCTTCTAAAGGTGAGATCGTTTAATGTTCCTTTAAGTACTTAATTACGGTTGATCTTAAGTTATGACAATAAGTACTTAACAATGGCAAATAAGACAGAATCCCAACCACAAGAATATGTGCTAATTTTACAAGTGCCAACAAGATACAAGAGATACCCAAGATGTAATTTCCCTAGTATTAAACAACAAGATAGGTGCTCTTCACAATAGATCACCACTAATGCCCAAGATAAAGTTATTATGCACAAAAGATATCAACCATGAAGCAATAATGACAATGATGATAAATAAAGAGAACTAGAGCACTCATCCACTTAAAACTATTAGCCAATGATTCTTTGTGCACAATGTAAGATGCAAATGATGATTAATCAAATAATATTATCAATGCCTTTTAGACAATTAGAAATCCCTTAAAACAATGTCAACAAGACAATGCGAATATTGTGATTAGATTCTTCAACGCCAACATGAGATGCCAATGACAATTATTCAAGAGATTAAGAACACCAATGTGTAAGAGACCAATATACACCAATATCCAGTAGATTCTTAGATTTATACACTTAAGCAACCATTCTATTGGATTATGAAATTAATGAGTGAGCTTATTAGGTGCAAAATTGAATCTTTGAAACTTTAAGGAACTCACAAGAGACAACAATGTTAGTGTTCATATTAACAATGAGATACTTCACCAATTATCAAATCACTTTAGCAACTTAAAGTAATGTAAACACTAACATTTCGTGGCTAGAACACATCTGATGCTACAGAAACCAACAATCCCTCTTAGCGAGGACTGTGTTCTCTCTAGTGTCGCACATCTTGCCACAAAACTGTCTTTGTATCATCTCCTGTCACGCTGTTGATGTCTGGCCATACTTCCCACCAATTACTATGCAACGTTGATGCTGCATCTGTATTGGTGCTGAACCTCTTGTACAGCTGCCAACACTACATCTACACTGCAACTCCCTCTCATATGTTGCTGCTGCAACTGCAACATCTGCAACTGAGAAACATCCAAAATATTGAATCAATTGTGTTCAGTATGATGCATCTGTCACTCGCGTCTCTGATTGCTACTAGCCTCTGCACTGTCTCTGAAGAATCTGTGCCGCTTCTGACTCTGCACTGTGCCTTATTGCACTACTGCCAACACTGCACTGTGCTCCCCACAACCTAACTACTACTAGTCTACAACTATCACTCTAGAATTATGACTGCACCAACTGCCACTGATCCATCTTGCTACTGAATACTGTGGGCCCCCATATCTAGGTAATGATCCATGAGGTGGACTCCGCAGGGACCCTGCCCAAATCTGTAGCCCTCTGGGGCTACAACTCCAAGTCATCCCACCTCACTCCTGGAGGTATAGCTGCCATCATTGCGAAGTCTTCCTCCAACCTGGAGGACAACGTGTCGATCTTTGTTGAAACTGCTTGCTGGTCCTACTTCTCCTGCTTGTCCTTCTTCCTGAGAGGACACTGCGTATTGTAGTGACCGAGCTCACCACATCTAAAGCACTTATCCTGTGACAAGTCCTTTTTCCTTCTTTGTTCCCCCTGCCCTTGACTAGGACCTTTAGACGCAAGGGCCACATTATCCTCCTCCTTCACCACCTTTAATCCGCTGCTACCGCTGCCACTGATGGAGCTCTTTAACAAAGCTCACCTAAACTTTTCCTACTGCAGGTCAGCCCACATTCTGTCACATCCTGGTAGCGTGTCTCTGCCCAATATACTTTGGATGAAGACTTGCCAATCCTCTGAGACACTGTTTAATGCCAACTGTACTGGCTCTGATGGTTGAGGCGCTGCCCCAACAACTTAAAGTTAGTCTTGGACCTCCTGAATACTAGTGAGGAAGGGATCTATGCCTTCCCCCTTCTGCATCTTGATGCATCTCAGCTTCTCCTCCTGGAACATCTTCCGTTTCTCGAAAGTACCCAGTATAGTGTGGAGAGAGCATCCCACATCTCTTTGGCCGTTTCCTTGGATGCTATATGTGAGACTATATGGTCCCGAACTTCATCCATAATCAACTGCTTCGCCTTCACCATCTCCTTGTTGTATTCCTTTTGCTAATTTGCATCCTGGGGAACTGCCACCACATTATCTATGTAGGCTTTCAGGCCATATTCATCTAGAAGGAAGGACATCCTGGCCTTCCAAATGACAGTTGGATGATCCATCGAAGCTATCCTGATCTCTAAGCCTTGTAGTGGGCATCTCAAAAACTGTCGAAAACCCTCTCTTTCCTTTTTCTTGGCTGTTGCTCTGCTACTCACACTCCCTTCTAGAATGCGTGGATTTGCTAGCTACTACTTCTAATCTGCCTGGAAAAATTGAATTTCTGAGACTTGAAGTTCCCTAAGAGAAATTTTCACTCTGCTGTGTGTACTTTTCTCTTCCACATGACGTTGGTTCTGTTGCTGCAAAACTCTCTGCATCCAACCAAGGAATCTTCTCAGCGAAAATCTGAGCTGCAACCGCTCCCTCTAACTGCTGGAATCACCACCCTAGGCAACTCGACTTTTCTGCAACCCTGCAGTTGAAAAATCGAACTGCTGCCCCAACAATTCGACCTGCCTGTCTGAGCACTGCGCTGCCTCAAGAATTTCAGCCCGCTGCTCCTGAGCAACGAAATTCTCTCTTCCGCTTCTGAGCTTCCCGATTGATCATTCATGTTTTGATACCATGTGAAAATTTCAAAACTAAAATCCTATTGCGACAACTGGTATTATTTCTTCTAACTAATAAATTAATTATTCAGTTTATTGCTACGACAACATTGAAATAAACACACTGCAACCTTCACAAATAAAATTACAGAAGAAAATAACGCTGGAATCCGAGAAAATACTAGCACACACACATAAAATGACACTGTTATTTTTGGACAATTGTCCCCGGAAAAACCCAATGCCGGAAAATCGGTGCAACAACTGAGGGTTTTTATTATTATGCAGCAGTGAGAATTCTGAGTACAATTGGATGCCTAAATCTGACAATTAAAAATACTGGAAAAAATCTAGTGAGGAATTTTCCTCAGTCCACAGGAAAATCCGATACTGAAGAGTGGCCTCTAAAACCCTCTACATCTTGCCCTACATCACCCTGTGCATAGGCTCTATGCAGACACAAAATCGTATGACCTAGATCTCACACTAAGCTGCCTCTTCTGCTTGCCACCGACTCTGGAAAATTTTCTCCCGGCGTCTGCGAAATTCTTCTGCCACCGGAACTCTGAAACGACTTCCCGAATCTGCAAATCAAACTGCCTATTAGAGGCTTCCATTCAACCCTTGGGTCAGCCTCACTGTGGCTATCTTTTCCTTTGCAATGCACTTGCCGGATCTGGAAAGCTTCCTCAAGCCTCACTGTCCTTGCCCCTCAGTCTTTGCTTCGATCTTTGGCTTTTTGACGACTACTGCTGCTCTCTCGAAATCGATTTGCCAAGGAAATCGAATTGTTGGTGTTCTGGTGTGTTTTGTCCAAACGCTCTTCGACTTCCTCTTATAATCCACTGTTGGAGCATCAACGACCAATATTAAAACTTAATCAATGGCTAGGATCATCTTGGAGCCGATCTGTGTGAGTTTCTAGATGATTCGCACCTTGAGATAATTAATTTTAATTAATTAGCCATATTCCCCAAGTTCAGACTTGGGAAATATTTAAAAAATGGCTACTAATCTAATTAAGCCATCTAGGTGGAATTTCCATAAACGATTTATGGTTATTGGAGATCTCATGTATTCTAGCCTCTCCACCAAATTTCGTGGCTAGAACACATCCGATGCTACAGAAACTAACAACGGGTACCCCACGTACCATGCTTCCCGTGACATGATTGAGGTGCCTAAGGATGTTAGTGATGTCGAAAGCGGGAAAATCATCAAAGAAAGGCATCCTATTGAGATATAGATGTAAATTACATCTAATTTGCGAGGGTGAATTTAAAGATGCCAAGACAAATGCTTGTTCCACCCTACAAGCATCGACCTTAAAGTTCAATGAAGAACTAGGGCTTCGTTCTTCCAATGGAGTTGTCAAAATGATATGTCAATAATGTCGTAAGGGAAATAAGACACAAAATGTTACCGCTCAAACTAGTAGGTGTTCTAGGAGGGGATCCTATAGAGCAACTACTAGGTCAAGGGGCAACAATGGAGCGATAGACCACTGTCAGCTCAACTAAAGCTCCCTGCTCTTTACGGACTTTAGGAGGGGATCCTATAGAGCAACTACTAGGTCAAGGGGCAACAATGGAGCGATAGGCCACTGTCAGCTCAACTAAAGCTCCCTGCTCTTTACGGACTTTCATCAATGGGAGGAGTCCCGGTATGAGAGGAATCGCAAGAATAGATGGATCACTGATAAGACATGGGTTGATTCCGAAAGCTTGTTCACAAGAGAGACTCAATTGAATATAGCTTACTTTTCTGAGAGGCAAGTTGATAGGGGGAAGAGCTAAGAGGATACTTGAGCCTAGGTTTAGAGGATACACCTTGACAAGGGGCTTCCTAGACTTCAGGACCCTTATGGAGAAAAGGATTCTTTGTAATCCTTGTGGAATTTGAGTTGTAGAGTTGCGGGACCACAAAGAACCCAAGTGGACCCAGACTAGGTCAAGGGTATGGAGTTGATAAATCATGAAGGGGCTTGACCCAATTAAGGAAGAGGAAAGGATCAAAGGACTAATTTTCTTTTGAAATTTGAATGCAATGATCCAAATGAGTACGCTAACCCAAATTGGCCTAGGGAGAGAAATGGTCCTCGAGCTAGGGCTTGCGATATCTCGGGATACCTCCGTTGGATTTGCTTCCAATGTGGAGGACCTCTTGAGAAAACTGTAGCGCAGTAGTGGACAAAATTTCAAGGTGTTTGGATGGCCACAAAAGATTTTACTTGATGCCCGAGGTGACCTTCCAGGGTTAGGCCTAGAATTGGGAGAGGTGAAGAAAAGAAAGGTGAATTTGACCACTAAGAGGATGCGAGAATCAATGCCTTGCTTAGGGGGCTTAATGGAGTCAAGATACACCTAGATCGAGAAATTTCGAGAGCTAAGGAGCTCTAATTAACCATCGCTAGCCTATTCAAGGGAAACAACTAGGTAATTAGAGATTTACACTTCAAATTTGCCAAAGAGATGAAGTTTCCAGGCTTAAAACCTATTAGGTGCCTCTAGGAACATTCACCCACTCTCTCCAAGTACAACACATGCATTAAATTACTTATTCAAGGTTCCCAGAAGAATCCACATTTACTTTAACCCATACAAGAATAATGATAACCATAACATGCAGTAAACCAGTAAAATAACAAGAATAACATCAAAATTTGACTTACATGAGGGAGAGAGTATATCCATTCATCAACTTCACATTAGAAAGAAGCTCCAAAGCCAATAGCGAAAATCCAAACATCATAGTGCATCAAGAAAGCTCCAAAAAGTTTACCCAACAAAAAGTGCGAAAATCTCTCAAGAGATACTAATCTAATCCAAGTGATGATGAGAGAAATGAATCACCTCTCATCAATTTATATAAGTCCAAAGGGAATTTGATTTTCCTAATTAGCCTAATAATGCCTCTAATAATAAAATAATGTACAATAATGATATGGCTTGGTGACAAGCCCACCAAGATAGCTCAATAATACAATGAAAAGCCTCCCAATTGGGAAAAATTATGAACATGAGTCGTTGGGCCATTGGAGAGGCCTAATGGAGTCCAAATGTGCGAAACTGAGAGAAGAGGCTCCAAAACATAGTGGACAAGGGGTTAGCCCCTTGTTTTCCAAGCATGTCACCTATGGTGGTCCCAAGTGGATCGATAGCGCCTGTAAACCATCTGTAAGGGCTAGGATGATGACATAAGCCCTCCATTTCTCTCTTGCAGTGAGACACATCCTCATCTAGACTGTGGAACATCTACCAAGTGTATAGTGCAAGTGTGGAGTTGGTTGGGCATTGTGAAACAGGTCCATCATCCTCATCCAAAAGGTGGAACACAAGCAATCAATGAATGGTGTTGGGGATCCATGAAGTAATCTCTGCTATGGTGGAGGCCCATGGCTCTCAACGCTCACCCTACAAGTCCCAATGTGGCCCTTTGGAGGGCTAGGACCCCGTATAGGGATATCAATTCCTAAATGGAGAACCACTTGCAATCCTGCATAAGATCCAATGCGTCCCCTTACTCTGCAATATAACAAATCATTAGAATAACTTAGCAAAAGAGCTTACAAGTCATGGAACCATTGGAGCACTTCATGGTGACATGCCCTTCCATATTGGGCTTTGGCATGTACAAGTGTCTCCAAGCTCAATAACGGGGTTAATCAAGGATCCTATTAGGTGGTTTCAACCCTTAGAGGGGGTGACATGTCGATGGTACATCCATCAGGTGGTAGGTGGCAAATGATATAGTGATGGAATGGAGAGGGGATCAAGGGAAATCATCCATACCACATGTCATGGTTCATGGGTAAATACAATAAGGGAAGCACACTCTTGGGTATGTGAGTGTAGTGTGAAAATTTCTTAATCGAACAAACACAAATCCTACTGCAGTTAACTGATTTGCATTTCCTACTTGTGTTCTTTAATTAACAAGTTATTTAAAACATTCTTCAGTAAATAATAATGCAAATACACTGCAGCCTACACCAATATACAAATCAGGTATTGAAAAATAAGATGAGACAATCACACAAAGGACACACTTATTTTTGGACTAAACGTCCCTGGAAAAACCCATTGCGGGAAAACCAGTGCAACAGATCTGAGGGTTTGTATTATTAAGAAACAATTTTTTGAGTACAATCTTTGAATGCCTTGCTGGCCATCCAATACAGAGAATTCACGTCAGACAAAATGTAATATCCCGAAAGGGAAATAGACAGCAATACAAGCATATGACAATATAGAAAATGCCAGAAATAGAACATAAAGCAGATACTCATAAAAATGCCGGGAATGCTAAGCCATTTATTAATCTGAGAATATAATGAAATACAATGGATAATCATAATGATAGCACCTATTCTTGCTCAAGGCAAGTGAAGAACTCTCTCAGAAAGACAGGAAATGGCTGCTACAAGAAACTGCGTCCCAACTGCTAGAAAACTGCCGTAAAACTGCTGCTGCTGGAATGGACTGAAACTAGGGGCTGATCCCCTTGCCGGAATGAGCTGAAAATCTGCAGATCACCTGTACTCACCACCCCGGACAAAACCCAGAAACCATATCAAGAACGGTCAGCCTCCGAAAATCACCAAAGAATCCTCCTCAAGGAATTACGCTGCCTCTGCAAGGCTCAACGCAGATGCCAAATGATAATAGCTGTGACAGTGCCTCAAACTCCTTAGGAAACCTCCTCCTGGAAAAGACTGATCCTCCACACCGATATCCACTGAAACTCCTGCAGAAAATCCCGCAACGGAACACCTCCAACTAGAACTGCGTCCTCTCTCCCAAAGACTGCGCAGTCACAAGAGAAGCCCAGCTCCTCAGCCAAACAACCAACCAAATCTCCCGCTAAAGACTGAAGGAAAAACCTTGCCCGAGCAGGCACTCGAAGTCCCCCGGGGCTAAGGGCGAGATCTTCGACCGGAGACACTCAACGCACTAAACAGTGCTGCAGACAAGCTAAACAGCCAGCGTGCTCAAGAAGACAAAAGTCTAGCTCAAATATCATCAACAACAAGAATGCCCCAAATGAGGAGGCTCCTCCACCTTTTATAGCATTGGTTTCCCTCCAAAACCAACGTAGTCTCTCTCTCCTCCACGTGGTGTGTGGCCCCACTTGGCTCCCCCCTTAAGTTACAACGTTGTGCTACTAGGAAGGTGTTTTATTCCACTAAAGTGAGTTAGACCCCCCTTTACTCACTTTTTTATTTATCTACAAACCACATATGGCAAAACAATACAAAGTCGAATATTCCAATTAGCTGTCGCTAATTAGGAATATTAAGGCCCCCCCCCCCCGGCAAAATGTTACTTTCCCTCAAGCAACTGAAGTGATGGATGTTGCAAAATCTGCTCGCTCTCCCAAGTGGCATTCTCATCTGGCAAAACTTGCTTGTCCTCAAGCAACACTTGAACAAGCCTCCTCTCTAGCTGATGTTCCCTACCGATACTGCAAAATGTGCCTGGGTCCCACTGAAACCTCTCTGACCTCTGCATCACCCTGATACGAAGGGATATCTCAATGCCAGGATCCCAAAGTGACCTCTCACAATACCAGCCAACCAATAATCCTCCCGGATCCCATCGCCACCGTGGCCAATAATCGCACAAGTCCCACGGCTCGGACTGTGCACTGCCTCTAGCTATGACCAATGCTCTAAGAGGTGAAGACCACCAACAAGCATCAATGCTCCCGGGCTCCTGCTGCGCTGTACCTGTAGCTGCATCTGCTACCCCTCCAACTACATACCAACTCATCACCTCTCTCCAATCCAAGTTGTGACTCAATCCCATGCTGATCCTGCTCTCCTAAAATCGGGATGGAGTGCTGAAGAAACGATGTCCTGTGCCGCCCTGCCAGCTGGAATCTATAACCTCTGTTATGTCCAAGGGCCCCTGCTCGACTGTGCTCCCTACGAAGAATACCGTACCATTAAGAGGGTACCAACTCATGATCTCTCGCCAATCCATCCTGGAAGTAGAATCCGCTGTAGCAACAACAACGGCATATGGAACATGCCTGGGATATTGCCGCCAGCCCGTAATCAACTCCCACTGCTCTGCTCTGTCGGCCAATGAAAGCTGCCTATAGAAGGAAGCCCCTCTCTCTATAATGGGCCGAAGTGGGCAAGGTATGCTGCAAGCTCCATCGATGTACTCCTGGAGAGTGCTACCCACTAAAAACACTACAGCTCTGCTAACTGTGAGTACATCTATCTGCGCCTCATCCCTGTGTCGACCCACAGATGGATGCTCCACCATATCCAACAGCTCCTGCTGTCTACTAGCCTCTTGCGGAACAATCCCATCAACCTCCAACACCTCCAGAGGATATGGATCTGCAACTGCTGTCACCGTACTCGATGTCAATGCATCTGACTGTTCTCGCTCCTCGGAAGCGACCTCCACTGATCCTATGGACTCATATGAAGAAAAGTCGTCACCCTGGCATACAGAAGGAATGCCCTCTTGTTTTACCTCCGCCACCTCATCTGCACTGAATATGCCATCCACCCTCTCGATGAAGTGTAGATACAATGTCTGGAGTCCAGACGTATGCCGGGATGCTACCTCTGCTGAACCCAGTATCCTCTGCTCATGCATGATCTCAACATGCCCTGAGGGAAAAATGATGCATGTCTCCCTAATGACCTGCTCCCCAAGCGTAGGCCCAACAATGACTGATGTGCCACCACTGCAGAGGATCATCTCATCTCCTAACCTGTGGCTGTCAACTAGCGCTCCAACCCAGTGTCACTGCTGAGAAGTCTTTCCCCTAGTGTGCTGAGTGTCATCCAAATATCTTGGGTGAGCCTCGCGTACCTCGCTACTCATGCCCAAAGTGCCAAAGGACAACAACAAAATCGGATGTGCCAGTGAGTGATGTAGAAGAGAGGCAGGTGTATGAGTCTCCACAGATACCGCCAAGTATCGCTCATCCATCTCCCCATCGATCCTGGGTGAACTACTCCCAGAGGTGAGCTCGGTGTCCCTGTCCATGAGTCTCCCTAGCGGCAATGCTCTAAGATCCTGTTGTGCAGCACCGTATGCCCTCGCATACCACCGATCATCCATGTACTCCTCGCCATGCCACTGCACACTGAGGTATACCCCTATATACTGTTGGATACCCCATGCTACTGTCGTACCACCCAGTACCGTCTCGTGCCCTGATTGCGTCCAGGTATTGGTCACTCTTCGCGAGCTCTCAATGTGATGTAGGACACTCCTACTCCACAATGCAGTCCCACACACTACGGTAGTACACCATGCAACTCCATGTCCGCCGGCAGTCCACTGCTCAATGCTAGAGGCTCCCACACATCCCTAGATGTGTTGACCTAGAGCTATGCCCCTACCTGTCGGACTACCACCAATCGGTATCATCGTCTCCACCGTCGCATCACTATACCTGTCGACGAATGGAACATCACTCCAAATCCCCCTCAAGGGTTCGAGAAGTGAATCTCCCTGTGTGTCAGTAGTGTTACCACCACTGCTCGGCTCCGTTGCGTCCTCTGTGCCCCACACAAAGGTGAAGAATCCTTGGCCCCATACAAGGTGCCATCTGGTGGCCTGCCAATGCCACCTCCTCCGACAAGCTCCTGCCAAGGTGTGCTGACCACCCCATGATCCCGTGTATGAATGTCATGCGAAGACAACCTAGGGAGTTTGCCCATAAACTGGTTGGCCACTGGAGCTGACCGAAACTGCACATGCTCTACTGCTAGGCCAACTGTACTCTCCAAGACATAGTCAGCCGACCTGCCTGGGAAACGATAGGTGATCCCACCTGGATCCCAATGCCAATCTGGGGTTCCTGTATTCCCCATGCATAGAAACTCCTGC
Organism: Pinus albicaulis; assembly: GCA_034641835.2. Classification (NCBI taxonomy): domain Eukaryota; kingdom Viridiplantae; phylum Streptophyta; class Pinopsida; order Pinales; family Pinaceae; genus Pinus; species Pinus albicaulis. The sequence continues at coordinate 369,917,112 of CM076572.1, forward strand.
TGAGCTACACTCGGATCCATCACTATCTCCATAGCCCGCTCCACCAAGTACCAACTCAAAATCTCTCGCCATCCAACCTCAACATGTGGATGTTGTACCCTGTGCAACTCTGATCATCTCATACCTCTATCCAAGTCAACATATGAGATCTGACTAGGTGGCTCTGCCTCTCTCTCTCCAATGGGAAGAGATGACCCAACAACACTGCTAGTCACATCCATGCATGCCTAAAGGGGAATGATCTGACGCTCCAACGTGCCCTCTGATTGTACCATAAGGGAATCCAGTCGTTCCCCAATGCGGGCCAACTTGGCCGCCGACTCGGCACAAGCCACTCTCATGCCCTCCAGCTCCTTGTCCTGCAACAAAATGGCCTCCCGTACTGATGTGGCCTTCCCTTTTAAGACTCGAAGGTCTGTCCGAAGCCGATGATACCGCTGTCTGCGACCATCATCCAATACCTCTGTATCTCCTAGTGCCTCATTGAAAGTGGATACATCTCCTGATACCTCACCCATCTGTCGTGTGCTGCTACCACCCAAAGACTCAGACATGGCTCCAGTCATCACCTCAATGGATGGCTCTACTGGGGTAGGCTCTACCTTCTCCACTACGATATCAACCGACACAGTCAAGGAGGTCTCTAACGATGGTGAGTCCTGTGTCACACTAGGTGTATCCTCGAACTCCCTGCAATCCTGTGTGTCCTCATCCTCCAAGTGCGAGGTAACCATTTTGATGGTTTCCCCCTCCGATACTCGGTCAAGCTGGAAAGAGGTATCCAACTTCTCCACCCAAGCTTTCTCTGAGCGCCTGGATGACCCGTCAAATGTCGGTAGATGGAATCTGCCCACTGTGCGCTGCAAGCCCCCGTCATGTGAGTGCCTATTCCCGCTGTGAAAGTTGCGGGGTCTGCTATCCCGCTGGAGCTGAACAAAATCTCTGAATGGAAGGGCATCCCTGAACTCCTGCCCATATGCCTAATACTCAGCGAAATAATCACCCATGTGGACAGGCTCTGGCTCCTGCTGTGCTCCTACCCCTGTGTCTGCACTCAGGAAAGTGGGCATAGTGGAACGTGTGGGTGTATGTGATGCCATATGCTGAGTGGAATCATGCTCTGACAAATGGTGGGATGTGCTTGATCCCTCGCCAATCTGGAAACCCCTTGGGGTTTCACGCTGTCTAGCCTCCACAGCGGTGAATCTCTGCCCCATCACCTCAATCTGCCTCGACAGATCCTGTACTGATTTGAGGAGCATCTCCCCAAATCTCTTTGCACCATCATCACCTGCCATCGGCTCCTCCTGCTATGTGTCTACAAGCTCCTCATGAAATGGCACTGCTGCTCCAAAACTATACTGTGGCTTGTCTTCGGCCTCTGATTTACCCACTGAAAACTACTCAGAAAATTCTAGGAACTTGGGAAGGTGATCCTTGCCCAAAACCCAGAAAAAGCTCAAAAGGTTTTCTTCTAATTCCAAACTTCAAAATTTGACCCTTTGTATTTTGGCCCTTTTTCCAATTTCGTTTTTGGTACTGCAACTGCTATTGCTCTCCAAAATTCCAGTAAACCTCTGTATGATCTCTTTCCCGATGTCATAGACCACAGGCTGAGCTAGAACTCTGCTCTGATACCACTGTAATATCCCGAAAGGGAAATAGACAGCAATACAAGCATACGACAACATAGAAAATGCCAGAAATAGAACATAAAGCAGATACTCATAAAAATGCCGGGAATGCTAAGCCATTTATTAATCTGTGAATATAATGAAATACAATGGATAATCAGAATGATAGCACCTATTCTTGCTCAAGGCAAGTGAAGAACTCTCTTAGAAAGACAGGAAATGGCTGCTACAAGAAACTGCGTCCCAGCTGCTAGAAAACTGCCGTAAAACTGCTGCTGCTGGAATGGACTGAAACTAGGGGCTGATACCCTTGCCGGAATGAGCTGAAAATCTGCAGATCACCTGTACTCACCACCCCGGACAAAACCCAGAAACCATATCAAGAACGGTCAGCCTCCGAAAATCACCAAAGAACCCTCCTCAAGGAATTACGCTGCCTCTGCAAGGCTCAGCGCAGATGCCAAATGATAATAGCTGTGACAGGGCCTCAAACTCCTCAGGAAACCTCCTCCTGGCAAAGACTGATCCTCCACACCGGATATCAACTGAAACTCCTGCAGAAAATTCCGCAACGGAACACCTCCAACTAGAACTGTGTCCTCTCTCCCAAAGACTGCGCAGTCACAAGAGAAGCCCAGCTCTTCAGCCAAACAACCAACCAAATCTCCCGCTAAAGACTGAAGGAAAAACCTTGCCCAAGCAGGCATTCGAAGTCCCCCGGGGCTAAGGGCGAGATCTCCGTCCGGAGACACTCAACGCACTAAACAGTGCTGCAGACAGGCTAAACAGCCAGCGTGCTCAAGAAGACAAAATGTCTAGCTCCAATATCATCAACAACAAGAATGCCTCAAATGAGGAGGCTCCTCCACCTTTTATAGCATTGGTTTCCCTCCAAAACCAACGTAGTCTCTCTCTCCTCCACGTGGTGTGTGGCCCCACTTGGCTCTCCCCTTAAGTTACAACGTTGTGCTACTAGGAAGGTGTTTTATTCCACTAAAGTGAGTTAGACCCCCTTTTACTCACTTTTTTATTTATCTACAAACCACATATGGCAAAACAATACAAAGTCGAATATTCCAATTAGCTGTCGCTAATTAGGAATATTACACAAAAAATAGTGAGTTTCACCTCACACTACAAGTCTCGACTGATCCGGATTTGAACTGGCGAAACCCCAACTCCCTCTACGTTGCCTCTATGCAGTAGATGCGTAGGCTTGCGTGGGGATGGCTAAGGACTGCGTCACCTCCTCTCTAAATCGATCTGCCTCTTAGAAAATTAAGTTTCGGCCCTCTAGGCTTAGAAACCCCGATCTCTAGCAAAACTCGGGCTGTCTCTTAGAAACACTGCGCAGTCCCTGCATAGACCTGCGTGACCCCTTCTGGGGACTGCATCACCTCCCCTGGTGGCTACGCTGCTTCCTCTGCTGTCTCTGCTGCCTCTCTGCTATGTACTCTCGGTCCTGGAGAAGATCCTTCGATGAAGAACTGCTTCTGCCCCTCACTGCACTGAATCACTTAGATATGATCTTTGTTCGAGCACTGCTTCGTCAGAAGAATTCGATTTCAAGGTTCACTCCGTGTGTGTGTTCTCCAGCTGACCCTCAAGCCTTCATTTATACTTTTCTCGTTGAGAGATCAACGGTCGTGATCAAATCTTTAATCAATGGCTAAGATTAAAATAGATTTGATCCTCGTCATGTAGAGGCTTCTCACCCACATTTACATTAATTCACTTTAATTATTTTAATTTCCTAAGTTTTAACTTAGGCTCCATTAAAAATAATTAATTATTTGAATAACATGCACTCAGGGCAGAATTTCTCCAAATGATTTCTGGGTCATGGAGACTTCATGTGTTCTAGCCCCTCCTCAAAATTTTGGAGCTAGAGCACATGCGATGCAACCCAAAAATCAACGCTCCCTCTTAGAGAGGAATGTGCTCTAGCAACACTTCTGACCAGAAGCATCACCTTGATCCACGACATCGGTCCTCTGCGCTGCTGATGCTCGGCCTACTGCCCCTCATCCACTGTGTTGCTGCAATTTGTACTACTGGCCATGACACTGCCACTTGTCACTGCTGCATCTGTACTGCAACTCCCTCTCAATATGTTGCATGATGCTGCCCATAACATTGCCACTGCTAACTGTTGCACTGCAGGTCAGTTGCTGAGAGTTAGGCAACTGAACGACATCCCAAATCTTGACATACTAGTCAGTCTAGATGTTGAAGCTTCCTCTGCTGCTTAACTGCGCTAACCCTCTGATGCTACTGTGTTGTTGTTGTATCTTCTCTATGCCTCCAGCACTGTCGCAACACTCCACTATGCTGCTTTAAACTTTGGCGCTCTAACTTTGCCACTGTTGCTCCATCATCCCTTGCACCAACTGACTCCCGTCATTCTGCTATTGTCATTAAGGGCTGCCGTAGCTGTATGTGATCTAAGAGTTTGGGCACCTCAAGGATCCTGCCCTTTTTCTTTCTGTAGCTCCAACTACAACTCCATATTTGTGAAAATTTCTGAATGCATAAACCTTATTGCAGAATATTGATTTACTTCTCTTACGTGTTTTATTATACACAAGTTTTTTAACTGAAATATTCAGAAAAACATCAAAGTAAACACAATCTGCAGCGTACACATATACAACATTTACTGAAACATAGTGCACATATGACAAAGGACACACATGATTTTTCAAACAAATGTCCCTGGAAAAACACAATGCGGGAAAAATAGTGCAACAACTCTTTGAGGGTTTTATTATTAAGCAAAATCTGAATACATCATGGGCACCAATAGTGGTTTTCCCTATAGAGAAATTCACGACAGTTGTACCTTATCACTCGGAGACAGAAAATAGTGCTGATTCAAACCCTTCAGGAATTACTAAATACGAGCCCTTTCTGGCCCACTGGCACCCTCAGCGCAACTCTTCTAGCCTCTCCTGCCCAGCGCAACCTCTGCACAACTTTTGTGAAGCACAGGCTACCCCTGCGTAACCCTGAAGGCCTCTGTGCTACCTTTGCGTCACCCAGAAGGGTCTACATTCCCTCTCTGCGTGGTCTCTGCGTCAGCCTGGTTGGGCTATGTCCCTCCTGCTGGCCTCTGCGCTGCCTGGTATGGATCCGCCTCTTTGATGTATCTATTCTCGACCTCGGATCAGAACATCCCTTACCGATCTGCCCCTCACTAGCACTGCAAGTTCACTCGGAAATTCTCAGCAAACCGCGCCCCAAAATTTCGACTTAGCTCAAGTGCTGCTACTCTATGTGTGTTCTCCAACTGACCCCAAGTCTTCCTTTAATACTTTTCTCGTTGAGAAATCAACGATCGTTATCTAATCACTAATCAACGGATAGGATTAGAGAAAGCTTGATCCACGTCACTTAGAACATTCTCACCACATGTGTAAATGAATTCACTTTAATTTTTCAATTTCCCTAAGTTAGATTTTGGGTCCCCATTAAAAAACTTAATTATTTGAATAACTTTTACATCGGGTGGAATTTCTCGAAAGTTTCGTTGCTAGAGCACATATGATCTCATGTGTTGTAGCCTCTCTAGAAAGTTTCGGAGCTAGAGCACATATGATGTGTTGATTTTTGTAGCATCGGAAAGTACTCTAAGTCTCAAACTTTGTAAGGAGGCTTGGACATCAGTATTCTAAAGAATCTAGAATCCGTTTGTGGAAATTCGACTGGGTTCATGTCTTATTAAAATAATTAATTATTTTAATGGAGACCCTAAGTCTAAACTTAAGGAAATTAAATAATTAAAGGGTATTAATAAGACATGGTGTGAATCCTCTAGAGAATGAAGATCAAGTCAAGTTTTAATTTTAGCCATTGATTAAATTTCTAATCTAGGTCATTGATTAAACTTTTAATCAACGAGAAGATTATAAAAGAAGGCTTGAGGGTTATTTGGAAAGCAAGCTGGGCATACACTCATTACTCGAAGGAGATCGATTATGAAGGAATAGAATTCGATTTCAGAGGGAGAGTTGCAGGGTGGAGTTGCATAAGCAGAAGGAGAAGGGGGAGTCAACAGTGACTGAGCATGAGGATAGAGGGATGCAGAGGGCCATAGAAGGCAGCGCAAAGTTGTAGCACAGTGAACCCACACAAAGTGATGTAGTCCAGCGCAGGGACTGCGTAGAGAGACACAAAAATAGACGCAGAGGGAGTCAGAGGCTCTTTCGGGTGTCAGGAAATTCTCGAGAGGGGTCGAGAATTTTGTCTCAGGTGTTTTTTGATTATATCTGCCAATGTATTCCTTGTAAAGATTCATTTGCTGAAGAATAATAAAGAAACCCTCATCTGCTACACCGGTTTTCCCACATTGGGTTTTTCCGGGGACAATTGTCCAAAAATAAGTGTGTGCATGTGATTGGTTCTTATGCTTATGTTCTGTACTGTTTACTTCTCTGCATATGTAATTGTGAATGTCATAGTAGTATTTATTTCAAAGTTTACTGAGGGATTTCTGTAAATAACTTATCGGAGTAATAAGTAGGAGAAATAAATCTATTATAATGCGAAGGCTCACTACCGTTATGGTTTCATCCATTACAACACGGTGCTTTGGAAGAATTAATGCTTAACGACTTAATCGACAATAGGAGATTTTGCAACAGGCGGGTGTGTAATGGGAAATTCACAATGGTATTGAGAAATGAACAAATAGCGGAATGACAAATGGCATAGTGTAATTGGCGGTGGGTAAAAAGCGGGAGCAGAGGGGAGAGAAAGCAGATTTTAGAGGTGGCTGAGTGGTGGTAAGTGGTGTTGAGCAAGGGGGGTGCGAAGTCAGGAGTGATTGCCACGTTGCGTGGGGCCCGAGAAAAGCGATACCACTTTTCGGACCCCCCCGTAAACAAGAAATGATAGGAGGGGGTGCGCAGTTGATTCCCTGCCGTTGATCCGGGTGGGGAAGATCACAGCCATTAAAATACGCCTTTGTCATAACGCAAGCCGACAAGAGACTTTGTTGTTTTGCAACTTTATTTAAAACAAAATTTTTTTACACCGATGCTTTATTACAAATTGCTAATCATGTTTAAATGACATGATTAGTTATTCTTAAGCGGAATTAATTTATTCTAAGCATGTTTAATCTAATCCTAAGGGCACAGTTGGTCTTGCAAGCCCATTTTATTTGTCAAAAAGATTTGTGCTAATTTCTATTCTAACCTATCAATTTTAATTGATTTAATCCAGCTTAAACAATTGGATTAATCCTTTCACCTATCTACCTAATTTCAACCAAGTTTAAATAGTTTGGTCAAATTATTCTCTAATCTAAAGACAGAAATTCAAATGTGTTTGATCATGATTATACTGTATGAATCAAACAAGGATCTTTGATTGTGGCATTTAAACAAGCTGCACACAAAATCTTAATTTATTTTTCAATGTAAAAACTGTTTTTCTTTCTAGTGGCATTTGAACTTGCTCACTTTTATACTTTTTTTTCTTTTGATGGGGTCCTTTTGATCATTTTTTTATTCTATTTTTCTCATATATACCCTCTTTTCATTTTTATTTTTTTATATATATATTTTTTGGAAATCATTTGCAGAATGAAATATTATTTACGATTTGAAATGTCTGGAAGAAAATATTCAATCAGCATTTGATCCTATGAATTATAGGACCCTAACAACAACAATCTTAGCTATTCCTTAGTGAACCAATGTATCATTTCCTTTCAATGTCAATAAGAGAAAGAGAACATAATATTCATTAACAATATTACTCTTTAGATGTTAATGATAATTAAGAGAGCAAGAGACAACTTGTGACAGTAATAAGATATGCTAATTAAATCAAGAATGCCAATTGACTTTAGAGCACTTATCTTGTTAGTTAGATGAGGATGCAAACAATGAATGCTCGAGTGCAACGTGCAATGGATGCAAAAGATGGCAGCCAAGAAGATGATCAAAACAATCTTATCCAAACACAAGATACACCAAGAAATGAACCAGCCCAACAATAAAAAATGGTTTATCAATGATAAGAGATGACTGCAAACTACTTATGATGCCACTGTTATGTATTTTTGCCACTGCTGTAGGTGACTTCGTATGGCTGTAGGTGATTATATCAGACCTTGAAACTCAACCACAGTCCTCCAAATTTTACTTATATGCAACCAATAGAACCACAAGGTAAATGTTCATTGCCTTAAGTGAGTTTTTAATGAGTTTATGATTATTTTAGATGTGTTTAGTCCTTTAACCTACCACTTTCAACAATATGCTTCAAATTTATATATGAAATAGTGATGAGGTAAAAAGAGAGTTATAGGGCAAACCACTAGGCCTAATGGCCTTGTTTGATAACTAGTTTGTTTGTGAGACTCTTCCAAAGAGATTGCCCATCCGCAAACACCAAAATTAGCTCGAAAACAACTTGATACCCCTGCAAAACAAGATGTTAGAGACCACAAACCAATGCAAACTCGACCAATGACTGAATCAGGGCTAGAGAAGGGCTAATAAGGCCAACAATGAGGCTTGAAGGTTAGGAGTAGGGCAACGATGAAGGAGGAAGGCCTAATAGGCCTGCGACTTAGGGGAATAAGCTAACGATTCAAGGGAAAGAGGCCTAATGGCCTACGATAAGGGAAAGGAAGGCCTTTGAGGCCATGACAAAAGCAGAAGAGGCCCTATAAGGGCTGCCATAAGGGATTCAAAGACCTAAGGGCTTGCGACTACTAGTATGAGGCCCTAATAGGGCTGCCGCCCAAGGAAAAGGCTCTCTAGGGCTGACGCCTAGGAGGAAAATGGGCAGCGACTCAAGGGTTACGGCCTATAAAGTCCTACGACAAGGGGAAACAAGGGCAACAACTCATACAAATGAGGAAAAGGGGTTGTGACTAGGGCTTATAGGCCCCTAAAACACTTCAAATCCATGCAATTCCAAAAAAATTAACCCAAAATGCAAAAAATCATGACCAAATGCCAAAATTCACCTCTTTAAGGCCAACGTCTTCCTTTCTTGCTTGAGTGTTGAGGTTGGAGGAGGGCTAGAGGCTAGATCTTGCCTTCATAGGCCTAGATCTGCCTCAATAAACCCAATGATTTTCCTCAAGAGGCTAGACGTCTTGTTTGGAAGTGAAAACCACAAAAAATTCGATTCTCTTTGGTGGCTTAAGGATTCACCTGCACAAATGAATAGAAAGAATTCCCAAAACCCCAATATATACAAAAAATTCAAAAAATTCGAAAACCCGAAGTGCTACAAAATTAAAACAACGGTTAGATTAATTTACAAATATTTACAATATTTACAAAATTTAATATTAGCTCTCTTTAGCAAATTAAATGTTTGTAGCCCAGGATCAAATAAAATTTTTGAGAGTTTTTTAAATAAATTTCATGGATGAATAATTTCGAAAAATAGGCTATCCAAAACCTTCCTACAAAATAATTTGTCACAATGAAAGTCTGAAGCTCAAACAAGGTTGGCCCTTTGCCACAGTGTATGAACTTGAATCCTAAGGGCTAGCGTCCTTGTAAATCTCTATTCAATCTTAAAGAAAATTGTTAGGTCAAATGGTGAATCTGATCACCGAAGATAACTTGTACCAATAGAATGTTCTATCATTGACTAATGAAATCGCTGTTGTAACATTTAGCACAATATAGAGTATAAACACATAAACTAGCACATACCACAGATCAACATATAGAAGAACACCATGAATTAAAACCTGAAAGTCTTTCTATTATGAGAAAAATAATTCCATTAGCGCCACAACTCAAAATATCAATAGAACATTACTTCACCCAAGATCAAATGATCCAATAGAAACATGATAGCTTCTTTATATAGAGAAAACCCCTCCAAGTGGAAAATAACGGCCAGTAGGCTTGATCCTTGTTAAAATAATATCGACTGTTGAAAATAATTTGATCTTCTTTTAATCTCTACCATCAATTTTTTATTTTTGAGGAAAAAATCGAATTTCTCTCAAAAACTATTTTTTATTAATAAAAAATTTAATATTTTGGATTAATTTCCTCAAAAAATTGATTTTGACTTAACCATCAAGGTCCAAGGGCTCAAATTTTCTTAAAATATCTATTTTTCTCTTGGTGGAGGACCTCCAAAATTGATTCTTTTATGGCCCGCAATTTTTTTATTATTTTCCACTTGGAGAGAGTTTGATTTCTTTATATTTTTTTTTCTTGACTCAAAATTAATTAATTGATTTTAGAGGGGATTAATTATTTTTTCCACCTTCAAATATTTTAGCGTTGGTGTCTAACAATGAGGGACCATGCAGTAAAATATTTTTACATCAAGATATTACAATTTAATTCAACCGTTAGAAGAGAAAATACACATTTAGACTAGACCCTGAAGACATTACCCAATACTGCGACACAATATGATCTAGTATGAAACTAGATGTGCTTATAATAAAATAATTTAGCCATGGTGTTCTAATTAAGAGGGACCATGCACTAAAATTATTCTTAAACACTTTTACATCGACTCGATAAACACTAGGACTCACCTAAGACCTTGTCAATGAATTTTACCCTAGCTTTGGGGTTTACGCTGGAATAAAAATGCTTTCGATTATCCGTGTTTACAAACACACATAATTCGGGGAGGTTAAAAAACTTCCTAGGATGAAGTCCTTTGAGAAAATCATAGGCTTACCTAGGTGCAATTTCATGACTCAATGGTCATACTAGCATCATATACAATAAAATTTGCAGAAATTGGGTTTACAATGATATAACTGGAAGCTGAACAATGACATTGATTTGAAAAAAAATGATCTGCTGCTTTGTACTTTGCTACTTGAATTGTTAACAAAGTGTGGTCAACAAACCCAATTTACAGTGGCCAAGTGTACCAAATTGTTTGCATAAAAACACATTTTGACTTGCATAAGAAATTGAAATTGTTCAACAAAGCAATTTACAACTTGAGGTTGAAATGAGTAAGATAAACATGTGGAATTTTCAAGACTGAAAATTATTACTACAATACTCGGTTTATTTCTCCTACTTATGAGATAAGTTATTTGTAGATGCTTCAGTAAATTTTGAAATAAACATATTTGAAGATATTCACTTTAATCAAGAGCATAAGAACAAAAAGAAAATTACACAAGTAGCACAATAGAAACAACCATATGAACATAGTTATTTTTGGACAATTGTCCCTGGAGAAACCCAATGTGGGAAAACCGGTGTAGCAGATGAGGGTTTTGTATTTATCTTCAGAAATGGAAAGTACATTTTCAAGAGTCCGATGAGCAGAGAAAAATTAGCATACACTTGGCTGAATTTTATGGAATCTCCAGAAGAATTTCAAACCCCCAGGGTGACCTCCTTCACCCTCTGCGTCATCCAACGTGAGAGCTCTGCGTAGTCTCTTCCTGGACTGCATAACTCTGCGTGGAGTGGGTCTTGCTGCCGATCAACTCACCACTTCCTTCATCCTCCAAACTTCTGCTTCTCCGATAACTAAATCCTCCCACCTCCTTCTGCTTCTGCAACACTGCCTCTACAATCTCACCCACTGAAATCGAATTCTCTAGCTTCAGAATCGATTTCCTTCGGGTAATGAGAGTTTCCCTAGCTTGATTTCCAAATGGCCCTCAAGTTTCTTCTTATAGTCTTCTCACTGATAAATCAACGGTCAAGATTATATCGTTAATCAATGGCTCAGATTAAAAGATGACTTGATCTTCGTTTTTTAGAAGATTCACAATCTGCTCTATTAATACCCTTTAATTATTTAATTTCCCTAAGTTTAAACTTAGGGTTTGTATTAAAATAATTAATTATTTTAATAAAGTCATATCCGAGTGGAATTTCCACAAACGATTTCTGGGTTCTCTGGATAGCTGATGTCCAAGCTTCTCTACCAAAAATGAGACTTAGAAAACTTCCCGATGCTATAAAAATCAATACTCCCCCTTAGCGAGGAAAGTGTTCAAGCAAGATACCACTGCACTGCTCTGACTCTATAACATGTTCTGCACTGATGCTGTCCTGGTTGTTGCCCCTCATCTTTGCAGTGCTGCCTCCTGTACTGCTGCCTTGTGACACTGCCTCTGCCACTTCCTCATCCGTATTGCAGCTCCCTCTGTTTCTAAAGATGTTCTATGCTAGATGCAAATCTACGTTAAACTTCTAGGGCTCAATCATATGAAAGTAAGATGTAGATAGAACATACCAATAGATCGATGGAAGACAAGCCAAAAGCAGAGATAAAGAATGGTAGCGCTACGCCGGTCAGCAAGATGCTTCAACCAACAAAGTCTCCATAAGGTCAGCCAACCCAATGTGTCACACAACCCCAAGACGTCTCATCAAGAATACTCCACCAAGACGCTGCACCAAGAAACCCTAAATGCAGAACCACGAATGCAACTCCATCACCATCCAAGAGAGAAGAAAATGCCTCCACAAAATGTGTGTAAAATGAACTCCAAGTCTCTCTAATATATAGGCATCTGTGGGGGTGTGTGACACATCTCTAATGCATGTGGGATAAATCAGTTCGACCTTTCACATGTGGAATAAATTCAAAATACATGTTCTGCTCATCCGATCAAGATGATCTTTAGATCGATCTTGCACCTCTTCGAAAGAGGAATCCATAAAAATATTGGCATCATCATCTGAGCAGTACAATATGGAGTTTGGACCTAGTTGTCCAAAATTAACACTGCCTCTCAACTAGGGAGAACTCCATCCACCAGTGCCATCCAAACATCTTGCGTCATCTCGCTGTAACTTGCTTCGCTGGCTTGTTTATTTCAAAACAAAAGGTGAGTCACAAAGACATCACTCCTGGCTAACCCGAAGTCAGCTTAGAGGTTCGAAACCTCTATTGGACTCAAAGGAGTCTCATACCAACCCGAAGTTGGTTTAATTGACCCGAAGTCAGTTGGAGGTCCGAAACCTCACTAGACTTGATTCCGGATCAAGTGGTTGGACATGTGCCATCCTAGACATAGAGAGTACGACAATCTCCGATGCGTCCATCAGTCTTGCTATGGTCTATATTCACATTTCCCTCCTCATCGGCCAAATGAGAAGTACTTCCCATGAGTCCGAAACTCCATGGGTAGGATGCATACGGGGCACAGATCAGAGAGAGGTAAACCAACTCAATATCATCACGGTGGGGAGGAAACACACCAACAAGGTTTGGAAAGCCTAGCCCTGTGGTTGCTTATAGCTCCAAGAAGCTATCCCCAAAGCCCCCCTAGAGTTTCCAGACCTCATCGTCCAAAAGCACCCTCCAAATAGGGTCATTCCATGATTCCAAGATTCTCACGGAACGTTAGGAACATGACCTTCCCCAAGGGCTTTGTGAGAATATCCGCAACCTTCTCATCAGTTCCTATATGATCAAGCTTTACGGCGCCTCGCTGTACCATATCCCAGATAAAATGGTACCAGACACCAACATGCTTGGATCGATCATGGAACACGAGATTCTCTGACAAACGAATCCTCCTCTGGTTATCGCAAAGGATAACAGTGGCATCTAGCACATGCTCGAACAACTCACTGAAGAGCTTTCGCAACCAAGTGGCTGTTGAGATTTTGTGTATTTGGGGTAGCATCAGTTGTGCTCTAGGTCCCAAATTTTGAGGAAGGACTAGAGTTCACCTTATCTACAAGACCCAGAAATGGATTTAGGAAATTTCATCTCATTTAGGAGATATTAAATTAATTAATTATTTTAATGTATTTCATAAATTAAAACTTAGGGAACTTAAATAATTAAAGTGAATTTAATTAAACATGTGATGAAATTGTCTTAAGTCACACGGATCAAGCTTTCTTTTATTCTTAGCCATTGATTCAAGATCTGATCATGACCGTTGATTTGTCAACGAGAAAAGTATAAAGGAAAGGCTTGGGATCATTTGTAAAGACACATAGAGGCAGAGCACTGAAGCTAAGCTGAGATTCTAGGGCAGGGTTTGCTAAGAATACTCAGAAGTGTTTTAGCTGCAGAGAGGGGAATTTAGACCAAGGGGATGATCTGATCCTAGGGTCTAGAATACACAAAGAGACAGAGAAGAGATCAGCGCAAGGACAACGCAAAGGAAGGTAGCAGCAACAACAACAAGGACAACGTCATTTTCAGGAAACCCTTTAGGGGTTACGCAGAGACCCTTAGTGGCAGCGTAGTGACTGCGTCACCCATTTTGGGGTAACGCAGTCCCTTTTGGAGTAGACCTGAGGGTTTGGAGGCCATCCAAGGCTGATGCAGAGGCTTTTAGGGGCTTCAGAGGCTGACACAGAGCTTTTCAGGGGCAGCGCTGGGGTTTCTAGGCCTAGATTTGGCTGAGTTCTTTAAATCCTGTTTGAGGGTGTGGATTAGTCATTATGTTGGCCCTAGATCAGCCAATGAGCTGTAGATCTAGAGTTTTCTCTGTCGGGTTTTCCAGATTTGGAACCCAGAGTTGTGTATTCAGAAATATTCTTAATAATAGAACCCTCTAGCAGCTAGAGACTGGTTCTCCCACATTGGATTTTTCCGGGGACTATTTGTCCAAAAATAAATGTGTCACTTTGTCAATGTGTGGATGTGCTTATTCTAGATCTGAATTGATAGAGATCTGCTATGTGTTTTGCTTCGATGTTAATTTGAATTTATTCAGTTGATAACTTGTTTAAGTAGGAGGAGTTTAACTGGATTGACAGTAATAATTTCTGCATAAGATATAAGATTCAGAAATTTCTACAGTGGCTTTACAACAGGCCATACACGCTGCAATGTATTCGGCCTCAGTAGTGCTCAAGGCTACCGACTTCTGCTTCCTACTGGAAACAGACCCAAGTGTGACGCATCATCCAGATGTGCTCTTGCGATCCACCACACTGCCAGCCCAATCGGCATCAATATATCCACGGAGTCTCAAACTCTCGGCAGTGTATCTCAAACCATGGTCTATCGTGCCCCAGAGATATCTCAAGAGTTTCTAGGCACCAACCCTGTGAATGTTATGAGGATCAACCATGTGTTGACTCAAAGTGTTCACTGCACAACATACGTCCGGACGGATGTTCCCTAAGAACATCAGGGCCCCTACGAGTTGTCGATACTTGGTAGGATTTGCTAGCACGGGCCCAGCAACGCTTCCACTCAACTTCTTAAGGTTGAGCTTCGTCGGTGTCGACACAGACTTATAGTCCATCATTCCAAATCTTTCCAGCAGCTTCACAATGTATTTTCCTTGAGAGAGGAAAATCTCGCCAGGTCTTTGTCAGAACTCCAGGCCTAGGAAGTAATGCATCAGTCCTAGGTCCTTCATCTCGAACTCAGAAGTGAGCTCCCTCTTCCACTGATGAATGAGAGGGTCAGCACCTGTCAGGAAGAGATTGTCCACATAGAGAACCAAAATGAGAGGCTTTTCTCTATCAACCTTGAAGTAAAGGTTCGGATCAACATTACTTCGAGTGAAGCCCAACTTCATCAAGTAGCTATCTATCCTCTCGTACCAAGCCTTGGGGGTTTGCTTCAACCCATAGAGGGCTTTCTTCAACTTGCATACATGAGAGTCTCTATACTGGGCTTTGAATCTCAGAGGATGCTCCACATACACCTCTTCCTTTATCGAACCATGTAGAAAGGCGGTCTTCACATCCAATTGATAAAGATTCCATCCTTGCGTAGCAGCAAGGGCTATGATGGATCGGATGGTGGTATATCGGGCCGCAGGTGCAAATATATCATCATAGTCTACGCCTTCCTTTTGAGAGGAAGCCACGGGCAATGAATCTTGCCTTGTACTTTTTAGCACTCCCATCAAATCCATGCTTGATCTTATAGAGCCATTTCGAGGTGACAACAACTTTGTCCTCCGATATCAGGACCACATCTCAGACATCATTCTTTATAATGGATTCATACTCTTCGTGCATAGCATCCCTCTAGACTTGATGCTTTACGGCTTCTTCAAATGATCCAGGCTTAGATTGTACGGTTGTACTCATGGCTGCTAGATACCCTTGGTATCTATTCGACTTCTTGCTTTCATGGAATGTCCCCCTTTGGGGCCATATGACTCTCGGCATCCTTGATAGAATCTCGGAGCCATGAGGGTCTTCTCTTCGTTCTTCCAGCAACGTCATTTGCTCAAGAGCATATACGGTTGTGATCTCCCTCTTAATGCCAGCTCCTCTTGTGAGAGAAGTCATCTATAAGAGTCTTGAAATAAGAACATCCTCCCAAGGATTTCATAGGCAGCATATCAGATAAGTCAGAGTGTATCAGATGTCTTTGTGATACTTGAGGAATGAAAAAAATCCCCTTGTATGCTTTCCTTCAACATAACCCTGACATATGCCTTCATGATTATTTGAGAATTCGGGCATCCCAGACACCAGCCTCGGAAAGGGCTTTATAATCATAGGTTTGAATTTTACTTACCCACTATCAAGGCTTATTTTAAGGAATTATAGCCATACAAGTATCATACCCATATACTGTCATACTTCTGTCATACATCTTGACAGGTATCATACACTACCATAACACTGATTACAGTGTTGCCATGATATTATCATACACGTTGCTATCATATTCATCATTGCCATACTGCCATACAATACTACATGGTCATATATATGTTTTCATATGCCACTGGAGATACCATAGATCAAAATCATATAGATTCTGCCATATGTCACTGTTCTAAGGCTCATCGACCAGCCATGGTTGTTATCTTTAGATTTCTTTAAACAATATTCAAAACAGACATACTTTAACAGACTTTTCATGTAAGAATCAACTTTACATACCTCTTCTTTGTCTGTCAATGCATCTGCCTTCTTACAATAGATTTCCAAAGCAATGTACTTAAGGCTCAAATATCAGCTCAACAAATCTGCCTTCACATAATAATAAGTGGCAGTCAACACACACTTGAAGGTTCATGACAATTCTGATTGGGTCGCTTGTGGTGTGTTGATAATCCCAAATGCAATAACCGACTTTTCACTATGATTCTCAACAATATGCTACTTCTGCTCATCTATGTCCATTCAACGCATGGTCTTCATCTACCACTAAATAAAATTTTGAATGGTGATGAACCAGTTTTGGACAAAATAAATATGCCAGCTCTCCTACTGCAACGTTTTTCCATAAAGAATAATGTACATCCTGACTTCTATAATCCATGGGCCATTGCAGGTATAAGAAAGCTCTATGGCCACACATCATCGCCAATAATCTCCACAAGAACATTGTCCGACCTTGAAATGGTGAAAAAAGTTTCTATCCCTCACAATAATTTCTCTTGCAATAATCTTGGATATTACCTTTGTAACCAAGTGGCAGTCAACACACACTCTCAGGTTCTTGACAATTCTGACCGGTGTTCCTTGTGGTGCATGGATGATCCCAAACGCAATAGTCAACTTTTCACAATGGTGGTAGATATTATGCTACTGGTCCTCCTCCACATCATGCAACACAGTCTGCATCTAGCATGTAGCCTTCATCCTTTATCTTTCCATACAATTTCTCTAGCTCTGCATAGATTTCCTCTGTCTGTGGATGTGATCTATCTCCCACAAGGAGAGTGTGCACCTGCTATTGACCTCAATCCAACTGCAACCAAACATCTTCTTGACCTTCTTGTCTTTCATCATTTTTTTTTGTACCTTCTCCACCTCATTCCACTCACCAGATGCTACATAGATGTTTGACAGCATCACATAAGGTGCTGCATTTTCAGGTTCTACCTCAAGAAGGCATTCTGCTGCACATTTTCCCAGTTCTATGTTTTTATGCATTCTACAGGCACCCAGAAAGAATCCCCACACAACAGCTTCAGGTTTTATAGGTATTTTAATATTTTATCAATAAAATCTTGTGCCCAGTCCAAGTGCTCTTCTCCTGACCATGCTGCCTTTGACAACCTTCTACGCAGCTCCAGCTATGTGCTAAGGCCCGCGACCTAACACGACAGCACTACTTGCATGCCCAGAAACCCCTGATATACCAGCGTCATCAATCAGTTGTTTCGAGCTGACAAATAAGCCTTTCCGTCCACTTGATCGATGGAGACTAGGCTTGCGGCCTAGCTGTGATACCAATCAACCTCTCGGCCTTCTGTTTCAAGGAATATAGGCACTGACGCTTGCCTGAAGTAATGTGCGGCTTACATTTGAAGAGAGGTCCCATACGAGAGTATGCTCAAAACATCATCAAATAGCCCTGCGGCTTCCTCTCTGCTCAAACTCAGACCTGAAATAAATGAGCCCAGACTTTCTCCAAAAATGGGTTGAATTGGTGTTTTCTTCTGCGTTTGTGACAACCCAGGTTAGGGCATGCCACGCTGCTCTCAATCTCCACGCAGTTCAGCATACGCTGCCCTTCAATCTCCACGCTGTCACCTACAACACTTAGAAGTGCATACGCTGCGCTTCAATCTGCCCAGAATTGTCTAAAGACTGTGACTGTCTCTTTAGGGAAGGGATCTCCCTCCACACTGAAGGTTACGGCACAAAACAACCCTAAATCTGCCCACGCTATCACTTGTTGTGGTGGTATGGCCTGCGGCCTACCACACAACCTTGCTGTAGCTTACAGCATCCTTATTGGCCCCGAAAACAATCCTTATCTCGCTGCTCTAGATTCTCAACAAGATGGGCTTTGTCTTCTCCTTGGCTCTGATACCATGAAAAATTCTGAAAATGTTCTATGCTAGATGCAAATTTACTTTAACTTCTAGGGCTCAATCATATGAAAATAAGATGCAGATAGAACATATTAATAGATCGATGGAAGAAAAGCCAAAAAAAGAGATAAAGAATGGTGGCGTTACGACGGTCAGCAGGATGCTTCAACCAGCAAAGTCTCCATAAGGTCAGCCAACCCAATGTGTCACACAACCCCAAGACGTCTCATCAAGAATACTCCACCAAGACGTTGCACCAAGAAGCCCTAAACGCAGAACCAAGAACACAACTCCATCACCATCCAAGAGAGAAGAAAATGCCTCCACAAAATGTGTGTGTAAAATGAAATCCAAGTCTCTCCAATATATAGGCATCTGTGGGGGTGTGTGACACATCTCTAATGCATGTGGGATAAATCAGGCCGACCTTGAACATGTGGAATAAATTCAAAATACATGTTCTGCTCATCCGATCAAGATGATTTTTAAATCGATCTTGCACTTCTTCGAAAGAGGAATCCAATAAAAATATTGGCATCATCATCTGAGCAGTACAATATGGAGTTTGGACCTAGTTATCCAAAATTAACAAAAGACCACCCTTTCTTCTAATGGAAAGAGTTCTCGACCATCCCCATCTTCTCTCTAAAGTAAGTGAATTTAATCTTAAAGCCTTTGTGACGATATCTACCACCTGTGCTCTTGTAGGAGTGTATTGCAACTGTATTGCTCCTCTTTGGACATAGTCCCTGATGAAGTGGCACCGAATGTCAATGTGTTTCGACCGATTATGAAACACAGGATTTTCAGAGAGCCTAACGCAACTCTGATTATTGCACATAATTCTGGTTGGTTCCATCTGCTTCTGAGCAGGTTCAAGAGTAACTTGCAGAGCCATATGTCCTCGCACGAAGTTGTGCTTGCTGCCATGTACTCTGCCTCGGCTAAACTTAGTGCTATAGGCAACAAGAGGTCATTCCTGATCCGAGACTGAAACAACACCCACTGGTACTTTTTCGATCCACTGTGCTTCCAGCCCAATCTGCATCTGTGAACCCACTCAACTGAACCTCATTGCCCTTGGTGTACTTCAACCCATACTCAAATGTCCCTCTCAGATATCTGAGAACATGTTTGGCTGTTGCTCAGTGAGCCTTCCTTGGTTCCACCATGAACTGACTGAGGGTATTCACTGCATAACAGATGTCTAGTCTAGTATTGACCAAATACATCAATGATTCGATGAGCTGCCTGTACAAGGTGGGATCAACCTCATCATCCTCCGTTGTGTCTCTCTTCTTCCAGTCAGTAATCATTGGCATGGCCATGGGTCTACAGTCTTCCATCTAAAATCTTTTCAGGATTTCTGTCGTGTATCTTCCTTTCCCTAGGAAGGTTTCCCCTTGCTACTACCAAACTTCTAATCCAAGAAAATAGTGCATCTGCCCCACGTCCTTCATGTCGAATTCTGTAGCCAGATTCTCCTTGCAGTCCGTGATGAGCTTGGATGATCTGGTAAAAAATAGATCATCCACATATAGTACCAGAATAAGCGGCTCATCTCCTACTCTCAAGTAGTAGAGATTGGGGTCTGCGTCACTCTTGACGAACCCCATCTTCTGCAAGTATCTATCAATGCGCTCATACCATGACCTGGGGGCTTGTTTTAAACCGTATAAGGCTTTCTTAAGCCTGCAAACATGAGTCTTCTGCTCATGTGTCTCGAAGCCCTCTAGCTATTCTATGTACACTTCCTCCTCTATCACCCCGTTCAAGAACGTTGTCTTGACATCCATCTGGTGAATCTCCCATCCCATCTGTGCAGCTAGAGATATGACAGATCTGATAGAAGTGTAGCGAGCTACAGGGGCGAAGGTTTCCTCATAATTAATGCCTTCCTTCTGTGCATACCCCTTAGCTACAAAACTTACCTTGAACTTCTCTATGCTGCCATCTGCAACATATTTGATCTTGTAGATCCACCTGGATCCTACAACTGATCTGTCCTGTGGTCTAGGGACTACTTTCTAGACATCATTTGTCATGATGGAGTTATACTCCTCCACCATGGCATCCACCCACACTTGATGCTGAGCTGCTTCCCAAAAGGTGGACGATTCACCAACCTGAGCTACCAGTGCCTGATATCTGTCTGGCTGCTTCCTTATCCTCTTTCCTTCTCTAGGGGCTCCAACAAATGCTTCTGCATCCTTAAGAATTTGTTGAAGTTCTCTGCTTGGTCTCCCATTAGTGGTGGGCGGTCTCACCTGCTCTCCTTCCTGTTCTTCTTTGGAGGAGCTCCCTTCAAAATCCTTGTGCCTTGGAGAGGCACTTGACTTGTCCTCTGTAGGCCGTTGAGGCTGTATTAGTGGATCCTCCTCAATCTGCATATCTCTGGCCATTTCCCGAGATTTCCTGAAGGTTGTCTCCTCTAGGAATTTTACATCCCTTCTTACCACGATTTTCCTGTTTTCTGGAATATAGATGCGATATGCCTTCACATTCTCATTATAGCCCATAAGGAAACCCTTTTCTGCAGTCTGATTCAACTTCTTCCTCTTTTCATCTGGAACGTGGTAGTACACCATGCTGCCGAATATCCTGATGTGGCTCACCTCTGGCTTGCAACATGTGAACACACTCTCGGGAGTCACCTTCCCCAAGGCTCTATGGGGAACTCTGTTGTGGATATATATTGCTGTATTGCAAGCCTCTGCCCATAAGAATTTGGGCATATCTTGGTCGTACAACATTGCCCTTGCAACTTCTATTATGGTCTGATTCTTCTGTTTTGCAACTCCATTTTGCTTTGGATTGTATGGAGCTGTCCATTCTCTCTTGATGCCTTCCTTTGCATATAAATTTGTGAACTCCTTATCGATATATTCTCCACCGTTATTTGACCGCAACTTCTTGATCTTCTTTCTCGTAGAGTTTTCCACCAAGGCTTTGAAATCTTTGAATCGATCAAAGACTTCATCTTTGGTTTTCAGAAAATAGATCCAAGTTTTTCTGGAATGATCATCAATGAAGGTAGCAAAATACTTTGCACCACTAAGAGCGGTTGTGGACATTGGACCGCAAATGTTCGAGTGTATCAACTCCAATACACGCTTGGCTCTGTTGTTGCTTCTTGGAAACGCTGCCTTAGCATACTTCCCTAGTACGCACCCCCTGCAAACTTCATCTTTCTTCGTGCTGAGTTTAGGAGCACCTATGACAGTATTTTTGAGAATTCCCAAGGCTCCATGATGTAGATGCCCCATCCTTCTGTGCCATAACTCATTCAGATCTTTGTCATCTGTACTGCCAGTCAGGGCCACCGGAGATTCAAGCTAGAGTTTGTATGGCTTGTGACTCCTTACTCCAATTTGTGCCTTTTTGCTCCAGCTATGGTGTTTGACATACACCTTATCTCTAATAAAGTATACATCATAGCCCTTGTTCTGTAGCTGAGACACTGAGAGTAAATTCATCCCCAACCCTGGTACATGCAGAACATTAGTGGCTCGAATTTTGTTGCCATCTTCGGTCTGAAATGGTATGGTACCTCTCTTGATGGGGGTACATTTTGCCTTGTTTCCCATAGTTATCTAGAAATTCATCTGTTCTTCTTGGTTGCTCGAAAAACATTCTCGAACCCCCGTCATGTGTGCAAATGCTCCACTGTCAATATACCAAACACTTGCAGGAGCTGTGCTCGACACACAAGCAAGATCCTCCTCTAGTCTGGATGCCAGCACTTTCATGTCGTGTTCCCTCTGCATTTCTGCGTGCTCTGGAGGACTGCGTGAACCCTTCCGAATGATGGATCTCTGGTCCATGGTAGATCCTCCCTTTCTATATTTAGCCCTTTGCTCTGATACCATGTGAAATTTTCAAAACTGAAATTTATTACTGCAATACTCGGTTTGTTTCTCTTACTTATGAGATAAGTTATTTACAGATGCTTCAGTAAATTCTGAAATAAACACATTTGTAGATCTTCACTTTAATCAAGAGCATAAGAACAGAAAGAAAATTACACAAGTAGCACAATAGAAACAACCATATGAACACAATTATTTTTGGACAATTGTCTTCGGAAAAACCCATTGTGGGAAAAGTGGTGCAGCAGATGAGGGTTTTGTATTTATCCTCATAAATGGAAAGTACATTTTCAAGATTTTGATGAGCAGAGAAAAATTAGCATACACTTGGCTGAATTTTCTAGAACCTCTAGAACAATTTCAGACCCTTGGGGGGACCTCCTTCACCCTATGCATCATCCAGCGTGAGAGCTCTACACAGTGTCTCCCTAGACTGCGTAACTCTGCATGGAGGGGGTCTTGCTGCCGATCAACTCACCACTTCCTTCATCCTCCAGACGTCTGCTTCTTCGATAACTGAATCCTCCCTCCTCCTTTTGCTTCTGCAACCTTGCCTCTACAATCTCACCCACTGAAATCGAATTCTCTAGTTTCAGAATCGATTTCCTTCGGGTACTAAGAATGTCCCCGGCTTTATTTCCAAATGGCCCTCAAGTCTCTTCTTACAGTCTTTTCGCCGATGAATCAACGACCAAGATTATATCATTAATCAATGGCTCAGATTAAAAGATGACTTGATCTTCGTTTTCTAGAAGATTCACACTCTAGAGTCTGCTCTATTAATACCCTTTAATTATTTAATTTCCCCAAGTTTAAACTTAGGGTCTGCATTAAAATAATTAATTATTTTAATAAAGTCATACCCGCGTGGAATTTCCACAAACGATTTCTGGGTTCTCTGGATAACTGATGTCCAAGCCTCTCTACCAAAATTGAGACTTAGAACACTTCCCGATGCTATAAAAATGAACAAAACAAACCTGTTTATCACTGAACTGGCAATTTCTCTGCAAATATATGAAAGGTATATAGAATAATAAATGATTGATAAGAATGATGGGTTACAGTGAGCTTTGTGACAGTCTACTACTTATATGCATTGACTGATCAGAAGGTGATGGGGGATGCGCCCTTTGAGTTTTCAATAAACTAATTAAATTGCTATTATTTATTATATATATTTTTATTATTATGTTTATAACAGATGATCTCACCAAGTGTGAGTAAAAGATTGGATTGAACTGACCTCATGGGAGTGCAAGTTTGCTTGAACTTGCTGGAGATACGTTGAAGTGCTGTTAATAAATTATTTGGGGATATGTTCAGTGGGTATATTGCCATGTTCAAATGATCTAATTTGTGATCTTGATTGGACCTTTATATATATGAAATCACTTTGCTGGCTTTCTGCATGAATTAATAAGCATTTTGTATTTTCTTAAAATATATTTTTCTTCAGGTAGTGTAATGATCCGTTCATATTCTTGCCAAGCCAAAAATCTAAATCTTTAATTAAAAATTAAGGCCTAAAACAAGTTAGATACCATTGAAATTTTTTCTGTTCTGGCTCATATCTTATCCTGATTTGAAGCATAATGATCAAAGTGATAACATCCATATCTTTTTATGTAAGTGCAGGGTTTTACAAAGGAGATCGATTTGGAGAAGGAGAGATGGCATGGGTATTCTGCTTATCTAAGATAAAGTTTTCTTAATTAATTATGATGAATAGGCAATAGAAAAATATTCAAGTGACACTATGGCTTATCTATATAGATGTTTATTATAATGCCAGCATTCGTCAGGGATGTCAAGTATGATTTTGAACTTTGAAGCATGCAAAGATGACTTTCTGGACTCCATGAATCTGTTGGTTCTATAAAATGGAATCACAAATAGTGTTATTCTTTATCACAAAAGGTGTATAGAAGCCCCTTATTCTAGTATATGGTTAGAGTAGGGTCCACTAAAACTTTACCTTATGTATATTCAGTTTGTTCGAATGCATGACTTTGACTGGTTTTCTTTTGTCAGTTTGCATTACTTATTAAAGTTGTAACACATGTTATGAATATGCTCCAGGTACATTAAGGACTATGATGGAGTAATCCTCATGGAATGCAAAATTGACACTAAGTTGCCTTACACAGATCTACCAGCTATGATCCGGCAGCAGCGGCAGGTGAAACCTATAGTTGTTTTTATTGCAACAGTTGGTTGTAGCTGAAATTTTTGGTCCTTGATTCTAAAAGTTACATGGTAATTTATTTGATATTTACAAACAGAAGCCATTCTAGCTCAGCCATGGGCAATAAAGAACCCACTTTTTGGTCAATCTGGGTATTTGGTTAGTTTGAAATTAATTTTAGTGCCTTCTGATATAACCAATTTTTTTGTCAAGAAGGATATACAGTGTGCACTCGGGTGTGCTATGCATCCTAAAGGTCTTAGCAGGGGTTGTCCATAAATACAAGTTTAAGAAGGAAAATGGAAGCCAATATGCATAGATGACTGCAACAGCATAAAATAAAGACCATGATTCATTGTGTTTTCCAACTTTCAAAGGAGATGCTATGGTCAGAATTACAGTTGATGAGTGTGTGATATGATTATATTCAATTTGAGGTTGGGTTTGTTTCCGCTCAATCTAGCAGGGGTACTAGGGAGGGTTCCAAAGCGACTACTACTAGACCAAGTGACAACAATGGGACAAAGACCCACTGTCAGTCGACGTCCCCTGCTCTTTATGAACTTTCACCGATGGGAGGAGTCCCGTTATGGAGGAAATCACTTGAATGATAGGATCAATGGTGTTAGAAAAATTCTATATTACAGAGCAATGCAACACATAAAATATGCAGAAAACATAAGCACAAAAACACATAAAACCAGAGAGACACAAATATACGTGGTTCACCCAGTTTGGGCTACGTCCACCCTGAACAACCAGTCCTTCCTTTCTATTATCCAGCAAAATGAAGAGACACAACCTACAACAGATTCGCTGTAATATCCTCTATCCTCTCTCACAGTCTCCCTATCTGTTTCTCGCTCTGAGAATACACATACAATACATAGCCGCAACACAATACCCTCATACAAAACGAGGGGTTGCCTTCTAGGGCAAAAAACCCTAAACTAAACATAACTTCTACCGTCAGATCATCCGCCTAATGAATGGCCCAGATTGACTAGAAATTACAATACTTTTACAAGGCAATTTTACCTCTGTTTTTAGCTTTGGGGGCAACCCCCCCCCTAGGGGGGGCTCCATAAAGTCACCACTGCCCCCCTAGACCCCCTAGACAACATTTAATTACGGGCGGCGTTGCTACCCCATTTAATAACAGGGGTCCAATGCTGTGATACAAAATAAAGAAGATAATTAGGCTCCACACCCAACAAATGGCAAGGTATAACATGATTTCCTAGGCCCATTCAAAGGAGAGGCTCAATTAATGGTTCAAATACTTAAAGAAAAGCTGAAAGGATCCTCAAGAAAGACCTATGAAGGATGACCTCGGGCTTAAGAATATTAAAAAATGATGAATGCTTAAGATCAAAACTTCCAAAATCAAAAATCCCTCACTTGTGATTGATGTGTTTATCCTAGGGTTCCATGTGAGGCGAGGATGACTTATTCAATGGAAAGATTCAATTAAAGTGTAAGCTTTGGGAGAAACTATGGTGACTTTCCACAAAAATCCCCTTGAGAGAAATACTATAAGAGACCAAGGGTTGAGAGATATACTGCGGTAAAGGATCATCCAATGATCACCTATAGTTAAGAGAAAAGATTTTGAATGATGAACTACAAAGTGCAAACCTTCAAGAAATCCCAAGTCAAAGCAACTTAAAGGGTTCCCTCTTGGTGTAATAGCCAGGGCACCAATTTATTTGAAATTCAACTGTTGGACTTTGTTCAAAACTAGAGGATGCTTAGGAGAGACAAAAATGAAGAAACTTGTCAGGACAGAATCCTAAAATTCCTCCTCCCTAAAATTTCACACCAAGCCCTAGAAAATCTCCTTATCCTTAGGGGACGACGAAAAGAGGAAAAAAAGGTGAAAGCATGATATTTCGTTAAGTTAATGTGATCACCAAGGGTCGAGGACCAATGCCTAGCTATTGGGAAGATTGGAGTCAAAATGATCAAGATTTAGGAACTTCGCTCTTCAAAGAGGCCTAAAGAAGCAGCTACGCTCTCTGTGTATGCAACTTCACAACAACTTTAGACTTTTATACTTCAATATGCAAGATTTGATGGAGTTTCAGAGTAAAAGGTAAACAACCTACCCCTAGGAAAATTCGTTCTTCTTGCCAATAAGAATAACATATGCAACGAGCAAAGATTACAAGTGTTTCATAAATTCACATTAGTTTTTAGGGCACAAGTAAAGTCATGACGCAACATTCCATACATTAGACATGAAACATTATGAAATTTGCATGAAAAGAGCACTAACATGACAAAAAAATTGTGTCCATCCATAAACTTGCCAAATAGAAGCTCCAAGAGAGATAGTGAAAATATTCCGCACATCAAAATCCAAATCATTCCACAAATTGCAGGTCCAAAATCTTTAGAAAGATATATGTGAAAATTTCAAATCTGAAATTCGACTCCAACAACTGATTTATTTTTCCTACTTATTTTCCATAATAAGTTATTTAAAAAAACCCTTCAGTAAACATCAAAATAAATTTTACTGCAGTTACCACATAATTTCATAGAGAAAAGAACAGTGAAATATAAGCACAAGAATCAATCACACCAACACAATTATTTTTGGGCAATTGTCCCCGGAAAAACCCAATGTGGGAAAACTGGTGTAGCAGATGAGGGTTTATTTATTAATCTTCAGTAGCAATCTCTTTACAAGGAATGTCTAGAAGAATAATGGAGAAAATTTCATGAAACACCTGAGATAATATTCTCCCAACCTTCGGAGAAATTTTGACACCCAAGAGGTTCTCTGGCCTCCACTGTGCCACCTCTGCGTGATCCTTTGTGCAGGCACTGCGTGAGAACTACGTCCTCAGCTGTACTGCCTCTCTACGATGTCCTTTTGCGCTGTCCCTTTACACTACCCCTCTACTGCTCTGCGTCCTTCCTTGAGTTCTGGCTGATACCCTCTTCCTTCACTCGGCAACTCTCCCTTTGAAATTGAATTCTAAATTCTGAAGAATTGATTTCCCTTGGGTTACTTTGTATTTGCCCAACTTATCTTCAACTGACCCACATGTCTTCACTTATGCTTTTCCTATTGATAAATCAACGACCGTGATCTAATCTCTAATCAATGACTAAGATTAAAACAGACTTCATCCTCGTCACTTAGAAGCTTCTCACCCACATTTAAGTTAATTCACTTTAATTATTTTAATTCCCTAAGTTTTAACTTAGGCTTCATTAAAAATAAATAATTATTTGAATAACTTGCATTCCGGATGGAATTTCTCCAAACGATTTCTGGGTCTTGGAGATCTCATGTGTTCTAGCCCCTTCACAAAATATAGAAGCTAGAGCACATTCGATGCTACCCAAAAATCAACACTCCCTCTTACCGATGAATGTGCTCTAACAATACTTCCCACTAGAAGCATCACTCTGATCCATGACATCTGTCCTCTGCGCAGCTGATGCTTGGTCTACTGCCCCTCATTTGCTGCGCTGCTGCCCATGATACTGCCACCATCATTGCCTCATGTTGAGATTTTGGGGTAGCATTGGGTGTGCTCTAGTTCTGAAACTTTGTGGAGGGGATGGAACACATGAGATCTTCAAGACCCAGAAAGCGTTTGGAGAAATTCCATCTCGTGTAAAAGTTATTCAAATAATTAAATTTTTCAATGGGGACCCTAAGTCTAACTTAGGGAAATTAAAAAATTAAAGTGAATTAATTTACACATTTGATGATAATGTTCTAAGTGACGTGGATCAAACACTCTTTTAATGTTAGTTTTTGATTAGAGATTAGATCACGACTGTTGGTTTTCCAACGAGAAAAGTATAAAGGAAAGGCTTGGGGTCAGTTGGAGAAGACACACATAGCAGAAGCATTGAAGCTAAGTCGAAATTTTGGGGTGGGGTTTGCTGAGGATTTCAAAGTGAGTTTGCAGTGTAGTGAGGGGCAGAGATCGACAAGGGATGATCTAATCCAAGGCCGAGAATATAGCAGCAGAGAGGTAGCATCGTACCAGGTAGCGCAAAGGCTAACAGGAGGGACGCAGCCCAGCCAAGCCGATGCAAAGACCATGCAGAGGGTGACACAAACCCTTTTGGGTGACATAGAGGCAGTGCAGAGGCCTTTAGAGTGACACAGGGGCAGCCTGTGCTGTGCTGGGCTAGAGGGGCCGACGCAGAGGCTAGAGGAGCGGCGCTGCGGGTTCTAATGGGCCAAAAAGGGCTCGTTATCTGTAATTCCCGATTGAGGGTGTGATTCAGCCATATTTTCTATCTCCGAGTGATAAGGTACAACTGTCGTGTACTTTCTCTGTAGGAAAAAACCGTTTCTGGTGCCCAGAATGTTCTATTCAGATTCTACATAATAATAAATTATAAAACCCTCTAGAGATGCTGCATCGGTTTTCCCGCATCGGGTTTTTCTGGGGAAATTTGTCCGAAAAATCTGTCATTTGTCATATGTGCGTGATGTTCAGTAAATGATTGGTATTTGTGTAGGCTGCTATTTGTGTTTACTTCGAAGATTTTCTGAATATTCAGTAAAATAACTTGTGTAATAAATCAAGTAGGAGAAGTAAATCAATAGTTAGCAGTATGGTTTCTGTAATAAGGATTCAGAAATTTTCACATGGTATCAGAGCATTGCAGATCAAGTTGAACCATCAACAAAGCGGCTGAAGATATTTGCTGCAAGAAGGGCAGCTAAAGCAGCACTGATCTAGAAGAAGGCAACGCAACACCATAGGGACAACAAACCCTGCAAGGGTGACACAGAGTCTGTCTGCTCACGCAGAGGTTGATGCAACTACAGAGAGGTGATGCAGAGCCAGTCTGCTGATGCAGAGGATGACGCAGTCCGAGTTGGTGAGTTGCTCTGCAGTTTGTCGAGGCTGGACGTGCAGTTTCTGTTCTTCAGAAGTTGCTAGTGTGGCACAGGTTCTGTCGGTGTAGAACATTGCCTGCAAAGGTGACAAAAGCGGGAGGAGAACAGTCGCTCAACAGATTTGTGCCAAAGAAATCTGAGATTTGATCAGGAGGGTGATCGTAGAGGGCTGATTCAAGAGATTTGGCGGAGGATTTCCTGGAGGGAAATCAGTGGTCATAGGGAGCAACTACTCTAGAGGGTTGTTATCTCCAAGAAACCTAGATCCAGTGTTTTGTTGAGTGCAGCAGCAGTAGAAGGGAGAGGAGTACCCACTGTTATCACTCCATCAGATTTTCGAGGCTGAGAAGAGACCAGCAAAGGTAACCATAGATCAATCTTTCACCAAGTTGCTAGCCGTACTAGGCAGGAGAGGGCTCTCTCCAAGAGATCGCGGCCAAGATGACTGGATAATGAGGATTTTAGGCTAGGTATAGTAGCACTAGGGTTTTGGTTGATTGATTTTGAGTGCTGGATGGTGAATAGGTCAGGGAAGAACTAGGTCAGGGTAAATAAAGATCATAATTGCAGAGATCTGATGGGGCAAGGTAGGTAAGTAGCTTAACACATTAAGGAATCTTGATGGAGTGGTTTAGACTGCTAGGGTTTCAGAAAATAACATGGCAACATGAATTCGTTTCAATTAGAAGATGTTAATTTCAGCTTATGTTCTATGCCATTTCAGATTAGGGCACAATACTGAAGAAGATAGAACATGCTAATAGATCGATAGAAGACAAGCCAAAACAGAGATAATAAATGGTGGCGTTATGGCGATTAGCAGGATGCTTCTACCAGCAAAGTCTTCAATAGGTCATTCAGCCAAGCGTGTCACACATAACCCATAACAACCCAAACAAAGAACAATCTATATATATTACAGCTCCAACGCTATCCAGAGAGAGAATTCCTCCACACCAATGTGTGTCAAATGAACTCTAAGTCTCTCCAATATATAGGAATCTTTGGGGGTGTGTGACACGTCCTTTAAGACATTTAAGTCAATATTTTATTCCAGGACGACCTAGCACATAAGTGGAATAAATTCAAAGTACATGTTCTGCTCATCCGATCGAGATGATCTTTAGATCAATCTTACACCTCTCCAAAAGAGGAATCCAATAAAAATATTGCGATCGTCATCTGAGCAGCACAACCCGGAGTTTGGACCTAGTTGTCCAATTTTAACACTCCCTCTCAACTAGGGAGAACTTCGTCCACTAGTGCAATCCAAACATCGTGTGTCATCCCGCCGTAACTTGCTTTGCTGGCCTCTTTATTTCAGAACAGAAGTGGGTCAGTCACAAAGACATCATTCCCGGCTGACAGATTCAGCCCAGAGGTCAAAACCTCTATCGGACTCACAAAGAGTCTCCAACCAACCCAAAGTTGGTTCATCTAACCCGAAGTCAGGCG
This sequence comes from Pinus albicaulis, assembly GCA_034641835.2. NCBI lineage: Eukaryota > Viridiplantae > Streptophyta > Pinopsida > Pinales > Pinaceae > Pinus > Pinus albicaulis. The sequence continues at coordinate 369,947,833 of CM076572.1, forward strand.
GAGGTCTGAAACCTCACTATACTTGATCCCAGATCAAGTGGTTGGACCGTGCCATCCTAGATAGAGAGTACGGCAATTTCTGATGCGTCCATCAATCTTTGCTACTAGTCTCTAACCTTTCCCATCTCATTGGCCAAATGAGAGGTACTTCCCATGAGCCCTGAACTCAATGGGTAGGATGCATATGGGGCATAGATAATGAGAGGTAAACCAACTCAATAATCATAACGGTGGGGTCCAAGCACACCAACAAGGTTCGGCAAGCCTAGCCTTGTGGTTGCTCATAGCTCCGAGAAGCTGTCCCCAAAGCCCCCCAGAGCTCCCAGAGCTCATCGTCCAACAGGACCCTCATAATAGGATCGTTCCATGATACCAAGATTCTCACGGAAGGTTATGAACATGACCTTCCCCAAGGGCATTGTGAGAATATCTGCGACCTGCTCATCAGTTCCTATATGATCGAGCCTTACGGCGCCTCGCTGTACCATATCCCAGATAAAGTGGTACCAGCCATCAACATGCTTGGATCAATCGTGGAACCTGAGATTCTATGACAAATGAATCCCCCTCTGGTTATCACAAAGGATAACGGTGGCATCTAGCACATGCTCGAACAACTCACAGAAGAGCTTTCGCAACCAAGTGACTTTACAACAGGCCATACATGTTACAATGTATTCGGCCTCAGCGGTGCTCAAGTCTACCGACTTTATATTCTTGCCCGAAGCAGATCTACATGTGAAGTAGCATCTAGATGTGCTCTTGCGATCCACCACACTGCTAGCCCAATTGGCATCAGTATATCCATGGAGTGTCATACTCCTGGCAGTGTATCTCAACCCATGCTCTATTGTGCCTCAGAGATATCTCAAGAGTTTCTTGGCACCAACCCAGTGAATGTTATGATCAACCATGTGTTGACTCAAAGTGTTCACTGCACAACATACGTCTGAACAGGTGTTCATTAAGAACATCAGGGTCCCTATGAGTTGACGATACTTAGTAGGACAGGCCCAGCGACGCTGCTACTCAACTTCTTAAAGTTGAGTTCCATGGACTTACAGTCCATCATACCAGAAACTTCATAATGTATTTTCTTTGAGAAAGGAAAATCTCGCCAGGTCTCTGCTAGACCTTCAGGCCTAGACATTCGTCCTAGGTCCTTCATCTCGAACTCAGCAGCGAGCTCCCTCTTGTACTGATGAAAGAGAGGGTCAACACTTGTCAGGAAGAGGTCATCCACATACAGCATCAGAGTGAGAGGCTTCTTTCTATTAACCTTGCAGTGAAGGTTCAGATCAGCGATACTACGAGTGAAGCCCAGCTTCATCAGGTGGCTATCTATCCTCTCGTACCAAGCTCAGGGTGCTTGTTTCAGCCCATAGAGGGCTTTCTTCAACCTGCAAACATGGGTGTCCCGATCCTGGACTTCCAACCCCAGAGGTTGCTCCACATATATCTCTTCCTTTATCGCACCATGCAGAAATACGGTCTTCACATCCATCTGATGAAGACTCCATCCTTGCGTAGCAGCAAGGGCTATAATAGATCGAATGGTGGTGTATCGGGCCACAGGTGCAAATATGTCATCATAATCTATGCCTTCCTTTTGAGAGAAGCCACGGGCAACGAATCTTGCCTTAAACTTTTCAGCACTTCCATTAGATCCATGCTTGATCTTGTAGAGCCATTTCGAGGTGACAACTGCTTTGTCCTATGGTCTTGGAATCACATCCCAGACATCATTCTTCATAATGGACTCATACTCTTAGTGCATAGCATCCTTCCAGACTTGATGCTTTCTAGTTTCTGCAAATGATCCAGGCTCATATTGTACACATGGCAGCTAGATACCCTTGGTATTTATATGGCTTCTTGGTTTTCCTTTGGAATTTCCCCCTCTGAAGCCATATGTCCCTGAGGCATGAGGATCTTCCTTCATCCAGCAATGATATTAGCTCAGGAGTATATACAGATATATTCTCCCTCTTAATGCCAGCTTCTCTCTCTCGAGAGAAGATATCTAATTTAAATGAAGGCATCCCAGATACCAACTTGGAACTTAATCTTCCATGGTCAAAGCCATCCAACAGGCTTTGCTGATCATGGTTCATGATTACAACAATGTCTGAATGCTGCCAAAACACATCTTGCTATTACGCTTCAGTGAGACTGTTAATGTCTCATGCTGACTGCTACATAGGTGTCACTGTTCAACAGGGAGAATATATCAACACGGCTCAGCTTGTTAGAAGTCCTGTTATTCTGAGGAGGTCTGTTGTAGCTTCCTCAACCAACCCTCTTCACTGTGACCCACAAAACTAGGAATCCAACATGATTCCTTCTCTCATAATTCTGCACTTGAGAGCTTCATCTACTACATCTGATATCTCATCCAAGGCTGCTTCTTATTTACAGATCTGCCCAAGACTTCAAATCTCAGAAATTGGGATCAGATACACCATCCAGTACTTGACCGCCTTGCGTTGGGTAATCACCATGAGCTGCCATATCCATGAAGGTCCTTGCTTCACCAAGATGTCACGGATTTGTATATTCATCAAGGCACTTCTGCTGACAAGGGTAGTTACACAAAGTTGTATCACGGAGCTATGTATTTCTGCTCCAAGCTTTTCTTGAAAGTTTCAAGTGCTTCAATTCCTTTTGCTAGCTAAACCCTGTAGATTCTTCATTCAAAAGATATAATTTGATCTGTCTTGTTCACAACTTCAATTGTGAACAAGACTATCAACATATCATCATAGCTGATATATATAGAAATGAAGGAGCCAAGAATGTTTGCTTGACTAGTAACTTCAGATCTTCATACTTAATTTGAGCTATCTTTCTGCTGCCTTGAATTTCCTCTTAGGATCAATGATTTCCACTCTTTACCAAATAGTTATGTGGATCATTGTAAGAGCGTAACCATGGATCATATTTTTCTGGGCTTCTTCCTTTCTTCTTCGATTTTTTTTTTTTTTGATGGCACCAAAACATGCTCACTATGGCATTGTGGTATATCTATGAACAGAGGTATGTACATTATACTTAGCACCGAGCTACACCATGAATGTATTGTTTCACTTAGAAACACCGAACCTATTGTAACAACACTTGATAGAACTTTACCTTATCATCACAGCATGGAGTCCACTGTGATATGTCCGTATGACAGAAAAGTAAATATGCAGAGGAGATCCTGAAGAATACAATTTGAATTGCAGGAATGTCGAGAGGGTTTAATGGAAGATTCACATCTCTGCCATTACTCATCTGAGACTTCATATATTACATCGAATTATGCCAAGATTAATCCGCCCCTTTATCTTTGTTGAACTGCTCTCATCACCGAAATCATAGAGGCTCCATCCGAACCATCTGAAAAACCCAGAAATCAACAAACTGTTATGTCTGAACTGCGAGGGTACAGGCTCTCTTATATTTGCGCACTGGAGAAGGATTAGCAGAATTTAGGATTTCATCAACGCTTATTTTATGGACGTCAATAGCAAGAGAGAGAGCGACATGTATAACAAACCGATGGCAAGGAGAGACGAATTCATCGAAAAGAAGCCAAAGCCCTTTCGGATATTCCAAGAAGTATCGGTTTGCCTGTAGCCGTCGTTACAGATTTGAAAAATCATTATAGTTCCCGAAGTCTTCAATCCACAGTCATGAAGATTTCAACTTCTGAGCAGAAAACGACGGCTCAACTGACTTAGTCGGCTTCTGATCTTGTATTTACTGCCTGCCTCTTCTTTTGCCATTCCCTGCCTTCTCAAATCACGAAATCGTGTATAGTCCAGCGAGTAACACATTCAATTCTCAGCGCAATCTTGTATGCTATATAGGAAAATCCCGATGATATGTGTCACGAGTTCGATCCTGCTACGGCCAAAAATTGACTGATTTCTAGAATCCAAAACTCGGGGATGTGCATAATTATCATTATAAAGAAGGCTCTGATCACCCATGGAGGAATAATCCGTTCTAGCATGGAAAGTGTGCACGATGAAAGAGACTGAAGACCGGTTTCCGTTGATGCTGATGTTGAGGAAACCATGACCAGAACGCAGATTGGAAGGAGAATGAATGGATTCAAACCTTGTCTTAATGTAAAACCGAACCCGCCACAAATACACCGTATATATGCCGCTTTATTCTTTGCTGAGGGTTCATGCATATACGCGGCTCTGGCTTGAGTGAACCCGCTGGAATGAGTTTTATGTTATGACACTCCAGTCCTTATCCTTGGTTCAAAAACACGCTGTCCAAAGTTAATAGTTCAGATTTCCAGCACAACATAGACTGGAAATAACTTTTGCGCAGACAGTGACCTCTTCCTTTAATAAGAAAAAATGTGCCCAGCTGGGATCTTGGTGGCTCGGAAATAATCGATTGACACAGAAAACTCGTGTTCTGAACTCAACCCATTTTAATTTCCAGAATTCATCATTCCTAGGGCAATGTTCAAACAGTGGTTGTCTCTTACAGCACTCGGCCTCCACTACAGGAATGCCTACGTTGTCCCTTGGCCTCCTTCACGCTGTCTTAATGTGCTTCTTTCATGCTACGGTTAGGGCACCAACTAGCCCCAACAGACCTGAAGCCGAGGTCTTCTCACTCGGCCTTTATCCAGTAGCTCGGACACCAGAAAAACAATTTCTCAATTAAATTTGGGCTTTGTCTTCTCCTAGCTCTGATACCATGTTAATTTCAGCTTATGTTCTATGCCATTTCAGATTAGGGCACAATACTGAAGAAGATAGAACATGCTAATAGATCGATAGAAGACAAGCCAAAACAGAGATAATAAATGGTGGCGTTACGACAATCAACAAGATGCTTCTACCAGCAAAGTCTTCAATAGGTCATTCAGCCAAGCGTGTCACACATAACCCAGAACAACCCAAACAATGAACAGTCTATATATATTACAGCTCCAACGCTATCGAGAGAGAGAATTCCTCCACACCAATGTGTGTCAAATGAACTCTAAGTCTCTCCAATATATAGGAATCTTTGGGGGTGTGTGACACGTCCTTTAAGACATTTAAGTCAATATTTGGTCTGTGCCGACCTAGCACATAAGTGGAATAAATTCAAAGTACATGTTCTCGTCATCCACGAGATGATCTTTAGATCAATCTTACACCTCTCCGAAAGCTTCTTAATCCAATAAAAATATTGGGATCGTCATCCGAGCAAAGATAACCCGTAGTTTGGACCTAGTTGTCCAATTTAACAAGAAGATGAAAACTCATAAGTATCTAAACAGAAAGATGAGCTAATGAATTTTGTCTTTCTGACTTAGGAATCAATTACATACAAAGATGGCATGAATATGAAATCACAATACATTCACACATTTGCAAACATAAGAAAAAACAATGTCAAATCACATTACCACAGGAATCCCATCAAAATAGTTACAACTCAGTTTGTTATTTCTTGCCAAAAGTCTGATTACAATAGTGTTCAATGAGAAAATTCTATAGTATCCAACCCTTGCAACGAGAAAGGAAATGAAAGATATAGATCAAAAACTACTTCTCCCACTCTCAGGGGTCGAATCCCTGACTTGTGGAGCTGATCCACTTAGTGCTCTGTTGACCGCACTTTGTCAACTACCCCATAGCAGTACACCCCCATTTTTTCAAATGGGATTCTTCATGCTCGACGTGGTTGCGCCATTCAGATTCCATCATCAGTCATCAGTCATTTTTTTTTTTTTTTCCTTCCAGGTGGTTCACTTTCCTATGTGCCCGCACACACGTACTGGCTACATCCACGGTCTTGATAAATCACAGTACATCCTCCTAGGGGGATCTACTGTCGGGCCTAACACTGAGGCCTAACCCCGCGGGTGTCAACGAGATTTGATCCTCGGACCTCCCAATCGGGGAGTACTTCAAGCGGGGACTCCACCGATTGAGCTAACCCTTGGGGCTCATCAGTTGACAGTTTTGCAAATGATGTAAACCCATTCTGCATGTTATGATGTAAATGATCTAAGTAAGACCGTCAATGTATGTAACAACCTAGGTAAGCCTAGTATGTTGTTGATGATCTCTATCCTAGGAGGTTTTTTGTCTCACTGATTCACGAAAGTGATCCACAGAGTTTTTCCCTCCAGCCTCACCCCAAAGCTAGGGTGGATTTTATCATCAGCATACTAAGTGACTCCTAGTGTTCTATCGAGTCCTTGTAAAAGTAGTTTCAACTACTTGGTCTACTAGATCATGTTTTGAGTCGCAGAATTGGGTATTTATTTGAGGATCTATACGAATGGGTATTCCCCCTTCATGTATGTAAATGTATTATCTCATGTAAAAGAGGGTTGGAAAAATAATTATAATCCCCTCTTAGTCAATTAATTAAATTTTCTGGTCAATTAATTAATAAAATCTTAAACCATAAATTTAATTAATTTAGGGTCCTAAGTTAGGATTAAATCTTTAAAGGCAAAATTTGTGGGTCCTTGGAAAATGATTTTGAAAGCCCTAGGCCAAGGGAATATTGAGAATTTTAAGAAATTTTGGACCCTTGGGCCTTGGTGGTTAAGTCAAAGTCAAAATTTTGGGGTAATTAACTCAAAAATAATATTTTTGAGTTAATTAAAATTGAATTAAATGATAAATTCGTTTTTTTCCCAAAATTTTAATTTCAACGCTCCGGATTAAAAGATGATTAAATCTTTTGGACGGTTGAGATTATTTTGACATGGATCATCCAAACTAGCCGTTGGAGATTTTGTCCTATAAATTTAGAGGTCTGTGTCATTCTTGAGTCATCCGATCTCAGGATCGTGCACTTGTTCTTAGAAGCTCTTGTAAATTTTTGAGGAATAAAGCATAAATACTTTGGGGTTACAAATCTGGATGTTCCTTCTCAGATCTATGTGGTGAATTGTCTCTAAACTCTGCTACTTTGTTTTTTGTATTTTATGGTTGATGGCTTTCATGGATTAATCTGCATACAGGTATCTTGTGCAGTTTTCTGAGTTTATAAAATAACATCCTGATTTTTCTGCAAAGGTCTCATGTTGTTTTCTTAAATCTCTATCGATCTAAGATTCAGATCTAAGTGTGTAGGGCAATTTTTTTTAGATTGGGCGTCTGGGGAAGTCTTCGGTTGGACCAGCCGACTCTCAATAAACATAAATCTGATAAGCTCTTTATTTGTTAAATTTCAGGTCTATCTTACGATATTTGTGATTTTGCAGGGTTTCAAAGGCTTGTGCCTATCATTTAAAAATTTTAATTTCTAAATTGTGCTAAAATGGATTTCAAATCTGACCATGAGGGTTTTAAATCTGTAAACTAGTTGTAAATTTGTAATTTTTTTTTTAGAATTGTAAGGGTTTAATCGTTGCTTGGTGTGTATCTTCAGATCCGGCTGATTTCTTACAGTTTCAGGGTTCAAATCGAAATTTTTTTAAGATCTAAGGTAGATCTAGCTTCTAAAGGCCAGATCTAGCCTCAAATTTCCTACTGTGGACAAATCTGGACATTATTTCGATTTTAAGGGAGTCAAGATCTGAGCTTAAATGAAGAAAATTTAAAATCTGCTGAGGAAATTCTATGTGCACTGGGTTTCAATCATTGCTTCATCTATTGCCCTTTGAAATCCATCGATCTGCCTAAAACAGATTCATCTTTGCCTTCATACTTCCCATCGATCTACAAATGTTTATCCTTCCTACAAAACGCATCCCCTAACCCTCATTCAGCGCTGCCACCAATTTGCTGTCAATACTCCCCTCACTTCATCGTCTGCATCAATCGATTTCCTTAACCCTGTTCGCTGCCCTTTGCTTCTGCATTTACGTGCCCTTTGTGCCATCAAATTTCACCTGCAAATCGATATCTGCTTTCACCACCCATCCCTTATCAGTTCGATTTCACTATGCCTACTCCTTAGCATCGATTTCCTTTCTTACCTTCTTCACATTCTCTGCAAACCGTCTAGCATTCATTCAACTGCCCACGCTTTCCTGCCATCGATCCTGTCCGACGTCTTCTTTCATTTGCTGTCCCATCTTACCGTTCTTGCCCCAGCTCTTAACGCCGTCCTCACAAATTCCTCAAACCCGTCTCCGCTGCGTCCATCAGCTCTGCCCTCAACCTGTATTGAATCTCGATCCTTACCTTTGTCGATCCTCTGCGCTGCGTTATTCCATTTTCTGTACTGTCCATATCTGTCATCTCATCGACTCTTCTTCTTGTCCGTCTCTTCCTCACGTTAACCCTTTCCATCTTCGCACCTGCTCTTTGTCGTCCAAGCCTTCTCTCTTGTTCTCCGTCGTATCTCTTCCTTTGTCTCACTTCGACCTGCAGATCCAAGTCAAACGCACATATTTGTTAACCTTTGTATATACGTTGTGTATTTTAATGTGGTTTCATATTTTGTGATAGCGTTTTAGATTTTCGTTTTTTAATTAAATTTTTGTTTTAATTATTTTTATTTTAAGTTTTGTAATGTTTAGAGTTAGGATTTAGTCGTAGATTTTGTTTGTTATATTTTAGTGTATAGTCGTAAGTTTAGTTAAGACTTTAAATAAGACTTAAATTTTTTTTAATTGTTTTAGTTTTAATTTTAATTTTTTCTTAGATCCTAGATTTTAGACTTTAGAATTAGTTTAATTTTTGTTTTAAGATTTAAAAAAAAAAAATTAAAAAAAAAAATAAAATTCAAAATTTCAAAATTCAAAAAAAAAAATTATAAAATTTTCAAAGATTTCCAAGTCCTATAGTCAAATATACACTAATTTTTTTTTATCTAAAGTTTGACTGTGGATCATTTAAATTTTCGAACTGGGTTATACTGGAATATCTAAATTTTGGAAATTTTTGAAGCATCTGGCATTCTCATATTATTGTGAGTTCAGGTTATTCATGGTTGTGACATTTTTCAATTGAATATCATTGTGATCAATCGTGTTTTAATAAGTTGCAGTTAATCGTCAATTACTTGTTTATAATTGCATAGCGAGATCTTGCTTGACTCCATAAGGCACTGGTCTTAAACGTGAAATCTAATTTAGATTTGTGGAATCTCGTTCATTCTATCAAGTATTTGATGTTTTAGCTGTGTCTCCTGGATTTGTCATCCTCATTTATAATAGGGTCTACCTCCCTTAGCTTGCAAGGAGACAACTTAAATAGAGAGATTGGGGATAAGAGTGACAACCCCCAATCTGAGCTGTTGTCGTGGTGCCTTGACAATCTGTGCGATAACATTTTTTGGCGTCGTTGCCGGGGATAGAGTTTTTCTGTCTTTGGTCTTAACGACATTTTATAATCTTCTGATCTTTCATCGCCATTCATTAGGCTGTCGCAAGGGATCACATTTCCTGGTGACTTTTCATCTCTTCATATTTTCATCGTCTTATCTTTCGTCATATCACTAATCATTTCATCATTGTATCTTTAGCACCTGGACATTTCGGTTGGCTTCTTGTTTGGGTGGCGACTCCACTTATTCATCTTTTTACTCCCAGACAAGAATCCCCCCCTAATATCCATCTGCTATCTCTCAATTATTTCTCTCGTTTTAGAATTACTTTCATGTTCAAGTGGCGACTCCAATTCTTTCATTTCTTACAAGAGTTCCTGCCAAGAAGTTCACTTCTTGAGGACCTTTTGACTATTCTTGAACACAGATCTATTTCTAAAATCTTAAAAACGATATCATGGATGTTTTTGCCCGGTGTAATTTTGCTAATATTCGGGGTTATCCCCATGATGTTCCTCAAATGGATAAATTACCATCTTTTCAAGGAAATGATGCAGTCAGTGTTAAATCTCATTTGTTTGCTTTCACTAACTGGTGGAATAGATTTGCAGTTGCAAAAAATAATTTCGAGGATGTAAAGATGAAAACTTTTGTTCTTACTTTTGGTGAGGATGTTGCTGAATGGTTTACGGAAAAACCTGATAATTGATTTGATACTTTTGAATCAATTGTAACTGCTTTTAAGGAAAAGTATGGTGATAAAAGGGAAGATAGGCATTTGGTAAGGGAAATCAGTACCATAAAAAAGAAAGAAAAAGAAACGACTGAAGAATTTAACAAGAGATTTAATAGTATTCTTAGAGAAATATCTCAAACTCATAAACCTCCTGATGGATCTCTTCTGAATTTTTACATTGATGCTTTTGATTTTGATACTTCATATGAGTTAAGGCGGGCTAAAACTGCAAATTACAAAGCTTGTCAATCTTTAGCTGAGGAGATTGAAAAGGATAAGAAAGCATCTGGAATGTCTAAAACTCTAGTTTTTGATGGGTCTTTGACAGATACTAAGTTAAAAGAACCTCTAGAAGATGATGATGACCCTATGAAAAAGTTAATGCAAAAACTTGGAAGCATGGAGCTTAATCAAGCAAAATTAATCTCTGACCATGCTAAAGAAATAAGTGTCTTACAGACTAGGTTGGTTCAAATGGAAAGGGCTCAAACGCAGAATTCCCAACCTAGAAATAATAATGTTTTGCAGGAAAGAGGCTTATCTAATGAGCAGAGACCGACAAATCAACTTGAGTTTGCAAATCTTGTGGATGAAGCTCTGCCTTATTGTAAAGCCTGTAATGCTCTTCATGAAGAGGTTACTTGCCATGTTGTCAAAAGAATCATAGCTAGTAGAATGGCAAGGTCAAGTCATCAAATTAATGTTGTTGGTAAGGACTATCACATGCATATAGAAGATCATGAAAGTCAGGTTAAGGAACCAGCTCAGATAATTAAGGATGTGCAACCCAATCATGCGCAAATAATTCAAAAAATGGAATCTAACCAAATCAGTCTTCAAAATAAGATAACTTCCATGGAAGAAAGTCATGTTAAGGAAATAAATGTCATGGAAAACAGGTTAAAGATAATGATTAATCAGATGTCCATTATACAGAATCATATGATTGCAATGGAAGCAAGACATACCCAGGAAATCACTTCCATGAAGGAAAATCACTTGTTGGAAATAAAAAATATGGAGGCAAATCAGACGAAATTAATAGTAAGACATGCCAGGGAGATGAGTTCCATACAAAAGAAATTGGAAAAAATGGAAGATATACAAAAGTTTTAGCCGAAATTTGATTATGAAGATTCATCAACAGATCATAAGACTTCTTGTCTGTTAAAGCCATTCTCATCTCATCACACGGAGGATTTCACTATGGTTTCAAAGGATGTTGAGAAAGACCAAGCTTGTGTGTCACCATTGACAGAGTATATCCAGAATAATATTGGTCACGCTCCAGGTTCTTCAGATATTTTGTACAAACATCTTCAAGATGAGGACAAGAAATCTACAGTGGTCTCATTGTTGACATCACAACCCACTCAGAATAAGAGAAAGAAGCAGAAAAGAAGAAGTAAGTGGTTTGATTCGTCTGATGGTCGAGAGCAGCTTGATATTCGGATAAGACAGAGTCCTACATTATGCAAGATTGGACATGGCACATCTGAAAAGCAGCCAACAGACTTGCCTGAAAGCAGGCAAATGCTCAGCATACACTATATTGAGCACATCTGATGCCACAGAGCATCCTTTGTATTGTATCTCTAACCTTACACTTTGTTTTTTCAGCATTTCATTTTGCAGTTAGAGTAGATTTACTGTTCATGTTAAGTAGAATAATAAATAAAAGAAGAGCTTCTATTTTTCATGAGCTTAATGTTATATGATATTTGGATGGACGCTACTTATGTAATCTTGTGTGTTGCTTGGATGCAGATTCTGGATTCTCACATTCTTTCAATGAAGCAACGTGTCCCCAAGTAGAGCCAGAGGTTGACCGCACTTTTTCAACTACCCCATAGCAGTACACCCCCATTTTTTCAAATGGGATTCTTCATGTTCGACGTGGTTGCGCCATTCAGATTCCATCATCAGTCATCAGTCGACAGTTTTGCAAATGATGTAAACCCATTCTGCATGTAATGATTTAAATGATCTAAGTAAGACCGTCAATGTATGTAACAACCTAGGTAAGCCTAGTATGTTGTTGATGATCTCTATCCTTGGAGGTTTTTTGTCTCACTGATTCACGAAAGTGATCGGCAGAGTTTTTCCCTCCAGCCTCACCCCAAAGCTAGGGTGGATTTTATCATCAGCATACTAAGTGAGTCCTAGTGTTCTATCGAGTCCTTGTAAAAGTAGTTTCAACTACTTGGTCTACTAGATCATATTTTGAGTTGCAGAATTGGGTATTTATTTAAGGGTCTATACGAATGGGTTTTCCCCTTCATGTATGTAAATGTATTATCTCATGTAAAAGAGGGTTGGAAAAATAATTATAATCCCCTCTTAGTCAATTAATTAAATTTTCTGGTCAATTAATTAATAAAATCTTAAACCAGAAATTTAATTAATTTAGGGTCCTAAGTAAGGATTAAATCTTTAAAGGCAAAATTTGTGGGTCCTTGGAAAATGAGTTTGAAAGCCCCAGGCCAAGGGAATATTGAGAATTTTAAGAAATTTTGGACCCTTGAGCCTTGGTGGTTAAGTCAAGGTCAAAATTTTGGGGTAATTAACTCAAAAATAATATTTTTGAGTTAATTAAAATTGAATTAAATGATAAATTCGTTTTTTCCCCAAAATTTTAATTTCAACGCTCCGGATTAAAAGATGATTAAATCTTTTGGACGGTCGAGATTATTTTGACATGGATCATCCAAACTAGCCGTTGGAGATTTTGTCCTATAAATTTAGAGGTCTGTGTCATTCTTGAGTCATCCGATCTCAGGATCGTGCACTTGTTCTTAGAAGCTCTTGTAAATTTTTGAGGAATAAAGCATAAATACTTTGGGGTTACAAATCTGGATGTTCCTTCTCAGATCTATGTGGTGAATTGTCTCTAAACTCTGCTACTTTGTTTCTTGTATTTTATGGTTGATGGCCTTCATGGATTAATCTGCATATAGGTATCTTATGCAGTTTTCTAGGTTTATAAAATAACATTCTGATTTTTCTGCAAAGGTCTCATGTTGTTTTCTTAAATCTCTATCGATCTAAGATTCAGATCTAAGTGTGCAGGGAAATTTTTTTTAAGATTGGGCGTCTGGGGAAGTCTTCGGTTGGACCAGCCGACTCTCAATAAACATAAATCTGATAAGCTCTTTATTTGTTAAATTTCAGGTCTATCTTACGATATTTGTGATTTTGCAGGGTTTCAAAGGCTTGTGCCTCTCATTTAAAAATTTTAATTTCTAAATTGTGCTAAAATGGATTTCAAATCTGACCATGAGGGTTTTAAATCTGTAAACTAGTTGTAAATTTGTAATTTTTTTTTTAGAATTGTAAGGGTTTAATCGTTGCTTGGTGTGTATCTTCAGATCTGGCTGATTTCTTATAGTTTCAGGGTTCAAATCGAATTTTTTTTAAGATCTAAGGCAGATCTAGCCTCCAAAGGCCAGATCTGGCCTCAAATTTCCTACTGTGGACAAATCTGGACATTATTTTGATTTTAAGGGAGTAGAAGATCTGAGCTTAAATGAAGAAAATTTAAAATCTGCTGAGGAAATTCTATGCGCACTGGGTTTCAATCATTGCTTCATCTATTGCCCTTTGAAATCCATCGATCTGCCTAAAACAGATTCATCTCTGCCTTCATACTTCCCATCGATTTGCAAATGTTTATCCTTCCTCCAAAACGCATCCCCTAACCCTCATTCAGCGCTGCCACCAATTTGCTGTCAATACTCCCCTCACTTCATCGTCTGCATCAGTCGATTTCCTTAACCCTGTTCGCTGCCCTTTGCTTCTGCATTTACGTGCCCTTTGTGCCATCAAATTTCACCTGCAAATCGATATCTGCTTTCACCACCCATCCCTTATCAGTTCGATTTCACTATGCCTACTCCTTAGCATCGATTTCCTTTCTTACCTTCTTCACATTCTCTGCAAACCGTCCAGCATTCATTCAACTGCCCACGCTTTCCTGCCATCGATCCTGTCCGACGTCTTCTTTCATTTGCTGTCCAATCTTGCCGTTCTCGCCCCAGCTCCTAACGCCGTCCTCACAAATTCCTCAAACCCGTCTCCGCTGCGTCCATCAGCTTTGCCCTCTACCTGTATTGAATCTCGATCCTTACCTTTGTCGATCCTCTGCGCTGCGTTATTCCATTTTCTATGCCGTCCATATCTGTCATCTCATCGACTCTTCTTCTTGTCCATCTCTTCCTCACGTTAACCCTTTCCATCTTCGCACCTGCTCTTCGTCATCCAAGCCTTCTCTCTTGTTCTCCGTCGTATCTATTCCGCCGTCTCACTGCGACCTGCAGATCCAAGTCAAACGCACGTATTTGTTAACCTTTGTATATACATTGTGTATTTTAATGTGGTTTCATATTTTGTGATAGCGTTTTAGATTTTCGTTTTTTAATTAAATTTTTGTTTTAATTATTTTTATTTTAAGTTTTGTAATGTTTAGAGTTAGGATTTAGTCGTAGATTTTGTTTGTTATATTTTAGTGTATAGCCGTAAGTTTAGTTAAGACTTTAAATAAGATCCAAATTTTTTTTAATTGCTTTAGTTTTAATTTTAATTTTTTCTTAGATCCTAGATTTTAGACTTTAGAATTAGTTTAATTTTTGTTTTAAGATAAAAAAATAAAAAATAATTTTTTTTTTTTCAAAATTTCAAAATTCGAAAAAAAAAATTATAAAATTTTCAAAGATTTCTAAGTCCTATAGTCAAATATACACTAAATTTTTTTTATCTAAAGTTTGACTGTGGATCATTTAAATTTTCGAACTGGGTTATACTGGAATATCTAAATTTCGGAAAATTTTCAAGCATCTGGCATTCTCATATTATTGTGAGTTTAGGTTATTCATGGTTGTGACATTTTTCAATTGAATATCATTGTGATCAATCGTGTTTTAATAAGCAGCAGTTAATCGTCAATTACTTATTTATAATTGCATAGCGAGATCTTGTTTGACTCCATAAGGCACTGGTCTTAAACGTGAAATCTAATTTAGATCTGTGGAATCTCGTTCATTCTATCAAGTATTTGATGTTTTAGCTGTGTCTCCTGGATTTGTCATCCTCATTTATAATAGGGTCTACCTCCCTTAGCTTGCAAGGAGACAACTTAAATAGAGAGATTGGGGATAAGAGTGACAGCCCCCAATCTGAGCCGTTGTCGTGGTGCCTTGACAATCTGTGCAACAACAGTGCTCAACTGGAATCCTAGTGATTAGGGAGGTTAGCCAACTCATCCCTATCATTCATGAAACTGATTCACTTTGACCAAAATTACATTTTTACATGATGTATCTACCCCTAGTAACTATTCATGCCATGATTACATTTACATTTCATCATTACATTATTAAAAATTCATTGAATCCATCCATCAACTGAGAAAACTTGAAAATTTTGGAAAAATCAGTCAATTGCAAAAAGCGTAGCGTGCCTGGGAAAAAGCGCAACACCTTTGGAAAAAGCGTAGCGTGGTCTCCTGCAAAAGCGCAACGTGATATTGCAGGCCACTTTTGGAAGCCTTCCCAAACTTCAAATTGAGCTCATGATAGATTGTTGGAAAGATCTCTCTGTCTGCTACACAATGGACCCCTCGAGCATTGAAAATGATCAAGTATAGCCCCTCAAAAATCAATTCTCCCAAGGTTGGTAAAAAAGAGGTTCATGTCCCACTAGGAAAAGTGCCTCCAAGTTGACCTCATGATAGCTCATTGGAAAGCACTTTCTGTCTAGTTATCATTTGAATTATTAAGAAAGTCATTTGGACACTCCATGACAGAGAAAAATGCATTTTCCCAAGAGTACTCTAGAAGTACAACAACTCTCCTGTAACAACTATATTTTGGACATTTCTCCCAAATCATAACATATGTGCATAAATTGAAGGATGCTTTTGTTCCTTGCTCTATTATTGAGAAAAACTTCTTTCAGTTTTGTCAAATTCATCTCCATTTGGTCAGAAAAACACTTTTAAGCAAAACTCTTCATGTGTGCACTGTAAACCCTAGGCAACCCATAACTTTTGAAGGTTGATTACGTGAAATTTGGCACTGCTTGGCAAATGGAGAGGACATCATATCATGTGTGTTGAGTGGTTCATATCTTGACATTTGGCCTCCCTTGTTGTAAGGCCTCTTATCTCGCTCCATATGTACTTTGCAAGGGGAAAACCCTACTAGTGAAAAAACAGGGGAATGGAGAAATGGAGTAGGATGGAGGGGTTAGGAGAGGGAAATGGAGATGGGAAAAATTTGGGAGGTAGGGAAGGTTCTTAGGGAGGTGCGGGAGGTGGAAAGGGGGGTAGGGAATGTAGGAGTAGACCTAGGGAATTTTATTACAAGTCTAGGTCTAGGAGGCTGCCAAAAATGCAGTATAGGGATAATGGTGTGGTGTAGGGTCTAGGGTTTGGATGTAGACGCTTAGGGAGTGAAAGTGAGGGTGTGTGAAGGCTTCAGGGAGTGTATGTGGATGTGGGGAAAGGGAAAATGGCTATGGGAAGGGTTTATTTGACTTACAAATTCAAAGAGGTAGGGTGGCCCACCTCATGATTTTCACTCTTCTTTTGGAACCTCGTAGCTTTGGAACTCTCAATTGGAGCTTTAGGAACATGATGAACTTATTACATATTAGAAACATTAAATTACATTTTCTCTGGAATCAAATTTACAAATCAAACTTATAGATGAAATTTCTTTATGGCACTCCTTCATTTGTTGGACTTTTATGCATGAAATGGTGGTTTGATGACTTTGGAAACCCTAAGACCTATTGGAGACTCTGACTGAGTGAAACCATGATATAAAATGACTGAAATGGTGATGACAACTCATGATTGATGGTACACTCAGCAAAGTGGTGAAATGAGCTAGCAAGTTATAAAATTATGAAAGGAGTGATATCATACCTAAATCTGCACCAAGTGACCAAATTTTTGCATGATGATCTAATGGAATGACAAAAATTTCAAAATGGGACCCTAACATTGGATGAAAAGAGTCTATTTGATCACTGGTGGAAGGTTGCAAAAACTGACACTAAGACCCACTTCGACAGATTTGAGCTAGATGGCCCTGTACGGACTGCGTGATCAGGATAGTTTGGACGGTGTGTCCAACTTCGCGATCTGGAGAGCTAGAATCCTGTTAGTCCTGGAGGAGTACGGCATCAGAGACCACGCGGAAAATGTCTTAGCTGTGTTGACCGATGTAGATGCTTTGAAGAAGTTTCAGGCACAAACAAAGCGCTTGATCATGGATGGGGTGAAGGATCACATGGTCCCACACATTGTTGAAAAGCAGACAACACATGAGATGTGGGCATCGTTGACCACGCTGTATCAAGGCAGCTCCGTCCAATGGAAGATGCTTCTAGAGAACCAGATGAGGATGTTCCAGATGCATAAGGGGGAAGAGATCGATCCATTCCTCTCCAGATTGCAGACGATCCGTGATCAACTAATCGCGATGGGGTCAACTCCGGATGAAGGGCTCTTCGTGAGGATTGCCCTGAATGTAGTCACTAATGAGTGGGATACCTTTTTCCAAAGCATTTTGGGGAGAGCACAACTCCCTAATTGGGGTGGCATGTGGGCTATCCTTCAACAGGAGGAGATCCGACGAATGACCAAGAGGGAATTCACTAGTGGAAGTAGCAAAGTAGAGAAGGAGGAGGAGGATGCGACCCTAGCATTAAAGGGACAATGACAACAAGGGAAGAAGAAGGACCCATCAAAGGTCCGGTGCTTTAAATGTGGTGAACTTGGACACTTCCCCAACACTTGTCCTAAGAGGAAGGACAAGGAATCTTTTGATTCTAAGGCAGCAGTAGCTAGAGGGGACAGTGGTAGTGAGGATGATGTGGCAATGAGTGCTCGTGTGCCTCGAGAGAAGAGGTGGGGCAATATTGATTTGATGAGTAGCTATAGATGGGGAGGCAGGATCCTTGAGGTGCCCAGACCCTTGGATCACATACGAGCTACGGGAGGCTTAAGACAGTCGCAGGATGACTGGAGCAGTGGGTGCAGAAGATCATGATGAAGCAGAGGTAGAGCTAGGACGCTGTATATTGGAGCAGTGCAGAGGCTGATGGGACTTCAACAACGCAAAGGGGTAGTGCTTATGCAGTGCAGAGTAGCAACAACGCTGTGGCTTCAAGGAGACAGCACAACACAACAACCGAGGGAGCTTCAGTGATGAGATGCAGCTCGACTGACTTGTTTGTCAGTGATTAGGCAGGGGTCCTTCAATTGCTTACTTCTCAGCAACTGAGTTACAGTGTAGCATTTGGTAGCACGATGCAGCAATTTGAGAGGGAGCTGCAGTACAAATGTTGCAGTGTGTGTGATAGAGACATGGGCAGCAGTGCAAAGACCAACAACGTAGTAGATGGAGGGAAGTAGACCAAGCATCAACGCGGAGGCCGATGCCAGAGATCAGGGCAATGCTTCAGTGTGGAAGTATTGCAAGAGCACACTCCTCGCTAAGAGGGAGTATTGAGATTTTGGGGTAGCATCGG
Source organism: Pinus albicaulis (assembly GCA_034641835.2). Lineage (NCBI taxonomy): Eukaryota > Viridiplantae > Streptophyta > Pinopsida > Pinales > Pinaceae > Pinus > Pinus albicaulis. Next base: position 369,966,344 of record CM076572.1, read on the forward strand.
GTGTGCTCTAGCTCCGAAACTTTGTGGAGTTGTGGAACACATGAGATCTCCAAGACCCAAAAAACGTTTGGAGAAATTCCATCTGGTGTAAAAGTTATTCAAATAATTAAATTTTTCAATGGGGACCCTAAGTCTAACTTAGGGAAATTAAAAAATTAAAGTAAATTAATTTACACATGTGATGAGAATGTTCTAAGTGACGTGGATCAAGAATTATTTTAATCATAGCCGTCGATTAGAGATTAGATCACGACTGTTGGTTTTCCAACGAGAAAAGTATCAAGGAAAGGCTTGGGGTCAGTTGGAGAAGACACACATTGCAGAAACACTGGAGCTAAGTCGAAATTCTGGGGCAGGGTTTGCTGAGGATTTCAAAGTGAGTTTGCAGTGCAGTGAGGCGCAGAGATCGATAAGAGATGATCTGATCCAAGGCCGGGAATACAACAACAGAGAGGAAACATCGTATCAGGCAGCGCAAAGGCCAACAGGAGGGATGCAACCTAGGCAAGCTGACGCAGAGACCACGTAGAGGGTGACGCAGACCCTTCTGGGTGACATAGAGGCAGTGCAGAGGCCTTCAGAGTGACGCAAGGGCAGCCTGTGTTGCGCAGAGGCTGTACTAGGCTAGAGGGGCTGACGCAAAGTGAGGGGTTGACGCAGAGGCTGGAGGAACTGCGCTGAGGGTTCCGGTCTGCCTGAAAGGTCTTGTTATCTGTAATTCTCGATTGAGGGTGTGATTCAACTATATTTTCTGTCCCTGAGTGATAAGGTACAACTCGCGTGTAATTTCTCTGTAGGGCAAATCATTTCCGGTGTCCAAAATGTTGTATTCAGAGTCCGCATAATAATCCTTATCAACTGCCGTGTAATTTCGCTGTACGAAAAATCGTTTCTGGTGTCCAGAATGTTGTATTCATATTCTGCATAATAATCAAACCCTCTAGAGCCGTTGCACCAGTTTTCCCGCATTGGTGTTTTTCGGGGATATTTGTCCGAAAAATATGTGTGGCATTTGCCATATGTGTGTGATGTTCAGTACATGATCTGTATTTGTTTAGGTTGCTATTTGTGTTTACTTCGATGTTATTCTGAATATTCAGTTAAATAACTTGTGTAATAAATCAAGTAGGAGAAGAAAATCAATAGATAGTAGTAGGGTTTCTGTAATAAGGATTCAGAAATTTTCACACCTCATCTGTACTATAGCTCCCTCTTAAGTACTGCACCTATTCGTTTCTGCTACTGAGACAGATTCTTAATCATTCCCAACTTCTCCCTGAAATAAACAAACTTTGTTCTTCCCAGAGCCTTAGTGAGGATGTCTGCCACCTGTTCTCTTGTCGGAGTGTAATGTAACTGTACTGATCCCCGCTGGACACTGTCTCTGATAAAGTGACACTTGATATCAATGTGCTTCGACCGATCATGAAACACCGGATTCTTAGAGATCTTGATGCAACTCTGATTATCACATAAAATGTTAGTCGCTTCCTGAATAGATTCACAAGCAGCTTCGTAAGCCATATAGCTTCACGCGAAGCTGTGATGGCTGCCATATATTCCGCCTCGGCTGAGCTTAGAGTCACATACTTCTGTTTCCTACCGCACCAAGAAGTCATTCCTGATCCAATTCTGAAACAATACCCAGTTGTATTTTTCCGATCTACCGAACTTCCAGCCCAATATGCGTTAGTGAACCCACTCAGTCTGATGTCATTGCCTTTGGTGTACTTTAATCCATGCTCGACTGTCCCTCGCATATATCTGAGAACATGCTTGGTTTCTGCCCAATGTGCCCTCTTTGGTTCCACCATGAATTGATTAAGGGTGTTCACTGCATAACAAATATTTGGTCTCGTGTTAACCAGATACATCAAGGATCCTATGAGCTGTCTGTACAAGGTGGGATCAACTTCTTTATCCTCCGATGCATCAATATTCTTCCAGTTAGTGATCATTGGAGTAGCCATGGGTCTACAATCCTGCATTCTGAACCTCTTCAAAAATTTTGTAGCATGCCTCCCTTGTCCAAGGAATATTTCACCCTTGTACTGCCAAACTTCCAACCCTAGAAAATAATGCATCAATCCCAAATCCTTCGTGTCGAATTCTGTAGCTAGGTTCTCCTTGCGATCCTTGATGAGCCCTAAATGAACTTGTCAGGAATAGGTCATCTACGTATAATACCAGAATTGGAGGCTCATTCCCTACTGTCAAATAGCAAAGATTAGGATCTGCGTCACTTTTGACGAATCCTATCTTCTGCAAGTAACCATCAATCCGACCGTACCAAGCTCTAGGTGCATGTTTAAGTCCATGCAAGGCTTTGTTAAGCCTGCATACATGAGTCTTCTGCTCATGTGTCTCAAAACCCTCTGGTTGTTCAATGTATACTTCTTCCTTTATCACCCCATTCAAGAAAGCAGTCTTGACGTATATCTGGTGAATCTCCCACCCCATCTGCGTTGCAAGGGATATCACGGATCTGATAGAAGTATACTTGGGTACTGGGGCGAAGGTTTCTTTGTAGTCCATCCCTTCCTTCTGAGAATACCCCTTAGCCACAAACCTAGCTTTGTATTTTTTCACGCTACCATCTGCAACATATTTGATCTTGTAGATCGATCTTGAACCTACAACCAATCTATCCTGAGGCCTAGGTACCACTTTCCAGACATCATTGGTCATTATGGAACTGCATTCTTCCACCATTGCATCTACCCATTCTTGATGCTGAGCTGCCTCCTGGAAACTAGAGGGTTCTCCAACCTGAGCCACCAAAGCTTGGTACTTGTCAAGTTGTCTACGCTGCCTCTTCTCGTTTCTAGGAGCTCCAATGAATTCCTCTGCGTCTCTCAGAATTTGTCGCAATTCTTGGCTCGTTCTTCCACTGGTAGTGGGTGGATCTACCTGCTCCTCCTACTGCAAATCTTCCTGAAGTAATACCTCTGGATTCTTATGCCTTAGAGAAGTACTGGTGCCAGTTTCGGCTAGTCGAAGTGGCTGGACCAATGGATCATCCTCTGATTGCGTTTTGGAAGGCATCTCCCGGGATTTCCTAAAAGTTCTGTCCTTCATGAACTTTACATCCCGTCGTACTACGATCTTCCTACTGCCAGGAATGTAGATTCTTTATGCCTTAGTATTCTCGCTATATCCCACTAGATATCCTTTTTCTGCAGTCTGATCCAACTTCTTCCTCTTTTCTTTGGGAATATGGCAGTATGCCAAACTTCTAGAGATCCTGAGATGACTCACTTCTGGCTTCCTGCAAGTGAAGACACTTTCCGATGTAATCTTACCTAGTGTCCTATGAGGAATCCCGTTCTGAATATACACAGTTGTGTTGCATGCTTCTGCCCATAGAAATTTAGGCATGTCCTAATCATAGAACATTTCCCTTGTTGCTTCAACAATAGTTTTGTTCTTCCTATCTACAACCTCATTCTGCTCCGGATTATATGGAGCGGTCCATTCTCTTTTGATGCCTTCCCTTGCGCAGAACTCAATGAAATCTTTATCGATTTATTCTCCACCATTGTCAACGCAAAACTTTTATCCTCTTCCCTGTCAGATTCTCAACTAGAGCCTTAAACTCTTTGAATCAATCAAATACCTCATCCTTGGTCTTCAGAAAGTAGATCCAAGTTTTCATGGAATGGTCATCAATGAAGGTGACGAAGTTTTCGGCACGACTAAGAGCTCTCGTGGACATTGGTCCGCAGATATCTAAGTGTATTAGCACCAAAACACTCTTTGCCCTATTGTTACTTTTGGAGTAAACTACTTTGGCGTACTTGCCTAGTACGCACCCTCTGGTGCTTAATTCTGGAACTCCTGTGACGGTTTTTCTGAGACTTCTTAGAACCCCATGGTGTAAGTGCCACATCCTTCTGTGCCATAGCTCATTCAAATCTTTCTCACTAATGCGCCTATCAGTGCCATTGGAGATTCTAACTGTATCTTATAGAGTTTGTTGCTCTTGGTTCCAATTTGCGCCTTCTTCACTCGGGTGTTTGACATATACTTTCGTTCTAATGAAGTATACATCATAGCCCTTGTTTTATAGCTGAGATACAGAGAGCAAGTTCATCTCCAAACCAGACACATGCAACACATTGGTGGCCCGAAGCTGATCTCCTGCTTCAGTTTGAAAAACTATTGTACCTCTTCCAACAGGTGTACTTTTTTCCTTATTTCCCATGGTGATATTGAAGTTCATCTGTTCTTCTTGATAGGTCGAGAAACATTCTCGTATTCTCGTCATATATGCAGAAGCCCCGCTATCAATATACCAAACCTCTGAGGAAGCAGAGGTTGACAAGCAAGCGACTTCTTCTTCCAATCTAGAAGTCAACACAGAGATGTCGTGATCCATCGTATCTTTCATGCTTCCCTCTTTCTCAAGAGAACTGTATGAACCCTTTCGAGTTGCTGTTCCAGCAACATCAAGACCACGTTCCATTGCAGAATCTCCAATCTTGTTACACGATCTTAGCTCTGATACCATTTGAAAATTTCAAATCTGAAATTCAACTACAGCAACTGATTTATTTTTCCTACTTATTTTCCACAATAAGTTATTTACAAAACCATTCAAGAAGCATCAAAATAAATTCTACTGCAGTCATCACATAATTTCATAGAGAAATGAATAGTGAAATATAAGCACAAGAATCAATCACACCAACACAGTTATTTTTGGACAATTGTCCCTGGAAAAAACCAATGTGGGAAAACTGCTGCAGCAGATGAGGGTTTATTTATTAATCTTCAGCAACAATATCTTTACAAGGAATGGCTGGTAGAATAACGGAAAAACTTTCATGAAAACACCTGAGATAATTTTCTCCCAACCTCCAGAGAAATTCTGACACCCACGAGACTCTCTGGCCTCCACTTTGTCACCTCTGCGTGATCCTCTACATAGGGACTGCATGAGGACTGCGTCCTCAGTTTTACTGCTTCTCTACGCTGTCCCTCTGCGCTGCCCCTCTGTAGCTCTGCGCCCTTCTTCCTCAAGCTTTGACTGATGCTGAAACTCTCTTCCTTCTTCACCCTACAACTTTACCTCTGAAATTGAATTCTAAATTCGTAAGAATCGACTTCCCTTGGGTTACCGAGTATTTGCTCGACTTATCTTCAACTGACCGACAAGTCTTCATTTATACTTTTCTTGTTGATAAATCAATGGTCGTGATCTAATCTTTAATCAATGGCTAAGATTAAAACATACTTGATCCTCGTAGCTTAGAAACTTCTCACCCACATTTAAGTTAATTCACTTTAATTATTTCAATTCCCTAATTTTTAACTTAGGCTTCATTAAAAATAAATAATTATTTGAATAACTTGCATTCCGGGTGGAATTTCTTCAAACGATTTCTGGGTCTTGGAGATCTCATGTGTTCTCGCCCCATCACAAAATTTCAGAGTTAGAGCACATCCGATGCTACCCAAAAATCAACAATATATCCCAAATCCAAGTGATGATGAGAGATCAAATGAACCTCTCTCATATTTATATGATCCTCTAAGGGGTTTGAATGGCCTAATTATGCCTAATAATGCCCCTACAATAAAAATAATGTGCAAAATAACATCCTTTTGGTGACAAGCCCACCAAATAGCTCCATAATAAAAATAATTAGCCAGTCATATGGGCGGAAATGATAGATAAGTAGCTAAGAGGGTCGTTGGAAGGCCAAATGAAGTCCAACATGTGCCAAAATGATTAGAAGGACTCCAAAAATAGTGATGAAGGGAATGGCCCCTTGATCTCCAAGCAAATGACCTAGGGTGCCCCTAAGTGGCTGTGGGGGCACAAAATCATCCTCATGGGTCTCCAACTGAATCGAATAAGCATGTATCCCATGTCCACTGGCTGGAATAATGATGCAATCCCTCGCTTTGTCTCCCATGGTGAGACACAACTCCATCAGGGCCTTGGATCAACTGCCAAGTGTGTGGTGCAAGAGTGTAGCCGGCTGAGCAAGGTGTCTCGGTGCATCATCATCATCAAATAAGTGGGACACGAGCGAGCAATGAATGGTGCTAAAGGATCCCATGCAATGGCCATCTGCTCTCTGCTATAATGAAGGCCCATGCCTCTCAACACACACCCTATAAATGCCAACATGACCCTCTAGAGGGCTTGGACCCCATATAGGGAGACCAAACCCCCAACGTGAAGACCTACCTGCAATCCTGCATAAGATCCAATGCATCTCCTCACCTTCCAATACAACAAATCATTAGTCTAATTGAGAAAATGCCCTTACAAGTCATGGAACCAAGTGGACACTTCATAGTTTCATGCCCTTCCATAATGGGCTTTAGAGTGTACATGTGTCTCCAAGTTCAAGGAGGTTAATCAAGGACCCTATTAGGTGGTTTCAAATTCTAAGGGAGTGATAGGTCCATGGTACATCCCTGAAATGACAAGTGTCATGTGAAATAATGGAGCGGGGCGGGGTAGCAGGGGAGGATCCAAGCACATGCCATGGTACAAAGGTAGCTATAATGAGGGAAGTCCACACTTGGATGTATAAATATAAGAGGGAGCAATCATGGTACATGAGTTACCCCGAACTTTGTTTTTCAACCCTTCTTCATATGCCTTTTTCCTTTTATTGATTTTTCTTTTCACTACTGCTCGGGTTCCAGGGAGTGAGAGCATGATGCGAATGATATAGCAGTGAATACCCACTTAAGGTTAGGTGGTTCATCACCCACCATGATTTGGGACAATCATGGGTTGCTTAATTGTGAAAATTTTGTCTACTGTAGCAACTAGAAATTATTCTCCTAACTGTGAATTTAATTGTACAGTTTATTTGCTAAGACAAACAATGAATAAAAGCACAACTGCAATTTTCTCCATAAAAATGTTGTGGAAAATAAAATGTTGGAAACTTAGAAATTTTAACACACAAAATTTTTGACACCGTTGTGTTTGGACAATTTTCCTCAGAAAAACCCAATGTGGGAAAACCGGTGCAATAGATGAGGGTTTTATTATTATTCTCCAGCAACAAATCTCAGTACAATAATTTGGATGCCAAATTGACAATCCAATCTGAGAGAATCACTCGAAAAATTATTGTGGGGATTTTTCCTCACCCCACTGCCAATTTCAAATCCTGAAATTGGCCCCTTAACAATTCGCACTTCCTTTTGCGTCAGCGTCAGTATAGTGTCTGCGTAGGCTTTGCTGTTGTTGCCTCTGGAAACTCCTGAAATCTACGACTCTGTTTCTGTCTGGATCTGGAACCGATTCACTGGTCCTCCTGATCAAAATATCGACCACCAACTACTAAATCGACTGCTCCTCTAGCTAGATCGAACTGCTCTGATGATGTTGCTTGCGCAGTCCTTGCACAGTCCTTTTGGGCAAACTCGCACTCCCTCAGTCTGACTCTTCCAACACTGGAAACCTCCGTTGGAATATTGCCTCTCTCCTCTACCACCTGCTACTCAATCTTTGGCTCGAATCCTCCTGCTGAATCACTTTGCTACTGGAAAATCGATTTGCCTACATCACTGAGTGTCTACACTGGTTTGTTCTCCATCTACACATCGACCTTCTCTTATAATCTTTAGCTGGGTCTCCAACGACCAAGATTAAAACATAATTGAAGGCTAAGATTATTTCTGGATCGATTTGTGTGAGTTTCTAGATGATTCTCACATTTCTTAATTAATACTGATTAATTAACCACTTTTCCTATGTTTAGACGTGGGAAATATTTAAAACAGGCTTATAATCTAATTGAGACACTTCTAGTTGGAATTTCTAGAAACGGTTTTTGGCTTATTGAGAACTCTTGTGTTTTAGTTTCTCCACAAAATTTCGAGACTGTAAGATCTCTAATGCTACAAAAACTAACACTCCCTCTTAGCAGGAAGGTGTTCTAGTGCTGCACCATTGCTACAACAACACCCTGTCTCTGTATCACCCTATGTGACTTCACTAATGTCTGTCTACTACCCACCAACCATTGCGCAACTGATGTCGCATCCGTGTTGCTATTAACACTCCTGCCAACTCTGCATCTGCATTGCAACTCCCTCTCATTTGTTGCTGCTGCAACTGCAACAACTGCAATTGAGAAGTATCAGAAATAAACTATCCCTGCTACTGAAACGGGTTCTCCACCATACCCATATGTTTTATGAAGTAGATGAACTTAGATCTTCCTAGAGCATTCGTGAGTATATCTGGAACCTGCTCATTTATTGGAACATATTGTAGTTGGTTCACTCCGCTCTGCACACAATCTATGATGAAATGAAACCGAATATCTATGTGTTTCGATCTATCATGAAATACTGGATTTTCAGAGAGCTTTATGCAACTCTAATTATCACAGTAAATACTGGTCTCCTCTATCTTCTGCCTGAACAAACTTACTGGCAGCTTCTGAAGCCACATAGCTTCGCACGTGGCTTTGCTCGTTGCCATATACTCTACTTTTGTAGAGCTCAGTGCTACTGACTTCTACTTCCTGGTACACCAAGAAACCAATCCTGATCCAATGCTGAAGCAGTACACAAAGGTACTTTTCCTGTCCATTGAACTGCCTGCCCAATTTGCATCTGTAAATCCACATAGTTTGACGTCATCCCTTCGGGTGTATTTCAACCCATACTCGATTGTGCCACGCACATGCCTCGAAATGTGCCTCACTGTTGTCCAATGTGCCCTTTAGGTTCCACCATAAACTGTTTGAGGGTATTGATTGCGAAGCAGATAGCTGGCCTAGCATTGACCATGTTGTCGCTCAGATTGTAGAGGCACCAGGACAACGACTCAAGGCGAGGGTTGTCACTCTGATCCCTGCCCACTCCGTTTTAGCTATCTCCCAACAACAGGCTATGGGGGGTAGTCCCTATGGAATTAAGATGATGAGAGACAAGTTCGGAACAAACTTGTCCGGGAGACACAGTTGAGTGGCCTAGCTACTTGGTTAAGTTTAGTGTGAAAATTCGAAGTCCGAAATCCTACTGCCCCCAACTGAAAATACTTCACGTACTTGTTATTTAAACGAACAAGTTATTTACAGTGTTCTACTGTAAATATTGAAGAAAATTACTACTGTAGCCTTCACTTAATTAATTAAATATGCCGAAACAAGAAATTGAGCAATAAAGAAAAACATCACACAGGACACCGTTATTTTTGGACAAACGTCCTCATAAAAACCCAATGTGGGAAAATTGATGCAACATATCTGAGGGTTTTATTATAAAGTAACAGTTATTTCTGAATACAATCTCTGGATGCATTGCTGGAAATCCAATACAGAGAATATCACTCGGCAGAGAAAATTAGTGAGTTTACCTCACTCTACATTGCAAGTCCCGGCTGATTCGGTAGCTGAACCAATGCCCTCCCAATACCCTCTACGCTACCTTTGCGCTGTAATTATGTGGGCATGCGTGGGGAACTATGGAAGATTGTGTCACTTCCTCTGCTAGATTGATTTTCTTTTGGGAGCCTCGAATCTAGCCCTCCCGGCTCAAATCTTCGATCTCCCAGCAAAATCTCGGACTATTTCTTGGAATGGACTGTGCAGCTCTGCGTGTGGCCTTCGTGGCCCAGTGTCACCCTCTCTGAGCACTGCATTGTTGATTTTTGTAGCATCGGAAAGTGCTCTAAGCCCCAAATTTGGTGGAGAGGCTTAGACACGGGTATTCCAAAGAACCCAGAAATTGTTTGTGAAACTTCCACTCGGTTAATGTTTTATTAAAATGATTAATTATTTTAATGGAGACCCTAAGTCTAAGCTTAGGTAAGTTAAATAATTAAATGACATTAATAAAACAGAGTGAGAATAATCTAGAAAAGGTGGAGATCGAGTCATGTTATAATCTTATTCGTTGATTAGAGATCTAATCTTGGATGTTGATTTCTCAACGAGAAGATTATAAAGGAAGGCTTGAGGGTCATTTGGAAAGACACACATGGAGTGAATCTCGAGATCGAATTCTTCTGACGGAGCAGTGCTCGGATGAAGATCAGATCTAAGTGATTCAGTGCAGTGAGTGGCAGAGTAGCTTTCAGAGAGAGATTTTCTTAGCCGGAAAATCATCAGCAGGGAGAGGTAGATAGACGTCCAACAAAGCCAACACAGAGCCAGTCAGGATGACGCAGAGCTAGCGCAGAGCTACACAGGGCTACATAGAGGCTCTGCAATGGCTTAGAGGGTATTCTAGATTTCATTGTCAGATCAGATCCAGAAGCTGGGAGCTGGGGTGTGAGACCAGGAGGCCTAGATCTATGATTTCGGGAGTCAGATCGATCCCTTGCTGGGTACCTAGAGGAGGTGACGCAGGGCCTATGCAGTCACTGTGCAGAGACCTCCAAAGGCAGCGTTTCTAGTGACTAGATAAGCCGGATTTTCCAGTGATTGTGTGAGGTAAAACTCACAATTTCTTTCTACCAGTATATCTCTCTGCAACTGAATAACCCTTGAGGTATTAAGAGATGTATTTAGGATTTGCTACTGCTTAATAATACAAACCCTCAAATCTGCTGCACTGATTTTCCCGCATTGGATTTTTCTGGGGACTTGGTCCATAATAAAGGTGTCCTATGTGTGATTGATTTCTTGCTCAGTTTCCTTGTTTCAGAATCATATTTTAGTTAATGTAGGTTGCTTCAGTAGTTACTTCAATAATTCAGATTTGAATTAATTCTGTAAAAGTAATTTACATAATAGGAGAAGTTAACTCAGATTGTTGCAGTAGGATTCCTTAGATTATAAGATCTAGGAATTGTCACATGGTATCAGAGCATTTGATGTGTAACAGGAAGAGAAAATCTGAATTTGAAGTGAAGACCAAATTGCTGTAGCAGCAGCAGATCGAATCCCTAGAGGGATTGTGTAGATATGGTCAAGAGGGTTGAAGTCTTGAGGTTGTCTCTCTCTGAGGGAGTTGACAGAGAGTTAGGACTTCCGGTTCGAGATTTTGCCAAGGTAGAGGGAGCTGCACAAAGGCTTCACGTAGAGGCAGAGGAGCGCAGTTTTTCTGCAGGTGGTTACCGGGCAGAGAAGCGTCAGAAGAAAGAAAAAGCACATAGTGGGGAATTCTTCCTCAGTGAGTTCCTAGCTGAGGAATTCAACTTTTTTCCTGGATTTGAGCAACAGATCAGGGCAACAGATCAACGGGCTCCAGAAGTAGTGTGTAAGCCTACCTAGGCTGCGCAGAGGGGGAGAAAGATGAAGCAGTTCGACAGTCTTCGACTGAGATGGCAGCTCATGGTCTTAGAGATTAGGACCAGTTGGAGGGTTCCTCCAACTATGTAATCTGGAAGGAAAGGATTCAGTTCCTTCTAGATGAATTCGATCTCAAGACGTTCATGGCGAATGTGGTTGCTGTACCTACAAATTTGGATCAACTTAAGAAGTACAAGTCCGACTGGAAAATTGCAAGAGGCTAATCCTTGATGGTGTCAAGGATCACATAGTCTCACATTTAGTTGGCAAGAACACCGCCAGAGAGATGTGGGACGCTTTGTCTTTGTTATACGAAGGAACTTCCGAGCAACAGAAGATATACTTGGAGCAGAAGCTTCGTATGATCGAGATGGAGAAGAGGGAGCACATTGCTTCGTTCCTTACGAGGCTTTAGGAGATTTGAGACCAGTTGTCAGCTGTGGGATCCACCCCATCTTCGGAAACTATGGTGAGGCTGGCCCTTAACGCAGTCATGAAGGAGTGGCAAGTTTTTGTCCAGAGTATCTTAGGTAGGGCTACGCTTCCTAGTTGGGAGCAGATGTGGTCAACACTTCAAGAGGAAGCGCTGAGGAGAGATCTAGTTAAGTGCAAGCTTGATGGCAGCAGCGAGAGTGGATCTAAGGAGCGGATCTAAGGGTCAAGAGGAGGAGGAGAATGCAACCCTTGCATCAAAAGGGCATCAAGGGAAACAAAGACAAAAGAGAGATGTCTTGAAGGTGAAATGCTTTAGATGTGGTAAGATGGGCCACTTTGCGTCAAGGTGTCCTTTGAAGAAAAAGGACAAGGATGAGACGCTTGATCTAACAGTTGCAGCTGTAAAGATCGATCAGGATGAGTTTTCTATGAGTGCCCATGCTTCTCGTAGTAAGAAGTGGGGTGACGTAGCGTTGTAGTTCATCTTGAACTTTAGTTGGGCAGGACCCTTGAGGAGCCGACCTCATGGATCATTACCTTCCTACGGGAGCCCATATCAGTAGTAGCGGGATGGAGGAGTTTCAGTGAGAGTCGAGGAGTGATGGATTGACAATTTCAGTAGGTAGTAACCCCTATTTCTGGAGCAACGCAGAGTAGAGCAAAAACAACGTAGCAGTAGCAGTGCAGTGCTTGTCAGTGCTGTGCAATGAAGAGCAGTAGTAGCTCAAAGCAACAGAGGGACAATGCAGTAGTTATCAACAATCAGAGTCTTCAACACCAAGGTGCATCTGCTGAACACTTGTTCAATTCTAGGTGAGTTTAGCGGTTTCTCTCAGCAGCTAAATTGCAATGCAGATGCAGTGTTAGCAGCGTAATAGATGCAACACTTGAGAGGTAGTTGTAGTACGGATGTAGCAGTGGCAGTGGCAGTGTCATGGGTAGCAGTATAGTGGCAACAACAACGGAGTGGTTGATGGGCATCAGTAGCGTAGAGGATGCTTCAGGGACAGAGTAGTATACAACAAGGATATTGTTAGAGCACCCTCCTCGCTAAGATGGGGTGTTGATTTTTGTAGCATCGGAAAGTGCGATAAGCCCCAAATTTGGTGGAGAGGCTTAGACACGGGTATTCCAAAGAACGTAGAAACCATTTGTGAAAATTCCACTCAGTTAATGTTTTATTAAAATAATTAATTATTTTAATGGAGAACCTAAGTCTAAATTTAGGGAAATTAAATAATTAAAGGACATTAATAAAATAGAGTGAGAATAATCTAGAAAAGGCGGAGATCAAGTCATGTTATAATCTTAGCCATTGATTAGAGATCTAATTTCGGCTGTTGATTTCTCAATGAAAAGATTATAAAGGAAGGCTTGAGGGTCATTTGGAAAGACACACACAGAGTGAATATTGAGATAGAATTCTTCTAACAGAGCAGTGCTCGGACGCAGATCATATCTAAGTAATTCAATGCAGTGAGGGGCAGAGTGTTGAGATTTTGTATAAGTTGGTGTAGCATCGGGTGTGCTCTAGGCCTGAAATTTTGTGGAGGGGTTAGGACACACTTGATCTCCAAAACCCAGAAAGGGATTTGAGAAATTTCAGTTGGTGTTCAATTTATTCAAATAATTAATTATTTTTAATAGATTTCCTAAGTCTAACTTAGGAAAATAAAATAATTAAAGTGAATTAATTAACACATGTGCTGAAATTGTATTAAGTCACATGGATCAACCAGTTTTTTAATCTCAATCGTTGATGGATGATTTAATCTCGGTCGTTGAAGGGTTCAACGAAAAGTATAAGAGAAAGGCTTGAGGGTTAGTTGGAGGACACACATAGTTGCAAAACTAAGGAATAGATTTGGAATTCTAGGGCGGGTTTGCTAAGAATTTCCAGAGGAATTTCCTGCAGTGAGGTTTAGTATTGGTTGATGGGATGATCTGATCCCAAGAGCCAAGAGATAGCAAGAGGCAGAGGAGCAGCAACAAGGGTAGCGTAGAGGGGCTTCAGAGCCACGTAGTCTAGCAGGGGCAGCGCAGAGGCAGCTAGGGCCACGCAGGGCTGATGCAGGCCTAACAAAGGCAGCGCAAGGGCAACATAGTCCCTCTAGGGGTGACGCAGGCCCTCCTAGAGCCACGCAAAGGCTGACGCAGGCCTTCAGAAGCAGCGTTGAGGGTTTCTAGGGTCAGATTCGGGCTGAGTATTGTAAATCCTGATTGAGGGTGTGGATCAATCTGATATTTGGCACTAGCACTTCAGGTTAGCTGTAGATTTGATTTCTTTTATTCTCTGTTGGGTTTTCCAGATCTGGAACCCAGATTTGCTATACTCATAACTACTTAATAATAAACCCTCATATTTGCTGCACCGGTTTTCCCGCATTGGGTTTTTCCGGGGTCTTATGTCCAAAAATCCATGTGTCACTTTGTTGCATGAGCGTATTATTCAGTAAATGATCTGCATGTGTAGGCTGTAGTTGTGTTTATTTTCGGTATTTTCTGAATCTAATTTCTCGAAATAGCTTGTATTAACTAAATCAAGTAGGAGAAAATAAACCAATACACTGCAGTAGAATTTTCACATGGTATCAGAGCGATAGTAGATCAAGTTGAATCTCTAGCAATCAGCTGAAGAAATATTTTTCTGTAGGGTGGCAGAAGAAGCAGCAGATCAGAAGAAGCAGTAGATCCGGAAAGGGCATCTTGACAGCAAGGGAATGCAGATCCAGAAGACAACGTTGAAGTTGCAGAAGGCCTTCAGGCTTACGTAGACCCTTCCCAGGGCAGCGTTAGGACTGCGTCACCTAGTTTGGGGTTACGCAGTCCACTTCTGAGCAGCGCTGGGACTGTGCTGGGCCAGCCAGGAAGACACAGTCCAGTCGCTTCTCCTGTTGCAGAAGATTTTTGCCAAGATCTGGAAGCAGTGCTTCAGATCTTCAGCAGTGCTGGTGGGGTAGTGGTTCTGCAGGTGCAGAATTGTGCCTAGCTAAGGCAACAAGGGCGGGAGGAAGACAATTACTCAGCATATCTGAGCCAAACATATTTGAGATTCAATCAAGAGGATCGGAGAGTACTATCCATTTGAGTTTTGGGGGAAGATTTCTAGGAGGGAAATCAATTTTCAGCAGAAACAACTACTAGAGGGTTTCTAGTCACCAAGAAACCCAGATCCAGAGGGAGAAGTACTGTTTTTATCAGATCTGAGCAAAGATAGCTTGATATGGACTGAGGGATCAAGATAGATTGGATGACATGTCCAACTATGTTATCTGGAGGGCCAAAAATCTCTCAGTTCTGGATGAGTATGGACTCAAAGAGTATGCAAAGAAGGTCCTTGCTGTACCAACTGATGCAAATCCACTCAAAAAGTATGAAGAAAATCAAGCGCAGACAAAGCGTTTGATCATAGACAGAGTCAAGGACCACGTGATTCCTCATATTGCTAGTAAGAATACAACAAATGACATGTGGGTAGACTTGGACACAATGTACCAAGGAGGCTTCGTGCAGAGAAGAATGCTTCTTGAGAACCAGATGCGGTTGTTCCAAATGATGAAGGGTGAAGAGATAGATCCATTTCTCTTCAGGCTTCAAGCCATCCAAGATCAGTTGGTTGGCATTGGTGCTACTCCGGATGAGGGTGTCGTAGTGAGGACTGCTTTGAATGCAGTCTCGGAAGATTGGGAAATGTTTGTCCAAAGCATTCTGGGAAGGGCAGTGTTACCATCTTGGGCTGATATGTGGGCTATCTTCCGCCAAGAAGAGATCAGGAGGGTCACCAAGCGTCAGAATATTAGTGGAGGAAGCGTTAAGGCCAAAGTAAAGGAAGAGGAAGAGGATGCATCCCTTGCATCAATGGAAAAGAAACAACAAGGGAAGAAGAAGAAGGACCTCTCCCAGGTCAGATGCTTTAACTATGGTGATCTTGGTCATTTCGCCAGCAGTTGTCCTAAGAAGAAGGACAAAGGCTCTTCTGATTCCAAGGCTGCAGCAGCATAGGATGATGGCTCTAATGATGATGCAGCCATGAGTGCTCATGTACCTCGAGATAAGAGGTGGGGTGACATGGATCTATAGAGCATCTACAGATTGTGGCGGGATCCTTGAGTTAGCCCTAATCTTGGATCACATACAAGCTACGGGAGCCTTAAGACAGTAGCGGGATGAGTCGGAAGATGGTTGCAGAAGGCCACATTGAAGCGGAAGAGGGAGCTGAAGAGGGAGCTGAAGAGGGAGCAACATAATGCAGAGGCAACAACAACGTGGAGGCAGCAGCGCAGAGGGGCTGATGAGACTTCAACAATGCAAAGAAGTTGTGCTCACGCAATGTAGTATTGCAGCATGACAGTGTCTCTAGGAGGACAATGTGAATCAACATCCAGGGAGCTTCAGTGGTGGAGGGCAACTTGACTTGTATGTCAAAGACTCAAATAGTTGGGTAGAGTCTTTCAGTGGCTTACTTCTCAGCAAGTGAGTTGCAGTGCAACAGTTAGCAGCGGTAGTGCTATGGGCAGCATGATGCAAGAATTTGAGAGGGAGCTGTGGTACAGATGTGGCAATGTCAGTGGCAGTGGCATGGGCAGTACAGAAAGCAACAGTGTAGTGGATGGAGGCCAGCAGACCAAGCATCAACATCACATAATCCAGCTTCAAGATCTTTTAGTGCATGGTGTGGATGCATTGCTAGAGAACACTTTCCTAGAGCACACTCCATGCTAAGAGGGAGTGTTGAGATTTTGTATAACTAGGTGTAGCATTGGGTGTGCTCTAGCCCTGAAATTTTGTGGAGGGGTTAGGAATCACTTGATCTCCAAAACCCAGAAAGGGATTTGAGAAATTTTAGTTGGTGTTCAATTTATTCAAATAATTAATTATTTTTAATGGATTTCCTAAGTCCAACTTAGGAAAATAAAATAATTAAAGTGAATTAATTAACATGTGTTGAAATTGTCATAAGTCACATGGATCAAGCAGTCTTTTAATCTCAACCGTTGGTGGATGCTTTAATCCCGGCCGTTGAAGGGTTCAACGAAAGGTATAAGAGAAAGGCTTGAGGGTCAGTTGGAGGACACACACAGTTGCAGAACTGAGGAATCGATCTGGAATTCTAGAGCGGGTTTGCTAAGAATTTTCGGAGGAATTTCCTGCAGTGAGGGGTAGTATTAGCTGAGGGGATGATCTGATCCCAAGTGCCAAGAGACAACAAGAGGTAGAGGAGCAACAACAAGGGCAAAACAGAGAGGCTTCAGAGCCACGCAGTCCAGCAGGGGCAACGTAGAGGCAGCTAGGGCCACACAGGGTTGACGCAGGCCTAGAAAAGGTAGCGCAGGGGCAGCGTAGACCCTCCAGGGGTGACGCAGGCCCTCCTAGAGCCACAGAGGCTAGCACAGGCCTTCAAAGATAATGTTGGGGCTTCAGAAGCAGCGCTGAGGGTTTCTAGGGTCAAATCCTGGCAGAGTCTTCTAAATCCTGTTTGAGGGTGTGGATCAGTATGATATTTGGCACTAGAACTTCAGGTTAGCTGCAGATTTGATTTCTTTTATTCTCTGTCCGGTTTTCCAGATATGGAACCCAGATTTGCTGTACTTAGAACTACTTAATAATAAACCCTCATATTTGTTGCACCAGTTTTCCCACTTTGGGTTTTTCCGGGGACTTATGTCCAAAACTCCATGTGTCACTTTGTTGCATGAGCGTATTATTCAGTAGATGATCTGCATGTTTAGGCTAAGTTGTATTTATTTTCGATATTTTCTGAATCTAATTTCTGGAAATAACTTGTATTAATTAAATCAAGTAGGAGAAAATAAACCAATACACTACAGTAGAATTTTCACATAGAGTAGCTTTCAGAGAGAGAGATTTTATCAGCCGGAGAATCGTTAGCAGAGAGAGGCAGATAGACGTCCAACAGAGCCAACGTAGTTAGGCTGATGTGAAAATTTCAATCCAGGAAATATTTCTGCAACGATAGATTTTTTTCTCCTACTTATTATTTCAATAAGTTATGTACAGAATTCTTCTAGTAAATTTCGAAATAAATACTATTGCAACATTCACTTAACTATATGTAGAGAAAGGAACAGAAGAAATATATGCATAAGAATCAATCACATGTACACACTTATTTTTGGACAATTGTCCCCAGAGAAACCCAATGCGGGAAAACTGGTGCAACATATGAGGGTTTATATATTATTCTTCAGCAATGAAATTCTTTACAAGGAAAAGATTGGCAGACTTCTTTAGGAAACACTTGAGATAAATTCTCCGGAAACCTCTGGAGATTTTCTGACACTCAGAAGACCCATTGCCTCTCTCTCCGTCACTTTGCGTGTCTGTCTGCGTAGTGCCTGCATTAGACTGCGACACTTTGCGTGGGCTCTTTGCGCTGCCTTCTGTGTCCTTCTCTCCTCGACCTTTGTCACTACTGACTCCCTCTCCTTCTGCCTCTGCAACTCAGCCCTACAACTCTCCCTCTGAAATCGAATTCTATTCCTTTAGAATCGACTTCCTTCGGGTTACTGAGCGTATGCCCGACTTGCTTTCCAAATGACCCTCAAGCCTTGTTTTGTAATCTTCTCATTGACAAATCAACGACCCAGATTAGAAGTCTAATCAATGGCCAAGATTAAAACTTGAATTGATCTTCGTTCTCTAGAAGATTCACACTCTATTTTATTAATACCCATTAATTATTTAATTTCCCTAAGTTTAGACTTAGGGTCTACATTACAATGATTAATTATTTTAATAAAACATAAACCGAGTGGAATTTCCACAAACGGTTTTTGGGTTCTTTGGAATACTAATGTCCAAGCCCCCTTACAAATTTTGAGACTTGGAACACTTTCCGATGCTACAAAAATCAACACTCCCTCTTAGAGAGGAAAGTGTTCTAGCAAAATGCCTGCTGCATGCTGCCCCTCACCTGCTACACTACTGCCTTCTGTACTGCTACCCATGAAATTGTCACTGTCACTGCCTCATCTGTACTACAGCTCCCTCTGAATCCTGAACCTATCCATTCTTTCTACTGAAATGGATACTTGATCATCCCCATCTTTTCTCTGAAATAGACAAACTTAGTCTTTCCCAGAGCTTCTGTGAGGATATCTGCCACTTGTTCTCCTGTAGGAGTGTACTCCAATTGTACAACTCCCCTTTGGACATAGTCTCTGATGAAATGACACCTGATGTCAATGTGCTTTGACCGATCATGAAACATAGGATTCTCAGAGAGCCTGATGCAACTCTGATTATCACATAGAATGTTGGTCACCTCCATCTTCTCCTTGAGTAAGTTCACAAATGATTTCTGAAGCCATATGGCCTCACACGAAGCCGTGCTTGCTGCCATATATTCAGCTTTTGCGGAGCTCAAGGCCACATATTTTTGTTTCCTGCTACACCAGGAGGTCATTCCTGACCCAACACTGAAACAATACCCACTGGTACTTTTCCGATCTACTGGGTTCCCAACCCAATCTGCGTCAGTGAACCCACTCAACCTGACGTCAATGCCTCTGGTTTATTTCAATCTGAGGTCGACTGTTCCTTGTAGATATCTGAGAACATGTTTCGCTACTGCCCAATGAGCCCTCCTAGGTTCCACCATGAATTGACTGAGAGTATTGACAACATAACAGTTGTCTGGTTTTGTGTTTACCAGATACATTTGAGAACCTATGAGCTGCCTATACAAAGTAGGATCAGCCTCATCATCTTCAGATGTGTCAATTTTCTTCTAGTTTGTAATCATTGGAGTAGCCATGGGTCTACAGTCCTCCATCTGAAATCTTTTCGGAACTTTTGTAGTATATCTTCTTTGATCAAGGAAGATCTCACCCTTCTGTTGCCAAACTTCCAACCCTAGAAAATAATGCATCAACCCTAGATCCTTCATGTCAAATTCCACAGCTAAATTCACCTTGCAGTCCTTGATGACCCTAGATGATCCTGTTAGGAATAGATCATCTACATACATCACTAGTATTAGAGGCTCATCCCATACTCTCAGATAGTAGAGATTGGGATCTTTGTCACTTTTGACAAATCCCATTCTCTACTAGTAGCTGTCAATTTGATCATACCGAGCTCTAGGGGCTTGCTTCAGTCCATACAAGGCCCTCTTGAGCCTGCACGCATGAGTTTTTTGCTCATGCGTCTCAAAGCCCTCTGGTTGTTCAATATATACTTTTTTCTATCACCCCATTCAGGAACGTAGTCTTGACGTCCATTTGGTGAATCTCCCATCCCATCTGCGCAACAAGGGATATCACAGATCTAATAGAAGTATATCGGGCTACTGGGGTGAAGGTCTCTTCATAATCTATCCCTTCCTTCTGAGTGTACCCCTTAGCCACAAACTTGGCTTTAATTTCTCGATGCTACCATTTGCAACATATTTGATCTTGTAGATCGATCTTGAAGCTACAACTGATCTGTCATGAGGCTTGGGAACCACTTCCCAGACATAATTCGTCATGATGGAGCTGTATTCCTCCACCATTGCATCGACCCATACCTGGTGCTGAGTTGGCTCCCGAAAACTAGATGATTCCCTAACCCGCGCTACCAAATCTTGGTACCTTTCAAGTTGCATGTGTTGCCTCTTCTCACTTTGGGCGGCTTCGACAAATTTTTCCAGCATGCCTCAGAATTTGTCATAATTCCCTGCTCGTCCTACCACTGGTAGTGGGTGGATCCTCCTGATCTTCGTCCTGCAAGTCCTCAGGAGATATATCCCTTGTATCCCCATGCCTTGGAGAGGCACTCGTATTACCCTCTGCAAGTCGTTGTGGTTGGACCAACGGATCCTCCTTACACTGCGTAGTAGAAGGCATTTCCCTGGATTTTCTAAAGGCCCTTTCCTCCATGAATTTCACATCCCACCGTACTACAATCTTCTTGCTCTCAGGAATGTATATACGATAAGCCTTTGCGTTCTAACTATATCCCACCAGATATCCCTTTTCTGCAGTCTTATCCAACTTCTTCCTCTTCTCTTTGGGCACATGACAATATGCCGCACTGCCAAAGATCCTGAAGTGGCTCACTTCAGGCTTGGTGCCAGTGAAGACACTTTATGGATTGATCTTACCCAATGCATTATGAGTAATCTTGTTCTGTGCATAGACAACTGTATTACAAGCTTCAGCCCACAGAAATCTGGGCATGTCTTGATCGTACAACATTGTCCTTGCAGCTTCGACAATAGTTCTATTCTTTCTTTTTGCAATTCCATTTTGCTCCGGATTATACAGAGCGGTCCACAAGATGATACATTTTAATAGAAGAGATGGGATATTTAATGTTAATCTATGTATCGAAGACATATATCAAGTTCAATCCCACTTCATTCTTAATCCATTACTTTTACTTTACATTCCATCCGACAAAGGAGTCGAGATAACTCATAGATATCAACTGCAAATTTTTCCACAATGAAGTTTAAGATTTTGTATATCGTACGAGTAAAGTTTGAAGTATATTCAAATTATTATATTAAAATGAGCACATTAACATCACTTTAGACATTAAATTTTTTCTGTAACTTTTGAACATTAGAATGAAAACTATCCTAATTGTTTTTGTTCAATTGAAACATTGCACTCTTCAAGTGACGTTGAACTTCCCATATATATATCTTACTAGCTGATAACTATAACCATTGATGATATGAATTTATGCAAATATCTTTTATACTGTTTTCTTATGTTAATACTTTAAATTATTACCCAAGTATATATGTAAGTAGAGTGAAGGTTTAAATTTTATAGTTTAATATATACTAAATGGGGCATTTTGATATTCAAACATTATGTCATTATTGAGATGGATAATTAGCCTATTTGCAATTGTAAGGATATATTGATGTCTAAAACAACATAAAATGGCAACACAACATTGTTCATAGAATTTTAAATGATCCCTAAGGATAACATTGTGATCTAGGAAATGGCAATTTATTGTTGATATGAATGGTTGAAACTATATAAGATGATTCATGGTGATTATTTAGGCATATATAAAGATTAGTTGGCGGAGTTGCTCTAGAGAAGTTTACTCTTGAAGAAAGGAAGAATGGTAATAAAAGCATGACGATGGACATTATGAAAAGACCAGTAGATGTAGAGCTACAACCACATAAAAGGCTAAGCTAGTTTGAGGTAAATTGATGGATGAAAGAAGACACTAACTATTCAAGAAATGTTGGGAGAAATCATGAGTAATCAAATTGAAAGTACAAGTATAGTTCACTAAAGGTATACATCAAACGAGGACAAAATGGATGAAACATATGTTAAGATGGTAAGAAACCACCCTGTAAGGTAGTAAACACACTATTAGAACAAGACGATGTAGTTACCAAGAGAGTGTAACGGAAAATTTCAACATTTGATCTCCATTGTTACCATAATATAATCGATATAGTACCTAGGGAGGATGGGAAAAGAAATAAAATACAAACTTCTAAGGATGATAATAAATGTTAGTTATCATAATCAACTTAGAATATTGAGATCGACAAAAACAAAAAAGCACCAAAGACGAGTGAGAGGAAGTTTCACAAAGCAATATAATAAGTCAATGACATTAGATTAAAGAGGAATCTATAATAAAATTGATCAATTATAAGATAATTTATGTGCACGACAACATCTATAATAGTTTCTCCCTCTAATGGGAGAGTCACATTATAAAATTTTCCTTAAGTGACTAACTATATCCATGGATTATGGATATCATGGAGTATGATTAGGAAATTATATCCCGTGATGCCTTAAAACCTGAAATGATAAGTAGATTACATTCGATATCCATGTTATTGAATTTATTTATAGGGTCTTACCCAAGTTGGGGAATAGTAACGACATTTCCAAGTGTAAAATTTTATGCATTAAGAGAGAAGGAAAGAAAACCATGATGACTAGAGGTGAGAAAAAGAAGTCAATTTGATAATATGTTCTTTTTCAAATTGAAGTAGACATGGAATAGTAGGAATATCTGTTATAAGGAAGTGAAGGGATGTTTTCTATCAAGAAGAATTTTATTAAGGATATGAGCAACATGATTGGTAAGGGTCAAAACAATGACCTATAAGGAGTTGTGAACACTCCTAATTTGTTAAGAATAACAAGTGATAACTTGAGAAAATGTTTAAAGGTAAATATTAAAGATAATATTGTACACCGTTAGAAAAGAAGATACATTTGGTGATAAGACGAGGCCTAAGGACTAATGAGAAAACGATTAATGTGAATAATAAGAAGTTGGTATGCCATTGATGAGTTATGTGTTGAATTAAATGAGTCAATGTAATAAAAATGAAAAGACTATGGTCATTACGATATTTGAAAAAGCTATGGTCATATGCTAGTTTGAAACTTAGGTTATTAATTGATATTAAAACCTTGAAATTAACACTTCAAGTGACCAAAACAAATGCCTCCACATATGTAAGTCACAACTTGGATAATATGAAAGGCACCCTCAATTGAGAATCATGCATAAACATTTGTAAAATCCAACATTGATATTCTAACACAGTCTATTTGGGAAATTTGAAGAGAACCCTACTTGAACAAAGTAGACCAAGTATAATGCAAAGTGAATAATGCATTTTTAAGCAATAACAAATTCCTTCAATGAAAAGCTCCCACTAAGGGATCTTTAGAGTAGCCAATTAACTCTTCCTCCATCTCCAGCATAAACCTAATGATTAGCCCTGCGAAACCCTACTCCATGGCTTCTAGATTTTTAAGCCGAAGATGAGCTGGAATAACATGATAAAGAAGTTAATGTTATTATTATCTCTTTGGATCCAGATTACAAATCAAAGGTAATTAGACTTAAAGGACAAATAAATAACAAGAATTAAAAGATTGGCTGGATCCATATGTAGTTTTGTGTTTCAGAGTTCTTAATCAACCTGTATCAAGAAAATAGATCATGCTTCAACTAAGCAGTAAGTTTTTTGTGCTCTTGTTTCAATTCATTTCATTTCTATATATGCAATCATAAAGATTGGAGCATCCCTCCATTTAGATTTTGAGTCTCAACCTGTGACTTTTATAAGGTTAATCAGTCAATATAGTATAGAAAATAGTAGCTACACCCTTATTTGTATATCCGTGTTCGATTATTCTATGTGACATTCATAATTGTGGGCCATATTTATAAGCATTTAAAAAACTTATTTTGTATAACCTTATCTTATTTTGGATGGACACTTAAGAATGCCATTTTGTACTATTACATGTAAGAATATATTATTTGCTTAAACATTGCTGGTACATGGATACCAATATGAAGAAAGTTTTGCTTAAACATTGTTGGTACATGGACACTGATATAAATTACGAATTATGTTATGGATATGGTATTTATAATTTTACATATCAACATAAATGATGAGATAGAAATAAAAGAGTGATTACACTTGACTATTTAAGGTGAAAATGAATTTACAGACCTATTGGATAAACATAACCAAGTATGTTATATGAACTCAAAGATCAATATCATAGATAACAACATATTTGGAATATGTAGAAATTGTTTTTTGAGTAACATTTTTCTTTGAAGATATTGATACATATGGTATAATTTGTGGGCAAGTGTTTACATCATAGATGGTATCATTATCAAACCGACCACGTAATGACAAAACTCCAAGAACAATTGAGATTCACTTGAGGTGTTAACCCTGGTCCTACTAAGAGGGGTGGAGGTGTTTCCCACCGTTTATCCTCCAAAACCTGGAGTCATGAGAGGACTATGCGAGTCACACTCCCCTAGACGTGTGATGATGACTATCGAATGCCTACTAAGGAATCAGGTTGATATAGTCGATGCTGTAACCCTTGAGGTCTATGAATGGTTAGGTTAGTATAGCTGACTCCATGTCATATTCCAGTAGAAGACGGATAGGATGGGAGCGGAAGAGATTAGGAAGAATAGGATGATTCTAGAATAGCTTGAGAACTTTGTTGGGGCAAGACGTGACTACTAAATTTGTAAACCAATAAATGATCAAAACATAAATGTGTTCTCACACATTAAACGAAAATTCAATTATGGTACACCACCCTTATATGATTATACTAATCAGTTAAATAATTAATGATATACGACATAAAACATAACTTCGGGACGAAGTTTTCTGAAGGAGTGTATGTAATGACCCAACTCGAGTTATAGGGAACATAGAAATATTAGCATGCATATGATAGCTGCATATGCATGTATCACTTGTACTGCACTAATATATGCACTAATCAATTATGAAAAGTCTCAGTGTATGGTAATGAGTGAATTACTGAAGTATTGAGTAAATACCTAACTCATCAGAATATAATGAATGTATTGTGAGGTAAAAATTATGCCTACCACTATCATAATATAACTAATATATTGTTCAAAGGAAAGTAAAAGCATTGACTTATGCAAATAAAAGATGATATTTGATAAAATCCAAGATGTTTACTAAATGATGATATTTAATAATAAATCCAAGATATTTATTGAATAATAATATTTTAATATAAATCTAAGATATTTATGTTGAAATTTGGGTACCAGAGGACAAGTGGTTCCCTAAGGCTTTGACCTTTGGCCTAGGGAAAAGTGTCCAAAAGAATTTAACTTTTTCTCCTAAAGTGACTTTATAAGTTGTAAAGTCAAACCTAATTTAAAAGTGATTTTAAGTGATAAAGTTACTAAGTCTAATTTTAAAGTGATTTGAATAAAGTCAATGTGAAATTAGAAAGTGAAAAGTGACTTTGGAAATAAATGACTAAGAGGGTTTTTATTAAAGTGGGGTGAATTAAAAAAAAGAAAGTGAGATTTAAATGCACATTTAATCTCAGCCCTAGATCTAAAGCTATCTCAGCCATTGGATCTAGGGATTCCCCAAAAGTCACTTAGGGTTAGGTTAAAGGAGGAAAAGAGAGAAAATATCATTCAATATTTCATGAGCAGATTGAGAGGAGGAGAAGAGAGCTGGGGAAATTTCTGGGCTTGAGAAAGTGAAGGAGAGGAGCAGTTCAACAAATCCGTACAGTAGAGAGAGGTTGCACGCATTTCGAGGTAGCAGTCCGTACAACATTAATTAGCACGCATTTCGAGGTAGATTTCTGTACAGCAGCTTGAGGCACAGATTTCGAGGAGAGGGACAACAAAGAAATCGAGGAGAAGGTACAACAAACTAAAGGCATGATTTCTGAGATTGTTGGGCATGGTTTTCGAGACAAGAAGCACAATTTTCGAGGAGGTACTGCTGTAGTTTTCCGTACAGTTCGTATGACCATACAACTAAGTATTGGACACGAGTTTCAAGGTTGTTTACTGATGTAATAAATTTCTGTTTTGACTATTTTGCTAATTTGCCACATTTTCTGAGGTGGATGCAAGCACGGAAAATGAGATAAGTCCGTATATTGTTTGTTGGAATTTTTCCTGTATATTTCACTTCTCTGTAAAAGCATTTTCTAGAAATAAAGAAGAGCTTTCGAATTGGTTTTCCCTAAGAGTTGTAGGGTTTTTTCTAGGGTCATGTTGACAAAAAATCAGCGTATCATTTTCTATTTGTGTGACTAATATATTTTACGAGTTTTTATTTCTTTATTTTCCAGCACTTTGAAATTTCTAGAATTTTTGTTTTTAGAAAATATTTATTATTTCCAGCTTGTTGAATGTATGGTTATGGGAATGAGCATTTAACTACATGAGAGTAATAAGGAGAATCTAATAACCGGGGTTGGGCTAAAATTTCTACATGGTATCGGAGCCAGTTTGCTGAAAAGTGCAGTTTGGGACAACAAAGAGAAAAATTACAGCACGTTGATTTTACACACAGAAAACTGAACCTTTACTACAGGAGTGAAATTTTCAGTTTATTAGGACATCAAACATGTCTTTGGGCTTGAGGGTGGAAGATAGGTTGGATGGGCATAACAACTATAGTACATGGAAAGAAAGAATGCAAAGCATCTTTGAGGAGGTAGAAGTCTGGGGTATAATGGTGCATACCCAACAACACCCTGTAAATGTGCCTACTGACGCTGTTCAGTTAGTAGACTTTAACAAGAAGAATAACAAGGGTAAGAGACTGATTTTGAATGGTATTAAAGACCATTGCATTCCTCATGTGAGAGGAAAGAGACTTGCTCATGAGATGTGGATAGCCTTGACCAATCTCTACCAGAGTACCAATGAGAACAAGAAAATGGTCTTAAGGGAGAAGCTAAAGGCCATTAAGATGGCAAAGATTGATAGCGTTACTGCATACTTCACAAAGATCACTAATGTGAGAGATGAGTTGGTAGCAGTTGGAGAGGTCATTCCACCCTCTAAGTTGGTGCGGATTACAGTGAATGGCCTTTCCAGTACATGGCTGAACTTCCCTGATGGGATTGTTGTACAGGAGACCCTTTCCATTTAGAAGAGGTTGTGGGATGATTGCATACAGAATGAAATCAGAAAGAACTAGCTTGGGGCAGCCAAACCAGTTGAGGAGAATGACAATGTAGCACTGTTAGCAAAAGGCAAGAAAGGCAAGGGAAAGAAGTAAGCTTCCACAAGTGGTGGTGGGGGCAAAGGCAAAGGTAAAGGTAAGCAGGTGAACACGCAGAAGGACTATTCCAAGGTGAAGTGTTGGAATTGTCAGAAGATGGGACACTATGTAGTTGTGTGTCCGGAGAAGAAGAAGAAGGGAAAGGACAAGACCATGGCAACATCAACATAGATAGAGGACTTTTCAAAGAGCTTTGACCGGGAGTTTGGGTTCATTGGTTGTGAGTCCACTAGTGCAAGATCACCTGCCATGGAGGTTGAGAGGGAATGTGCATTTCTCTCCACTAGCGGAGCATCTTCTGGTATTTGATATGTTGACAGTGGGGCTTCACGTCATATGACAGGAGTTGGTGAGTACTTCTCAGAGCTTTCAAAGAGTGGTACTGATATAGAGGTAGTACTCGGAGATGACAACATTGTTAGAGCAGTCGGTGTGGGGACATTGACATTTGATAGGGAACTCAAACCTCCCTTGAAAATGTCAGATGTTCTATATGTGCTAGGGATGAGGAAAAAGCTTATATCCGTCTCAACATTGGAGGACAGAGGGTACGAGGTATTGTTCAGTAGAGGACAAGTGCTTATATATCCCAGGGGCGCTCCAGCTGAGTCAGCTAGAGTGATTAGTGTACGCCATGCAAAGGTGTGCAAGTTTGCGTTTTGGCCCCTTTTGGCATTGAGTAGTAGTACTGGCAGCAGAGCTAGCAGTTCAGAGCTGTGCGAGATTTGGCACCGATGGATGGAGCACATGTATCATGGGGCCTTGAGGACACTGCGGGAGATCACTACAGGTGTGCCAAATTTCAGTTTTGATCACATTGATACATGCAGAGGATGTGCTATGGGGAAGTTTGCCAAATCCCTTTTTCCCAGCAGTGACAGCAGATCGACTGGGATACTTGATTTGATTCATATCGGTGTGAGCGGTCAGATATCTTATGTTTCCTTGAGTGGATACGAGTACTATGTTTTATTCATTGTTGATCACTCTAGGAAGACCTGGATTTATTTCTTGAAGACCAAGAGTGAGGTCTTCAAGTGGTTTCAGGAGTTTAGAGTTCTTGTGGAGACTTAGCCGGGTTGGAAGATCAAGTCCTCAGGTCGAACAATGGAGGGGAGTACACCCTTGGTGAGTTTGTTGATTATTGTGCGGAGGCAGGCATCAAGAGGGAGTTCACAGTTCCTTATAGCCCCCAATAGAATGGGGTTGCGGAGAGGAGAACAAATCCATCGTTGGGGCTGCCAAAGCCATGCTACATGATCAGGGGTTACCGTTGTTTTTGTGGGCAGAGGCCTGCAACACTGCTGTATATTTGCAGAACAGGAGTCCACATCATGCCTTGGGGCATGTGACTTTGGAGGAGGCTTTTTCTGGGAAGAAGCCCGATGTTGGTCACTTCCGTATCTTTAGGTGTATTGCATATTCCTACGTACCCAAGGAGAAGAGGACCAAGTTAGAGCCCATCGCAGAGAAGGGTATCTTTGTGGGCTACAGTGAGACCTCAGAAGCCTTTCAGATTTATATTCCTGCATAGAGGAGAGTTGTTGTCAGGCGGGATGTGAAGTTCGAGGAGGACAAGGCTGTTAGGAGGTCACGGGAGTTAGAGTATCTAGATCGGCCAGACGCTCAGGAGTACTTGAGTCAGTCATAGGGATTCAGTGGGCAGGGATCAGGAGGTACATTGATTACGGTGTCAGGTCCATCAGTGAGCAGTGGCTCACAGATTTAGAGGGGTTGCTTTGGGCAGCATGCAGAGCAGTTCACTAGGTAGTCCACTGATGGATAGTTCACACGGTACTTCAACATCTACAGGCACAGTTTCAGGCAGGAGGACAGTAGACAGACATTCAGGAGTTCGGGCTTCTGATGAGGATGAGGAGTTTCATTCTCCGGTGGGAGAAGTGTGCTCAGGGAAGAGGAAACCCAAGTGGCTTCAGGATACTTTGAGAGAGGCCACATCTGTTGTTGGGCCGAAGAGACCGGTCAGAGAGAGCATACCACCTGAGAGGTTCTGTAGCTATATGGAAATGGTTGCCAACATTGTTGACTCTGAGCCTTTTAGCTATGAGGAGGCAGCGAGCCAACAGGTCTGGAGAGAGGCCATGCAGGAGGAGTATTCTTCTGTCATGAAGAATGATGTTTGGGAGGTGGTGCCGAGGCCTAAGGGCAAGTCCGTGGTTACTTCCAGATGGCTTTACAAGGTAAAGCATGCTACAGAAGGCAGCATCGAGAAGTTCAAGGCAAGGTTTGTGGTTAGAGGGTTCTCTCAGGTAGAGGGAGTAGACTATGAGGAGACCTTCACTCCCGTGGCTCAATATACTTCCATTCGCTCCATTATATCGATAGCAGCAGAGGTGGGCTGGAAGATCCACAAGATGGATGTGAAGACGACATTTGTCAATGGCTTCATACAGGAGGAGGTGTACATTGAGCAGCTGCAGGGCTTTGAGGTGCATGGGAAGGAGTCCCATGTATGCAAACTGAAGAAGGCTCTTTATGGGCTAAAGCAACCTCCTAGAGCTTGGTACTCCAGGATTGATACGTACTTGCAGGAGATGGGTTTCACAAAGAGTGATGCAGATCCGAACCTATACTTTATTGTGATAGGTGAGGAACCTCTCATTCTGGTGCTGTATGTGGATGACTTGGTCATTACGGGCTTAGAGAGACTCATAGAGGGTTGTAAGAGAGATCTTGCCTCGGAGTTCGAGATGAAGGACATTGGCTTGATGCATTACTTTTTGGGTTTGGAGGTGTGGCAGGAGGAGGGGCATTTCTTCCTGGGAGAGGGGAAGTATATTGTGGACATCCTTAGCAGATTCCACATGGAGGATTGTAGACCCATGTCGACACCTATGATCACTAACTAGAAGAAGCTCCACGCTTCAGATTCCGAGTTGGTGGATCCCACATTGTATAGGCAGCTGATTGGTTTCTTCATGTATTTGGTCAACACTAGACCATATATATGTTTTGCAGTCAACACAATGAGCCAGTTCATGTGTGAGCCTAGGAGAGTGCACTGGGTTGCTGCAAAACACATTTTACGGTACTTGTAGGGGATAGTGGAGTATGGTCTGTTTTATAGATAGGGAGATGGAGTGAGATTGGCAGGGTACACTGATTCTGATTGGGCAGGTTGTGCTTCTGATAGGAAGAGCACTTCAGGGTGTTGTTTTGGGTTGGGTTCGGCAGTTGTGTCGTGGTTCAGCTGAAAGCAGCAGTCAGTAGCACCGAGTTCAGTGGAAGCAGAGTACATGGCAGCCAGTTTAGCTAGTTGTGAGGCCATATGGCTTCGCAAGAATTTGTTTGGCTTATTTGGTGAACTGTTGAGACCTTCAGTGATTTACTGTGATAATTAGAGTTGCATTAAACTCACGGAGAATCCAGTATTTCATGACAGGTCAAAGCATATCAAGATCAAATATCATTTCATCAGAGACTATGTTCAGAAAGGAGCTGTGAAGTTGAGTATATTCTCACTAATGAGCAGGTAGCAGATATATTCACCAAAGCCTTACCGTAGGGCAAGCATGTCTACTTCAGAGACAAGATGGGTGTGGTGAGGAACACTTTCCTCGGTAAGAGGGTGTGCTGAAATTTGGGTACTAGAGGACAAGTGGTTCCCTAAGGCTTTGATCTTTGGCCTATGGAAAAGGTGCCAAAAGAATTTAACTTTTTCTCCTAAAGTGACTTTATAAGTTGTAAAGTCAAATCTAATTTAAAAGTGACTTTAAGTGATAAAGTTACTAAGTCTAATTTTAAAGTGACTTTAATAAAGTCAATGTGAAATTAGAAAGTGAAAAGTGACTTTGGAAATAAATGACTAAGAGGGTCTTTATTAAAGTGGGGTGAATTAAAAAATAAAAAGTAAGATTTAAATGAACATTTAATCTCAGCCCTAGATCTAAAGCTATCTCAGCCATTGGATTTAGCCAAAAGTCACTTAGGGTTAGGCTAAAGGAGGAAAAGAGGAAAAAGATCATTCAGTTTTTCATGAACAGATTGAGAGGAGGAGAAGAGAGTTGGAGAAATTTCTGGGCTTGAGAAAGTGAAGAAGAGGAGCAGTTCAGCAAATCCGTACAGTAGAGAGAGGCTGCACGCATTTCGAGGTAGTAGTCCGTACAACATTAATTAGCATGCATTTCGAGGCAGATTTCTGTACAACAACTTGAGGCATGGATTTCGAGGAGAGGGACAACACAGAAATCGAGGAGAAGGTACAACAAACTAAAGGCACAATTTTTGAGATTGCTGGGCACGGTTTTCGTGACAACAAGCACAATTTTTGAGGAGGTACTATTGTATTTTTCATACAGTCTGTACAGCTAAGTATTGGGCATGAGTTTCAAGGCTGTTCACTGCTGTAATAAATTTCTGTTTTGACTATTTTGTTAATTTGGCACATTTTCCGAGGTGGAGGCAAGCATGGAAAACGAGATAAGTTTGTACATTGTTTGCTGGAATTTTTCCTATATATTTCACTTCTCTGTAAAAGCATTTTTCAGAAATAAAGAAGAGCTTTTGAACTGGTTTTCCCCAAGAGTTGTAGGGAGTTTTTCCAGGGTCATGTTGACCAAAAATCAACGTGTCATTTTCTGTGTGTGTCGCTGATATATTTTCTGAGTTTTTATTTCTGCATTTTACAGCACTTTGAAATTTCCAGAATTTGTGTTTTCAGAAAATATTTATTATTTCCAATTTGTTGAATGTATGATTATGGGAATGGACATTTAACTACATGAGAGTAATTAAGGAGAAACTGATAACCGGGGTTGGGCTAAAATTTCCAGAATTTATTAAAAGAGGATATTTTAATAAATATCTTGAAAGGGGATTTGACTAAGATATGTATTAAAAGAGTATATTTTAATAAATATCTTGAAAGGGGATTTGACTAAGAGATTTATTAAAAGAGGATATTTTAATAAATATCTTGAAAGGGGATTTGTGTATAAAAGAAGGGGGGGAACTTGATGGGCATGGGTCAGTGAAGTGGAAAACCTGACCCGGATGCTGTCAGAGGATTTCTGACTGTGGGAGACAAGAGCAGTGAGTTCTAACAGATCATAGAGTGATCTTGATTGTTATTGGAGTTTTGGGCACGGGGCTAGAAGACTTGTCTTTTGGATCTGGGGACCAGAGAGGTAGACCCCAGATAGGCTGGGAGGAAAATGGCGGTTTGGTAATGGGAGCGGAGCCATGACGGGTCAGGAACATCTTCAAACACAGTTCCAGGTAAGTATTCAATAGTGAATTGATATATCGTGCTTCAAAAAGTTCATTATGGATTGTGTAGTATCAATTTCGTTAATGATTTTTAAATTGTGAAAACTTAGGGCCTTACAATGTGGGCTTGGGGACCCACAAATATAACTTGAGAGACTCTAGGCATTAGACATTAGACTAAAGAAAAAATTGCGGCATTAGTGGAGAGCGTAGGATCAATGAGGAGGGACTGCGCATCACATGGGGATAATGCAGGGATTGGCTCAAGAAGAGGTAGTGTAGTCATGAGGTGGGTCCCAAGGGAATTTTGGGCAGCGTTGGACAAAAGGAAGGAAGCATCTCATTTCGATCATTCATTCATCTTAATCGAAATTGTCTTTGACAAGAGCACGCTTGAGCAGTGAGCAAAGTCTGCAAGTGCTGTTTAGCACATGAGTGTTTCCAAGTGGAAATCTCAACCTTTGCTTCAGTGGAATTCAAGTGCCAGCCCAAGGAAGGAGTTTGAACATCATTCGATTCAGTCCAGCAGTTGTGAGCTTCATCCATAGTGCAGTACCTTCAGGAGTAGCGCAGTGGCATCACTAGTAGCGTTGTGACTACACAGTCTTGTGTGGAGGACATTCTGGGAGTTGAGGAGTGAGGGTTGTTTTGGTAGGAGATTTGGTGGGGAGGCTGAGAGCTTCCTAACAAGGATTTTCCATGCATTTTGGTAGCCTCCAGCAACAAAATTTCAAGGGGGATTGAATTGCCCAGCATTTCAGTGAGCCAAGCCCAAAATGGCCAATTTCCGGGGTCAAGCATTTGGCAAACCCTTCACGGGTTATTGTGGGTTTCTTGATTAGAGTCCGTGGTTAAAATTCCATAATTTTTTGAGCAGTATACCAAGCCCAAATAATAGATCATCCGGAGCAGGAACAATATTTCTAGCTAGGGACATTGCAGAGCCACAACCATGCAATGTACTTTCAGAGGGAGATTTCAGCATTGTTTCAGAGGCTATCTGCAAGTTGCCTTGAGCAAGCCTAGGTGCCTTCATTCCAACACCTCCATTATACACAATTTCCTCAAATTAATAAAATGCTTCAACTCAGTGTTATGGCTCAATTTGCATTATGATGGTGTGATTTTTATTTGTTGTTGTTTAATGTATTTTGATGCTTTTTATTACTATAGTTTACCGTTAGGAATATTACAGTGGTATGAGAGCTCATAGACTTGGCTCAGCCCGTGGAGAGCAACGCAATCTATGACATTGAAAGACAAGCAGAACGTTACATACGGGGGACAGAGGTACAGGAGTAGAGAAAGGGAACTCGAAATCACTCCAAACCCTGTGAATAGTGAACTGGAGGCTGAAGGGAGAAGCATAGGGGACGCAAAAGAGAAGAGGAGCTAGGAGGAGGAAATTGCTCACTTCTTGTTGAAGGCAGTGCAGGACCTTTGCAAGAACATTGAGGAGATGGGACATCAAAGCAATAATGGTAGCAAACGAAAGGCAGTCCAAGCAGAATTCCAAGTGGGAGAAGGATTCAACACCTCACAGAACCAGGGATCATTGAACCCAAATATGCCTACAGTACATTATACACCCCCATGATCTACCATTCCTATGTTCCTAGCCTCAGGAGCAGGAGGAGGCTCACTATGGGAAGTACTTCTTAGAGTACTAGTCCTATGGCCTGGAGTTTGGGAGGACCATTACTTTTAAAGACTTTTGCCAACTGAAAGACAACAGTAAACCCAGAGGACAAAGTGGAGGAGGCTACACGCAGGGGAGTGACTTGCAGCGTACCATGGGGAGGCTGTTTCTCCCAACTTTTGATGGCTCCTCTAAGAGCTCAGCCAAGGCATGGGTTCAGAAGCTGGATGTTTACTTCCAACTGAACCAGATGACTGAAGGATAGTCAGTTAAGGTTGCCACACTGCACTTGGATGGAGAGACTCATGACTGGTGGTTCCATGGGCTGACCACACTAGGTCACGTAGGGGTCACAACGTATGATGAGTTCACCAGGAGGGTGCTAAAGAGGTTTGAGAGGAAGGACCTAGAAGAGTATTTTGGGGAGCTGGCCAAGCTCAAACAAACCGGGAATGCAGAGGTGTACATTTTGGAGTTCTAGACGCTACCAGTGATGGTCCCGGACCTGTCTGAGTCCAAGAGGATCTATATGTTCATAGAGGGACTGTCAAAACCATTACGGGATCTAGTGATGTCCAACAGACCCGCTACACTGCAAGATGCAGTGGGGAGAGTTAGAGACCTGCAGGATTCCCTACCCAGGGCTAAAGCACCACTGCAAAATAAACCAGGTTTCCAGCAAAGAGGAAGAGACATGAGAGCTCCATCCCCGAGAGGCAACCAAGGACAGGGGCAGCTAGATGATGAGACTAGGAGAGACCTTCGGAGGAAGAAAATCTGCTTTACTTACTAGGAGCCATGGGCACCAGGCCACAGGTGTGCAATAGGGAAGGTCCGCTAGATAGGGATATTCTTAGACAACGATGGGGATAGGAGACACATATTGAGATGGGAGGAGATGACAACGCAACACCCAAGGAGGGAGGGCCTTCATCGCCATCCCCACCAACAACAAGAGAAGCTGCATTTGCACCTTCAGGAGGGGTCCTCGCATCACTACGTGGGGTACCCAAGTTCTTGACCATGAGGATCAAAGTGACAATGTAGGGGCAACGTGTCTCGATGTAGTGGACAATGGAGTCACTCATAAATTTATTGATTCCCAAATGGTGCAGAAGAGAGGCATTACTACATAAGGGTTTGAAGGATTCTCAGTGTTGGTGCTAGGTGACAGGACCATGTAGTGCACACGCTATGTCCCAACTCTGACTGTGACCATGGGGAATTTACTCTATTATGACGTACCACTTCTTTGTGGTTGACATTCCAGACACCAACGTAGTGTTGGGGGTCTAGTGGCTCTACGCACTTGGCAGAGTGACCACTGATTGGAGGAAGTTGGAGATGGAGTTCTTGGATACTGATGGAAACCAATGTCGCTGAGGGGCATGCACTCCAATCCACCACAGATAGTCTCGGCTCATAGGATGGAGGCTGACTTAAGGCATGGAGATATCGAGTGGTCTGTGGAGTTGAGAATATCTGAGGATGGGGATGTGATCAAGCTACCACATCCGGAGATTCAGGCCATCCTTGACAGGTGCCCTGTAGTATTTGGAGACATACCACCCGACCAACCACCTGACCGAGGATTCAAGCACACCATTGAGCTATAGCCCTGGGTACAAGCAGTGATCATTACTCCTTATAGGCATCCTAAGGCCTACAAGGATGAGATAGAGAGGGATATCCATGAGCTTTTGGCATTGGGGCACATCAGGCCCAGTTCTAGCCCCTTCGCTTCATCGGTTGTTTTGGTGAAGAAGAAGGATGGATCTTTTCAGATGTGCATTGATTACAGGGCCCTGAATAAGAAGACCATGAAGACCTCTACCCCATCCCACAGATTGACGAGTTGATGGATGAGTTGAGGGGAGCCAAGTTCTTCTTGAAGATAGATCTGCGGTTCGGGTACCACCAAATCCGGGTGAGGGACAAGGATGTCCCTAAGACAACGTTTAGGTGCGATTAGGCACTTCGAGTTTTTGGTGATGCCCTTTGGGCTAACCAATGCTCCGGCCACTTTTTAGTCCTGCATGAACCACATATTCCGTGGCCAATTGAGGAAGTTTGTGCTAGTGTTCTTTGATGACATATTGATCTACATCCGGACTTGGGAGGAACACTTGCAGCATGTGGAAACATTGTTGCGTATTCTAGAGGAGCAACAGTTCTACGCAAAACTGTCGAAGTGCGAGTTTGGGTTGACCAAGATGCTTTATCTGGGCATATCATCAATTTTGATGGAGTGAGGGTGTATGAAGAGAAGATTAGGGCCATCTGGGATTGGTCAGAGCCCAAAAATGTGACGAAGCTTCGGGGTTTTGTGAGCATCTGTACTTATTACCGGAAGTTCGTGAAGGGCTTCTCATAGTTGGCAGCACCCCTGATGGACTTGACCAAGAAGGGGGAATTTACTTGGACCACCATAGTGCAAGAGACCTTTGAGCGCCTCAAACAAGTGATGAGAAACTATCTAGTACTAGCGCTCCCTGATTTCACTCAGCCTTTTATCTTGGAGTCCGATGCATCAGGAGAAGGAGAAGGGGCCGTTTTGATGCAGGGAGGGCACCCCATAGCGTTTAAGAGTCGAAAGCTACTGCCCCATGAGAGACTGTACCCCATCTACGATAAGGAGATGCTAGTCATCATGCATGCGCTAGCCAAGTTCTGACAGTACTTGGTGGGGAATAAATTCAGAGTGATAATTGATCACAACAGCCGTAGGTTCTTTTTGGAGCAGAAACAACTACAAGAGAGGCAACAAAAGTGGGTGAGCAAGCTCGAGGCCTATGATTTTGACATCGAGTATGTCAAGGGGAAGCACAACGTAGTGGATGATGCATTGTCTAGGAGATAGACTTCCCTTTCTTTGATGAGCATTGCTCTAGATTGGAAGGCCCATCTGTTGGTGGAGTATTCCAAGGACCGGTTTGCATGTGAGGTCCTTAAGGGGCAGGTGACTGATGATAGATATTGGGTGATGGATGAAGTGATATATTATAGGGATCGGATCTACTTGGTGGACAACTCCCATCTACGGGAGAAGATTCCACAGGCTGCCCACGATTCACCTCTTGCAGGGCATCAGGTGTTCAACAAAACCTATAGGGCCATTCGGGAGAGGTTCGCTTGGAAGGGCCTGAAGGACGATGTTCTGCGACATATCCGAGAGTGTGAGGTGTGTTAGTGGAATAAGGGTGAGTTGTCACACCCAGCAGGCTTGTTGCAACCCCTTCCTATTCTAGAGGGGAAGTGGGAAAGTATTTCGATGGAATTCATTACCGAGTTTCCCACAGTGCAGGGCAAGGACTGTATCTACGTGGTGGTGGATCGCTTGATGAAGTACGCACAATTCTTCACTATTTCTGCTCGGTACACGGCCTCACAGGTGGCTGAAATGTTTTTCAGAGAGATCTTTCGGTTGCATGGCCTTCCCAAGACCATTGTCAGCGATAGGGACAACCGTTTCATGGGTGGATTCTGGCAGGAGCTATTCTGGTTGGTGGGCACACAACTCACCCCTAGCACGAGCTACCATCCTCAAATGGATGGGCAGATAGAGATAGTTAACAAGTGGCTGGAGGGTTACTTGCGTAACTACGTGACAGGGCAACAACAAGCTTTGTTACGGTGGCTGCACATTGGGGAGTATTGCTGCAACACCACCTATCACATGTCCATAGGTATGTCTGCTTTCCATGCATTGTATGGTTATGATGCTTTGACATTTGCTGAAGTCATGTTTGGAGACAGCAAGGCCCCAC
Source organism: Pinus albicaulis (assembly GCA_034641835.2). Taxonomy (NCBI): domain Eukaryota; kingdom Viridiplantae; phylum Streptophyta; class Pinopsida; order Pinales; family Pinaceae; genus Pinus; species Pinus albicaulis. The sequence goes on from CM076572.1 coordinate 370,004,219, forward strand.
AAGCCAAAGATTGGATCCAATAGAGCCAGGACATCTTGAGGGCTCTCAAGGATAACTTGAGGATGGCACAAAACCAGTAGATGTACTTAGACAGGGGTCGAGTGGAGAGGCAGTTCGAAGTTGGGGATTTGGTGTACCTTCGACTTCAACGTTACAAGCAGTCCACACTTAAGCAAAAGGGGGCTAAGAAGCCCAAGCACCGCTTTTATGGACCATATCAAGTCACTCAGGAGGTGGGGGAGGTGGCCTACGAGTTGTAGCAACCCCTGGGGAGCCGGGTGCACAACTCTTTTCATGTTTCTTGCCTGAAGAAGGCCTCGGGGTAGCAGGTTACAACAACTATGGAGTTACCCCCTATGGATGATGATGGGCACTTGGTGCTACAGCCGAAGGCCATTTTGGTTTTCAGGGAGAGGCATTTGAGTAACAGGGTGATTAAAGAGTTTTTGATCAGGTGGAGGAATCTACGAGATGAGGATGCCACTTGGGAGGGAGAGCAAATCCTCCAACACCCATCACTGCAGTTGCTTGAGAACAAACAACATCTTGGCGGGGAGGACTGTAGTCTGTAATATTCCTAATTAGCAATTATGCTAATTTGAATATTAATTTTTGTCAATTTTATATTTTGCTAAAGTTTTGGCCAAAAAGATGTGGGCTTGGGGACCCACAAATATAACTTAAGAGACTATAGGCATTAGACATTAGACTAAAGCAAAAATTGCGGCTTTAGTGGAGAGCGTAGGACCAATGAGGAGGGACTGTGCATCACATGTGGACAGCTCAGGGATTGGCTCAAGAAGAGGCAACGCAGTCATGGGGTGGGGCCCAAGGGAATGTTGGGAAACTTTGGACGAAAGTAAGGAAACAACTCATTTTGATCATTCATTCATCTTATTCGAAATTGTCTTTGACAAGAGTACACTTGAGCAGTGATTCAAGTCTGCAAGTGTTTAGCACACGAGTGTTTTCAAGCCGAAATCTCAACCTTTGCTTCAGTGGACTTCGAGTGCATGCCCAAGGAAGGAGTTTCAACATCATTCGATTTAGTCTAGCACCTGTGAGCTTCATCAATAGCGCAATACCTTCAGGAGCAGTGCAGTGGCATCACTAGTAGCACAGACTGTGCAGTCTTGTGAGGAGGACACTTAGGGAGTTGAGGAGTGAGGGGAGTTTTGGAAGGAGATTTGGTGGGGAGGCTGAGAGCTTCCTAACAGGGATTTTCCAAGCATTTTGGTAGCCTCCAACAATAGAATTTCCAGGAGGACTGAATTGCCTAGTAGTTCAGTGAGCTAAGCCCAAGAGGGTCAATTTTCGGGGTCAAGTATTTGGGAAACCCTTTGCAGGTTGTTGTGGGTTTCTTGAGTAGAGTTCGTGGTTAAAATCCCTTAATTTTCTGAGCAGTATAGCAGGCCCAAATAGCAAATCATCCGGAGCAGCAACAATATTTCTGGCCAGGGAGAACACAGAGCTACAACCAATGTACTTTTCAGAGGGTGATTTCAACATTGTTTCAGAGGCTATCTCCAGCTTGCCTTGAGCAAAGCTCAGGTGCCTTCATTCCAACATGTAAATTTTTGTAGATGTTCTATGCTTGATGCAACTTTACTTTTTATCCCAATATCAGTCAGCAATCACATAAACAAGAAAGTAAAATGCTGATAGAACATACCAGTAGATCGACAAAAGATAAGCCAAAATATATAAGTGTGTTGGTATGTTACGGCGGTCAACAGGATGCTTCAACCAGCAAAGTCTCAATACGGTTGGCCAACCAGAAGTGTCACACAACCCTCTAGGGCAGCCAGATTAGTCAACCCCAAAAGTCAACAAAAGTCAACGCTGTCAGTCAAGGGTCAATGCAAACAATAGTAGCAGCAAGGTCAGTGCAGCCAAGTCAAAGTCAATGTCCAACCTCGGGAATTGTGCCAAAAAATGCGGATTCAGAAAATCGAAAGTTTGGGAGAGTTTCAAGTCAATTTGACCATGCGTTGACCAAAGTCAACACTGGTCAATGCTGCGGTAAACCTTAGGCCGAAAACAGATTTTTCTTCTTGCTGCAATTTCCCACGTGTGAAGAGAAGAGCCTCCAAGGTGATCGAACCAATCAGATGATGGGAGATAATGTGTGAGGATGTGATGAGTGAAAATGTCTTCCAACGTTGACCAATTTATATCCATCAATGAGGGTGTGTGACACAACTGCTGGGGCTCCAAACCTTTAGGCCGACCTGCACATATTTTGAATAAATTCAAAATAAATGTTCTGCTCATCGGATCTAGATATCTTTAGATCGATCTTGCACCTCTCCGAAAGACGAGTCCAATAAAAATATTGGCATCTTCATCCGAGCATCACAACATGGAATTTGGACCTAGTTGTCCAAAAATTAACACTCCCTCTAAACTAGGGAGAAGTCCATCCACCTTTGCAATCCAAGCATCGTGTGCCATCCCGCCAAAACTTGTTTTGCTCGCTTCTTTATTTCAGAACAAAGGTGGGTCAGTCATAAAGACATCATTCCCGGCTGACAGATTCAACTGAGAGGTCTGAAATCTCTATAGGACTCAGAGAGTCTCAAACCAACCCGAAGTTGGTTTATCTAACCCGAAGTCAATAGGAGGTTCGAAACCTCACCAGACTTGATCCCAGATCAAGTGGTTGGACCATGTCATCCTAGATAGAGAGTACGACAATCTCTGATGCGTCCAACAGTATTTGCTACTAGTCTCTAGCTTTTCCTACCTCATTGGCCAAATGAGAGGTACTTCCCATGAGCTCGAGACTCAATGGTTAGGATGCATACGGGGCATAGATCATAAGAGGTGAACCAACTCAATCATCATAATGGTGGGGCAGAAGCGCACCAACAAGGTTCGACAACCCTAGCCCTGTGGTTGCTTATAGCTCCGAGAAGCTATCCCCAAAACCCCCCAGAGCTCCAAGAGCTCATCGTCCAACAAGACCCTCAGAATAGGGTCGTTCCACGATTCCAAGATTCTCACGGAAGGTTAGGAACATGACCTTCCCCAAGGGCATTGTGAGAATATCCGCGACCTCGTCATCAGTTCCTATATGATCGAGCCTTACGATGCCTCGCTGTACCATATCTCGGATAAAGTGGTACCAACCATCAACATGCTTGGATCGATTGTGGAATAGGGGATTCTCCTACAAACGGATCCCCCTCTGGTTATCACAAAGGATAACGGTGGCATCTAGCACATGCTCGAACAACTCACTGAAGAGCTTTCGCAACCAAGTGACTTCACAACAGGCCATACATGCTGCAATGTATTCGGCCTCAACGGTGCTCAAGGCTACCGACTTCTGCTTCCTGCTCGAAGCAAACCTACGTGTGAAGTAGCATCCAGATGTGCTCTTGCAATCCACCACACCGCCATCCCAATCGGCATCAGTGTATCCATGGAGTGTCGTGCTCCCGACAGTGTATCTCAACCCATGGTCTATCGTGCCCCGAAGATATCTCCACAGATTCTTGGCATGAACCCAATGAATGTGATGAGGCTCAACCATATGTTGACTCAAAGTGCTCGCTGCAAAACATACGTCCGGACGAGTGTTCACTAAGAACATCAGGGCCCCTACGAGTTGACGATACTCAGTAGGATTTGCTAGCACAGGCCCAGCAGCGCTGCCACTCAACTTCTTAAAGTTGAGCTCCATCAGTGTCGACACAGACTTACAGTCCACCATTACAAATCCTTCTAGAAGCTTCACAATATATTTTCCTTGAGAAAGGAAAATCTCGTCAGGTCTCTGCCAGACCTCCAGGCCTAGGAAGTAGTGCATCAGTCCTAGGTCCTTCATCTCGAACTCAGCAGCGAGCTCCCTCTTGCACTGATGAATGAGAGGGTCAACACCTGTTAGGACGAGGTCGTCCACATACATCACCAGAATGAGAGGCTTTTCTCTATCAACCTTGAAGTAAAGGTTTGGATCAACATTACTACGAGTGAAGCCCATCTTCATCAGGTAGCTATCTATCCTTTCGTACCAAGCTTTGGGTGCTTGCTTCAACCCATAGAGGGCTTTCTTCAACCTACAGACATGGGTGTCCCGATCCTGGACTTCGAACCCCAGAGGTTGCTCCACATACACTTCTTCCTTTATCGCATCATGCAGAATTGCAATCTTCACATCCATCTGATGAAGACTCCATCCTTGCGTAGCAACAAGGGCTATGATAGATCGGATGGTGGTATATCGGGCCACAGGTGCAAATATATCATCATAGTCTACACCTTCCTTTTGAGAGAAGCCACGGGCAATGAATCTTGCCTTGAACTTTTCAGCACTTCCATCAAATCCATGCTTGATATTTTAGAGCCATTTCGAGGTGACAACTGTTTTGTCCTCCGGTCTTGGAACCACATCCCAGACATCGTTCTTCATTATGGACTCATATTCTTCGTGCATAGCATCCTTCTAGACTTTATGCTTTACAACTTCCTCAAAAGATCCAAGCTCAGATTGTACGATAGTACTCATGGCTGTTAGATACCCTTGGTATCTATTGGGCTTCTTGCTTTCACGAAATGTCCCCCTTGGGGCCATATGTGTCTCGGCATCCTCGAGAGTGTCCTTGAGCCATGATGGTCTCTTCCTCATCGAAGGAGGTGGATCAATCGGGTCCATTGGTCCTTCAACATCGGGCATTGTCTCATCCTTAGGTTCTTCTTGATTTCCAGGCCTTGCTTCATGATCTTCCTCAGGTCTTGGAAGATTGATTACTTTCCTTAGGGAAGCATCTTCCTCAAAGGTAACATCGTTGCATATCTCCACTTTCCTTTGACTTGGCACATAGACTCTATAGGTCTTCGAAGTTTCACTGTAGCCCACAAACATTGTGGTCTCCCTCGTGATGCCAGCTTCTTTGCAGAAGTTCTTGAACTCGTTCGTCTCATATTTAGTGCCATTATCGGTCCTCAATATCTTGATCTTCTTCCCTGTTAGATTTTCCACCAAGGCTTTGAAGGTACGGAACCACATGAAAGCCTCATCGTTCTTCTTCAAGAAGTATATCTAGGTTTTGCGAGAGAAGTCATCTATGAACGTCATATAATAAGAACATCCTCCCAAGGATGTCATGGGCAGCATACCAGGCAGGTCAAAATGTATCAATTGCAAGACATCAGATGTCTTTGTGACACTTGAGGGGAAGGGTCCCCTTGTATGCTTTCCTTCGGCACAACCCTGACATACACCTTCATGATTATTTGAAAACTCAGGCATCCCTGTCACCACCTTCCTTGCTTCAGGAAGGGCTTTGTAGTGAAGGTGTCCAAACCTTCGGTGCCATAGTTCAGTCCGTCGAATAGTATCACACGTCATCGCTCCTAGTGGACTTCCTCTGACCTGGTAGAGTGTATACACACCTTTCCATCAATGAATGCCACATTGAAACCTTTGTCTTCCATGGCTGATATAGACACAAGGTTCTTCTTCAAATCAGGTACATAGAGTACATCCTAGAAGCGGAGGGCTTGACCTTGAGACAAGTGGAGGGTCACAGTACCTGACCGTTTCACAGTATATGTGACATTATCTCCATGGATAATTTCCAGATTAGCATCCTTCTCAACCATATCAGAAAGTGCTTCTTTGAACCCAGTGATGTGCCTTGAGGCACCACTATCTATCAACAAGACATCCATAGTGTCGGGTGGAGATGCAGCAGAGAGGGCAGATACAAGAATGAATTCATTTCTTTTATCATCAACATTTGATTCCTCATACTTGGAATTTCTCGACCTTTTGAAAGGTTGCCAATTTCCACCAGAGGAAGCCTTCCTCTTTCCTTTGAACCTGTTGTTCCTTTGATTGCCATTCCTCCGATTGTTGTTGTTGTCATCATCATCGGGAGAATCCTTCTTGAAAGGGCATTCTCTAGCATAGTGTCCAGGCGTGTGGCAAGTGTAACATTTTCCTTTCTTTCCTTCGGCCCTTGCTCTTCCTTTGTTCTTCGGACCACCAAAGTTTTTCTTCTTAGCACAAGCAGTGAAGGCATTATTTCCTTCATTTTCATATTCTTTCATCCTTGTTTCTTCTTGTACGCATCTCGATAGTATTTCATCAAAATCAGGTATGACATTGTTATTCAGAATGGTAATGTTGAATACATGCCATTCGGATGAGAGGCCTCCAAGTGCGGTGAGAACCATCTCTCGATCAACTATTGTCTCCCTAATAGCCAGAAGATTATTCCTGATTTCAGTCAGCTTTAGAAAATATGATTGAACAGACTCATCTTGACCTTTCTTCAGATTCTTCAATTGGTTCTTGAAGAATAGGACTTGATTCGCATTGTTGGCCTTGAACATGTTGACCAACCAGACTCTTATTAATTGAGTCCCTGATCATCAGCTTTGCTTTGATTTCCCCCTTCTTGTACTTTGATTTGGAAGCAAAAGTTGCAGTGGATGGAGGCTCTTGGATTTTACCCTGCACATAGTCCATGACATCTTGGTGTTCCAAATTAAGATCCAATGTCATCTTCCAAGCATGGAAGTCATCCTTCCCAGTCAATTTGTCATCTGCCTTAAAGCCATTGTAGTTAGAGGAACCCATGCTCTTCTTCGGTGATTGCTACAAACTAGGGCTTTGTCTTCACCTCAGCTCTAATACCATGTAAATTTTTGTAGATGTTCTATGGTTGATGCAACTTTACTTTTTATCCCAATATCAGTCAACAATCACATAAACAAGAAAGTAAAATGCTAATAGAACATACCAGTAAATCGACAGAAGACAAGCCAAAATATATAAGTGTGTTGGTGTGTTACGACGGTCAACAGGATGCTTCAACCAACAAAGTCTCAATACGGTCAGCCAACCAGAAGTGTCACACAACCCTCTAGGACAGCCAGATCAGTCAACCCCAAAAGTCAACAAAAGTCGATGCTGTCAGTCAACGGTCAATGCAAACAGCAGCATCATCAAGGTCAACGCAGCCAAGTCAAAGTCAACGTCCAGCCTCGAGAATTGTGCCAAAAAAATGTGGATTCAGAAAATTGAAAATTTGGGAGAGTTTCAAGTTAATTTGACCATGCGTTGACCAAAGTCAATGCTGGTCAATCCTGTGGTAAACCCTAGGCCGAAAACAGATTTTCCTTGTTGTAGTTTCCCATGTGTGAAGAGAATGTGTGAGGATGTGATGAGTTAAAATGTCCTCCAACGTTGACCAATTTATATCCATCAATGAGGGTGTGTGACACAACCGCTAGGGCTCCAAACCTTCAGACTGACCTGCACATATTTTGAATAAATTCAAAATAAATGTTCTTCTCATCGGATCAAGATGATCTTTAGATCGATCTTGCACCTCTTTGAAAGAGGAGTCCAATAAAAATATTGGCATCTTCATCTGAGCATCACGACATGGAGTTTGGACCTAGTTGTGCAAAATTAACACAACACCTCCATTGTACACAATTTCCTCAAATTAATAAAATGGCTCAGCTCAGTTTTATGGCTCAATTTGCTTTCTGATGGTGTGATTTTTATTTGTTGTTGTTTAATGTCTTTTGATTCTATTTATTATTGTGATTTACCGTTAGGAATATTATAGTGGTATGAGAGCTCATAGACTTGGCTCAACGTGTGGAAACTTGATCCTCTGACCTCCCAGTCTGACACCCCACCTTCCAATACTATATCTCAACTGTTCCTTAGCAAATCTTCGGACCTCCTCTGAAGCTCTGTGTTGCCTCTGCGTGGCTCTATGTTGCCCAACGTGGCTCTGCGCTACCTCTTTTGCACCTCTCTCTGCCTCCTCTGCAATGTATTCACCGGATCAGGAATACTTCCTTCGACACACTAACACTGCCTCTCACTGCAAGAAATTTCTTCGGTCTTCCTCTGGCAACTGTTGCGCTGCTCTCTTGAGAATTTGATCTCATGATCTCTTACTTGATGTTCTTTCCAAATGGCCATCAAGCTCCTTCTTATAATCTCTCGTTGACATATCAATGACCAAGATTAAAACATAATCAAGGGCTAAGATTAATTGGGAGTTGATTCATGTCTTTATCTAGAAGATTCACACCCGATTTAATTAATACACTTTAATTAATCGCATTTCTTAAGTTTAGACTTAGGAATACATTAAAAATGATTAATTATTTTAATTAAATCCTCTCCGGGTGGAATTTCCGAAAACGCTTTCTGGGTATTGTGGAATGCATGTGTCTTAGCCTCTCTGCAAAATCTTGAGACTAGAGCATATCCGATGCTACAAAAATCAACACAAAGTTCTTTTCTTCTTGCATATAAAGGAGAGATTCATTTACAAAGTGATTATTAACCATCTTTGACCCATCAGGAAGCAAGATGCCATGTCACTTCCCTTGAAGGCAAGTAACATCCAAAAGATAACCTAATGATTCAATTGTCATAAGGAGCACCCTTGTCGAATGGAATGATGAAACAAAGTCCTAACAAATGGAGAATTACTAACCAAAACACGTTGCATCAAAGAAGAGAGTATTCATGATGGCCGCACGATATGTTCGAAAGTCCAAACAAGTCAACATCTATGTGATAAAGGACTTGTTTCCATGTGGAGTTTTTGATGCACACATATAGAGAATGGCCTTGTTTGGATGAGCTAACCCTAGGGGATAGTGCTTTCATTTGTTGGTTCACTTGTGCATGGCTAGAGATTTTTCAGTTGTTGGTTTGCTTATGCACATATCATATTTATGCATTTTCTTTGACTGTAATGATTTATATTTATGAATTTTGTATAAGAAAGTTTTAAGTTTTCGTTTCAATACTTTTCTTTGTTATCATAGTAGATAGTGATAGTTGCTGAAGTTTTGAGTCGCATCCTTCAGAGTTTCAACATTGTTTACAGAATGAATGTTTGACATAATAATATCGTATGCAGTTATATTTACTTTTCTATTTATATGATGGCAGACATTAGACGAAAAGATAAGGGAGCTTTCTAATTGCCATATTCATTATTCAGGCATTGACATTCCAAAGGTACTTGGGTATTTCTTTGACTTGTTAACTTGCTTTTGAATGTGTTTCGTATGTTTAGATTTACTACTTGATCATTTTTATGGGACATGGTTGAACTATGTATGTAGTATAAGATAGATGATTCATATCAATGGTAATGCAAAAGCTTTAGATATGTTTATGTGCAAGCATGTTAAGGTTGTGTACTATAAGATGGAGGATTCACACTAATGGTGATGCTAAAGAATTTCATTTGCACTAAACTTGTCATGTGATGATTATTTAAATTTAAATATGTTTATATGCAAGAAATATATGAATGACAATGAAATTATAGATCAAATGTTACTAGCATCATGAATTCCCGAAATGTGTATAGACAATCATGTTGAATATTAGTTTACTATACAAATGGTCAAACTCTATCCTTAAAAGAGTGAATTGAAATCTTTATTATTGTCCACTAGATACCAAACTAGGCCAAAGGGATTAGAGAATACATTTAGCACTAGAAGCCCAACCAAAAATAGGGGGTACAAGGGAGCCCCAAAAGGTGAAATCAAGTTAATATTAAGTCAATAACAAGAGGTATGAGTAATTTATGCATACTCATGCTTAGTCATGAAGTCATATAGTCAAAACTATATGCTTAAAAGATTGAATGTCACTTAAGCATGTTGGTTTTTTTAGACATCGAGTCACATTTTTAGTGTAGTCTATTTTGTTTTTAATAACATGTTCAATGAAGTGTTGTAGTGAAGTTATATGTGTATTATGTAATGATGTAGTATGCAGACCTTCCATCTCCTCGCAATCAAAATCAAAGTTGCATTTGTAGGAAAATGCGGGGTTGAGGGAAAGTGTTGCTGGATGAATGGGTTGATGGAGCATCCTAGTCCATTGATGATCAATCAAATCTCACAACATCATCTGTTTATTAAACCCAACGGTCACCTTGCCCACATAATAATATCTGATAGTCTCTTTGGCCCTATCCATGGTCTCATATAGATAGCCCATTGGAGGTTTGTCGCCATCAACAATTCTGACACTGATAGTAAAGGTTCACTAACGGAGCACACTTCTTCCATTCTTTCCTAGAAGTGGTCATTGTAAACTAATTTAGCAATGGATCTACCATCATCTTTAGTGCTATATGTACATGCACGCCACTCATCACAAATAAACATTTGCTTCAACTCAAATTAACTTTGAAGCAAAGACTGAAGAGTAAGGAAGTTGGTTGCAAAGCGTGTGATTGCACCCTTTGTTTTTGGTGCATTTCTTCATGAGGCTAAGAACGAAAGAATGCTTATATATGAACTTGGGGATGCTCCTAGCCTGATCAATCACCTCATTGATGATGGAAGGTTTCATTATATCCTTAAGCATCAAATCAATACAATGCGCAGCACATGGAGTCCAAAATATTGAAAGATGCTTGTCCATAAGCATCCTACCAGTAGCATCATAATTTTTTTTAATACCTAAAGAAATTGACAATTGGGTTGGTCTTGTACTTGCATGACATAGGGTCAATTCCAACTGCTATCACTATAATATCTAGGTTCCTACGTATGCCCCTTTTGTAGGCATAGGTGAATTGTGGGGATTTGAACCTTGAACTCCTCGCACATAACACTTCATTTTCACGGTCATCACCAATTGCGCTGCCCCTCGAGGACTAAGAGTAGCCACATAATTAACTAAATTATTTGTTATGGTTTGCACCATATTGGGAAAATCGATCTTTTGGAGGAACCCATCCATAACTCACATTGCAATGTTACATTTCTTACATGTGCTGATGTATCCACTAATTTGATAAACATAGTATCCTTAGGACAATGTATCAGGAAATTTAGAAGGGTCCTACATCCAATGACCTCCCATGACTGCTTCAACTCCGCCAATCTAGAGAAAATGTCCTTCTTTTCTGCTTGAAGAATTGCCCCCCACAAGTCATAATATGTAGCACTTTTATACCTTGGGCCAACAACAACAATGGCCTAACACATTGTGAAATTTTCAATCTAGAAATATATAGTTGTAGTGATAGATTTATTTCTCCTACATTTTACTCCGATAAGTTATTTACATAAATTTATCAGTAAATTTCGAAATAAATACTACTGCAACATTCACAATTACATATGCAGAGAAAAGAATAATAAGGAACATAAGCATAAAAACCAATCACATGTACACACTTATTTTTGGACAATTGTCCTAGAAAAACGCAATGTGGGAAAACCAGTGCAGCAGATGAGGGTTTTATTATTATTCTTCAGCAAATGAATCTTTACAAGGAATACACGAACAAATATATTTAGAAAACACCTAAGACAAAGTTCTCAGACCTTCCTGAAATCTTTCTGACACTTGGAAGAGCCTCTGACTCCCTCTGCATCTGTTTGCGTGTTTCTCTGCACAGTCCGTGCGTTGGATTGCGTCACTCTACATGGGCTCTGCATAGGTTCACTGCGCTGCCTACTGTGGACCTCTGTGTCCCTCTGTCCTCGTGATTAGTCACTGTTAACTCCCTCTTCTCCTTCTACCTCTGCAACTCCGCCCTACAACTCTCCCTCTGAAATCAACTTTTATTCCTTCAAAATCGATCTCCTTCGGGTACTAGGTGTATGCCCAGCTTGCTTTCCAAATGACCCTCAAGCCTTCTTTTATAATCTTCTCATTGATGAATTAATGACCGTGTTAGTGTCAGTTTTTGCAACTTGCCACCAGTGATCAAATGGCTCTTATCATGTCTTGTTAGGGTCCCATTGTCAATTTTTTGTCATTCCATTAGATCATCATACAAAAAATTTGGTCACTGGATGTAGATCTAGGTCTAATTTTACTCCTTCCAAAATTTTACAAGTTGCTAGCTCATTTCACCTCTCAGCTGAGTGTACCATCATTCATAAGTTGTCATCATCATTTCAGTCATTTTCATCATGGTTTCATTCAGTCCAGAGTCTCTATTAGGTCTTAGGGTTCCAAGGTCATCAAATCATCATTTCATGCATAAAGTCTAGCAAGTGAAGGAGTGACAATAAAGTAATTTCTTCAATAAATTTGGTTTCAAAGAAAAATGTAATTTTATGTTCTTAAATTTGTAATAAGTACTTTAGAGTTCAAAATCACTGCAAATACTCTAGTTCGAAAATCAAATATTCATGGTTCCAAGAAGAAAATTAGTGGTCAAAAAGCATCAAAAGTTCAAAATGCAAAAGATAAGTCCAAAATGCAAAAGATCAAGTTCAAAGTCAAAATGGAATTTTGGTGGGCCACCCCACTAAAGTTGAAGAAAATGATATAAAAAGCAAACCAAGGAGGTTTATATTCATCATTTCACTTTTTCCAAACAAAACTTCAGCGCTCATTGGCAGCAAACTTGAGTTTTTATTTCTCACTAGCAAAAATTTCTCCTCGCTGTGCATCTGCTAACCTCGCTGCACTTTCCGCTGCGCTTCTAGACTCTTCGCTGTGCTTTCCACCGCGCATCTGAGCTAGGAGGCAGGGAAAACATTTCTAAAGGCAAATTGAAGCAAGCAAAGCATTTCTAGGGTTTTGAAGAGTATCTACAAGTTACAAATCAAGTAAAGAGAAATATCCCCCTCTTCATCAGTTTTCAAAGCATAAAAGAATTTCACTCTCTCAGCTAGGGTTTTAAAGGTCAATTTGGAGAAATTGTGTCATGGTCATTTTTTTAGTTTGAAAAACCTTCCACACCTTCATTCACTCCATTTCAACCATTCACACATCTTTTCCTCACACAATTCCTATTTTTCCCAAAAACTCTACTCAAACCCTAATTTTTACCTAGTTTTTACCCTAGGCCCGTGTTTTGGCCTTTTCATCCCCTTCCCCTCACACAAATTCAAAAAAGTCACTTCCCCCTACTTCATAACATCACTCCCTCTCCCCCTAAATTTCCTCAAAATTTTAGGCAACCCTAAATTCATATTACCATCTCATTCATAAACCTAGTAAAAACACTTTGTTTTTGCTCCTCTTCATTAGGGTTTTCTTACTGCGATAGACACTGACACCTCCCCCTCTGAGAGGAAGAAGTATAAAGGAGGAAAGATATTGAGGTTTGAACCCTCTCACAGCCATCAAATCACCTCATCTCCTTTTATACTCAAATGTTTTCATGATGTCAACTGTGTACAGTTTTGCCAAAAAGTACAAGAGGTGGGATATAATGAACAACTCACAGGGTTATTTGCCATTGCTTTGAAAAAGGACAAGGTTGTTATAACAGGGATTGAGTTCACTTTCACACTAGAAGCTATCTCCACAGCCACTGGTATATCAAATCATGGAGAAGATTGGTTCAAGGGTATGAGTCTTGATGATGAATACTTCAAACCCTACTTGAAATCACCATAAAAAGATGCTCCATTGCATGTATTTCCTTTCAGATACTTATTGGATAAATATGCTCCATTGATGAAGTCCATTATGAGGTTTTTCACTTGTGAAGGACGTTATTCAAGACTTTACCAGTATCACATAAGACTACTAATGCATTTTACAGCGGTGAAATCTCTTAATTTGTGTAATTACCTCTTCAAAAGTGTGTCCAAGATGGCAGAGAAGATACATGAAAAGGGCAGAGATCATACAAATAGTGTTTTCCACCACATTCTGATTAAGATCATCATTCTTCACCAATTGCAAGAGAAGTAGATCACTTGGGAGTCATTTTTGGAAAAGATAGTTCAGGAGAACTTGGTAAAGCCACTACAGCAACAAGAATTGTCTTCAACAGAGCATGATGTGGGATCACCAAGTAACAGGGAGGAACAACCTCCAAGTGACAGGGATGAGGAGCCGCTAAACAAAGCTAAAGAATCAAGCCATGAAAAGCACCATTCACCTAAAAGGAGAAAAAAGTACAAAGAGGTCAGAACTTATTTGTAATATTCCTAATTAGCAACAGCTAATTGGAATATTCGACTTTGTATTGTTTTGCCATATGTGGTTTGTAGATAAATAAAAAAGTGAGTAAAAGGGGGTCTAACTCACTTTAGTGGAATAAAACACCTTCCCTAGTGGCAATAACGTTGTAACTTAAGGGGGAGCCAAGGGGGCCACACACCACATGGAGGAGAGAGAGACTACGTTGGTTTTGGAGGGAAACCAATGCTATAGAAGGTGGAGGAGCCTCCTCATTTGGGGCATTCTTGTTGTTGATGATATTTGAGCTAGACTTCTGTCTTCTTGAGCACGCTGGCTGTTTAGCCTGTCTGCAGCACTGTTTAGTGCGACTGAGTGTCTCCGGTCGGAGATCTCACCCTTAGCCCCGGGGGACTTCGAGTGCCTGCTGGCGTTGCCCTGCGTTTTCACGTGAGGATTTGGTTGTTTAAGTGAGGAGCCGGGCTTCTTTTGGTGAGGCTTCTTTTGGTGGCTACGCAGTCCCTAGGAGAGAGGATGCAGTTCTTGGAGGAGGTGTTCTATTGTGGGGTTTTCCGCAGGAGATACAGGGAGATTCAGTGTGGGGGTTCAGTCTTTATCAGTGGGAGATTTTCCGGGGAGTTTGTGGCCCGTTTCCAGCATATATTATTTGGCATCTGCGCTGGGCCTGGAGGGACAACGTTTTTCCTTGAGGAGGGTTTTTGGGGTGATTTTCGGTGGCTGACCATTTTCTATATGGTTTCTGGGTTTTGTCCGGGGTGGTGAGTTCAGGTGGTCTGCAGATTTTCAGCTCATTCCGGCAAGGGGATCAGCCCCTAGCTTCAGTCCATTCCAGCAACAGCAGTTTACGGCAGTTTCTTCCACACCGGGACGCGCTTCTTGTAGCAAATGCATTTCGTTTTTTCTCGAGAGGGTTCTTCACTGCTTTGTGCAAGGATAGGCATTTATTCGATTATCCATTGTATCTCATTATATTCTCAGATCAATAAAATGGCTTAGCATTTCCGGCATTTTATGAGTATTTGCTTTATGTTCCATTTCTGGCATTTTCTATATTGTCGCATGCTTGTATTGCTGTCTATTTCTCTTGCAGGATATTACAGTGGTATCAGAGCATAGTTCTGGCTCAGCCTGTGTTCTATGACATCGGGAAAGAGATCATACAGAGGTTTGCTGGAATTTTGGAGAGCACTAGCAGTTGCAGTACCAAAAACGAAATTGGAAAAAGGGCCAAAATATAAAGGGTCAAATTTTGAAGGTTGGAATTAGAAGAAACGTTTTCTGGGTTTTTTTGGGTTTCTGGCAGGGATCACCTTCCCAAATTCCTAGAATTTTCTGAGTAGTTTTCAGTGGGTAAATCGGAGGTCGAAGTCAAGTAGTAGTATGGTTTTGCAGCAGCTGTGCAGTTTCTGAGGAGCCTGTAGGCACATAGCAGAAAGTGCCAATGGCAGGTGATGATGATGCGAGGAGATTTAGAGATACGCTCCTCCAACACATGCAGGATGTGTCACAGAGACTCACTGCGTTGGAGGTTAGGCAGCGGGAAACCCCAAGGGGTTTTCAGATTGCCGAGGGATCGGGCACATCCCACCAAATGCCGGAGTATGGGGCTATCCCCATCATGGCATCGCATGCACCCACGCGATCCACTATGCCCACTTTCCTAGCAGAGGACACAGGGGCAGAAGCACAGCGGGAGCCGGAGGTTGACCCTGGCCAGATGGGCGCCTACATCGCAGAGTACCTGGCACGCGGGCCGGCGATCAGAGATCTTATCTCATTTAGAGATTTTGTTCAGCTCCAGCGGGATAGCAGACCCCGCAACTTTCATAGCGGGGATAGGCACTCACATGACGGGGGCTTGCAGCGCGCAGTGGGCAGATTCCATCTATCGACATTTGACGGGTCATCCAGGCGCTCAGAGGAAGCTTGGGTGGAGAAGTTGGATACCTCTTTCCAGCTTGACCGAGTACCGGAGAGGAAAACCATTAAAATGGTTACCTCGCACTTGGGGGATGAGGGCACACAGGATTGCAGGGAGTCCGAGGTTACACCTATTGTGACACAGGATTCACTCTCATTGGAGACCTCCTTGGCCGTGTCGGTTGATGTGGTAGTGGAGAAGGTAGAGCCTACCCCAGTAGAGCCATCCATTGAGGTGATGACCGGAGTCGCGTCCGAGTCTTCGGGTGGTAGCAGCACACAGATGGGTGCAGTGTCAGGAGATGTATCCACCTTCGATGAGGCACTAGGAGATACAGAGGTATTGGATGATGGTCGCAGGCAGCGGTATCATCGGCTTCGGGCAGACCTTCGAGTTTTGAAAGGGAAGGTCACATCAGTTCGGGAGGCCATTTTGTTACAGGACATGGAGCTGGAGGGCATGAGAGTGGCTTGTGTTGAGTCAGCTACCAAGTTGGCCTGCATTGGGGAACGACTGGATTCCCTGATGGTACAACCAGGGGGCACATTGCAGCGTCAGATCATTCCCCTTCAGGCATGCATGGATGGGACTAGCAGTGTTGTTGGGTCATCTCTTTCCATTGGAGAGAGAGAGACAGAGCCACCTAGTCAGATCTCATATGTTGACTTGGATAGCGGTATGAGACGATCAGAGTTGCACAGGGTACAGCATCCACATGTTGAGGTTGGATGGCGAGAGATTTTGAGTTGGTACTCGGTGGAGCGGGCTATGGAGATGGTGATGGATCCGAGTGTAGCTCAGCAGGAGTTTCTATGCATGGGGATTACAGGAACCCCAGATTGGCATTGGGATCCAGGTGGGATCACCTATCATTTCCTAGGCAAGTTGGTTGCCTGTGTCTTGGAGGGTACAGTTGGCCAAGCAGTAGAGCATGTGCATGCGCTAGGGGAGTTTGGGTCAGCTCCAGTGGCCAACCAGTTTATGGGCAAACTCCCTAGGTTGTTTTGGTATGACACTCGTACACGGGATCACGGGGTGGTCAACATACCTTGGCAGGAGTTTGTCGGAGGAAGTGGCATTGGCAGGCCACCAGATGGCGCCTTGTATGGGGCCAAGGATTCTTCACCTTTGTGTGGGGCACGGAGGACGCAGCGGAGCCGAGCAGTGGTGGTAACACTACTGACCCATAGGGAGATTCACTTCTCGGACCCCTCGAGGAGGATTTGCAGTGATGATCCATTTGTCGGCGGGTATAGTGATGTGACGGTGGACATGACGATACCGATTGGTGGTAGTCCGATATGTAGAGGCACAGCTCTAGGACATCACATCGATGGATGTGTGGGAGCCTCTAGCAGTGATCAGTGGACTACTGGTGGACATGGAGCTACATGGTGGTGTACCGTAGTGTGTGGGACTGCATTGTGGAGTAGGAGTGCCCTACATCACATGGAGAGCACGCGGGGAGTGACAGATTCCTGGACACAGTCAGGGCACGAGACGGTACAGGGTGGTACATCAGTAGCATGGGGTATCCAGTAGTATTCAGGGGTATGCCTTAGTGTGCAGTGGCATGTTGAGGAGTACATGGATGACCGGTGGCTTGCGAGGGCGTACGGCGCGGCACAGCAGGGTCTTAGAGTATTGCATCCAGGGAGACTCACAGATAGGGACACTGGGCTTACCCTTGGGGGTATTTCACCCAGGATCGATGAGGAGACAGAGGAGCGATACTTGATGGTATTTGTGGGGACTCACACATCCGACACTCTTCTACATCACTCATGGGCACAACTGATTTTGTTGTTGTCCTTCGGCACTTTGGGCATGAGCAGCAGGGTCCGTGAGGCACACCCAAGATATTTGGATGGCCCTCAGCACACTAGGCGAGAGACTTCTCAGCAGTGGCACTGGGTCAGTACGCTAGTTGACAGCCACAGTTTAGGGGATGAGATGATCCTCTGCAGTCGTGGCACATTAGTCATTGCTGAGCCTACGCTTGGGGAGCAGGTCATGAGGGAGACATGCATCATTTTTCCCTCAGGGCATGTTGAGATCATGCATGAGCAGAGGATATTGGGTTCAGCAGAGGTAGCATCCTAGCATGCGTCTGGACTCCAGACATTGTATCGACACTTCATCGAGAGGGTGGATGGCATATTCAATGCAGATGAGGTGGCGGAGGTAGAACAGGAGGGCATTCCTTTTGTATGCCAGGGTGAGGACTCTCTTTCATATGAGTCCATAGGATCAGTTGAGGTTGCTTCTGTGGAGCAAGAGCAGTCATGCAGGTATGATGACAGTAGATTGCAGCCGTATTACAGTGTGCAGGGTGAGCAGTCAGGGGACTGTATAGGAGATACTTTGGGTGATGAGTCACTTGTGACGCTTCAGCTAGAGCAGCACATGATGGAGCCTGAGTCAGCAGAGGAGGATACTATGGACATCAAGCATGACATTTCCTTGGGTGAGGTCCAGATGGGTGCCCACATTGAGCCTATGATGGATATGTGGCTAGCATTGGGGTCATCCTTTGAGGTGGAGCAGTCTTATGCACTAACATCGAGTACGGTGACAGCAGCTGCAGGTTCGTATTCTCTAGAGGTTTTGGAGGTCGATGGGATTGTTCTGCAGGGTACCAGTAGACAGCGGGAGCATGACATTCCTGATCAGGAGTGGGAGGAGTTGTTGGATATGGTGGAGCATCCATCTGTGGGTCGACACAGGGATGAGACGCAGATAGGTGCACACACAGTCAGCAGAGCTGCAGTGTTTTTAGTGTGTAGCACTCTCCAAGAGTACATCGATGGAGCTTGCAGCATATCTTGCCCACTTTGGCCCATTATAGAGAGAGGGGCTTCCTTCTACAGGCAGCTTTCACTGGCAGACAGGGCAGAGCAGTGGGAGTTGATTACGAGTTGGCGATAGCACTCCCGGCATGTTCCATATGCAGTTGTTATCGCTACATCAGATTCTTCTTCCATGATGGACTGGCGGGAGATCATGAGTTGGTACCCTCTTGATGTTATGGTATTCTTCGGAGGGAGCACAGTGGAGCAGGGGCCCATGGACATAGCACATGTTATAGATTCCAGCTGGCAGGGGGACACAGGTCATCATTTCTTCAGCACCCCATCCCAATTTCAGGGGAGTAGGATCAGCATGGGATTGAATCAGGACTTGGACTGGAGAGAGGTGAGGAGTTTGTATGCAGTTGGTGGGGCAGTATATGCAGTTACAGGTGTAGTACAGCATGAGCCTGGGAGCATTGATGCCATTTGGTGGTCTTCACCCCTGAGAGCATCAGTTATAGCTAGAGATAGTGCGCAGCCTGAGTCGGGGGACTTGGGCGATGATTGGCCCTAGTGGCATTATGAGCTGAGAGGACTGTTGGTCAGTGAGAGATCAATTTGGGATCCTGGCATTGAAAGGACCCTTCATGTTAGGGTGATGTAGAGGTCAGAGAGGGTTCAGTGGCACATCTGGGACCCAGGCACATTTTTCAATGTTAGTGGGGAGCATCGGCTAGAGAGGAGGCTTGTTCAGGAATTTTTGGAGGACAAGCAGTTTTGCCGGATGAGGATGGCACTTGGGAGAGCGAGGAGATTTTGCAGCATCCATCACCTTAGTTGCTTGAGGACAAGCAACATTTTGCCGAGGGAGACTGTAATATTCCTAATTAGCAACAGCTAATTGGAATATTTGACTTTGTATTTTTTTGCCATATGTGGTTTGGAGATAAATAAAAAATTGAGTAAAGGGGGGTCTAACTCACTTTAGTGGAATAAAACACCTTCCTAGTAGCACAACGTTGTAACTTAAGGGGGGAGCCAAGGGGGGCCACACACCACGTAGAGGAGAGAGAGACTACGTTGGTTTTGGAGGGAAACCAATGCTATAAAAGGTGGAGGAGCCTCCTCATTTGGGGCATTCTTGTTGTTGATGATATTTGAGCTAGACTTCTGTCTTCTTGAGCACGCTGGCTGTTTAGCCTGTCTGCAGCACTGTTTAGTGCGACTGAGTGTCTCCGGTCGGAGATCTCACCCTTAGCCCCGGGGGACTTCGAGTGCCTGCTCGGGCAAGGTCTTTTCTACAGTTTTCAGCGGAGGATTTGGTTGTTGTTTTGCGGAGGAGCTGGGCTTCTTTTGGTGGCTGCGCAGTCCCTAGGAGAGAGGACGCAGTTCTTGGAGGAGGTGTTCTATTGCGGGGTTTTCCGCAGGAGATACAGGGAGATTCAGTGTGGGGGTTCAGTCTTTATCAGTGGGAGATTTTTCGGGGAGTTTGTGGCCCGTTTCTAGCATATATTATTTGGCATCTGCGCTGGGCCTGGAGGGACAGCGTTTTTCCTTGAGGAGGGTTTCTGGGTGATTTTCGGAGGCTGACCATTTTCTATATGGTTTCTGGGTTTTGTCCGGGGTGGTGAGTTCAGGTGGGCTGCAGATTTTCAGCTCATTCCGGCAAGGGGATCAGCCCCTAGCTTCAGTCCATTCCGGCAGCAGCAGTTTCTTCCAGCAGCTGGGACGCAGTTTCTTGTAGCAGCCATTTCCTGTTTTTCTGAGAGGGTTCTTCACTTGCCTTGTGCAAGGATAGGTGCATTTATTCTGATTATCCATTGTATCTCATTATATTCTCAGATTAATAAAATGGCTTAGCATTTCCGATATTTTTATGTGTATTTGCTTTATGTTCTATTTCCGGCATTTTCTATATTGTCGTATGCTTGTATTGCTGTCTATTTCCCATTCGGGATATTACATTATCAGAGAGGACATAGGCAAGCGTTTGCTCCACAAATTGTGGAAGGGACCTTGCCTTCTACATCAACAAAGCAAGGATATCATGAACAACAGGGGACAATTATTCATGAGGAAGAACAAGATTTTGACTCGATAGACTTGGAATCCAAAGATGAACAAGAAATCCTAAACCTGGTCATCAAAGGAAAAGATGCCAAAATCAGAGAGTTGCAAGATAATTTGGCAAGGGCACAGATTGTTATCTCCTTCCTTGAGCAAGAGAACAAACAGTTGAAGGATAAGCAAGTACTCTTGGAAATGGACTTGTTGAAAGCTAAGAGGCAAGATGCCAAAGGCAAAGCAGTGATTGAACATGATGAATCTGATGAGGATGAGGCCCAAATCACAAGGAAAAGACCAAAAACAAAGGGCCTAACAAGAGCCCTAAAAAGAGCATTGGAGCAAGAAAAACAACAAGAGGCACTTCTTGTAGAAGAACTCACCTATGAGGAAAGAATTGCAAGGGAAATCAATGATGATAGGGAAGTTTGGCTTGACAGAGTAAACATACACCTGGAGAAGCTCCTTCACAAGGCCAACAAGGACAATCAAATGTTGAGGCATATGCTCACAACTACCATACCGGAAACAAAATCTACAATGTCAAGGTTAAACAGTTGCAAGAGAAGCTCAAAGAAACGCTAATCACTCAAAAGGAGAGGGGCAAACTCCATTTGCTTGCTGATGCCTCCTTGGTTGCATGACATACCTTTTTAGAGCCTCACACAACAACCTCACTCAGCAATTTTGAAATTTTACAAATTTTGAGGTTTTTAGACATACTGTGAATTTTTGGTGTAGACTAGTGCAGACTTTTTGTCTCACCCCAGAAGTGCAGCGAAATTTGCTGCACTTTTGCTACAGACCTCCAAATGAGAAAAAAATTATGTTTCTTGAAAGCTAATCAAATTCTAAGACAACCCATTTTGTCAGATTTCCAATTCAGGGTTCAATTTTTAAGGAATTTGCAAAAAAGTGCTCAAGAATTACCTCTCTGCCCCACTTTCAGAAATTCATTGCGCTTCTAGGAGTAGTCTTGGGAGAAAAAGTTTTTAGCAGGCTTTAGGAGGCCAAATTTGTTGCTTGAGTATTCTAAAGTCATCTACACTTGACCAACTACTCAAAACAACTCTTCTTTGCAAATTTGGATGATGGGAAGGCACCCAAAAAGGCCTCATAAGAAATTTGCTACGCTTCTGGAAATTCCCTGTGTAATTTTGCAATTTTCTTGTGTAATTTTCATTTGACAATTTCACTTTGGGAAATGTAAAGGGGTAATTGTAATAGGGTAAAGGGTTAAATGTGAATGTAAAAGGCATGGTAATAGAGTTAAATAGGTGTATTTACCTCTCATTAATGCTTGGAGAGGATTTCTCTAGTTGTTTTGCTAAAAGGAGAAAAAATTCATAACCTCCCTAGTTTTTTGTTTAGTTGGAGAAAGACTTGGTTTCAGCTCCACAAGTCATGGATTCGACCCTTGAGGCTGGGAGAAGTTTGTTTTGGTCTATATCTATCATTTTCTTTGTCATTGCAAGGATTGGATGTTGTGTAATTGATCTTGAACACTAGTGTATTCAGTCATTTTGGCAGGAACTAATAGACAAAGTTGCATCTATTTTGGTGGGATTCCTGTGGTATGTGTTTTAGCAGTGTTGCCTCTTATGTTTTCATATGTTTGAATGTATTATGCTTTTCATTTTCATGTCCATCTGTCAATGTGATTGATTCCTAAGTTAGATAAGCAGAATTCATTATTTTGATGCTCTGTTTTGGAGTAATTATCATAGTTGTGTTTCACTTTCTTCTGATAGAAAAAAATCATGATTTCCATGCTCTTTTTGAAACCCTACCAGTCTAATCACACTCATCAAGATTCCTGAAAGTGCTAAAGTGTATGCCTACCTTGCCCCATCAGATCTCTGCAAGTCTGTTCCTCAGTGCCCTGACCTAGTTCTTCCTAGACCTAATTCACCATCCAACCCCAAAATCAATCAGCCAAACCCTAGAGCCTACTATACCTAGCCCAAAATCCTCATTATCTAGTCAATTTGGTTGTGATCTCGTGGAGAGAGCCCTCTCCTGCTTAGTAGGTCTAGCTACTAGGCCAAAGCGGTCTGTGGTTACCTTTGCTGGTCTCCTTCTCAGCCTGCAGAGATCCGATGGAGTGTTAATAGACCCAGATTAGAAGTCTAATCAATGGCTAAGATTAAAACTTGACCTGATCTTCGTTCTCTAGAAGATTCACACTCTGTCTTATTAATACCCATTAATTATTTAATTTCTTTAAGTTTAGACTTAGGGTCTCCATCAAAATAATTAATTATTTTAATAAAACATGAACTGAGTGGAATTTCCACAAACTGTTTCTATATTCTTTGGAATACTAATGTCTAAGTCTCCTCACAAAATTTGAGACTTGGAACACTTTTCGATGCTACAAAAATCAACACTCCCTCTTAGTGAGGAAAGTGTTCTAGCAATATGCCTGCAATATGCTGCCCCGCTTTGAATCATTCTCTACGCTGCGTATCTCTGGCTGCTGCCCCTCATTTGTTGCGCTGCTGCCCATGACACTGCCACTGTCACTGCCTCATCTGTACTGCAGCTCCCTCTGAATCCTGATCCTATCCATTCCTGCTACTGAAATGGATTCTTGATCAACCCCATATTTTCTCTAAAGTAGACAAACTTGGTCTTCCCAGAGTCTTCGTGAGGATATCTGCCACTTGTTCTCCTGTTGGAGTGTATTGCAACTGTACAACTCCTAGTTGGACATGGTCTCTGATGACACTTGATGTCAATGTGCTTCTACCGATCATGAAACACAGGATTTTCAGAGAGCTTGATGCAAATCTGATTATCGCATAAGATACTAGTTGCTTCCATTTTCTCCTTCAGTAGGTTCACAAGCAGTGTCCGAAGCCATATGGCCTCACACGAAGTTGTGCTAGCTGCCATATATTCAGCCTCTGTTGAGCTCAACACCACGGATTTTTGTTTCCTGCTGCACCAGGTTGGCATCCCTGATCAAAGACTGAAACAATACCCATTGGTACTCTTCCGATCTATTGGAATTCCTTCCTAATCTGCGTTTGTGAACCCACTTAACCTGATGTCATTGCCATGGGTGTACTTCAGTCCAAGCTCGACTGTTCCTTGAAGATACTTGAGAACATGTTCGGTTGTTGCCCAATGAGCCCTCTTAGGTTCATCCATGAACTGACTGAGGGTATTTACAACATAACAAATGTCTGGCCTAGTGTTCACCAGATACATTAGAGATTCGTTGAGCTGCCTATACAGAGTAGGATCAACCTCATCATCTTCGGACGTGTCGTTTTTCTTCTAGTTGGTGATCATTGGAGTCATCATGGGTCTACAACAGTGTTGTATGATCCTTTCCCCACCCCAAGGATCCAAGGTCGGAACCGCGTCCCGTACCGATCCTTGGGCGATCCTTCGACGGAACTACGGATCCGAAAATCAGATCTGCGGTTCTGCCGTTTTGAGGCAATTCCTGGAAATCTGGAACCACACAAGGCCAATCCGTGGTTTTGGATTCTCAATTCGCGAATCTAGAAAAGGATCCGTTGGGGATCCATGGAGGTTTGGGCACGGATCTGCGCAGATCGCCAGTGGATCCAGAGGGAGATGGGCGGTTTCGCGGGATTCTAAATTTAAAAAAAAAAATTCTTTGACTTAAGTTGGGTTGGGGCTTCCCAGACACTCTGAAGGTGCTCCCTTGATGCTCCTTAGATGCTTCCTAGATGCCCCGTCATGGTAATGTTAACTTTTTAATTAAATTTTTAACATTACCATGAAATGACTCAAGAATGTTTGAGAGTGGTTCCAACCCCATCGGTCTTCATATGGAGAAAATAGAATTTCATATCCTATTCAAAATTCAACAGACTTAACAGTTTTAAGGAATTCAGGATCAATGAGATTGTGGCTTTTCATTAGATTATGTCATGTATGAGGGTATGTGATTGGCATTTAATCAAGAGCACCAAGCCCTCTATGTGCTCATGTACCCTAGTGTTGGTGGTGTTAATTGTTGAACTCCTTTATCATGGCCTTAGCAAAAATTACCTTTCAATCAAGTCAAAATCTTTGATCAAGCATGTTAAGCTTTTTCCACCATATTTTAAGGCTTGGATTAGGTAGTTTGATTAAAATTGGGAAATGTTGACTAATATCCCTGGACAATTGAGGTAGAGGCAAAGGTGAGACAAGAGGAGAAGAATCTAGATTCTAGATGGTTGATGCTCGAATAATTAACCATTGATGTACAATGGATGCCATATCTATCTTGATTTGTATACAAATATGCATGTTTTCATATCTTCTACAACTAGTTTGGTATTTTGGATGTTTTTTTAATATAAATGCATATATATATATATATAGTAGACGGTTTCGAGACGCTTCACTTCCTAGATTTTTGGGAATTAACACTTCCGCGTATCCGCTTCCAAAAAACGTCCCCGCTTCGTGCAACATTGGTCTATAGTCTTCCATCTAAAATCTTTTTAGAATTTTTGTAGTATATCTTCCTTGACCAAGGAAGATATCCCCCTTCCGCTGCCAAATTTTCAACCCCAGAAAATAGTGCATCAGCCCTAGATCCTTCATGTCGAAGTTTGTAGCCAAATTCTCCCTGCAGTCCTGAATGCGCCTCGATGACCCTGTCAGAAATAGATCATTTACATATAGAACCAGTATTAGGGACTCACTCCCTACTCTCAGATAATAGAGATTGAGATCTGCGTCACTCTTGACGAATCCCATCTTCTGCAAGTAGCTATCAATTCGACCATACCAAGCTCTAAGGGCTTGCTTTAGTCCATATAAGGCTTTCTTAAGCTTGCATACATGAGTCTTTTGTTCATGCTTCTCGAAGCCCTCTGGTTGTTCAATGTACACTTCCTCTTCTATCACCCCATTTAGGAACGCAGTCTTGACATCCATCTGATGAATCTCCCATCCCATCTATGCAGCAAGGGATATCGCGGATCTAATGGAAGTGTATCTGGCTACTGGGGTGAAGGTTTCTTCATAATCAATCCCTTCCTTCTGAGCATACCCCTTAGCCACAAACCTGGCTTTAGATTTCTCGATGTTGCCATCTGCAATATACTTGATCTTGTAGATCCACCTTGAACCTACAACTGATCTATCCTGAGGTCTGGGAACCACCTCCCAGACATCATTCGTCATGATGGAACTGTACTCTTCCACCATCGCATCTACCCATACCTGGTGCTGAGCTGCTTCCCGAAAACTAGAAGGTTTCCTAACCTGTGCAACCAAAGCTTGGTACCTCTTAGGCTGCCTGTGCTGTCTTCACATCTCGGGGGGCTCCGACAAAGTCCTCTACGTCCCTCAGAATTTGTTGTAGTTCCCTGCTTGTTCTCCCACTGGTAGTGGGTGGATCTACCTGCTCTCCTTCCTACAAGTCCTCGGGAGTAGTGTCCCTTGGATCCCCATGCCTTGTAGAGGCCACCGTATTATCTTCCGCAGGTTGTTGTGGTTGAACCAGCGGATCCTCTTCAGACTGTGTAGCAGAAGGCATTTCTCGGGATCTTCTGAGGGCCCTCTCCTCTATGAATTTCACATCCCTTTGCACTACAACTTTCCTGCTCTTCGGAATGTAAATGCGGTAAGCCTTTGCATTCTCGCTGTATCCTACCAGATACCCATTTTCTGCAGTCATGTCCAACTTCTTGCTCTTTTCATTGGGCACGTGACAATATGCCATACTGCCAAAGATCCTAAAGTGACTCACTTCAGGGTTGCTGCTAGTGAAGACACTTTCTGGCGTGATCTTTCCCAATGTGTTGTGAGGAATCCTGTTATGAACGTAGACAACTGTATTACAAGCTTCAACCCACAGAAATTTGGGCATGTCTTGATCATACAACATTGCCCTTGCAGGCTTGACAATAGTTCTATTTTTCCTTTCTGCCACACCATTCTGCTTCGGATTATATGGAGCAGTCCACTCTCTTCTGATACCTTCCCTTGCGCAGAACCCTGTGAATTCCTTCTCAGTGTACTCTCCACCATTGTCTGAATGCAACACCTTGATCCGCTTTCTTATCAAATTTTCTACCAGAGCTTTAAACTCTTTAAAATGACTAAAGACTTCATCCTTGGTCTTCAAAAAGTAGAGCTAGGTCTTCCTGGAATGGTCATCAATAAATGCGACGAAATATTCAGCACCCCTAAGAGCTCTAGTGGACATCAGTCCGCAGATATTCGAATGTATAAAGCCCAATACAATCTTAGCCCTATTGCTGCTTTTCAAATACTTTGCCTTCGCATACTTTCCCAACACGCACCCTCTGCAGATATTGTCTTGCTTAGTGCTCAGTTCTGAAACTCCTGTGACAATTTTCTTGAGAATCTTTAACGCTCCATGATTCTTCTGTGCCATAGTTCATTCAAGTCATTTTCATCAGTGCTGCCTATTAGTGCCATTGGAGATTCGAGTTGTAACTTATAAAGTTTGTTGCTCCTTACTTCGATTTGTGCTTTCTTCTTCCAACTGGGGTGTTTGACATAAACTTTGTTGCCAATGAAGTAAACATTGTAACCCTTGTTTTGAAGTTGAGACACTGAGAGTAAGTTCATCCCCAACCCAGGCACATGTAGTACATTAGTGGCCCAAAGCTATTTCCAGCCTTGGTTTGAAATACTACATTACCTCTTCCAATTTGGGTACCATTTTCTTTATTACCCATGGTAATTTTAAAGTTCATCTGCTCTTCTCAGTAGTTGGAGAAGCATTCCTGCACTCCCGTCATATGAGTAGAAGCCTCACTGTCAATGTACCAGACTTCAGGAGAAGCCGTGCTCGGCACACAAGCACACTCTTCTTCCAGTTTGGATGCCAGAACAGAAACATCGTGATCCATCGGTTCTTTCATGCTTCTCTTCCCTTCTGGAGAATTGCGTGAACCCTTCCAAGCTGCCGCAATAATGTCAGATTTCTGTTCACTTGTCGGTTCTCCATTCCTGTTACTCATCTCTGGCTGTGATACCATGTGAAAATTTCAATCTAGAATTATATAGTTGCAGTGATAGATTTATTTCTCCTACTTATTACTCTGATAAGTTATTTACAAAAATCTATTAGTAAATTTCGAAATAAATACTATTGCAACATTCACAATTACATATGCAGAGAAAAGAATAGTAAGGAACATAAGCATAAGAACCAATCACATGTACACGCTTATTTTTGGACAATTGTCCCCAGAAAAACCCAATGTGGGAAAACTGGTGCAACAGATGAGGGTTTTATTATTATTCTTCAACAAATGAATCTTTACAAGGAA
Source organism: Pinus albicaulis (assembly GCA_034641835.2). Classification (NCBI taxonomy): domain Eukaryota; kingdom Viridiplantae; phylum Streptophyta; class Pinopsida; order Pinales; family Pinaceae; genus Pinus; species Pinus albicaulis. The sequence continues at coordinate 370,032,197 of CM076572.1, forward strand.
TACACTGGCAGATATATTCAGAACACACCTGAGATAAAGTTCCCAGACCTTCCCGAAATCTTTCTGACACTCAGAAGAGACTTTGACTCCCTTTTCGTCTCTCTACGTGTTTCTCTGTGCAGTCCCTGCTCTTGACTATGTCACTCTGCGTGGGCTCTGCTTGGGTTTAATGCGCTGCAGCTCTACGCTGCCTACTGTGGCCCTCTGCGTCCCTTTGTCCTTGTGCTCCGTCACTGTCGACTCCCTCTTCTCCTTCTGCCTTTGCAACTCCGCCTTGCAACTCTCCCTCTGAAATTGACTTCTATTCCTTTAAAATCGATCTCCTTTGAGTACTGTGTGTATGCCCAGCTTGCTTTCCAAATGACCCTCAAGCCTTCTTTTTATAATCTTCTCATTGATGAATCAACGACCCAGATTAGAAGTCTAATCAATGGCTAAGATTAAAACTTGACTTGATCTTCGTTCTCTAGAAGATTCACACTCTGTCTTATTAATGCCCATTAATTATTTAATTTCCCTAAGTTTATACTTAGGGTCTCCATTAAAATAATTAATTATTTTAATAAAACATGAACTGAGTGGAATTTCCACAAATGGTTTCTGGGTTCTTTGGAATACTGATGTCGAAGCCTCCTCACCAAATTTGAGACTTGGAATACTTTCCGATGCGACAAAAATCAACACACATTGAGTACAAAATTGGATTGTTTTTTGTAATGCTGAAAGATAAGTCACTCCAGAAAAGACACCTCTCCATAACCCTGTCTGCTTTTTGCTTATTGCTCTTTTTTATCATTGGTTTGATGGAAGGTTATGCTCCAACTCCGGTTCGTGGAACAACATAAGATGAGAATCTCTTGACAGGTGTACCTGTGGAGCCCCTCCCACTACCCTCAGTGCTAGATGTCTTGAAGCTTAGCTTCTTGTTTGGCCTTATTTGCAACTGCCTCTACTTTCTTTATTTCATTTGCATTAATTTTATCATGCACAACTCTCATAATCTCTGGGATAAATTCTTTACAAATCCCAACTTCTTTGCCAGGGATTTTAGCTAGATAGAATTTCAACCCTAAAAATGCCTTCTGTCATGTATTGGCCACGTAATTCACAATGTAGTTTTTGTCGGCTGTCACGTACAAGTTCCTCATACTTCTAAATGTTGATTTTTCAAAGTCTTCTTAGTTGGTGATTACTTCTTATGATTTGTTACGTTAATATTTTCTTGTATTCACATTCATCATAAAGAAATTACATAGAAGATCGCAACAGTAGAAACAAAAATTCCAGTAGGATCATAAAGAGACAACTAAACAAGAGACACAAGAATTTTACCCTGGGAAAACCCACTTGGGGGAAAAACCCAACAACCCTTTTCTTAGAAAAAATATTCAGTTCATCAAGAAATACATCTATTTCTTATTTTCAAAGCAAGATCAGACTGACCAGTAATATTCCCAAGTCAAACTTGGTCAATCTGTCCATAAGATGAGTTAAGACGTTGCTTGAAGATTCAGTGAAGGCAAGTCAAGCAGGCTGAAATTCAGACTTGCTCCTTCCACAAAAAAATTCGAACTGTTACCAGTGAAGATGCCCCCAAAAATCTTGACCTGTTTTGTCACACGTGTGAGGTCAAATGTAGAGAGAGAGAGCTTGGTCTTTTTCTAGTCCACTTCGGCCTTCTTTTCCCTTGTCTCCTTTGCATGGATGAGCAAAAGATGCTTTATTGTGTCTGTGATCCAAATTGGCCAAGAGGGGGAAGTCAAATGATATATATATATATATATATAGTGATCCTGGGTGGCCAAATTGGTGTGACCCTTCACTGGGGCCAACTTGAGGCCAACCTTACATTTGGAGGCAAAAATTCAATATTTGAAAATTCAAAATTCCCTCTTTTTGTAGCCAACATGAAAAACATGTCTTATTATTACATATATTTGGACGGCTAAAATATCAGTTATGAATACTGACCATAGCTACAAAAATTCAACACTGAAATGGGTCCAAAGGCTTTGGCATATTTGTAATGGAAGCGGATAACTTCAAAATTCAAACCTACCACACAACAAACACAAGAAAATAACATTAAACCCCTCCTAGAAGAAAAATAGCAGCCTGTCGATTTAATAAATCAATTGTCAAAGATTTTACAAAATTATATTAGATCATTAGCAAATAAAAATGACAATAGGAAGGTGGAAAACAAATCGATTCAAAGATAGCTATCCCATTTCTAAAAAAATCTAAAAACCTTTACATTGTTTTATGGGCATGAAAATCATGGCAAAATGTTAAGAAATAGAGGAAAAATGTAGCATGCAAATAGGCGAGCAAAGAGGCAAGCAAGAAAACAAAAATCTATGAAAAAAGGAAGAATTAAGATAGTGGGGTTTAGATACATACCTGTCAATGGAAACTACACGATAGTGTTGGCAAATGAGGTTTACCCCTTGCAAAAATTCTTGATGGTGTGTTAGTGATGGCTGCTTAGATTCTTCCACAAGTAACAAGGATGCCCACACACCTTTCTCCTCCCTTCTCCAACAGCTTAGAAAAATGAGTGAAGAAAAAGAAAAATCGGTCAGGCATGAAAAGATCTTTTAACTGTCATTAACAGAACTTTGTTGATTAAGAGTGTCATGCTGTTAGACTCTGACACCTATTCTGATTTCATATCTGTTACTAGTTTCCTTAAGGAAGAGGATGTAATTTTCATTGTATATACCCTTCCACTTTCCCTTTTATTTTCTTGCTAATGTAGATATTTATGTGAATATAATAAGTATATTTTGCAGTAAATTTTTTTTCCTTGAATCTTAAAATGCAACTGATTTTCTACTGAGCAAGTTCACATTATGGCTCTAAATCAATTATACTCTAAATATAATCTTTATTCTCCACCTCTCATCTGATATTATAACTCGTCAGCTCATCCCTCATCTATGATTTACATATGAAAGACGGTGCATTCACCATATTTTATCTTATGACAACAACATGTTAAATATGTCCCTTTCTTACATTTTCAGAAATTTGTGTTACTGTAGTCATTCAAGTACATACCCGCACGCCACTATCGACCCACTCCCCTCCTACTTTTTGTGATAACCTTTCCCGAAGTGTTTACGTTTATGTATGTGTTTTTGCAATGCTTGTAATTCTGTTTATAAAGTGTAAATTGTAATGTGTGCATTAGGGTTAATCTGTTTGCATTGAAACTTTAGCTCCTTATTTATGTGCACTTTTATTTCTACTTGTGTTGAAGAAAGAAGCAGGCATTCCTAGGAAACCCATCAAGGTTGAGGACATTCCTGGTTTGAGTAAGTTTTATATTATTAGTTTTGTAATTTTCTGTTTTAATTATTTCTTTTAGACATTCGTATTTATATACACGTATGCAAGAAATTGCTCACAATGGTTCACTTGGTTAGAAAATGAGTTTGGGCTTGAGTCTTGACAATACATAGTTAAGGATGTTTGACAATACCTAACATAATGATGAATATTTAAGATATTAGTTCTTTGATATTTAAACTGATGGTGTATAGTCATATGTTCTCCCCAATTTCTCAACACATTATTAACTTTGGAAATGGTGAACATCATGTCTTTATTTGATTACAAAACCTGGAAATGGTGAACATCATGTCTTTATTTAATTACAAAACCTGCAAAAGAATTATAGTAGCTCTTCTTGCATATCAATTAAAAATTGTAGAAATGTCTTTGCTAAGGTAATTTTCTTGCTATTCTGTTGAATAAAACTATTGTTGAGACTAGCAACTCACGTTTAAGATGAGAGAATTTGATCAATCTCTAAACTTGATCTAATGATCAATATTTTTTTAGCGTATATGTTTCTTTTTGAAATAGATTTTTCATTTTAACACTTGCCAATCCGTGAGCCTATATATCTACATGATATTTTCTCAGCTATTTTAAAAGTATTACAATAAGCTTGAATAGATGCAAGAAATCACGGTTGGGCATTGTTACCCATCACTATGTGGGTAACCCCATAGGAGAAAACATTTCTCCTTTGGACAACTAGCCAACTGACATCCCTACTTTGCTAAGTTCTGATATTATGCCATGATCCTCCACCATTTGCATAGGTCACACATCTCTTACCATCCAACATTCCTCTTGAAGGAAGGTGGGTCATCGTTCGACAAGTACTTTAAATATCTTGCAATCATGTGTTTTACTCAACGTTTTGGGCATTTTAATATGGATTAAGGGGTGATTTGGATGATTGACAGATCTTGACTATAAACCTGTTCTCTCACTTCACCCGGGAGGTTAGTTTTTGACCCTAGTCTAGTGGGACCTCCTCTGAGGCCCTAGGGTTATAGGAGGTGTTAATTTTCCAGTGTTCTATGCTAGCACAATTACCTAGCCCAATTCTTTCTTCAATTAGCAATCACTTTTAAATTAATTTAATCTTCCAATGACAATGAGCAATTGTAGATAGAACAATAAATCCAATACACAATAGAAGACAACCAAGAGCAATAACAGGATACAGAAATTTTGGTCAAAGACCAGGGAAAAGCCCCACAATGGGGAAAACCCTTTCAAATTCTTCTTCTATTAGGTTGTCATCAAATGTTCAACAGAGATACAATGTTCCAATTTCATCAACAAAAGAGTCCAAGTAAATCCTTTGACTATCCAAGAGACCAATCAATCAAGATATAAAGGATGAGCTTCAAAGTCAAATCTGTAATTTCTGTTAAAGTCAACAACAACAAATGATGCCCTAACCAGACCACAAGTCAACGACCATACTTCCTCCAAAAGAACCCCGTCAACAATCAAACAATTCAGGCTTCTTTGTTGGTCAAACTTCATTCAAAACAGTCCCAAAATGCTCTGTCAAAAGGAAAGAGAAATCTTGTGGTCAAACTTCAGAATTCTGCTGTCAAACTTCAGTCAACAGACCTGTGGTCAACCCAAGTCAACCTGCCTAGAAAAGTTCGGTTCCTTCACCAAGAAATTCGGCCTCCAAAAATTGGATTTTTGCAAGCCAAACCAAGTCAAAATGCCAAGTCAAAACTGGTCAATGGCTGGTCAAACTGTCCAAGCAAAAAAGTCAATGCAAAAACCAGAATTAGTCTCCTTCCCTTCACACGTTTGAGCTCATAATTCCAAATTGCAAACCTGTACGAAGTTCGAACCAATCAAGAGAGGAGAGTGAATAAGAGATGTGTGATCATGATGTCCAAATGAGGTGACCTTGATGTGTATTTATATGTGGTTTTGAAGACCCAATTTTCACTTTAGGCCGATCTGTACTTTTATGTACTTGTGGGTTTTCCATTAAAAATTATATTTTTCCTTGAACAAATTAAATTCTTCCAAGGGGAAAGAGGGCTTCTCTGGATGAGGAAGGCTGTCCAAAGGAGAGAATTTCTCCTTGAGCTGCCAAATTAACAGGAGGGGCACTATTTGGGAGGCTTGGTTTCAAGTAGCGTGTTGATGATGTTCCATACTTACCACTTTCCATCATTTCCTAGATTTAATCTCCATCATTTGGGCTTATTACCATTGGTTCATTGGGTGTAATATCCCGTTTCGGGGATATCTCTAAAACACAAGCAAACTCCAACCAGAGATGGACTGGGAGGGCTTTTACCAGATATTTCACCTCTGAAAAGAGGGTGAGATCTGAAGGCTACCTGGCCCTTTCCAAACTCTGTCTAAGAGTATGGGGAAAACACACCAAGTGGTATAGTAACTGGAATGCTCAGAGAAAGAGAAATAACAGTAGTACAAGCATACAATAGCATATATAGAACATGTAACAAATACTCCAGAAATGTAGAGAGAATGCTAAGCCATTTTATTATGTTGAGAAATATAAGTGAGTACAATAGGTGATCAGAGTGATGGCACCTAGACTTGCTCAAGGCAAGTGAAGAGATACTCTCAGAATGGCAAGGAAATCGCTGCTCTCTGATCTGCATCCAAGCTGCTGGAAAATTGTCGTGTAGCTGCTACTGCTAGAACAAAATGAGGATTTGCGGCTGCTCCCCTCCTCGAAATGAGCTGAAACTCTGGAATCTGCCTCTACTCACCAAACCCAAAAAAACCCAGAAAGCTTTTCAAAAATAGCCGACCCTCGAAAATCACCCCCTTGAGGATCTACGCTATCCCTCAAGGCTCTGCGCTGCCACTGAAGAGAATACTCCAAAACTCCGCCCAAAACTCTGCCAAAATCCTCCAATATGCAAGGGCTGGTCCCTTGCTCAACCTCCAAGCTCAAATCCTCCAAACAATCCCGATTCGGAGCTCCCACCAAAAGAGACTGCGTCTTCCCTCTCAAGACTGTGTAGTCACCAAATGCACTGCTCCTCCACAACTCCACAAATCGATCCTTCTGCAAAAGACTGATGGAACTACCTCACCCGAGCAGGCACTCGAAGTCCCCCGGGGCTAAGGGTGAGATCTCCAAACGGAGACACTCGATGCACTAAACAGTGCTGCAGACAGGCTAAACAGCCAGCGTGCTCAAGAAGTCGAAGTGACTAGCTCAAATGCATAATAACCGAATGACCAAAATGAGGAGGCTCTCCTCTCTCTTATAGCGTTGGCCTCTCTCAAACCCTAAGGCCCACCTCCTCCAACATAGCCTTCCTTTGCCACGTGCTCAACCCAACCAGCTGAGTCCCTACATGTGTCTACGTGGGTCCCCTCTCTACGTGGTCTCTTGGCCCCCCCTTGGCTCACTTAAGTTACAACGTTGTGTCTACTAGGGAGTGCACTTTATTTTTAGAGTGAGTTATGTCCCCTCTCTACTCACTTTTATTCATAATTTAATTATATAAGGCAAAATTGATCAAAATTAATATTTCCAATTAGCTGCTGCTAATTGGGAATATTACATTGGGATTGGCATCCTCTTATCCTCTTCCTTTAGTTTGAGCCGAAAGCTTTGCCTTGGAGGTTGATGCATCCAAAAGAACGTTAAAAGTATAAAATGGAAACAATGAAAGAAAAAGAAATGATAAAATGCCAAAGATGGCTAGGAGATTAATTAACGCATGGGAAAATACCTAGAATGAGTGCTACTTTCCATTATCTCTCACCTCGTGGCTTGATCACTTGATGCGCCATCATGTAATAAAGGAAATCTTGCATGTCCCTTTATCTTTTATCTCTCTCTTTTCCTATTTTCGGCCTTTCAAGGCAAGCCGATAAGGAAAGGGCCAAATTCACCTAAGAGTTGCTATAAGATAGTCTTGGAGCTAATTTGGCTGATTTCGACATTGCTTGACCATTCTGACTCAAAATCTAGCCTCTTCCTTGGTGGAAATCACCTAATTAGGGTTGACGTCATCAACCATAGGCAATTTAGGTCTCTTTTAAACCCTAATTTTAGCAAGTTTGTTACTCCATTAGTTCATCATATCTATCAAAGCAATCCTTTTGTTTGTCGTTGTATGCCTAGATGCACCATTATTGAACTACATCTTGAAACACTAGGCTCAAAGTGCTATTTCCTATGCTTCCCCATAGGTACATTGTTCCTTAATACAAAGAATTGTGCCTATTTCCAAGTGAGAAGTAACATGATCAAGCCTCTTAAACATCACCTTGATGCTATCAACATAAAATGCCTTTAGGTAATCTATACTGCGAAGCCTTTCATATTGTGAAATTTCACTAAATAGTACGAGGTGGAGTGTTAAGGTGATAGTGGAAAACAACTCATTGTTGCATTTGTGAAAATTTCTGAATATTACTTTATGCAGAAACCCTACTATTAGATTTGGTTATAGTTTTCCTACTTAATCAAGTTATTAATACTGAAATTCAGATTAATATCAAAGTAAAAACATAACAGACTTTCAGCGATTCAGATCTAAGCAAAAGATACATGCACACAGACAAAGTGACACACAAGATTTTCTGGACAACTATCCCCAGAAAAACCTAATGTGGGAAAACCAAACTTCTGGCTGCTCGAGGGTTTATATTATTAATTAGTTTCTGAATACAACAAATCTGGGCACCTTACTGGTTAACCCAACAGAGAAAAATAGATCTGCAACTAACCTGCTGTTCTGGAGACTGAAAACTTGACTGATCCACACCCTCAAACGAGATTTACAGGACTCTACCACTTTTTGCCTCTAGAAACCCTAGCGCTGCCCCTGAAGCCCCTGCATCAGCCCTGCTAGCTTCTGTGTGCATCTGCGCTGGCTTGGAGAGGGCTGCGTAACCCCAAACTAGCTTACGCAGTCCCTACGCTGCCCTGGATGGCCTCTGCATAAACCTGGAGGTCTCTTGCTGGCTCAGTGCTGCCCTTTCTGGGCCTGGCCCTCTGCGCTGCGCAGCTGCTGCAGCTGCCCCTGCTCCTCCGCACTGCTCTTGGTTGCTGCCTCTCTACCTCTTGCTGATTCTTGGCACTAGGATCAAATCATCCCCTTAGCCAATACTACCCCTCTCTACAGCTGAAACACTTCTGAAAATCCTTATCAAACCCGCCCTAGAATTTCAACTTAGTCTCAGTGCTTTACCTCCGTGTGTGTGTTCTCCAACTGGTCCCAAGCCTTTCCTTTATACTTTCTTGTTGGGAAACCAATGACCATGATCTAATCTTGAATCGATGGCTAAGATTAAAAGAAAGCTTGATCCGTATGACTTGAGCCATTTCCATCACATGTTTTAATTAATTACCTTAGATATTTTAATTTTCCTAAGTTAGACTTAGGGTCCTTAATTAAAAATATTAATTAATTAATTTTCTCCCAAACTGGATGGAATTTCTCAAATCCTTTTATGGGTCTTGGAGATATCATGTACTCTAGTTGTAAATTTATGTAGATGTTCTATGCTTGATGCAACTTTACTTTTTCTCCCAATAACAGACAACAATCACATAAACAATAAAGTAAAATGCTGATAGAACATACCAGTAGATCGACAGAAGACAAGCCATAAATATATAAGTGTGTTGGTGCGTTACGACGGTCAACAGGATGCTTCAACCGACAAACTCTGAATATGGTCAGCCAACCAGGAATGTCACACAACCCTCTAGGACAGCCAAACGGTCAACTCAAAAGTCAACCCAAAAAGTCAATGGTCAACACAGACATCAACAACAACTAGGTCAATGCTGAAAAGTCAAAGTCAATGTTTTACCTCAAGAATAGTGCCAGAAAATGCGGATTAGGAAAATCGAAATTTTTGGAGAGTTTCGGGTCGATTTGACGTTGCGTTGACCAAAGTCAATGCTGGTCAAAGTTTGCTGCAGAAACCCTAGACCGAAATCAGAAATGTGCTGCTGCTAGAAATTTCCCACATGTGGAGAGAAGAGCCACCAAGGACATCAAACCAATCAGATGAGGAGAGAGAAAGTTGTGAGGATGAGATGAGTGAAAATGTCCTCTAACGTTGACCAATATATATCCATCAGTGAGGTTGTGTGACACAGCTGCTGGGGCACAAAACCTTAAGGCCGACCTACACATATCTTGAATAAATTCAAAATAAATGTTCTGCTCATCGGATCAAGATGATTTTTAGATCGATCTTGCACCTCTCCCAAAGAGGAACCCAATAAAAATATTGGTATCTTCATTTGAGCATCACAACATGGAGTTTGGACCTAGTTGTCCAAAATTAACACTCCCTTTCAACTAGGGAGAACTCCATCCACCTGTGCAATCCAAACATCGTGCGTCATCCCGCCGTAACTTGCTTTGTTGGCTTCTTTATTTCAGAACAGAAGTGGGTCAGTCACAAAGACATCATTCCCGACTGACAGATTTAGCCCAGAGGTCCAAAACCTCTATAGAACTCACAAAGAGTCTCATACCAACCCGAAGTCAGTAGGAGGTCCGAAACCTCACTTGGACTCAAGAGAGTCATATACTAACCCGGAGTTAGTTTCACTGGCCCGAAGTCAGTTGGAGGTCCGAAACCTCTTTAGACTTGATCCCAGATCAAGTGGTTGGATTGTGCCATCCTAGATAGAGAGTATGACAATCTCTGATGTGTCCATCAGTCTTTGCTACTAGTCTCTAGCTTTTCCCACCTCACTGGCCAAATGAGAGGTACTTCCCATGAGTCCTGAACTCAAATGGGTAGGATGCATACGTGGCACGGATAATGAGAGGTGAACCAACTCAATCATCACAACAGTGGGGCAAAAGCACACCAACAAGGTTCGGCAAGCCTAGCCCTGTGGTTTCTTATAGCTCCAAGAAGCAATCCCCAAAGCCCCCCAGAGCTCCAAGAGCTCATCGTCCTACAGGACCCTCAGAATAGGGTCGTTCCACGATTCCAAGATTCTCACGGAAGGTTAGGAACATGACCTTCCCTAAGGGCATTGTGAGAATATTCGCGACCTACTCATTAGTTCCTTTATGATCGAGCCTTAAGACGCCTCGCTGTACCATATCCCGGATAAAGTGGTACCAGCCATCATCATGCTTGGATTGATCGTGGACCACGAGATTCTCTGACAAATGAATCCCCCTTTGGTTACCACAAAGGATAACGGTGGCATCTAGCACATTCTCAAACAACTCACTGAAGAGCTTTCGAAACCAAGTGACTTCACAACGGGCCATACATGCTGCAATGTATTCGGCCTCAGCGGTGCTCAAGGCTACCGACTTCCATTTCCTGCCCGATGCAGATCTACGTGTGAAGCAACATCCAGATGTGCTCTTGCGATTCACCACACTGCCAGCCCAATCGACATCAGTATATACAAGGAGTGTCATGCTCCCGACAGTGTATCTATGCCCATGGTCTATCGTGCCACAAAGATATCTCAAGAGTTTCTTGGCACCAACCCAGTGAATGTTATGATCAACCATGTGTTGACTCAAAGTGTTCATTACAAAACATACATCCGGATGGGTGTTCACTAAGAACATCAGGGCCCCTACGAGTTGACGATACTCAGTAGGATTTGCTAACACGGGCCCAGCAGCGCTGCCACTCAACTTCTTAAAGTTGAGCTCCATTGGTGTCGACACAGACTTAGAGTCCACCATACCAAATTTTTCCAGAAGTTTCACAATTTATTTTCCTTGAGAAAGGAAAATCTTGCAAGGTCTCTGCCAGACCTCCAGGCCTAGGAAGTAATGCATTAGTCCTAGGTCCTTCATCTCGAACTCAACAGCGAGCTCCCTCTTGTACTGATGAATGAGAGGGTCAACACCTGTCAAGAAGAGGTCGTCCACATACAACACCAGAATGAGAGGCTTCTCTCTATCAACCTTGAAGTAAATGTTCGGATCAACTTTGCTACGAGTGAAGCCCAGCTTCATCAGGTAGCTATCTATCCTCTCGTACCAAGCTCTGGGTGCTTGCTTCAAGCCATAGAGGGCTCTCTTCAACTTGCAGACATGGATGTCCCGATCCTGGACTTCGAACCCCAGAGGTTGCTCCACACACACCTCTTCCTTTATGGCACCATGCAAAAATGCGGTCTTCACATCCATCTGATGAAGACTCCATCCTTGTGTAGCAGCAAGGGCTATGCTAGATTGGATGGTGGTATATCGGGCCATAGGTGCAAATATGTCATCATAGTCTATGCCTTCCTTTTGAGAGAAGCCATGGGCAACGAATCTTGCCTTAAACTTTTTAGCACTTCCATCAGATCCATGCTTGATTTTGTAGAGCCATTTCGAGGTGACAACTGCTTTGTCCTCCGGTCTTGGAACCACATCCCAGACATCGTTCTTCAATATGGACTCATACTCTTCGTGCATAGCATCCTTCCAGACTTGATGCGTTACGACTTCCTCAAAAGATCCAAACTCAGATTGTACAATAGTACTCATGGCTACTAGATACCCTTGGTATCTATTTGGCTTCTTGCTTTCACGGAATGACCCCCTTGGGGTCATATGTCCCTCGGCATCCTTGAGAGTGTCCCTGAGGCATGATGGTCTCTTCCCCAGTGAGGGAGGTGGATCAATCGGGTCCATCTGTCCTTCAACATCGGGCATCGTCTCATCCTTCGGTTCTTCTTGATTTCCAGACCTTGCTTCATGATCTTCCTCAGGTCTCGGAAGATTGACTACTTTCCTCAAGGAAGCATCTTTGTCAAAGGTGACATCATGGCATATCTCCACTTCCCTTTGACCAGGCACATAGACTCTATAGGCCTTCGAAGTTTCGTTGTAGCCCACAAACATTCCCTTCTTCCTAGAAGCATCCAACTTGCTCCTCTTCTCTTTCGGCACATGAAAATAAACAGGACATCCAAAAACTATGAAATGTGAGACCTCAGGTTTCTTACCAGTGAAAACCTCTTCGAGAGTTTTGGAGTCCAGAGCGAAATGCGGGCATTGATTTTGTATGTACACAGCAATGTTCGCAGCTTCTCCCCACAGAAACTTCGGTAGACCCTGGTCACATAGCATGGCATGGGCAACTTCCACAATGGTTCTATTCTTTCGTTCAGCGACGCCATTCTGCTCAGGAGTATGAACAATTGTGGTCTCCCTCTTGATGCCAGCTTCTCTGCAAAAGTTCTTGAACTCGTTCATCTCATATTCAGTGCCATTATCGGTCTGTCGGATAGTATCACGTGTCATTGCTCCCAGTGGACCTCCTCCAACCTGATAGAGTGTATCAACTCTAAACCCAATCGTGATAGCTTCCTTGAAGCTCTTCTTTCAGATATGCACCTTCCCATCGATGAATGCCACTTTGAAACCTTTGTCTTCCATGGCTGATATAGACACAAGGTTCTTCTTCAAATCAGGTACATATAGTACATCCTGCAAGCGGACTTGACCTTGAGACAAGTGGAGGGTCACAGTCCCTGTCCCTTTCACGGGATATGTGGCCTTATCTCCAAGGATAATTTCCAGATTAGTATCCTTCTCAACCATATCAGAAAGTGCTTCCTTTAACCCATTGATGTGCCTTGAGGCACCACTATCTATCAACCAAACATCCATAGTGTCGGGTGGAGATGCAGCAAAGAGGGAAGATACAAGAATGAATTCATTTCTTTTATCAACAACATTTGATTCCTCATACCTGGAATTTCTTGACCTTTTGAAAGGTTGACCATTTTCGCCGGAGGGAGCCTTCCTCTTCCCCTTGAACCTTTTGTTCCTTTGATTGCCATTCCTTTGGTTGTTGTTGTTGTCATCATCATTGGGAGAATCCTTCTTGAAAGGGCGTTCTCTAGCATAGTGACCTGGCCTATGACAAGTGTAACACTTTCCCTTCTTTCCTTGGGCCCCTGCTCTTTCTTTGTTCTTTGGACCACCAAAATTCTTCTTTCTAGAATGAGCAACGTAGGCAGTAATTCCTTCGTTTTCATACTCCTTCATTCTTGTCTCTTCTTGTACGCATCTTGATAGTACTTGGTCAAAGTCAGGTATCACATTGTTATTGAGAATGGTAGTGTTGAACACATGCCATTCGGATGAGAGCCCTCCAAGTGCGGTGAGAACCATCTCTCGATCAGCTATTGTCTCCCGAATAGGCAGCAAATTGTTCTTGATCTTGGTCAGCTTCACAAAGTATGATTGAACGGACTCATCCCTTCCTTTCTTCAGATTCTTCAATTGATTCTTGAAGAATAGGACTTGATTCGCATTGTTGGCCTTGAACATGTAGGCCAACTTATCATAGATCTCTTGGATGTGCCCAGCTCAGAGATGTAGGCAACCAGACTCTTGTGAATTGAGTCCCTGATCATCAGCTTTGCTTTGATCTCTCCCTTCTTGTACTTTGTTTTGGCAACAGTAGTAGCAGTGGATGGAGGCTCTTGGATTTTACCCTGCACATAGTCCATGACATCTTGGTCTTCCAAGTTAAGATCCAATGTCCTTTTCCAAGCATGGAAGTCATCCTTCCCAGTCAATTTGTCATCAACCTTAAAGCCATTGTAGTTTGAGGAACCCATCCTCTTCTTCGGTGATTGCTACAAACTAGAGCTTTGTCTTCACCTCAGCTCTGATACCATGTAAATTTATGTAGATGTTCTATGCATGATGCAACTTTACTTTTTCTCCCAATAACAGACAACAATCACATAAACAATAAAGTAAAATGCTGATAGAACATACCAGTAGATCGACAGAAGACAAGCCAGAAATATATAAGTGTGTTGGTGCGTTACGGCGGTCAAAAGGATGCTTCAACCAGCAAAGTCTCAATATGGTCAGCCAACCAGCAATGTTACACAACCCTCTAGGACAGCCAAACGGTCAACTCAAAAGTCAACCCAAAAAGTCAACAGGCAACACAAACATCAGCAATAGCTAGGTCAACACTAAAAAGTCAAATTCAATGTTTTGCCTCGGGAATAGTGCCAAAAAATGCGGATTAGGAAAATCAAAATTTTTGGAGAGTTTCGGGTTGATTTGATCTTGCATTGACCAAAGTCAACGCTGGTCAAAGTTTGCTGCAAAAACCCTAGACCGAAATCAGAAATGTGCTGCTGCAAATTTCCCACGTGTGGAGAGAAGAGCCACCAAGGACATCGAACCAATCAGATGAGGAGAGAGAAATGTGTGAGGATGAGATGAGTGAAAATGTCCTCCAGTGTTTACCAATATATATCCATCAGTGAGGGTGTGTGACACAACTGCTGGGGCACAAAACCTTAAGGCCAACCTGCACATATCTTGAATAAATTCAAAATAAATGTTCTGCTCATCGGATCAAGATGATCTTTAAATTGATCTTGCACCTCTCCCAAAGAGGAACCCAATAAAAATATTGGTATCTTCATCTGAGCATCACAACATGGAGTTTGGACCTAGTTGTCCAAAATTAACACTAGTCCCTCCACAAATTTTGGGAGCTAGAGCACATCCGAAGCTACCCCAACACTAAAAAAAACTCAACACTCCCTCTTAGCGAGGAATGTCCTCTAGTACAACGCTGCATCACCTCGAAGCTCTGTATTGATCTCTGGTGTGGGTCTCTGTGCTGATGCTTGGCCTGCTGCCCTTCATCGCTGTGCTGCTACTACCATTCTATACTGCTACTCATGACACTGCCACTGCCACTGCCACATTTGTACTGCAGCTCCCTCTCAATCTGCTGCATCATGCAACTTCAGTTGCTGAGAGAAACAATTGAAACTCCTGCCCAGTCTTTGACAGACAAGTCTGTTTGGCTGCATCCTCATCACTGAAGCTCCATAGGCTACTTCTCTTTGTTGTCATTTGGAGGTGCTGCACAACTACAACTCTACACTGATAAGCAAACTTCTTCTGTGCTGCTGAAGTCACATCAGCCCTTGCGTTGAAATCTCCCACGCTGCGCTGTCCTCTTGAAGCCTCTACGCTGCTGTTGCTCTTCTCTGCGTAAGTAGCTCTGCTTTGCGCTGCTGAAGTCACATCCACTCTGCGTTGCTGTTGCTGCATCCGCACTGCACTGCTCTCTTCAACTTTTAGATCTGCCTCTGCTCCATCCATGATTCTATGCACCAACTGCTCCACTTGTCTCGCTACTGTCTTAAGGCTCTCATAGCTCGGATGTGATCCAAGAGATGAGCTGCTCAAGGATCCCGCCACCACATCTGTAGGTACTCTGCAGATCCATGTTGCCCCACTTTTGTGGTTCATGAGCTTTCATGGCTACGTCATCTTCAGAACCATGGTCTGCCACAACAACCTTGGAAGTAGAAGCTTCCTTGCCCTTCTTCTTCTAAGGACAATTGCTGGTGAAATGTCCTAGTTCGTCGCACTGGAAACACTTTATCTTAGATAGATCACGCTTCTTCTTCCCTTGCTGCCTCTTTGATGCCAAGGCTGCATCTTCTTCCTCTTCCTTCTTCACCTTACTTGATCCCGTGCTGTACTGCCTCTTGGTGAAACGACGAAGTTCTTCTCGACGAAGGATTGCCCACATACTGTCCCAGTTGGGAAGGTCCGCTCTGCCCAAGATACTTTGGACAAAAATTTCCCAGTCCTCTGTGACTGCATTGAGTGCAGTCCTTACCATCACATCACCCTCCACCTTTTCTCCCATGGCAGACAACTGATCTCTAATCGCCTGTAATCTGAAAAGGAAGGGCTCGATTTCTTCTGCCTTGCTCATCATGAATAACTGCAGTTGATTCTCCAGAAGCATTCTCCTCTGGATGGATTTTCCCTCATATAGGGCAATTAAGGCTTTCCACATCTCCTGAGCCGTTTTCTTGTCGTCTATGTGTGGAACGATATGATCCTTAACCCCATCTATTATGACGCATTTGGCATGTGCCGCAGCTTCCTCATGCTTCACTAGGAGAGCAGCATCGGTTGGCGTGGCTAGGACTTTTTCTGCATGGCCCCTTAGATCGTATGCCTCCATGACTACCAAGATTCTGGCCTTCCAGACTGTAAAGTTGGGCAGCTCGTCCAACCTATCCTGATCACGTAGTCCGTCAGGTGCCATCTGCTTAGAAAATCTGTCGAAACTCTTCTCGAAGCTAGAGATTTGGATCTAGGGTCCTTGGCGAAACAACCACCCTCTGCTCCCTTTGACAACTGACCTCCTCTCTTGGAAGTCTGCCAAAACAAACGAATCAGCTCTCTTCGATCCTCTGATCTATCTACAGATTTATTTGGCTGGAAACCCTCTGAGAAGCTCTTCTCCTCCCGCTCTTTGTCATCTAGTGCTTAGGCTAAATTCTTAATCTTCTAAAATTTAACCCACTAGCAACTTCTGAAGCTCTGCAGCACTGCTTCCGACATTTTGAATCAACAACGGCTTCAGATCTGCGTAACCCTTGCTGGCCTCTGCGTGAGCAGACAGTCCCAGCACTGTCTCTGCACTGCCTCTGCGCAGTAAGTACTTGGGCTTGCGTGGAGATTGCGTAGGACTGTGTCACTCTGGTCCGACTTTCTGCGGCTACTGCTGCTTTCTGTAGCAAGGATTCTTCAGTCTTCTGCTGGTGATCCTGCTAGCTCTGCAATCGCACGGATACCGTGTGAAAATTTCTGAATATTACTTTATGTAGAAACCCTACTATTAGATCTGGTTATACTTCTCCTGCTTAATCAAGTTATTAATACTGAAATTCAGATTAATATCGAAGTAAACACATAATAGACTTTCACCGATTCAGATCTAAGCAAAAGATACATGCACACAGACAAAGTGACACACAAGATTTTCTGGACAACTGTCCCCGAAAAAACCCAATGTGGGAAAACCGATCTTCTGGCTGCTGGAGGGTTTATATTACTAAGTAGTTTCTGAATACAACAAATCTGGGCACCTTACTGGTTAACCCGACAGAGAAAAAAAGATTTGCAACTAACCTGCTGTTTTGAGACTGAAAACTTGATTGATCCACACCCTCAAACGAGATTTATAGGACTCATCCACTTTCTGCCTCTAGAAACCCCAGTGTTGCCCTTGAAGCCCAGAGTCAGCCCTGCTAGCTTCTGTGTGCCTCTGTGCTAGCCTGGAGAGGGCTGCGTAACCCCAGACTGGGTGACGTAGTCCCTACGCTGCCCTGGATGGCCTTTGTGTAACCCTGGAGGTCTCCTGTTGGCTCAGTGCTGCCCTTTCTGGGCCTGCGTAGCGTCTAAAGCCCTCTGCGCTGTGTAACTGCTGATGCTGCCCCTGCTCCTCTGTGCTTCTCCTGGTTGCTGCCTCTCTACCTCTTGTTGATTCTTGGCACTGGGATCAGATCATCCCCTTAGCCAATACTACCCCTCGCTGCAACTGAAACACTTCTGAAAATTTTTAGCAAACCCGCCCTAGAATTTCAGCTTAGTCTTAGTGCTCTGTCTCCGTGTGTGTGTTCTCCAATTGACCCCAAGCCTTTCCTTTATACTTTCTCGTTGGGAAACCAACGACCATGATCTAATCTTGAATCGATGGCTAAGATTAAAAGAAAGCTTGATCCGTGTGACTTGAGTCATTTCCATCACATGTTTTAATTAATTACCTAAAATTTATTAATTTTCCTATATTAGACTTAGGGTCCTTAATTAAAAATATTAATTAATTAATTATCTCCAAACTGGATGAACTTTCCCAAATCCTTTTCTGGGTCTTGGAGATCTCATGTATTCTAGTCCCTCCACAAATTTTGGGAGCTAGAGCACATTCGAAGCTACCCCAAAACTCAAAAAAACTCAACAACATTAGGGTTTGGTCCTTGCCTTGTGAGGCCTCTCACAAGGCCTACTTGATTTTGAGGTAGCAAGAGTCAAGACACAAGCGACGCTTAGTAGATATTAGGGATCAAGTAACCTAATTATTTTATGCTAAATTCCCCTAAGAGTTGTACAATAAAGTCCACATAATAGGCAAGAATAGGAATTAGGGCTTAGGGTGGATAGAAGAGCAATCTTAATACTTCAATGCAAATGCTCCTTTGGCTTAACTTAAAGGCTTAGAGAAACTGATAGAGGTTCAACTAAGTTCCCATATGTTGAGAAACCAAGATGCTAGTAGATTAGGTTTGATTTCTCTTAACTTGATAGTTCATTGGCTTCATCAAGCAATTACCAAAAAGCACAAAATATGAAAATCACAAGAGATAGAGGACACAAGAAACTAGGCTCCAAGTTGTTGAGAAATGTAAGTAGTTTCAGTCTTCGTAATTGTTGTACTCATTTTAATATGTATCCTATGTAACTAACAAGAAAATAAGAAAGGAAACTATTATTATTAAAGCATGGGTTTCATGCTCATTATTGATGGTCTTGTAGGTAAAAGCATGTTCTTTGTGCTTCTAGGGTTTGTTAGGTCTTAATGTTTATTGCCGTGAGTCAATGGAGCCAATATCATGTTTATAAGACCCTTCCGAGCAATTTGTAATTGTAAAAATAACTATTTTTGAGTCTAGAAAGTCCTAGAATCTCCAAGAGTACAATTCGGCCCTGGGATCATCAAGTCGGCCTAAAGGAGGGAATTTTACCCCTTGAGAAGGCTATATAAAGAGCAATTCAACTTCATTTGGAGAGATACTCGCAAGTTCGATCTACAATAAAGAGTTCGATCTGTAGCTGGGAAGCGGCAAGAAAGAGTGCCAAGGTTAAGGAAGAGGAAGAGGAAAAATTTTCTCAGTTTTTGGGCTCTATCTCTCTCACATGTGCAAAACTATAGGGTTTTCTGGGCTGCAGGAAGAGTTCAAAGTTGCAAGACCAAGTTGCAGTAGGATGAAGTGCAGCATCTTGTAGTTGGGAGGAAGGAAACTTTGTCTAAACTTCGCTGGACTTAGGAAAAGTTGTCTTGCTCTTGGAAGGTCCCAGAGGGAGGCTGAGGTAAGGTATCTTCAGGAGCTACAATTCCAAAATTGCAGGGTCGAAGTTGTAGGTTGAGTAGCAGTAATGTAGCTGGCAGGTCGAAGTTGCAGTGTGTGGCAGTTTGTGTAGATTCAAGGAAGGACTTGAAGAAGGGATGACTTGGTACTGGGAGAAAGACTTGTTCTAGGGATTGGGTCTTTGTATCTCATTTGAAGTAGATTCTAAGAAGAGAAGAATTTCTAGGTTTTCCCCTTGGAGGGGTTTGTCCCTGGCTGAGAGCCTATATCTGTATCCGCTTTTTGTTACTGTTATTGTTCTTGATATTGTTTGATGAAAGATCTAACTAAAGAATATAAAGAAGTTAAACTAAACATTCACAAGCACTATCAAGGTTAAGTAAAATAAGATATAATAGCTGCCTCTTTACATTGTCTAACATGGTATCCGAGCTAAGGTGAACAAGGAAGGCAGTGAAAAGGACAGAAGGAGGATTCACTTGTCAAGGGAAAAGGAAAAACGAAACTCTCAAAGCTAGAAAAAGGAAGACTTCAAGATAAATTATCTCTTGAAGGAATCTAGTTGAAGACTCGTTGGTAGAAGACCTTCTGATCTAGGGTTTCTACATTGAAGACAATCAAGGACTACATCAATCTTGCAAGAAGAGTGTTGATCTCACGAGAGGAAGTCTACTTAGAAGGTATCATTCTTGGAAGCTATTGGTGGAAGAATCGTAGGGAACATCGTTCAAGGAAGTCTCCTGAAAAGATCTTGAAGGCATTAAGAAAGTTGGAGACATCGTCAAGAAGAATCTTGGTCATCAAGTAAGTATCCTACTATTACATTATGGCTGAATCTTCAAGTCATGTCAGTTCTTTCTGCAAGGAGAGAAATAAAGCTCATTGCGACATCAAACTCTCTAGCATGGAAGAAGAGGATTGACTTGCTACTGACAAAAGTGATGGAATATGCCACTGGGAAAATTATTGAACGTAGCAAAGTACAAGAAAGGGGAAGTAAGGGCACAAAGGATCTTAATCGAATCTGTAATATTCCTTTTTTTTCGTGTTCCTTGCGACATGATTAGGATGAACTTCTAGAGTTGGGAGCAGACAGGTGACAGGTACAGGTTGGTGTCATCAATAGGCCCAGGGGCTATTCAGAGGAGTTTTGAGGAGTCTCTATGAAGATCGGTGGCATTCTCTTGGTATATTCCATCATCCGCACAATTTGCCTTTCGTTCCAGTGCATTCCGACAACTTTCAGAAAACTGAGTTATTTTTGGGCTTAACTCAGTTAATTACACTCAAGGTGGCATTCTGGGAGGAATACATGATAGAACACCTTAGTGTAATAGCTCATTGGAACCGAACGAGAATATCTACATGATGGGATGGCGGGACGCGAGTTTCAGTGATCGGAGGAGACATGGCAACCGATTTACTCTTTCTCGCATTCAAAAGAATATTTTAATAAGAGGGTAAAGTGCTCCATGATTAAAATAATAATAAAATAGAAGGCTCTAGAGGGTCCATGAGATCTATAAAAGAAGAGGAGGAGGCCATTGGGGAAGATCTTGGATTTGATATTATTTTTTGTATGTGAGGTTGAGAACCCGATTCTCTACTCCATTGGTAGCCCCAAGATAGAAACCCTTGGGTGACTGAGAGAGATTGGGCAAGTGCCCAACTCCCCTTGTTGAATTCATCCTGAATTCATAGGTGAGCTTAGCAACGCCATTTCAGTTCAGTTCGGAGGCCGATGCAATGCTGCAGATTATATGGGAGTAGTAGCATCAATCATGAGAGCGTAGCCCCTTCAGGACTGCGCAGAGGCAACCAAGAATGTGCAGTTCAGTTTGGTGTGGGTGCCAGGAGTGAGGAGTGTGGAGGAGATTCAGCAGAAGATTCGGAGGGGAGGCTAGCCACCTCCTACCAGGGTATTTAGTAGCACTGCAGAGGCATTTTCCAGCAAATTGCACTAGTGGTTCGATCTCCCCAGCAGAGCAGCATTCCAACCCCAAGAGGGCCAATTTCCAGGGTCGAGCTTTCAACAAACCCTTCGCAGGTTTTTGTGGGTTTGTCGAGGAGAGTCCGGTGTCCAATTTCTGGAATTTTCTGAGCACAGGAAGAAGCCCAACTAGCACTCCGAAGTCAGCCAACAACAACATTTTCTGGACTGGGCAGCGCAGTGATTGAGCCGCATAGAGCTACTTCCATTAGGGATTTTTGCTAGGATTCGAGTTTCCCTTCAGCTTAACTAGAGCAGGCCCAGGTGCAATCTTTTCAGCATCATACTTGTACTCATCCGGCATAATAATAAAACAACTCAACACTGATTTTGACTTCATATTCTGCGTTTAATGGTGTTTTTATTTTTGGCATAGTTTCTTGTCTATTTTGCCTTTTATTACTGTTTAATCCCAATTGGGGATATTACAGAATCAATCAAGGATTCTCTTGTTCCTTTTGTGGCAAATTTGAAGACCTCCAAAGCAATGTTTGACAAGCTAGTGAATTTGTACTCTGTAAGCACAACAAGTCAAAAGATGTCTTTGAGGAACAAGCTATATGGAATGAAGAAATCAAAGGATGATGATATGGCATCCTTCCTCATGAGAGTCTCTTAGTTAAGAGGTTATTTGCAAGGTCTTGGGGAACCAATTACTGATTCAGAAATAACCATATGTGTTCTAAATGCATTGCCACAAGAATGGAGCAACTTTGCAACAAGTATCTACTCCAAGAAAGATTCAACTCCCATTGATGAGTTGTAGGCACAATGCGTTCTAGAAGATTTAAGGATCAAGG
The DNA here is from genome assembly GCA_034641835.2 of Pinus albicaulis. Taxonomy (NCBI): domain Eukaryota; kingdom Viridiplantae; phylum Streptophyta; class Pinopsida; order Pinales; family Pinaceae; genus Pinus; species Pinus albicaulis. The sequence goes on from CM076572.1 coordinate 370,054,200, forward strand.
TCAAGGATGAGATTGGATCTGATGAGCAAACTCAAGCCTTTCTAGCCCAAGTCAAGAAAATGGAGAAGGGAAGGTTTGGCAAGTCGAAGAAGAAGGATATGTCCAATTCAGTGCTTCACATGCCACGAGTTTAGACATTACAAGAGGGACTGTCTGTGAAAATTTCACCATTGAAATCCTATTACAACAACTGGAATTTATTTTTCTAATTGTTAATTAATTTTAACAATTTATCTGCTATGACAAATATAAAATAAATCATGCTGCAACCTTCACAAATAAAATAGCGGATATAAGAGCATTGGAAACTGAGAAATGCTAGCACACACAAAAATTAACACAATTAGCTTTGGACGAATGTCCCTGGAAAAACCCAATGAAGGAAAACTGGTGCAACAACTGAGGGTTTTATAATATTATGCAACAGTGAGAAATTTTGAGTACAATTGGATCCGAAATCTGGCAATCCTACATAGAAAAATACTGACAAAAATCTAGTAAGGAATTTTCGTCACCCCACAGGAAAACACAGGCTCTGACTGCAACTCCAAGTGAGCCATCCAAACTGCCTTTGCGTAGGCCTGTGTCACCCTAGCATAGTCCCTTCCATTCTCAGTCTAAATTTTGTTAATTTTAGTTAACCATGGTATGTTCTATGCTTAGAGCAGTTTACTTCAATCTTTCTTATTAGCCCAATTCAATTTCCAGATATGCAATCACATAACCATTGACAATAAATGTTTATAGAACATAAATAAATCGACAAAGGACAAGCCAGGACAAGAGACACAAATATTCTTAATTTTCTTCTTATTCAACAAAGAGAGAGAAAATATAATTTACAACAGACAACAAGATGCCCTAGCCAGCAAAGACTTTGCTGGTCAAACTAGCAAATCAGCCTCCAATGCAGCTTTGTCAAACTCAGTAAAACTTGGCCTTTAGTCAAAGTCAAACACAACCCTCTAGAAATCCAGTCAACATAGTGGTCAAAACAACAGTCAAACCTGCGGTCAATTGCAGTCAAAGTCAATGCTTCATCTTGGTTTCTGTGACTCCACTTGCGGCCTCTCCAAATCAGAATTTTGACCCAGAAGATGCAGTCAAATCAGAAGTGTTAACCCAAAATTAACGCTATCCAGAAAATCCCTAAACTAGTCTGAAAATTCCATCTTTTGTTTCACACTTGTGGAGGAAAGAGAGAAGCCTCTATGGCTGTACGAACCAATCAAATGAGGCAGATGTGTGAGATGAATCAATGATGAAATGAAGATCATGTCTCTCCTTTTATATCCATAACAGAGGGTGTATGACACAACTTTTGTGGCTTGTGAGCCTACATTACAATTCTGGTCGACCTTGACAAATTGCACGTGTGGAAAATAAATTCAAAATCCAACTTTTGCTCATCCAAACAAGATGATCCTTAGATCAACTTGCACCTCTCCGAAAGAGGAATCCAACAAAAATATCATCTCCATCATATGAGCAGTGCAACATGGAGTTTGGCCCTAGTTGCCAAATTTAACACTCCCTCTCAACTAGGGAGAACTCCACCTGTCCATTCATCTGTCAACCTGTGCAATCTTGTCATCCAATAACATCATGTACGACATATCAACCTGCAATCCTGTGTCATCTTGTTGTCTCTGCCTGGCTGGCTCTACTCTACGATAGAAGAAATAATAAAAAGATACGATCGAGAGTGAGTCACAAAGACCTTGCCACTTTCCACTGACCTGAAGTCGGTTTTAGAGGTAAAAACCTCAACCCGACTTGATCCCAGATCAAGTTGTTGGACACATCCCATCCTAGACATAGAGAGTACGAGAATAAACGATGCGTCCATCGGTAATGCTATGGTCTCTAGCCTCATTTCCTAACTCATTGGCCAGATGAGAGTTACTTCCCATGAGTCACAGACTACATGGGTAGGATGCATGTGGGGCATGTGAAAGTTTCAGAATAGAAACCCTATTGCAGTCTCTAGATCTACTTTGCCTACTTGTTTGATTAACTTAACAAGTTATTTAATCGAAGTATTCAAGAAAACATTAAACCAGGCACAAACTGCAGCCAACACATCTATAGATCATTTACTGAACAATACGCACATGTGACAAGATTACACGATGTTTTGGACAAATGTCCCTGGAAAAACCCAATGCAGGAAAACTGGTGCAACAACTCTAGAGGGTTTTATTATTATGCAGAATCTGAATATGGCTGTATCACACCCTCAATTGGGATTTACAGATCACGAGCCCTTTTTGGCCCACTAGAACCCTCAGCGCTGCCTCTACAGCCTCCATGTCAGCCCTCACTGGTCAGTGTCCCCACTACGTCACCCTCACTAGCGCTGCGCTGCTTCTGTGCTACATCTGCGCTGCGCTGGCTGGGCCTGCATCACCTCGGTTGGTGTTGCGCTGGCTGGGGTTGCGTCACCTTGGTTGGGCTTATGCAGCCTCTACGTAGTCCTCTGACTAGTGCTAGCTGAACAATGTCCTCCTGGCCGGCTCTGCGCTATCTGATATTCACTGGCTCTCCGCTGCTATATTCTCGGCCTTGGATCAAATCATCCGTTGTCAATCTCTACCCCTCACTGCACTGCAAAATTACTTCGAATTCCTCTGCAAACCCCGCCTCAGAAATTCGACTTAGCTTCAGTGCTCTGCCTATGTGTGTGTCCTCCAACTGACCCCAAGCCTTTCTCTTATACTTTTCTTGTTCGAAAACCAACGACCATGATCGAATCTTTAATCGATGGGTTAGATTAAAAGACTACTTGATCCACGTCACTTAGAACATTTTGTCACATGTGTTTAATTAATTCAATTAAATTTTTCTAATTCCCTAAGTTAGACTTAGGGTCATCATTAAAAAAATTAATTATTTGAATAACTTCAACACCAGATGAAATTTCTCCATACGCTTTCTGGGTTTTGGAGGTCTCGTGTGTCTTAGCCCCTCCACAAAGTTTCAGAGCTAGAGCACACCTGATGCTACCCAAAATCTCAACACTCCCTCTTAGCGAGGAGTGTGCTTTAGCAATACATCCACACCGAAGTATTTCCTGATCTTGGCATTGGTCTCTGTGCTGCTTATGTTTGGCCTGCTGCCCTCCATCCATTGTGCTCCTGCCATTGTACTGCTACCCATGTCGCTGCCACTGACACTGCCACATCTGTACAACAGCTCCCTCTCAAATTGCTGCATCATGCTGCCTATAGTACTACCACAGCTAATTGCTGCACTGCAACTCAGTTGCTGACAAGTAAGAAACTGAGGGACCATCACCCAATCTTTGACACACAAGTCAGTTTGGTTGCAACTCATCACTGAAGCTCCCTCTGCTGCTGCATTGCACCGTCTCTCTGAACCACTGTGCTGTCTGCTGCACTACACTGTCTCTCTAAACCACTGCGATGTCTGCTACACTGCACTGCCTCTGCGCTACTGAAATCCAATCAACCTCTGCGCTGCTGCTGCCCCTCCTCTGCGCTGCTCCAGACTTTAGCGGCCCAGCTTGCCTCTGCTTCACTGTGATCTTCTGCACCCACTGCTCCACTCGCCTCGCTACTATCTTAAGGCTCCCATAGCTCGTATGTGATCCAAGAGTCTAGGCACTTCAAAAATCCTGCCTCCTATTTGTAGCTTCTCTACAGATCAATATCACCCCACTTTTGTGGTTCATGAGCACTCATGGCTATGTCATCGTCACTACCATCGCACCCTTTTGCTGCTGTTGCCTTGGAATCAGAAGAGCCCTTGTCCTTCTTCTTAAGACAATTGTTGGCAAAGTGTCCAAGTTCGCCACAATTAAAGCAACGGACCTTGGATAGGTCCCTCTTCTTCTTCCCTTGCTGCCTTGTTGCCTTTGTCCCTTTGATGCAAGGGCTGCATCCTCCTCCTCCTCTTTCTTTACTTTGACTCCACCACTGCTGCTTTGCGTCTTGGTAAATCTCCTAATTTCCTCCTAACGAAGGATTGCCCACATGTCCACCTAGGATGGTAATGTTGCCCTGCACAAGATGCTTTGGACAAACGTTTCCCATTCATCGGTGACTGCATTCAGGGCAGTCCTCACCAAGAGCCCTTCATTCGGAGTTGTACCCATGACAACCAGTTGGTCCTGGATAGTCTGAAGTCTAAAGAGGAAGGGATCGGTTTCCTCACCCTTCTGCATCTGGAACAACCGCATTTGATTCTCCAGAAGCATCTTCCTCTGGATGGAGCTTCCCTGATACATCGTGTTCAAAGTTGTCCACATTGCATTTGCCATGTTGTTCTCGGCAGTATGTGGAACCACGTGATCCTTGACTCCATCCATGATCAAGCTCTTAGCCCACACCTGATTCGTTGAATTTTTTCAGGGGATTTGCATCGGTAGGCACACCTAGGACATTTTCAGCATGGTCCTTGATGTCGTACTCATCCAGGACTGTTAGGATCCTGGCCCTCCAGATAACAAAGTTGGACACTCCATCCAACATATCCTGATCTCTCAGTCCATGAGAAACCATCTCTGCTCAAATCTGTCGGGACAGGTACTCCTCTCCCTCTTCCTGCTGCTACATAACAGAAAACTGGATTGGGTTTCTTGGCAATAGAAACCCTCTATAGTAGCTGCTCCCTCTGAAAACTGATTTCCCTCTCGGAAATCCTCCGCGAAAACAACTGAATTAGTCATCTACGATCACCCTTTGATCAAATCTCAGATCTGTTTGGCACAAATCTGCTGAGCGACTGTTCTCCTCCCACTCTTGTCAGCTTTGCTAGGCATTGTTCTGCATCGACAAAACCTGTGCCACACCAGCAACTTCTGAAGATCAGAAGATCCGGTTCCAAACTTTGGCAAACTGCACAACAATCTCCACACGGACTGCATCCCTCTGGCTGGCCTTTGCGTGAGTAGACTGGCTCAGCGCAGTGCAGGCTGATCCTGCGTCACTCTGGAAGGCTCTACGCTACCTCTGCGTCACTCAGATGGCTCTGCATCAGCTTCTGTGTGGCCTCTGCGTCACCCTGGCTGAGCTGTGTCTTCCTGGTGCTGCGTTGCCCACTTCTGGTTCTCTGCTGCTTCAGTTGCCCTCTCTACAACAATTATCTTCAGCCACTCTACTGGTGGATTAGCTTGATCTGCAATTCTCTAATACCATGTGAAATTTTCAAAACAGAAACCGTATTGTAGTGTCTAGATCTACTTTGCCTACTTCTTTGATTAGCTTAACAAGTTATTTAATTGAAGTATTCAGGAAAACATTAAAGCAGACGCAAACTGCAACCGACACATCTACATATCATTTACTGAACAATACGCACATGTGACAAGATTGCACACGATTTTTCGAACAAATGTCCTTGGAAAAACCCAATGCAGGAAAACTGGTGCAACAACTCTAGACGATTTTATTATTATGCAGAATCTGAATACAACATTCTGGGCACCAGAAATGGTTGGCCCTACAGAGAAATTTCACGACAGTTTGTACTTTTGATTCAGAGACAGAAAATATGGCTGTATCACACCCTCAATCGGGATTTACAGATCACGAGCCCTTTCTGGCCCATTGGAACCCTCAGCGCTGCCGATGTTGCCTCTGCGTCATCCCTTACTGGCCAACGCCCCCACTACATCACCCTCACTGGTGCTGCTCTGCCTTGGTTGGGCTCGCATCACCTCGACTAGTGTTGCGCTGCCCCTGGCTGGGCTTACACAGCTTCTACGCAATCCTCTGGCTGGTGCTGGCTGAACTATGTCCTCCTGGTTGGCTCTGCACTGTCTGGCACTCACTGCCTCTCTGTTGCTGTATTCTCGGCCTCAGATCAGATCATTTCTTGCCGATCTCTGCCCCTCACTTCACTGCAAACTCGCTTCGAATTCCTCAGCAAACCCCGCCTCAGAATTCGACTTAGCTTTAGTCTCTGCCTGTGTGTGTGTCCTCCAACTAACCCCAAGCCTTTCTCTTATACTTTTCTTGTTGGAAAACCAATGGCCGTGATCTAATCTCTAATCGACGGGTCATATTAAAATATTGCTTAATCTACGTCACTTAGAACATTTCATCACATGTGTTTAATTAATTCACTTTAATTTTTCTAATTCCCTAAGTTAGACTTAAGGTCCTCATTAAAAAAAATAAGTTTTTGAATAACTTCAACACCAAATGAAATTTATCCAAACGCTTTCTGGGTTTTGGAGATCTTGTGTGTCTTAGCCCTTCCACAAAGTTTTAGAGTTAGAGAACACACATTGCCACCCAAAATCTCAAAAGGGCATAGATCAAAGAGAGGGTGAACTAGCTCATTATCATAATGGTGGGGAAATAACACACCAGCAAGGTAAGGCAAACCTAGCCTTGTGGTTGCTTATAGTTCCAAGTAGTTATCCCCAAGCCCCCTGGAGCTCCCAGAGCTCATAGTCCAACTCAAGCGGGACCCTCATTATAGGGTTTGTCCACGATACCAAGCTTCTCACGAAAGGTTAAGAATTGGCCGTCCCCAAGAGGTTCGTGAGAATACCTGCGACCTGCTCATCAGTTCCAATGTGATGGAGCCTTACAGCGCCTCGTTATACAATGTGCTGGACAAAGTGGTACCTAATATCAATATGCTTGGATTGATCGTGGAACACGAGATTCTTAGAAAGATGAATCCCACTTTGGTTGTCACAAAGGATCACGGTGGTATCCAACACATGCCTAAACAACTCACTGAAGAGATTTCTCAACCAAACAGCTTCACAATAGGCCATACTTGCTGCAATATATTCGGCCTCAGAGGTGCTCAAAGCAACTGATTTCTACTTCCTGCTCATCCAAGAGATCGAAGCAGAACCTAGGGTGAAGCAACATCCAGATGTGATGTTATGATCCAGCACACTGCCTACCCAATCGACATCGGTATACCCATGGAGCCTCATACTTGCGGCAGTGTATCTCAGCCCATGGTTGATTGTGCCCCGAAGATATCTCAAGAGATTCTTGGCACCACTCTAGTGAATGTGATGAGGCCCGACCATGTATTGACTCAACGTGTTCACTGCAAAATGTGAAAATTTGTGAATCTAAATCTACAGAAATCCTACTGTAGTTAACTGATTTGCATTTCCTACTTGTGTTCTTCAATTAACTAGTTATTTATAGAATTATTCAGTAAATATTAATCCAAATACTCTGCAGCCTACACCAATATACAAATCAAGTACTGAAAAATAAGATGAGACAATCACACAAAGGACACACTTATTTTTGGGCTAAACGTCCCCGGAAAAACCCAATGCGGGAAAACCGATGCAGTAGATCTGAGGGTTTTTATTATTAAGCATCAATTTTCTAAGTACAATCTCTGGATGCCTTGCTGGCTATCCAGTACTGAGAATTCACGATAGACAGATAAAATAGTGCGTTTTACCTCACATTGCAAGTCTCAGCTGATTTGGATCCAACTGGTGAAACCCCAGCTCCCTTTGCGCAACCTTTTTGCAGTAGATGTGTAGGCCTGCGTGGGGACTGCTGAGGATATGTGTCACCCCTTCTTTGAATCGATCTGCCTCTCGTAAAATTGAGTTTCAGCCCTCTCGGCTCAGAAACCCCGATCTCCAGCAAAACTCCGATTGTCCCTTAGAAACACTGTGCAGTCACTGCATGAGTCCTGCGTGGGCCTGCGTCACCCCTTCTGGGGACTACATCACCTTCCCTGGTGGCTGCTGCTTTCTCTGGTGTCTCTGCTGCCTCTCTATTGTGTACCCTTGGTCCTCCGACGAATAACTGCTTCTGCCCCTCATTGCTGCCGAATCACTCATATCTTATCTTCATCCGAGCACTACTCTGTCAGAAGAATTCGATCTCCAGATTCACTCATTGTGTGTATTCTCCAATTGAGCCTCAAGCCTTCCTTTATACTTTTTGTATTGAGAAAACAACGATCGTGATCTAATCCTTAATCAACAGCTAAGATTAAAATTTTTCCTTGTCACTTAGAAGCTTCTCACCCACATTTATATTAATTCACTTTAATTATTTTAATTTCCTAAGTTTTAACTTAGGCTCCATTAAATTTTTTTAATTATTAGAATAACATTCATTCTGTGCGGAATTTCTGCAAACGATTTCTAAGTCTTGGAGATCTCATGTATTCTAGTTGCACAAAATTTCGGAGCTAGAGCACATCCGATGCTACCCAAAAATCAACACAAAACATATGTCCGGATGTGAGTTCACTAAGAACATCAAGGGCCCCACGAGTTGACGATACTCAGTGGGATTTCCCAAATTGGGCCTAGCAACACTTCCACAGAACTTCTTAAAGTTGAGTTCCATCAGAGTAGTCATGGACTTGCAGTCCACCATCCCAAATCTCTCCAACAACTTCACACCATATTTTCCTTGAGAAAGGAAAATCTCACTTGGCTTTTTCCAGACCTCCAAGCCTAGAAAATAATGCATCAGTCCTAGGTCCTTCATTTCGATCTCGGAAGCTAGCTCCCTCTTACATTGATGAATAAAAGGGTCAATACCTGTCAGGAAGTGATCATCCACATAGAGAACCTGAGTGAGAGGCTTGTCATTATCAACCTTCAAGTAAAGGTTTGGATTAGCATCACTTCGAGTAAAGCCCAACTTCATCAAGTAGCTATCGATCATTTCATACCAAGCCCTGGGGGCTTGCTTCAACCCATAGAGGGATTTCTTCAACCTGCATACATGTGTGTCTCTATCTCAAACTTCGAACCCCATAGGTTGTTCCACGTAGACCTCTTCCTTGATCGAGCCATGTAAGAAGGCAATCTTAACATCCATCTGATGTAGAATCCATCCTTGCGATGCAACAAGGGCAATGATCAATCATATGGTGGTGTAGCAGGAAACAGGTGTAAATATTTCATCATAATCTATTCCTTCTTTTTGTGAGAAGCCTCGGGGAACAAATCTTGCCTTGAAATTTTCAGCACTTCCATCGGCTCCATGCTTGATGTTGTAGAGCCATTTCGAGGTGAGAACAGATTCGTCCTTCGGTCTAGGGACCACATCCTAGACATCATTCTTCATGATCGATTCATCTTCCTCGTGCATAGCATCCTTCCAAACTTGATGCTTCACGACTTATTCAAATGTTCCAGGCTCAGATTGTACAATGGTGCTCACAGCTGCTTAGATTTGCTTCTCTTTTCTTTTGGCACATGAAAATATACGGGACTTCGAAAAACTCTCCAATGAGAAACATCAAGTTTCTTACCAGAGAAGACTTCTTCGGAAGTTTTGGAGTCCAATGCAGAATGTGGGCATCTATTTTTAACATACACAATGTTGTTGGCAGCTTCTCCCCATAGGAACTTTGGAAGACCTTGGTCATAGAGCATGGCACTGGCAGCTTCCAAAATGGGGTTCTATTCTTCCTTTTAGCAACACCATTTTGTTCAGGAGTATACACAATAGTGGTCTCCCTCTTAATGTCAGCTTCCTTGCAATAGCCATTGAATTCATTTGACTCATATTTGGTTCCATTATCGGTCCTCAAAATTGTGATCTTCTTCCTTGTTTGATTTTCAACCAATGCCTTGAAGGTGCGGAACCATTTGAATGCTTCATCCTTTTTCTTCAAAAAGTATATCCAAGTTTTGCGAGAGAAGTCATCTATAAAAGTGATATAATATAAGCATCCTTCCAAGGATGTTACGGGCAACATACCAGATAGATCAAAATGAATCAATTGTAAAATATCAGATGTCTTCGTGACACTTGAGAGGAATGGTCCCCTTGTATGCTTCCCTTCGGCACAACCCTAACATACACCTTAATGATCATCTTTGAAAGCGAGAATACCTATCACCACCTTCCTTGCTTCGGGAAGGGCTTTATAATGAAGGTGTGAAAACCTTCGATTCCATAGCTCGGATTGAAGAGTTGTGTTACATGTCATGGCCCCCAACGAACTTTCTCCAACCTGATAGAGTGTATCAACCTTGAAACCAAGAGTGAATGCTTCTTTGAAGTTCCTCTTCCAAATGCGTACCTTTCTATCGATGAATGCCACCTTGAATCCTTTGTCTTCCAATTCCGAGATAGACACTAGATTCTTCTTCAAGTCAGGTACGTACAACACATCTTGCAAACAAAGGACTTGACCTTGATTTAGATGAAGGGTCACAGTCCCTGTCCCTTTCACGGGATAGGTGGCATTGTCTCCAAGGATAATCTCCAAATTAGTATCTTTTTCAATCAAATCAGAGAGAGCTTCTTTATATCCAGTGAAATGCCTTGAGGCACCACTATCAATCAACCAATTATCCAGTCTGTTGGGAGGAGATGCAACAGAGAGGGAAAATATAAGAATATATTCATTTTTCTTATCAACAACATTGGATTTATCATACCTGTAGCTTCTTGACCTCTTGAAAGGTTGACCATTTCCATTTCCATTTTGATTAGAGGGAGCTTTCCTCTTTCCTTTGAACCTGTTGCTCCTTTGATTTCCATTCCCCTTGACGTTGTTGTTGTTGTCATCATCTCGGGGGGAGTCTCTTTTATTGGGGAACTCTCTTGCATAGTGACCAAACATGTTACAATTGTAACACCTTCCCTTCCTTCTTGTGGAACCTACTCTTCCATGATTTTGATTTCTCGGACCGACATTATTCCTCTTCTTTGCATGAGCGGTGAAGGCAGCAGGGTCACTTCCATTCCCATTTGAGGGATGGTCTCTCTCCATCATCCTTGTCTCCTATTGAGTGCATCTCGTCAACAATTCATCAAAATCAGGAATTATATATTTTATTAAGAATAGTAGTATTAAATACATACCATGGCCGGGGAAGATCTCCAAGAGCAATGAGGGTGAGCTCTTGGTCAACTATAGCCTCTCCAATAGCTAAGAGATCAGTCTTGATTTCGGTGATCCTCATGAAGTATGATTGGATGGAATATCCATTGTCCATCTTGATGTCCTTCAACTTATTCTTCAAAAAGAGAATTTGATTAGCATTGCTAGCCCTGAACATGCTAACCAACATTTTGTACATCTCCTTTGATGTGCCCATCTCAGAGATATAAGCAACCAAGTGCTTATGAATAGAATTCTTGATGATCTTTTTCACCTTGACCAACCCTTACACCAAGTAAAAGGAGTAGCGCAAGTAAAAAAGAAGAGATCCACCAGGATGGCGGGGTAACGAAGTTGAAAGATGCTTTGACAAGAAATTTCTTTAAGGCGCAAGTGTGGAAGGGAAACTTGAGATGTAACACATTCCATTGGGGAAGTCGCGTGGCGGCGACACCAAAGAAAAAAGTGTGAGTGGGGTATTCCAATGGGGAAGTCACGTGGCGGAGGCACCAAAGAAAAGAGCGTGAGCGGGGTATTCCGGGGGTACCAAAGAAAGGCGGAAGGATGGGAAGGCTTACCCCCGGAGGAGGTGACGTCACCCGGTGGTGGACCAATCATAAACATTTCACGGGGTGGCAGAGTATAACAGGAGTCCCTCATGAACCCTCAGAAACTTAAGTTGGCCCATCAAGAAGGGCATTTGGCACCGTGTAAGTAAAGGTAAGGTAAGTTTATAGGAAGGCGGTACAAGACTAGTACATGCCTTAACTTGGCGCGTGGCTTTCACCTACCTGGCTCCTAGTAGCCAGTAACCTGTCGCCACGCGTCCCACTGTCGACGTCCTTATGACGTCTGCCCTACAATTGTCATCCTTGCCTCGTATTCCGCAAATATCGGTCTGATTTAATCTTGTTTTACTCCCAGACTTGGTAAAATATTTCTTTTTCACAAATCTGTCGTGCAACGAAGGTTGAACTCCACTACCAGGTCGTTTTCAACCCCCGCGTCGTTTTCCCCTCGGGCTTCCTCACTGTTCACAGGTATTTAGTCATTCCTCCACCTCACCGTTTTCCTTCTGTTTTGCTTTTCAAATGGTCATGGGGAAAACGAAGTCCCATAAGTCTGAACCCGAAACCCCACAAGCCCGCGAGGTCAGGGCTGTCCCTGGGCTTGAACTCCTTATCGATCCCCATGCGCGAATTCATGACCCAGTTTACCCTTTCAGCGTATCCCGTGTCAGACTCGAGCTATTCGAAGGTCATTTAAAGGGTCAAGACAGGTTCAGAGTTGTTGAGTCGGGCCTATACTACCAAATTGCCCCAACCACCTACCCAGTTCCCAAATTCATCAGTTGGCTGGGCAAAGCTTATGATGAGCGCAGGGACGTGTTTATGTCTGCTTAGGGTAATAAGATTTTTCACATATCGCCCGAACTCATAAAGAAAGCCCTCCGTTTTCCTCACAGTCAAAATTATGTCGAGTTCTCTGAGTTGTCCCTTTCTTGTTAGTTCTCAAAGTTACCCTGGGAGCAACAAAGCAACTTTCTCAGCTTCCTCTCAGATTCCCGCCTGAAAGCTCTTCCACCTTCGGATGTTTTTCCTTTGTCTACTTTTAGAAAAAATGTACAGTCGGTCTTGGCCCTCATTTATGGGTTGTTAGGTCTTAGAGAAGTCGAGCAAGTGTCAAAAGAATGTATAGCTCTCCTGTGGCTCATGATGCAAAAGGGTACGCTTCTAAATATCCCTGTTTTCTTAGCTTCGGCTATAAAAACCTAGTTTCAGGAATTTCCCTCTACTGGGTCTTTCAGGTTTTGTTCTTTAGTGTTCTACCTGTTCTTATTTGAACATGCTGATAGGTTTGAAAGTCTAGGCTTGGAGAATCTCTCCAGGACAAACGCCCAGCCAAGAACTGTCTTTGAGTGGAACATTTTTGTTCGTCAACAGCCTGGGGGAAGTGGGTATACAAGGTTCTTAAATGAATTCATGTCCATAGCTTGTGCCATAATATATGACAATCCTCCGCCCAGAATATTTTCTGAGCAGAAGGACTGGCTGCAATTCGATTAGGAAGATAGCACAGGGGACTGGTATCTGTATGATGATCACATCAAAATCAGGGTCTATGGCGCGGAAGTACCTCCCTACCGTTTGCCAGTGTTTCCAGCAATGCAAATCTTTGCCCTTGAGTTCATCCATCAAAACCTGAAGGCCAACCAGATCCACTTCGTGCCTGCGAAGAAAGGATATATCCTCAAACTCCCAACTTCTGTTGGCCCCTTCACCATAAATTCGAGGCATGCCCTCTCCACAGTAGAAACGTTGCTTCAAGGGATGGACCTGCTACAAGGAAAAGTTTGGCCTTACGACTCGAAGGGAGTCCTCTCCAATAGGAAAAGGAAAATAAAGTCGATTGCTTATGTACATGAGACTAGGCCCTTCATTGAGTGGAGAGCTAACCTTGATACATGGCCTTTGGATACACAGATGGAGGTTGAGTCTTTAGCCACAGAAGGGAGGGGTGACAATGCATCAGCAAAGACAGAAAAGAAGGGAGAAGCAGACGATTTAGGCACCTCAGGAAGTCAAGAGGGCACAAACATAGATGAGGGGTCTTATCCCTATAAGAAACAGAGGATAGAAGGACTAGAGATGGTATGGGAGGAGCCACCACAGGAAGAGTTTTCCCGATATGGGTTGCCTGACAGAAACAAGGCAGGTTGCATGGTTACTTTCGACGACGCCTCTTCGTTGGACCCTTTTGGGCTATCACAGGCAGTCTCAATTGACAGAGTGGAGGTAAGGGAGGAAATTCACACCAGAAACAGAACCACTCGAGAGAGGCTAAGGGCTGAATTCGCCGGTTTATTGATAAATATCATACCCGACTTACTACTGAGCTAGACATGGACAAGGAACAACTTATATTTGCCAATTCGCAAGCTGTGTTGCAGCCCTCGGCCGATGGGAGCCATTACCGAGCCCTGGAGATCGCCTTGGACTTGGCAAATATCCCGCTAACGGATAAGCTTGGTCTGCACAAGTGTGTCGGGGACATGTTGCGAGATGAGGTGGTGAAACTCACACTCGCCTTGAGGAAGCTCGAGGAGAAGCATGCCTCAGTACTAGAAAATCAGAAGAGGGAGAGAGCTAGCGCCTGAGCGATAAACAATAAGCTGGAAACCCTGAGGAAAGCAGTAAAGGATAAAGGGGCTGACAAGGATGCAGTTCGGCAGAAGCTCATCACTGATCTGGAAATGGAGAACTCTGAGCTGAAGAGGAAATTAAATATAACCAGAGGGGAACATGTGCAAATGGACGAATTGATCCAGATGGAAAAGGAGAAATCGGCTCTTGCTGATTCACTGGCCAAGGAGTAGGAGGAAAACACTCAGAAGGCCGCAGAGATCGCAAGTCTGAAACAGGGATTTTCTGAGTTACAGGCAAAATGGGACCAGCATGTATGCGTAGCCCCGACATCCAATGAGCCCGGAGCCACCCCAGAATAGCTGACTAAAGCCCTATTAGACTTAGAGGTTTCGGAAGGTGAAGCACGTATGGCTCGACAAAGAGTAAAAGAGATGGAAGTTACGCTGGCTACAAATTAGAAGGTGGTATCGACCTTGCAGATTGAGGTCGAAAAATTGCAAAGAGAAAAGCAAGTACAAAACAAGACCATCAAAGACTTGACCACTCGGATGAAGGGCAATGTGACACTCTTGGAGGCTAGACACCTAATCTGGACCGATATAATGGCAGAGATTAGATAACATTGGAACTATCTCACCCTAGTGGATGATAAGAAACTTGCAGTTAGCTTATTTGAAGAACAATTGCAGGAAGGACGAGCGGAGGGAGAAGCGAAGGCTGCAATGGCTAATAGGTATATTTGGCATCTAAATGAACTGGGTCCAGAAGAATTGCAAGCACAAGGAATAGCTGATCGATTCCGAAGGGTAGATCAGAAGAGCAATTGAGAGGGAGACCGCTCGCGCAAATGCATTAGGTTGTTTGAAATTGCTTTCAATTGGAGTTGAGAAGTTCGATCGTGGGTGGAATAAGTTAGTGGAGGCAGGCCTCCCATCATGCTGGCACCCAGAGACCTCCGCATTCTCCAAGCTAATGGATTATGAACAGAAAGTGTCAGATCTCATGAACAATGCCAACTTGCCTCTGGAAAAAACTGCCCACTTGAAGGCAGATACCATCATAGCCGCTCTAAACAAGGAATTCTTCCTTCTCTGCCAGGTTAGACAATTTTTAGCCGTTCAAGTAGACTATACTGAACTCACAGATATGCAGGCATTGGTTGAGACGTTTGCCACTATGCCAGCTCTAGGCTAGACAACGTGGCAGATATGCAGTGAATACGCCAGCACTTCAGTATCGTCATCTACTCCTCAGTGTCTACCTCCCTCTAGTCGCAAAGCAGGGTCATCTTCGTCATCAGCTCGGCCACGTCAGCAGCCATCAAGCACCCCTCAGCGCCATCACAAATGATACTCATGATTTATTCTTATGAATTACTGGGTGAAATCTTGATTTCACCCTATGCACTCTTTATTTTTTCATTTACTGTTATGTTTTAGTTAGGGCCTTTGTCAAGCCAGGTTGTATATTATGAGAGGCCGTTTTTCCTCATCATCAGTTTTTTGGTTTTCTTTTGTTGATGGAGACCACGAACAGAAAATATCCTTAGAGAATATGTTGTTTTGAAAATATCTTCTCTCGAAGCTCACCTATGTAGCTATAAAAGATGAAATGAGAGAAGAAGAAAAGGTTCCGGATTCTCAGAGAAGAAGCTGTTAATTGTGAACTGTCTCTTTTGTAAGGTTTTGAGATCTTCTCATAGTGTATGTCAGAAAACCCCTTCGGGGGGAAGAAATGAAGCTAATTCTGTTGTTGTTGTGGATTCCAAAAGAGATGAGTAACAGTATGTATTTTCTCAGTAGTGTTTAAATATAAATGTTCATTGTGTTTTCATCATTCTCCTGTTATCGTAGCTTTCGGAATGCGAATGTTCAAATTGGTTAGATGTGAATTTATCGTGAATGATACTCATATCTTCTTGTCTGTAACATTTTAAATATGGCTCGAGGCGCGGTTTCTGTTCCAAGTTCTATTCATATGCCATTATTCTTCTCGTATTAGTGGAGGGTGGATTCTTATGTCATATAAGCCTACCTTGCTCTGATATTTTCTTCATGTTCTTTCATTGTTTCTCATATCCATTTATCTTGGTCACTGTTCGCTGGTCTCATGTTCGGCCCATCTCACAACAGTTCATTTTCATGTCTGCTTCCGATTTATGCTTATAGACCCTTATGCTGCACAATTGGATGTCATTCTTGTTAGTATTCTGTCTCTGATGTTTTGGACCCATATCCTAGACTTTTAATCATCGTTTCATAACAAGAGGTTCCTTCCTATCTGCTTGCAAAATTATCTTTGAATCCTCTTGTCTTAAGATGTTCTAGGCACTGGCCTTTAACAACTCAAGGTTGTCTCTAGGAGTTACACAGACCTCATTCATCATGGTCCTTTCAGGAGGGAAAGAAAGATCAAGGAAGTGATCGTAATCTTCAAATAATCTAAAGCTATTTAATATTGAAGCCAAATCAACACTTGGAGAATCATCATTTTTGTTGAAGTCATCATCAAGCCATCCTTGATCATCATCATCATCAAGGATTCAAGGTGATCTAGCTCTCATTCACCACTATTGAAGAAGCTAATCTAACATGGAGCTCCTGTTGCTATCTACATCATCATCAACAAGGAAGATGATGTGAAAATTCCAAGTCCAGAATCCTACTGTAGCCAACTGAAATTACTTCACCTACTTTTTATTAAACGAACAAGTTATCTACGGTTTTCTACTATAAATACAGAAGAAAATTACTACTGCAGCCTTCACTTAAATAATTAAATATGCCGAAACAAGAAACTGAGAAAAAAGAAAAGCATCACATAGGGCACCGTTTTTTTCGGACAAATGTCCCCTGAAAAATCCAATGTTGGAAAACTGGTTCAACAGATGTGAGGGTTTTATTATTAAGCAACATTTATTTCTGAATACAATCTTTGGTTGCCTTACTGGCAATCCAATACAAAGAATATTACTCGACAAAAGAAATTAGTGAGATTACCTCACTCTACATTGCAAGTCCCGACTGATCCGGTACGTGAAACAATGATCTCCTAACACCCTCTGCACAATCACTACGTGGGCCTGCATCACTGCCTTTGGGAGACTGCATCACCTCCTCTTTCAGATCGATCAATTCTTAGGAGCTTCGATTCCAGCTCTCCCAGCTTAGAATTTTGATCTCCGAGCTAAATCTCGGACTTCTGCTCGGAAAGGACTGTGCTGCTATGCGTGTGGCCTTTGTGGCCCTGCGTCACCCTCTCTAGGCACAACGTTACCTCCTCTGCGTATCTCTTTGCCTCTCTGCTACATATTCTTGGCTCCAGAGAAGATCATCCGACCAAATGCTGTCTCTGCTCCTCTCTGTGTGATCACTACGAAATCACTTAGCTGCCTCTAGCTTCAGCAATTCGATCTGACTGATCAACTCTCAGTGTGTCTCGAAATGGCCCTTAAGCCTTCCTTAAGTAATCTTCTCGTTCAGATTCAATGACCCAGATTAGAAGCTAATCAATGAATAAGATCATTTTGGCTTGATCCTCATCTTCCTCTAGAAGTTACACCCACAGTTTAGATTAATATCCATTAATTATTTTAATTTCCTAAGTTTAGACTTAGGGTGTCATTAAAAATAATTAATTTATTAAATAAAACCGTCTCTCGGTGGAATTTGCCCAAACAATTTCTGGGTTATCTGGAATACATGTGTCTAAGCCTCTCCACAAAATTTGAGACTTAGAGCACATCAAATGCTACCCCAAATTGACACTCCCTCTTAGTGAGGAATGTCCTCTAGCAATACACCCTGTTGCATACTGCTTTGACTCTGAAGCATCTCCCTTTGCGCTGCTGATGTCTGACATGTTGTCCACCAACTACTGTGCTACTGCTGCAATTGTATTGCTGTTGACATTGCCACTACCGACATTGCATCCGTACTACATCTCCCCCTTAAGTTTTGCATCTCTGCTGTGTGAAAATTCCTAAATACAATTATGCAGAAATCCTACTATAGTATCATGGTTTACTTGTCCTACTTTTGATTAAGTTATACAAGTTATTTTCAGAAAAATATTCAGAAAATACCGAAGTAAACACAACTAACAACCTACACACATGCAGATCATTTACTGAATATTACGCTCATTCAACAAAGTGACACACAGATTTTTGGACATAAGTCCCCAGAAAAACCCATTGCGGGAAAACCAGTGCAGCAGATATGAGGGTTTGTTATTATTAAGTAAATTATGAGTACAAATCTGGGCACCAAATCTGGTTAACCTGACATAGAAAAAGTAGATCTGCAGCTAACCTGGTGTTCTGAGACCAAGATTCTGACTAATGCACAACCTCAAACGAGATTACAAGGCTCAGCCTGATTCTGGCCCTAGAAACCCCAGTGTTGCCCCTGAAGCCTCAGCGTCAGCCCTGCTAGGCTCTGCGTGCCTCTGCGCTGCTGAGAAGGGGACTGTGTAACCCCAGAGTGGGTGACGCACTCCTTACCAATGTTGCACGAAGCGGGGACGTTTTTTGGAAGAGGACACGCGGAAGCATCAATTCCCAAAAATCTAGGAAGCAAAGCATCTCGAAACCGTGTACTATATATATATATATTTATATTTTTTTGCATTTTTATTAAAAAAGACATCCAAAATACCAAACTAGTTGTAGAAGATATGAAAACATGCATATTTGTATACAAATCAAGATAGATATGGCATCCATTGTACATCAATGGTTAATTATTCGAGCATCAACCATCTAGAATCTAGTTTCTTCTCCTCTTGTCTCGCCTTTGCCTCTACCTCGATTGTCCATGGATATTAGTCAACATTTCCCAATTTTAATCAAACTACCTAATCCAAGCCTTAAGATATGGTGGAAAAAATTTAACATGCTTGATCAATGATTTTGACTTGATTGAAAGGTAATTTTTTGCTAAGGCCATGACAAAGGAGTTTAACAATTAACACCACCAACACTAGGGTACTTGAGCACATAGAGGGCTTGGTGCACTTGATTAAATGCCAATCACATACCCTCATACATGATATAATCTAATGAAAAGCCACAATCTCATGGATCTTGAATTCCTTAAAATTGTTAAGTCTGTTGAATTTTGAATAGGATATGAAATTCTATTTTCTCCATATGAAGCCTGATGGGGCTGGAACCACTCACAAAGATTCTGAGTCATTTCATGGTAATGTTAAAAATTTAAGTAAAATGATGAAAATGAAAGATAAAGGAGGATGTCTCTTTTACTTTAAAAATTTAACATTACCATGATGAGGCATCTAGGAAGCATCTAAGGAGCATCAAGGGAGCACCTTGGGAGTGTCTGGGAAGCCCCAACCCAACTTAAGTCAAAGAATTTTTTTAAAAAAAATTTAGAACCCCGCGGAACCGTCCATCTCCCTTTGGATCCACGGGCGATCCGTGCGGATCCGTGCCCAAACCTCCATGGATCGCCAACGGATCCTTTTTTGGATTTGCAGATCGAGTATCCGAAACTGCGGATTGGCCTTGTTTGGTTCCAGATTTCTAGGAATCACCTCAAAACGGCAGAATCATGGATCTGATTTTCGGATCCGCGGTTCCGTCGGAGGATGCCCAAGGATTGGTATGGGACGCGGTTCCGACCTTGGATCCTTGGGGGGGGGGAAATGATCGTGCAACACTGGTCCTTACCCTGCCCCTGGAGGCCTTTGCGTAACTCTGGGAGCCCTCTGAAGCTGCAGCGTTGCCCCTCCTGGGCCTACATAGCAGCTGAAGCCGTGCTGCGTAACTGCTGCTACTGCTGCTGCCTTTGCTCCTCTGC
Source organism: Pinus albicaulis (assembly GCA_034641835.2). Lineage (NCBI taxonomy): Eukaryota > Viridiplantae > Streptophyta > Pinopsida > Pinales > Pinaceae > Pinus > Pinus albicaulis. Next base: position 370,073,989 of record CM076572.1, read on the forward strand.
GCTGACCCTGAAAGTTGCTCCTCTGCCTCTTGTTGACTCTTGGCTTTGGGATCAGATCATCCCCTCAGCTAATACTACCCCTCGCTACAGAAAACTCCTCCAAAAATTCTTAGCAAACCCTACCCTAGAATTCATGCTTAGTTTCTCAGCGCTGTCTCCGTGTGTGTGTCTCCAACTGACCCTCAAGCCTTTTTGTTATACTTTTTCGTTGAACACATCAACGGCCGAGATTAAATCACTCATCAACAACTGAGATTAAAAGACTGCCTAATCCGCGTTATTTAGAACATTTCAGCACATGTGTTAATTAATTCACTTTAATTATTTAATTTCCTAAGTTTAGACTTGGGGATTTACATTAAAATAATTAATTATTTGAATAATTTCAACACCAGATGAAATTTCTCTAAACGCTTTCTGGGTTTTGGAGGTGATGTCTTTCTTAGCCCCTCCACAAAGTTTCAGGGCTAGAGCACACCCGATGCTACCCCAACTACACAAAATCTCAACATGCTACTGCTAGCACTGCCACTGCTAACTCTACACTGCAACTCAGTTGCTTAGAGAAGCAACTGAAAATGATCTAAAAATATGAGCAAGTGTTCAGTAGAGATGCATCTTGATGCTAAAGCTCTGACTACTGTTAATCCCACATTGTCCCTCTGAACCACTGCGTTGCTGTTGCTACTGCAATGTGCCTCTCCGCAATACTACAACTCTTCACTGCGCTGCTTAGTTTCAGCGCTCTAGCTACTGCATCTGTCGCTCCAACACTTCTTTGCACCAACTGAGACTCCTCCAGCCTGCTACTACTGATCTTGGCCTCCCGTAGCAAGATCGTGATCCAAGAGGTGGACTCTTCAAGGATCCTTCCCAACTGAAGTTCTTGCGAACTTACATTTCAATATCGCCCCATCTACCTCATGGAGATGTGTGGGCACTCATGGCATACTCATCTTCTTCGATCTTTGCAGACACAACCTTCCAATCATGCTTCTCGTCCTTGTCCTTTTCCTCAAAGGACATTGCATTGCGTAGTGACCAAATTCACCACACCTGAAGCATTTAATATTTGAGACATCCTTCTATCGTCTCCGCTGCTCTTGCTGCCCCTTAAATGCAAGGGCTGCATTCTCCTCCTGCTCCTTTGTCATCGACCCATTGCCGCTGATGCCATCAAGTTTACACTTGACTAGGTTCCTCCTTACTGCTGATGCCATCAAGTTTACACTTGACTAGGTCCCTCCTTAGTTCTTCTTGCTGAGGAGCATCCCACATCTCCTCCCACCTTGGCAGTATTTCTTTGCCCAGAATAATCTGGACGAAGACCTCCCACTCCTCTGTGACTACATTGAGGGCCAAAGTTACCATTGCGGTAGGCTGAGGTGTGGACCCCATGACTGCCAGTTGATCATGAGTAGCCTCGAGAGAAATAGATCGATACACTCCCCCTTCTGCATCTTTGTTTGCCTCAGTTTCTGCTCTAAGTACATCTTCCGCTACTCGGAAGATCCTTCATATAACGCTGCTAAGGCTTCCCACATTTGCCTAGCTGTGATCTTGCTGGCTATGTGGGACACTATGTGATCCTTGACTCCATCTAGGAGCAGTCTCTTAGCCTTTTCCATGTCAGCCTTGTACTTCTTTAGCAGATTTGGATCTGCAGGCACAACTACCGTACTCTCCACGAAAGCCTTGAGATCGTATTCATTTAGAAGGCATGAAATTCTCGCCTCTCAGATCATATAGTTGGAGGTTGCCTTCAACCGATCTTGATCTCGTAGCCCGTGAGCTGCCATTTCTGCCACTAAAGTCGAACTTCTCTTCTCTGCTTCTTATTGCTGTTGCTCAACCAATAATAAAACATACTTCTCGGCGGGAAGTCTACTAAGGGAAAATTCCCTCACTGTGCTTCTTCTCTTTCTTCTGACAACTTTCTACCCAACAAAAAAATTGCCTGCAAAAAATTGTGTCCCACCAACACTTTCTTCAATGCTGAGGCTCTGCGCTGCTCCCTCTGGCACGACAAAGCTTCGATCTGGAAGCCCTTCCTCTCTGTCGACTCACTCAGAGAGAGAATTTCCTCGAAAATTCAACCCTCATGGCTTGCACTGAGGAATCCTTTTGGGGATTCGAACTGCTGCCTCCTGCAACTATTCGATTTCCTACCCAGTGCTGGCTCTTCTCTTCTTGTTTCACCTGCAATGCTTTGATACCACATGAAAATTCCAAGTCTGGAATCCTACTGTAGCCAACTAAAATTACTTGACCTATTTGTTATTAAACAAACAAGTTATTTATGGTTTTCTACTCTAAATGCTGAAGCAAATTACTACTGCAGCCTTCACTTAAATAATTAAATATGCCAAAACAAGAAATTGAGCAAAAAGAAAAACATCAAACAAGATTTTGTGGACAAACATCCCCAGAAAAACCCAACGCGGGAAAATCAGTGCAACAAATCTGAGGGTTTTATTACTAGGCAACAACTATTTCTGAATACAATCTTTGGATGCCTTTTTGGCAATCCAGTACAGAGAATATTACTCGACAGAAGAAATTAATGAGATTACCTCACTCTACATTGCAAGTCCCGACTGATCCAGTCGCTGAAACAACAATCTCCCGGCACCCTCTGCGTAGTCACTGCGTGGGCCTGCATAACTGCCTCTGGGAGACTGCATCACCTCCTCTATCAGATTGATCAACTCTCAGGAGCTTCGATTCCAGCTCTCCCGGCTCAGAATTTCGATCTCCCAGCTAAATCTCAGACCTCTGCTCGAAAAGGACTATGCTACTCTGCGTGTGGCCTTCCTGGCCCTGCATCACCCTCTCTGGGCACTGCGCTGCCTCCTCTGCATATCTCTCTATCTCTCTGCTGTTTATTGTTGGCTCCGTAGAAGATCCTCCAACCAAAAACTGTCTTTGCCCCTCTCTGCGTGATCACTACAAAATCACTAAGCTGCCTGTAGCTTCAACAATTTGATCTCACTGATCAACTCTCGGTGTGCTTCCAAATGGGCCCTCAAGCCTTCCTTAAATAATCTTCTCATTGACATTCAACGACCCATATTAGAAGCTAATCAATGGCTAAGATCAGTTTGGCTTGATCATCGTCTTCTTCTAGAAGTTACACCCACAGTTTAGACTAATGCCTAATAATTATTTTAATTTCCTAACTTTAGACTTAGGGTGTCATTAAAAATAATTAATTTATTAAATAAAACCGCCTCTGGGTGGAATTTCCCCAAACGATTTTTGGGTTAGCTGGAATACATGTGTCTAAGCCTCTCCACAAAATTTGAGACTTAGAGCACATCCGGTGCTACCCCAAATCAACAGCTGATAGAAAAAGAAAAACATCTACTCAAGTAAGTATCTTTATGACTTCATTTGAATCTGTCAAAATGTGTTCTTGCAAAGAAAGTGACAAACTGGTTGGGGTTTCAAACTTTCTTGCATTGAAGAAAAGGACAGATCTAAATCTTATTGAGAATGAAGTCATGGACTATATCAAAGGGCTAGTAACTTCAAAAGAAGATGCTCAAGGGAGACATAATAGCCCAAAGGATTCTTATAGAATCCATAAAGGACTCTCTGATCCCCTATTTATCGAAACTAGAATCTTCAAAAGAAATATATGACAAATTGGTGGAACTGTTCTCGATAAGTACTGCAAGGGAAGTAATATCTCTGGGACAAGAACTATACAAGTTGAAGATGTCAAGAGAGGAGGGAATCACTTCATATTTTATGAAGATTTCTGAAATGTGAGATCAACTGCGAGATTTGGGAAAAGTAATGTCTGATAGAGAAATGACTATAGTGATTCTGAATTCTCTACAAGAGGGATGGGGAAACTTCACTTCAAGTATCAATGGGAAGAAAGAAGCAACACCATTCCAGGATCTATGGTCTCTATGTAAGATAAAAGAGACGAGGTTAAAAGATAAAATTGATATATGATCAAATGAAGAGAATCAAGCCTATGTTGCCATGTCAAGAAGAAAGGAAAGATTCGAGAAGTTTAGTCCTCAGAAGAAAAGGTAAGATACGATGCTATGGATGTAAAGAACTTGGGCACTATAAGAGGGATTGCCCCAAATCTAATGAGGACAAGGGGAAAAAGGAAGAAGCCCATGTTGCCAGAAAAATAGATGAACCAGATTCAAAGAAACCTAAGAAAGAAGAAGTGAAATATCTCTATTGTGAGTGAGATCATCTTCCTCTTTAAGAGGTATCTGTCGGTTGTAAAATATTATGATAGATACATCACTTTAGAATTGGCATCATGATGGAATCATTAAAGTAGGAGTACTTGTCATGGGAGGATGCCTGAAAACATTTATGTGACATCTATGCTATGAGATAAAAGTGACTCCTGGGAACCTCACTGAAAACAACATTTATAGAAGGCAATCATCAAGATCAAGGATCATCATTCAATAATCAATAAGGAAACAGGTGCTGAAATTTTCTAATGGAATCCTCATTTGGATTCACTTGTTAAAAAGAAAGCAAAAGGTTTCATCAAAGTTCTATCTTGTAGAATTCTGGGATTAGGATATGATGACATATTGATGAGGCATGTCAAGGGTACGAAACTCTTCATTCTAAGGAAACCTTCTGCAGGATGACTCAAAAGGAAAGTACATGTATATATATGCTGACACTAGATGCTATGAAGCCATGTCATGTGGTTGCAGGTAGTATACTTCTATCTTTAGAAGTATGATCAAAATAGAAAGCAGAAACTCTTCCAATGCACAGGTTGCCAAAAGGCATGATCTACACTAGATGAAATCAACATAATATGTCCTCATATGGAATATGAGGTGATTGTACTTTATCAAGGAACTGCACAGTGGAAGTTCTTGGCAATGAATTAAAATTGCATGGTGAAAGAAAAATGAAGAGATCATGAGAAGTACAACCATGGAAAGAAGAAGTCAACATCCAAGGAAGCCAAGAAGACTTGACTAGAAAATCTCCTGGGAAGATACATAGACTCTGATAGAAGTCTGAAAAAAACGGAGACCCTTGAAAATACCTTTAGGAAATGTGTCAATCTGTAAACAAAGGATGTCGATGCATACAATAAGATGTCATGGTGAAAGATCATCACTAAGATAACTTTTGATTTAAAAGTTCATATTTATAATCAATTAATATCTGATGAGCCTATGCAGGGCTGCAAAAGGGAAGTATATGTCTTCTACAGGCTGACAACCATATGGTAGGGTGAAGATCCTTGGAAGAAGTATGGTTTGAAGGAAAGCAACATGGCATGAAGCTAGACCAGATAAGAAGATTGATAAATCACTTTCTCATAGAAGACACGACTCTTGGATGAAAGTGATGGATGATCTGTGCCCTATGTAGAGATCCGAAAGATGAAGACTCCTCAACAACAAAGAAATTCATGACATTGAAGGAATGAGTTCTTCATGAGCAGCTGGGTGTTTTCATCATTGCTGCTGCATGTTCCTGACTAAGAGGGAGCCTGGTAATAAGTTTCTTACTCGGAAGAAACTCGATAATTCCTAGGCCAAGAGGGAGCTTAGGTACATTCTTTGTATAGGAATGAGTACATTCCTTTGTGGATTATGTCCTCCCTAGTTAAAAGGGAGAGATATACACATCATTTTGGTCTTCACCTGGAAGACAGAATGCGGGATTGGGTAATCATATGGCATCCAATACTCTTTTAGGGAATGTATTAGGGCATCCAAGGAAAGAGTAGTCATGGAAGGATGTATATTCTTTGAGGACTGGGAATCCAACAGTAAGAATAGTCCAAGGAGGTCATACTTGATGGACACCCGGGTGGAGTATGTACCTTGGAGACAATGATGATGGTGTCTATAATCATTGGTCTTGCCTACATTGTAGCTCATGGTCTCGTGAAGAGATGGAGTTGTTAGTCAAGCCCCTGCACTGTGACAATGCTGATTAATGTGATGCTATAACAGATGGATTACCAATCAAATTCTTCTTATGAGATTCTTCAGATTGAGAGTGACCATGTACCATTATGAATACCTCCCTAGTTAAGAGGGAGTGTTGGAAAGTGTAACTAGGTTCGGTCATCATAATGACTTTAATTATGAATTTATGTAATGAAGAAGACAAAGATAATAAAATGTATTTTGTAAATACTTACTTCATTGGTTTCATGAGCAAGGAGTTTTTATTATAGGTCAAATACTTCTTCTTGATGTTTTTAGGGATTTGTCATCTTATCATAAATGTATAATTTAGAGTCATGTATATCAAGTGTTGTTACACTTGTAAAGGATCATTATTGATGTAAAATGTATGCCTCAAGACCCTGTCAAAATGCTCTAGAAGATGCTGGAAGATCTCCTTGAACAAGTCAGCTCAAATGAGTTGAAGACACTCCTTGTTAAGTCGGCCTAATAGTAAGAGATCATGTCGGCCCAGGCAGAGGGAGACAATCCCTATATATATAGGTCCACGGTCTCATTAGGTGAGACGTAATTCAGACTAGTTTTATGAAAAAGTGCGAAGGGGAGATCTGAGATTTGATGCGTAAAGGAGAGGCATTCCAACGAAGGGGAATGGAATCACAACGCAGAAATTAGTTATCTTGTTTTTGGGTTGAAGACTGTAACAAAGTGCATATTGTAGTGAGAGAAATGTACCACAGAAAGATAACCATTCAGTGAGGAAAAAGGAAGAGGCAGTCCAACATCGGTGAAGTGTAATACATCTATGTTTGGGTTATTGTTTGCCGTGCACATATGAGATAGATTGAAGGTATCTTCAGAACTGTGATCTAGTGCGTAGAAGAAGGACAAGACAACAAGGATAAGGAGGTTGCAAGGTATGCAAGGAATCTTTGTCTTGGGCTAACAGATTTCGGATACCTCTGAAGGATCAAGAATATACATTGTAGCTAGAAGGAAGATATCTGTCAAGGAGGCCGAGTCTAGAAGGAGAAAGAAGGAGATCATTGCTTAGGGCTAGGAACCGAGCTTTCCTAGCATTGGTGCAAAGCAGTGTAGAAAAGGAGATCAGCATAAGGAAAGAGCAGTGACAAGGTCTTGGAGGCATACTAAAGTCAAGGGTCTATGTCATGGTCATGGTACTTGTCAATTGAAGATATATAAGAAGAATTAATTTCGGGCTTTCCTCTCCAAGAGGGAGAGGTTTTGGCCCTGGCTGAAAAGCCTAAGCTTTGTGTCTCTTGTGTTTTGATGACTTGATGAATACATAATGAGTTAACGAAGATAAGATATAAGTAAGAGAAGCATAACAGGTTCACAAGTAATAATCAAGAAGAGAAATTGAATTAAACGGCTTGATTTTTCAACAGTTAGGGCACACCTGTAGCCCACGCCAGTCCTCAAACAATGGTCTATTCACCTTCAAAAGTCTGCGGTCTCCTTCCCTTTACAAGTCTCTGCAATCTTTTTCCTTAGAAGATTGCTACAACCACTTGTTTAGGCGTTTGGCCCTACCAAACAACACTACGGCGGCTCGACCCTCTCTCCTAAGGTCACTGTGCTTCTCGACTTGTACAAGTACTAAAATCCCCCACAAACAATGCACAAAATGCTCCCTTCTCCTCGACCTGGTCTCCTACCTAACTTGTCTTAGACTATAATGAGGAATAACCCCTAAAATAGGTCCTTTCGTCTCCTTTGCTAAGCTCCAAGGTCCTACAGCGAAAACAAAGATATCTTCCTATCTGAGTTGCTCTTGTGTTGCTTGGATGTTATTTTCTAGCCTCAACATCACCCTTTACTTATATGCTTCTCTTTGGGCTCTAACGAACTATCCTTGAGGGCTTATTCTATCCCAGCCGACTTGAATTTTCTTGTGCAAGCCCAACTAACATACAAATTTATTAATATCTCACAAACTAGGCCTCCTTACTTGGTGTTCTTTGCATCCCCTAGCTCCTTTTAGGGTCCTCTAGAATCTCCAAGGGTTAGGTCATCAAAATTCCTTATGGTTTTGTTACCACTGAAACTAGTAGGGGACCTAAAAGGGAATCCTAAAGGGGCAACTGCTAGATCAAGGGCAACGATGGAGACTTAGCCCACTGTCACCTCAGTTAAGGCTCCCTACTCTTTATGGACTTTCACCGATGGGAGGAGACTCGGTGTATAGGAAGTCACTTATGAATGATGGATCAACAAATATATGTGAAATGACCTTGATAATCCTTTCCCTAGAATGAGATGAAGAATGGAGTTTGCTTACTCTTTAAGCAAGGTACAAGGTTTTCTAGGAGAAGGTGGTGAGAATTTAAGGGCTAGGTTAAGGGAATATGACATGAAAAGGGTTTTCCCAATCCCTAAAATCCTTGTAAAACTTGGATTCTTGAGTTGTCCTTGATGAATTGTCTTTGATATGAAATGGGACCACACGAGGCTAGTTGGAACCAACTTAGGTTGAGGGGAGGGATTTTAGCAACCAATGATAATCTTAACCTAAAAAAGGCAAGGGAAAGGATCAACACAAGAATTTTCACTCAAAGATGTCAAGTTGATTCTATGAGGTGCTAGCCTTGGGAACACTAGGGAAAATTTTGATCTTAGACCTAGGGCTTGGTATATCTCGCAATTGCACCATCAGAATCTCTTCAAATTCGAAGGAGACCTTGAGGACACGCCAACACAGTAGGGCCTAGGAGATCGAACTTTTTATAAGGCCAGTTTGTCGGGAAATTGATACCCTAGGTGACCTGGCATTACTAGACCTAGAAGAGAGAGGAAAAGGTGAAGAAATATGGTTTAAAGTGACCACCTTTTTAATGGATCGGTGCCTAATTCCTCTTGGGGATATGGAGTCAAGGAGAATTATGAAGGTGGATTTCATTTCTCATTCAAGGAGGCTCTCAAATTCGACTTCGTCCAATTTTAAAGGCTAGAGAAGAAAAGTGACCTTAAAAGCTTTTATACTTCGTTGCAAATGGAAGAGTCTTGTTGAGATAACTCGATCTCTAGGACAATTCATTCATCAAACATGGCGCATACATGGAGATAAGCCAAATAGAAACATAATTCCACATTGATGTCATAAGTGCATGCAACAAGTAGCCCTAAAGTAGCAAAAAACTCATAACCATTGTATGCAGCAAAATAAAAGAAAATAGCGTTAAAATTGCGCTTACATGTAAGAGAATATATCCAACCATCAACACATTTGTAATATAAGAAACTCCAAGATAAGAGGAACCCAATCCATACATCAAAATTCATTCATGATCCAAAAATATCCTCCAAGGAAAAAGTACAAAGTACTCTCTAAAGAGAGAATGATCCAAGTCAAGTGATGATACAAAATGAATTCATCTAACTCCTGTTTATATACTCAATAGGAGTTCGAATTACCTAATGGGCCTACATTAGCCCCTAAAATAAAGTAATATGCAAATTAACTAACTTTTGGTGACAAGCCCACCAAATTAGTTCACAAATAAAATAATAAGCCTTTCAAGAGGTCAAATAATAATCTATGCATGTTGTGGAGCCCTCCAAGAGGCCTGATGAGGTCCATAAGTGACGCAATGATGAACAAGATCCTCAAAAGTGACGGACAAGGGGGTGGCCACTTGTTCTCCAAACAATAAACCTGTGGTGCTCCCTGTGAGTGTGGGGGCACACCAATGACCTCATGGGTCTCCAAATGAGTCGAAGATGCTTGTAGACCATCTGTAAGGGCTCAGATGATGGAATGAGTGATGCCATGTCAACGTATAAGACATGGGACACCTGCCAAGTGTGTGGTGCACTTGTGGGGCTAGTTGGGCATAGTGTACCAGATACATATTCCTCATCCAAAAGGCGGATCTCAAGCAATATCTAAGCATCCCTGGGGATCCATGGAGTGTTTTCTATTGATGTGGAGGCCCATGGATTTCTACACATCCCCTATATGTGTCAATGTAGCCCTTTGGAGGGTTAGGACCGTGTATAGGGAGACCAAACCCAAGATGGAAACCATCTGCAATCCTGCATAAGATCCAATGCGTCCCCTAGCCTTCCAGCACAAAAAGTCATTAAAGTAATCGGGTAAAAGAGCTTACAAACCATGGACAACAAGTGGACACTTCATAATGGCATGCCCTTCCATAGTGGGCTTTGGCATATCCTAATGTCTCCAAGCTCCAAAGGGGATTAGCCAAGTACCTTAGTAGGTGGTTTCTATCTTTGGAGGGGATAGTATGTCCAAGGTACATCCCTTAAATGGTGGTGGCATGTGATAAAAAGGTGAAATGGAATAGGGAATGAGAGGGGCAATCCCGGGACACATATCGGGGCAGATGGGTAGCTAGAAAAGGGGAAGCTCATACTTGGGTATATAAGGTGTAGGAGGGAGCAATCGTGGTACATGAGGTGCCTCGAGCTTGATTTTTCCACCCTTCTTTATATGCCTCTTGCCTTTTATGATTTTTCTTTGATTAATTGCTCGAGGCTCAAAGGATAAGAGCATGATGTGTAAGATATAGCAGTGATTACCCCCTTTTGGTAGGGTGTTTCATTGCCTTCCAGGGGTTGAGCATGATGTGTAAGATATAGCAGTGATTACCCCCTTTTGGTAGGGTGTTTCATTGCCTTCCAGGGGTTGGGACAATCACAGGTTCTTGAATGATAACAAAGGCTTATCTAAGGCCTATGGAACCACTGTGATGGCCATGGGTATGGGGTAGAGCTCATGTATTGCCTTTTTCCCACGTGCTAATTATGTTTGTCCCGAACATCTTTTGCATCTTTTGGTACATTTTCGTGTTGAGTGTGGCCATTTTTGCTTTTTTTTTTCTTCTCAGCTACTTCAACCTCTGAGACATCGTTCCAAGCCTAACCCAAGGTGGGGGCAAGGGAATGGGAAGGCTAACCCTATGTGGACCTAGTGAAAAAATGTGGACCCAGGTGGGAGAGATGATGAATGGGGGTATAGTGAATGGAAGGGCAATGGTATATGTGGATAATGAAGCAGGACCACTCAACCAAAGTCAGGGTTTCCCAAGTAGTACCACCCTAAAACCAAATAGTCATCAAAGGAGATCCCACGGGACTAAAGTCCAAGGGTAACATCCAAAAGAGGTCAAGGGGACAGAAGCACAAACTAAGCCTACTCTTTCCGCTGAATCCCCCATCAATCCATGCTCATTAGTTTCCATGATAAGTAAACCCAATACTCAATTACCAAATGACAAGACATACCTCTGGGTTCGTGACGTCCACTTTCAAACATACGATCAATACAGATAGGTGAGGGACCACATGGCTGGCTCAGGTGGTAGAGAGATGGCACAACGAGCTAGTTGAGGGCTGCAAGGGGCTGATGGCTACCGCCTGAGGACCATCATGGAGAAAAAATTTCTTCTAGGGATATCACCCACGAAGTGGTGGGTAACAGGTTTCACACCCACAAGCTTGGGTGCAAAGCCCATAAAGCACCTTTGTGGTGCCCATTCCTCCAAAACTCCGAACCTTAGGGCCTGAAGTACCTGCAAGGTTACAAAGAAGGGAGCCTCGAGGTACTTCCAAGACGAAGAAGTAACTCGTCATCACTTTCACTACTAGCAACACTAGCCCAACTCCTGGCACCGATAACTCTAGCAAACCCTGAAGCATGGATTGTGCCCTTCTCAAAAGTGTCACTGCCACTGGAAGCCTCCTAATTCTTCTTCTCCTGTAATGATTTTAGGCCATCCCACAATTCCTTCTTGCCAGTTGTAGAAGCAGCCTTGCTCCCCATTGACCATGCACTCTTCTTGGGCTGCACATTCTCCCTCTGAACCTACAAACCTCCGTCAGAACTCGACACCCTCTGAACCTCTGGAACTTGGACCTTTTCTTCCTCCTTCTTCTCATTATCTATAGGCTTTCCCATCAACCATGCTCTCTAACTCCAATAACAACACCTGCGGAGCTAGAGCCTCTGGGTATGAGTCTCACCTTTCCACCCTAAAACAATACCTTGAACACCTTCTACTCTATCTCTGAGATAAAAAGCACGTTATATCTGAGCCTTGGTACAAATAATACTTCCTGAACTCAGATCAACTGGATTGAGTCCATCCTAAAGGCATGACACTTGATCCTTTGATCTTTTTCTGACTCTTGTTTCCCAACACCATGTGCAACTTCGAGGCCCACTCAGCTAGAGTCTTGAACACATCCTGTGAACCTGTCATATGCTTCAACGCACCACTTTCCACGTACCATGCAACCTCGTCTATGTTAGCCTGAGAGAAATGAGATATCAAAGCAAAGTCTTCATTCTCCAATCTCCTGGAGAGGTCATCAATCTCGATAGAAGTGTTGACACCTGCAACCTACTTCCCCTTCTTTTTCTCATCATCTCCTTGCGTCTTCGTCGGAGACTTCGTCGAATAATGACCAAGCTCGCCGCAGTTGAAACGCTTAATCTTACTCAAGTCCTTCTTTTGCTTTCCCTTCATTATTGCTGCAAGTGACACGTCATCATCAGAAGTCTTCTTCTTCGAATGGAGATCCTCGTCTTGCAACTCTTCCTTACCATCTCAGAATTTGTAATAGTCACACCAATGGCAACAAACTCATCTCGAACCTCAAACAATCTCGTCAGATATGAAGTCACCCCTTCACCCTTTGTCATCTTGGTGGCCTTCAACTTATCTTGTAATACCAGCTGTCGGTTCTCATTCTTATTTAGGAGAAAATCCAGAAGAGCTTTCCACATCTCATGGGCAGTGTTCTTCTCGGACAAATGAGGTATTAGAGAATCCTTGACACCATCTAGGATGATCAACTTGGCCCTCGTATCCATGTCTTCGTACACTTCCATCTCCTTAGGGTCTGTCGGCTTCTTGATCTCTTTCTCGGCGAAGTCCCAGATCCTGTTTACCATCAAAACCAACTTGATCCATTCCTTCCAAGGGCTATAGTTGGACAACCCTTCCAACCTGCCCTCAAGTCGAAGACCCACCGACTCCTTCGACATTGCAACAACAATGTGACCAACTCCCTCTTAAGTTGTACTTCATGGTTCACACCTTGATTCACTAGCCCTTTAAAGTCTCTAATACCATGTTGTTTCTCCACTATTCTTGAATCTAGGTTAGGGTCTTAGAATCATTGACACTACCAATCCAAATACCACAACAAACTACATTGCACAGATACATCAATAAAACTACTAGTGAACGAAATATAATGCAACTTTCAACAACCCAACTTCGTTATATTAAGAAACTGTAATACAATTATCTAGGGCTCTTGTACTACGGATACTGGCCCTGATACATCCACTAATACAAGAATACAAATTAGGACTTTGTTGTCAACAACTTGACAACGAAACTGCCCTGAAGAAGATACACTAACAGTCTAGCTAATGTAGTGCACAATCACACCTGCCCTTTTCGTACCCTGAACACAACTGTTTGTCCATTTGCTCCCAATCTGCAGCTCTGCCTCTATCAATGGTCCTACTCCTTTAGGTCACTAAACATAGCTTATAGATTTGCCCTCTAGCTGATCATTCATCCATCAATGCATCAACACTTAGGGTCTTCTATTGAGTTGTTCACAACTCTCAACTGCCCACTATTGCTCCTCAACTCCTTTGGGACTTCTTCCCTCTAATGCATTCCCACGCTACTGCAATGAAGACAAACTTTTGGCCAGAGGGCTGCCACCTATTACTACAAGATGTCCTTATCTAAAAATGAACTTGGGTTGACTCACTTAGTTGTCCTTTGTCCTTCAAGGTGTCATCACTAGCGCCTCCAACCTTTACCCTCCTTACAGCTATCAATGTCCTTCTTGGCAACTGATCTAGGGCTACTTTGAGCACCTAATTGTTGCCCTCCAACAACCTTAAGATGCCCAACCACAAACCATTCAAATTGATCCCAAACTTGGACCCAACACCTAGTAACAATACAAGAATAACATACCTTGCAAACTCTTGCTCACTGGTTAGGGCACACCTGTAGCCCATATCAGTCCTCCAAATATGATCTAATCACCTTCAAAAGTCTACGGCCTCCTTCCCTTTACAAGTCTCTGCAATCCGCCGCCTTGGAAGACTGCTACAACCACCTGTTTAGGCCTTTTCGACCCTCCCAAACAACACTAAAGGGGCTCGAACCTCTCTCCTCGTGTCACTGTGCTTCTCTTCCTGTACAAGCAGAAAAATCCTCCAAAAACAATGCACAAAATGCTCCGTTGTCCTCGGCCTGGTCTCATGGCCAACTCGACTTAGACTGTCATGAGGAATAAGCCCTAAAACAGATCATTTCCTCTCGGCTAAGCTCCAAGGCCTTGCGGCCAAAAAAATATATTCTTCCTCTCCGAGTTTCTCTTGTGTTGCTTGGATGTGTTCCTCTAGCCTCAACATCACCCTTTACTTATATGCTTCTCTTTGGGCTCCAACGAACTGTCCTTGCAGGTTTATTATAACCCAGCCGAATTGACTTTTCTTGTGCAAGCCCACCTAACATACAAATAAATTAATATCTCACAAACTAGACCTCCTTATTTGGTGTTCTTTGTGTCCCCTAGTTTCTTTTAGGATCCTCTAAAATCTCCAAGGGTTAGGTCATCAAAACTCCTTGTGGTTTCACACCCACAAGCTTGGGTGCAAAGGCCACACCTTGGGTTCTAAGTCCACAAAGCACCTTTGTGGTGCCCATTCCTCCAAAATCCGGAACCCTAGGGCTTGGAGTACCTTCCAAGCTTCAAATCTCAACACTGAAGATGCCAAGTCAAGCCCTCCTTCCAAATAGCAACAAGTTCATAGTAGCAAAACCAGCATCATGTATAGTAATAGAAACAACCTTTCAAAAAGAGATGTGTCACAATAGAACTTCCATAAATCCAAGCTCAAGAAAACCCTTCTTTATACATGCAAACTTCAGACTTCGGCCTCGCTTGACTACGCTATCCTTTTATACTTTATTTCAGAACAGATCATGTGAAAATGTTGTCCCCAAATGAATCCAACTTATCATCTATTTATACTTTCCAGAGGCGTTCCAACAGATGTCTCTTCCTTGGGCAGGGCTGACTTGGCATCTTGAGGTAGCTTTGACTCAAATTACATATCTAAAAGATTCTTTTTCTAGGCTATAAATAAGTCTTTGACTAATAGAAATAATAATGAGCATGAAGAACATGCTTGAATAAAATAATAATTTGACTTGAGCATGAAACCCATGCTTGAAAAATAAGAATTTCTTTTCTTCTTTTTGTTTCTACATGAAATATACAATTACGCAAGTACAATGATAATTATGAAGACTGAACCTAGTTACTCTTTTCAACAAATTTCCCCAGGTTTTGCTTTAAATATTTATGTAAATTTCCTCCTGAAATTTCATTAATAAAATATTGCCGGAGTTGCAGCAGTTCATTTCATTTCTGGGTTTTATACTGCAAATTTTATTAATTTTCTGGCTGTATCTATTGGGTAAATTTGTGCACAACTAATGGTGTTTTTGGAATAGGAATGCATGTAATAATTTTCTGTAGTGAATGTCCTATTAATCTTTTATTAGATTAAAAAGGGATATTACAACATCTTATCTATCTGTTTTATTTTCATATTTCTGTAGCAATGTTTGTTTGATGTCATTGTTGCTTTAGATGTTTGAAAAATTGATGAAAAAATGAATATTTTTGTATATCTGAAAGTTTTCTGATATTTTCCAATATTTTTGATATTTTCCCCAACATTGCTGATAATTGATATTCCAGGCCCTCAGCAATATATTTTCCAACATGATAAATGTAACACTGGTTGGCAGTATGATAGGATATCTTTCTGGTTATTGTATTAAAGCAGAGAATCCTCTTTGGTGGGAATCATCACTAAAAGAGATAAAATTACATATATTTCTTGAACGTTATGCTGGTCCTCTTTTATCACAAATATGAAATCCTTATTATTGAAAAATTGGTTTAAAGCTTTCTGAGATTAATTTTACCTGGATATCTAGAGATACATAATCATTGAATAATGGGGGTGATTTCCCTGCATCAGAGGAGGCGGGCTGGACACCAGATCAATGGGGTTACTCACGTTTTCGTTTATTGAATACCGCATCTGAGGGCCTTCCAAATCGCCAGGCCCTTCATGCCTTTATGCGTTCGCTATGTAAGGTAGATTCTCTGATTTGTAATCTACATGCTTGCATATTTCCAAGTTTATATTTCATTCTATGAGTTGCTTATGTTTTTTGCATTCTGCGAGGTTTGAATTTCAGAATATTTTGCCATGTTGTCTTATTTACGTGATCACTGATTTGTGGACATATATATCAGCCACTGAACTCAACTTGCATGTACCTACGTTATGATCACTAAATAATAAAATAATAAGAAATAAGCTTGGCTGATTCTATGATCGTTTCATCAAATTGCAGGCCTTTTTCAAGTACTTCTGTATAAGTTTGTTTGCTATATTGCTCCTATTGCTTCACTTTCAAAGGATTTCAAATCACAAAATCTTTTGTGTCAATTTATGTTTATGTACATGCTCAAATAGACAGATAGGTTAGTGGCTTTAGAGGGTGGCAGAGGGGGAGAGATAATTTTGGTGCCTGTATAATGGCTGGGAAAATTTAGGGGCTCTACTGCTTGGTATGGTTGTTACTCTTGAAAAGGATGGTGAACAGTATATAATAAAATTCTAATAAATTATTATGTAATCTAAATGTAAAATGTTGTCAAGATAATGCGAAAACAACTTTCAACTTAGATTTGTCGCTTTTATCAGAAGGAGACATTTCCAGAATAGAAACATGAATATCGTTTAATGTCCCATCTGGTGGGTCAGGGAAACATTTTGGTTGATGTCTATTCTAATATATCTTCCATTCTTGTCGATATGTCATTGGGACAATTCTCTGTGACAGTGTTGGATTATTATATTGTCAATAAAAGGTTGTCTGTTCATTTACTCTTTAAGGTAGAGAATAATATCGTGAGCTCATGTTTAACAAGAGTAATATACCATTAGAAAAACAAAATCATATTCCAATTTCTGAAATTTATTATTAATTCAATAACAGTATTTATTTTCTCTTGTAAAATTCCTCCCACATTGAACTAATTTGATATTCTTTTGAACAGGCTATGACTGAACATGCTGATGCTTGGCCATTCAAGGACCCAGTAGATCCTCATGATGTGCCTGACTACTATGATATCATAAAAGATCCAATGGGTAAATCTTTCAGCATCCGGTTCTTCCTCAATTGTTCATATTTGTTGCTAATCTCAAAAATTATGAACAATTAAAAATGATATAAACATGCAGGAGGCTTCATTTACACATATATGAAAATAATCCTACCTTGTAGACCTTCATGTACAATGAATGAACTCCTAGTTGATTAAACACTTGATTAAAGATAAAACATTAACAGTAATATCAAGAGTAACCTCAGCATCCATTATTTAGGATGTCATTGTAAAGGAATGAGACAAAAATGCAGCCTGGGATGTAATATACCCAAGCAAAAATCCAAGCAAAATTTTCCACAGTTTTTGAACCTTTTCTTTGACACCTTTCTACAAACAATTCGTATGCAAAAAATGGAAAATATCTTCAGCAAATAGCTCAGAACATTTGTCAAACATTTCAAGAACAACCGCAGGTAAATAACATCATCAAAAATTCTGAGGCAAAATCTGAACTTTATTGAGTTTGATTTTTCTATGATTACAAGTGCAAACTGAAGACAAAAACTGTGACTTGCTTCAGCTGACTAGGAGGTAATGCCATTAAACTTCTGATATTCCAATGCATGGAGATCATGCTCAGTGCATAACTCAGCCTCCTGGATAAATTATCTCGACCTCTAATGCAGAAATGCTACAGCACTTGAATTTGTGTCTCAAAGATGCCAAAACATCACAAGAAAATGTCAAAGTAAGAAAAATCATTTATGAAAGCCCTAAGTTGCTGCCCTAATGGATTTATCAGCATGGTATCAGAGGTAAGGTCAAGGTTAAATGCAGCTGGAAGATCACTGTTGCTTGAAGGGGTTCCTAAGACAAGAAAATAAAATCTTTTAAAGATAAAAAATGTTTCAATTTAGGACCAAATTCCGTAAGTGTCCACAGGACTGAAAACCTATAGATAACCCTGTGTAAAAACCAAGTCATCTCAGGATTGCTATAAGGTCTCTTTCACTTAGAAAAATGTGGGCTTTAAGGCCGAAAATATTCCTGTCGAAAATGAGGTAATTAATGGAGTATTGAGGGCTCTTGTCACTTGTGGACATACGAAGGCAGACACTACCTCAGGTTCAGGTCTGTAGTTTCATAAAAATTTCAAAGAGGCCGAAAATTAGTCTTCAAAGCAACCCAAGGAAAAACCTATTATATGTCTCAAGATCAGGATTCTTTGACAAAAAGAACGAGATCCGTAGTCTTAAATTTGGAAGGCCTAAAATGGACTAGAAGGCCAGTGAATCAAGACCTTTCAAGCAAAACGGAAAGATTGAAATTATAAGAATCATTATAGGCCTGTCTAGAAGATCATTTCTGTCACATGATAAGGCCTATCCAAGAGAAGTCGAAACTGCAGAATGATGGCATTGTAAGGATTAAAGTGATCTCTATATCCTTCAGATCTCTGTGATATACATTTAAAATTCAAAATGTAGAAATAGTCATTACCTAGTAAAGGAAACTTGGCCGACTTATGAGGAAAGAAGCAGACTATAACAAGAGATAACTCAGCACCTTGAAATCTTCTACTATAGTCAAAAGAAAGCATCTAATATTGAGACGAGCCTGGAGTACTCATCTGACTCAAGTAAGTATTAATATTACTCTTTTTGTTTCTTTGTCATCAAACAATATGTCTTTAGATTGGAAGAAAAAGCTACAAACTCAAATGGATTGTCAATCCTTCTACTGTGAAAGACAAGTTATGAAATCTGAAGGTATATATAATGTTCATTTGTTAAAAATATTTAGTTGCTTATACTATGTTAAAAAATATGACAACATCATTCGCTTGTTTCCTCTCAATAATCCTAATATCGAGGGCTTATAAGATATATAGAATTCCTTGGCAAGAATGATATTGAATAATGTCTAAATTTTTGACATATTGCTCTTTAGAACTAGCTAAGGTTTTGTTAATTTGGGCAACTATGTCCAAACTCCATGTTGTACTGCTCAGATGACGATGCCAATATTTTTATTGGATTCCTCTTTCAGAGAGGTGCAAGATTGATCTAAAGATCATCTTGATCGGATGAGCAGAACATTTATTTTGAATTTATTCCACTTATGTGCATGGTCGGCCAGATTTGTAATGTAGGCTTGAGAGCCCAACAGATGTGTCACACACCCTCAGATGGATATAAATTGGAGAGACTTGGAGGTCATTTCATCATCATCTCATCACACACATTCCTCATGATCTGATTGGTTAGTTCAGCGTAGAAAATGCTTCTCTCTCTCCCACGTGTAAATATGGATGCCATAAATCTGGATGACGTAAATTTGGATGATGCCGGAAATGGACGCTGTAAATCTGGATGATGCCGGAAATGGATGCCGTAAATATGGATGATACCGGAAATGGATGCCGTAAATCTAGATGATGCCGGAAATGGATGCCGTAAATCTGGATGCTGTAAATCTGGATGCCGGAAATATGGATGATGCCAGAAATCTGGATGTGGGATTCTTTTGTTGAATTATGTTGACTTTTGATGAGCTGTCTTTGAAGGCTGTGTGTGTGACACTTGGAGGGTTGGCTGACCTGAGAAAGAATTTGCTAGTTGAAGCATCCCGTTGACTACCGTAATGCACACTATTCTACATCTTTGCTGGACAAGAAGATATGTAAATCTGATCTATTTTATTGGCTTGTCTTCTGTTGATCTATTGGTATGTTCTATCAACATTTTACTTTCATGTTTATGTGATTGCTATATTGTATCGGGCCCTAGAAGATTGAAGTAAATTTGCATTAAGCATAGAACATTCTGTCTATCCAAAATTTACATGGTATCAGAGCTGAGGTGAAGACAAAGCCCAAGATAGTGTGAAAAGAAATCACTGAGGAAGAAGTCTTGTCAAGGACCAATGGTCTGATGATAAGTTAACTGACAAGTCTGATTATCATGCATGGAAGATGTCCTTGGATTTGGCATTAGAAGATCAAGATGTCATGGACTATGTGCAAGGGAAGATTCATGAGACCCCATCATATTTTATGAGTCTCACAGAAATCAGAAATGATCTCCTTGCCATAGGAGAAGAAGTGGTTGATCGAGAACTCGTCCTCATTTCTCTTGGAGGACTTCCCCCAGACTGAAAGAAGAACTTCAAGGAAGCTCTCACTATTGGTTTTAGAGTTGATACACTCTACCAGGTTGTAGGAAGTCCATTAAGGGCTATGTCATGTGATACAACTCATCAAACTGAGTTATGGCACCAGAGGTTTGGATACCTTCATTACAAAGCCCTTCCCAAAGCAAGGAAGGTGGTGTCTGGGATTCCCGAATTCAAGAATGATCAAGAAGGCGTATGTCAGGGCTGTGCCGAAGGAAAGCATACAAGGGGACCTTTCCCCTCAAGTGTCACACAGACATCTAATATCTTGCAATTGATACATTCTGATTTATCTGGTATGCTGCCCGTGAAATCCGTGGGAGGATGTTCTTATTGCATGACTTTTATAGATGACTTCTCTCGCAAGACTTGGATATATTTCTTGAAGAAGAAGGATAAAGCATTCAAATTGTTTTGTACCTTCAAGGCATTGGTGGAAAATCAAACAACAAAGAAGATCAAGATTTGAGGACCAATAATGGCACTGTGAAACTTCGAAGGCATATAGAATCTATGTGCCTGGTCAAAGAGAAGTGGAGATATGCCACGATGTCACCTTCGATGAAGATGCTTCCCTCGGGAAAATGATAAATGTTCCTAGCTCCAAGGAAGACAATGAAGAAAGAACAGGGAAGCAGGAAGGGTCGAAGGATAAGATGATGCCTGATGTTGAAGGACCGATGGACCTTATTGATCCACCTTAAAAGAAGAGAAGACCCTCGTGGCTCAGGGATACTCTCAAGGATGCTGAGAGACATATGGCCCCAAGGGGGACATTTTATGAAAGCAAGAAGCCGAATAGATACCAAGGGTATCTAGTAGCCATGAGTATTATCGTACAATCTGAGCTTGGATCATTTGAAGAAGCCGTAAAGCATCAAGTTTGGAAGGATGCTATGCATGAAGAGTATGAGTTCATTATGAAGAATGATGTCTAGGATGTGGTCCTAAGACCAGAGGACAAAGCTGTTGTCACCTCAAAATGGCTCTCTAAGATCAAGCATAGATCTGATGGTAGTGCTTAAAAGTACAAGGCAAGATTCGTTGCCTGAGGCTTCTCTCAAAAGGAAGGCATAGATTATGATGATATATTTGCACTCGTGGCCCGCTATTCCACAATCTGAGTTATTATTGCCCTTGCTGCAATGCAAGGATGGAGTCTCGATCAGATGGATGTGAAGACTGCTTTTTTGCATGGCTCGATAAAGGAAGAGGTGTATGTGGAACAACCTCTAGGGTTCGAAGTCCAGGATAGAGACTCTCATGTATGTAGGTTGAAGAAAGCCCTCTGGGTTGAAGCAAGCCCCCATGGCTTGGTACAAGAGGATAGATAGCTACTTGATGAAGCTAGGCTTCACTCGAAGTAATGTTGATCCGAACCTTTACTTCAAGGTTGATAGAGAAAAGCCTCTCATTTTGGTTCTCTAAGTGGACGATCTCTTCCTGACAGGTGCTAAACCTCTCATTCACCAGTGTAAGAGGGAGCTCGCTTCCAAGTTCGTGATGAAAGACCTAGGACTGATGCATTACTTCCTAGGCTTGGAGGTCTGGCAGAGACCTAGCGAGATTTTCCTCTCTCAAGTAAAATATATTGTGAAGCTGCTGGAGAGATTTGGTATGGTGGACTATAAGTCCGTGTCAACACCAATGGAACTCAACTTCAAGAAGTTGTGTGGAAATGCTGTTGGGCCTGCATTGGGAAATCCTACTAAGTATTGTCATTGGGCATTGATGTTCTTAGTGAACTCCCTTCCGGACATATGTTTTGCAGTGAACACTTTGAGTCAACACATGGTTGGTCCTCATCACATTCACTGGGTTGGTGCCAAGAATCTATTGAGATATCTTCGAGGCACGATAAACCATGGGCTGAGATACACTGCTGGGAGTTTGAGACTCCATGGATATACTGATGCCGATTGGGCTGGCAGTGTGGTGGATCGCAAGAGCACATCTGGATGTTGCTTCACACTTGGTTCTGCTTCGATATCTTGGATGAGCAAGAAGCAGAAGTTGGTGGCTTTGAGTGCCGCTGAGGCTGGATACTGTAGAAATTTCTGAATCTTTACACTTTATGCAGAAATTATTACTGTTAATCTGGTTATGCTCCTCGTACCTAATCAAGTTATTAATAGAATAAATTCAAGTTAAAATCGAAGAAAAACACATAACAGATCTCTACCAATCCAGATCTAGAACAAGTTCATGCACACATAGACAAAGTGACAGTTATTTCTAGACAAATAGTCCCCGGAAAAACCCAATGCGGGAAAACCGGTCTCTGGCTGCTGGAGGGTTTTATTATTAAGAATATTTTTTAATACACAAATCTGGGATCCAGATCTGGAAATCCCGACAAATAATATACTAGATCTACAACTCACTGGTTGATCTAGGGCCAAAATAATGACTGATCCACACCCTCAAACAGGATTTACAGAACTCAGCCAAGATTAGGGCCTAGAAACCCCAGCGCTCCCCTGAAAGCCTCTGCGTCAGCCTCTGAAGCCCCTCAAACCATCAGCGCTGCTTCGGAAGAGACTGCGTTGCCCCAGACTGGGTGACGCAGTCACTACGCTGCCCCTTAGGGTCTCTGCGTAACCCTCTGAGGGTTTCCTATTGAAAAGCACGCAGTCCCTGCTGCTACTCTCCTCTTCTGCGTTGTCCTTGCTGCTGCTGCTACTCTCCTCTTCTGCACTGTCCTTGCTGCTGCTGCTACTCTCCTCTTCTGCACTGTCCTTGAGTTGATCTCTGCCTCATGTGTATTCTATACCCCAGGATCAGATCATCCCCTTGGCCTAAATTCCCCTCTCTACAACTGAAACACTTTTGATTATTCTTAGCAAACCCTGCCCTAGAATCTCAGCTTAGCTTCAGTGCTCTGCCTCTGTGTCTTTACAAATGACCCCAAGCCTTTCCTTTATACTTTTCTCGTTGACAAATCAACGGCCATGATCAGATCTTGAATCAATGGCTAAGATTAAAAGAAAGCTTGATTCATGTGACTTAAGACAATTTCATCAGATGTTTAATTAAATTCACTTTAATTATTTAAGTTCCTTAAGTTTTAACTTAGGAAATACACTAAAATAATTAATTAATTTAATATATCCTAAACTAGATGAAATTTCCCAAATCAATTTCTGGGTCTTGTAGATCAAGTGTACTCTACTCCCTCCACAAAATGTGGGAGCTAGAACACAACTGATGCTACCCCAAATACACAAAATCTCAACAATTATAGCGAGTATGGCCTGTTGTGAAGCGATTTGGTTGCGAAAGCTCTTTAGTGAGTTGTTCGGGCATGTGCTAGATACCACCATTATCCTTTGTGATAACCAGAGTGGGATTTGTTTGTTAGAGAATCCCGCGTTCCATGATCGATCCAAGCATATTGATATCAGGTACCATTTTATCCGGGATATGGAACAACGAGCTGTCGTAAGGCTCGATCATATAGGAACTGATGAGCAGGTCGTGGATATTCTCACTAAGCCCTTTGGGAAGGTCAAGTTCCTAACCTTCTGTGAGAATCTTGGAATCGTGGAACGACCCTATTCTGAGGGTCCTGCTTGAGTTGGACGATGAGCTCTGGGAGCTCCAGGGGCTTGGGGATGGTTTCTTGGAGCTATAAGCAACCACAAGGCTAGGCTTGCCAAACCTTGTTGGTGTGCTTCCGCCCCACCGTGATGATATTGAGTTGGTTCACCTCTCTTTGATCTGTGCCCCGTATGCATCCTACCCATGGAGTTTCAGACTCATGGAAAGTACCTCTCATCTTGGCCAATGAGGTGAGAATGTGGATAGAGACCAATAGCAAGACCGATGGACATATCGGGGATTGCCGTACTCTCTATGTCTAGGATGGCACGTGTCCAACCACTTGATCTGGGATCAAGTCTAGTGAGGTTTCAGACCTCCAACTGACTTCATGTCAGTTAAACTAACTTCGGGTTAGTATATGACTCTTTTGAGTCCAAGTGAGGTTTTGGACCTCCAACTGACTTCGGGTTAGTATATGACTCTTTTGAGTCCAAGTGAGGTTTCGGACCTCCAACTGACTTCGGGTTAGTATATGACTCTTTTGAGTCCAAGCGAGGTTTTGGACCTCCAACTGACTTCGGGTTAGTATATGACTCTTTTGAGTCCAAGTGAGATTTCAGACCTCCAACTGACTTCGGGTCAGTTAAACTAACTTCGGGTTAGTATATGACTCTTTTGAATCCAAGAAAGGTTTTGAACCTCCAACTAACTTCGGGTCAGTTAAACTAACTTCAGGTTAGTATGACACTCCTTTGAGTCCTATAGAGGTTTCAAACCTCTGAGCTGACTTCGGGTCAGCCGAGAGTGATGTCTTTGTGACTCACCGTTTGAAATAAAGAAGCCAACAAAGCAAGTTACGACGGGATGACGCACGATGTTTGGATGGCACTGGTGGATGGAGTTCTCCCTAGTTGATAGGGAGTGTTAATTTTGGGCAACTAGGTCCAAACTCCATGTTGTACTGCTCAGATGATGATGCCAATATTTTTATTGGATTCCTCTTTCGAAGAGTTGCAAGATTGATCTAAAGATCATCTTGATCGAATGAGAAGAACATTTATTTTGAATTTATTCCACTTAAGTGCAAGGTCGGCCAGATTTGTAATGTAGGCTTGAGAGCCCAACAGATGTGTCACACACCCTCACAGATGGATATAAATTGGAGAGACTTGGAGGTCATTTCATCATCATCTCATCACACACATTCCTCATGATCTAATTGGTTCGTTCAGCCTAGAAGATGCTTCTCTCTCTCCCACGTATAAATACGGATGTCGTAAATCTGGATGATGTTTGAAATGGATGCCGTAAATCTGGATGATGCCAGAAATGGATGTCGTAAATCTGGATGATGCCGGAAATGGATGTCGTAAATCAGGATAATGCCGGAAATGGATGTCGTAAATCTAGATGCCGTAAATATGAATGATGCCGGAAATGGATGCCGTAAATCTGGATGATGCCGGACATGGATGCCGTAAATCTGGATGATGCTGGAAATGGATGCTGTAAATCTAGATGATGGATGATGCCGTAAAGCTGGATGTGGGATTCTTTTGTTGAATTATGCTGACTTTTGATGAGCTGTCTTTGAGGGCTGTGTGTGTGACACTTGAAGGGTTGGTTGACTTGAGAAAGACTTTGTTGGTTGAAGCATCCTGTTGACTTTCATAACGCACACTATTTTACATCTTTGCTGGACAAGAAGATATGTAAATCTGATCTATTTTATTGGCTTGTCTTTTGTTATTGGTATGTTCTATCAACATTTTACTTTTATGTTTATGTGATTGCTATATTGTATCGGGTCCTAAAAGATTGAAGTAAATTTGCATTAAGCATAGAACAATCTATCTATCCAAAATTTACAGGTTTGTACTCTAAATCCCTAGGAATTCATTCTCTAAGAGGTAATGAAAAACCCAAATAAATATTACATTAGTGGACTTGTATATTTTGGTTGCGTTTCTCCACAAATATTGTATGTACGATGACTTGGTAAATCAAATTGGATCCTTGAACAAAAGATGACTCTTATGAAAATAAACCATGAAAAAGGCTGTCATAATTCAGAGGGAGCTTGCAACAAAGATTATGGCTTGATACAAAAAGGAGAAAGAAGCCTTGTTGCTGAAAGAACTCTTCAATGAAGAAACCCTATAATGTTTGTAAAAATAGCAACTCAAGGTATATCTAAGATCACCTAATTCGTAGCCACTCCGATATACATTAAAAAGGTACGATCATTTTGAAAATTTGCTTGGTATTACTAACTCTCTCATGTCTAGGTCCTTGTATCATCAAGATTCTTGCTTAGGTTAATTAATATCTAGATTAAATCAATCCTCTCTTTACTATATTTGTTTACTTTGGTAAAACCCTAACCTTTACGGTTCACTGTAACACCTTAGCCCTTTGATGCTTAGGGTATGTTGACAATATTGATGAAACCCTAGTCAACTTAGGCTTTTTTGATAAAATCTAGAACATATATTGATACCCTACTCTCTTGATATTTAGGATTTTGGTAATGATATGAAGAAACCCCAACTCTTTTAGGGTTTGTCATTGATATCTAGGTTATATGATGAAACCCTAGATCTTTAGGGTTTGTTAAATTAGGGTTATTGATGAACCTTTGAATCAATTAATGAAACATCCTAGGATATGAAATCCTAGGTGTATGGACTTTTGTTTGATTGAAACCCTAGCTTGGTCAAGTTGTATATCTAATGTTAAAATTTTAATGTTTGTATCTGGGTTTATGAAAAAACTCTAGTAGAGTTAGATATAAATTTCTAGGGCATGATAATAAAACCCTAGGTATAGAAATGCTTTCATTATGATTGAAATGCTAACTCAATATAGTTATTGACATCTAAGGCTTTTGTCTTAAAGATGAAATCTAGGGTTTATGACAAAAGCCCTAGCATAGATGGATGTGAAAGTCTAGGATATGAAAGATGTAACCCTTGTTGACTGTGGACCTAACTAAGTTTAGGTTTTGAATGTCTAAAGTTTAATTTCTTGTTCAAAGTTTTTATAGTCCGAGATGCTCCCATAATGATAATATGTTAACATTTATAAAATTGATTTCATGATCTTGTTTGTACTTGGTTGTACTTGTTGTTGAAGATTTGCAGGTACGTAGTCTTCAAGATGTTGAAGGTGCTTACCTCATACTTGATGATGAATTGGTGATGTTGAGCATGATGGAAAAATGGAACTGTAAGAATGTTGATGACATTAAAAATAAATAGATGACCTTGTTATTATAGAATTCTTTCGGTAATAATCACATGCAAATGAACTTCGTCGACGCGTTTCGAACCAACTAGTGTGGTTCATCATCAGGACTAGGTGAGAGATCAGATCAAGACGTTGAGTATAAATAGATGTAGAGATGGCTAAACTAGCTGTTAGGATAACAGCTAGTTTGACTTAGAAAATTAAGTTCGAATAATAATAGCTAGTTTTAACTTTTATCTAATTAATTGATTAATTAATTATTTAATCTATAGTGCTAATCTATATATATAGATATTCTTATTTAATTTTTTTTTTTTTTTACTTTTTTATTTTTATTTTATATATATATATATATATATATATTAATTATCTTATTTTCTTTCATTTTGTTTTATAATTCTTCTTCTTATTATTATTGTTATTGTTATTATTTATTTTATTATTATTATTATTATTAGTGTTATTTTTATTTTTATTTTTAATTTTAATTTTAATTTTTTTATGAGAACAAGGATCAGTGAAAAATGAAAACGATACCAAAGTAACTAACAAGGCAACAAAAAACGAGCCTAACAAACAAACAGAGGGTGGAAACACAGGACAATTAAGAATAAAGCGCAGGGATCCAGCACCTGCTTATATTCCAAGCGTCATCTTTGTTGAGATTAACCGGTCTTTTTTCAATTTCTAAGGGCTCTCTTAACTTATGATGATGGAAATGGTCAATCCTAGCAATGACCTTAGCCTCTTCGATGCAAATATGATGGTTAGTCTTTTTTGCATGCTTAGCTAAAGCGAAAGCGAGATCTTCCATGTTTAATGTCAGTAGCATGTTCACAGATCCTTTGATTTATAGATCGACCAGTTTCACCAATGTAAGGTGTCCCACAAGAACAAGGAATAATGTAGACACCTTTCCCCTCACTAGGGTCTACAGGATCTTTAACCGATTTAAGAGAGCTGCGAATCGTGTTAAGGGGCTTGAAAGAAGAAGAAACTTTATGTTTCTTAAGGATCCTAGCAATCCTATCAGTGGTTCCTTGAATGAAAGGAAGGCGAACATTGTAGGACCACTCATTAGGCTCTTTTTTATTTCTCACTGAAGGACCTTTTTCAGCTTTAAGAAAGGCTTTAAGGCCTTGCGACCTACTATAACCATTTCTACAGAAGTAGACTGCAACTGAAGTAGCCGCCTGGCTGGAAAGCCATGGTGTTCCCTTGATTGTTTCTTTCTTGCAATAGCTTTGAAATGTAGACACAGTGGCCGAAACGATGAGCCTCTGATGCTTTAAGCCTATGAAAGCCTTTGGTGCTACAGAGGAGACTACCCTGCGGGCAACATAGAACATAGACATTACAAACACAAATATCTCCCGAACTAAAACCTTGTGGGTCTCACTTGGAACTGGTAACAGGGCCAAATGGAAGATTTTCATTGGTTGGAGGAGGTGCCACATGTCTAAATTTTAGTGGCTGGAAGGGCGGTCAGAAAGGCTTCTCATTGGCTGAGGTGAACAATGTCTACTCACCCCAAGCCAACAAAGAGAACACCTTTCGGCATAATTAATATTATATATTAGTATATATAATATTATGAAAAATAATATAAATGTTATAGAAAATATATTATATTCCTTTTTATATTATATATTATTTCTTCTTATGTTATAAATTAAATCAATTCAATATGTAATATAAAATTCATACATAAAACAATAAATTATATTATCTTATATTATATTATTTTTATATAGTATATTAATTACATGTTATTATATAATTTAAAGAACATAAATTTTAACTAATAGTATATTTTATAATTAAGAATTTATGAATTATATTTATATTTTAGTTTAAGTTATTTAAGTACAAAGGACAAATGCATTAGTTGTGCAATGATAATGGCTTTTTCTTGAAAAGCTCATTTTTATTTACAGTCACATCAATACAATTTTTTTATTAATTTTATTTTCGTACAATTTTTGAATTGAATGGTTACATGGATTTTAGTGCAAAAAATGAATTGCAAATTCATAAAGATTTTTTATTGGTTTAGCTATTATTTTATTATTTCCTTAGAAGGCCCATTTTAGACCTTAAAATTCCCCCAATGTTGATAATATGACGATACAAATAAAAGAGCATGTGGCTAGAAGAAAGAGGTCTCTTATATAAAGAAAGGATATATCTCCCCAGTTAAGAGGGAGGACATATTGTGATAGCTATAAGACCTTGAAGAAAGAATGAGATTGAAGAATGGTTGAAGCACTACAAATGGTTGTTCATGATTTGTATTCATGATTAATAAAGTTGTGACTGATGAAGATGTGAACAAGAATTGCATGTTTTGGAAAATTGTTGAGGTTGATGTTGGTGTTGCTGAAGAAATTGAAGAAAGAAGCTTCCATAGAGATAAGTTTGAATATTGTGATAACTTGAGCAACATCAAAATGATTGAAAACCCCGGAGTTTTGTACTAACATGTATATATTTGAAAGTTTGTTGCTAATTGGGGTTGTGATTGTATAGCTAGATGTCTCCATAAGAAGGTTGAACATTTTGGAAGCATGCTTGGACTGGTGGATATACTTGATTTAGTTGATAGGGAGAGATAAAGCATCTTGGGGCGACAAGATGCTTGGGAGGATATCTGGCCGACCTGTGATGATGTCTAGATGTCGAAGTAGGGAGGGTATCGTTGGTCTTGTGGAGCTCCGACCTTGGATACTATAGATAGATCCCTGGTTGGTATTAAAGCTAAAACTTGATGGTACTTATAGCGGCTAAAACTTGGAACACACCTTAGTCCCAACTGGACATATACCTTGGTCAAATATTTGATCCCTAGCATTGCGTATGCTATGACCCTTCGTAGAACATATCATTTTGAGTTCATCCTTGTACCTGTGTATATATGTGTAATTATGAATACCTCCCTAGTTATGAGGGATTGTTGAAGAATGTAACTAGTGCCAGTCTTCATAATTGTATTTGAGTCATGATGAAATGTATTTGTCAAAAGAGAGAAAAATAAATTTTATGGTAAAAGAAAATTGACTTATAAAAGCATGGGCTTCATGCTTGATCATTGGTCAATAGGTCAAGGCACCCATTGTGTGTTCTAGGATTTTGTATTGTATCAAAGTCAGAGTCATAATGTAAGAGACCCTTCATGGGCACCTAAAGTCAAAGAAGAAGAATTATTTTGTGTCAAAGAGACTCCTCCACCAAGTCGTCTCCCTCTCCTATATGTCGGTTTGCCTCTCCTACAAGTCGGGCTCAAAAGAGCCTCAATCTACTATATATACATGAACTCGACCTATTAAAGATAGCATAACAACAAGTCATTCGATCATGAAGAAAAATGATTTGATCTGCAATTCAAAGTATCAAGAAAAAGGATGTGAAGTCCATGAAATAAGGAGACAAAGTCAAGAGCCAAAGTTTCGATCACACGGGCAAGGAATCTAAAGCTAATTGCAGAGGGCCAAAGGTACAAGGTCAGTTTCAGAGGTTGTAGAGAAGGAGCAGAAATACAAGAAGACTTTATGTGAAGAAATCTATGCTAACAGCTGACTTGGTGGAGGGAGGAACTCTCTGTTTCGGTCAAAGGTCTAGGTTGTCTCAATTTGATTTGAATCTACTAGTGGAAGAGCTTGATTGGGTTTTCCCTTTCATAGGGGTTTTGCCCTAGCTAAGTGCCTACATCTTGTGTCCTCTTTTGTGTTTATGATATTCATTGTTTGGCATTGGTCTTGATGATAAGAATTTAATAATTTGAAAGAAGAACTAATAAGAAAAACATCACACGAAACTGTCAAAGTAAGAGAAATCATTTAAGAAAAACCTAGGTTGCTTTGCTAATGGATTTGTCAACACCAAGGAATTGAGGGACACTCCTAGCCAATACAAGTTTCAACTTTAGAAATTATACCATTGCCAAAAGGGAGCCTCTACTAATAGAATTGACCTCTGGGAAAAGAGCACTCAACCTCTGCTAAGAAGAAGATTGAACCCCTAGAAATTACCAAGAAAATTTCGTGGAACCTCCTGAAAATTTCGGTCTATCAATCTTGGATTTATAGCTAGAAAATGTGACTAATTTATGGGAAACAATTCCACCTTCTTCACGACAAGCTCAACCCCTTTTATTGATCCAAATCTTGCTTAAGATAACAATGATGTATGCAATTTATCTCCTTATTAATGCATCAGATTTGAATAAATTTGGTGAGACAAGTTGAGTGAATAACCCTGGATAGAACCAACTCGACCTCTTCGGATAAATATGATTTTCGTGCACAATTCAACTTCTTATATTGGGTAATGCGGCCTTGCTTCAGAATTTTTGGGAGATTGTCTTGGCCTTCTAATGGTATATCAATTTCAGTGCACGAACTACTTAGTAATATTAGCCTCTTCGATCTGGAAATGATTGACTATGGAATGGGAGATTGGCTCAAGGAAAATCAATTCGGCCCACAGCAATAAGAAGAATTTCGGCCCTGTTGACCAGACTTTGTCAACGACCCCATAACAGTACACCCCCATTTTTGCAAATGGGATTCATCATGTTCGAGGTGTTCACGCCATTCAAATTCCATCATCAGTCGACAATTTTATAAACGATGTAAACCCATTCTGCATGTTTATGATGTAAATGATCTAAATAAGACCACCATGTATGTAACAACCTACGTAAGCCTAGTATTTTGGTGATGATTTCTATCCTAGGAGGTTTTTTGTCTCACTAATTCATTTGTGTTTCTCGACACAAGTGATCGGCACAATTTTCCCCTCTAGCCTCACCCCAAAGCTAGAGTGGATTTTGTCATCAACATACTAAGTGAGTCCTAGTGTTTTCTATTGAGTCTTTGTAAAAGTAGTTTGGGAATAATCTTAGCTAATTGGCTAGATTATTTTATTACAAGCTACTTGATCTACTAGATCATGTTTTGAGTCGCAAAATTAGGTAGATATTTGAGGGTCTACCCCCCTTAGTCTGCTATAAGGAGACAACTTAAATAGAGAGATTGAGGATCAAGGTGACAGCCCCCAATCTGAGGCGTTGTCGCCGTGCCTAGACATTCTGTGTGACAACATTTTTTGGCGCCGTTGCTGGGGATAGAGTTTTTCTGTCCTTGGTTTTAACGACATTTTATAACCTTCTAATCTTCTTTTGCCATTCGTTAGCGTATCACACGAGATCAAATTTTCTGGCGTCATTTCATATCTTCATCTCTTCATCGTTTTCATCATCTTATCTTTCGTCATCTCGCTAATCCTTTCATCATTTGCACCTTTAGCACCTGGACATTTCGGTTGGCTTCTTGTTTGGGTGGCGACTCCACTTATTCATCTATTTTACTCCCAGACAAGAATCCCTCCCTGATATCCATCTGCTTCTCTCAACTAATTTTTTGGTTTTTGAATCAGATTCATGTTCAAGTGGCGACTCCAATTCTTTCATTTCTACTAAGAAGCTCGCTTCTTGTGGATCTCTTGAATTTTCTTGAACAAGGATCTCTTTCTCTAACATCCATTTGGTTTTTTCATTTAAGTAAGTCATCATGGGTGATCCTTTTCATGACATGCCAAAAGAGGCCATTAGAAAAATCCCTGTGTTCTCGAGTGGTGATTCAACCACTGCTCGAAATCATCTCTTAACGGTTACTCGTATAATAAACAGATATTGTCTTCCTTCACAATATAATTGTGAAGATGTGAAGATACATCTCTTTGCTTGTTCCTTAGATGGTGATGCTATGAATTGGTTGAGTAATTGGCCTAAGGATTATATTGATTCTTTGCAAAGTATCGTCAATGCTTTTAAAGATGAATATATAAAACAAGGTGGCTTGCCTTCTGCCCCCAGTACTATGCAAAGGAATGAAAGTGATCTTGTAGAGAACTCAAATATCAACAGGAAATTTCAAGACAATTCTCAAGATGAATCCACTTATACCACGACAGCACAAATCCATGATAGTGGTGAAGCATAAACAAGTTGTCAAATCAGTGTTGACAATGATAAGCATCTTGTTAGCAAATTGATTCAGATGGTTAAGGATATACAACTAAATCAAGCTCAGGTAATCAAGAACATGGAGGCCAACCAGGGTCAAATCATTGAGAATATGGAACTTAATCAAGAAAAATTAACAGCTGATCACGCTAGGGAAATTGGTTCTATGCAGACCAAGTTATTGGCCTTAGAGGAAAAGATAACAGTCATGGAATTCAATCACTCCAATCAAATGAATGCCATGGAAAAAAGACATGATGAAGAAATGGTCATCATGGAATTTGATCACAACAATCAGTTAGCCACCATGCAAGCAAATCATAAGAGAGAGATAAACTATATGCAAAATTGCTTCATGGGTATGAAAGCGAAAAATGATAAAATTATAAGCGACATGGAAGTTGATCAAAATTCTCTTCAGAGTAGATTATTGGCCATAGAGAAAAAACAAGCACCATGTGTTATAAATATGGAAGAAATGGATACCGTTGAAAACAGATTAAAGGTAATAGAGGTTAATCATGCTAATCAGATATCCATTATTCAAAAACGTATGATTGAAATGGAAGCAAAGCACACTCGAGAAATGAAAACTATGGAGGAAAATCATATCACCTTGCAAGACAGATTCGTGAAAATTGAGTTCAATCAAGCGAAATTAATAGTAAGGCATGCCAGAGAAATGAGTTCCATGCATAAGAAGTTAGAAGAAAGGAAATCACATGTACAAAAGTTTCAGCCTGATCCAGATGATAGATGGCAAAAAACCAAGGAGATTTCAATAGATCATGACTCTCTCAATCCATTGAAGCAGGTTCGGTCTTGTTGTGAATGTTCTAAGAAATTGGTTGGTCACATTAATGAAGAAATTGAGAAGGATCTAGAACAGATGCAGAATGAATAGAGGCATGTCACACATATCTTGAATACTTCGTCTGAAAGTTCACAAGCACAATGTTCCACATCATCAAAAATGCAGTCTGCCATGAAGAAAAGCCTGAAGCGAAAAAGAAAAAGAATAAGGAAGCGCTTTGATACATCTGATGGCCGCAAGAAGCTCGATTTTCAGATAAGACAAAGTCCTACCGTATGCAAGATTGCACATGGCACATCTGAAAAGCAGCCTACAGACTTGCCTAAAAGTAGGCAAATGCTCAGTATGCACTATATTGAACACATCTGATGCCACAGGGCATCCTTTGTATTGTATCTCTAACCTTACACCTTGTTATTTCAGCATTTCATTTTGTAGTTAGAGTAGATTTACTTTTCATGTTAAGTAGAATAATAAATGAAAGAAGAGCTTCTATTTTTCATGTGCTTAATGTTATATGATGATATTTGGATGGATGCTACTTATGTAATTTTGTGTGTTGCTTGGATACAGATTCTGGATTCTCACATTCCTCCGGTGAAGCAACGTGTCCCCAAGTAGAGCCAGATGTTGACCAGACATTGTCAACGACCCCATAGCAGTACACCCCCATTTTCGCAAATGGAATTCATCATGTTCGAGGTGTTCACACCATTCAGATTCCATCATCAGTCGACAATGTTATAAACGATGTAAACCCATTCTGCATGTTTATGATGTAAATGATCTAAGTAAAACCACCATGTATGTAACAACCTAGGTAAGCTTAGTATTTTGGTGATGATTTCTATCCTAGAAGGTTTTTTGTCTCACTGATTCATTTGTGTTTCTCGACACAAGTGATCGGCAGAGTTTTCCCCTCTAGCCTCACCCCAAAGCTAGGGCGGATTTTGTCATCAACATGCTAAGTGAGTCCTAGTGTTTTCTATCGAGTCTTTGTAAAAGTAGTTTGGGAATAATCCTAGCTAATTGGCTAGATTATTTTATTACAAGCTACTTGGTCTATTAGATCATGTTTTGAGTCGCAAAATTGGGTAGATATTTGAGGGTCTACCCCCCTTAGTCTACTATAAGGAGACAACTTAAATAGAGAAATTGGGGATCAGGGTGACACCCCCAATCTGAGACGTTGTCACGGTGCCTAGACATTCTGTGCGACAAAAGGCCCTATATAATTTCTAGTGCATAATCCAACTTGACCCTCCTTGCTTGTAATCTGAAATAGATTTCGTTTCTCCTTTTCTGCTCAGACTTGGAGAAACTCGACCCCCTTGAAGATAAGTGTTTGTCTTCGTAGAAAATAACCAAGGTGTCGAAGAGTGCCTGCAGCAAAATCAATTAGATCTTCAAAGTGAACTCCTAGAAATAATCCAACTAGGGTGGAAAAATTTGTCCACCGAAATTGGAGAAGAACTAGCTAAGGTGTCTATGAAGTCCACCAAAACTAGTGTGAGGATTTCGCTTGAAACCCTCTCTGACTATGGTCACGAGTGTTGTTCAAGGTAGTGTTACAACAGTAGACTCAATAAACAGTATGGCTACAATTGTATTTACAAATTCAAGAGGTGTCTATGCAGGCATGGGTATGGGTTTCATAGGCCAAGATTGAGTGTTTGACGATGGGTTTGGCTTTACAAGGACTTCATGCCAAAGACCCTTGTTCTTTCTAGTATGGTTTCCAACAGTTCAACATTCCACATAAAGAAAACTCACAAGATAGGCTCAACTGCTTGTACTGGAGCATGCATGTCTTCTATAGCAAGTTGTATGACTTTATAACAATAGGCTCAAAAGCAAAGAAAGGGAATTTGGCTGCTAGGCAAGGTTTTTTGTTTGGATCTGAAGTGCTCAACTTCTTTCAAGACAAATTCAAGAACCTTATGAAAGGTAAAGACAATGTCTATAGGGGGTGTGGGTCTTCAAAGG
Source organism: Pinus albicaulis (assembly GCA_034641835.2). Classification (NCBI taxonomy): domain Eukaryota; kingdom Viridiplantae; phylum Streptophyta; class Pinopsida; order Pinales; family Pinaceae; genus Pinus; species Pinus albicaulis. The sequence continues at coordinate 370,109,933 of CM076572.1, forward strand.
AGAGTCCCACTCTACTATGAAAATTTGGGAGTCCTGAATCCTACTGCAACAACTGATATTGTTTCTTCTATTTGTTAAATAAATTAAAAAATATTTACTGTGTGCTACGGAAAATATTGAAACTAATACATTGAAGCCTTCACAAAACAAATACTGCGGAAGAAAAATAAGCGCTAGAAGAATAGATGCACACACACAATTTGACATCGTTATTTTTGGACTAAGTCCCTGGAAAAACCCAACTCGGCAAAACCAGTGCAATAGCTGAGGGTTTTGATATTAAGCAGTAGTGAAATCTGAGTACAAACTATGGAATGCTTAAACTAACAATCCAAACAGAGAAATAGCTGGCAACAATAACTAGTGAGAAATTTATTTCACTCCACAGGCGATCTGACACTGACCTCAACTCAAATTGAGTTTCTCCTTGCTCCCTCTGCGCAGTCACTACGTCAGCGTATGCAGTAATTGCGTCCCACATGCTCGGAACTGCGCCTCCTCTCACTCTCTTGTCAGTTGCTGTTTGGGAAATTAATACTATTTGCCTCCGGATCCTCTGCCTAGCTTCTGGCTTAGAATTTCTCCTTCTCTCCAACAAAACGGAAATCTCTTCAAGAAGGCTCTACGCTACCTCTTTGCAATGTACTCGCCGGAACTAGAAAAGCTTCCTCCGACCTCACTATCTCTGTCCCTCTCTCACTGCTTCGACCTCACTGAATCACCTTCGGCAACTGAATATTGCTACTCTGGAGATCGATTTCTAAGCAAAATCGAATGCTCAACTGATTTGGTGTGTCTTCTCCAAGCCCCATTGAGTTCTTCTTATAATCCTTTGTTGAGAGTTCAACGACCATGATTAAATCTTAATCGATGGTTGGGATTAACTAGAAATCGATCCATGCGATTTTCTAAAACATTCTCACCATGACTTAATTAATTCCTTTTAATTAATCATATTTTCTAATTAATTTAATTAAGTCGTCTCTAGGTGGAATTTCCAAAAATGATTTCTAGGTATTGGAGAATACATGTATTCTAGTCACTCTGCCAAATCTTGTTGCTAAAACACATCTGGTGCTACAAAAATTAACATCTAGAATACATCATTCTCAATAACTCTGTAAATAATGGCTCTATGAAAGCAGTGGTGCACTTCTTGTGTTGAAAATTCTAACTAGGTTCGGTCTTCATTATGATATAATTATAATCATGACATTTTATATTCTTTATAAAAAAGATAAAGAAAGAAAAGGAAATTATATTTTATTTTGGAGTATGTGTTTCATACTCAAGTTTGAGTCAAAAGCATGTTCTTCGTGCTTTTAGGTCTTCTATTTCTTTCTAGGTCTTTCTAGGATAAAGAATAATATTGGTCATGTATCATAGTCCCATTTAGACTCATTGTAATGAAGAAAAAATGTATTTTGTCGAGAAAAAAACCATGGATAAGCCTAAGACCAAGTTGGCCTAAGAAGCAGATCAAGTTGGCCTAAAGGGAGGGAATTCAACACTCAAGAAAGGCTATAGAAAGGAGTGAAGCTCGCCTCATTTGGTCACTCATCTCAAGCAAGTTCAATCTGCAACAACGAAGGTGAAGAAGAATAACAAGGAGGACGAAGAAGAGGATCATAAGTCGAAGCTTGTCAAATAATCTCTTTGCTTCTTCGCTAGGGCTTGTGAAGCGACCAGTTGCAGGAGGCCAAAATTGCAAGGCCGAAATTATGTTGCAGGGACCGAAGTTGCAGTATTAAGGAAGCAGTATCAAAGTTCTGGAAGCTGACTCAAGGAAGATTTTTCTGGGAGTTGGCTTGGGGCTTGGAGGGTTGTTTTCTTTGGTCTGTAAATCTTGTAAGTCTCTTTTGTAAGCAGATTCTAAAGAAGAAGAGAAGCATTTTTTGGGTTTTCCCTTGGAGGGGTTTTTCCCTAGCTTGGAGCCTATATCTTGTGTACTTTGTATTGTTGTGATCTTCACCATTTTGGTAATTTCTTGATGAACAAAGATCTAATAAAGTAATAAAAGGGCAACACATATCACAAGTAATTATTAAAGGAAGATCATCTAAATACGTAAGTATCCTGATTTTCCAACACCTTGAATGCTAGATTTTCTAGTGCCTGAAATCCTAGATTATGGATGACCATGGAAGAGTGGCCAACTCTTCCTTTGGTAGGGCCAGTTATTGCTAAGGAGCCAATGCCTATGGTGAGCCTTGTTACCCACCACTAGTGGGTGACCCCATAGGAGAACTCCTAGATTTGTCTACAACTGGCAGCCAACAATGTTTTGTTGATTTTTGTAGCATTGAATGTGCTCTAGACTCGAGATTTTGCAGAGAGCTAAGAGACATGCATTCTCCAATAACCAAAAATCATTTGGGGAAATTCCACTTGGAGATGATATAATTAAAAATTGTTTTTTTTTGATGGATTCCTAAGTCTAAACTTAGGAAATGAGAATAATTAAAGGGTATTAATTAAATCTGGTGTGGATCTTCTAGATAAAGGCGTGGATAAGGTCCTAGATAATTTGAGCCAGTGATTAAGATCTAATCTTGCCCGTTGATATGTCAACAAGAGATTATAAGAAGGAGCTCGATGGGAACTTGGAGAACACACTTGAGATTTGTAGAGATTGATTTTGCTGGGTGATCGAATTCTCAGAGAGGCAGTGCTGAGTTGCTAGAGAGAGATCAAGCGAGATTGTTACAGTGAGGGGCAGGGATAGTAGATCGGAGGAAGTTTTCCAGATCTAGGGACTGCAGATAAGAGAAGACATTGAGAGCCACAGAGAGGTAGTGTAGAGCTTTAGAGGGAGTCTATTATTTTGCTGGGAGACAGTTGAGATCTAGTGCACAAGCTGGGGGGTGTGAGTCGGGGGAGGGGCCGGAGGGTTGAGTTTCAGGTCGGCGGGGAGATCACTGCAGGGAGGTGACGTAGTCCCGGGAGCTATGATGCGGTGAATGCCTAGGCGGACGCGATCCTTTGCGCAAAGACAACGCGGGCGGATGTCTTTAGTCCATATCGATGCCGGATTTCCCGTGTTAGTGTGAGATTTTCTCACTATCTCTTTCAAATCGGTTTATCTCTACGTATCGGATAGCCGAGTTTGGGCATCCAATGATTTGTACTGAGATTACTACTACATAATATTAAAAGCTGAGTCAGTTGCTACATCGATTTTCCCCGAAGTTGGGTTTTTAAAGGGATGATTGTCCAAAAATAATGGTGTACTTGTGTGTGTGTGTGTTTCTATCTTTCTCTTGCATTGTATTTTTCTGCATTATTTATTGTTGTGTAGGTTGCATTGAATTTAATTCAATATTTCGTCATGTAAACTGCACCAGTACATTGTTACGTTTAATTAAAAAATCAAAAGAATTAACATCGATTCTTTGCAATAGGATCACACCCTTGACGTACCACGGTGTAGTCGATATTGTGCCGGTTGATCTTCGCTCCCTAAGCGATCATATGCCCTCTCGCCCATCCGTCGAGAATGTATGTTTTTAAGGTGGGCCATCCAATCTTAAGGTATGTCTTTCATTGTGTAACCGCGTGCTTATGCTTGTTTTCTGCGCACACTTGGGTATGGTTTATTGGGGGACTTGGAAGGGGGAAGTGTTTTGACTGTAGTTTTGTTCCCTCACCTTAAATGGGGGGTTAATCCTACACCCTTGTCTGCGTGGGATCTCCCCTATTGACTTATAGCTTCGGGATAGACACTATTTGGGAAACCCAGATTTTGGTAACGTAGTCCCATTTTCCTATTTCATATTTTTTCACTCCCCTCCACAAATTACATGCCCTGTTTCATCATTTTTCCCTCTGCGGGTCCACATGACCACTAGGTCCCACAAGGCTCTCGCCTACTACCCCTCCCCCTTATCCACATGTTTGGGTAATGCCTAGAAGTTAGAACGTTGCCTTAGAGGTTGATGCAGCTAAAAAAAGAAAAAGCATATCATGGCCATATACAAAAAGGAAATAACTACCACAAAATGCGAAAGATGGTCGGGATAATGAAAGATTAGCACGTGGGAAAAAATCCAAATATGAGCACTACCCCCGTATCATTATCGTCATCACATTGGTCCCTAGGGCCCCCTTGAGTGCCTTGCATAGATAAGGAACCCATGCATGTCCCTATCCCCGATGGGCAATGAACTCGCCTCACCTTAAGGGGTAATAATTTCCATATCAAAATATTCTCTCATCTCACAGGAGCCAGAGCATTATAATAAAGAAAAAAATCAATAAAATGCAAAAGGCAAGTGAAGAAGGGTGTCAAAACAAAGGCAAGGGTAACTCATGTAGCATGATTGTTCCCTCATATATTCATACACCCAAATATGTGGGCATCCCTCATCATTACCACCCTTTTGAGCCCATGGCATTTGGCCTTGAGACCCCTGTGTCCCTATCCAACTCATCATTATTGACATGACCCTTATGACTTGTAGGGTGTACCTTGAATATGACATTCTATTAAGGGGCTAGGGACACCTAATAGGGTTGTTTATTACCCATTCCTACCTAGGGGAGGTAACATTATTACATGCTCAAGCGCCAAATCTAGAAGGGAAATCCATTATGAAGTCTCACTTGTGCCTCTTGATTAACAAGCTTTGTCCACTTAGATGCACTAATGAATTATTATACTTGATGGTGAGAGAGAGCGCATTGGATCTTATATAGGATTGGAAGGTGGTTTCCGCATCATAGGCTAGGCAATTGATTAATTATGCGATTTATTTGTTAAAACAAATAACGAATAAATGATACTGCTATTCCTTCACAAAAAAATTTATGTAGCGGAAAAAATAAGCCGGAACTAAGAAAAATAAATGCACACACAATAAAAATGACACCAATATTTTTGGACTAATAGTCCCATGGAAAAACCATCCGAGAAAACTAGTGGAACAAATGAGGGTTTATTTTATTATATGTTGTAGCGAAATTTGAGTACAATATATGGATGCCCAAATTGGCAATCCTCGACCAAATAATTTGTCCAAAATATTAGTGAGACAATTTGTCTCACCCCAACACGATCCTGGCTCCAAATTTGGCTGCGTGTCTTGGCCACTCAGAAAGCCCTGCGTCGGCATCGTGCTTCCTTTGTGCGGGATAAACTCATGCTACTGTGGAAACGCGCCTCGATGTTGTTGTTACGCCTAACTACGACCTCACGAAGATGATTCGCTTGACTTTTACAGAATTTTTTCCCAACCACCAACAAGCCGAATCACCCTCCTCTCCATCTAAATCGAGCTGCCCTCTAAAGTTGCCTATGCGGACCCCTACGCAACATAGAGTGAGGAATAACTCAACCCTCTTGTTGTTGACTGTACGTGTACAGAAATCACTTGAAATCACTTATGTCGCTCGCTCTCGCTTTGCTTTCCTTCGCTTGAACTCTTCTTCCTTGCTCGACTTACGTAATTTGGATTGCTCGAGTTTCCAAGGAACTTGCTCTCTTGATGTGTCTATCCCCATCCCCATTGACCTGCTCTTATAATCTTTTGTTGGTGAACCAATGACCATGACTAGGTCATCATCAATAGCTAAGATCATCTCAAACTCAATCTATGTGAGTTTCTAGAGCATTCTCACCTTTCCTTATTAATTCCTGTTAATTAATCGGTTTTTCTAAGTTAGACTTAGGCACAATTTAAATGATGGTTAATTAATTTAATTAAGGCATTTCACAAGCTTATCTCACGAAACATTTTTACGGGTTTTGAATATCTCGTGTTCCTAGCCTATCTGACACAAATCGAGACTAGAACACATGTCCGATGCTACAAAAAACTAACAATTTATTGAATGTAGGTCAAAAATTGTGATGTTGGGAAAATTTTGGGATGAATTACTCATTGATAATATGAAATGAATGTTCCTAGTGGAGAATTATTGTAATTGACTTTGCTTAAAAGAGGGTAATTGTTGAAAGGGGGTAGCTAGGACTTCTAATTTTGGCCTCCTTAATGACCTAATTAGGTCATCTAGAGCATCTATCACTCCATACACCCAATGGTCTAAGCACTAATCATATCCATTGATGGCCATCTTTAACCTCCATCCATAAATTTCTTTTTTCTTCTCTCTTCTAAATCTTCGGCCCCTCTCCTTTAGGCATCTAGCTAGGGCATCCTGTGAATTTCATTAGAGAGAAATTTTTGGGGAAACCATTTGGATAAGATTCTTCCTTAGTGTTTTCTCTAGAGGATCTCAAAAATTTGGTTGAGTTCCCATGATGGATTCTCCATAAATTCGATGCCCTCGGTGTGCCTTGTAGGAAAGGTAACATAGCTTGAATCTATTGGATTGGTGGCTTTCTTGAGGGGTCATATGAGGTTAGTATTCAATGGAATAAATCATAAGTGACCCTTTCTCTTTTGTCTTTCACCTTAACCTAGAAGCACTTTGGAGAATTTCCTCCCACGTTTTTCCTAAAAACCTAGTCTAGCGTAAGCCCTAACGAGGTCTCTCAGAGTGAAGCAAAAACCTTGTTCAGAGTAACAAATCGTATTGCAAAGCTACTTGAGAGGTCCTATCTCATTTGGGAATCTCGATTATAGGCATGCCTAAGCACTCATTACATTTTTCAAGCCCTAGATCTTGATCTTCATCCCAAGTCTTTCTCGGAGAGCCTATTACTTGAACAAGCCTTAATTGAGCCTCTTCTTGAATGGGCTTAGTGGAATCACGTCACATAGATCATTGATCCTTCTTTTTAAAGTGATTCCTATCTGTTTAGGACTCCTCCCATCGAGTAAAGTCCATAAAGAACATGGGACACTAGCTGAGGTGACGGTGGGTCTTTGTCCCCATTGTTATCATTTGGTCTAGTAGTTGTACCACAAGTTCCTTCCTGGGCTCTGCTAGATTGTGTGGCAATACTTTTGGCGTTGTTGGTGCGACAACGACTCGTGAGTCGAGGGTTGTGACTGCGATCCTCGACCTCTCGTTACAACTATCTACCAACAACGAGGCTATGGGGGGTAGACCCTATGGAATAGAAATGCAAGACTTGTTGGAAACCAACGAATCTAAGAGACATGATTGAATAGCCTAGCCACTTGGTTAATTTAACAAGATTGATAGATTAGATTATATGTAGATGTGAGACTAGTTCTTTTTGGAGTCAACTTACATGCCTTTTATCAATTAAAGACCAAATGACCCGGATGAACTAGCACTGTGAAAACATAACTATCCTATATCTTATGCAAATGCCAAATCCTAAGACTTAGGTGTGATGCAAGAATCTTGGTTGCTTTTAATTATATGCCTATTCTTGGTGTATCCTTCCTCCTCACAATTTTTGCATCTAGTCTCTAGAGTAGGTTGTGAGAAAGAGGCCATGGGGAAGCAAGTAGAGGCTTGACTAACGATAACTCCCCTTAGGTCACTAACCACGATGCCTCCCAAGCCTTTGCGGATACTATGGCTCTAACAACTACGAGGGTCACCATGTTAACCACTAAAAGGTGCTAGACTCCTCAAAATCTAGATGAGAAAGGTGGCCTTATTTTTCTCTCAACCAAGCTTATGTTTGGAGGTAAGTTATTAAATGCAAAGACTAACTCTTACGATGAGATGCAAGATTATGAGTAAGTGATCTTAGTGTGAGATTGTTTAAGATTTCTTTAAGTACTTAGTTATTATTTGAGATGTACGTGGATAAGTACTTAACAATGGCAAGTAAAAGAAAATCTCATCAACAAGAATATGTGCAAAATTCAGAAGTGCCAACAAGACATAATAGATACCCACAAGATACAATTTGCTCAAGTGTATAAGCTACCAATATGCTCAAGATAAAGTTATTATTCACAAATATATTAACCAAGAAACGATGATAATGATAACAAGTAAAATAAAAATAGAGCACTTATCCACTTAGAACAATTAACCAATGATTCTCAATACAAGATGCCAATGTTTACTACTTGAAAGAAACAATAGGATTATCAATGCTCATGTATAATTAGAAATCTTCCAAGATATTTTCAGCAAGATAAATGCCAATATTGCTTAACATCAATTGTTCAATTAGATTAGAAGCCTTCAAGTAAGGAACACTTAGAGCTTAATGTCAATGTGACATTATCATTCACAAATAGATATTAATAATGAAGCAATAATGAAAGATCTATTCACCAAGGTTCTTTTGCTGATCAGAATGATAAACAAAAATTAGATACCAATATCCAATGAGCTATTAGATTTATTTACTTAGAGAACCAAGATTATTAGATTGTGATATCAATGTGCTTTAGATAGTGAGTTTGTTAGATGTGAACTTATGGCGTTGTAGATCATGAACTCACAAGAAAGCACAATGCTAGGTTCAAATAATCAATGCTAACAACCTTCTTCCGATAGCACATAAAACCATGAAGCAACATACAATTATTATCAATAGTGTGAGCAAGTAAATCTCTTATGTTACTTATGTTCCAATGTTTACCAAATGAGCAATGAGTTAACTTTATGACAACAGAGAGTTTAAATCACTTTTCAGAGCCTTCTAGATGCCAAATACAAGATGCATATGCTTGTCAAATGTAAGAAATAGAAACCCCAAATTGTCAAACCAATTTTGTCAACGCAAGATTTTGAGTTGATTAGCCCTTTTATGATGCAACTTCCACTGTTATATCAGACTTATGCAGAGATGAAAATCACTCATTTTTCATGAAATAAGCCAAATTATGAGTGCCCCGAGATTTGACGTTTTTCATGTATATCTCATTTTTCATGTAGCAGAGTCCATCGGATGCATGTAATATGGTGTACTCCTTGGATGAGGAATTAAATTTTGCATCCAACGAGTGTTTCCCGCTCGAAATTTGAGTAAACCCATAGGGAGATAAGTTGAAAAAAATAAATGTTTTTCTTTTTCTCTCTAAAATTGGATGATGTAATCTAATATTATTTTTATTATTTCCACTATTATTATATAATTTCCTTAGGAATCCCATTTTAAATCTCAAAATTCCCCCTAATGCATCATTCCTTTCATCGAGAAAGTGATCTATCGGTTCATATCTAGCCTTCCGTAACGGCCCATTCCCTTTGTTATACCCCAAAACAATATTAGCGTGTGAACGATATAGGCATTTGATAGCTACACCTGCCCTATCACCGTCCACATCGCACTAATCTCATCCCACCTAATATCAAGATTACAAAGATTGGAGACTTAATATTAAGATTTCAGACTTTATATCAAATTCAACCAAGTATAAAATTTTATGAAACAAGGTAATAAAGGAAATAAAGTAATAAAGTTAAAATCCTTAAAAGTTGATGAATCTTTAAGTTAAAATGAGTATGCGATATTAAAGATTTATATTAAAGGTACTTAAATAAAATCCCACCTTTATAAATATGTATATGTAAGCACATTAATGGGGGATCACCCACCATAACAACATTTAATATAAACTTAAGGTTGGGTAAAGCCTCGGGAAGTTTGAGGCGGTGGAGAAAGATTGTTTACATTATATTCATATCCAAACATAATGAAAAGTATACCACCATAAATACATAAAAATATCATCATTAATGAGGATAAGACTTCGGGAAGTTAGGCGGTGGAAGGAGATTATTTAAAGGAGGTGGTATGGAGGAGAAGGGGGGGGATGTTTTCTTGGAGGAGAAGAAATGGTTTCTGCTGAAAGGAGAAGGAAGGAAATGCGGCTTGCGGTGTTTGGGAAGGAATCTCTTGTTCTTGGAAATCTGGGCACCGGGACGGAGGGGACACCCTCTGCGGTGCAGGATTAGTCCGGATTTGGTGCGGGAGGATTCGATTGCCCCCGATGTCTGTTGCATGCTTTCTGTTCACAATATCACTAGCTAATCTTCGGTAGCTTCGGCCGCTTGAGGGATTCGTAAGTTGTGCTGATTTTCGGGAGTATTCTTCTACATATAGGTTAATTATGCAAGTTGAAATTTCAATTTATACCATTTCAATGTCTTATTAGATCGGTTTTACTTAAACGAAAAAGTTCAAATAGGTACAAATTCTAGAACTGCGGGAAGTCGGGGGTTATTACATTTGGTATCGGAGGGACGATTTTCAAACCCTCTTACGACCTTATAGGCCCATTAAGAATTCATTTATAAAGCTGCTGCTTGTGTAAATCGATCTACACATCGTTCCCAAAAATTTAAAAACGTGCTTTGTTCAAACTTTCGGACTTATTAGTAAGATGGTGTTATGGAAGGTAAAAACGGGATTTTGAGCTTAAGTTTAGCTAGCTTGTATTATAGGCAAAGCTATGCGTTATAAGTCATTCGGAAGGAGCAATATGCTTCAACATTCATTTTAAAGGACACACGTCATCGGTTTATATTCATTGAAACGATGCGGCAAACAACCCGAATTTACAATAACACATTTCATTTCGAGCACAGACAAACCAATTCAATTCACAAATCTACCTACACCTACAAAAATCAAATCTCTTGCTCAAAATGCTGCATCAATGTCTTGTCGGTCTCCGCAAAGCATGCATGACTTCATTGGATACGCACACTTGCTTCAAGTTGTATCAAGGATAAATTTAATCGATAGGAGCCTTGAACAATCATACGCTACTTTCGGTATAATAGGTGAAACTCTTAAAGTACTTACGGGAAATAAAGCATTTCTTCCTTCAGATTAATCAATAGAAAGCATCTATTTGCACTCTTTTGGCTTATCGTTATGCCTCCCTAGACTAAATTACCATGGGGGATTGATGCCCTTATTTGGTTATGGGCGACGTACGAACATCTTGGCAAAACAACTTAAAACATGGATGACGAAAGTACCACTTTTGCCTTTGAATCTAACCCCAAACCAATACGAGTGTTTGAAGGTATATGGAACACTGCTGTGATGAATATGATTCACGAGCAATATGTCAAGCAATTTCCCAGGACTCTTGCCTCCATTCCATATATTTGCTACCATTTTTGAGATGCTCATCGTCAAACAGGCGATAGCATCGACACCACATATAATAGTGAGCACGAGGATTCGAGACCCATGCGAAGTATTGGTGCACTCAATTACGCTTGTTGTGACTCGGTGAAGGGTTGTTAAAACAACAATGATGCTAGTTTTGGAATTGCATTCAAATATGACAATGTTGATGACCACATTGTACAGGGGATGGCATACACTTTGGACTATCGTTAAAATAGGCGCACATAAAGGTACTTTGCTTGTTCCGATCTAGCACCTATACAAGATGAATGCCCCCTTTGGGGTACAGAGGTAATACTAAACGGAGATAGTTGCGGTGGTACATAAACTCATGGCTTCACTAAAACCAACTTTCTATTCATCACTTGTAGATTCCTGCGGCTCCGTTGACACTACTTGCATGGTGTATTTTTTCTCTTCAATTTCGAAAGGACAATTGCAACGTGAATGTCATAGTAAAGAATTTTTTTTATATTTGAGAGATTGATGTATATCAAATATGGCCTTTTATATTTTGAGAAACATAGATGAACAGAGTTGATATCCCAAAATAATGGAGCCTTTGTTCATCGGCAATCAAGTTGTACAAGATAACACGGATTGTTTGTCTTCTCTCCTTGATACTGGAATATCTAAATTTTTGTTAGAGTCGGGGAATGTTTGGGGTGCGGTGAACATGCCCATCGGTCATGTTCACGAGGGCGACCAACAACGAAATTATAGACATGAAAGTCTAACTAGAACAAATCTTGAAAACACAAAAACGAGAATCACCATGAACTGACATTAACCTCTCGTCCGAATGTGACTCGGTATACCGATTTGCCAATAGGATTGAAATCACCGGGAACATAACGGATTAACTACCTACTCACAAATCAAAGCGAATGACATGACTACAACTTCGCTCATCTGATGAGGAAAAATGGTCTCTGATAAACATTGACGGTGACTCTCTCCCTTGATGCAATGCACGATTGTCGGTCTCTAATATACGGGGACGGTGTTCGGAAAGAACATCTCTCTGCGTTTCAGTTCTTTTACTAATTTGGTCATCAGTCAACAGTAATATAATTTCTTCACCCGGGACCGGACGTAATGGGGGCCTTCCATGCATATTGCTTCTCACGACACGAGAATCCCTGAGTGGTTTAAGGGTTGGTCGGAGTTCTTGGTTTACGAGTTTGAAATTAAAGTCCTTGTCTGCAGATCGGCTATGTTGATTTAGATCCCTAGCAATTGTAATGGCACTTTCGATGCTCAGGGGCCGTACGAGGAAAAAAAAATTTTGAGTGCATCGAAAAGTCAATGGTTTTTCCCGATAAAGCTCCCGCATTGGAGCGGGGGAGGAGGAGCAGCTTGCGAGGGAGAGAGAGGCGGAAATAATTCAATGACAAGGTTGCGCAAGGACCCCAATTTGGTATCACGACTATTTAAAAAGGGAACCGACGAAGCTTATAATGTGTGACACGATACCCGATGTGGATACGGATGTTGAACCCGTACGTGGCCCGATAACCGACTACACGACGCCGCTCGGCGACTCGTGCGTAAGGGAAAACAGCACAGGGCTATCACTCGGCGAGGTGTCGTGGTCGGCCGGGGGTGTGTGTCATATGAAAACCGCATTAAACCAAAGTTTTTACGGTCGCGGGTTAATAGACGAATATCATTTCGTTAAAAATATATATATATATATGGTAGCGTTTAAACAATTTAGTATCACGGTGGGACGACATGATATAAGATTGGCAAACGTTAAGCGAACCCGACGTAAATCGAACACGCAATTTTCGGATGCGGAGTCGGACGCGCTACCATTGCGCCACATATATATATTATATACGCTAAAATACAAAGGGTCGAGAAAGCAAAGCATGATAAAAGTTTGCCCAAACCTCAACTCAACGTAAATCCTAAAATTGTTAAATTCGGCTTTGGTATCGGAGCTAAGGTCGGGATAAAAAGGCGGTTGGAATATCACAAAAAGCTAGTTCGGTCTCTATTCATCATATCAAGGCACCTTGAAGAAGAGGTGGATTTCGGTATATCTAAGGACAAGATCATTTCGAAATCACGTACAAGAAGAGATTAAAGTTTTTCGATCAACCACACTAAAAGATGAGTATAAAGTTTTGATGCTAGATCTCGCGAAAAGATTCCATATTACGGTGAAATAGGTTCGGTACCATCATAGCAAGGAGGCTTCATAACTTTGGTACCATTACGGTTCGCATCCAATTCGGTCTCATGAACTCGCGAGATATCGAGAGATTAGTCATGGGTCTTGATTTGGTGTAGATTCGAGAAGGAACTTTAAGCTACGGTGATGAAATTTCGGTTTATGACGGTGGGATCATTTCGAGAGAATAAGCTGCTAAAAATTTCAATGGATACACGATGCATCAAAAGAAGTGATTTCACTATAAAATTGTAGAAAGATTATCAGGCATATAAGTGAAAACAACGAGACGATTTTCGGTGATATAACAAGTTCGGATATTTTCCGAAATTAATTCGTAACATTTTCGATGATGAAGGATTGGGCTCCCCTATATGGAATTTCATCATTTTTGGCTTCTTTAAAAACAACGAAAGGTGCAACGCTGCATAACTATCGGTAAGACGCATCACCCTTGACTAAACATACTCGATCATTACGAAACTTTCAAATAAATTCTAGCTTCGAAAAGTCACATTTCGTTCATGCTTTTTGATTAAGCTTTTGTTTTATTATGTCTCCCGTGAGCGGGAAAAGCAGTTCTTTTGTGTTTGTGTTTGATCAAATAACCATGCTCAAATTTTATATTTGCATGCGGGTGGTGATAAACAGTTGAAACGCTATGCATAATTGAAATACGGTAGTTTATCCTTGAAGACGAAGAAGATGCAGGAGTCCATGCTTGCTCTATTAGCTGATTTATTACCCTCGGAATCCCCGTGAGTAAACAGGTTTGGTTTCCTAGGTGTTTACTATTTAGGGCATACGCTTTAGGTTTGTAAACCTATGGGGATTTATTTCATGTATAGAGTGTAGATAAAATGTTGTTTTTCAACGGCGTGACATGAAAAAAACGGGGCATCACTTTGAGGGCTCTTTTTGAACAAAACTATATACTACTGTAAATGCCTTGTGACTATGTTTTGCTTTCAAAGAATTTACTGGACCATTATTATGGATGTCTTCGGGGAAAACATTTCCTACAGGTATACCAAGAGGGAAATAACACCTCCAACTGATATACAATAGACCATTCTCAACGAGACTAAGACTCCACAAGCTGATGTGAGGCAATGTGTTTTAAAATTATGGAGAAAATTGGTGTTGTCACGAGAATCTTGATGCTAGAATGCTAATGCTACTTTTACACTTCGAGTCCCGAGACCAAGCTACTTCTACCTAATAATAAATACATAACATGATTGCCGGTTTGAATTGATGTAATACTTTTTGAACTTAGTCTTGGATAACGATACGTGTAAACTACTGCAAGAGTAGATAATTGATGAATACTTAATTTTTGTAGGCAATTTTATTAAAGGCTTGGAAAGTTCATGTAGCTCATAGGATAAGCTGATTTTAAGTTCGGATGCACCATTTATTGTGTAAGTGTTCCTCCTATACAGAACTATCTGTTCCCTTTATGTATGTTAACTTGGATATATGTCTTTTCGTGTAAACATTGCGTTCATCTTCGTCCAATAAAGTTAATTTCTCCAATACAAAACTCCTCGATGTTTCATTATCTCCACGAAGGATCCTTAATTTGTCCAAGGGTTCACTCATTAACTCCTATCGAAGTTGCATATGAGTTAGCGAGAAAATATAGACTTGCAAAAGTGAGAGAGTCGTATATCGCGAAATATGTGAGTTGATACCTATAAATAGGCGAGGGGAGTATGAAGAAATAACACAACAAATGAGTTGTTGGCCCAATGACCTGCAGTGTAGGATAGGAAATAAAAGGGAAAGAGTTGTTCATATTTTTTTGATATTGTTGACATGGTGATGACGTTTTAGTGAGTGAGATGGCGAACCTTGTCAAGCCGATGGGTGATGTAATTGAGAATTGGCACTAACAGGGGTGGGTCACGGGCCATGTAATCCTGTCGAGCGTGTAATCATGGAAGAGGAGTTGGATGATCGCTCTTATTATTATTTGCCAATATATTATCTCCATGTAATTATTACATATTAATCTATACTTCGGTCGGTAATAAATCTATTTCTTTTTGGATATGAAAAACATTCCGAGCTTCATGTTTAAATTTCCGACTTTCACTCATTGTACATACTATGTATTAGTTGTGGGCGGTTTAATTGCGGGCTCGTTGTTAGCGAGTGAAGGAAATAGTGCCTCCAAAAGACGCTATCACCGCTTCCATTTTTTCATTTACAAACAAAGCAAAGAATCTCGTGACTAAAGATGATCTAAATGCCCGGGGAGTTGGGATTGGAGCGTACTCGAGGATTTTCAAAGATTTCCTCACGAAGATGCTTCCTTTAAATTAACAAATATATTTAGCGATTGAAGCTATGGTATGCTCTATTTGAAGTGGGTAATCTATTGGAGTTGATATACTCACTATGATATACGCCCATTTGAAGTCACTTTGAAGCCGACCACACTAACTTGTAATTTAACGAGGGGACAAATTTCCTTTAATGCCTCTAGGGAGGGAAGGTGTGTTTAGGTCGACGATAAAGCTAATCAAACCATCCGGAAATCGCAGATTGTTTCAAATGCAAGGTTAAAATATAAAAAATTGAAGGAAACTAAAGTTAAGAGTAAAGCACATAAGTAATACGGATCCCTGGATACCTTAATCACCTAGAGAAAATATTAAGAATGCCGTATAATTAATATTAAGATATTAAAATGTGAAAGCTTATTACGAGGGTTCTTATTTCTCGGGGAGAGAAAGAGATACAATTTCTCTTTATACACTACGTATATGAAGACTGTGCTACTTTTAGCGAGGCAATTGCGGCCAAAAGGAAGAGCTTAAGATAGCATTAAATCAACACATAGCGGCGAATTTAGGAAGGAAACTCAAAATTAATAATAAATAAGGTTATGAAACTCGATAAGGAGCGATATAAAGCTAATTTTAAGTTTGACAATGGGATTCATCAATTAAGAGAATTAACAAAACTATTTTCCATTTTGAATGTTGTAGAGAGACATACTAGGACACGGGGAAAAGAAAATCTATGAGTGCATTTATCATGATAAAGCACTCAATGATCAAGCCGAGACAAAGGAGAACAAAAAAAGAAGAAATATTCGACAATTTTGTAGCGTTATCATGAACTTTGAACATCGATCGGCTTTTGAGTAAGCATTTGTAGTGGCTATCTCTTTTAGGCATTATCATTTAGAGAGAAATTTTATGATAGTCGTCTTTGGTATTGTAGAACTACTCAAAAATCCAAACATTAACAGAAAGTCTATCAGTGTACTTTGCAAAAGTTATACGGTTTCAAGTGCAAGGATGAATGGTGCGAGAGATCGGGCCTAAGAGGTGTTGATATCAACTCTACTTGATGAAAATGAACTATTCTATGCAATGATTACGAGTTGTGATTATAACAATAGTTATAATTAATAAGAATCCATAATAAATAGTGATCAATAAGCTTAAAGTAACACGTATATTTGGTAATAACAAGGAGTGTATAACCATAATTAGAGTAAGTGCAATATATGAGTGACAGGTGGACCATATGATCTTCATAGCTTGCGAGTGTAATACCATAGCTATTTGGACTAGAGCTCACATATAAAAGCGAGGTTTCAAGTGCTCTAAGTGATTAAGTAATAAACCGGGTACCATTCACCGAGTTAAGTAGGAATAAGGATAGAAGTAATGGCATTCATAGGCTTGATAAAGGTTGAATCCTATACGAAATATAGCATCTACTCGTATATAAAAAAGGAGACCTTCTTGCTTCACCTATTTCACATGGTGATACTCGACCTTGCTATAAGATTCTAGTAGTCTACATGTTCGTAAGGTCGGTATTGTATAAGCTATACTATTCAATGGATTCACACTGGTTAACTTTGTTGTAACGGTAATAAAAGCTCTTTTAATATAGAGGTTCATCTCTCCCCATGTTACATAATAAACAAGGTAGTATTGTACTAATATAGAGTCAAGGGTAAAGGTTCAATGTTCTTCATTAACATATCACTATCTTCTTGATTCCCATTGATTTTATTAGCTATGAAGAGTATGACATAATCACATACTAGCCCAACTTACCGCTTTATAATCATAATCACTACAGACTTGCGAGTCATGTATAAAGAGTGGTCATAGCTTATCCATGAATTTATAAAAATTTATTTTTTGAATGATCTCGTAAGAATGAATTTTATCCCCTTTTGATACATGGATACCCATAAGATAGAATGCTACTTCAATTTGGTGATACGGGATATATCTTGATTTATTTCAATTTACTAGGGCATGGACACCCGAGTATGCAATATAGCATTTAAATTAACATTGCAAGAATGTGAAATTATAGATTAGACATTATAGATGAAAATATCTATCGAATTATTTCATTGCATTTTCAAGTATGATTCAAGGAAAGGGAATAAAAGTGTAACTACATTGTGAATATGAAAAGTAAAAATAGAGGGTATATCGAGTGAAAATGGTTAAGCGATGCGTCATAAATAGAACATGAATAGACTAAAGCCCGAAGCGACATACGAAATGAGAAATTTTTATTGAACATATTGATATCTATGTGAGCAATTTAAATTCTAGGATTGATATCATACGTATCAAAGTATTTTTGAATGTGTAGAAGTTGTTATATGGGTAACAATTGGTTATGAGCAATATAAGATGCATATCTTGTAATATGTGTTCGAGTGTTTACATTGCGATTATGTACCCGGTGAGTATCATGCGGAAAAAAAACGGTTGCTGGGAACAATCTACGTGATGACAGATTTCCAAGAACAATTGAGACTCCATGAGATCCCAAGATAGGGTGTTGACCACAGTCTGTTGTAGAGGATGGAAGTGTTGCCCACTTGTTTACCCCCCAATACACGGAGTCATGGGAGGAGCATGCGAGTCACGCTCCCCTAGACGTGTGATGATGGCTATAGGGATGCCTACAAGCATGTCGGGTCGACGTAATGAGACTCGACATCATTGAGTCTATGAATGGATCGGTAAAGCGATGCCATGGCATATTCTGTAGAGGACGGATAGGATGGAAGTGGAAGAGATTAGGAAGGATAGGATGATTTTAGAATAGTTTGGAGACTCGGTGAAGATGGGAAGTAACAATTAAATTACCAATACATACTTATTTAAAACGAAAATTCAATCTTAAAATACGGGCATTCTACTGATCACCCTAATCTCTAAAAACACAATATTAATACGAGTATATAAAACCATAAACTTCGGGACGAAGTTTTTACGAAGGGAGGAAGTATGTAACGACCCCATTCCCTTTATTATACCCAAAACAATATTAGCGTGTGAACGATATAGGCATTTGATAGCTACACCTTTCCTATACGCGTCACATCATCGCACTAATCACATCCACCTAATATCAAGATTACAAAGATTGGAGACTTAATATTAAGATTTTCGTGACTTTATATCAAATTCAACCAAGTATAAAATTTTATGAAACAAGGTAATAAAGGAAATAAAGTAATAAAGTTAAAATCCTTAAAAGTTGATGAATCTTTAAGTTAAAATGAGTATGCGATATTAAAGATTTATATTAAAGGTACTTAAATAAAATCCCACCTTTATAAATATGTATATGTAAGCACATTAATGGGGATCACCCACCATAACAACATTTAATATAAACTTAAGGTTGGGTAAAAGCCTCAGGGAAGTTTGAGGCGGTGGAGAAAGATTGTTTACATTATATTCATATCCAAACATAATGAAAAGTATACCACCATAAATACATAAAAATATCATCATTAATGAGGATAAGACTTCGGGAAGTTAGAGGCGGTGGAAGGAGATTATTTAAAAGGAGGTGGTATGGAGGAGAAGGGGGGATGTTTTCTTGGAGGAGAAGAAATGGTTTATTACCCTGAAAGGAGAAGGAAGGAAATGCCGGCTTGCAGTGTTTGGGAAGGAGTCTCTTGTTCTTGGAAATATAGGGCACGGGGGACGGTTGGGACACCCTGCGAGTGCAGGGGATTAGTCCGGATGTGGGCTGGGAGGATTCGGTGCCCCGGTAATACGGTACGTACTCTTGTTCACGATATCACTAGCTAATCTTCGGCCGCTTCGGCCGCTTCGGGGATTCGTAAGTTGTTCGATTTTTCGGTATTCTTCTACATATAGGTTAATTATGCAAGTTGAAATTTCAATTTATACCATTTCAATGTCTTATTAGATCGGTTTTACTTAAACAAAAGTTCAAATAGGTACAAATTCTAGAACTGCGGGAGCGGGGTTATTACACCTTCCTTCATGCCATGTTTCCTTAAGCATATTTCATCTTACTACATGGTCATCATTGGTGGAAGACATCCATAGCTCTTCCCAAGGCAACCACGCATAAGCATAGGGCACATTTGGAGGTCAATTTTGGAGGGTCATGATCGAGGCCAAACCATTTTACGGGTTTCGGTCGGGATGACTTAAGGAGTCGAGAGTAATTTTGCGGGGAATTTTACGAGCACGGAGGTGGGGTTTTCGATCATTCCTTTGCGGTAGCTAGTGCGGGGATTGTGGGACTAGTGTTGATAATATCGGTATCGGCAAAAATATCGGCGAGGGTCCGAGAAAACATCTTAACGGCAATATTAGCGAAAATATTGGCAAATATCGACAAGCATAAAAAAATGTATAATATATTCATTTTTTTTCAGATTTTTAAACATATAAAGCAATAAAAAAACATGAAATAAACACATTGAAACATTAATATAAGGAAAGCAACGTATATATGATGTAGTGGATGTAAAATAAAAATGATATATCAAATTTGATACCAAATCCTACGATCCTTGATAATTGTCCAATCGAGGACTCCAAACGTGGAGAACCAATACAAAATAACATCACATATATAAAACTTAAAAGTATCTCATCATCATGAGTTATATGTAGCATAGGCACGCAAAACAAATAAAACTAGCAACTATCTATACGAGATCGAGATTCAGATTCCCTCTCCCTAGCCGGCTATCTTCTGTCTTTTTCGAGTAATTGCTTCAAGAGCTTTTTGTACAATTTCCGCACTAGAAGCTCGTACAAGGTATAACTTCATGTCGAGGGAGTCTGGCAGATGGTATTTCAATCATGTGACCCCTCCTGCCATCTTGGTCCCACACCCTCTGCATGATAGACGTGTACGATTTGTCCCACCATCAAGCTCCCCCATACTCCCAAAATGGGTCCAAGTATTTGGCATATTTGCGATGAACTAATTCAAATTTCAAACCTAGGGGCACCAAAAAAACAAATAATTGGCATTAAACACGCATACACAAAAAAAATGGCAATAAGAGGGTGCATAAGAAAGTAAAAAAAAATGAAGCTTGTTCAAATATGGAGAAAACCCTTGCATTGGCTCATGGGGATGAAAATCGTAGCAAATGGAAAAAAACAAAGAAACAAAAATCTTGGTAGGCAAAGAGGCAAGCAAGCATAACCCTAAATATATGAAAAAAATCATTAACATAGGGTTTTTTAAGAATATACCTATTAATGGAAGAAATGAAGTTTCTCTCCTTGTTCTTCAATCTTTGATCAACAAAAAAATTATGAGTTGATAGTGATAATGGCTCTTTGATCCTCAATCCCTCACTTGACAACCACCACAAAGCTCTTCCCCTTCCTTCTCCAAGCCTCACCGGCGAAATAACAAAAACAAAAGACAAATTTTCCTTTTCTAGCCGTGACCTAGGAATGCCGACAATATTCTCTTTTGTCAGTCGCGCGATACTTTCCCAAAATATTGGCGATATTTCGTAAATATTGCGATATTTTCGGGAGAGAAAATATCGTGATATTTTCTCAACGATATTTCGTCTCGTCGAAAATATCGCGATATTTCCGAATATCGCCTATATTTCGACGATATTATCAACAACCCAGTTGGGACAACACGAGCCTTAGGTTTGAGCGGTTTACGGTTTATCATTGTCTTACGCGGGTTTTGCTACGCTTGCCAAAAAGGCAAGCCCAAGTGCATTTCTTCCCATATATTTTGTACTCTTGCCCATTTCTATAATAAAATGGATTAGCTACTTATATGATTTTGATTATTACGGGCATTTCTGCATTGTTTTAAATTTTTATGGTGCAAATTTATTATTTTTACGCAATAGCATTGTTTTCCTATTTTGGAACATTACAAAGGACAGCGTCGAAGGTCAAGTGCTTCGGGCGTGGGGAGCTCGGTCACTACGGTACCCTGCGTCTTCTCCAGAAGAAGGACAAGGAGGAGAAGCGAGGACCAACGGGCATCTTTCACGCGAAGCGATAGCCTTTCCTCCAAGGCCCTGGGAGGAAGACTTCGCTATGTTCATCGAGATACCTCCGGGGAATGAGGTGGGGTGACTTGGTATTGTAGCACTAGAGAGCTACGAGATGGGCGAGGATCCTTGAGGATTCCACCTCTTGGATCAATACCTCGCTACGGGGCCCAAAGTATTCACGTAGGAAGATGGATCGGTGACGGTAGATGCGGTCGGACGCCCGAGTGCGGTTGCAATGACTAGTAACGAGTCAAATCTTTGGGGGGCGCAGATGCGGGATTCGGCGGCAACGCGAGTCTTCGGTGGACGGGGAAGAAGTTAGTAGCCGGTCGGAGACTCGAGTGACAAATGCATTATGCGATCACGGTTGATTCGGTATTTTGGATGTTTTTTTTGTTGCGAGATTTTGCGGTAGCAACAACGGAGTTGCGGTGCGAGATGTAGTGTTAGCAACGAGTTCAACGGGGGTCAACAACAACACGGATGCAACGTATATCAAAGTCGCGCGATAGTTGGTGGGCAACAATAGCGAGACATCGGCGGCGTGACAAGAGATGATGCGAGAGACAAGGTGTTGCTACAAGGTGTGCGGTAACACTAGAACATATTCCTCTACTAAGAGGAAAGTGTTAGATTTCTTAGCATCGGATGTGTTCTAGCCTCTTGAGAGGCTAGAACACATCCGATGCTACTAAACTAACGCTCCCTCTTAACTTGGAATGTGTTCTGAGTGTTCTTTACACACCTAGCCACGAAACTTTGTGGAGAGGCTAGAATACATGAGATCTCATAAAAACCCGAAATCGTTTCGAAAATTCGCCTAGAAGTGACTTAATTAGATTATTAACCAATTTTTTTTAATGTTTCTCTAGTTTAAACTTTAGCAAAACATGTTAATTAATCGATATTAATTAAGTCAAGGAAAATAATAGTCTAGAAACTCATATGGATCGATCTAGAGATGATCCTGTAATCGATTATGTTTTAATATTGGTCGTTGGTGCCCCAACGGGAGGATTATAAGAGGAGATCGATGTGGTGATGGAGATATCACTTGAACACACTTTAGCAATTCGATGTCTTGGCGGATTGATTTCAGAGTAGCGACAATCGGTTGCCGGAGAGAGCCGGAGATCGAAGCAATGAGTGACGGGCAAGGGCAGGTGATCCGGAGGAATTTTTCTAGATCAAAAGAGGCGACAAAGTGATAGAAGTAATCCCACGCCTGCATAGCATACTAAGAGATGCTGCCGCAGGCAGCGAGGGGTTCCATTTGGGCGAGGAGGAGGTTGATTCGGTTTCAGGGGGCCCAGGAAAATCTTCTAGAGTGCGGAGAGTCACTTCCAGTTTGGCGAGGGAGACAGGGCTAGAAGGCTAGCACGGAGGCGAGTTTAGAGTCACACGTGGGGAGAGAACAACACAAAGGAAGCGTAGAAGTGTTCACACGGGAGGGTTTGGAAGACGGATTTCTTTAGAGGCCGGTGTCGGGATTGTTTGTGGGGGTGAGAGAAATATTCTCTCTAATTATTTTTGTCGAGATACTTTTTGATTGGATAGCCCAGGTGGGCATCCATATATTGTACTTAGATTTCAACTGCGTCGCTTAATAAAATAAAACCCTCGATTCTTTGCCATAGTTTTCCCAAGTTGGGTTTTTCAGAGGACTTTTTGTCCAAAAATAATTGTGTTAATTTTATGTGTGCGCGCTAGCATTTCTTTCGGCGTTTTTTCTCCACTTAATTTTATTTGTGTAGATTTACAATGTGATTTATTTAGTATTTTTCCGTAGCAAACAACAAATAAATTGTTAAATTAAATTAACAATTAGGAGAATAATTTCCGATTGCTGCAATAGTATTCCGGTTTGGAATTTTTCACAACCCCTTCTGCAAAAATATGATGATGAAACCCTTACACAACTTCTTCTACTAATGTATTTTTTGTCACTATGTTATGAAAGTGTATGTTGTTGTCTTCAATTGATGATAGCACCAAAGGGCAAGTTCCTTAACTCAAGTCACTATCCACTTTCAAGGTTATAGAGTCATAATTTTTACTCTGAACCTATAATGTCTTTGAATCTCAACACGAAAATACACCCTTGATTTTTATTTAGATCAAGTTCGATTCAATAAGTCAAATTCCAGTCAAGATTAAATGCTTCAAATTGAATACAATCAAAAGTGTCAACAAGAATGTTTCATTGATGCCAAGAAAATTGATTTCATATCCACCGTACCTTAATCCAAGCAATCGAGCTACAATGAAGAGTACTTATAGATGTGTCGAATTGTAATTAGGTTTGTGGTTAGAGATTTTGAATTTCACTCTAGATCTGTCATAGTTCGGCTTATAGACCTCGTGGAAATTTCAAAGATTTCGATCACAAATGTAACAAAAGGAGATGCACATATACATCGTTTAAGGGATCTATTTCGGGACATTGTTTATCTATTATTTTGAGGATCATTCTTGTGCAGAAGAGGGTTTTAGCATGATGTAGACGTCGGCATTGGAGTTGCTCCAAAGAGAAGGTCGGATGGCCTTGAATGCCAAATGAAGCTGCCGTACTCAAACAACCAAAGCAAGCTTCACTTGTACACAAGTTCCTTGACTGATCTTTTGCTCAAACTTTTAGCCTTCCAAAGAGAATAGTTATGATTATTTAAAGAGTTGCATAGAATCCATGAGTTTGTTGATCAATCGAGTTGAAGTGTAATGAATATGCTTTTTAGAATTGTTCGAATTTGTCTTTGACGAGCCGAAGGTGATCAAACATGATTCTAGGACCAACGAAAATCAAATGCCATACAAGACTTCAATCATTCTGTAATAACCTTGTCTTGGTCTTAGCATGCTTCGAGAAATAGCCCAACGTATACCCGAGAAACGTTAAGCCCAAAGAAAAAATATGAACTTTGAGCACTTTTGATTTGCTCAATTACCTCCTAGTCGATAAGCCTCGGATTGAAAAATGCTCAAGATCAATCGTTGAACTTTTCCTTTGTGAAGAGAATGGATACGTTTATATAGATTTGGATGGATGTTAATTAGGGAAGCCGACATTTTTGGAGGAGGGATATTAAAGATTTTTAAATTCCAATTTTTGGAGCCCAAAAATCACATGAGACTGATTTTTAATGGAGGGAAGATAAAATTTGAATTTCAAATTTCATAGTTTGGAGACCAACATTAAATTCTAAGCTCATGAACCAATAATAAACTGCCATGTCACCTTATTTGGGGTTTTGACCACATGATGGGCCATCAACTTCAAACAAGCATATCTCTCAAACCATGAGAATCCTCGTGACAAAGCCACATACCATCGGAATTGGCATGACAAGGAGAATCCAATAAAGATAGTGCTTGACCTGAGAAACCATGATTTGCTATGTCATTTTGGTCAATAAAGGCGGGGCATCTTCTACTGCTGCTTGGGTTGACATCAATGACAACCACATTTCAACATTGGATTCAAGGATATACTTTTGGCCTCAAAATTCAACAACCACCAATGGTTCAAAGCATCTTCATCCAACGATTTCAAAAATGCTAAATCTTCTTTTGCATTGTAAAAATGTAGTGGTCACTTAGATCCATTGAAGAAGAGCACCATTTTCTTTACAAAAGTTGGCAAATAGTTCAAACTTATTGTCTGCTATTTATATAGAAAATAGTTATTTTTCCTATTGCATAAAAAATTAAATCAGTGATCACTGAGAGCAATTGAAAAAGAACGCCCTTTTTCTTACAAAAGTTGGCAAATAGTTCAAACTTGTTGTCCACTATTTGATTAGAAAATACTTATTTTCCTATTGAATTGTTCTTCTAGATCACCTTAAACGTTTTAAAAGCATGCTAAAACATCTAACATTCCCTTGAAAAAGAAGATTCATAGTTTCTATGGAGAAACATCATTAAGAAGCAAAATGATGCCTTGCACTTTGACAATGATGGTCTTATCATCGATCTACAAATCTCCACATGGACAAGCTCAAAACAACACTGCTTGCTCATGTGTCAACACCTTCCTTGTGTTTTTCTCCTCCCAAACATGATGTGCATCTCCTTTATGTCTTCTGAATACTAGGCCAGACATTAACCATCTCTAACTTAGAAGAGAAAGATGTAAAAAATTCAAATGCCCGTATCTTTCATGTCAAAGTTTGGCATGGATATCTTTATTGTAATCCTTTTTCCTGTGAATTTACCACATCCACTGATTTCTTAACTACCAGATTCTTTGAATTCTACACTACCGTATTTTCAACCATGTACATCCATACTCTTCACTCCTAAAGCTAGTCTTCTCTCTTATCCTTCACTAGGGTTTTGCGTGTGGTGTACACAACTTCTGTGTACAAACTTTGCTTTCTAGTTTGTTTAACTAACAACAATGTTCTACTTATTCCAAGAATGTAAAGATTGTTCTTGAGCAAATTAATGATTGTAGTTGCACATCCCCATTCCCTTCAGCCAGATGGGGTCTTGCTTTACTACCTTAACCAAAGTTTCAAACATGTCTGTCACGGACTTTAGCTTGCACAAAGGACACATGCCAGTTCTTCTTATTGTCATATATTGAGAGATGCTGGTGTCAAAGTACAGCGTCTGTCTCACTTCCAGAAACATCTACATGCTTCCATCTACCATGCTGTTTACAATTTCTATGCAGGCCTTCCACTTTGAACGACTCTAAAAGTGGAAGAAAATAACTTTTAAAAAATTGAATCCCACAACAAGAACATACCTCTTCTAGCGAATATTATCCAACGTTACGGGTGCCTTTTGGAGTGTTTTCTTACTTCCAATTGTGGTTTCTCTAATCTTGTACTTTCTCCTTGTCTTTTGGTCTTCCAACTGAAGCATTAGCCCATGCTTGCCAGTTTTGGCTTGTGTGGTCCACTTAATATCTACAACATTATATTCCAAAAACGTGAATCTTAGTTTTAAA
The DNA here is from genome assembly GCA_034641835.2 of Pinus albicaulis. Taxonomy (NCBI): domain Eukaryota; kingdom Viridiplantae; phylum Streptophyta; class Pinopsida; order Pinales; family Pinaceae; genus Pinus; species Pinus albicaulis. Next base: position 370,136,376 of record CM076572.1, read on the forward strand.
ATTTGTGTCAAAGGAATGATTCAATCTTTCAGATATGACTTAACATTAACATTGACATGTGACTTATTTAACTTAACTCACGTGATTACAGCAAAACCTTATTGAACTCATGTATAAAGTATGTGACCATTATTATAATAAAATAACAATAAGGATACAAACTCTATTCAGTTAATTTTTCCTGCTTAGAGCTAGCCTTTTCTCTGAAATGTATCGTACAAGTCTCACAAGAGTTTTTTCTGGTTAATTGACTCTTTTCTACAACATGCCTTCCATCCAGATTTGAAAACACTGTCAAAGCGCCTGGACAGTGAGCAATACTATGTAACACTGGACATGTTCCATTGCGGATGTAAAAAGGATGTTTACGAATACGCACATATAATACCCCCGAAACTATTTGTCCTATAAATGTGCAAACAGGTAAGGAAAATGTGTGTAAGGACCTTGTGCAGAGCCAATTCTTATGTTGAGACTTGAGAGTAATAATAATAATGATTAAGGTGATTTATCTTGCAGGTTGGACTCCTACTTTTTCAGCCAAACTTCAAGCCCGGAACCCAGGTTAATAACAGGAATCAGCAGTGATGGAATTGTTGTTATAATTCACTCAAATCAAACAAGCATTGCCATGCCCTATGTTGCTCCCCATGCTTTTGCACGGCATTCCTATAGAGTGTATGAATTTGCATTTTAAAGTATAATTTAATGAATTAAACTCAAATCACAAGGTTGCTGGCTTTTAACTATAATTTGTCAGATTTCCTCTATTGGCATGGAAGCAATTGATGTTACCACAGAAGAAGCCGGATTTTCCTATATATTTTTATGCAAGTTGTCGTGTTTATAATTCTTCTTGTTAGCCTGAAATAATATCAATAATTTGATCTTCCTTGAATTGTTGGGAATACTCGGATATTTTGTTTGGCAGAGCTACATTTTTATTGCAATAAATGGATCAATTGGGTTTTTGGGTTTGTCAGTATCAAATCTAACTTATCTTGGCCAGACTTTTATTCTGGGTCAAGGTTGCATTTCGCAAAGTTAAGTTCCTTGAGATCTTAAAATGGTATATCCTTAACTTGGATATTTGCATGGGAAAAGGGCTTTATTACAAAGTTGTTGTGTCCCACACATTTGGAAAATGTAGGAACTGATGTCACACTATATAAATATATTTTCTTTCTAAATGCTACTTAAATTTTTAGGCAAATAGAGGTGTGTTCATTCTTAGTTGGTCAATGCTACGTATGTAATTATAACTTGTTATAATTGTGTGGTATTTATTCACCCAAACTTGTGATATCTTTTATAGCTCTCAGTAGAGAATAGCTTATCTAAATGTTTCAACGCATTTTTACATGAATGTCAAAAGAAGAAAGTCACTTTGATAAAAACATTTGGGCCATCCACATCTAGATGGCTTTTACTGTATGATCTGAATGTATGTGCATAACTAAAACACATCCATTTGCACAACAGTTTGGAGTAGCAGTGGAATATAAAGGGATTCTATGGATTGTCTATGCCAATTTAGTAAGTGTCGCATTCATTAAAAAAAAACTCAGACTTTTTTTTCCTCACATTTGCATCTTGACATAGACCACACTTTTCCTTCAATCCTGCGTTGTAATTAATGAGCTTGTGGATGAGAAGCAAATAGCCATAGCCTTGTGGGTAAAAAATCATGCTATTCAATTTAAATATCAGTTCTTGCATGTTTCTACCTCAATTGTTAATTTGAAAAAGTAGATGTCATATGAAAAAAGAAAACTGACCCTCATTTGTGACCATACAATTGAAAAGGTAGATATCATATGAAAAAGAAAACTGACCCTCATTTGTGACCATACAGTGTCGCTAAACAACGAGTGCATGCCAAACGTATTCCTAATGTATGGTGGTTGAACTTAACCTTGGTAATTTTTATTTGTGGTAGCATCGGATGTGCTCTAAGTCTCAAACTTTGTGGAGAGGCTTAGACACATGTATTCCGAATAACCCAAAAATCGTTTTGGGGAAATTCCACTCGGAAACAATTTTAGTTGATAAATTAATTATTTTTTAATGAGACCTTAAGTCTAAACTTAGGAAATTAAAATAATTAATAGGTATTAATCTAAAATGTGGGTGTAACTTCTAGAAAAAAAACAAATCAATTCAAAATGTAATCTTAGTCGTTGATTGGAGATCTAATCTTGGTCGTTGAAGTCTCAACGAGAAGACTCTAAAGGAAAGGCTTGAGGGTCATATGGGAAAAATACAACGAGGAGATCAAAGAGATCAAATTTTCTGAAGGAGCGGTGCTCGGAAGGAAAAAAATTTGATCAAGAAGATTCTCACACGAGTTGAGGGACAAAAGACCCAGGTTTTGACGAGAGGATCTTCTCGAGGCCAAGAATACTCGACGAGGAGATAGAGAAAGAAACGGAGGGAGCATCGCGGTGCTAGAGAGGGTGACACAAGGCCACGCACGGAGGAAGCGCATCGTTTCTAGCGAGGGCTGAGATTCGGCTAGGAGATCGAGATTATGAGTCAAGAGAGGTGGAATCAAGGTTCCCTAGGTGGAGTGAATGATCACCCAGAGGAGGTGACATAGTTCCATATCAGCCCCCACGTAGGCCTACGCAACTATTGCACGAGACAATGCGGGAGAGAGTCTTTGGAGTTTTGTCAATTCGGCTACCGAATCCGTACGGGACTTGCGAGAATGAGGGTACTCTCACTATTTTTCTCTGTCTTTGTAACGAATTTTCCGATGAGACATTCAGAAATATATTCGAGAGACAATTTGTCTGCTTAATAATAAAACCCTCAAATATATGTTACCAATTTTTCCCACATTGGGTTTTCCGGCAACATTTGTCCAAAAACAATGGTGTCATGTGTGATGTTTTCTTTTGCTCAATTTCTGTTTTCCGCATCTAAATTTAATTAAGTGAAGGTTGCTTCGATGATGCTTCAATATTTTTTCAAAAGAAATATGCAAATAACTTGTTAATATAAATTTACAAGTACGAGAAGTGATACAATTTGCTGAGGTAGGATTCCCAGATCTAGGACTTGGAATTTTTCACATGCTTTTAGATCTTGTGGAGCATTGCAAGTGAAACGGGAAGAGTAGTACATGAGTGCATTAATGAAATTCTAGATGCTCATAGTGCATGATCTATGATAAAGAAGGCGGCTTACCATGAAACTCCTTCTATATGACATCCTTGTTCTTGATGAAGAAGCCCCAAAGCCTAAATGACTTGACACATGATAGTGATGATTGTTGAAGGTCATGAAGAAGCTCTAATCCTAATAAACTTAATGGACTAAGTCTATGATGAAGGCGCCCTAAAAATTAAATACCTAAAAATAAAATCCTAATAGCTGCCATGAAAAATAATAATGACAGTTTCCCACAAATATAATTTTTCTTGATGGGAAATGACCTCATCCAAGGATGAAATTGGCATCATCTTGTAGAGAATAATTTTGCCTTTCTAACGAGCTATTATACGCCTCGTAACTCCTAGATTGTGAGAAATTGAATTTACAAGTTAGAAAAAATTATTATTTTTCCTAGCCGACTTGAGCCGACTTGTGTAGACTGTTATGTACCCTCAAGAGACATGTCTCTTCATTGGAGGTCAAACTAGTATATATATGACGTTAGACACCTCATTCCAGCCATAAAATTTCAGGGTGAAAACACAGAGTAGTTACAGGAGGCCGAGGTGAAGAAAAGGATTATAGTTTTGGGCATACTTTTTTAAAAGGATACATTACAGTTAGTTATTTTTCTTTGCTAGACAGTCCACTTCAGAAATTGCGGACAAATTTACCTTTGTGAAGTTCAAAATTTAAGAACAACCATCTTTTGAAGCTCGAGTTTGCAAGAACTTGTGACAATAATTGTGGACTGTTCTGTGGGTGTTTTGGAGCTGCTGTAGGGTGGTGCAGCTGTAGGAATAAGGCCACTACAGCCTGTTGGGAAGTGTATTTAACCCTCGGATCTGTGAGTCAGCTTTCCCGGGACTTTGGATTGATATCTGTGGACAATCATCTTATTAGCAGCTCGGATTGCAGCCTTGTGATTATTCCTTGAGCCTCGGACCTGTACCTATTGAAAGTAGCTCAGATTGTTGTCTTACAGCTCAGATTATATATGTTGTAGCAGTCCTGTGGAGAGGCTTGGAGCTGTGGGTAAGAAAGCTCTAACTGTCAACCAGTAAAGGGATTACAACTCGAATTTGAAGGGACAGCCTCAAACCAGTGATGCCATAAAAGCTTGAAACAGTTCCCTGTGGCATCCTCAAGCCAGTAAATAGTCGCTTGTCTACTCTAAACAGAGATAGTCTCTTGCAGAGGCTCAAAACTTTGGTCAAAGAACTAGGTCCTGTAGCAGTTAGCCTCAGACTTCAGACCTGTGTTTGTTGGGTGCTCAGACTACTAATTTTTGAAGGCTCAACATTACACCTTAAGGATAGCTAGTTGATCTTTGAGACAGAAAAGAAGTAGATTTTTTTTTGTGGCCATTTTGTGACATCATTGAACAGCTTTGAAGCCACCGTGGAGCATAATTGGACAGTGAAGGATTGGTAACCTATGACTAGTGAGAATTTGGAGCTTGCTCTATGAACCTACCAAAGCTAGAGTAAAGACAATCCTTGGAGCAGTCTTTGAAGACAGGGTTGAGCTATATACATCTTGAAGAGCGGCTTATTGAGGATAGCAGTTTTGGGACCAAGGGAGATTAGCTCGAAGGACCCTAGAGCAATCATTGAAGCCATCCCTTGGTTGAAAACATTGTGAAGCATTTGGAGGAACTGTTTTGAAGACACCTTGAGGCATCTTGGAAGAAGTATATGGGAACTTTGAAGAACTGATGTGCAGGTCTAAAGGAAACCTTTGAGCGTTGTTGAAGACACCCTTGGAGAGTTCTTGGAGAAGCCTCTTAAAAACACTTTTGAAGGATTCTTGAATACATATGGAAGACTTGTAAAAGTTGATCTTGAAGGCATTTGTGGAGATCATGATGCATCGCTGATGTCATCATGAGGTGACCTTAGAGATCTTTGTTTGGGTACAATGAAGAGCGAGTGGTGAAGAACAAGGTTGTCATTGATGAAGTGACGTGGAGACTAATGAAGGTATTGTTGAAAATTGTTGGGGCTCAACATTGGGAGTCGTGAAAGAATAACCAAACATATATCTTGACGAATTGAAGAGTGGAGGTTAGAGCCTCAAAGAGACAATGTTCGTGCCTTGGAAGATAGGGTTGGAGCCTAGAGGATAGGAGTCCTCAAGAGACCAGAGTTGGAGCCCTTGAGGTTGGTGCCTTTCAAAATTGACAAGGTTAGAACCTTGGAAAGACCATGTCGGTGCTTGGCACAATACGGGGTTGGAGCACGGAAGATTGGTGTCTTCATCTAGGGTTGGAGCCCTATAACATTATTGTACTTTACTTATTGTAAAGAAGAAATTAATAAAAGTATCTATTCCATCATTGTTCATTTTGTGTTCTAAAATATAAGTAATCTAATTGGTAAAATTAACAATTGAAAAGATATCTTGATTCACCCCCCCCTCTCGCAGTATTTCCAACAATTAGTATCGGAGCAAGTACCTTCACTCAAAGCCTAACGACTTGAAGGTTGATCATTAGAACACAAATGGCAGAAAGTCAAGGAAGAAAGTCTCCAATCCTCCTAAAGATGTGTCTTCCACAACCATCGAAATTGAAGTCAATCAATTTGCGAAGGCTCCATTGTTCAATGGAAATTTTGATATATGGGAGGCAAGAATGAGGAATTTCTTGAAGACTCGAGGAATTGAAGTCTAGAAATCATGATCACTAATGACATGATGGACGAAGAATACAATAAAAAGAGCAATGAAGGCAATTTTGAATGGAGTTTGCAAATTCTGTGAAGGCCCGAATTTTTCGAAAAATGTTCGTCGACAAAAGTCATATGTGACAAAATTCATGATCTTCACGCAAAAAGGAGCCATTGACAATGATCTCTAGTCAAGAAGATGATGGAAACAAGAAAGAAGTCCAGAAACCATCGAGGAAGTTGAAAGATAAAGGAGATGACAACAAGGCTAAAGAAGACCTAGAACATGAAAAGAACAAAGAAGACTTTGAAGAAGATCTCCACGAATAAACTTATGGCTTCCATGGAAGAGATTAACGTTTGAAAAAGGAAAATGAGGAACTTAAGAAGAAAGCGCAAGATGGTAACGTTGACCACGGGGAGTGGCACTTGATGATAATGAGAAGACTCCCATGCCCAAGGATGAACCGGGGAGACATTTGTACCATCGGATATCATCGAGATATCATCGGTTCAATAGAGTTTTTAAACTCTATTTCTACTTCTTATCATTTTCTCTTGTGCAGTTTCACGCCCTACAGGGGAATTGTAATAAGTGATGCTAGTAATGATGGGTTTTGAGTCGGTATTGAGTACATAACAGAGCCTAGGTAGCTTGGGACCTTTCCAACAAGTGAGTATTACTGCAGGGAGGTTTTTTTTTACTTGGTTAATTATCATCTCCCTACTAGGAGTTAATAATTAATTGAGTTTTTCATTCAATTTTACCCCAAAGCCGGAGTACGGCTTGATGGTGAGGCCTTGGGTGACTCCTAGTGTCTAGAGTCAATGTATATTACCATATTAGATTACACAAAAAAATTTCAGTGGAATTTGGTTAGGTCTAGGTAGTGATTTTTTAATTTTTTTAGATTTCCAGTCAAAAGTCAGAAAATTGCATGATGAAAATTGTAATTGAATTGTAATAAGTGTTGTCTAGAGAAGTTGTATGGGGTATGAGTAATCAAAATTACACCTCTCACGCTCAACTTTCTACTATGACACACTTTAAAGGGGTTAAAAATGTGTTTTGAGCCCTCAAAACCCACTTTTCTAAGTTTAGTGGGAAAAAGCTGGCAATCAATTAAGCCAAAAAATTAAATAAATGGAGAAAAAATAAATATCCACACATGCTAAAATGAGGTGGAAATGAGGTGGAAAAATTATGGAGGAGTTAAAGTGAAGTCCCAAGGTGATATGGACTCCTAAAATCAAGGAAAAGACATGTGCTCAAATAAAATTGAATTTTCGGCATTAAATGAGAGTTGCTTACTTGGAAATTCGAATTTGTGAAATTAATGCATATTTGGGAGGATTTGAGAGAATATTTGGTGGAGATTTTGGTGGGAAATTGTCCCCACATGGGTTACCAACCATATACACATGTCATTTCATCATAAAATTCGAATTTGGCACATAAGGGAAGAAGAAAATGATGCCCACTTGCGGGAATTCGATTTTTACATTTGGCATTAGGGCTCCACTTACCAAATTCGAATTTGCCTAGAGATCTCCCCTTCCTTTCACCACTTGGCATATGGTTCTTCATTGGGATTTGCTCCCAACTTTCTATATAATAGAGCCATGGGCTCTCATATTGTAATCATTGTTTACTAGCTATTGTGCTTGCTTTGACGCTTCTTGTATATGTACACTTTCAAAAAATATCAATAAAGACTTTGGGGTTTCATTTATGAGGTGTTCCTCCTTTTTGGAGTGTGATGAATTGTTGATCATTGGTATAATTCCTTTTACTCATGCTTTGATCTAATTTGTTTTCATATGCTCTTGTAGATTTGTTAATGTAGAGCTATCTTACATTGACATTTGATTTAGGAGTATGCTCTAAGTATAGAATGCTCTAGTTGGTTTCAAATAAATCTCTAGAGTTTCTTATCATTGTTTATTGCTAGATCTATATGGAACTAATTATTGATTGAAGTTTTGTAGAAGGTATCTTGTTGGGATCAAAGAATCAAGTGTTGGAAGTCTTTGGAGAGACCAACCCACTCTTGATACATTCTCAAAGGAGCTCTCATTTGTTCTTTGAACCTTCATAGTCTTATCTTACAAAGTGATTTTGCGGGGGTTTTTGAGACACGAGCTTGTATACAAGCCAAATACTTCTAAATTTGAATATCTTTTAAAACATTATACTTCATTGTTTTCATTTGCTATCTAAGAGCTTGAATATGACTAAACAAGAAGAGAGTTTACTCGAACTCTTTGGCTTAGCTCTTTGTAAATTGTTGTGCAATATTTTGTAATTTTATCTATCTAATATTTGATTGGTTTTGTAGCCCTCTTTGAATTTTTTTTCTTGTGACGGCTTGAGTGGACAAGCTGCAAGAAATTACTAACAAGTTGTTACCCGGGACCTTTGAATTTGAATTTCAAATGAAAAAGATAACTCTCTCTTCTTTGGTTGTGGGCATAGAAGAGGCTTAGCTTCTCTTCTCCTATTGTAAAGTACTGAATTTATTTTGAGTTCTTAGAAATTCTCACGAGGAAAAGTCTATGATCTCAATTTTTATTTGTAAAGACTATCCTTGGTTTTATAAAAGCCCTCATGGTCATTTCATTCTTGTAAAATTAATAAAAAAATTTGTTTTTTGTTGTGGGAGTGTGGGTTTTACCCATTGGCATCATATCTCTCCATTTCAAAGGAGAGAATTTGTAGATGGATTGACTTAGTGGTTTTGACGTTTCCATTTTTTTTCACATCACATATGCACGCTCTAAGTGGAAAGTAACACAAATCGCATAGTCATTTAATTTCTTAATTTGCAATCTCATTTGCCATCACTTACTTATGTTTTGTGATCTATTTCTCATTTGGATAAGTTTCACAATATACTACAAGTAAAGAAGCATAGCACTTTCAATTTATGGCAACTTGAGTTATTGTTCTAACTATGAAGCATATTTAATTGAATCATCTCCATCTTTTCAACTAGCAATTGCAAACTCACTTTTTTATATCATTTAGGCATTTCACTTTTCATACTAGACTTGCATCTCTAAAATTTACACTCCAACTTAAGTTGGTTGAATAAACGTTTTAGGGACCCTCTACCTCTATGGACTCCTCAGCAGTGAGATCCAAATATTTGGGCAATGGTGAGGTCCGAGGATTAGAGTTCAATTGTAACCTTGTTGTAGAACTAATTAATAAAATAAACCAAGAGCACTATCTCATCACATTTACGTGCAAACAGTTCTACGAATTTTTTGCTATCTTGATGGTTTAAAGAGTTCACATGCAAATATTATCTCAAGAAGCACTTTGGATGCAAGCATTTTAATTCTTTAAATTTTGCAACAAGCTTAATTCTATGGTACTTGGAAATTTGCTTCTACATACTACTTCATTGCATGTTGTCATTTTAATGATCATTATGCTTATGGATGATTGATATATCTCGTTTCATTGGCAAATACTCTTATTTGGTGTTGCAAATTTAATTTCATATTGTGATCTTGGTCTAACACTTCCTTTGTGGGATTATTGTCATTATATTTTGAATTTCATTTTTTGAGCAAGCATTTGTTATCTACTTTAAAGCACGGGTCTATATTTTGAACACGTCATTGAATATTGCTCATATACTTATATGCTTGTTTACATATTGGAAATCGAGTCATCTTTGATAAGTAATTCCTTCTAATCAATTCTCTGAAATCTCACATCTTTAACTTAGTTTTCCTTTAGGGACCACCCCCTTAGCTAACACTAGGAGATAGCTTAAAGCGGAGAGAGTTGGGAATAGGTGACAACCCCTTCTCCCGAGTTCCTTGCCACCAACCACTCCTTTGGGGTTGAAGGATTTTCCCACTAGCTCGTAGGTAGGTGTAGGCGACAGCGATAACATTTTTTGGCGCCGTTGCGGAGACAAAGTCTTCTTGTGCACGGGAAAATGACTAACTTTTAGTTTTGGCATTTTTTGAATTTTAGATTTAGATTCTTGCTCAAGTGGTGACTCCACTCAATCCTAATTTTGCAAGAGTTTCTACTAGGAGAAATTTAAGTGGTCTAGTTAGCCCTCTCCACGATCACCGAAAGGGTTTTTTAGAGAGAGGTTAAATAGACTTTCTCATAGTAGAGCTCTTCGCTAGTCTTGGGCAAGAGGCTATTTCGACATTCATTTCTTGTTTCAAGGACAAGTTGAGCCTAACATCATGAATAATCTTTTTGCTCTTTGTAACTTTACTAACATTAATGGCTATCCTCACAATATCACCGACAAGGCTATTGAAAGGTTGCCTTCTTTTCAAAGTAACAATGCCATTGAGCGTTTGCATCACATGTAGAAGAACTTTAATGTTTGCATCTTTTAAGTGGGTATAACGTTGCTAACTATGAGGATGTAAAGATGAGGGCTTTTTCGTTCTCTCTTTGGAAGAGGATGCTCTTGATTGGTTCTATGAGCAACACGCTTGCTCATGTATGATTCTTTACAAGCGATTGTTAATGCTTTCATGGGAAAGTATGAGAGAGAAGAGAGAATAGTCATTTGATCGGTGCCATTAGCACCATGAAGAAAAATGAGAATGAAACCATGGAGGAGTTTAACAAGAGATTCAATGAATTGGTTAAAAGCATGCCTACTATCTTTGTTAAACCTCACGATGAATTTCTCTTATGTTCCTATCTAGATTCTTTTGGTGTTGACATTGCTTATGAGTTGAGAAGAAAGGAGCCTACAACTTTGGGTGTAGCTCAAGCTGAAGCCTTGAAAATGGAGAGGGCCGGAAAAGCAATGCGGGAAATCCGAGATTCTGGTTTCACTGGGAGGGCCATCGAAATCGGAATGATTCCAAAGGCAAGGCCAAGGAAGACACTACACATGATTCTATTAAGGAATTAACTCAACTCATCAAGAGAATGGAAGCAAATCACACTAAAGAAAGTACAAGCCATGCAAAGTAGATTGGTGGCCATGGAAAGATCGCAAGTGCAAAGATTCCAACCTAGGCCAAATAATGGATGGCAAAAGAATAAAGGCCCTCAACAAGATTATAGGCCTCCAAATCCATTGGAATCCACCAACATAGTAGATCGAGATTCCCCCTTTTTGTAGGCCATGTAATGAGTTCCATGAAGAAGCCACATGCCCATATGTAAAGAGAGAATTATGCAAGGATAGCATGTCGGGAGAGAAGAACATGTAGGAACTAGTGGTCAAATCAATATGTTCTCCATGGAAGATCAAATATATACCATTGAAAGTAATCAAGAGATTGACCATAGTCCTAATAATCTTGGAGGTTGACAATATGATTGCAAATTTTGACAAAGTCACTAAGATTTTTGGGGGAAAAGTCTACGGTTGGACAAATTCTTGCTATGGCAAAGCACGAAAGGGATGACTTATCAAAGAAGGGATATTCAAGACTCGAATAATCGCAGAAATTTTTCTCCTCCTACTTCGAAATTAAATTTTTCTTGGGCAATTGGGTGAATAATGCAAAGGTTTCTATCCCGGTGATAGAGCTTTTAAAGATACCGTCTCAAAGGGCCAATTTACTAAGTGTAATTGAAGTTACTCGAAAAGAGAAGAAAAAGCCTAATAATGAACAAGAAGATGAAGAAATTGTATTGAAAAAGTATGAGCTGGTATGTGGGGAATGAAGATCATGTCGCCATTTTATGTTTCTTTGATAGTGAATGATCGTCTTTTACACAAGCTGCATGCTTGATTCGGGGGGCTTCATCAAATTTCATGACCAAGAAAGTCATGGAGCAAGCCCGAATTTAAGGGTATCTAGGCCCTATCACAACATATGTTCAATGGATTCTAAAAAGAATTGAAGTGTGTGGGATAATTAAAGATTTACGAGTTTTCCTAGTTGCATACCCGAGACAAAATAATGACTATGGATATTGTTGTGATAAGATGTTCTGATTCATGGGGAATGCTCCTATCAAGAAAAATGGGCATGGGATTTAGGTGGTAGCCTTCAAATGGATTTATCATATGCCACCATCCCCATGCCAAATGATACATTTTGTCGAGACTTGATCGGGAGTTAGAGAAAAGATATCATGTTGAGGATCCAAGGAGACTCAACAATGAGATTATCTATAGATCATGCCGGACGGGAAGTGATGTTGTGTTGACAAATTTTTCTTCCCCCCATAGCGAACGGATTCAAAATGAAGAGATTAGGCATAGCTCAAAAGGCTTGGGTACTTCAAATCTTCCATCGAGCATTTTCAAGACGGAGAGTTTGTAGGGATTGACAAGATAGTGCATCATCATCGTCGCATCCCAACTAACCAAGAAGAAAAGAAAAAAAACGAAAAAAAGAAAAAATGATATAAAAAAATGAATCACCAATTTTGAGCGAGGATCAAACCTCAACGCATCAAAAGTCGAAAAAGGAAAAGGAAGAGGTTTGGTGTATCGATGGCCACAAACGGAGTTAGCAGTGGGGGCAAGTCATAGTCCTAAGATAGTCAAAATTGGACGAGGCACATCGGAGAAAAGCTATAGATTTGTCACGTGAGTGAGCGAGGTTTTCAAGATGGATTCTCACAGAAGACATTTGATGCCATGGGGGCATCCTGTGTATTATATTTCTAACCCTATCCCTTGTAAATTTTGTTTAAATAGTTTTATTTCATGAATAAATTGTTATTTATGTTTCCTAGAATAAATTTCCATTTTAAATCTTTGGATTTTATTTGATGTTATTTTGAATGAATACTGCTAATATATATCTTTGGTCGGTGGATGCGAGATTCCGGGTTCTTGCACACTATCACTTCATATCTAGCATGCATCCCCATATGGAGCCAAATGTTGACCTTGGAGTGGCACTTGATGATAATGAGAAGACTCCATGCCCAAGGATGAACCGGGGAGACATTTGTACCATCGGATATCATCGAGATATCATCGGTTCAACGGAGTTTTAAACTCTATTTCTACTTCTTATCATTTTCTCTTGTACCTGATTCCACGCCCTACGGGGAATTGCATAAGTGATGCTAGTAATGATGAGTTTTGAGTCGATATTGAGTGCGTATATGAGGCCTAGGTAACTTGGGACCTTTCCAACAAGTGAGTATTACTTCTGTGAGGTTTTTTTTACTTGGTTAATTATCAACTCCCTACTAGGAGTTAATAATTAATTGAGTTTTTTCCTTCAATTTTACCCCCAAAGCCGGAGTACGACTTGATGGTGAGGCCTTGGGTGACTCCTAGTGTCTAGAGTCAATGTATATTACCATACTAGATTACACAAAAAATTTCGTGGAATTTGGTTAGGTCTAGGTAGTGATTTTTTAATTTTTTAGATTTCTCGCAAGTCGAAAATTGCAATTTTTATTTCTGGACAAATAGTCCCCAGAAAAACCCTAATGCGGGAAAACTAGTCTTTTGGATACTGGAGGGTTTTATTATTAAGAATTTTCTGAATACAACAAGCCTCGGTTCCAAATCTGGAAAAACCGACAGAGAAATAATAGATCTACAACTCACTGGCTGATCTAGGGCCAAAATAATGTCTGATCCACACCCTCAAATAGGATTTACAGAACTCAGCCAAAATTAGGGCCTAGAAACCCCAACGCTGCCCCTGACGCCTTTGTTTCAGCCTCTGAAGCCCCTCTGACCCTCAGCGATACTCCGGAAAGGGCTGAGTTACCCTAGACTAGGTGACATAGTCCTTACGCTGCCCCTTAGGGTCTCTGCATAACCCCTAAGGGCTTCCTGTTGAAAATCACATTGTCCATGAGGGACTGCGCAACACCTACGTAGCACATTTTCTACCCTTTCTGTTGTTGCTATCCTACTTCTTTGTGCTACCTCTCTGAGTTGATCTCTACCTCTCGCTGATTTTAGACCTTGGGATCAGATCATTCCCTTTACCTAAATTCCCCTCTCTGCAACTGAAACACTTTTGAGAATTCCTAGCAAACCTGCCCTAGAATCTCAGCTTAGCTTCAGTGCTCTGCCTCTGTGTGTCTTTACAAGTGACCCCAAGCCTTTCCTTTATACTTTTCTTGTTGGGAAACCAATGACCATAATCAGATCTTGAATCAATCGTTGATTAAAAGAAAGTTTGATCTGTGTAACTTAAGATAATTTCATCACATGTTTAATTAAATTCACTTTAACTATTTAAGTTCCCTAAGTTTTAACTTAGGAAATACATTAAAATAATTAATTAATTTAATATCTCCTAAACCAAATGAAATTTCTCAAATCAATTTTTGGGTCTTGTAGTTCAAGTGTACTCTAGTCCCTCCACAAAATTTGAGAGTTAGAGCACAACCGATGATACCCCAAATACACAAAATCTCAACAGCTAATGACTCAACCCTTCAAGATTTAGGTGGTTGTGATGTTATTATTAAGACTACCAAATTTTTATAAGTTCTTGACATTCCAAGGTTTGGCCCCAACTTCTTTCTATTTACCACATCACTCACGCCAACCAAAAGATGAAATTATGGCGAAATCATTGGATAATCAAAGGCATGGCGTTAAAGTGATTTCTTGGGACATTGTGATGAATCCAACCATTTATACAAGTTGGGAAATCACACCCATTTCTCGAAACGAAAAAGATATATCGCCATGGTGGCTAATGATAACAACTAATTGAAAAGTTATAGCATCCACATTTCTGTACTAAAATTAAATATATAAATATTAATAATTAATAATAACAATAATACACATTGTATCTAGAACACGTGACATAATAAAGGAAGATGACCTTTTAATCATTCACTAGTCAATGTTATAACTACATTGTCACATGACATTGTATTATCATATCTCTCATATTTGTTCAACGTGATGTTTTAGTCCATATGGATTCTTTTATTTTATTCCATCTATTTTGGATATTGAGTTTATGAACCAAATTGTCAATCATCAACATGTTTATTTATGGATGAGGATCACGAAAATTACTATATGATGTTATTAAATGAGTGTATAAATTATATTAAATTATTCTTCATTTGAGTACAAAAATTATAAGAAAGAAAAACATATATGATGTTATTAAATGAGTGTATTAATTATATTAAATTATTCTTCATTCGAGTACAAAAATTATAACAAAGAAAAACATATCATGGCAATGCAAAGGGTTTACTTTAGTGATATAGTATGATTAAGATTATTAAAATAGCATATTATATAAGAGAATAACATAAATTATAAGGGAAAATGAAAAAGTTGTATTATGTGGAATAAAAAAGTTGCAAATTTAAGATGTTACAATTTCGGTATTTCGTGAAAATATGTGCAATTAGAAGAGTGAATGTATCAACAAATATTCGAAGTTTTTGAAATATTTAATTCTCAAGTCAAGAGTTAAATATAAAAGGGAGTCATTAAATCCTCAGTAAAAGACAAATATTAAATATTAAAGTATTAGTTTTAAGTAAATGTATATTAAAAAATGAAGTTTAATAATAATAAAAAATCGTCTTAATTTTGTGGAAATATTTACAAGTTGATATTGATCATGATTTCCACAAATGAGCCAATCTTTTGGAATAGATGCCATTTTTATATAATGATGTTTGAGTTTACGTTGAGCTTTAAAAATAAAAATATTATTTGTGACAATTGTAAAAAATTATGTATTACAAAAAATATGTACGTAATATGTAAATGCATGAATTGAAGTTGTGATTGAGAAACTAGAGGATGAACCATTGGAATTTCAACAAAATGACAAATACTATAACAACGGATTAAAAATATCAAGAATAAATTTGACAAGAAATGACTAGAAAAAATTGATGAAATTAATTGCCTAAAAGATCATAGTAAAAAATTGTTTGCACAAATAAAGAAGTCAAAGGATAGAAAACAATGTGTTCCTAAGTTGAAACAAGAGAATAAAATATCATGAGAAGGAATCATAAGAAGAAGAAGAATAAGGTTATTTCCTAAGAATAATTAAACAATGGTTGCTTGACAAATAAAAAAACTAAAATATTAGTAGCCAAAATTTTAAAATTATGGGTGGAAAAGTTGACAACCAAGAGAACAATGAATAACTTTTATATTTAAGGTATCATACTCACAGCTCACTTATGCAAATTAACAAGCTAAAGAATGTGTTGACAAACAGAAAAATCTCTTCCTGCAACAAGTGAGTATTGGCCTAATCAGGGCCCCAAATTAGACCCCTATTCATTTGGTTTGGTTATACACTCTTCGGAACAAAGGCTCGGTTTCCACTCTATTATAAAACTAAATAATGCTAAAATTAAAACTAAATTAGGGAAAATATATGACACAAACTAATATTTACAATTTACTAAAATATATATTATATATATAAAATGTCGTGTCTCGAAAAATAAGTTGACCAATCTAATAGCAAGAGGGGTGGGGTGATGGGGAATTACCCAAAAAAAAAACTTGGATAAATAATATGGGTGTTCGATTCTGACTGAAATATGGGTCCAATAAGCCACACAAAATGATTTTTTGGGCTATGTTTTAAAGAGCTTATGAAAAAATAGGTTTTGTTTTTATATATTTTATATTTTTACTACATGCAATTTACTGGATTCAAATAACATAAAATAAATCTATCTTGTAAGTGAGAGCCAATCATACAAATATAGTTTGAATATCAGAGATTAATGTCGATGAAGGAAAAACATATAATAAATTATACTAAACAATTTCGACAATAAAATATGTTGAATTGTTTCAAAAGAAATAATCACAAGCACGTGATAAAATTCCACAAAAAATTGAAATGTGAATCAGTAAAGAAGAAAAATACTAGTAGTGTCTATTATATAATTAAATAGATCACAATATATCAAGTGCATAACTCCAAAAACACATCAAATCTAAAATGGTCTTAAAAACTTGTATTTCAAAATACTGAATACAAAATCAGTCTTAAGTTTCAATAATTTACAACCCCTACACCAACATAAATGATTATATAAATAAGAAAATTAAAATAGGATAATATTTGCTTCCAGCTAAAGATATAAAATATTTAAAAAAATTCTTCAATAAATATAATACTAAAAATACAGATCCTATCCAATCATCGCATCTTCTCCTAGAACTTGGTAGGTCGTTTTAATCTTCTTTTTAGATTTTAGTGGTTGAATTCCAGTCAAATGGCATCTTTTTAGGAGAGTTTGTTTGGATGTGTGCATCCCATTCTAAATACTTTTTAGAGATATGTTGAAAATATATTAGTATGAAATTTCCAATATTGAATTGACACCTGGATAACATATTCCCAATATACCTCTTTTTATAGTTATATTTTGTTGAAAACTTAGATATAAATTCATTTGTTCAAAAGGAATTTGCAGAAAATTATGAAAAACATATTCATCCCATGTACGAACATATTTAATTTTGTTTTTCATTTGATGATATTTTATCTTCAACTTCTTGTTCATTAAGTCTAAATGGCACTACTTCCTTCAAGGCTTTTGATTGAGGCATATCAAACTCTTCTGTAATATCCAACCCTGAATCCCAAACAGAATCACAAATCTTAACTGCATCTTCAATCCACTCTTTAATTTAATTGTAGTTAGAATCTCTTTGTTTTAATGAGGCAAACATAAGATTTCTATCCTTCTTAGGGAATTTTACAATATCCTCAAGACTGAATTATTTTTCTCAATCAACAATCTAACAAACTTTTTTATTTATCATTTTGTCCTCCTCCATTATTAATTCAACTCTGTCAGTAAGGAACAATAGCTCTAGGAAAAAATTGTAGATTTTATCCATCTGCTTGAAAATTTTAAGTTGAACCTTCTTTAATTGTTGATTTACCTATAAGGTTATTGTAGTGGCTACAACCACCCTCCAAAAAAATTCCTATGTTTCGATTTTGGAGCCTTCCTTGCTATCCACGGGAGCTTATCTTTTACTGTTGTCAAGTATTCATCATTCGATTGAGACTCATCCTTTTCATTTGTGCTTGTGTTTGCTTGTTTTCACACTTATATATCGTTTAAGTCACAACCTAACCTTCAAAATTGTCCTTACAACAGTTCTAGGCTTGCCTCCAGAATCTGTGCAATCCATGAGGGCAAGCCAGCCTTGATGATTGTAATTATGAAATATTAACTGGTAGATCTACATTGAGCTCAAAAATTGCACAGTCATGGACGGAAGTACAACACTGAGCCCAAAATTGTGCAATCCTTCCCTTGAGCTCAGAAACTGTGCAATGCATTGAGCCAGAAAGTTGCCCAGTTCTCCAAAATTGTGCAATATTTCCTGGCAGTGTGCATGGAAAGTTTCTTGAAAACAAAAAAATAAAAAAACTAAAAATCTAAAAAGCATCCCTAGAAGATAGGGATTCATTATTATTTTCCCAAAGGACGCACATTCGCTATTTTTAGAAATTTCCGCCAAGTGTCGTTTTTTCCTTGATTTTAGGCATGCACGTCATAAACCCTAATTCAATCAAATATATTTAATTGATGCCTCTAGAGCTCATTTTCACATTTGATCTGGGATATATAGCATTATTGAGTATATCAAGGAACCTTCAGTGAAACTGTGATCGTTATTCTGGGTGAGTTTTTCTTTTGTCATCTTTTGCCGCTTTTTCTGTCGTTTTTTGTTTTTTTACAACTATGAGAGTTGTCTCACTTGTTTCTTTTCATGGTTGCTGGTGTTTTAACTTATATTAGCTTGTAGTAGTTTTGTTTCAAGTTTTCATTTTCCTTTCACAAGTGTCCCATTGGTTTTCTTGTCTTTTAGCTAATGGTCGTTGTTTCAATGACTTTCCTCACATATTTGAGTTTCCTCCCGTTTGTTGAGTTTATGCACTTAGTTTAAATTTTTTCTTTCATACTTACTCAAATCTTCACTCAAACTCACTCCATCGCTTAGATCTGCTTGTCTCCCACACTTTCACCGGGCATATCTGCACTTTCCCTTAGCTAGTTTTCACCTTACCCAGCTAGGCATTATGCAAGTCTGAGGCTCAAGTAGAGAGATTTTCCTGTGATACTTCTCCATGTGTAGTACAGGCTGGCCCAACTATGCATTACGCAGTTCTAGGGCTCAATCTGGCACCTTGTCCACTGAGACTGTGCAATGTGTAACCTCTCCCAGTCACTGCGGCCCAGGATTAACTATGCATTGTGCAATCTGAAGCCTCAGGATACACCCTTGGCTACTAGGACTGCACAATGTGCAGTTCCCACAACTAGTCTCCCTCGCCTGTTCTAGAAAATTGTGCAATCTTTCTCTCTAGTTTGTCGGTTTGATGCATGATCTTTCTTTGAAGGTAGATTTGCAAAAGATGATTTTTGCTTGCAATGAGTGTCTTTTCTATCCCACAAGTACCACAGTTGTTGAGCACTTATCTTCAACAATCATTGTTACCATGTCACATTAGATAGTTGTTTCAAAATATACCACTGAAAGAAGTACTGGGGAAGAAGTTGAAAAAAAGCCAATTAATTTGCTAGTGTATGCAGACACTCAATTGTTTGTGGAAAAGAAGTCAGATTTAACATGGAAGATAGTTAAGGATGTTTTTTCAGCAAAGAATTCAAGGCAGATTTAGATGACCGAAAGATATACCTCAATGTTTAGCAGTCATGATTACAAAGGGTTCCATGCATATACCCAGTTGTTGGGCCTCGTATATGCCCATGTTTTCATCATTAAACATCATTGTTTATACCCTAAAACCCTAGGTTTTTAGCCCGTGCTATACCCTAATTCTGTCACTTTTGGCCAAATACTCTCTATGGTTGATTATCATCAATTTCTTCACTTCTCTATGATTAATTATGATTATTTCATGTTTTACTGATGACGGTTTTTTTGAAGTAGATTTATTACAGGATTCCATTACTGAAATCCCTCACAAGGCAGTTAAATATGGGAATGCCTAATTTGGGGCTTTGGCATTTTCGGCGCGCTTCCAGAGAATCCGAGAGAGGTTATTATCAAAAATAATATTATGATACCTCTCCATAATTTGGTTTCCATCCAGCCTGTTAGCCACCTATAAAATTTGTTATATCAAAAGGTGGCTAAGACTTTTTGAGCCTTCAAGGAACAAATTTTATTACTAAAAAGTGTTGGCTCTTGAAGACTCTTGAAAGGCCTCATGCCTTTCCTCTGTCCAAAACTTCACTATTGTTTCCCTTCAGAACTCAGAAATCCTGTTGATTTCCAAGCCAGAATACTACTGCAAGCACCATTTCCCTTTGCCCCTTCTTCCAAAACCAACCTTCATTTGCTTCCCTATTTCTCCATAAAATTCCTCTATTTTTCATGATTTCTCTTCTTCCATTCATGAAAATCCACTTTTATAAGGTTTAAAACCCACTTTTAAGCCTTATCGAAACCCTCAATTTCCCTTGAAAACCATTGGAAAACCATAAAAACCCACATTTTGTACATATATGGGTCTTAGCCCCTTCCCGCATAAATCCCTGGTCGTATGACCCTTCATATGACCCTC
The DNA here is from genome assembly GCA_034641835.2 of Pinus albicaulis. Classification (NCBI taxonomy): domain Eukaryota; kingdom Viridiplantae; phylum Streptophyta; class Pinopsida; order Pinales; family Pinaceae; genus Pinus; species Pinus albicaulis. The sequence goes on from CM076572.1 coordinate 370,156,706, forward strand.
GGCCCCGCAATCGGGCGCCGAGCCATTTTAAATATTAAACGCACCCGCCCAAAGTTTTAAAACCTTTGGTTTTGTTAAAATTTCGATTTTTATTATAATACAAAGTTTTCGTCGGTCCAAATTTCAAATTAATCTCCACTGTCGATCTGATCTGCAGATCGACGGTGCGGAGCCCGTCTCCCGTGGTCCCCACATTCCACTCACCCCATCCAAAAACCGCGTGGTATCTATCGCACCGCCTTTGGGCAAAGGCGGTTTTTTCCCAAATGCCAGCGATTCCATACACCGTTTGACGCGTGTCCTGGGCACTGTTCATAAAACCGCCATCCATCGCGCGTTATTGTTTGGACATGGATGCCCAGCGATATCGTTGTGCACCATCCGATCTGGGACGGGTCATCCGACGGCTATCGCTCGCCGAAAATGCCCGATGCTTAACGTGGTCCCGGCGCATCATCCAGTTAATCTCCGCCGTCGATCTGATCTGCAGATTGACGGTCCATATTCCATCGCCCTGATTCTGTCGCCCAGTCAACGATTCTCCGTTTTGACTTTCCCCATCACTCTCGACCGTCGATCTCTGCGCGATCGACGGCTCTGATTTAATCTTTCTTCTGCCTTCTCCGATCAATCCTGACCGTTGGATGATGCCATCCAACAACCACGCTTCCTCCACATGCCTCCGTAGCAATAAACCTATAAATGCATGGATTTTATAATAAGTTGTTTGTATTTTGCAGGGTTTCGAGGTTTTATCGCCTTTTTTCGAGGAAAATTCGAAGGCGAAGGATGACGATCCTCCCGCCTTTGATTCACCAAAGAAAATCATCACAGGGTGTTGACAACACGTTTCATCAGTGTTCCTTCAGGCATTGATGCCATATCGCCCCTGCGCAGCCCTGTACATCAGAAAAAAACATGAATCAGGCACAGATAGAGAGTATCAGTGACGAAGACCAAATTTATCAGAACAGAGGATTAAGGACAGATTTTGCGGGGATTACAGCTAAGGATGTTTATCAAAAGCCTAATCCCTGATTTAAAACACAGTTAAAGAAAATCTGAAGTGTTTTATCAACAGGAAACCCTCCACCGCCACAAATTGAGGCAAATTGATCCCTCTAGCTGTCACGACGCCACCTGTACCTCAAAGTATTCAATCAGATGCTGAATTTATTGATCAGGATCAGATATTTGTCTCAGCGCAGCCAGAAAGTTACTTTTGCAAGGAAACTTAATGCAAAGAACATCTGCAAAGTTACTTCGATGCCACACAGAGCCTCAAAGGTCAACAAAAGCTCCCACAGAGCTTAAATCTTTATGTAAAATCATTTAATACAGAGGATATGTATGTAAGTTTCTTCATTGAGCCCCTCAAAGGCCAAGAAGCCATTAAGTCTGTATTAATTGTAATTGAGATATTTTATCTGATCTCACCTCCTCATCCTTCTATATATACTTCTGCAGAAGATGAGTGAGGGGTTGGTTGTAGAACTTTGAAATATATTTGAGCTTGAACTTCTGATTGTAAATAGTATTCACTGGCCCTTGGAGCTCTGCTTGTGATAGATTAGTTAGGCTGGATAGTGAAGATGATTTCTGAACTGAAATATTGGACCTAAGTACTGTAACTGGTTTGACATCAATAAACAAGATGTTTCTTGGGATCCTGGTATATATCACTGGTGAAGTGCTCCTTTCTTTGTTATTGTTTCCCTTCTATGTATGTCATATTGTTCACTTTCTCTGATAAAGAACAACATTTATAGAGTTAGGACCTACTGTATATCAGTAACCTTCTCTAACTTAAAAGCTTTATCTCAATGTTTTCCTCTAATTTGTTTATTTAAGAATGATTTAATACAGTTTAAGCAGTTAGGAAGCTAGAGTTCCCTCGTCCTACTGTTTGCTTTAAACATTGTTCTTGAAAGTTATTTTCCTTATTTTTCTTGTTAAAGATGACTATGGAAGATATGGTGTGCCCTGGTCCTAGTTTTTCTCCGAAGGCAGATTCTGAAAGTTTCCCTTAGTGTTGACTGAAAGCAGAATAGGTTTAAAAGTACTTTATCTGATCTTAAGTTTACACTCTGTCTTCTCTTATATGTTTTCATACTTTCTGAAGGTAATTATGTGGATTACTAGATTGTTTGTCAATTAAGCTGCTTTAATACAAACTTGCCCAAGAGGTCAATGGTTAGCCCTGCACTTGGTTGGTTTTAAACAGTTACTTAAGAGGCTTTTCTTGTTTGGACTAACTATAAATCCTTTGTGAAATTATTATCAGTTTCCACCTCTCCAACACTTTATTGTTTCCATTCCATCATTATAATCTCAATAATCTTGTGATGTAGATGACTTGCCCCTTGGATCACTCTTGATGTTGTTGTTCAATTAAAGCCCTGTTATGACTCCATAGCCCAATGGACTAAAAACCAACGTTATATCTATCTTTTTAGCCTAAGCTGTTCTATTCACTTGCAACTTCTCACTTTTGAAACTGTTTTGCATTTAGAACTTTCCCCTCAAGTAATATTCATGCTCAACCATCCAAAAAACAAACAAAACCTTTGGCCTTCATAACTAGCCTAATATTATTACCCGAAATTTCAAAGACAAATACATCTTTGTACTTATTGGGGAGATCCCTCTCCGGATTCAAGAGGGCTAGATCCTAGAATCCCAAAGTTGGTTGAAATAATGTTTCTTTTGCAGTTTTAGTCTCACCAATCTGCTAAAATTACAGATTCCTAACATTTCTGGCGACTCCGCTGGGGAGAACCTAATTATAATCTCTGGTTCCCCTTAAAAATTTCATATAAAAATTGTGAGTCAAAAGCAGCTTTTTCAAGCACTACCAAAGAATGGTAATCATGATAGAACTTGTCTGAATCAGTGACAAACTAGGTAAGCCCTAGGATTCCCATAAGTCTTTATCTAACCTTGAAAAATCAGTTGGCTTAGCCATAAGAGTAGATTGTCTTTGTCTCTTAACCGTAGAAAAGTTTTGAAATAGAGTTAGGTTATTCTTAAAAACCATACAACCGAAAAAGAACTCAGAAAACCTAAAAATATTTCAGATTGGTATCCAATAAACATGGTGGTGGACCATAAAACCTTTTACCTCTGAAAAGAGCTAAAAACTTCCACTTGGCGACTCCACAATCCTTAACAGACCTTAAGACTCCACTGGGAAGAACCCTTACTATTATAATATCATTCAAACTCAGTTAGAGGACTGTAGGATTGAATTTCAAACAAACTAGTTAACCTTTTAAAGATTGTCATACATGGTTGAACTTTTCTTGTTTATTTGGGTCTGAAAAACACAGCATAGTGGCTCCTAGAAAGATTCACACTAGAGCCTATCCTGACCCTGATCCACCTGAGTTAGTTGATAACCCAGAAAGTATCCTTAGGAAGTCTCCTAGGATTAAATTATCAACTATTTTCAGATCACCCTTGAGAGCTAATTCAGTTCCTGAAAATCTTTCAGCTCTACAACAATCACAAGTTGACTTAGTAAATCCCTTTAGAACTAGGTCATTTGATGATATAACTCAGCTAGATTCTGAGTCTTCACTTTCATCTCCTAAAACAAGTGAACATCCTGGTAGTAGAGAAGCAACACCTCCTGATTTACATTTCCTTCACAATTTAGGTGTCTCTCATCCAAGATCAGCTTAGCAATCTATTGTTGTTCCATCCACATCCCTTCATCCTCCATTCACTGTCCAAACCACTCCACTTCAGCCCACTTTTCCTTTTGTTAATCCACCTCTTGTGAATCCACCCCCACCACATATCATGGCAACATGGTATGCTCCCTTAGTCCTTCCTGTACCATTAGTCAATCTTCCACAGGACTATCAGTCCAAAATTCCATTATATGATGCTAGCAATGCTACAACTACATCACAACATGTGGATAAGATGAATGACTACTTTGACAGAAATGAAATTGATGATGATTCTGTCAAACTTAGATTATTTGCTCAGAGCTTAGGGGGAGAAGTAAAAAAATGGTTCAAAGGTTTAACCCCCCATAGTATTAATGATCTCCAAGCCTTCCATCAAACATTCCTAAACAAGTGGGAAGTAAAGAAGAATCCTCTCCAAGTCCTTTCTGACTACAAGAACCTCCATAGAAACATTGGGGAAAGTGTGCAAGCTTATTGCACTAGATTTAACAGTGTGTATAATGCACTTTCCCCAGAACTAAAACCTCCACAAGGCTCAGCTTTAAACAAGTTTCCTGAAGGGTTTGACTCTGACATGACCTATCAGCTGAGAGAGAGAGATTTTGCAACTCTTGAAGATATGCAAAAAGGTGCTCTTTCTGTGGAAGTCAACTTAATGGAGAAGAGAGCAAGAATGAAAACTGAAAAGAGAGTATCTTTTAGAGAGGAATCCACACCTTCTACTTCAAACTCAAAGATGGAGAGAATGATGGAAGAAATGATGAAAGAGATGAGCATAATTAAGAGAGCACAAGCAAGCCAAAACCAAACTGCTCCTCAAAATAGAAACCAGAACCAAAATCAGAATTTTAGAAGGAACCAACCTCCAAACAGACCTAGGGAAGATGATCAGCAGATCACTCCTCCCTTTCATCAAAACTATGTAAGTGAGGTTGAGGAAACAGATGAAATAGCAGAGGAGGATGATATCAACATGCTGGGGATAGACAATGATGACTTTGAGATTCATTATGATAGAAAACAAGGTCTATACACACCTTATGATGACAAAAGAGATGATGATGAAAATTATTATCAAGACATGGAAAATGTCATCATAGAACCTCAAAAAGAATATGACCTTAGAAGCAAAACCAGTCAACAAACTCCCAACAACAAAACCTTTGAAAATTCTTCACAAAAAAGCACTGCGACCAACCCTAAAGTTGTCAAACAAAAGGACAAAACAGTGGCTGTAAATTCTGGTAATGATAAAGAGAAAGGCACTCAAAACAAAGAAAAATAGAGTGCAGACCTTAGTAGTACTAGCACTTCAGCTAGTACTCCTGTGAAAACAATTTTGTCAAGTATAAATAAAACGAACCAGCAAGCTGATATTACTAATAGAATGACAGCTAATAAGGCTGAAACCAACACTTTAAAGAGTCAAATTCCTTTCAGCCTGGAGCAGGAAATTTCAAAGATCAAAATCTATGTTCCCTTGACTGAGTTAGCTGCCCAACATGTATATAGAACCCAAATTTTGAAGGCTTTGAAAATAGAAGAAAATGAGGACACAGTCAATCTTAATGATGACCAACCAGAGTTGATTTTTGGTCCTAAGATTGAAGGTAGATATCAAGAGGGACCTGTTCCTCCCTTTTATGTGAGTTTAAACGTTCATGACAAAATTTTGCACAACGCTATGCATGATTCCGGGGCTTCTCATAATTTAATGCCAAAAGCTGTAATGGAGAGCCTGGGTTTAGAAATCACCAGACCTTACAAAGACCTTTACTCCTTTGATTCCAACAGAGTAAAATGTTTAGGATTAATTAAAGAACTCTGTGTTAACTTAGCCCAAATTCCAGCCAAATGTTTAGTCATGGATATTGTTGTGGTGGATGTGCCCCCAAAGTATGGAATGTTAATATCAAGATCTTGGGGGGCTAAGTTACAGGGGACTATGCAGATGGACATGACCTATGCGACTATCCCTGTTTTTAATCAAACTAGAAGCCTTTACAGGGAGTCCCATATGAAATTCATAGTTACAAGTCAAGACAAACCACAAAACTCTCCCCTGTATTCTGTAAATACAGGCCTTGATTCTTTTATTATGTTTAATGATGAAACACTTGATGAACAAGTCACTTTATCAGGATTAATGCCCAACAGGGAGGAAGAGGAACTCAATATAGGTGTGTCTAAACAGTTTGTTGAACCTGTAAAATCTAGCAAACTAAACAAAGGTCTTGAGCTACAAGACAGATGTCCTTTGCTCTTAAACATTCACAATCAAGAAAACAACCCTCAAATAAACGCAAATCTTGGGGAATCAAAACAAATACAACTAAGTGATGAGTTTCCACAACAACCTTTGAGCACGCCAGTTGAAGAGGATAGTAACCAGGATGAAACTAAGAAATGTCCTCTATGGAGTTTGTATTTTGATGGATCCTGCACGAAGAACAATGCTGGTGCAGGTGTTTGGATTACTAACACTGAAAACAACCACATAGAAATCGTTTCCTGCAAATTAAACTTTCAGTGTTCCAATAACATAGCGAAACATGAATCCCTTCTCTTAGGCTTACACCTATTGAAAAAGTTAGGAGCCAGAAGAATCAATGTGTATGGGGATTCAGAGTTAGTCATTAGGCAGGTCAATGGGGAGTATAACGCAAATCATCCCAGACTTAGGGCCTACCGAAACGATGTCATGGACCTTTTGAAAACATTCAAGGAGTCCAAACTATTTTTTGTCCCAAGAAAAAAAAATATTGCGGCCTACAATTTAGCCTTTGTAGCTAGAACATGCTTAACGCCATATAACACCAAAGACTGCAAAACTCAGATAAAATTTAGACCAGTTGTTCCTGATAATGAGAAATATTGGCGGGTATTTGACAATGACAAACAAATAGAAGACTTCATGCAATTCAAAAATGAATTCGAACTAAACAGTTCGGACTCAGACTACGAAACAGACTGCAGGGACGAAAATTTTCTTGATGAAGAAGAGCCGTCTCCTGAACTTGCTAATATAAACTTGTTATCTAGCTAGCTTATAAAAAAAACAGAATTTAATGCGGAGTTAGAAACAGAGGAGTTAGAAACTATGCACTCTAAAGATGAAAGTTTGCCTAAGGGTATGGCCCCTATAGAAGAGTTGTTCGATTTTAACGATGTGGCGAATAAACCAAAACTGGAACCTGTAGAGACTGAAGTGGAGGAGTGCAATATAGGCACTGAACTTAAACCTATGATGATTAAACTGTCTAAAACTTTACCAGCTCACATTAAACTTAAATACATAGAGTTGTTTAAAGAGTTTTCTGATGTTTTTGCATGGAGTTACGAAGATCTTAAATCCTATGACACTGAAATAATACAGCACAAAATTCCCCTCAAAGAAAACCAAAAATCATTCAAACAGAAACTGCGTAGAATAAACCCTGTTCAATTTCCTTTGGTTTAGAAGGAGATCATGAAAATGTATGAAGCTGGTATTATTGTCCCTATTAGATATTCTGAATGGGTGTCTAATCTGGTGTCAGTTAGGAAGAAAACTAGATAAATCAGGCTTTGTATAGACTTTAGAGACTTAAACAAAGCTTCATTAAAATAAAACTACCCTTTACCAAAGATGGATCATATTTTACAAAGGGTGGTAGGGTCTAGAAGAATTTCTTTGCTAGATGGCTATTCAGGGTACAATCAAATCTTAGTCCACCCTGCTGATCAATTAAAGACAGCATTTACTACACCATGGGGCACTTTCATGTATGTGAAAATTCCTTTTGGGCTAATGAACACTGGAGCAATTTTTTAAAGAACCATGGACATAGCATTCTCAGAAGAACTGGGCTTCTTCATCATTATCTATCTGGATGATGTCACTGTGTTTTCAAAAACAGATGAAGAGCACTTAGAACATTTAAGAAAAGTTTTCGAGAAATGCAGAAAGTTTGGAATATCTTTAAACCCTAAGAAGACACTATTTGGTCTCCAAGAAGGTAAACTTCTTGGGCACATTATTTCTGAGGAGGGTATTAAGATTTATCCAAAGAGGATTGAGGCCATATTTCAAATCTCTCATCCTCGAAACATCAAAGAGTTGCAATATTTCATTGGAAAGATTAAATTTTTGAGAAGGTTCATCCCCAACTTGGCTAAGCTCCTTAGGAATATCACAAAAATTTTAAAAAAGGAGCAAGGGGTAAAATGGACCTTGGAAGCAAAGAAGTCTTTTGAACTGGTGAAATAAGCTTTAACCAAAACACCGGTTCTCATAAGTCCTGACTTTTCAAAAGATTTTTATATTTTTTCATTCGCATCAGAACATACCATAGTTGTTGTCCTTTTGCAGAAAAATCCACAAGGACAAGAGCAGCCTATTGCATTCTTTAGTAAGGCATTGAGGGGTGCCCCTTTGAAGTATAACATTATGGAGAAGCAAGCTTTTGCTTTGGTTAAAGCTTTGAAAGACTTCAGAGTATACACCCTTCACTCACACATCATTGCCTTTGTCCCAAACTCAGTTGTTAAAGACATTCTAACACAGGACCCAGTTGGTAAGAGAGGTAAGTGGATTGTTGTTATCCTTGAATATGATTTAGAGATAAAACCCACTAAACTCATCAAAGGCCAAGGTCTAGCTCGATTAATGGTTGAATCAAATTTTGAAGTTCTTGATATTAATATGATTGATGCTTTGGATGACCAGGAAGAATTCTCAACTCCTATAGTTGAAGATCATTTTATGAATTCTCCTTGGTATGCTGATATTATTTATGTTTTTCTTAAATTGAATACACCTCCTGGTTTGACAAAAACAAAGGCAAGATTCCTTAAATTGAAAGTTGTAAACTATTGCATTATAGATAGATGTCTTTATTGGAAAAATGCAAGTGGTCTATTGCTTAAATGTTTGCCTGATTTTGATGCAGAGAAGGTTAAGCACGAGTTCCATGAAGGAGAGTGTGGAGGTCATTTGTACTGGAAGACAACAACCAACAAAATTTTGAGGGCTGGTTTCTATTGGCCTACTCTTTTCCATGATGTGCACAAAATGATCATAGCCTATCATAAGTGTCAACTTTTTGAAGGAAAAAGGAAATTGTTACCCCTACCTCTACATCCAATCACTGTTGAGGCCCCATTTCAACAGTGGGGACTTGAATTCATAGGAGAAATCCATCCCCCATCTTCTGCCCAGCATAGATGGATTCTCACTGCCACAGACTATTTCACTAAGTGGATAGAAGCCATACCTTGTAGACAGGCCAATGATTCAGTTATCATAAAATTTATGGAGACTCACATTCTCTCCAGGTTTGGCTGTCCTACCAAGATTATCATTGATAATGCAACAACATTTAGATGAAACAAGATGGTTGACTTCTGTCATAGATATCAGATAACATTGGGGCATTCCACGACCTATTACCCTCAAGGTAATGGACTTGCAAAATCCACAAACAAAAGTTTAGTGAACATAATCAAGAAACTGTTGGAGGACAACAAAAAGTCTTGGCACACAAGGCTAGTTCATGCACTATGGGCTGATAGATTGACTTTGAAGAAATCCATTGGCATGTCACCTTTCCAGCTTGTGTATGGTACTGATGAAATTTTTCCAAATAGCCTTGGTGTTCCAGTGATGAAGTTGATTCAAGAGTTACAAACTGAAGAAAATGACATGATCAGAAGAATAAATCTGACCATCCATCTTTAGCAAACTAGAGAGGAAGTTTATAACAAAGCATTGCAGAAACAAATCAGCATTAAGAAGCTTTTTGACAGAAGAACAAAGGCCAGCAATTTCAAAATTGGGGACCAAGTTTTGAAGTGGGATTCAAGAAGGGAAGAGAAGGGTAAGCATGGAAAATTTGACAACTTATGGCTTGGCCCTTACTCTATTCATTCAGCTGCTGGTAACAATGCATTTTTCTTGCAGGAGTTGAATGGAACATAATTGTTTGGGGGTCTTGTCAATGGCAGGATGCTTAAGCATTACTTCTCTTGATAAATGTTATGTTTTGAAGCCTTTTTATCTTTTTTCCACTATAAATATTTCATCCACCATTGCATTCAAGTTATAAAAATAAAAAATACAAAAACAATGAAAAGAAAGAAAAAAGGGCAGATTGTGAAAACAAGAAAGGTATGGCCCCATACCAAAAAAGAGAAACAAATCTGAAAGTGTGCAAGCTTAAATGCCACTCTTGAAAAACACGCTCCTAGTTAGTCAAACAGCCTAATCTTGACTAATTAGCTTTAAATTTTCTGCTAATAGGATAGTGAAATCAATTTGCCAAACTATTTAATCTTGGCTTATCAATAGATAGTTTAGGATAGAAATTAAAGGTTCAAACATGATCAAATCTGAACCTAAGTTTCCAAAAAATGATGACTCAAATCTGTTTCATTTTCTGAGTCAAGAAACATGTAAATCTGGTTCTAATTAACTCAAAATCTGAACCAGAGAACAAAGGAGGAACAACTCACATAAGAGTCAAAACAGAGCTATAAGAAGAGAAGGCCATGATAAGAAACTTTCAGATGTTAAGCCTTCCAATTTTGTTTTAAATTTTCTGCAAAATAAATGTCTATGTGTAGCTTGTTTTTATGCCATAGATCACATCAAGTCAAACAACTTAATCTTGACTTAACTGTTTTTCAATTTCTATTTTAGAATTTAGAGAATAAAAAAATATGTTGGACAGTTTAATCCCAACAGATAGTAGAATAGGTAGAGAAGCATATGAACTCAACTGTTTAATCTGAGTTCAGGGAGAAATAAGGAGTAGAATTAGATTAGTTTTATGCTTTCAAAAGAATAAAATGTTGTAAAAGAGTTTTCCAATCCAAGTGCACTCTAATGAAGAAAAAATGTTAGATCAGTAGGATTGGGTAGGTAGAAGTTTGTATTGATGAAGATCCATTGTTTTTATGGATGTTAATATGTTTTCAGAATACATATGGATGAGGCAACTGATCAGCCTCCCAGAGAAACATAATGGATCAGGCACAGGTCAGCCTCCCAGAGAATGCAAGTCTGAAGTTCTTGATGCCTTCAAAAAGGCACCATCCCCAAGTGGAGCCATTGTTAGCCACCTATAAAATTTGTTATATCAAAAGGTGGCTAAGACTTTTTGAGCCTTCAAGGAACAAATTTTATTACTAAAAAGTGTTGGCTCTTGAAGACTCTTGAAAGGCCTCATGCCTTTCCTCTGTCCAAAACTTCACTGTTGTTTCCCTTCAAAACTCAGAAATCCTGCTGATTTCCAAGCCAGAATACTGCTGCAAGCACCATTTCCCTTTGCCCCTTCTTCCAAAACCAACCTTCATTTGCTTCCCTATTTCTCCATAAAATTCCTCTATTTTTCATGAGTTCTCTTCTTTCATTCATGAAAATCCACTTTTATAAGGTTTAAAACCCACTTTTAAGCCTTATCAGAACTCTCAATTTCCCTTGAAAACCATTGGAAACCATAAAAACCCATATTTTGTACATATATGGGTCTTAGCCCCTTCCCACATAAATCCCTGGTCGTATGACCCTTCATATGACCCTCGGCCCCGCAATCAGGCACCAAGCCATTTTAAATATTAAACGCACCCACCCAAAGTTTTAAAACCTTTGGTTTTGTTAAAATTTCGATTTTTATTATATTACAAAGTTTCTGCCGGTTTGAATTTCAAATTAATCTCCACCATCGATCTGATTTGCATATTGACGGTGTGGAGCCCGTCTCCCGTGGTCCCCACATTCCACTCACCCGTCCAAAAACCGCGTGGTATCTATCGCACCGCCTTTGGGCGAAGGCAGTTTTTTCCCAAACGCCAGCGATTCCATACGCCGTTTGACGCGTGTCCCGGGCACTGTTCATAAAACCGCCATCCATCGCGCATTATTGTTCGGACGTGGATGCCCAACGATATCGTTGTGCACCGTCCGATCTGGGGCGGGTCATCCGACGACTATCGCTCGCCGAAGATGCCCGATGCTTAACGTGGTCCCGACGCGTCATCCAGTTAATCTCCACCGTCGATCTGATCTGCAGATCGGCGGTCCATATTCCATCGCCCAGTCAATGATTCTCTGTTTTGACTTTCCCCCTCGCTCTCGACCGTCGATCTCTGTGCGATCGACGACTCTGATTTAATCTTTCTTCCGCCTTCTCCGATCAATCTTGACCATTGGATGATGCCATCCAATGGCCATGCTTCCTCCACATGCCTCCGCAGCAAGAAACCTATAAATGCATGGATTTTATAATAATTTGTTTGTATTTTGCAAGGTTTCGAGGTTTTATCGCCTTTTTTCGAGGAAAATTCGAAGGCGGAGGATGACGATCCTCCCGCCTTCGATTCACCAAATAAAATCATCACAGGGTGTTGACAACATGTTTCATCAGTGTTCCTTTAGGCATTGATGCCATATCGCCCCTGCGCAGCCCTGTACATTAGAAAATACCATGAATCGGGAATAGACAGAGAGTATCAGTGACGAAGACCAAATTTATCAGAACAGAGGATTAAGGACAGATTTTGCGGGGATCACGGCTAAGGATGTTTATCAAAAGCCTAATCCCCGATTTAAAACACAGTTAAAGAAAATCTGAAGTGTTTTATCGACAGGAAACCCTCCATCGCCACAAATTGAGGCAAATTGATCCCTCTGGCTGCCACGATGCCACCTGTACCTCAAAGTATTCAATCAGAGGCCGAATTTATTGATCAGGATCAGATATTTGTCTCAGCGCAGCCAGAAAGTTACTTCTGCAAGAAAAATTAATGCAAAGAACATCTGCAGAGTTACTTCGACGCCAGACAAAGCCTCAAAGGTCAACAAAAGCTCCCACAGAGCTTAAATCTTTATGTAAAATCATTTAATACAGAGGATATGTATGTAAGTTTCTTCATTGAGCCCCTCAAAGGCCAAGAAGCCATTAAGTCTGTATTAATTGTAATTGAGATATTTTATCCGATCTCACCTCCTCATCCTTCTATATACACTTCTGCAGAAGATGAGTGAGGGGTTGGTTGTAGAACTTTGAAATATATTTGAGCTTGAACTTCTGATTGTAAATAGTATTCACTGGCCCTTGGAGCTCTACTTGTGATAGATTAGTTAGGCTGGATAGTGAAGATGATTGCTGAACTGAAATATTGGACCTGAGTACTGTAACTGGTTTGACATCAATAAACAAGTTGTTTCTTGGAATCCTCGCGTATATCACTGGTGAAGTGCTCCTTTCTTTGTTATTGTTTCCCTTCTATGTATGTCATATTGTTCACTTTCTATGATAAAGAAAAACATTTATAGAGTTAGGACCTACTGTATATCAGTAACCTTCTCTAACTAAAAAGATTTATCTCAATGTTTTCCTCTAATTTGTTTATTTAAGAATGATTTAATACAGTTTAAGCAGTTAGGAATGTTGGAGTTCCCTCGTACTACTGTTTGCTTTAAACATTGTTCTTGAAAGTTATTTTCCTTATTTTGCTTATTAAAGATGACTATGGAAGATATGGTGTGCCCTGGTCCTAGTTTTTCTCCAAAGGCAGATTCTGAAAGTTTCCCTTGGTATTGACTGAAAGCAGAATAGGTTTAAAAGTACTTTATCTGATCTTAAGTTTACACTCTGTCTTCTCTTATATGTTTTCATACTTTTTGAAGGTAATTATGTGGATTACTGGATTGTTTGTCAACTAAGCTGCTTTAATACAAACTTTCCCAAGGAGTCAATGGTTAGCCCTACACTTGGTTGGTTTTAAACAGTTACTTAAGAGGCTTTTCTTGTTTGGACTGACTATAAATCCTTTGTGAAATTATTATCAGTTTCCATCATCTCCAACACTTTATTGTTTCCATTCCATCACTCTAATCTCAAATAATCTTGTGATGTAGATGACTTGTCCCTTGGATCACTCTTGATGTTGTTGCTCAATTAAATCCCTGTTTATGACTCCATAGCCCAATGGACTAAAAACCAGCGTTATATCTATCTTTTTAGCCTAAGCTGTTCTATTCACTTGCAACTTCTCACTTTTGAAACTGTTTTGCATTTAGAACTTTCCCCTCAAGTAATATTCATGCTCAACCATCCAAAAAACAAACAAAACCTTTGGCCTTCATAACTAGCCTAATATTATTACCCAAAATTTCAAAGACAAATCCATCTTTGTACTTATTAGAGAGATCCCTCTCCGGATTCAGGAGGGATAGATCCTAGAATCCAAAAGTTGGTTGAAATAATGTTTCTTCTACAGTTTTAGTCTCACCAATCTGCTAAAATTACAGATTCCTAACACAGCCCACTCATATGGGTCTCTAGAAGGAAATTACCCAAATTTTCCAAATCTGTAAAAAATTCTAAACTGCCAAATTCCGCCTCAATTTTTGTGTAGAGGAAGGCGAAATGAGAAATCCAGGCACATGGGTTTGTATCTTAGTATAGCCAATTAACTAACCCTATAATATTTTTACAAAATCACTTACGGTTGTGGAGATATTTAGGGGGGAGTGAGGCTACTTTATGTAAAATTCAGAAATTTCCAGAATTGTCAAAATCTCTCAAAACAGCGTTGTTTTGGATTTTTTGGTCAAAAGAAGTTGAAACTACTATAGATCAGCACATCACTACTTTTAAAATCGATTTTTTCTTATCTCCATGGCTATGTATGGAGTGTTGTTAAGCATCAATCTTGGAATTGACAATGCAATCAGAATTAGATGAGCTAAGTTAGCATAGTAATCTTTTGATTTGATCTACATGGATCATTTCCTATTTTGTAATTCTCAGGAAATATATAAAGCTTGCATCCAAAAAAAACGATTAGGGGGCAAGAAGCAGTGAATAATGTAATGTTACAAGCTCTGTTTTGGAAGATCTGGAACTCTGTATGACTACATATAAGCTTTGATTAAATTCAGTCTTAGAATTCTCTTGTTGTAAGTAATGGTATTTATATTTTAATACTCATTGTGCTGAAGTAGATTAGCTCGCTCCAGGCATGGGAGGGCCCTCCACGATTGGAACCAAGCTTCATGGCTAGTGTAGGTTAGGAAATCATGTGATTTTGTAGAGTTAATTTCCAGTGATTTAAATTTTGCAGAGTGGTTGAATGCTTGTCATGCAAATGATTATTGTTTTATGATTGAGTTTGTAGAGTAATTGGAATGGTTTTGTTTTAAAAATGGTAGCATTTGATTCCCTTCAATAACATTGAGATTTGGAAGTTACTTTGGTGTGGACATTGCTTTTGAGTCCTTGAGATAGTTGTTGTAGGTGTGCGTTTAAATGTGTACAAGCTCTGTTCTGAATGAATTTCATTTAAAACCTTGCCAACATTTTTTTATTCTTATATATAGAGGTTTCAATTGCAGATCTTGTTATTCAAAATCGGTTTGAACCTGAATGAACACTCTTTATGTATCTCTCGGGAAATGAATTGAATAGAAACAAACCTCCATGATTGATTAGTGTGAAATAGACAGAGTATAATTTGAGCGCATACAGTTTAAATTCTGATCGATTAGCTAGAATAGGATGGAAGCATTTTAATAATATAGTAATAACTCCAGCATCTAAATTGAACATGAAATTCATTCACATAATGTGATTTAGCCATGGTGAATCGATTCTAAAAAATGTGTTTTGGTCTAGTTAATTTGGTTCCTTGAATTATCACCAAGAGTAAGAATAAGATAGAAATGGGAATTAGATCATAGGCGTAATTGTGAGATAGATCAAACACCTATACTTACCATTCAAAATCGATCCCAGAATTGATTTGCTAAATTAGATTTGAATTCGATTTTTTTTATGAAACAGAGTGTGGATTGAAGGAGCGGTCAAAGCATCAAATGGTCTCCATACTCGTTGTTGAAACATAATATTCCATCATTTTCTGTGTGTAATTCAAGATAGGATCAATAGGATCTACCTTCTGTCACTTAAACTTAGCAATCAGATTTCATTAGTTGCAAAGGATTTCTAGAGCATGTTTTCAGTGTGTTAATTAATTCAAAGTCTTTCGATTATTTCTCTGTGCTAGTGTTCATTTCTGTTGTCATAAAAGCATTTGAGTCAATAGGAATGCTATCTTAGGGTTTTCTGAATGCAAGATTTGTTGAAATGTGTGTGTGAGAACGAAGTAGGTTTTTACGGTCTTTTCTGAATTTGTAAAATAGATTAGAATTTTTAGTCTTTTATGCAATTTGGGAATTTTACAGCACATAAGAGTGAAGTGTGATGAAGTGATTTTAGCCTTTACAACTTAGTTTAGAAGTGATTTTTGGCTTGAGACTCTGGAGCATTGTCTAAATTAGCTACATTGCAATTTGATTGGAATAGGTAAATGAGTGCCAATTGTGATTTTCATTAGCTTGTTAATCAAAATATTAGTTTCTAGGTTGAATTAGGTCTCATTACGATATCATAGAATAGTGTGTGTGCTTGCTTAGATTAGCATATCTTATCTTGTTATTTAAGAAAGCAGAGTGTTGATTGTTGAAGGCTTTTGAGTAAATTTGCCAGAGTTCGGTTTCACGATTTGACTGATGACAACTGTAATTGAAATCTGATTTCTTGAGTACAGTTTTGTGCTTAAGTAGTGCAGGTTCATCTTAATAGATTTTAAAAGCGTAACTAGGGTTTGCTGAATGAATTGTCATATAGTAGATCATAAATCCAGCACAAAAGACGGAGTTGTCCGCTGTGGTTGATAGGGTGTGAAACAATCATTTCAAGCAGTTTTAATGTTACAATCTCTTGTTTGATGTCAAGTAGTGAAATGGGGTTTGAATAAGGGAGTCATTAGTGACTGTAGAATTCATTATGCGAGCATAATATCAATTGATAGGTGCATCTAGATTAATTAGTTTTCTCCAAGTAAGGCCTTTCAATGCTAGAATTATGATTTTGGAACTTTTGCAAAGAAGTCTTGAATTGTTAAATTGAAGCTTATTGAAAGATCAGGTATTTGCTTTAGAGTAATTAGGTTTTGATTTCAGTTTAGTCACGAGATAAATTAAATAAAGGGTTAAGTGCTCAAGTCAAATTCAATTATTGATCCTGCTTAGAATGATGAACTAATCTCTTTTCTGCTATTTGCATGTTTATGAGTATTTGTGTGTCTCATTTCTGAATTAATGATTATAAAGGAAACATTTAAGCTCTGACCTATAACTTGAATCAAGAAGTGCAGTGTAGCTCGTGTTTACGAGCCCAGATTGAAAAATTAAATATTAAGAGCTTTAATTCACCAATTAAAACTCTCAACATTTTGGCATCGTTTCCAGGGAATTGCAAATTTTGATTCAGGTAACTATTATTAGAGTTTCAGGATCTTGCAGGGCTGTCAGAGGGTGGAGAGTGTACAGTAAGACGGGAGTGAAGAGCCACACATCCAATTTTGTGGGGTTGCTCCAAAGTCTGGTCGATTACTGCTTGTTCTTGAGTTTTTATTTCCTTTTTATTTTTTATGCATAGAAGTAAAGGTAAATTTATTTCCAATGCTAGTTTTCTTGCAATTAGAAGTTTTTAATTCATTTAGATAAAAAAATTCAAGCTTTGAACGACAAAACATTTTTGGGGTGTTGTAAGAATCCTCTTTTTGTACTAATCCATATTGCGGACAGGGAACATCAACCAGCAAGAGAATTTCAAGAATGATAAAGAGCTTGAAGAATGTCCCTCGAAATACTTTCTCAAATCCTAGCAGTAGCTGGGAAATCTGCCTCTCAGGAAGAGTTCATCTTCACCACATTCAAGAAATTATTTGTCTCTCCAAAGCTGAAAAAGGATTTGGAAGTCTCCCTTGATTCTTCTTGCCTATCTACCAAGGAGATCGATGAATCATATATCAAATATGATGGGGAGCATCTAGTTGAACCTGAGATTTCACCATGCCCAACAACAAGCCTTGTGTGCATTCCAGAGACCGATTATCCAAGTTATCCTGGCATGACCAAGGAGGACATTCAGAGTGGTCCAAATGAAGAAATGAGCCAATACCACTAGCATTACATCGAGCATTGGTTCTAGGTCACAATCCAGTCAAAATACCACTCTCATCTTCAAATACTCTTGGTACCATATCAATTGAAGCAACTGGTTTCTCATACTCTGGTATTTGTTGAAGTTCATTCTTTCAAACTGAGTGTGAGTATATTTAACATGTTGTTACGAACATGCCTGCATTGGAAGTACTCATACACTTGAAGGAGACCTTCCTCTCTATAGATTAGGGTAGGGTAGAAATGAATAAAATTGTTGTTACAACATCATTCTTGAAATTCCAATTCCTAAGGCACAACCATTGAATTGTTTTGTCATTATGCACTCTTTTGGTAAGACTTGTTAGAAGCCATTCACTCTTAATGCCTCATATTTTATAAAGTGACTCTAATTATTGACCGAGATCATTCATTGGGTCAGTTAGGGGAATTGTTATTATTATAATTCCCATTCATAAGCTTAACATACTATCATCCAAGAAATATTTTCAAGTTTCTCTTTGAAGGTATTGATGAAAAGCCTCCTATGGTGGACCACTCCAATAAAACCATTATGTGTTGTCATAAGAACCCTAGCATGACCTACCAGGGGAATATTTCGGTCATTGTCTGAGTTATTTTCTTTTATTGAGTCTTTAGGGTAGAAGGATCAACCAGTAAAGATTAGTAATTAAAAACTTTTCACGCCATCCTGCGCTCTTAAGGAGTAGATCTGTCTCCCCATTTATTAAGTAACCTCTAAGGTTAATCATAATCAGAGTCTACAAAAGGATTTAGGGGAGGATAGGAGGTCTCGTAATGAGCCGACCTACCACGATCATGAGACCTAACAGGCATGACATTACTGCTCCTGGTCACCAAGCTATAGTAATGGTTTTCAGCCCAAAAAGCTGGAAGACGGGAGGTCGCATCATGAGCCGGCCTATTCATCCATATTACTTCTTGTGAGTGGCACTGCCATCAACTCGTTACCAAGCCAGGACAGTGGCCTTTATCTAAAAGTCAAATAATCTAACTATGAATCTATATCTAGTAAGAGGGACACTGACATTTCGTTAGGTTAAAAGGCATCCCTGTCGAGGCTATAGACGCCTGCGGGCAGCAGGGGCATGCCTATGGTATCAAAGTTAATTCTACACTATGATTTACTTGGTTGTTTTTGTCTTTTCCCTGAAATCACTATCATATCTCTTTGAGAATGGCTTTAATATCCTTCAGTAGTGTGCTTTGGAGTTCTATATTTCAGAAATAATTTGGTTTTTATGGATGTGAGACACTTAGTGCAGGTGATTCACTTTTCTTGAATAAGAGAAGCTTCAATTATATGCTTGGGTAACGGTAAGACAATCATCCTCGTAGGTATCATTTTGTAATATTTATTTTTCCCCATTTTCGATCCATTTTAAGGCCTTGGTTTTTAAATAAAGTCACTTTTACTTGTAATAATGAGGCTATTGAAAGTGAAGAAATGCTGCTTTGGATTACTCTTGAGATGCTTTGTGGAAATTATTATGGTTAATCATTTTAGGATGACATTATCTCTGCAGTAACAAAATTGTTAAGAATTCCTTTAGTAACCCTAGCATTAGTTACTCTTTTGGAATAATAAAACTCAGTCTTAACATCACTGGATCCTTGGTCACTACTTTTTCTTATCTTATTATTGCAAAGGAATATGACATCCGAGAAACTTACTTACATGCTCTCACAATTAGCCCTATCGTTTAAGTCAATGAAACATGAGTTTAATATAGAAACCCTAGCCCTTCAGTCTTTTGTCTCTGTCATAGGTTTTGCTTGCATGAGGACATGCAAGATGATAGGCATGGGGGGGAGAGATGTTAGGAAAAAAATGATGAGAATTGTTAGGTTTGATTTATATTTTTACCCTATGCTTACTCATGGTTCTCACTATCATTTTTCACAATTGTTGGGCTTGGATAATGATCAGGTAATTGTTCTCTAATTTAACCTATTTCCTTTATTTCAATAAATAGGATTATTGATGATGGTGCTTGTGTTTTTTTCAGGAAGCCGTATAAAATCACACATGCATCAACATTTTCAGGATAACGTCGATATTGAGACCTTTTTTTTCTTTAGCAGATCATATCAACAATCACATCAGCTTGAGCCATTCCATCATTTACTTCATCTTGTAGCATCAAGGACATCAACAACAAGGGTAAAACTTGAGGTAGAGGTGGCTTAATATTATTTAATTTATTAAGATATTTAAGAAAGTTGTGATGATTAACCACCACATATTCTATATATCTGGTTTTCCAGATACCTTCCATTTGCATGCTACTCTAGGTCATAATCATAATGGTTCATGTAAACAAAAGTAGTAACTACAATGCCTTCCCATCCTATATTCACACATATTGTCAATTGAATCTAATAGAGGGTGAATTCATGGCTGCCTTTCATGAAGAAACCATTCATAAGCATTGGCCTCGCAAAAATAGAGCATGCAAGCACATGTTTTCCCATCTCCATTACCGCCTCATCTCATCTACCATTTCCATTGTCACCTATCATCCTATTCATCATTTTCCTCCTACCATATCTATTTTTTTTCCTCTATTTGTATCACTCTTAAAATCAAACCTATGGCAATCAAATCTTCATGCAGTGCTGCTTCACAAGACCTAAACCTACCTAAAAGCCATGAAGCCATAAAAACCTAGATATGAGTAAAGTCTTTGTTTGCATGAGGACATGCAAAACCTCAGGCATGGGATGATGTTGGGCCTCGTATATGCCCATGTTTTCATCATGAAACATCACTGTTTATACCCTAAAACCCTAGGTTTTTAGCCCATGCTATACCCTAATTCTGTCACTATTGGCAAAATACTCTCTATGGTTGATTATCATAAATTTCCTCACTTCTCTATGATTAATTATTATTATGTCATGTTTTACTGATGACTATTTTGTTGAACCAGATTTATTACAGGATTCCATCGATGAAATCCCTCACAAGCCAGTTAAATATGGGAATGCCTAATTTGGGGCTTTGGCATTTTCGGCGCGCTTCTAGAGAATCCGAGAGAGGTTATATAAAAAATAATATTATGATACCTCTCCATAAGTTGGATTCCACCCATCTCACTCATATGGGTCTCTAGAAGGAAATTACCCAAATTTTCCAAATCTGTAAAAAATTCTAAACTGCCAACTTCCACCTCGATTTCCATGTAGAGGAAGGCAAAATGAGAAATTCAGGAACATGGGTTTTTATCCCAGTATATCCAATTTACTAACCTTATAACAATTTTTCAAACTCACTTACGGTTGTGGATATATTTAGGGGGGAGTGAGGCTAATATATGTAAAATTTGGAAATTTCCAGAATTGTCAAAATCTCCCAAAACAACCTTGTTTTGGATTTTTTGGTCAAAATAAGTTGAAACTACTATATATCAGCACATCACAACTTTTAAAATCGATTTTGTCTTATCTCCATGGCTACGTATGGAGTGTTGTTAAGCATAAATATTGGAATTGACAATGTAATCAAAATTAGATGAGCTAAGTTAGCATAGTAATCTTTTGATCTGATCTATATGGATCATTTCCTATTTTGTAATTCTCAGGCAATCTATAAAGCCAGCATCCAAAAAAAATTATTAGGGGGCAAGAAGCAGTGAATAATGTAATTTTACAAGCTCTGTTTTGGAAGAACTGGAACTCTGTATGACTACATATAAGCTTTGATTAAATTCAGTCTCAGAATTCTCTTGTTGTAAGTAATGGTATTTATATTTTAATACTCATTGTGCTGAAGTAGATTAGCTCGCTCCAGGTGTGGGAGGGCCCTCCATGATTGGAACCGAGCTTCATGGCTAGTGTAGGTTAGGAAATCATGTGATTTTGGAGAGTTAATTTCCAGTGATTTAAATTTTGCAGAGTGGTTGAATGCTTGTCATGCAAACGCTTGTTGTTTTATGATTGAGTTTGTAGAGTAATTGGAATGGTTTTGTTTTAAAAATGGTAGCATTTTATTCCCTTCAATAACATTCAGATTTGGAAATTACTTAGGTGTGGAAATTGCTTTTGAGTCCTTGAGATAGTTGTTGTAGGTGTGTGTTTAAATGTTTACAAGCTTTGTTCTGAATGAATTTCATTTAAAACCTTTCCATCATTTTTTTATTCTTATATACAAAGGTTTCAATTTCAGATTCAAAATTGGTTTGAACTTGAATGAACACTCTTTATGTATCTCTCAGGGAATGAATTGAATAGAAACAAACCTCCGTGATTGATTAGTGTGAAACAGACAAAGTATAATTTGAGCACATACAGTTTAAAGTCTGATCGATTAGCTAGAATAGGATGGAAGCATTTTAATAATAAAGTAATAACTCAAGCATCTAAATTTAACATGAACTTCATTCACATAATGTGATTTAGCCATGGTGAATCGATTCTAAAAAATATGTCTTGGTCTGGTTAATTTGGTTCCTTGAATTATCACAAAGAGTAAGAATACGATAGGAATGGGAATTAGATCATAGGCGTAATTGTGAGTCAGATCAAACACCTGTACTTACCATTCGAAATTGATCCCATAATTGATTTGCTAAATTAGATTTGAATTCGAATTGTTTTATGAAACAGAATGTGGACAAGAGGAGCGGTCAAAGCATCAAACAGTCTCCATGCTCGTTGTGAAAACATAATATCCCATCATTTGTTGTGTGTAATTCAAGATAGGGTCAATAGGATCTACCTTTTGTCACTTAAACTTAGCAATCAGATTTCATTAGTTGCAAAGGATTTCTAGAGCATGTTTTTAGTGTGTTAATTAATTCAAAGTCTTTCGATTATTTCTCTGTGCCAATGTTAATTTCTGTTGTCATAAAAGCATTTGAGTCAATAGGAATGCCATCTTAGTGTTTTTTGAATGCAATATTTGTTGAACTGTGTGTGTGAGAACGAAGTAGGTTTTTAAGGCCTTTTCTGAATTTGTAAAGTAGATTGGAATTTTTAGTCTTTTATGCAATTTGGGAATTTTATAGCACATAAGATTGAAGTGTGATGAAGTGATTTTAGCCTTTACAACTTAGTTTAGAAGTGATTGTTGGCTTGAGACTTCGGAGCATTGTCTAAATTAGCTACATTGCAATTTGAATGGAATAGGTAAATGAGTGCCAGTTGTGATTTTCATTAGCTTGTTAATCAAAATCTTAGTTTCTAGGTTGAATTAGTTCTCATTACAATATCATAGAATAGTGTGTGCACTTGCTTATATTAGCATATCTTATCTTGTTATTTAAGACAGAAAAGTGTTGATTGCTAAAGTCTTTTGAGTAAATTTTCCAGAGTTTGGTTTCATGATTTGACCGATGACAACTGTAATTGAAATCTAATTTATTGAGTACAGTTTTGTGCTTAAGTAGTGCAGGTTCATCTCAATATATTTTAAAAGCGGAACTAGGGTTTGCTGAATGAATTCTCATAGAGTAGACCATAAATCCAGCACAAAAGACAAAGTTGTCCGCTGTGGTTGATAGGGTATGAAACAATCATTTCAAGCAGTTTTAATGTTACAATCTCTTGTTTGATGTCAAGTAGTGAAATGGGGTTTGAATAAGGGAGTCATTAGTGACTGTAGAATTCATTATGCGAGCATAAGATCAATTGATAGGTGCATCTAGATTAATCAGTTTCCTCCAAGTATTGCCTTTCAATGCTAGAATTAGGATTTTGGAACTTTTGCAAAGAAGTGTTGAATTGTTAAATTGAAGCTTGTTGAAAGATCAGGTATTTGCTTTAGAGTAATTAGGTTTTGATTTCAGTTCAGTCATGAGATAAATTAAATAAAGGGTTAAGTGCTCAAGTCAAATTTAATTATTGAACCTTCTTAGAATGATGAACTAATCTCTTTTCTGCAATTTGCGTGTTTATGAGTATTTTTGTGTCTCATTTCTGAATTAATCATTATAAAGGAAACATTTAAGCTCTAACCTATAACCTGAATCAAGAAGTGCAGTGCAGCTCGTGTTTACGAGCCTGCATTGAAAAATTAAATATTAAGAGATTTAATTCACCAATTAAAACTCTCAACATTCCCCAACATCCCCTTTCATGGGTGATCCATCCCTTGGCATGGTTTCCTCACATAGGAAGGTCAAACAACCAAGGCATATACCTGCCTCAAAGCCATCATATCGGTCATAGAATGCTCATCAAAATCAATGGAAACTATTGGGTACCAATGTCCCACAATGGCCCTGCTCCTAAATTTCTTCACCAGCATACTACTACATGTTCCAATTTATTTTGTTGCGGCTAATTCTTGCACTCAATTTTAACCACCCACACTAGGCATTTTCAACCACCCAAACTAGGAATTTCTATGCTTTCCTGTACCAAGAACATAATTTCCATTATATTCAAAATAAATTGTAGTAAACTCAAATCACACCTCCTTGGTGGCTCACCATTAAGGTACACTTGCAATTCTTTTTACATCCTGTCATAACAAGTCAAACCAGATCTTTGACCAAATGATCATGTATAAACATATCTCATCTAGTTAGCTCAAAACACAACCATCATAAATCAAAATCATATATTACATGTATAATTAAAACTGAAATAAAATACTCATACTCATATTTCAAATGGTTCATTGCTTCTACCTTTGCTATTTACCGGTTTCATACATACTGAATCAATTTCCAAATCCACAAAACACCTAGTGCCTTCTCTTTATGAAACAAGGGAATCCGAAGACTAAACAACCTCCTCGCTCAATAGCAAAAAAGGTATCCTGTGACTAAACTGCCTCAACCCTCAATATCAACAATAAGGGCCCAGACAATCCATACTTGTTTGTCCCATCACACTGTGCAACACATA
This sequence comes from Pinus albicaulis, assembly GCA_034641835.2. Lineage (NCBI taxonomy): Eukaryota > Viridiplantae > Streptophyta > Pinopsida > Pinales > Pinaceae > Pinus > Pinus albicaulis. Next base: position 370,181,294 of record CM076572.1, read on the forward strand.
CACATAAAAAATGTACAACACAACACATAAACCTGCACTCGGTGTACAATGCCACACATACACATAGATCCGGTATACAACACAACACATACACCTACACCCAATGTACAATGCCACAAATACACCTACACCTGGTATACAACACAACACATACACCTAAAATTGGGGTACAATGCCACAAATACACCTACACCCAGTGTAGAACACAGCACATACACCTAGATTCGGTGTACAACATAACACATACACCTACACCCAATGTATAACACGACACATACACCTAGACTCGGTGTAAAACATAGCACATACACCTACACATGGTGTACAACACAATAAATATACGCACACACTATACAATACCACGAATACACATGTCACGATATAATGACTGCACAATATCCATAACACCATAAAAAATATACACAACACAACATGTACGAAATTTACACCATACCCATGTACACATCGCCACCTGCATAATGCTTACATGACACACAATGTACATAGCATCACCTACTGAACATGTACACAACACCACCTGCACAACGTGTACACAACACCACATGTACACAGCACCACATGCACACAACACCACAAGTACATAACACTGCATATCCCATGCCCACGACACCATATGTACACAACACCACATATCCAACATTCCCACAACACCATATGTACACGACACTGCTTATACAACATGTACACAACACCGTAAGTACATAACACCACATGTACAACACATACACAACACCATATGTACATAGCACTGCATATACAACATGTACATAGCACCATATGTATATATCACATCATTTACAAAAGACACACAACACCATATGTACATAACACTTCACATACAACACTTACACATAACCATATGTACACAATACCATATATGCAACATGCACGCAACATTATATGTACACAATACCGCATATGCAAAAGGCATATAACACTATATATGAAACATGCACACAATACCATAGTTACATCATGTACAACGTATATACAACAGTAGTACTGCACATCCAGGGACCATACTGTCTCTATGAGGAAACCTTACTTCTAGTGTCTTGTCCATGCTTATCCAACATGCCACAGATCACATTGCTTTCATTCTATTGATGTGTCCTTCAGTGTTACATTTCAATAACATAAACATAGGCATAGTGCAAGCACATAATACCAAATCATATCCACATGATATTGACCTCATAAATTTGTTAGGGCTAATTTTCCCACTTGATTCCTCATAAACCAGGAACCTCTTCATTCCATTCACCTACATAAGCAATCATTCCTCCACAAGAATGATCTATAATGACCCTCTCAGAAAATGACATACATACATGCATATATACATATAAACATTAGCATAAAACAATCATGATCCCTAATGAACCTGTTAGAAAATGACATACATTGCATACATGTATACATATATAGACATCAACATAATCATGATCAAAACATAATTACCACATATCATAAGTTCAAGGTTAAGAGAAATTCCTTTATCTGTGCACGCCATGCACAACATTGATAATAGTCGTTCCTAACATAGACAAGGCATATAACACCTCAGATCCATTTCCTGTACCTTTCATATTACCTCTCTCATGACTATCCCTCGACCATCCATTTACCCTAATGGGCCCAACCAATCTAATTGGTTTTCACATTCTTGCCTTTAGTTTCCATTATACATGCACCGAGCTTCATTCGAGTCTTACATTACCTGTTTGGTTTCATCCAACTCTTCCCGAATTCCATGAACTTTACTCTTTCCTCAAACAATCCCTAATACCCTTAAAACATAAAAGGAAAGAACCAAAATAAAACAAGAAGAAACCCATGAAAACCAATAGAAATATGACACCACAAACAAAGGGGTATGACCATACACTAGACATGAAAATTTCCACAATCAAGAACAACAAATCACCAAGGACCAAAAGCACAAGACTAGCAACAAACACCATGACTCAATCCCTATGGCTTCCCAATACTTCCAAAGGAAAGCTCAACTTGAGCCTTCTCCAAGATTTCATGGCAATCCCTTTTCCATGCAATTCCATGTATCATACTGCCATAAACACATGGCTATCACTGTATAAATAAATATAAAAATATACCAGTTATCTTACCTTGTTGTGCCAAGCACACTCCCTTGTAATTGAACACACATGTCAGCCACATGTTCCAAAGATCAAGACATCATATCCAGTAATTTGAAATCAACCTTTACTAAGTCTAACAACCATGTCATAATCAAAAATCAACTCACATTTATCATTGGTAATACATAATGCTACAACTATCACCTACTTCCACTCAAGTACATATCAGTTGTGTCAAACCATAATGTGTTAGTACGAACATCTTAAAACAATATCATTCCTTCAAGAAATCTCATAGACACATACTCATACCTTGAAATTAATCAAACATTCAAGCAACATATAGACAACATAATAGACACCAAACACTCAAACACCCAATAGACAACCTAACCAACTCATACCTAAATGTATCTCAGCAGAGGCTATCTTTTCTGCACAAAAAATCTAGATTAGCATGATATAACTTCACAACATATCAACTGAAACATAAACAAGGTTATGATATCAATAACAGTAACTAGCTAACATTTTGACTTTGTAATCTCATAAATAATTGTCATTCACGCATAACAATCACATATTCTTAGTCAGTATAGATTAGTATGACACAATATCACAAATATATCAACTCATACCTAAATGTGATAACCATAACCATATGCATAAACCAATACATGTTAGCATGATACATATAACATCAAGATCCTGAGTAAAATTACCATAACCATCATGCATATGACCAAAATACATATAACAACAAGTTACTACCATACATGACTACCTGATGCATTTCCATAAGACCATATTGATCAACTAGCATCTATCATGCATATAACCATAACAAAAATCGAATGATAGAAATGTACAAAACCATGATGATTATAATAATCATCAACCAACATACGTGCATGCCCAACATACAAACTTTTATGACAATATTCTCTTACCCCAAAGTTTAGTGTTGCAACCTAGCTCTAGTGATTTGTATCTCTTGCTTCATCTCAACCAACGTATTAGCATCATAACATACCAAAATCATCATGATGACATATGATACATATAATGGCCTCATGCATGACAACCTTAACCATGACAATGCATGCACAACAACATGCATCTAACCCATCTAGTCCAATTATTTGAACCATGATCTGATACCACCTTGTGGTATCAGATATCACAAAAGGAGAACAAAAACCAAAAACCACCCAAAGAGAATGAAACCCATTTTGATACCACCTCGTAACCGCCTCCTATCACATATCCCACTTTCACCAGCTTGCCCAAGGTAAACATGAGTTGAGGGTCACTATGATAAGGTTCAACCTCATATGTGAACTTAAGGAAATGGAGTCGACAAATCTAGACCTTACTAAATTCCCTCAGGTGCCATAGGACCTCCAGGAGCAACCCAAACCCTCCATGTGTTCAATCCATGATATAGATCACTTGTTCCCTAATCTAGAGCCCTATTCACTCTCTTTCCAAGGAATCCATGCAACTATTGTTCCCCACTTTCTCCCATAGTTCTGATTCCATGCTACTATGGAATTTTTTGCTTAGTTCTATGCAAGCAAAGTTGATTTCTATGTCACTTTTTCAAGGCCAGGGGTTAGGACTCTGCCCAGAACTCAATGAAACTTACAGAGATGATAGATGACATAGAAACAATACTTGTAAACCAAAAAATGAAACCATGACTTGACCTGACCATCCCCAACCAAGACTGACATTCCATTAAAAATTTGGTAAATATGCAACTTATAGATCATGAATGCAAGTTTGATCATAACGAAATGAAAATCTATCTGGTGTTTAACAAGAAGGGTTAGTACATTATCACATTAGTTGTGATAACACAAATTAGGTCTTGCATTGATTATTAATTTTTTTACAAGTAAAAACATGAAAATATCCATGCCTGAGAACTGTCATATAACCATGCTTATATCTAGTGTATAACGAGATAAATAACAATAAGAGAACAACCATTAAAGCCACGTAATAACAAGTACATTTCCTCATCAAAGAAAGAGAAACTTAGCCCGTATTAAAATAGGAAAAAGCCCCAGGTTTAGGACTTCCATGTACCACCTAATCATTGATTGGTTGAACCAAATATTTCTTTCACCCAATCACCCCCATGCCATATTCCAAGAATGAATGTGGGATCTTATGGGATAAACCAATCTAATAAAAACAAAGGGAATCCATAGGTTAAACCACCTCCAGCCTCACAGTACCGTGATCTCACCTAAACCAGTGTCAAGATCACAAAACGAAGCTGATTTTGGATGCCTCTAAATTTCTTCTCCAATACCTTGATGAATTTTCCCGTTTCCACCCTCAGGATTTACTGTGTATCCCACCATTACCAGTCAAGGGAGTCCTAGGAATTTGGTAATTTTCCTGAGACTGCCTCACCCAGATAAAAAATCTTCCAACAATCCAAATCTCAAACTGAGAACAATCCCATCACACCATGGATATTTAGAAATGGCAAGGTTAGGCTAAAGTCCATTGTCGAAACCTGGAAAAAACCCATTCCAATGATAGAAAAAGAACCAAATACCAACATGCACATATCATGCATGTCAAAACCAACTAGGAAATCATACATGCAACCTGTTACCTACAAGTATTCTTATTGAAGATGCTTGATCCTTGCCTTACTTCGATTTTCATGTCATTCCTTTGCTTCCCTTGTCCTTCTTTTGCTTGCTTGCTTTATTTCCCCTCTTGTTGCTCTTCACCTCTCTAAAAATAATTCCAAAACTAAACTAACAAAAGGTTGTGAACTGGTCCTCATAATCCTTTTTTATCATTGATGCCTCTAATTTCTTCAAATTTCCATTATTTCCTTTAATTTTCTCCTCACATGCAACATGTGACCTTTCACCTCCCTTTTCTCCTAATTTCCTTTATTTTCATAGATAATATGCCAATTAATGCCTCTTTTAATTTTCAATTCCTTTTCCATTTCCTTTTCCAATTTCCCCTTAGCCATAAACACACGAGTGATTCCCACTAGGATATTTTTCCCAACATTCATCTTGGAATACGTGTCCCTTGAACTTGGTCTTATTTTTCTTTTATTAACTTTATTACATGAAATTTTAACCCAAGGTTGTTACAAGCCCCTCCCCCTTAGGGGAACACTATCCTCAGTTTTCAATGGCACCTAAAACTAGCAAGACTACTCAAAACTAGAAACATACTGCCTCTGGAGATTTATAACCCAGCACATTGCATTATTTAAAATAACAACCTACTCAAAATCAAAACCATCATGAAAAACATGACAATATAACCACCATACAGCTTATTGGAGCTTTATAACATAGTTCATTGTGGTATTTACAATAACAATCACATATACTTATGCACATTTGCTTCAACCAACAAATAACCATACTTTTTATGGAGATTTATAATACAACTAGATCCAATATTTACAATAATATATACATATACACATATGCACATTTGCTCAACCAACAAATAAAAGGATAGGATGCTTGCATCTGCAATAAGGGAATCTAGAGGCTCACACCTCCACCCTCAAAGTAATACTAGGATTCACATCCTTCCCAGGAAGTCTCGAATCCACTACCAAATTCAACATGTATCCAATGTCCAGTGCCATGATCCGTGCACAGCATGTTCCCTAAGTGAAAAATTATTGGCTCATTGTTCCAGGGCACACACCCAATGTGCATCTGATTCCATCTGGAAATGACAATGTCCAAAACAAATCCATTCCCTCGGCCTTCCATTCTTTGATACATAGTCCCTCGGGAAATCTGGCCACCCCTTCCATGCAGTCACTCACCTTCCTAGTTCCCCAACATCCCCTATCCTGGGCGATCCATCCCTTGGCAATGTTTCTTCACATTGAAAGGTCAAACAAACAAGGCATATACCTACCCAAAAACCATCATACTGGTCATAACATGCTCATGGAAATCAATGAACAAATTGGGTACCAGTGTCTGATAATGGCCCTGCTATTCAAGTGGTTCACCATCATACTACAACATGTTCCAATTTATTTTTCCACTGCTAATTCTTGCAGTCAGTTTCAAGCACCCACACTAGGCATTTTCAACCACACAAACCAGGATTTTTTTTCCTTTCCTGTACCAAGCACATAATTTCCATTAGATTCAAAATAAATTGTAATAAACTCAAATCATGCCTCATTGGTGGCCCACTAATAAGGCACACTTGCAATTTCATTTACTTCCTGTCACAACAAGTCAAACCAGATTTTTGACCAAATCATCATGAATAAACATATCTCATCCGGTTAGCTAAAAAAAAACCATCATAAATCAGAATCATAGATCACATGTATAATTAAAACTAAAAAAAAATATTGATACTCATATTTCAATTGGTTCTTTGCTTATTCATTTGTTATTTAATTACCATTAGGGGAATTTTGAGGTCTAAAATGGGCCTTCTAAGAAAAATGTACAACCAAAATAAACTTTATAAGAACCAATAGGATTCAAGATGATGATGTCAACCATATGGGATGATTCACCATTTTTGGAGTAAAAAGGTAAAAATATTAAAAAATAATAAAATAATAAAACTCCTTTTTCAACTCGTATTTTAAATTTATCTCCCAAGTTTTTATGCAAATTTTGAGTGGGGTTACTGCTTGATGCAAAATTTATTATTTCATTCAAGGATTACACATGTTTCATACTTTCGATGGACCCTACTACATGAAAAATGTGAAATACATGAAAAAATGTGATTGCAACCACATTGTTTCATGTGTTTCACATTTTTTTCGTTTAGTAGGTTCCATAAAAAATATGCAACATGGGTACTCCTTAGAGGAGAAATTAAATTTTGCATCCAACGAGTACTCCCGCTCAAAATTTGAGTGAAAACTGGATATATTCTGAAAACATGAGTTGAAAATTTATTTTTTTCTTTTTTCCGCTTAAAATTTGATGATGTAATGTAATCTTATTTTTATTATTTTCCCTATTATTTTATAATTTCCTTAGGAGGCCCACTTAGACCTCAAAACTCCCCTAATGATACTGAATTCCCTCCCTCTAAAACTTAGCAAGCAGAGAAGAAGCTCTCTTTACATATAACATGGGAATCTAGAAACTAAACTCGCCTCCTCCCCAATAACAACGAAGGTATCTTGAGACTAAACCACCTCAACCCTCAATATCAACAACAAGGTCCCATAAAGTCTCATACTTGTTTTTCCCATCACACTATATAACATGACACATACAAAATGTACACAACAACACATACACCTACACCACAAGCAGTACAACGCCACACATACCTACACCTGGGTATACAACACAATACATACACCTACACCCAGCAAAACATCACAAATAAACCTACATCCAAGAGTACAACACAATACATACACATACACCTGGTGTACAATGCCAAAAATACACCTACACTAGTGGAGATTTATAACCCATCTCATTGCATTATTTAAAATAACAACCTACTCAAAAGCAAAACCATCATGAAAAACATGACAATATAACCACCATACAACTTATTGGAGCTTTATAACATAGTTCATTGTGGTATTTACAATAACAGCCACATATACTTATGCACATTTGCTTCAACAAAAAAATAACCATAATGTCTATGGAAATTTATAATACAGCTAGATCCAATATTTACAGTAATATAAACATATAGACATATGAAAATTTTCTCAACCAACAAATAAAAGGATACGATGCTTGGATCTACAACAAGGGAATCCGAAGGCTCACACCTCCACCCTCAAAGTAATACCAGGATTCACATCCTTCCCAGGAAGTCTAGAATCCACTACCAAATTCAACTTGTATCCAATGTCCAATGCCATGATCCGTGCAAAGCATGTTCCCTAAGTGAAAAATTATTGGCTCATTGTTCCAGGGCACAATCCCAATGTGCATCTGATTCCATCTAGAAATTCTAATGTCCAAAAAAAATCCATTCCCTCGCCCTTCCCTTTCTACTACATAAACTCGAGAAATTTGGCCAATTTCTATACAAAAGAGTTCAATAACTTCCAAATTTCCCAACATCCCCTAACTCGGGTGATCCATCCTCGGGCAAGGTTTCACATCGAAAGGGCAAAAAAACAAGGCATATACCTACCTCAAAACCATCATACTGGTCATAAGATGCTCATGGAAATCAATGAAAAAATTGGGTACCAGTGTCTGACAATGGCCCTGCTATTCAAGTGGTTCACCATCATACTACAACATGTTCCAATTTATTTTTCCACTTCTAATTCTTGCAGTTAGTTTCAAGCACCCACACTAGGCATTTTCAACCACCCAAATCAGGAATTTTTTTCCTTTCCTGTACCAAGCACATAATTTCCATTAGATTCAAAATAAATTGTAATAAACTCAAATCATGCCTCATTGGTGGCCCGCTAATAAGGCACACTTGAAATTTCATTTACTTCCTATCACAACAAGTAAAACCAGATTTTTGACCAAATCATCATGTATAAAAATATCTCATCCGATTAGCTAAAAAAACCATCATAAATCAGAATCATAGATCACATGTATAATTAAAAATAAAAAAATATTGATACTCATATTTCAATTGGTTCTTTGCTTAATCATTTGTTATTTACCCTTTTCCTACATACTGAATCATTTTCCAAACCCAGCAAGCACCCAGTGCCTTCTCTTTACATAACAAGGGAATCTAGAGACTAAACTGCCTCCTCCCTCAATAGAAACAAGGGTATCTCGAGACTAAACCACCTCAACCCTCAATATCAACAACAAGGGCCCATGCAGTCTCATACTTTTTTGTCCCATCACACTATAGAACACATACACATACACAATGTACACAACTATACATACACCTACACCTATTGTACAATGCCACAAATACACCTACACCTGGTATAAAACACAACACATACACCTACACACAGTGTACAACACCACAAATACACCTACATCCGGTATACAAAAAAATACATACACCTACACCTAGTGTACAATGCCAAAAATACACCTACACTAGTGTACAACATGACACATACACCTACATCCAGTGTACACCACAAAAAATTCCACCTACACTCGGTGTACAACATGACACATACACCTACACCTGGTGTTGGGCATGACCCAACTTGGTCCATTTTTTTATCAAAAAGACTCTGTAAATTGAGGAGAAGAGTGCACAGAACTATGCAGTTAGTTCTACCACGCGGTGTTTTGGGGCTTCGTGGTGGTCAAAGCCCATCATTTTTTAATGGGTAAAGGGTTTTAATCTATTATTTTGTCCACCCATGGTATATGGACCATGATTTTTTATGTATATAAATATAGATAAAGCGATGTAAAGGCTTTGTCGAAATAGAAATCCAGGTAATAGTTCATGAGCACAAGCACTTGATCTATCTGTTTAGCATGTTTTGGGTCTTAGGAAGGCTCTGTAGTTGTGTGTGCAGAGACCTTAAAGAGTCTGTAGCTTTGTTCGTAGGCCACCTGCAGCTGTGTGTGCAAGTCGAACAAGTGAATGTACTGAAGAGACTTACCAAAATAAAGAAGAAGAAGTTTTGGAAGCATATTTTGTGTCTTTATGTCTTGTAATTGCTTATTATATACATTGTGAAGTTTTTTGTATGCTTTATGTTCTGTTTTAATGATAAAGGCGCAATGCGCACAAGTATTGATTAATGAATGAAGTATGATTTGTTAAAGTAGATAGATGCATCTGCGTAGTTTCAAATAAGAATAAGGAAGAATTTAGCAGTAGATCCACACTCCATTGTCCCTCTGGATGAAAAAAATTGGTTCTGAGATCCTCCAATATTTCCTTGGGTGAGACTAGGATCTGTGTAGCAAGCTGTTGCTGAAAGGGTCAGTAATAGAGTGTTTTTTTGGTGAGTAGCTAACTCCGAACTTGGGTCAAGCCCAAACATAGCCAACAAATGGTTCCATTGTTGGGACCAAGATTTGTTTGAGGGATATGTGGATGTGGCATCCATCAAGGAAGGAAATACAAGATTAGGTACATATGAAAGAGCAAGATTTTGTCCTTCAAGAAAAAAAAATCCATGACTGTCGACTGAATCCTGGTTGCAGAGGTATCTTTTCACAAAACAACACGATATTTTCTTCACGACATTTGCAAATGAGTTTCATGAATGGTTATCAACGCTAACTGAGAACAAGACACGTTTTAAAAAGAGATGAGCTTGCAGTGTGGAGCCCTGAATTGTTACACTGGCTCAATGATACCTATAACAACATATCAAGAGTTGTTGATTTATGGATTGACAATATTTTGGGAGTATTTTTCATTGAGTTCGCAATAAACACTTTTGTATCTTACAGTGAAGCTGAGAAAATAGTTTTCAAGGGTTTGCGAGGTAATTATCTGAATTATTTGAAGTTGTGGATTAAAATGATTTTATGTGAAAAGGGTTTACTATGAATGTTGTCATATTAATTTCTGGAACAAGTAAGTCTAGAGCTATGAAAACTAAAAAATGATACATATTAGATCACAAAAAATTCATTGAGACTGCTTATAGCCCCTTGTTAGAATCTTAAAGCAAAGGAGAAAGTAGTAACCCCCGCAACCCCTAGAGGTGCGTCACAGTTAGGAGTTGAGAATAATCACGACACCTCTGGGATTTCCCATCCCGCTACTCCCCTTAGCCCCCATCCCCCTACCCATACTTTCCCTCCACCTCCACCTCCCCCACCCCTCGGAAACATGACCAATGATATCAAGTTACCTATCTTTAGAGGACTCGAATCAGAGGTTCCTGAGCAATTTTTGTTTGTAGCTAAAGCAGTATGGAAAGCAAGATAGATTACCAATGAATATATAAAGAAGGTGTAGATTTTCACCACGTTGTAGGAAAGATTTTTGACATTGTACATCAAGTATTATATGAAAAATCAGGCTGCTTCACTAGATGATACAAAGAAAGCACTGACTTCATAATTTAAGAAGCCAAAATTGTAGCCGCAATGTATTACTGAACTAAAGGAGATCGAGAAGCTAGAAAATGAATCTATTTAGGAATTGGATCAAAGGTTCAAAATGTTAATGGGACAAGTGAGCTTTGGAATTCTTGAAGAAAAAAATAAGGAGTGGTTTATAGCTGCTCTATTACCACATGTTGGCCTACCTTTGACACATCATAAGATATCAACATAGGCCGAAGCTCTGCAAATTTCGATAAAATTGGAAGCTTCATCAGTCGTAGATACACATGTAGGAGTACAACAGATCCAGAGGCAACTATAAATTTTTCATTTGGAGCTACAGGATCTGAAGAGAGGTAAGGAAGTCAGGCCAGATATTTGATCAGAAGTATGGTGTATAAAATGCTAGAAGGGCATTATAAAAAGAAATTCCCTATGTTTAGAGAGTACCTTGCTAGTGGAGCACCAAATCCATTGAATCTAGGATCGAGCGTATGGTGTAACATATGTAAAATTGTAGGTCAAAATCGCTCAGAGGAGTGCTATTTGTTATAGAAGTAGGTGCAGACTCCGAAGAAGTTTTTTTGTAACTTCTCTAGATCAGTGGGGCATGAAGAGAAGAACTATTGCAATTATGATTTGATGATGGAGAAAACTACATATGCTTATAGAATGAAGGTTGAGGGATGTACACATGAGGATCATGGTCAACATGCTGGTCTAGGGGGATTCCAAGGACAAGGATGAGGATGAGGATGAGGCATTGGTCGAGGACGTGGCCAACTTATTTGTTACAACCGTGGAGAGGAAATAAACTTTGCACAGGGCTATCATAACCCTACCTCCACCTATAAGTACTGTAAATATTTTGATCATGTGATAGAATAATTTCCCATCCTTATGGTGAAGATGCAGGAGAAAATAAACTAGCAGGCCTCACAAAATCTGCAGATGATGACCATTGAACCAAGGGAATATGACCCATGCATCAACATAGCAACAAGAAGTGGCGCACCGACAGGAGATGATAAAGCCAAAGGTAAGAGGTTGATGGAAAACACATGGGTTAGGAAGACTGTAGAAAAATCCCATGGGTTCAATCTTTAAGCGGAAAAAGAAGCATTCCTGGAGGCGAAGCAAAGTTTCATGGATCTGGGGGCTTCAACATCTAACCCGCAACTACTGCAAAAGTTCATACGAAAGAAGGAAAATGCTGAAGTAACTAATCAGCTGAAAAAAATTCATCCAGCTATATTAATATCATTTTTACAGACTTGCGTAAAGATGTTGAGAGATCAAAAGGTTTATCAAGGAGTCCTGGAGTTTATAGACTCCTACGCTGGTAAAGAATAACCGCACCACGAGTAGTAAAAAAGTTGCATCGACATAAGAAGAGAACAAGAAGGAAAATGAGACTAACTGTGCAGATCTCATAATATGATATGGATCAGCTAATCCTAGATTTGGGATCTGATGCCAATGTATTACCTAAGAAAACTTAGGAGATAATGGGAAATCCAAAGTTGCGATGGTCATTGATCTAGTTGAGGATGGCCAACCAGCAGAAGATCATCCCTATGGGAAGGCTATCTAGCATTGTAGTAGATATTGAAGGAGTGTGCATTGTTGCATATTTCAAAGTAATTGAAATTGTAGATGATAGAAATCCATATCTAACGCTGCTTGGATTGGATTGGGATTTTGATACTAATGCGATAATCAATCTGAAGAGGAGAAAAATGGTGTTCGAAAAAGGCGATATGAGGGTCATTGTTCCTTTAGACCCATCAGAAGGAGTGTGGTATATAGAGGCTATACACGATGAGTACTGCGATGCATATATTGACAATATTTACAAGATAATAGTTAAGGAGAAATATTGGATTAATTAAACTGTATATGGAAGACTAAGCTGGGAATAGGATAGTTCACGTACTTCATAATCTGAGGAAGAGTTGGAACAATTGGCAAAACAAGCTACATGAATTATCCACCAAAAATTGTAACAGAATCACAAGACACTTCACTGCATAACTTCAGAGGTATATGATCTACCTTATTATGATGGGATAGGAGATGTAAGTATTTTTCTTGATAAATTTTAAAAGGAAGTACTATAAGAACAAAGGTTCCAAGATTTGGATGTAGCCCTGAGGTCTACACCTGCTAGATGGTGGGGTAATCATAAAGAGAATATATGGATTTGGAATGAATATCGCAGGCTGATGAAGATCAGATTTGGCCCAGTAAAATCCAAAATCAAAGTAAAATATGATGGCAAGTCTGACCCCTAGGAGCATATCTTTTGCTGACTTCAGCTTGGGGAGAAGATCCAGAACCAGAATGGGTATATGTGTTCTTTCACACATTGAACCTCATACCTATGAATTGGTATCTTGAAACAGAACTGTGACATGGAACGATGAACTTGAATGACTTGGTTGAAGGGTTCTTGCACACATTTAGTTTTGAAAATGATTGTCTATGCATTGATGAAGCCCTTCAGGAAGTCAAAGCAAGGCGTACTAAGGACACAACTGCGCTAACTTGGACACAGCCAGATTTGATCACACAGTAGTAGCACGCACTGGAATGCTATAATGTGACAGTAGAAGAGGATGATGAGGATCTACGTAATATCAATATCCCTGAATTAGAAGGACATCACGAAGTTACCAGACCTGCACCTGAAATACTTGACATAACAGAGCCCGCAAAGATGAAGAAGGTGAATATTGACTCAAAAGAAGAACCAAAATTTTTGTTGATTGGAGATTATTAGGACAAATACACAATTAGGAAAGTTATAGAGCGGTTGCATGAGTATCAAAAACTCTTCCCCACGAAGTTTTCTGAATTGAAGCGCATCATAGGAGACCTAGGCATTATGAGGATTAACTTGAAACCTTACGTGAAGCCGGTAAGAAAATACCATATAGGTTGAATCCGAAATATAAGTAAAAAGTGAAGGCAGAGTTAGAAAATATGATCAAAGTCATGATCATTGAGTTGGTCGAAGAGTTTGAATGGGTGAGTCCTATGGTAGGTCAGTAAAAGAAGACAAAAGGAAAAATCAGAATATGTGTGGACCTAAGGTAGTTTAATGATGCATGTTTGCATGACCCCTTTCCCACACCATTCACCAACGAAGTGTTGGAAAATGTAGGAGGACATGAGGCTTATTCTTTCACATATGGCTTTTAGGGTTACCACCATATCATAATTACACCAGAAGATAGACATAAGAAAAAATTTTCTATAGAGTGGGGTTGTTATTAGTACATCGTGATGCCTTTTGGCTTGAAGAATTATCCTGTCATATTTTATAGAGTTGTAGTCGCAACTTTCAAGGAGTATATACACAAATTTTTGGAGGTTTACTTTTATGACAGGGCACTCTTTGGGTTGTTGAAAAAGCATGTTTCCAGCTTGAGATTGATGTTGGATAGATGTCAACGATATTATATCTCATTGAATGTGAAGAAGTGCATATTTTGTGTACATTTTAGTATACTATTGGGGCATGTTGTTCATAAGCAAGGATTAATGGTAGATCCTGCAAAGATTGTTGCTATGAACCTGGAACCACCTAAGATAGTGATGCAACTACACACGACATTGGACATACTGGTTACTATATAAAATTTATAAATTCATATGTGCAAATAACTACGTCAATGGAGAATGTATTGAAGAAAGATCTTACTTTTCACTTGGACCAAGTATGCCAAAAGAGCCTCGATATACTGAAGGAAAAGATGGTAACTATGCCAATTCTATTTTTCCCGGTCTGGAATAAGGAATTTCATGTACATGTCGATGCCTTTTGCATAAAATTGGGTATAGTATTGGCACAACCAAGAGAAGGAGAAATTTATCACCCCATAGATTTTGCAAGCAAAAAACTGTCTAATGCAGAGAAGAATTATTCCATGATAGAAAACGAAGGGTTGGCTATGGTTTATTCAATACAAAAGTTTAGAAATGATTTTTTGGGTGAAAAATTCAATATGTTCACCAATCACTCCACGCTAAATTATTTGGTGAATAAGCTTGTCTTAGGAGTAAAAATATGTCAATGGTTGCTACTGTTCCAGGAGTATGATTTCAAAGTTGTAGTCAAAACAAGAAGATTGGACTCCAAGCTTGATTATATGTCAAGAATATAAACATGAGATGAACCCACAAGTATTGAGGATAACCTGCTAGATGCACAGTTATTCCCAATAAGGGTCACAAAGTATTACTTCATGGGTATTATTTAGTTTTCAACCACAAGGATGGCGCCCGTGGAATACACTATGCAACAAAAGGAGCTGGTAGTCAAGGCAACTTATTTTTCATTGATTGCAGGACATTTGTACAAGATGGGACTAGATGAAATATTGTGTAGATACGTCTCTAAGCATGAAATATAGAGTATTTTGGCAGAAGCTCATGGAGGAGTTGTAGGAGGACATTATGGAGGAAAGGCCACTACACAGACAATTTTGAGAGTTTGTTTATGATGGCCCACGATGCATAAGGATGCAAAGGAGTTTTGTAGAGCTTGTGACACATGTCAAAGAATAGGAAGGCCACCTAGAAGAGATGAAATTCCATTGAATATGCAGGTAACATTGCAAGCATTTGATAAGTGGTCTATTGACCTTGTGGGACCTATTAACCCCCCAGGAAAGAAGACCTACGCAAGGTATATCATCACTACAACATATTATTTGACCAGGTGGGTTGAAGCACAACTAGTGAAGGATGCAGCAGTGAAGATACCGTTGCAAAGTTCATATTTGAGTATATTCTATCCAAATTTGGGTGTCCAAAGATCTTTATGAGTGACATGGGTTCACATTTCCTCCATAAGACTATTGAGGTGATGAATGAAGAATTTAAAGTGTATCATCAGAAATGTACACCATATCATCCTTATGAAAATGGGATAGTCGAATAATTCAATAGTACTTTGGAGAATGATCTCACCAAAGTGTGCAATGTCAACAAAAATGACTGGGATCTAAGAATTCCAGTGGTGTTATGGGCATATAGGACAACGTGTAAAAAACTGACATGACATACACCTTTTAGGTTGGTCTATGGACAAGAAGCAGTCATGCCTAAGGAGTACATTATGTCAAGTTTAATAATCACAACACTTATAGGCACGTCCCACTATGATACAATGGAATAAAGGATGGAGCGATTTCTTTCTTTGGAGGAAGAAATTTTTATCGCATGTTTTCATCAACAAGTACAAAAGGAAAGGGAGAAAGATTTGTATGACAGGGACATCAAGCAGAAGACATTCAAGGAAGGAGACCTTATACTGTTGTATGATAAAAAGTTCGTGAAGTTCCCAAGAAAGTTCAAAACACATTGGTTGTGAGGATATATCATCAGGCACGTCTTTGATGGATGCGCAGTTCAACTCGTGAAATTAGCTGGTTAGTTGATGCCAAGACGAGTGAATGGTATTTGATAGAAGATATACATGGAAGAATTTGTCCATGGAACTTCGCACTGAAAAATGGTAGGGGAAATTCTTATTGCCACCTGCAGTTGAAAGTGGGCACTTGGCTATAAACTACTTTGTAGAAAGGGGCTTTGTTACTACACAACAGTCAGGAGTAGTCCGAAAGAACCACGCTAGAGGAATATTGTTGCATAATAGTCAGGACTGTGTTGGAATCCGACAAGAGCTGTGGCGAGGGATGGATTTTTGCGACAAAAGGGAATTTTCATCTAATTTTTCCAGAAATAAGATTGTTGGAAGGAAAACGTTGATGTGACAGGAAAGTTTCCTTTAAAAGAAGTGGGGGAAATGCATTTATGAAATAAATTGGTTGAATGTGCCTCCATATCTTTATTAAATGAACAAAATCTAAGACATTCATGGGATTAGAAATTCAAATTTGTTATAAAAGAAAGGTCTTGCTCCAAATTTTGATGCTTTGCTTCCTGAGAATTCAAATTTTGAATTTGCGCTTAAGTGAGAACGAAGTAATTGGTTGTCAGTGTCTGAGAGGGATTTTGAAGAAATTGACAGAAAATTTATCAAGAAGGGATTATCAGGAATCATGATAGCTACACCACCAACCGTAATAGGTTTGGGGTCGTCGCGAAAGAAAAAAGCTGCAGAAGAAGCACACCCGAAGAAAAAGCAGGTCAAGAGACCAGTTGCGTCCACTGGATTTAATAATCTCCAAGGACAAAAATTTGCAAGGAGCAACGCACCAAGAAATGGAAAGACAAGAAACAAAAGAAACCAACGAAAATTCAGGATAGTGAGGAAGAAACCGACATCTGAGAAATAAAGATACTAGAAGTTATGTAGGACGAGGATGTAGAATTTACCTCAATTCTACCACCATATCATGTATTGCCAAGGAAGTGAGGTTCTAAGCCAATTAAAGATCATGATAATGTGAAGTACAGTGTCTTCACTTCGTAGTTTCCCAAATATGTACCTTTTGAAGGAGAACCATTGGCGAAAGTTCCATAGATGAAGATGGAGGATTGGGACTTTAATGATATAAGTAAGTACCCAAAATTTGAGCCTCTTCAATACCTATCCCAAGTTTATTACCTAGAGACTAAAGCCACTAGGCTAGAGCCACATATATGAGCAGAAGGTTTGTAACAAGAAGGATTTTTTAATATGTTGAACGTCCCATACTTTGGTCTAAGTTCTAGCACAACAATATATGTGTTCAAAATATTTTGAAGTTATTACATGATGAATACCTCTGGCCAGGAGAGAGGATCCCAATAGATGAGATGTTGATCAGAAGAATAGCCACGTTGCCATACTTGGGCAAGAACCCCGCGAGGAGTTAGTGGGAAAGAGTCAGATAAGGCGTAATTGATGAGATGAAGAAGAAGTATGACCTAGTCAAGAAGTCAAGGGGATATGACATCAGTTCTATAAATGACCAAGGAGTGCACTTCGCCACACACATTCTTGCAGGAAAAATTATGTGCAAGTGTGGGGAAAATGAAATCCCAACATCCATGGTCTCTTTGGCCGCGCCAGTAAGCGAGTATTGCTTAACTAGGCTAGTTACTTATGTAAATAATTTTTGGAAGACTTCCATGAAGTGCAAGAGGAAGGGAAAAACTTCCATTATACATGGTTGTTGTTGATTATTTCATTAACGACATGGAAGGAGCCAAAAGAGTCACAATTCCCTACTGTGGAACTAGATGTTTGTGAAGTTGCAAGGTACGCCTCTCTTTGGTTTACCAAGGAATCAAAACGTGCTATGGAGAATAATAATTTTTGGGTTTTCATGGAGATGGATCTACGTACAGTGGTGAATCAGTGTCCTAGGTTTTCACCTACCTTGTTTGAAGAATATCAGAATATCACCTAGTTTAAGGGCAATTTCCATAGAGAATACATGAAGGCACAAAAGGACCCTACATGAACATGGCATCCTTTTCCATATTTGGTCACATAGTTTGAACTTTTGGATGTACTAAAGACATGGTACCGTGCATCATGCAAGAAAAAGTGGTAAGGACACAAAGACATGAAAATATATGGAGAAAGAAACAAAGAAGGACGGGGAAGGGACTGAAGGCACAGAGCTAGATCAAGGTGGCCAGAAACCTCCTAGTTAGACAAAGCCAATCACTTCCCCATTTATCATAAAGAATAGGGTACCTACAACTTCTACACTAAGTGCGTAGAAAAAGCACAAGGTCGATTGATCCACGCGTGCAAAGCCACTGGTCCTCACTGAAGGGGACTTTGATGCAATTGGTGACAAGGTCTAGCAGGTCACTGAAAAAAATGGAACAGGATTGAGGATCATTAGAAAGAATTTTTTATAGAAGTACAGGAAGGTATGCAGGAACTCAAGGTGTTGGCACAAACATCATGACCACAAGAACAACCAACCAACCAAATAGCACAAACAAGTCAATCAACGCAGCTAGAGCGTCGAATTGAGACACAATTTGGTTTGAGAATATTGCAAGTACCTGGAGGAGAAGTACAGTTCGATGCATCCAAAGATAGGTAACGCACCAAAGGATGGGAAAGAATCATCATGAACCTCATCGCGCTCCCTACTCCAACATTGCATACTTCCACCAAGGGATCTTCAAAGAGTTGAAAGGGCGTGAACAACGTATATTGCAGACCAGCAAAGAAGTGAAAAAGGATAGAACTATGAAGTGATTCCTCAAGGAAAGTGGCAAGGTACGTCAACAAAAAAAATAAATGGCCGACACTATAATTTAGACTTGCAGTGAAGTTCTGGATGTGTAGGTCTGTACAGAGGAACCACCAACTGCAAAGGTTGCGAAGCTCGCTCTCACAATCAAGGAATCCAAGGACAACACTGAAAAAATGAATTTTGAATTTCAGTTCCAAATTGTTGAGCTACAAATGAGGCTGCAGCCAGCCACACCACCAGAAGTCATAGAACAGAGGGAAGTGGAACTCAAAACAACATTGAAAGGCATCAACGACTTAGTGGAAAAGTGTGGAAAATTTTTGGACGATACACTAGAGATTTGGACATCGCTGCAGGAGGAAACAAGATCGAGGAAGAAATGAAGGTAAAGTAGAAGCAGTTAGATGAAATTTTGGCAACTCCAAGGACCCTAGCATTCTCATAGAGGCTCACAAGGATAACAAAAGGCAAGAGTATTTAGAATAATATTGAAGATATTCAGATAAAGGAGTAGTTGATAACCTCAAGGACTCATCCCTGGTAGGAAGAGGTCATCCAACTTTCGCAGATAGTGGATGGAAAGCTCAAGGAGCTATAGTAAATGTAGAAGGATGTTATCTAGAAGACAATCTGACCCAAAACAGAAATGCTATTTGAGGAGGTGCGCCAAGAAGAGAAGCAGTTTGCAGAGATTATTCAACATCACAATTCCACATACACTAGCATTTCAGATAAGGTTCGGGGCACACTAGCTGAGTGACTGGAGACGATTCACATGTGAGTGTTGGGGTCCTCTTATACATGGCCCAACTTGGTCCATTTTTTATCAAAAATACTCCGCAAGTTGAGAAGTGGAGTGCGCAAAACCACGAAGTTAGTTCTACTGCACAGTGTTTAGGGGCTCTGGGGTGGGTCGAAGCCCCTCATTTTGTAATGGGTAAAGGGTTTTAGTCTATTATTTTGTCATCCAATGGTACGTGGACCATGTTTTTGTATGTCTGTAAAGCTATACAAAGTGATGTAAAGGCTTTGTCGAAGTAGTAATCCAGGTAATAGTTGATGAGCGCAAGCACTTGATCAATCTATTTAGTATTTTTTGAGTCTTAAGAAGGCTTCGCAAATGTGCGCGTGGAGGTCTTAAAGATTCTACAACTTTGTGCACAGGCCACCTGCAGTTGTGTGCACAGGTTGAAGAAGTGAATGTACTGAAGATACTTATCATAATAAATAAGAAGAAGTTTTGGAAGCATATCCTGTGTCTTTATGTATTGTAATTTCTTATTATCTGCATTGTGAAGTTGTTTGTATTCTTTATGTTGTGTTTTAATGATAAAGGCACAATGCACTAAAGTATTGATTAATGAATGAATTATAAATTATTAAAGTAGATAGATGCATCCACGCAGTTATGAATAAGCATAAGGAAGAAGTTTAGTAGTAGATCCACACTCCATTGTCTCTCTAGATGTAGAAACCCGGTTCTGACATCCCCCATTATTTCCTCGGGTGAGACTGTGATTTGCACAACATCTTGTTGCCGAAATGGTCGGTAATAGATGGTTTTGTTGGTGCGCAGCTAACTCTGAACCTCGGTCAAGCCGAAACATAGCCAACACCCGATGTAAAACACAACACATGCACTTGGTGTACAACATAATTCATATACATAGGCATCATACAATACCACAAATACACATGTCACGATACAACAACTGCACAATACCCGTAACACAATACAAAATATGCACAACAAAACGTATACGATATGTACACCATACCCCATGTACACAATGCCACCTATAAAATGCATACACAACACCCAGTGTACATAGCACCATCTGAAAAACATGTACACAACACCACCTGCACAACGAACACAACACCACATGTACAAAATGTACACAACACCACATGTACAACATGCCCACATCACCACATGTACATAGCACTGCATATCCACATGCCCACAATGCCATATGTACACAACACCACATATCCAACATGCCCACAACACCATATGTACATGACACTACATATACAACATGTACAAAACACCATAAGTACATAACACCACGTATACAACACGTACACAACACCATATGTACATAACACTGCATACACAACACCATATATACATAGCACCGCATATACAACACATACACAACACCATATATACATAGCACTACACATACAACACGCACACAACACCATATGCACACAGTACCATATATGCAACATGCACGCAACACTATATGTACACAATACTGCATATGCAACAGGCACATAGCACTATCTATGAAACATGCACACAACACCATATGTACATAATGTACAACAGATATACAAAAATAGTAATGCACATCCAGGGACCACACTATCTCTACTAGGAAATCTTACTTCTATTGTCTTGTCCATGCTTGGCCAGCATGCCACATATCACACTCATTTCATTCTGCTAATGTACCCTTCTGCGTTACTTGTCCATAACATAAACATAGGCATAGTGCAAGCACAGAATACCAAATCATATCCACATGATATTGAACTCATAAATCTGTCAAGGCTACTTTTCCCACTTGATTCCTCATAAACCAAGAGCCTCTTCATGACATTTACCTGCATAATCAATCATTCCTCCACAAGAATGATCTCTGATGACCCTGTTAGACAACGACATACATACATGCATATATACATATAAACATTAGCTTTAAAAAATCATGATCCATGATGACCCTATCAGAAAATGACATACATATATACATGTATATAATATATAGACATCAACATAATTATGATCACAACATAATTACCAGATATCATAAGGTCAATGTTAACAAAAATTCCTTTATTTGTGCACACCATGCACAACATTGAGAACAACCATTCCCAACATAGCCAAGGCATCTAAAACCTCATATACATTTACATTACCTTTCTCGTTACCTCTCTTATGAATGCCATGCCACTATCCATTTACCCAATAGACCCAACCAATCTAATTGGTTGTCACATTATTGCCTTTAGTTTCCCTTATACGTGCACCGAGCTTCATTCAATTCTTACATTACCTATTGGGTTTCATCAAGCTCTTCCTGAAATCAATTAACTTTCCTCTTTCCTCAACCAATCCCCAATACCCTCAAAACATTAAAGGCAATAACCAAAATAAATCAAGAAGAAACCCATGAAAACCAATAGCAACACGAAACCATAAACAAAGGGGTATGTCCATACACTAGACATGAACAAAGTCACAATCAAGCACACCAAATCACAAAATACCAAAAGCACAAGACTAGCAAAAAACACCATGATTCAATCCCCACAGCTTCCTAATACTTCCAAAGGAAATATCAAATTCATCCTTCTCCAAGATTTCATGGTAGTCTCTTTGCCATTTGATTCCTGGTATTATACTACCATAATCACATAATGTCATTGTTTAAATAAATATAACAATATACCAATTATTTTACCTTGTTGTGCCAAGCACGTTGCCTTGTAACTGAAAACACATGCCAGCCACATGTTCCAAATATCAAGACACCATATCCATTTATTTGAATCGACCTTTACCAAGTCTAAAAATCATGTCATAATCAACAATCAACTCACATTCATCATTCATAATACATAATGCTGCAACTATCACCTACTTACACTCTGTTATCACTCTACAATTTTTAATATTGGAAAGACTAAATTATAAAGAACAACATCAAAACCACTTGAGGCCTAGGATATAGCCCTCCTAGACTCAGAGAGGGATCTCTCTATAAGTTTATATTTGGTTTAATATTTTTGATATTAAGTTGAGAAAATTGGTTCTTTCCTTTAATGTTTTGAGGGTATTGGGAATTGGTTGAGGAAAATAAAATTGAGGAGGAAAAAATTGTAATGAGAAACAATCCGATTCTGGAAAGTGGTTCACTAAATTTCAAGTGATTTTTTGCAAAGTAATACAAGATCATTTGTTTGGGATTCACGAGGTGTGTTAAATGGTCAAGTTCCTTCTGTTTAAAAGTGTTTATTCATTGTTCCTCTTTCTCTATATTTCTACAAATCTAATTGTAAAACATAAAGTGTGATGAATATGATTTGTTGCTTAGAGCACCCTATTCTGGTTGTGTTTACAATATTCATGTTTTCCACTAAGGAGAGATTGAGGAATTCCTAATTGCTCCTCCGTCTTTGCCAAGTCTTACATTCTCTTCCTTTTCATAATCCATTTAAAAGTCTAAAAGATCCAAAGTAGTACACCTAGCTTGCCTTGTTTCACTCATGCTTGATTACTTTTGCAAATTGATCACCCAAGCCTGTTGACACCATTGCCCAATGGCTCTTTTCCCTTACTTTCCCCACCAAACAAATTCAAAATCCAAACTCTAAACCCTATAGCTAGCCTAAAATTCCCTATCAACAAATATATATCTAACAGAGAGATCCCTCTCTGAGTCTAGGAGGGCTAGATCCTAGGCTCGAAGTGGTTTTGATGTTGCCTCTGGGATTCTATCTTCAACCTCGGAATTACAGAGTGCTAACACACTCAATTAATACATATCAGTTTTCTCTGACGATAATGTGTTATTACAAGCGTCATAAAGAAAGATCATTCATTCACGCAATCTCATAGACATATACTCATACCTTGCAATTAATCAAACATTCAAGCAAAAAATAGACAACATAATAGATACCAAACACTCGAACACCCAATAGACGACCTAATCAACTCATACCTCAATGTATCTCAGGGGAGGTTATCTTGTCTGCAAAACCAAACTATATTAGCATGATATAACTTCAAAACATATCAACTCAAACATAAAAAAGATCATGATATCACTAATAGTAACTATCTAACATGTTCACACTATAAGCTCATAAACAATTTTCATTCATGTATAACGATCACATATGCATAGTCAGTCTAGATTAGTATGACTCAATATAAAAAATATATTGACTCATACCTAAATGTGACAACCATAACCATATGCATAGACCAATCCAGGTTAGCATGATACATATAATATCAAGATCCTAAGTACAATGACCATAAATATCATGCATATGATCACAATACATATAACAACAAGTTACTACCATACATGACTACCCGCCGCATGTGCATAAGACCACACTGATAAACTATCATCTATCATGCACATAACCATAACAACAATAGAATGACAGAAATGTACATAACCATAATTCTTATAAAAATCATCAATAAACATACCTGCATGCCCAACATATAAACTTGTATGACAATCTCTTTACTCTGATGATTTGCATCTCTTGCTTCATCTCATCCAACACATCAACATCATAAAATACCAATAGAATCGTGATGATATAAACTACATGAAATGAACTCATGCATGATAACATTAACACTAACAATCCATGCATAACAACATGGATCTAGCCCATCCAGCCTAAATATTTGAACAATGCTTTGATACCACCCTGTGGTATCAAATATCACACAAGGAGAACGAAAACCAGACACCACCCAAAGATAAAGAAACCTGCTTTGATACTGTTATGAAACCAGCTCCAAAAATAGAAGAAAAGAGAGATCAATGCCTTAGAAATAAGCCACTTCAAGGGGGCAACCTCCTTTACATTACATAAATGAACAATTCTTGGATGATACAAACGACAAAACCTCCTTTCTATATATAGGAGTCCATGGGGTCACAATATAATCCTAGTCGACCTAACAATAATAATGTAAGACCATAATAATAACAGTATAAGGGTTACAAGGGTACAACAATGACAATAAGGGGGATACACTAACAACAATAAGGGACTACACTAGTAATATAGGGACCTAACATGCCCCTCCCATTCAAAAAAGTGTTGTACTCAATGCTTGAGTAGCTCTCGATGCTTTTGCATAAAATTCTTATCCTCCCATGTTGAGTCTTCAGTGGGTAAGTTCTTTCACTTGATGAGATACTCTGAAATTGATCGATTTCATAGTTGTCGAGTTCTTGTTTCTGTGACTGCTTCAGGTTCAAGTAAGATTTTTTCTTCCTCGTCAAGTTCTGGCAATATTGTTTGAATTGGAAGTTTGTCACCTATAACCTTATTTAAGCATGAAACATGGCAAACTGGATGCACTTGAGAAGAAGCAAGAAGCTCCAATTTGTATGCCATAGTACCAATCTTCTGCAACACCTTGTAAGGACCATAGTACTTTGGTGATAATTTATTATCCTTCTTAGCTTGTTTGAGGGACACTTGTTTGTATGGTTGTAGCCGTAAAAGTACCTAGTATCCTACACCAAAAATTCACTCGCTCTGATGTTGATATGCCTGTTGTTTCATTCGATTTTGTGCCAAATTTAGGTTATACTTTAAGAGTTGGAGAACTTGTTGTTGATTCTTGATGTGATATTCCACTTCTTGAACCTTAGAATTTTCTCTTAAAGATGATGTGATGGATGGTGGATGATATCCATAAAGTGCCATAAATGGGGTCATTTTTGCTGTAGTATGGAAGGAAGTCTTATACCACCATTCAACCAGAGGTAACCACTTGACCCATTAGGTTTTTTTATCAAATACAAAACAACGAAGATATCCTTCCAAACATTTGTTCAATAGATCAGTTTACCCATCGGATTGAGGATGATAAGATGAGCTATGAGCTAGTTGAGTACCCAAACATGAAAATAATTCCGTCCAAACATTTCCACTAAAAATGTGATCTCTGTCACTTACAATAATCTTTGATTTTCCATGTAGCTTTTTATTTCCATAAATGCAATATCAACTGTACTTGCTTTAAAAGGATGAGATAATGCACAAAAGTGTGCATACTTGGAAATTTTATCAACTACCACCAAGATAACACTCTTTCCTTCGGACTTAGGTAAACCTGTGATAAAATCCATTGAAATATCCTCCCAACGTTGAATTGGAATGGATACATGCTTTAGAAGACCCGGGGTCTTAATTGTCTCAAATTTATTTTGCTGGAAAACCAAACATTCCGCCACAAACTTTTGAATATCAAATTTAAGGCCATCCCAAAATAATTCTTTCTTCACCCAGTGGTAAGTTTTTAAAATCCTAAGTATCCTCCTAAGGGAGATGTGTGCAATTCCAAAAGAATCTTTTGTTTTAGTTGGGAATTATTACAAAGTAATAAGCCATCTTTGTGCCATAAGGAATCATTTTTCCAACTAAATGTATAAGATGTACTAGGATCTTGCTGCAACTTTTGAATGAGTGTCCACACTTCTTCGTCCTTCTTCCATTCATCCCTTGCTTCGGTTATCCAACGTGGTTGGATAATAGAAATGGCACAAAGCAATGTTTCCACCTCTTCATCCTTTCTTGAGAGTGCATTTGGAATAACATTTAGCTTCCCTTTTTTGTAGATGATTTCAAAGTCATAACCCAACATCTTTGTGACACATTTTTTCTTCTCTTCTGAAGATATTCTTTGTTCCAAAAATTGTTTAAGACTATCATGATCGGTTTTTGCCTTGAAGTTTCTTCCCATTATGTAAGGCCGCCATTTATTTAGTGCATGTAGTATTGCCAAGATTTCCTTCTCATAAATATATTTCTGTAAATACTTTCCTTTGATTGGATGACTTTCAAAAGAAATGGGTCTTCCTTCTTGCATTAAAACCACACCAATTCCATTTCCTGAGGCATCACATTCCACAATAAATGTTTTTATGACGTCTGGTGTAGCTAAGACCGGTGTTAGGCACATTTCCTCTTTAAGATGCTCAAAGGCCTTAGTTGCTTCAGGAGTCCATGAAAATGCATCTTTCTTCAATAATGTTGTTAGAGGTGCTACTATTCTCCCATAATCCTTAACAAACTTTCAATAATACCCTATTAACCCAAGAAATCCTCGCAACTACTTTATGGTTGTGGGGAATTTTCATTCCTTAATGGATTTAATTTTATTAGGGTCTACTTTAACACCCTCGTGAGATACAATATGACCAAAATATTCCACCCCTTGTACTCCAAAGAAACATTTGGAGGTTTTTGCATATAATTGTTTCTCTTCCAATAGTTTTAGCACCTTGTCAACATGTTGAACATAATCCTTCCAAGACCTGTTATAGATTAGTATATCATCAAAAAATACTAACACAAATTTTCCAAGGAATGGTTTGAAAATGGAATTCATCAACCCTTGAAATGTAGAAGGTACATTGGTAAGGCCAAAAGGCATGACCAAAAATTCATAATGACCCTCATGAATTTGAAATGTTGTTTTCAGAATATCTTTAGTCTTCATTCTAATTTGATGATATCCAGAATGAAGATCCAACTTGGTAAAATAATTTTCTCCATGTAATTCATCCAATAATTCATCAATCATAGGAATGAGAAATTTATATTTAATAGTGAGCTTATTGAACTCCCTATAATCTAGACACATGTGGCATGATCCATCCTTATTATGCACCAATACTATTGGAGCAGAGAAAGAACTTTGACTAGGTTGAATTATTCTAGCCTCTAACATTTCTGCAATCATACGTTCAATTTTTCTCTTTTGGACATAAGGATATCTGTAAGGCTTGATGTTTGGAGGAAAACTTCCTGGAATCAAATGAATAGAATGGTCATAATCATGAATGCGTGGGATTCCTTAGGGAGTTTCAAACAACTTGGAATGTATTGTAGCTCCTAGAGACAACCATGAGGTGCAAAAGACCAGTGCCTAAGATATCTTAAAATCAGAGGTTGAATGTGAACAACTATATGAAATTCCACTCACAAAATATGGAATAAGAGAACAATGGCTTTGGTGGTTCATGGATTGAGAATACCTTGGAGTCTATTCATGTAAACTCCTTATACTGTGAGAGGGCTCAAGAGGCTATGAGACTGGTGGATTTTAAATGGGCCAAGTATTAAACAATGAACAAAAATCTTAAAATATGCAGAGGTGCTGAGGGAGAATAGAGAAGGAACCCACGAGATATAGACTTAAGATATTTAAGAATATGTCCCCGATGAACTCAAAGAAAATGAATATGAATGAGATATGGACAAAAACTGAGATTCGTGGAGCACGAATTAAGGAAGTGCAACAAGCTTAATACATGAGCGTTAACACTTGAGCGTTATATAGACATGAATTCATGAATAAAATTGCAGACCACCGGCAAATAAATTACATGAACCATCAAAGAAGAATAGAATGAAAGATGATTAAACATAAAGAAGAGATTACTGATAACAAAAGAAAACAAATACATATTGTTCATTGCTCCATCCGGAATCCAAATATTAGCTCTGTATTCATATTAAGTTTAAACATCTCTCCCAAATATGTGTCTCAGAGCACAGGGAGCACAATTATACAAAACTACAACAAAATTCTTCAAAATTCCAGAACCTATGTTTCATCTAAGAACTCCCTAGATAGTGAGTTCTCCCTGAGGGTTTATGATTGAATATTTTGTCATGATTGCCCCACATAGGTGAAATAAAAATATCCTAACAAACTTTTAGTCGACGTTTCGAGTCTAAATCAAGACTCATCATCAGGAAAAACCTTAATAGAGATGGAGGCTTAGATGTTAGCAGGAATTGGATCCATGTTCTTTCCCGCTAATAAACTGACCAACCCCCCTATTTGGTGTGTTACCTCCTTGTCCATCCTCCTGCTCATCATTGTCCTTACTCGCTTTAATGTCATGTCTCTTTCACTATAATGTCCCTCCCCTCACCTCACACCATCCATCTAACCTCGGCCTTCCAATTTATTTCTTAAATACTTTCCTTACACCCCTACCTCCCATTAGCCTACTACCTTTCTAAACCTCCTTTCAATATTAAAAAAAAAAAAAAATCGTCATCACCTTCTTTTCTTTTAAATAAAATCCATCAAAATTAAAAAATCTACTCTTCTTAATTAATATCCCCTTATAATATTAATAACAATAAACTCCTCCTTATCACAAAATTTTAGAATCATTTATAAGTTCCCCTTTATTACATGAGTTATACTTTTATATCCTTAGTTTTAGTAACATTAAGTTTAAATATTCATAAATACCACTTATCTTTATTATTCCACCTTATACATTAAATTTTTTTAATATAATTAATTTTAACTAAATAATATTAATTATCCCCACTTCTAAAAATAATAAATAAACAACTCCAATTTTTTCATAATCTTGAATTATTTAATATTTCCTATTAACATAGGCTAGTTACCAAGATATTGCTATCATGATAACCTTAAATTTTCTTTCAAATAAATATTTAAATACCTCTAATATTTAGCATTTAATATTTTTTTTTAAATAATAATAATTCCAAAATAACAACAATTAGGGAATTTTTTTAAAAAAATTCAAGAAAAACAATAATATATATTTTCTCATAATTAAAATTAGAAATAAAAATTTGATAAAATAAAATAAATAATAAACTAATAATAAAAATTTAATAACCGGTCGGCCCTCTCATCTCCTCCTTTCCTCTATTTATTTCCCTAATCTCTTCTTTTCTTAGCAGGTTTGTCCTGATGATGAGTCTTGATTTAGACTCGAAATATTGACTAAAAATGAAGATTATGGATATTCCGAGTGTTGCAGCTCAAAATATACACCAGAGAAACCTCCAATCTATCATCCTAACAAACTATTAGAGCATGCTTCAAGAAATTTCTCTTACAACAGAAAAATCAAAACAAAATTGGGAAAAATTGGGAAATAATCAAAACAGTTAGAAACGGAGGCCAAATTCCAGAATTTTCAAAGGGGTGGTGAGAAGTGGTGGATGGTTTAGACTTCATCATGTAATTCCATTTTTTGTTCGGCATCCTCCACTCTCTGACTCTCATGATTTCCACTCGCCATTGCGGAACGGTTTGTTGCTCTATGTACATTGAATTTTTTAATATGGAGCTCTTGGAGGAACTGCATAGAATGTGACCACGTGCTCCACCAATGAAAGACTTGTGCTGTGTTTGAAAACCGGATTCGTATTTCAGAGGGGGTCTCCAGTGGTAAGTGGTATCGGGAGAAGGGGGGTGCGAAATGATGAGAGGAGGGCATGTGGAGGAGTGGGTGGTAATGAAAACCACCTATTTCGGACACCCCCCCCCCCCCCATAGTTAAAGTTCGAAGGCCGGGGGGGGGGGTGTGTGTCCAAAATGTGTTAAGGACTATCGAGTGTACTAGGGTGGAGCAGAAGTGACAGAGAGATGCGGGAGGCTTAGCGGTAGTGGGATGCGTGCCAATGGATGAGAATGGCGAGAGTCATGGAATGGTAATGGTAGTGAAGGAATGTCATAATCGTGGTGAGTGGAGTATTATGATGGGGTCAAACCACATCACAATCGCAAGTCTTTACCATGGAGCAGTAGAGATAAGCCCTAAATGGTGTGAAGTGCGAAGCATGGGGAGAAAGGAACTGATGTGGATGAAAGTGGGACCTGACAAAAAATTTCACATCGCAAATTTTACATGTGGGTAGGTGGAGGTTAAGTGTTAACACCTGCGATGGGCGAAGTGCGGGGAGGAGGTGAGGTGGCACGGACAATGATGGGACTGCGCCCACAGATCGCAAGTCGTAAGATTTAGCTGGAAGCAATGGGTGGTAAATGTTAAAATTTGTGGGGAGTAATGTACGATGGTGGGGAGGTGATGTGGAGGCAAAGTGGGACCCAACCGCATCGCAGCTTAAACAAAAAACTTTGTGGGCGCTTAAGAGGTAAGTTGTAAATTGCGCGATATGTGATATGTGACGAGCTAGTCGCTGCAAAGTGCAAAAAGGTGATAGGTAAGGAAAGTGTGGAATATGAGGGTTTGCATGCAGATTTGGGTGGTGTATCAAGGTTGGATGGTTCCCACCAAGTCGCATCGGCGGTAAGATAAGTTTCAGTAAGTCTTAAGAAGTAAAGGTTAAGACTTGCAGGGAGTGGTGATGCAAAATGAAGAAATGTAGCGCGGGAATTTTGAAAAAGGAAAGTGAAGGGTAAGAGAGGGTAAATGAAGGTAAAGAGGATGAATGAGATGAAGGATGCCTGAAATGAAGTTTTATCACCATTAAACCGTATCAGCTAAATTTTCCCATTTCTACTGAATTGAGATGCAGATTCATTCCTTTGAAGCTCTTTGACAGTCAGGACTTGCCTTCCTTTCTCCTTACCCCCTTTGTGTGCAGTCACAGGCCAACATTGGCCCCATCTAGGGACAACGTGCTGCTTTCAGTGCATTGAGAACCTGTAGACCCGAATCCCTATGCCTTGTTGGTCTCATGTATTCATAAATGCATACTATAAGCCTGAAGTGAAACTACAACTGAGTTGTGCACTACCAACTATATAAAACAAAAATCACTGTCGCACCTTGAAAATTTTGAATGTTGAAATCTGAACTATGCTGAAACTGGAAACTGAAGCACACTTGAATTGAAAACTGCAAAGAAATATGAAACTAAACTCAAAATATGCTCATAGCACTGAGCTTATTTTCACACCTACCTACCCTAATCTGGAGGAATTACTACTATTCTAAATGATACAATAATGCCAGTGTAACCAGGCAAGCAACTGCTTTAATAATTTTGTTCTTTCACTATTTTCCACCAGACTCAGGAACAAACTTGTTACTAGTATTTGATAGGAATTCCCAACCTGGTCTTCATCACTAGGGGCTTGGTAAACTTGAACAACAAGAAAAATGCTGAAAAGGTATGGTGGCTTTTTGATGAATAATTTCTCAATATAGACAACCACTGGATCAAGATACACTTGACCTGTTTCAGAATATTCTGACCCAATCGATCCAGCCTCACAACTTGGTACAACACATGTGTTCTCCATGTTTGCAAACAAATCAGAACATGTTTGCATTTTATATGAGGAATTAAGGTATAAGGGTGGAGGAGAATCAAACTGAGTCAATTCTTCCTCTGTTTTAAGCTTCGCCTCTTTTTCCAATAGGTTCACCTCCACATCAATTGTAATATTTTGAATTTCTTCAAGGGTTTTCGTGTCTCTTTCTATTACTTGGAATGCCATCTCTGGATTAAAGGTATCTGAGTATTGCAAGAGAGCTACTACTGTGGGTGGCCTTATATCAGCAGGCATTAAATGATACACCTTATTGAACTTTGCTGAAACATACTGTCTTGTTTCCCCTGGCTGTCTTTTTAAATGTTCATACTCCTCTATGATAAGAAATACATTTCCCATGATTACCCATTGACCTAGGAAAAATTGTATGAATTAATGGAAATTTCTCATGCTAGCAGCTGAAAGATTCTCAAACCAATTTTTAACTTTATCTTTCCATGGCGGAACAAATATCCTGCTACATACCTCATCTTCTGCCTTTACTAATGACAACAATATACTAACCAAAGGATTATGGTAAACATGCAACATGAGTTTTTCTGGAGGAGTTGTAACAAGAAAACAAACCTCATTCCAAACTACTGCTTTGCTTCTATGTTGCCACTGATTATCTTCAAGCAGCAAGGATGACTCTTGTTTCTTATCATTTTCCATTATAATGAACTGCTCACTGTGCTCTTCATCATCTTCTTTGTCATACAGAAGCTTGTAGGGGAGATGCAGACTCTCAATCACCTCGGGTAGAGGATCTTAAATAGTAACAATATGTTGTGTTTTTTCCTTAACATGCCAAGAAGAACTTAATTATGGATACCTTTAAAGATTTTCTTCAAGGTTAGCAAACTTGGAAAGAGAATTTGATTGGTCTTTGAGAAAAAAACTTGATTGGTCTTCTTTTTGCAAGATTTCTTGGCCTTCATTGGGCCCACTTGATTGGTGTTCAATCTCTGAATACAACACTATTGGTTGAAGGTACTGTTGTGGATCTATACAATTAAGCTCTGATACCTCTGTTTTCGAATCACTAGACTGCTATTGATTTTTAGTGTTGTCTTCTGGGAAATACTCTCACTCTTTTCCTTTTTCATGAAGGATAAGCTCACCTCCCTCTTCTTCAGCATAGGCTAGAATCTGGTTTTCTACATTTGGTCCAAAAACCACCATGGGTTGTTCTTCTTGGAGATTAAAGGGTGTGAGCCCTTTTTCTGTAATGGCTTCTTAAAACTGCTCTTAAGGGGAGTCAGGCAGTTTCAAGGGTATAGATGAGGGATTATTATCTTTGGGAGGATCAAATTCTTGCTTTATGGAAGATGATGTAGTGGCCTTAAGAGGGACTAATTCTTCTAATGGCTTCTTCCCTTTACTAGGAGGACTAGGAGGGGTTTGTTCTCTTGATATCGATTCTTCATTTTGTTGTTGCCCTCGGGTTCTCAATCTAGAGGACCCAAAGTCATATTTTTTGTGGAGTTTAGCTTGCATGAAATCCATCAACTACCTGTAGTAACTGTTAATCTCTTGATCCTCTGGAGGGACTACCTCTTCTTATTGTTCCCCTTGCAGGATGGGGTCGCCCTCCTCATCATCAGAGTAGGCAAGGAATTGATCTTCTTGGTTTTTAGTGACTTCCTCGGATTGTTGCAGCAGCTGCAGAGGGGGCCTCCGATATTGAGATTTAAACCCATGGTTAGGAATCATTTGGTTGGAATGAGCAGGGGAATTCTTGGCCTCTGATTCAAGCTTAACCAACTTATTTGAGAGTTTCTTTGTCAGCTTGTTCATTTCTTCAAGTGTATACTCCTGTTATTCCCTCTCCCAATGTGAGGTAGAAGCCTCCTCCCCTTTCTTTCTTCTAGCTTCATCTTCTATCTTCCCCTTGAACTTACTAGTAGAATCAAAGTTTGATTTGACCTCTAATGCATCATTCTATATATGATCCAAATATGAGGATATTCTTTCTCTTAAGGTGAACCCAAATTCTGGTTCAAAATCTCCTGCAAAGACCACCTTAGCAGCTACTTGGGAAGGCTTTATTTCAGTAGGAAGATTATTATAGAGCTTATTGAGCCTTTTTATAAATTCTGTTACATACTCATTTCGTCTCTTTTTAAGAGCGTTGAACTCTGTGAGGACATATCCATGGTCCTTCTTCTCTCCCCATTTTAGTGTGAACAAATTCTCCATTTCTTCCCAAGATGTGACTGTATTATTAGTAAGATATTTGAACCACTTTCGAGCCTCTCCATCCAAGGATTGGACAAAAATTATCAACACCACATCTAGGTGCTCTAAATTTAAACTCCCAACAAAAGCGCGAAAGTTTTCAATATGTTTTTGTGCAGAATTACTATCTTCCCCAGTGAACCAAGGCAATCACTCTAGATAGTCTTGTGGCATATCATTTATAGGCTGAGGGAGGGCCAAGGGGGAATACTTGTTCAAAAGGAAACTTGGCACAACCATTTGATTTAGAGGTGGAGGTAGATGGTGCATCTGAATCTGGTGTGAGGCCTAATGAAAGCCATGATTACTTTTGATTAGGATTATTTTACAGTGGAGTTGCCAAGGTGAGGAATGTACAACTCTCAACCATTCGTGCTCACCTAATTGAAGGGTGAATATAATGTCGTATCCCAGGGAAAACATTTCTTCATTCGTGTCCTTGGCAACGGTGCCAAAAAGATGTTGTAGCTCCTAGAGACAGCCCTGAGTTGCAAAAGACCAGTGCCTAGGACATCTTAAATTAGAGGTTGAATGTGAACAATTGTATGAAATGCCTCTGACAAAATCTGGAATAAGAGAACAATGGTTTTGGTGGTACATGGATTGAGAAGACCTTAGAGTCGATTCATGTGAATTCCTTATATTATGAGAGGGCTCAAGAGGTTGTGAGACTTATGGATTTTAAATGGGCCAAGTATAAAACAATGAACATAAATATTAAAATACGCAGAGGTGTTGAGATAGAATGGAGAAGGAACCCACGAGAGACAGGATTAAGATATTTAAGGATCTGTCCCCTATGAACTCAGAGGAAATGAATATGAATGAGATATGGACAACAAGAGAGGTTAGTGGAGCGCGAATGAAGGGAATGCAACAAGCTTAATACATGAGTGTTAACACCTGAGCGTTATACAGACACGAATTCATGAATAAAATTGCAAACCACCGACAACTACATTATATGAACCATCAAATAATTATAGCATGAAATATGATTACACATAAAGAGGAGATTTATGATAACAAAAGAAAACAAATACATATTGTTCATTTATCCATCTGGAATCCAAATATCATCTATGTATTCATATTAATTTTGAACAACTCTCCCAAATATGTTTCTCAGAGCACTGGGAACACAATCATACAAAACTACAGCAAAATTCTTCAAAATTCTAGAACTTGTGTTTCATCTAATAACTCCCTACATATAGATTTCTCCCTGAGGTTTTATGATCAAAAATTCTGTCATGATTGCCCCACAAAGGTGAAATCAAAATATCCTAACAAACTATCAAAGCGTGCTTCAAGAAATCGTTCCTGCAACAAAAAAATCAAAACAGAATTGGGTAAAATTGGGATTTTACCAGCAAAAAATCACTATCTAATAGTAAAAATAAGCAAAACATTTAGCCACGAAGGCCAAATTCCATAGTCTTCAAAGGGGTGGTGAGAAGTGGTGGATGGTTTAGACTTCACCATGTAATTCCATATGTTATTTGGCATCCTCCACTCTCTGACTCTCATGATTTCCACTCGTCGTTGCGGAATGGTCAGTTTCTCTGTGTACACTAAATTTTTTAGTATGGAGCTCTTGGAGGGACTGCAAAGACTGTGACTGCATGCTCCACCAATTAAAGACTCGTGCTGTGTTTGAAATCTGGATCCAGATTTATGAGGGTGTCTCCAGCAGTAAGAGGTATCGGAGAATGGGGGTGCAAAATGATGAGAGGAGGGCACGTGGAGTAGTGGGTGGTAATGAAAACCACCTATTTTGGACCCCTCCCCACCATAGTTAAAATTTGAAGGCTGAGGGGTGTCCAAAATGTGTTAAGGACCATTGGGTGTATTGGGGTAGAGCGAAAGTGACAGAGAGATGCGGGAGGCTTAGCGGGAGTGGGATGCGTGCCAACAGATGATAATGGTAGGATTCATGGAATTTTAATGGTAGTGAAGGAATGGGGTAATCGCGGTGAGTGGAGTATTATGATGGGGAAAAACCACATCACAATCGTAATTATTTACCATGGAGCAGTAGTGATAAGCCCTAAATGGTGCAAAGTGCGAAGCATGGGGAGAAAGGAAGTGACGTGGAGGAAAGTGGTACCAGACTATAAATCGCACATGGCAAAGTTTACGTGCGAGCAGGCAGAGGTTAAGCGTTAAAACCTATGATGGGTGAAGTGCGAGAAGGAGGTGAGGTGGCATGGACAGTGGTGGGAGCGCGCCCGTAGATCACAAGTCGTAAGATTTAGCTCGGAGTAGCAGGTGGTAAATGTTAAAAGCTATGGGGAGAGATGTGTGATGGCGGGGACGTGACGTGGAGGGAAAGTGGGACCCAACCGCATCGCATCTTAAACAAAAAACTTTGCGGGAGCTTAAGGGTTAAGTTGTAAATTGCGCGATACGTGATATGCGACGAACTAGTCGTTGCAAAGTGCGAAAAGGCGATAGGTAAGGAAAGTACAGAATATGATGGTTTGCATTTGGATTTGGGTGGTGTATATAGGTTGGATGGGTCTCACCAAGTCGCGTCGGCGGCAAGATAAGTTTCGGTAAGTCTTAAGATATAAAGGTTAACACTTGTAGAGAGCGGTGATGAAAAATGTAGAAATGTAGCGCGAGACTTTTGAAAAGGGAAAGTGAAAGGTAAGAGAGGGTAAATGAAGGTAAAGAGGATTAATGAGTTGAAGGATGGCGGAAATGAATTTTCCTCACCATTAAACCTTATCAGCTACATTTTCCCCTTTCTAGTGAACTGAGATGTAGATTGATTCCTTTGAAGCTCTTTGACAGTCAAGACTTTCTTTCTTTTCATTACAGGAATTTTGACGTCTAAAATGTGCCTCAAGGAAAATGTACAATCAAAATTCACTTTATGAGAACCAATCACATTTTAGGGGATGACATCATCTCTAATGGTTGAGGTGGCATTGCTTGAGTTAAAGGTACTTACTTGTTACATTTTCAATGGTGGATAAAAACTCATGGTTAACCATGGTAGTGCTCTAAGTACTTTTAAAGTCATAAAGTATAGTACTAATAATAAATGTCATTTCACACTTTTTTAATAAAATATTATTATTGCTATTTCATATTTTTTGAAAGAAACAATGTATATCCTTACATAATCTTCACGCCTTTACACATTTTTCAATAAATATTATATTATGTCATATTTTAGAATATATATTATATTCCTTTTTCTATTATATATTATTATTTTTATGTTATAAATCAAATCAATTGAATATGTAATATAAAAAATACATAAAATAATATATTACATTTATTATATTATATTATTTTATTTTTATATAGTATATTAATTACATGTTATTATATAATTTAAATAATATAAATTTTAATTAATGGTATATTATACAATTAAGAATTTATGAATTTATATTTATAATTTATTTTAAGTTATTTAAGTACAAAGTACAAATGCATTAGTTGTTTAATGATAATGACATTTTATTGAAAAACTCACTCTTATTTATAGTCACATCAATACAATTTTTTTATTAATTTTATTTTGGTACACATTTTCAACGTTATTATATAATTTAAATAATACAAATTTTAATTAATAATATATTATACAATTAAGAATTTATGAATTTATATTTATAATCTATTTAAAGTTATTTAAGTACAAATTACAAATGCATTAGTTGTTCAATGATAATGACATTTTATTTAAAAACTCATTCTTATTTATAGTCACATCAATACAATTTTTTTAATAATTTTATTTTGGTACACCTTTTCAATTGAATTTAACCATGGTTACATGGATTGTGGTGCAAAAAGTAAAATGCAAATTCATAAATATTATTTTATTGGTTTAACTATTATTTTATTATTTCCTTAGGAGGCCCATTTTAGACCTCAAAATTCCCATAATGTTCCTTCCCCCCTTTGTGTGCGGTCACAGGCTAACAAAATGATTGTCTAAGAATTTTTGGAGATCTAGTGAAATAGATGATTTTGATGTTAGAACTTCTAGTGAGCATTGTGTTGGTGCATTTGACGCACGGGTTTACGAAATCACACAATTTTAAGGGGTGTGGTTTACCCCTATAAACTATTGCTCATAGGAAGAAAGTGGTGGAGCTCAAAAGAATATAATTTAGAGGAAAAAATATCTGAATGTATGCTCAAAGTAAACTAAAAACTAAAACAAAAATATACAGAAGCTATTGAAGAGAGTCAAAACGATAATAATGCAAACGATGGCTCAAAGGCCTCTTCTTATTAAACGTTTGAAATGGAGAAGAAATTTTACCCACTTGCCAAAGGGCCCCTAGGTAATGGTTCTAGGTCCCGATGCAAGGATGTTGGTTTCCAAGCTCTGCCTCTGATGCAGTCTCCCTCTCTCTTTGTTGTGATGTGTTAGCACCTTGTAATTAGCAAGATTGGAAAAAGTCCAACTGCAGAGGTAACATCATACCACTTTGGGATTCAAGGATCTAGCCCTCCTGAATCCAGAGAGGGATCTCTCTATAAATGAGTTTAAAGATGTGGTCTTTAAAGGCTAAAATTCTGATATTAGGCTAGTTATGAAGAGCATGGGTTTGATTTGTTTGTTTTTTGGTTGGGCAAAGACATGATGAAGATGAAAGGCAGTCCAAAATAAACGGTGAAGATGTCTGCAAATGAAGGAATGATTCAGCTGATAGAAAAGGGCAAAGACAATTTTAATCCATTGGGCTATGAAGTCATAGGAGGATTTTAATTGGACAGCAAGGTTCAAGAAGGATTCATGGAGAAAGTTACTTATATCAAAGGATCCTTTAAAGTGATTTATGGAGTGAAACAGATAGGAAGTGAAAGACCAAACAAAATGAAGAACAAAGCACAGTCTAAGATCAAGTAAGTACTTTTAAACTAGCTTTCTTTCAACATGTACTTAAGGAGAAACATAAAAGTATTTCTATTGATCAGGTAAGTGCTTTTAAACTAGCCTGCATTGAAGTACTTTCAATTAGAAACATTTAAAAAATAGTTCGAACATCTTAAGATCAGGTGAGTGCTTTTAAACTAGCCTGCTTTTAGCATATTCAATAAGGAAACACAGATGATAATCACAAAGAGAAATCTAGATTAGGGAAGTACTTTTAAACTAACCTGCATTAATATACTCTAAGGAAAACAGAGAGAAGGCTCGTTTTAAAGAGCAATCTAGGTCAGGGAAGTAATTTTAAACTAACCTACATTAATATACTCTTCAAAGAGAACATTCAAATGAAGAAAACATAGAAAGTGAAGCTTTCAATAAGAGTAGGGTACCATGGAGAGTATATCCTAACTCTATGTTCACTGTTCTTCATCAGAGAAAGTGAACAGAGTGAAAACATTAAGTAAAACAAAAATTAACAGTAAGGAACACATCACCATTGACATAGTTTCAGAATTCCATGAATCAACAACTTGTATTGATGTTCAAACCAGTTACAATCAGCAAGCCCGGTGGGTCTCTACAACTTTGAAACTCTCATATCAGCTTATGTATCTTTCAGTTACAAAACAGGGTATCAGCAGTTTCAGAATAACTATTACATGCATTCAGATGTCCAAAGACCAACCTTTGGCTCATCTTCTGCAGAAGTATTTATAGAAGAATGAGGAGGTGTTAAACTACGAAAAAATATGTTTGGATCAATTAATACAGATGATGACTCTTCGATGCTTTGAGGGCCTCGATGAAGAAATCTACAGGTGTTTATCTTCATTAATTGATTTACACTTCGGATTAAGATCGGTGGGAACTTTTTTGTCCTTTGAAGCTCGGTGTCATGCTAGAGTAACTCTGTTTCTGTTTCCCGAGATGTAATGATCGAAAGATTAGCTTCTCAGCTATTCTTTAATCTTCTCAAATGTTTCTGCCAACAATTAGAAATAAGATTGTTGGATTTGTATTAATTGTTCGGTGGTCTTTAATCTCTGTGAGGCTGCAAGTGTCTCTAGGAGCCATAGAGGGTTCCATTAGCCTCTGTTGTGGCGGTGGAAGCTTTCTCATATCGACATATGTCTTTGTTTCTTCCCAAAACACTTTAAGTTGTTTGAGATCTGTGCTTTAGGATAGATCATGCTCTGTCTGAGTCTTCGATCTTCTGTTTTGATAAAAACTGATACTCTTTCTCTGTGCTTTATTGATGTTTTTCAGGTTTATCAGGAGCATACGGCACCAAAGGCTCATGAAACCTTGATGAAAACGTGAATCTATTTCCTGTGGACAAGTTCTCTGATGTATTCCAAGGCCGGAGGATCGTCACCCTCTGCCTACGAAAGTTCTTCATTTAAGCGGAAAAATATTAAACCTTGCAAAAAACAAACAAATGTTACGAAATCCTGCATTTATAGGTCAATTTGCATCGGAGGGTGTTCAGAGGAAACAGGGCCGTTGGATGGCTGCATCCGATGGTGGAGATTTTATTCAGAGGCGGTTAAAGAGATCGCAAAATCGCATCGCAAATATTTGCGATGAGTGATCAAGGGTTTCACATAAAAATGCGATTTTGCGATTTGCGCGATGGAGGGATTTATTGGGAAAAACCTTTATAAACAACGAAATATGACATTTTTCAACTTTACAAATGGAAAAGGCATATTTTATATGAATGGTGGGGGTATCATATGGTGGACCCGGCGGGATCGATCGCAATCGTAGAAAGTGTGATGGCGAGGGAATTGCGATGGGCGGATTATGCGACGGGAAAAAATGCGCTAGAGCGATATATGCGATGGGTTGATCGCATCGTAAATATTTGCGATGGATCAATTAAATCAAACGAAACGAAATGCGATTTCGTGATAAGTGGTGGGCCATATATTATATGATATGAACTTTACAACATATGGCGGGGTATGAAAAAAGGGGAAGTGGTTAGAAAGGCGGGGCTTTATAATATAAAGTCTTTTATTATAAAGTCGTATGGTTTATTTGAGGGGTTTTGGTAAAGCTAAAGAATGAGTCTTCAGCCTTAATAAAGTGGATTTTCATGAATGGAAGAAGGGAACTCATGAAAAATAGAGGAATTCATGGAGAAAAAGGGGAAGCAAATGAAGGTTAGTTCTGAAGTGGGGGGGAGGGAAAAATGGCCTTTGCAGCAATGATCTGGCTTGGAAATCAGCAAGATTTCTACGTGTAAAATGGGAACAGCAGTGAAGTTTTAGACATGAGCATGAGACCTCCCACAGGCTTCAAGAGATAACATTTTAACCATGAAACTGTTTCTTTAAGGCTGAACAATGTTTTGGCCACCTCTTGGTAGAACGAAATTTACAGGTGGCCAACATGATGGAGTAGGATTGTTGGGTGGCCAAAAATCGAGTCCCCTCTATCTCCAGCTCTAGGTCACACATTGCTGGTATTGCTTGGGAAATTCTGGCCAGCATAACAATGTGATCACAATTTCGTCATCTCTTGGTGGCTTTATATAGGGGATTTCAAATCCTTCTCCCCTCCCTTGGTACATGATGGATGGTGACCCAAGGGAGAGGTATGATTCCATTGTGTGCTCCAAATATTCCTTTGTGTGCTTACATAGTGTCTAAGGAGGCACTAGTGGCTGTCCTTAAGCGACTTCATATAAGGATTAACTGTCCTTTTCTTTGGGTGGTCTCGAAAAGTAACATTTGTCCATTTCTAGGAATGCATGCTTATCGGGCAAAAAGGTGTGAAGAAGGCACTCTTCTCAAAGGATTAAGCGCACAATTTAGCATTTAATACTAGGTCGAATCTGATTTTCTCAAAACCTTAGAGATTTTAAATACTTGTTGATTCCATAATGTGTTCCTTCCCTGTAAATCCTTAGGCTTGACATTAATTAATGTCATCTTCTGTTGTACAATTTTCCAGTCTTAACAGTTTTCCCCTAATGTGTGAGGTCTAGGAAGGACTGTATAACCGAAATACATTATAGTTTATTTTCTATATTGTGCATAGAGAGAGAGAGATAGGCCTGCGTGAATCTTGGAATTGAAAACACCTTGCACCGTTTCCTAGATGACCATGGCCTAAGGGACCCATACAAGTAAACAAAATATACGACATATATACAAATTTTCAACGAGGTGGGCATGCCCCATGCTCGTGATGCTATGGCTAGTTAAGAAAAATTGACAGATACATGTGATGTCTACGTCACTACTGTGGTAGTGATGTTGGAATTTGTTGGCGATGACTACTGACGTCCTCAAGGGCATTTTTTTCTTTGACGATAGGTGGAATTTGGTACCCATATGTGTAAACTTGGTATGGCATCTAGCTGCTGTTACACCATTTTTTTGGTCATCTAAC
This sequence comes from Pinus albicaulis, assembly GCA_034641835.2. Taxonomy (NCBI): domain Eukaryota; kingdom Viridiplantae; phylum Streptophyta; class Pinopsida; order Pinales; family Pinaceae; genus Pinus; species Pinus albicaulis. The sequence continues at coordinate 370,223,986 of CM076572.1, forward strand.
CTATTATCATTAGATGAACCCAAGTACACCATGTAAGACCAATTTTACCCTAAGTAAAATTGCTTTCACCGTGTGAAATAACATTTGTCTATATTTCCTGGTCATATTTAACCCAAAACAAGGAAATTAATTAAATAAATCATTATTTATTTGATTATTTCCTAGGAATAAGTTATTTAAATCATTATTTAAATAATATTCCTAGTTAAATTTGACTAAATCGTTTTTAAATAATTAAATAAATCATTATTTATTTAATTATATTCCCACCATCTCCCTAAAATAATAAATAAATCATTTATTTATTTATTGTTTATAAATAAAGGAATTGAACCAAGTCAAAAGACCTTTTCCCTCCAACAAATATAATAAAATATTCCTAAGGGGTGATTCTAGAATTTGATTAATAATATTTTATTCATGCACCAAGTTCTAGAACACCCCAATATTTTGTTATAAATAGAAGGGTTTTTCCCATTCATTAGTCACCTCCATTGCATTAGATCACTCTGGATCTACTCTTGGTCACCATTTTCCATTTTTGCTTTGTGAGCTCCCATTGAGTTCTATGTTTGTCTCGGTTTTCCACACCAATAAGAAAGAGGAATTTTAGATCTGAAACGCTGAGGACTTTCAAGAACCCATCCCATTGAGGAGAACTGGAAAACACCTTTCTTATTTTCCTCTTAGGTGCCCCATTCTTTAATATAATATAAAATTCTTTTAAATACATTGTTCTTGTCTTGTCTATTGGATGCATGGAGCCATATTATATTCTATCTGCTTAATGTCTTTTGTGCTTAGATCTGGATTTGTGCAGCAAACTTAAAGATATTTTTCAGCCATAATCAATGTTAGGGATATTTGTTATGCGTAGCTAAAGTGATCTTTTACGATGAAAGATTCATACTAACAATTGGCGACTCCACACGGGTTTTCTTTTGTGACCACTGTTGTTTTATATATTCCTACATATCCAGCTGTTTCCGGCCCTAGGGTTTCTCTTCAGTTTTCTGTTCTTCCTATTTTTATGCTATTTTTCCCCTCTAAAACCATCAAACATTAAAATTTCTAACTTCCGTGTGCTTCTGGCCCTATTGCGCAAGTGACTGACATCAGCCGCAGCTGAGATGACAAATTTTTCTAAAATCTACCGCCGAGAGACCCGTATCTGTAGGTCGCACTTATCGGCCCAAAAAGTGTGACCTGGCCTTGAGGTCACACTTTTCTGCCCCAAACCTGCGACCTGCACTTTTTTCCGCAATTTTCCAGCACTTTTTCTGGGTTTGTCTGAAGCTTCTGTCAGGGTTTTCCAGCCTCTTTCTCCGCCCGTTTAGACCTGTTTCTGATCTGTTTTACTCAACTAAGGTGGAATCTTTCCCCTTAGGGCTTTAGTACCCTCCACTTTTTGTGGGCGAGTTTTTGTTGTTTCAGAAGTCTGAATTTCCAGAGTATCAGCCTTGTTTCTTCCAGATCTGAGCCCCATTTTCAGATCCATTTCGATCAGCTCTTATCCCTTTCAAACCACCTCATATAGTTTTGTTTGGGTTCATTCCTAGGGCCACCTCCTTGCCCCTTCTACTTTTAGTTGGTCCCCTTATTTTTAGCAGCAACCTTGCCTCTGCCTCTTTGTTGTTCTCTGCACCTCTTTTCAGCAGAGTTCTCCTTTAGATCCCTATCCCTCCCGACCTTAGATCTATTGGCCTCTTTTTAGCGTGCTTTGTTTAGATTTTGTCCTCTTATTGACTAGTTTTGAGAGACCTGCCTTCTTGGGTTAGATTGATGCATTAGTAGCTGTTAATTTTCTGTTCTTTCAGTCTTATTTACTGCAGATTTATTTTCAGTTACGCAGCACACTTTTTTCTTTTACTCTCAAAATGTCTGGGTTTAATAAATTAAAATTAATGCACGCCACACACTGACGCTAAGTGAAGAAGAGCCTGGTTAACACCACCTGGCAAAGACTTTAAAATAAATTGACACTACACCTATCTGCGCTTGTTTCGACATTGACCTCACTTGATTTTTCCCCTCCCTGCCCTTATTGGTTTTTCTTCTTCCCATCATCATTGCGCCTCCAAGGCATTTGTCCCAGAGACTTCTTGGCCTTCACCCTCAGTTTTCGGTTGGTCGACTTCCTCCTTCCTATCATCATCGAGTAAGTCCTCCCCCGAGTCTGCACTCCGACTCCTCCTCTGATTGTTCGGGTTCTCCCCCTCTTAACTTCACCATGTCTAGTTCCGGACCTAGCCCTAACCCCAGTTCTACTGCTGGGTCCGTTTCCAGTGGAACCACTACGGGACCTACCTAGACTACCCCGTTGCTCCCTTATATGGCCGGTCTCAGTCTCCCCGATTTTAATCAGCTAATTAATGATCATATTCACCACGATTTCAATTGGCCTGATATTCCCACCAAGCTCCCCTCTGACATTCCTAAGTTCGAAGGCCTTACTAGTGAAGACCCTTCTAACCATATCCGATCCTTCCACATGTGGTGCTCCTCCAACTCCATCACCGATGACTCCATTCATGTTCGATTGTTCCAACGCACACTTACCGGCGAAGCTTCCAAATGGTATGTTGATCAAGCCACCTCTTCCCATACCACCTTTGCAACCATTCCCCAAGCCTTTTTATCTTATTTCCATCTCCCTCTTCGATACGACACTGGTACTTAACTCTTGACCTATTTTCATCAATCGTCTTCGACCCGTCTTTCCACTCATGTCCAGGAATGGCGACAAAGACGGAGCTTGTGTCGTGCTCCCCCCTTTGAAGATCAGGTTTACATGAACTAGTTCCTTTGCTCTCTCTTACCTCCCATTGGCAAAGATGTCGAATCCCATTTTCCCCAAACTGAAGAAGCCTCCCTCCAAATTTCCTTGCAATATGACCTTATCTATGCTCAATCTGGTTATGCCTATACTGTTCTTCCTAACCTTCCGAAGCCCGATGGCCCTCCTGCCTCGGGCGCATCTCATTCTGCCGATGGTATCGTTGGAGCTCTATCGCATACCTCTGCTCAACCTCTTCTGGGCTATGGTTTCCCTCCAGGAGGGGCCAGCCCCTCCGACACTTTTCCCCCTCCTGGTAGCATGTATCCAGGATATGGCATGCCTCCTCCTTTTGCCCACACTCCTGCTTACCTCAATGTTTCCCATCATACACCTTATCCCTACCCACAGCCTACTGTCCTAGCTCCTCCAGCATTTGGACCTCCCACTCCTTTGCCTTCTCTACCCCCACAACTGCACTTACTACCCCCTCTAGGGAAAGTATGCGCACAACAAGGTGCAACTCCTCCTCTTCCTTCTCAAAGAAAGAGGAAAGTCAATCCCTTCGCTTCTGGTAATCATGGATCCAATCCTTCCAGTCTTGACTCTAACACTGCCAACCAACCACAAGGCTCTCAGCCCAAGCCAGACAGGCTGCTTTGCACCAATAAGCCATGTTCGTGTTGCAGTGTTTATGGTCATTACACTCATGATTGTCCCCTATTACCACAAATGAGGCAGATGTGGGAGTCTCAGGCCACCGTGCGGGGAAAACACTCTTCTCCTACTGTCCCTCCCCATAGGGCTACATCTCAACCCGCTGTATTTACCGATCCTTTCCCTCAACAAGGATTTGTGGCTACTCAATCCCCTCACGCCCCGGTAACCACTCAACCTTCTCGTTCTGGTTCCTCTGATTTCCAGATTCTCATGATGACATCTGACCAACCTCTCACCGTCGACCTTAACCTTCAAACTCGGTCTCGCCAGTACTCCCCACCTCTTGTTCCGTTTGTCTCTGAGTCCCCATCCTTAGGACCTATAGAGCCTCTGTCAACACCCAATGGTCCCTTGAAAATCCCTCCACCCAAAGTTGAGGTTCATACCAAAATTCCTAAGGGTCCATTACGCTGAAATGCTGCCTCTGGTAGGGATGCCCATTCATACAACATAGTAGATGATCTGGCACAATCTCCTGCTGCCATTTCAACACTGGAACTCCTCCAGTCATGTCCTTCTCAAAAGAAGGCTCTACTATCTGCCATGGGTGCTGTAGATCCTACAGATGACCAATTAATTGTTTTCGATGCCCGTCAGTCAGACCATACCCCCCTTCCTGCTTCCGTCGCTTTCCAAATCCCAGTCAAAATCCAAAATGCCAACGTAGCTCAGTGTATTATTGATGAGGGAGAATCTACCTGTGTAATGTCCACTTCGATTTGGAAACAACTCGGATATCCTGAGCTGGCCCCTTCCACAATCACCCTTTGTGCGTGGGATGGCCATGCCTCCCAGCCCATTGGCCTCTTCCGTAACTATCCTATGACCCTTTCCAGCAAGACTGTTTGTGTCAATGTTGAAGTTATCGAAGCCCCTCTTGACTACAAAATTATTTTGGGGTGTAGTTACACCTATGCCATGTCTGCCGTGCCATCCGCTATCCACTGCAAGATGTTTTTCCCCCATAACGGAAAAATTGTCACCATCGACCAGTTAACATATTATGAACCCAAAACTCAGACTTCCCCCAAGTCCACTATTTCTGCTGTCACTAGCAAGCCAACCATTGATTCTTTGCCCAGTGTTTCCCTCGGCGTCTATAAAGACTTCTCCTTTCTTGGAACCTTTCTAGACCCTCCTACGGTCTCTGATCCTAGTCTGGCGAACGTTTGCATGATGCAATCATCTTGGGCTGACCTTACATAGCCCACTTTAGCTAGTAACCAACCTCAACCTCACCCACCCCCACTAGCTCCTAGCCCTTCACCCCCGCTAGCCAGCCTTCTCCCTTCAGAATCTCCTTCCCCAAATAATCCTCACACGCCCCTCTACCCTCCTGGGTCAATTCCGCTCGATTTCAACCCCCTCGGCCCCGTTCCTCCTGGCCATTTTCCTGCTGGTCAGATTCCTTTCCTTGCTCCCCCTCTCGGAGCTTCTTCCATCCCTATCTTGGCTACCCTCTCCCTACCCAACTTGACCTTGGGTATACCTATCTGGTACCTAAACCCCCCTGCCACCACCTTGCCTAGTCAACCCAAACCGTATCTTGCTTTGACCCCGGTTCAACCAATACCCATGACCTCTACCGCTGCACGAGCACCTCAGTCACCTCATCTGACACCTCCTCCCATTACGACCATGTTAGGTAATAATAGAAAAGCTCGCAGGGGGGCACTGAAGGACAAGGTTGCCCCGACAAACTCTACCCCTCCTCGCCCTTCAAAGCATCCCATCCAGTGTGCCTTGTGCGATGTTGTCAGCCACGCCACCCATACCTGTCCCGAATTACCACACCTCAAAACCATGGTCAATGAAATGTTTCCAGAATCCGATATCCCCACGGTCTATGTCACCCTCCCTGATTCCCTTCCGAAACTTAAAAACTTGCGCACCAATCACCCTTGTTCTTTGTGCAATTTCCATGGGCATTATACCCACCTTTGCCCCTTCCTTGACGAGTATCGTGCTTCTTTGGCTGCATACCGCCAATTAAAAGCTGCGCTTGCCTGTCATCCTTTTTTAACCCCAGACCACCTGTCTAACCCTATCACCATTTCTCATACTGATACTGAAATGACCGAACCTTCAACCACTATTTCCTACCTTTCTTCATCACCGTATTCCCCGTCAACTGACCCCTTAGTATCTTCCCTTGTTGTTTCACCTACCGACTCATCTGCTGACTCCGCTATCACCCCTCATGATGACACGAATGTAAGCCTTTCCCCTCAAAATCATATACCTCATATTTCTACCTCCTCAGGTCATTCTATGCCATCCACTCTTCCCATCTTCCAGTCTGACAAAGACATCATGGAAGCCATGACCGAACCTGACTTTCTGTGGGACGACATGCACCATCGTGCATACTTCCTACCACATCAATCACATGACCAATATGCTCTTGAATCCAAAGACTTCATTCCCAATAAATTTTATTGTTTCAAAAACCCCATCCCTGCACCTGACGCTTTCGAAGAAGGCAATATGGCTAATATCTCTCCTACCATCAAAATAGACATTTCTGTCGAACTAGGTATCGAAGAACATATCACCATGGGTGCCCAATGCACTCCGGAAGAAATTGAAACCTACACCAAACTCTTCAAATAATTTCGTGATGTTTTCGCCTGGTCCTACTCAGAAATGCTCGGAATCGATCCGGCCATTGTCGAACACCACATGAACACATGGCCTGATGCCACTCCGGTCTGTCAAAAGTTGAGACCCATTCATCCATCTAGACATGAAGCCATCAAAGCTGAAATTGATAAGCTCTAGCAGGCTGGTTTCATTTACCCCATTGAATACACCACTTGGGTATCCAACCCGGTTCCCGTCCTCAAAAAACAAGGCACCATTCGTGTTTGCACTGACTTTCGCTATCTGAACAAAGCTTGTCCCAAAGACAACTTCCCCACACCATTTATTGACCAAATCATTGATGAGTGTGCAGGGCACGAGGTTCTATCCTTTATGGATGGCTTCTCCGGATACAACCAAATCGTTATCCGTCGTGCTGATCAACTTAAAACCGCGTTCATTAGTCCATGGGGGACTTTCGCATACCGAGTCATGCCATTTGGCCTTAAAAATGCCGGCGCCACTTTTCAATGAGCCATGTCTTATTGTTTCCATGACTTAGCTCATATTATCCTTGCCTATTTAGATGACCTTACTGCGCGTTCTAAACATTGGGCACAACACCTCCATGATCTGCGTACCATTTTCCTCCGATGTTGCAAGTATAACATCTGCCTTAACCCTTTGAAATGTGTCTTCTATGTTCCTGCCAGTCGTCTCCTTGGCTTTATAGTTTCTAAAAACGGGATAACTCTTGAACCTTTGAAGGTTCAAGCCATTCTTGAACTTCCTATTCCTCGTACCTTATGCTAGCTACAAAGTCTCCAAGGCAAAGCTAATTTTCTTCACTGATTCATTCCCAACTATACTACTACTGTGCATGGTTTCCTTAGACTTCTTCGATCTCACACCTCATTTGTTTAGGATACCTACGCTCAAGAGTCTTTTGATGCCCTCAAACATGCTCTCACATCCACTCCCTTGATCCATCGTCCTGACTTTGACCAAGATTTCATCCTATACATCTCCGCTTCCACCCATTCTGTTGCTGGTGTCATTATCCAAGAAGATGATAACGACACTGAACATGTGATCTATTATGTCAGTAAAAACCTTGCCAATCCACCTGTGTCCTACTCACATGAAGAAAAATTAGAAGTAGTTTTTGTGTTCTCGGTCTGAAAAATACATCATTATATCCTCATGCGTTCCACAAAGGTTGTGACTGATTCCAACCCCATGGCCTTCCTATTGAGTCGACGCATCCTCAGTGGGAAGTATGCTCATTGGGTCGTTATCCTCCAAGAATTTGACCTTGAATTTTTCACCCCAAAAAGTAAGAAAGGTTTAGTCCTTGCTGAACTCATTTCTGATTTGCCTACTGGGACGCAAGATACTCCAATTAATGATGTTCTTCCCAATGAACATTTATTTTCCATCACCACCGACGATCCCTGGTACAGTGATATCCTTACTTACTTATGAACCCAAACATTCGCCCTTCATCTTGATCGTGATGCTTGACGACGTATCCGACACCAAGCCTCTCGCTACCTTCTAATTGGCGACGACCTTTATCGTCGTGGAGTAGATAATGTCCTTCGTCGTTGCCTTACACACGCTAAAGATGAGCAAGTCCTCAATGCCTGTCATAGTGGTGCTTGTGGTGGCCACCTCTCCGGCCTCGCCACCACCCAAAAAGTCATGCACGCTAGATATTTTTGGCCTTCTCTCTTCAGTGATTGCATTGAAGCAGTCAAACACTGTTCCAATTGCCAACATTTCGCCCCCAAGGCACGCGCTCCTCCCGCTCCCCTCCATCCTATCGTCACAGCTGGCCCTTTTTGTAAATGGGCCATTGAATTTATGGAATTTCGACCTCCATCCACTAGTAACCACAAATATATCATCGTGGTGGTTGACTATTTCACTAAATGGGCCGAAGCTATGCCAACATTCAACAATACAGCAGCCACCGCAACCCTCTTTTTCTTTAACCATGTCATCACTCGCTTCAGAGTTCCAAAACAATTAGTCTCTGACCATGGCCGACATTTCGAAGATGAGATTTGGCATGAGCTATCCTCACTCTTGGCTTTTGAGCACCAATATTCATCTTCCTATTACCCCCAAGGTAATGGCCAAGTTGAAGGTCAACAAAATTCTTAAGACCATGCTTCAAAGAATGGTGAATAAGCACAAAAAAAATTGGCATCTTATGCTCTTCCCTGCTTTGTGGGCTTATCGTACTTCTTTTAAAACCGCCACCGGTTTCACTCCTTTCCACCTGGTCTTTGGTGAGGAGGTAGTCTTACCGATCGAGTGTGAAATCCCTTCCCTTCACTTGGCCGTCGAACTTGTCCCTGATACCCAACCTCTAGAACAACGACTTATCATGCTTGAGCGTGCCTCTGAAGATCGTCGTGTTGCATTGCAAAATCTTGAAGCGGCCAAAAAGCGCACCAAAGCTTAGTATGACCGAAAATTCCACCCTTGCACCTTTCATGAAGGTGACCTTTTTCTAGTATACGACCAGGCCCACGATACTCTCGGTCATGGGAAGTTCGACTCATTATGGCTAGGTCCTTACATCATTAGTAAAGATCTTGGGAAGGGGGCATATCTTTTAGAGGAATTTGAAGGCCACCCCCTTCCTAATCCTCGCAATGCACTCTATCTTAAGAGATATTGCCCTTAGCATTTCCCGCTCGAAATGCATGTTTTATTTTCTTGTAGATAGCCAGCATATGTTTGTTTTTGCATTTCGCTACTTCACCAGGACACCTGTTGCCCATGAAGTCATACTTCACCTCTCCTTAAAATCAAATTTTCTCACTTACAACACATTTCAGTGGGGGCACCACTTTTCCCCCACACTCATTTCTGTTCGTGATAATTTCCGTCATGAGATACCATTTTGTACTCATGATTTTTATGGTCCCCATTGGATCTATCCCTCATTTCACTATCATCATTAGTGTTTGTCTGTGATTCGCTCTACTAATTTCTCTCGTGCCTTCGTTGGGGTTCCCTTCTTGGCTCACCTCTAGCAGACCTCCTTCTGTCGACCTCAGCTCCTTTACTCCAGAAGTCAGGTCTAGGGGTCCAGTGTACCTTGGTTCAGAATCTTTTTAGCATGATCGTGATCTATACACTTGATGGTATAGTGATGCAACATCAGCTATTGGTGATTCCTGGGTGTGTGTGAGATGTCTCAACCCTCATGAGGGGGTGGCCTTGCAGGTATCCCCCCACATGCCTAGATGAATTCTTCATTGCAGCCCTTGATGCAGCTCCTCGTATTTGATGATATCGGCCTCCGCCACTTGCAGTGCCTCTTTGATTTGCATGTATCCATCAGATTTTGTGAGCCCTTCCCTGTGTGTAGGGGGCATTTGGGTATATTTGTATCTCATGTACTCAACTATTATTGTATAAGTCCTGACAGTTATTCTAGGCATAGCATGTATGTGGGATTCATCATTCTATTTCTCTAGCTCATGTTTAGGCTAGCACCTGTTTCATTATTGCATTCCGTGGTTTTCCGGGCGCCTTGTTTTTTGTACTTCGGTCATAAGATTTGCTCCTAACACTCGTACGTTGGGGGGAAATCTGTTACACCATTTTTTTGGTCATCTAACCTATTATCATTAGATGAACCCAAGTACACCATGTAAGACCAATTTTACCCTAAGTAAAATTGCTTTCATTGTGTGAAATAACATTTGTTGATATTTCCTTGTCATATTTAACCCAAAACAAGGAAATCAATTAAATAAATCATTATTTATTTGATTATTTCCTAAGAATAAGTTATTTAAATCACTATTTAAATACTATTCCTAGTTAAATTTGACTAAATCATTTTTAAATAATTAAATAGACCATTATTTATTTAATTATATCCCCATCATTTCCCTAAAATAATAAATACATCATTTATATATTTGTTATTTATAAATAAAGGAATTGACCCAAGTCAAAAATCCTTTTCCCTCCAAAAAATATAGTAAAATATTCCTAAAGGGTGATTCTAGAATTCGATTAATAATATTTTATTCATGCATTGAGTTCTAGAACACCCCAATATTTTGTTATAAATAGAAAGGTTTTCCCCATTCATTAGTCACCTCCATTGCATTAGATCACTCTGGTTCTACTCTTGGTCACCATTTTCCATTTTGCTTTGTGAGCTCCCATTGAGCTCTATGTTTGTCTAGGTTTTCTACATCAATAAGAGAGAGGAATTTTAGATCTGAAACACTAAGGACTTTCAAGAACCCATCCTGTTGAGGAGAACCGGAAAACACCTTTCTTGTTTTCCTCTTAGGCACCCCATTCTTTAATATAATATAAAATTCTTTTAAATACATTTTTCTTGTCTTGTCTATTGGATGCATGGAGCCATATTATATTCTATCTGCTTAATGTCTTTTGTGCTTAGATCTGGATTTGTGCAGCAAACTTAAAGATATTTTGCAGGCATAATCGATGTTAGGGCTATTTGTTATGCGTAGCTAAAATGATCTTTTACGATGAAAGATTCATACTAACAGATGCACAATGTACACATATGTACTAGCTAGGACCTTCCTATGTAAGCATTGTTGACAGAGACGCTTATGGAGGCACGGGTCTTTGACAGATCTTAATCAAAGTGCAATGGTTGTAAGGTATGATACCATCTTGACATGAAAGATTTTGTCGTAGTCAAATTTTAGGAGGATTGATGACATCTGTGGACAATGATGTCTCCCATAGTGCCACCTGAGGATACCCCTTTGCATGGGGAGGGGTGACCCAAGGTATTGCTTCCTTTTTGGAAAGGAGGTGTAGAGGTCGACAAAAAGGAAGCCTTAACCGAGCCATGAGTCACCGACCTAAGGTGTCAAGGACCTAGATGTGATGGGTTTAACATAGGCATGTTGGTGAGAGGTGACTGAAAACCAATGATGGGGATTCAGTGGCCCGAGGTTGAAGTATACTTTAGCAGTTTGGTGGAAATCATAGTTATCTCCGAAGGGAAAATCCCTGGAGTCGGTAGGACTTCCAGGGCGGGTGTGAACTGGATATGAATTTCGTGATGGTGCATACGTGGGGGTGAAATACTTTGACCAAGGGGAATGATGGACTGTTGCCATGGGGGAAAAGATGAAATATGAGGGCAAGGCAGCGATGTGCATCCTTTGCGGTCTTTGTACACTTACCAAAAGAATAAAATAATGAGGTTTGGTTTGTACAAAACATAGAAACAGGTACCTCGAAACATGAAAGGGTTCACTCACTGAAGGTGTGAGAACGGTGTTTTACTGGGGGTGGGGGTCCCATTGGTTGGTCCCATGTGCAAGGTTGATGAAGCTGATGGAGGAGTGTTGCAGATGGGATAATGGTGATGGAGGTATGGTGGGCCAAATGCGATGCGTGGAGGTACGCTCTCAATCTGCGTGTACAACCTGGTCATCCGGGAAGGGGGTTTGAGTTTGAATGGTAAACTTTACCTTATGCATAATGAATGGATGGCCACAAGGTGCTTCCTAGACTGAAATGGTATGGCCATGGCGTCACTTGTGATGTGATATATTGTCCACTTTGGCTGACAAGAGCCATGGAGGGGAGGCTCTACCGACCAAGGTGGACATTTATCATGTGCAGGGTGAGGTGATGATAAATGCAGTCGGGTATGAGGACCCTATGGTTTATTTCTGATGGAGAAATGATGTCAAGATATGCAAAGTTTTCTGGGACTCTGTCATGCTAGGGGTAGAATGATACCTACTCCGGAACCTTCAATGGATGGTGTTGTAAGTAGTTTGTGGGTTCTTCCTACAAAAACAACTACCTCAAGTGAAAGCATCTTCTTTTAATTAGACATTATTGAAAGGCATGAGCTTTAAAAAAGGAAGATGGGAGGGTGCATACCTGTCAGCGCTGGAAAATTGTTTTTCCTGGAAAACTAATGTCTGGCACCACTTTCAATCGTCATGGCATACTGATGATGGTTTAACTTACAGTTTTTGGAATGGGCCTTCTGATCTCATGTTATGGACCTCCGAAGTTTTGAAAAAGGGCGATAAATATGGGATTATGGCCCTAATCCTATTCATTTGTAATTGCTGAGTTTTGGGAGATCAGAGGTGCTTGCAGAGCCTTTTTTTCCATTGCGATCAGCCCGTATACTAGGGACTAGCGATATTATGCCGAGGTAACTTTCGTGACATCCTGTATTGTAATTTCTTTAGTTTGAGGGTACCGAGGGCCGTAAAAATTAGGTTTGTATAGCTTCTGAGTGACTTTTTGCCCTAGATTGCGTAGGCGATCTAAGCAAAAGGGCACCTCCTTTGCACACGATTATGAGGGACAGGCGTGTGATGGTGCATTGTTCCCTCTTTTTTTGCACGCAAAGGTGCGCCTGTGAAAAATACAGGTGTGCAAGGGTGCATCTGCCTGAGGGACAGGTGCACAAAGGCCATGATGACAGAAAGTTTTGATTTTTTGTCTATTTTTGATGTTTCTCTTTGTCCTGATGGGTACCTCTGTTGCTGGCAGGTTGGTGTGGAGAGAGCGGCACTGGCCCAAGAACCGGATCGCTCTAGCTGCTGATGCTGGGGCGTGTCGTCAGTTGGCTACATGGGGCCTTCTGAAATTTGCTGAGAATGAGTTCCTGCGGTCATAGGATAGTTTGTTACGTTACATTATACAACATTGGCGCAGGCGGCACAACATGTTTGTGTTGCATAGGATGAACCTGGTGATCTGTCCTAAGATAGATATTTACATTGTGACCGGGTTACTGCCTCAGGGTGAGGCTCTGAGGTACCCACTCTCTACTGGGAGAGTGAACCTTGACAGATTCCAGAGGCGGCATTGTAGTAGTGTGCCTCTTACTGAGGGGTGCATTAAGTTTGCACCAGTGACAGATGTGGTAGAGTGGCATGCTCTGGAAGTTATTGTGAAACTGGGGAGGTCGGTTGCTTCACATTGGGCATCTGGCCCATAGCTTGGATTTTTTCACCGACTGAGGGGCGGACATTTTTTTGATTTCGCCTGTTTTTGTTTTGATGGCATGATGTCACAATTGAACAAGGTCCAATGTGGATCGAAGTCTTTTGCGTATGCCAGTATCTTTTGCAACATTATGTATGAGTGGGTGGTGCTACTGAGGCTAGTGGTGACAGTGCCTATTGGGGGGCTGCAGGAGACACGCATGAGGAGGTGGGCTCTGGTGATGCCACAAGGCGGTGGTGGCATGGTGGGTTGTTATTGGAACAACACGATGGAGGCCTAGTTTGAGGCCAATCCATAGATGTTCTTGCCATGCCCGTATGCGGGGATTGAATTACAAGGTGACCTAGAGATGGGTCTCCCTTTCGGTTATGTTTGGGGACCTACAGGTATGAATTATATTTTTTTCTGCATTTGTTTGAGTATTTATGTACTTATGTGTTTTTTTATTGACACTATCATTATTTCGGTTACTTGTGCAGATGTTGGCGAGGTAGGTTGCCCCGTGGCCCGACTGGTGGGTCACGACGCTCCGCTCTGAACTCGAGGTGGTCAGGGAGGAGGAGTTGCAGGTGGACCGGGTGGGGATGTTTTTGGCCCTTCTAGTGAGGCTAGCATCTTAACTGAAGCAAAGGTTGCTACCGAGCGAGCTCGTGCTAATGCGGCTGAGGCTCCCAATGTAGTACTAACAGCTTAGTTGGCCGCTCTTGAGGACTTCCAAGGTCGAATGGAACACTTGACCCAGGGTATGCCTGCACGAGGTTTCATGGATGACCTCGAGGAGGTTTGGTTAGAGACGGTGACGGCCCGCGAGAGGGATTATCGTCCCACTCTACGTCGGGTGGCAATCGTGGTGGCGATAATGGCTCCGGTGGTGGTACCAAGAGCAGTGGTGGGTCCAGGTGCTCCTCTTGAGGGGGCACCCCCCTAGAGTATTTTGTACACAGGGAAAACACCCGTTATGAGGATGCCTCCCTTATTTTTGACGAATTTTTTATCTTTGGGCTGGCTAGAGGGCTAGCGACACTATTTTTGTACTCAGATACATATATTTTTTGATATATATATGAGAGATGTTTTTTCGACTCTACATGATGTATCACCTATTTTAGTATATGTGTTATGTTATGCTAATGGATGTCTCTATTTTTGGTTTTTATGTATGATGGTTTATTCAAGATGCATTCCAGTCTAGGATATTATTAGCTATGCGATCAGCTGCTTGGTTTTGATTCCTTAATACATGTGAAAATGTAATGCAATCAAATTGTCTGCTTAATCTGTTGGCACACAAATATTTTCTAAACAGGTGTGTGTCTCTGGTCTCAAATGTTTGGTTTAGTTGTGATACTACTAATTGGGAATCGAGGTAGATATGCATTGTAATATTCCAAAATTTTAGCCTCCAAGCTAAATGGAATATTAGAGTTTTTTTATCACTAGGTAGGTGAATAAATGGGTAGGGAGGCCCATTAGCCTCTTTAGAAGGATCAATAACACTCCTAATGTGAAATGAGTAAGAATAAGCAGCTAATTTGAGCACCCTTGGGTGTGAACAGAGATGGGATCATGTTGATTCAGTCAACTTTGACCAAGTCAACCAAGCTGTCTAGGTACACTGAACTTCCTTGATGGACAACGTAGTTTTGGTGGAGGACAACTTGCATGAGCTTGATGGCACATGTGGATGGGACCCAATGTGGAGAGGTTCACTTGCTATATATGGATAGGATGGAAGCCTTTTTTAGTCATGCTTTTGGATGATCATTTGATCTTGTTTGTTTAGACTTGGCTTCCTCTTTCTATTTAGCAGGGTTGCACTGTTATTGAGCATAGGGTGTTCCCGAGTGGGAATCCCACCTCTTCCCTTGAGAGGCCTCTTGGGAGAGCTTGTCCTATATTTCTCCACATCCAAGCTTGAGGCCAAGCACCATTCTTCAGTCCCAGCATTATTTCTGTAGCAAAATATTGCTGAGTTGTAGGGTGTTGCAATCGAGCCTTGTTAACACCACTTCCGGGTATATTTCTCAGTAGAAGGTGCCTTCCTTCTCTTGAGAGGTCATCTAGGAAGATTTCTGAGCATATTTCACATCTTGGCAGTAAGCCAAAGTATTCCTCATCTCCTACAATGTAGTCCCTTGCAGGAACTACATCATTTTGCATAGAGTTGATGCAGCAGGGTTAAGACCCTTTTTTCTGAGCTAGTTTCGTATGGAAAGGGCCAACCCTTCTTTCGGAAAGGTAGAGGAAGGGATTATCATCTCTCTTTTGTATTATTCAACTATATTCTTGTGATGTTGCAATAAGACTACATTTTTCTTCATTTTCCTCGCAGATTGTTTCATTGAGTTCCAGATCCATGTTTTTCTATCATTATACTATAGAAACCCTTAGAAAATAACATTTTTATTTTCTTCAGTCTTTTCTACATAACTTAAGTCATGGGATTTGGCTATTTTTGAGTTGAGATGAAGTTGGGAGGTCTGTTTAACATATCAAAAGGGATTTCTTTCTGATCCCATTTTGTATGTGAAGGACTAATACCATATGCTAAGGGAATCAAGTGTTATTTCACCCAGTAAAAATGCATATCTTCAAAAATAACGTTTTCAGGTTCTATTTGCTGCATTTTCCCCACTTGGGAAGGTGTAGAAGTTCTTCTTTTGCTGATATTTCACTCATTTGATGGCTATGTGTTTTTAAACACATCATATGAGTCTATTTATCACTGAACATCCATTATTATGTTCATGTGATGTTGTAGCTCCAACTTTAGAATATCTTAAGATATTCTTATTGTTGTAGATTTTCCCTATTTTGGGATATTACATGCATACGACGAATGCCCCGATGGAGGGAATCACACATAAGTCCAATGACGGCATCATATTATTCTTGATTGTTTGTTTTTGAACCTATACACATGCCATTTGAACATAGTGGTGATCGGTCAAGGCGATAAATGACCCAAGCAGCTGCAGCTAAATTTTGAGACCATCTTGATGCTCCATTAGGAAATCCGAAATATGGTTCATTCTGGTGTTCATGTTGATACTTTGAGCACTTTTATCTAAGTCTTTGGGTCAAAAATTTTGATTGGGTGGTTTTTGTGTACTCGTATTCTAGGGGAAGGGCCATTGGGGCCGTTATGACTAGAACTTCTTGAGGTAAAGGCTATTGACAGGGTTAGTGAGGCAAGTCCCGTCCGGTTCCATCAAGATGTATGCCCCTTGTTGGAGGCAGTGTTTGATGATGTAGGGTCCTTTCCACAAGGTTTCAAACTTTCCTGGCCCTAAGGCCTCTTTTGCAACATTATAGCGGAGGACTAATTCCCCCTCGGTAAATGAGTGAGGGGTGATGTGGTGGTCAAATAACACTTTAACCCTTTTGTTATGGGCCTCGTTATGTTGCAGCGACTGTCAGTTTTGGTTGATAAGCTCTAGTTGTACTAGGTGTTGCTCCAAAGGCTGAGCGTCATTAAGGAGTTCGATGGTAGCATGCAATTTGGGGATATTGAGGAAATCAATGCAAAGGCGCAAGGTACCTTGGTTTTTTTGTGACAGGAATATGATGGAAATCCTGGGACGAGGGTGAGGTAGTAATCTTATCGCCAATATGAGCGAATACAAACTGTATATGGTGAATTGTGTCATCGACGTTTGGTGGGGGAAGAATTTTCGTAATGCGATTTTGTATGGGCTCAAAGTTAGGTTCCCCACTAGGATAGTCGGTTTTCGATAGGTGAAAATTGTGCGTGCCAAAGAGGTGCCTAAATGTCTCCATTAGCGGGCATGTCTCTGGTGCATGATTTAGGTCAGTGCTGATGGTGAATGGTGTTATTGAGCCAACGGAGTAGATAGTGTGTAATTATATGCTACTCGGTGTTCTTGATGTGGATGCTTGGAATGGGTCAGACGTAGATGAGGTTGTCTTCTGTCTCCATTTTCATATTGTTGGCTTAGAATTGTCTTCCTCTTTAGTGGAGTGTAGACTTAACGTAGCTCGTGCCAGTCTAAGCTTGGGGAGATGTATACACTTAAACATATGATGAAAGTGTGAGAAAATTTGGCAATAAGTGCGCATGATCTTCTCTTGATTGGAGAGAATTTTATAAGGGAGAGAAAAGACTATGTGGAGACTATTCACAAGGGGCTTGAGTTCTCTACATTGGTTGACTTGGTGATCGTTCTGATCACATAGGCCACATGTTATCCTAGGCTTGGCTGAGGTTACTTGTTGGTGGTGTATTGTCTTGTGAAGCTTGACACACCATTGTGGAGGTGGAGACATTGATCCCTTGATGTAATTTTTATGCCATTCCTGGAGATCATCCTATCTCTTCTCTATGGCATTAATCATGTCAATAGTGGGACGAATTTGCGAGGCATAAATACAATGCCGATCGTAATTATTACCCTAACATATTAGGAAAAATATCCTTGATATGAAGGTTCTATCTAGTTCAGTTCGAGGTCTTATGGGAAACCAGTGTCGGAAGGCTGCTAAATCAGGGCAATGGATGACTACATGGTCCAAATTTTTGCATAACATACACGTTGTTCGTTGCTGCGAAGAGCAGTTGGGGGTAACTAGGGGTTCCCTACTGGGTCGTTCTTCGGTTGTCAAGAACATGATGGACCCACTCATCTCTTCTTCTTGGGTCATGGAGCTGCTGATGGACTCGGCATCCATATTGTCTTCTTGGGAAATGCAGACTATGGCTGAGTGCAGGCTAGCAAGGGCTAGCCGGAAGCAAGGTATGTAGTGAAAATCCCCCAAAAGGTGATTGTCAAAAGATAACGAGCATGTGAATTGCGCTGCCCATAGCCCCATATAGTAAACCCTTTCGATTGGATACCATCTGTGAATGAGCTCCAAGGCTGCACACTCTTCGAGGTAGTAGCCACATTCATCGCATAGCGTGTAACGTATAATTGGAATTACTGGGGGCCTTTCTACGATCCTATGTTCCTCTTGTAAATATAGGAATGTACAAGGCTCGTCATTGAAAAACTGGTTGGTGGGATCCTTCTGATAGGATCGCTTGACTGCATGTAAAGCATCCCTATATCGTGGTATCTCTGGACACTGGTGGGTATAGTGCCCATAGGTGCCACAGAGAGAGCATGCCTGATTGGTACGCAGTGGTTTTCCTTTACCTTTGGTGGCAGGTTCCTTTTACGAGAACGCGGTGTCGAGATGTCTGATTCAGAGCCGAGGAGTGGTTTTAACTCATCCAAATCTGGACATATGTGGGTAGGGTGGCCTATAAAATCACATATGGCACAGACTAGTGAATCCCTTTGAATGGCAGGGGTCACCATCTTATTTCCTCTGTTTGTGGTTTTCTAGGACGTGATAACTGATTTCGTAATGGGAAATTTATTTGCGGGAGCTGTCTCGACCATTTCTTGGGTTGGTTGGGGCTCATCGGGGCTGAGGGGCTTTAACCTTATGCAGTAACGTTGGTGGATCCTGTTCTAGAAGGGGGGACAAGGTACCAAATTGGGAATGCCAACGATATGTTGGGTAACACCAGTGTTGCCAAAACCTACTGGGAGACGAAGCCAGCTGGGGGGTAGAGGAAAGGGGTTTGAGAGGTGGAGTAGGCTAGAGAGGCTACCGTGGCTAATGCCTCAGTGTCGTTACTACTTGAGTCTGTGTCTTGACTAACCTCAGTTCTTGATGTGGACATCATGCGCACCAGGACCCCTATGGCATCGAGTGATGCCTCAGGGATAATGGGAGGATCTGCTAGGAATGACCCTAGGACGGACGACAGTTTGAATTGGCTAGGGCCATATTCTTGGTACCGTGAAAGACCATCTACGGCTATATCTACATAGGGTAGAATTACATCTGTGTTGGTTATGGGATGCCTCTCGCTGTGTGTCATCTGGTCTACAGTAATGATGCGATCCTCGTGGGGGAACATCATAATGCTGAAGACGGAGGAGGCTGTGGAGGACATGGCGTACATATAACTCCACCCGAGGAGTATGTTGTAATCTAGGTGAGCATCCAAGACTTCAATTTCTATGTGGACCATCTTGCCAGCTAAAGAAACTGTGACATTTTGGTAGAGGTCGACGGGGGTCGAGGGATGACTGTCATAGGCTCAAAGCGTTATGACCGAGGGTTTTAGTTCGGGAGAACCCAACTTCTGCCAATTTTTTTTTGTCATGATGCACGTTGATGCACCCTCATCAATGACACATTGGTGAATAGTGATATTCTGGACCAATACCGGTATTTGGAAGGCGACCATGGAAGGAAGCCTAGGAGTGGCTTTGTCTAAGTCAAAAGCCATCATGCACATATCGACAGGGTCGATAGCGCCTAACGTGGAAAGTAGTGATTTCTGTCGCTTTGGGCATGACTGTAGTAATTCCAACGCGGACATAGTAGTAGGTGATTGAGCTAAATCGTCCACGATGCTATAATTATGGGTCGCTTTGGAGTAGTTACCTGCTCGCCTTTTAGGTCCCTTTGCCATCTTTGGCAATGGTTTTATAGGCATTTTTGAAATGGTCAAAGGTGCAATCGGTGCACTAGTACTAGCCCTTGGAGTCTGGTGGGGTGTCGTAACTGCGATTCCATGTTTGGAAAAACATTTCTTCCCTAGTCATGTAAATTTCATGGCTTTTTTTTTCCGGAATCGTTTGAGTTTTGTTGCTGAGTGCTGACCATCCCTTGGTGGGGGAAAGGTTCTTGCATAACAGTGGGTTGCTGGGAAGATCCTCCTTGTCCTTGGTTACTCTGAAGCTTTTTTAGCTCGGGGAGATTGGGATAGTGGTGAGTATAGTGCCCGTACTCACCACATATTAAACAAGAATGGTTTGTTCGGAGAGGTGTTCTTTTGCCTTGCCGTTGGGAATTTCTTGGCTCCTGGTTTTGATTCTTGCTAGAGTTGCCTCTAGCTTGGGATCACAGTGGGCACTGTTGGTTGCTGCCCCCCCGTCCAGGGTTCCCTTTTGGCTTTTTTATTTTATTTTTTCTTAACCACGTTAGGAGGGTAGTTCTCCTGTTTATACTGGTGTGGTTTATTTTGGAACGAATGCACAATTTCACCTATGCATTGGTTTGCGTAGGTGTGTCATTTTCTTGGGACTGAGCATAACGTTGTCCCTTGTTTACACCTGGCTATTGGGGGGGAGCTCTTCCGTCAGTGTTTCGTTCTGCGTACTAGGTCCCCTTAGCCAGAGGATAGGGTCCTCCTTGGTAATACGCTTGCGCCCTACTAGTCAAATCTTGCTGAGGCATGTGATGACTTTGAAATCCGAGTTGAGACATGTTTTGGGTAGAATTATGTGCATAACCATGATTGTGACTATTGATGTCTAGGTAACCTTGGGTCATTGACCCAATTAATCCGTCTACAGAATTCGATGCGCTTGGAAATTCTTGATAAGTTTGTAGGCGGGCCGTTATGAATGATATTGTAAATGTATCCTGACTGCGTATAAATCAGTTCAAGCTTCTGGGCTTTACTGATTGTGTCCTCTTTAGATGTGGGGTATTGTTATGGCACATCCTTTGAAATCTCCACTGTCAGAGTTTTCAAGAATAAATCTAAGAGGACCCAGTTGTCGAGTTTCTCTTTGCATAAATTGCGACGCTGCCTCCATTCATGAAGTTGGTCAAAGATATGGACAGCGGGGGTTTGTCTAAAATGAGTTAGTAACTCCATTCTCAAATCATGGTGAATGGGTAACTGAAAATAAGTGAGGAACGTAGTAGCGAGGGCGCTAAAGGTTCCACGTGAAGTAGGAGGTTTCTCCACGTACCACTTCGTGGCTACTCCTGTAAGAGTGCATTGAAAGAGCCTCAATCGAATAGTTTCATCGATGATACTATTCGATGAGCACCACAGGTGAAAGGTCATTACATGATTACCTGGGTCTTTTGCTTTCTTGCCTTCGAACTTTGGTATATCTGAAGGGAGGTTCGTGGGCATGGGAGGCCATGAAGGATCATGTGCGATGGGGTAATTTGTGAGCTTGGTTAAATCGGGTAGATTCAATGTTGCTAAGAAGGGTGACTAGGAGGTTGTTGCCATGGCAATGTGTGAAGACACGAAGTTCTAGTTAGAAAAAAGGTTATTCTGTGACGTACCCTGATGTGTGTTCAGTTGGCTTCCCAAATAGGACGTGCTCCTCTGCCCCCTAGGGGTCGAGGAGGGAGTGGTGTGCGGTGTGGTGTTGGGAGATCAACTAGGGTTCCCAACTATGTTTGCTCCAATGAAGGATGAACCAATCATAGTGACAATGTTTCGTCTTTGATGCCTGAATGAAAAAGACCTGGAACCCCTCCCTGTAATGGGCGGAGGTCCAAAAGACGCCTGGATCGACGAGGTTCCGTTGGGACCATTGGGGTGCCTACCAAGTTAGGTTTTGGAAAAATTTCAGAGGATAGAGTGTATGATCATGACAAATTTATGGCCACATACATAAAACAAAGTGAAAATGAAATGAATTTTTCCTTTACCTTAATCTATGTGATCAATCAAGAAAAAAAAAAAAAGGATTTTTGTTTGTTTGCATGTGATACTCAAAATCCTAGAAGACCTATGTGTCCTCACACACTCAAAAGTAATTTTGCCTTGAGAATATTTCTTGCAAGTGCTGGCACAATGTTCCGTAAGAGCTAGTGACGCCCCCAGTCAGCTGAAGAGAATCCACCAAGGTAAGGGTAAAGGGTCTGGTGCTTGCCTTCACTGTCACCTATAGGGTAAAGGATGCCCTAGTTTTTGGCCACTAAGAACCACCATCGCACGTGAGCGTTCGAGTCTTCGGATTCTTGGTGGTCACCTAATAGTATCGAGTATTAGCTAGGTCAGGTAGCCCCAGCTGATACCGCACACACTGTGCGTAAGCTTAACATCCTCTGAATCGAGTCTCTGTCATGCTTGGGTTTCTTTTCCGTGGGCTGATTGGTGGAATTTAAGCTCCCTAAGTACAAAAATTCTATGTTTCAATATGAAGTATGATCAAGGCAACTTATTGGATGCCTACCCCCTTGATCCTAACTTAAACTATAAATTTTTTTGTGGCCCATGTGGGGAGAATTTAGTGAGTTTTGGTTAAGTTAGTTTTAGGTGTCTTCCTTTTCTTAGTGGGTGAGTGTGTGTGAGCATATGGTGAAAAATATCATAGTTTGAACATATGGATATCAGTGATCCTTTACAAAATTCACCTAGTTAAACTATGTGATGTTGTTCCTAGCTCAAATGGAAAACATTTGCGAATAAGGGGCCACTTTCAAATTTTCCTAGTTAATCTATGTGACTAACTAAAGGGAGATGGCGAATTGTAAATATAGAAAATTCATATGATTACCTAGGATCACCAAATGGTGCAAAGGTAGTAGATATTACTTGCTCTAATCGACAAATCAATCCTAGTCTCGCAATCCCTAATGCATAAATTGAACTAAACTAAACAATTCCTGCACTAGAAAATAAAACTAGCTTACTTGGACTAGTTAATCTAAGTGTGCATACCAGAATTTGAAAAACATAAATCATTAGGAAAGTAACAGTTAATTCGCCCCCTACTTAAACTATGTGAAGATTTTTTGCAAAAAACCAACTTAAATGAAAACTAACTCTAAGCATACAAAAGGCAGCTAAAAGTATGTTCTTAGAAGCTGTGGGGTATCAACACAAGTGCTGGCACATACATTAGGGGTTTCCTAGCACACTTATAAGTAGAAAAATACAGAATATAGAGAAAAAAAATCTCATTCTATGATTTGCGCAGAAAAGGCTCTGATAGGTGCACTTTCCTACGTGCAGGTCAATCCTGAACGCGCGCACTGCGCGTCTGTGAGAAAAAATTGTGCGTAAAAATCTTGCAAGTAAAAAAATTAGTAGCTGCCTTCTTCAGTCTGTCACTCCAAATGAATATAGGGACTGTAAGATGGATCAGAGGATTGTCAGCTCCACTCTCCAGCTTAGACAAAGGTCTCTTACAAGAGATGGCACAACCACATAAAATTGTAAACCGTTAGTGGAGTTGCCAATCCTGTGTTGGTGGATTTGACACACGGGTGTATGAAATTGTACCAGTTTAAGGGGTGTGGTCTACCCCTATAAACTATTAGTCATAGACAGAAAGTGGTGGATCTCAAAATCATATAATCTACAGGAAAAAATATGTGAATGTATCCTAAAAGTAAACTAAAAACTAAAACACAAATATACAAAAGCTATTGAAGAGAGTCAAAATGATAATAATGCAAACGATGGCTCAAAGGCCTCTTCTTCTTAAACATTTGAAATGGAGAAGAAATTTTACCCACTTGCCAAAGGGCCCTAGGCAATGGCTCTAGGTCCCAATGCAAGGATGTTGGTTTCCAAGCTCTACCTCTGATGCAGTCTCCCTCTCTCTCTGCTGTGATGGACTAGGATTTTTGGGTGGTCAACAATCAAGTCCCCTCTATCTCTAGCTCTGGGTCACACACTGTTGGTATTTCTTGGGAAATTCTGGCCAGCCTAACAATGTGATCACCATTTCTTCATCTCTTGGTAGATTTATATATGGGATTTCAAATCCTCCTTCCCTCCCTTGGTACATGATGGATGGTGACCCAAGGGAGAGGTATGATTCCATTGTGTGCTCCAAATATTCCTTTGTGTGCTCAAATAGTGTCTAAGGAGGTGCTGGTGGCTGTCCTTAGGCGGTTTCATATAAGGAGTAACTGTCCTTTACTTTGTATGGTCCCGAAAAGTGACATTTTTCCATTTCCAAGAATGCGTGCTTATCGAGAGAAAAGGTGCGCAGAAGGCCCTCTTCTTGAAGGATTAAGCGCGCAATTTAGCATTTAAGACTAGTTCAAATATGATTTTCTCAAAGCCTTAGATATTTTAAATACTTCTTGAGTCCATAATGTGTTCCTGACCTATAAATCCTCAGGCTTGAAATTAATTAATGCCATCTTTTGTTGTACAATTTTCCAGTGTTAACAAGCATAATTGTGCAATTACGCTTCATTCTTATTTCTTCAGAAGATTTGTCATGACATTAGAGCTTATTATCTTTCCCAACTTCCCTACGATACCCCATAATTCAACTTCCTTTCCTTCAGAAAAAAATTCCAAGAAAAGTTATTGAAAATTAAAAGCTACCATCCCCAAATATTGTAACCATTGTAATCCTAGTACAACATCAACACCTTCCATTGGAATGGAAAGCATTGGACTATTAAATACATATTCCCCCATGGTTAGCTTGATATTATGGCATTTTCTAGATAAATTTATAGTTCCTCCATTTGCAACCATCACTTGACATTCTCATGATGGGTATAGGAAGCAATTCAATTCCTTGGCGACCTAACAATGAATAAAGTTATGGGTACTACCCAAATCAATAAACACTATTACCTTTTTCTTCTTGATATGTCCTTCTATCTTGAGAGTTTGAGGAGTGGTAATTTCTGCCAATTCATTACACGATATGGTTGGATTCATTTCTTCTTTCTCTAAGGTTTTTTTCTGGCGTATATCCTCTCCGTGTGAAGATTCTTGCTCATTTTCTTCCTACTATTCACAATCTATGTAAAATAATTTCTTCTGGACACACTTATGACCTTTAGTGTATTTTCTATCACAACTGTAGGAAAGCCCTTTTGCTATTTTTTCTTCCAATTGTTGTGGTGTCAACCTTGTAGGTTGTGGAAGTCTAGGATTAGCAACACTTCCATATTTATAGATGTGAGTGGTAGGCTTCCTTGTCGCCATAATTTTACATTAAATTTTCCTTGCCAACCTGAATGCCTTCTCCAATGAATCAAGTTCCCAAAGGCGAGCCTCATGTTGGATGTTATCTTGTAAAGTCCCTATGAAGACATCAATATTTTGTTCCTCTGGAATATCATTTACCCTTATATTCAATTTTTGAAAGTCCTCAATGTGCTCCACCACTGAACCCTTTTGTTTGAGATTTATCATTTGGCTAAAGAAGGTGTTGCTATTTGTATCCTCATAATGTGCTATCATTTCCTTCGTAAAAATTAACCAAGTGACAATTTTTTTACGAGATAAAATCCATCGATAACATACAAATGTATTTTGTTCTAAATATAAATTTTCAATGCGTACCTTTTGTGTGTTTTGCACATTATTGAGATCAAAATATTGCTCCATCTGTAGTATCCATGTTACAGGATCCTTGCCATCAAACTTCCGCATATCGATCTTTGGAATATGGTGGGTCTTCAATCCAACATTATAGCTTATGATATCACAATTAACATTTATTTTTTTCTTATCATGAGTTTCCTCTATTATATTTTCGCCATTAGGAATAATTTCTTGTATCAACTTTGTCAAACCTTCCATGTATGCTCTTAGATCATTCTTCATGTCTTCCATGTTGTCTTTCATTTTCTCTTCTATACCATCGATCTTAGCTTCCATGTCATCCATTCCATTCTTCAAACCATCGATCTTAGCTTCCATTACCTTCTTCAAACCATCCATCTTAGCTTCAATGCCTTTCTTCAAAACACCCATTTCATTTTTTGTTGCTCTTTGCAAGAGTGAAATTTGGTGCACTTGCTCTTGTAATTTTGATATATCAATTTGCACTTATTCATCTTCATGAGTCATGGTAGATTATTATAAGGGCTTAATGGGTGTTGAAATATTTTTAGGGGGGGATTTTAGAACCCAATACTGATATCTATGCTTCAATGTGCCCTTGGAATCACATCAAACTGATTTTTCAAACAATACTTATGCAATTTGAAAAAAATACACACCTTTTTCTTTCTTTTGAGATGATCGATAATTAAACTGAATTATCTCTGTGATTTCAGATCATCAATATCTGAAATTAGGTCTTGTAGTATCCCTTTGCATCTTCTTTCTAATGCCATAGGTCTGACCAGATTTGGATGCTTCAAGACAAAGTTATGCCCAATATCGCACAATGACCTAATTATGGAGTGATTCATTAGAGATAACTTGTACGTCATGACACATGTCACTGTTTCCTCCTTCTAATATAAAATTGATACACAGGAAACTACAGTTTGTGTGATTTCAGTCATTTTTTACAGAATTCGAACACGATGCTCAGAGAGAGAGTTATGACGATTTTCCCAAGGTCACCTCTTTTAGATGAAATTAAAGAGCTTGAAAAACCCTAAATTCCACAGATCATATCTCTAAAAATATTGTGAACCAAGATCTGAAATTGTTACATGAGGTTCCTCAGGATTTCGGCTTCTCGTGATAATTTTTTTAGCTTTTGAACCTTCGTAGAAAACAAGTTATTGCAAAAACTCCATGATGACCTATTTGGAGTAGCGAAACCCTATAATCTAAAGCTCTGATACCAAATGTTATGAAACCAGCTCAAAAAATAGAAGATAAGAGAGATCAACGCCTTAGAAATAAGCCACTTCGAGGGGGAAACCTCCTTTAAATTACATAAATGAAAAATTCTTGGATGATACAAATAACAAAACATCCTTTATATATATAAAAGTCCATGGGGTCACAATATAATCCTAGTCGACCTAATAATAATAATGTAAGGGCACAATAATAAAAATATGGGGGTTACAGGGGTACAACAATGACAATAAGGGGGCTACACTAACAACAATAAGGGACTACACTAGTAATATAGGGACCTAATAGATACCAACCTATAACTGCCTCCTCCCACATTTACCCACTTTCATTGGCTTTCCCAGGATAAAAATTTATTAAGGGTCACTATGATAATACCCAACATCCTATGCGAGATTAAGGAAATGGAGTCAAAAAATTAAGACCTTACTGACTTCCCTCAGGTGCCACGGGACCTCCAAGAGTAACCCAACACCTCCAGGTGTCCAACCCCTAAGATAACTCAATTGTTCCTTGATTTAGAGCTGGAGTCGCTCCCTTTCCAATTCCTCCATGCGAATATGGGTCCCTAGTCACTCCCATAGGCCTGCGTCTATATGATTATGGACTTTACTTTCTAGTTCTATGCTAGTGACCTGAATTCTATGACACTTTTTCAAGGCCAGAACTCAGCATCTCCCCAGAACTTAGTGAAACTTCTAAAGATGATAAATGACATAGAAACAATACTTGTAAACCAAAAAATGAAAACAAGACTTGACCTCACCATCCCCAACTGGGATTGACATTCCGTCAAACACTTGGTAAAATTGAAACCTATAGGTCATGAAAGAAAGTTTGATCATAAGGAACTAAAAACTTATATGAGGTTTAACAAGAAGGGCCACTTCCTTCTCACATTAGTTGTCATAACACCTAATATCACTTAGGGAAAAATCTGGTTGCAAGAAAAACCCTAAGGTAACATCGAACCTCTTTTAGGCTGAAATCTGGCCCTTCAACCTAGAGAGGGATCTCTCAAAAAAAAAAAAAACTACGGAAAGGTCACTATAGTAGAAGGTTTCACCTTTAAAACTCTGTGTCCATATTTATTTCATAGGATAAAATTTGGTAGGTTTGTTTACAAAACACACCATTAGGCATGGATTCTAGTGTATCAAAATGCTATAGATCTTATGAGAAGCCTACAAAAAACATGATAGCAACAAATCCTTTGACAAATGGAGAGTGTGAAGAAGAAAAATGAAGTAATAGAAAATTATAGTTGATTTACATAACAAATACTAATGGCTTAGAATTATGAGAAAGAGCATAGATGAATCTAGATCTCATAAACTAAATTTTCTAGTCATGGAAAGAAATTTTATAAACTAAGGGAAAAATGATAGGGAATTACAACACATGAGTTTCTTATAAATTTCTCATAAAAAACTGTAATATATTTAAGATTTCTCAAATATACCAGAATAAAAATGTTTTCAATAAAATCCAACCCTTCTTCATTCTTCATAAATTATTTTGTAGAACTTACATAAACTTTTTGAAAAATAATAGTTTCCAGATTTAATTATAAATTGCTAACAATAAAAGAGATAAAGTGTATCTCTCAAATGCATGCATATAAAACTTTCGTAGCCTATATGCATTTAAAGATAATGTTGTTGTTGGAGTCATTTCTGTAGATAAGGAATATCAAGTCGAATTTGATGAGGTGGCATCTAAGTCACCAACTATCCATGAGCTTTTCCCTCACGAATTCCTGAGAAATAGGGTCTATATATCACTTATAAACTTAAAAAATATGATATATGTTAGAAAATTGGGAGAGGTTTTTGTAAATGGGTCTATTACAGACAAACACCTCTTTCGGTTTTGTAAAATTCATTATAAGTTGTTTGGAAACTGATTTTGAGAAAAGTTACTAAAAAAGGATTGAAAAATCTTGAAAAATAGCCTTCAAATATACCTTTGAATATTTGACACTGTAACGCCCATTAGAAAACCAAGAGAAGTTGTTTTAAATGGATTCGTTGTGGAAAACAAACTCGTTCATATTTAGGAAATTTGTTTCCATATTCAGAAACCGCTCTCGATTTGATTTCCTTTTATAGGAAAAACAAAGTTTTAACTGACATTTTTTTACAAAAAATGAACTGACAGTCAGCGTGTCAGTTTTATCGGAAATGTTGATAAATCCATTTTGAGTGAATTTATTCAGAAAAAATTATCAAAAAATAAAAAAATTCGATAGCCCTGTTATCAATGAATTCCGTACTTATTACAACTAGAATGCTGACACTGCAACTGTCAACATTTTCTGAAAATAAATAAATAAATAAATTAAAAAATAATTAAAAAATAAAAAAAGAAGAAAAGAAAAAATTAAAAAAATAAATAAAAAATTAAAAAATAAATAAAAATAAAAATAAAAATAAAAAATAAAAAAATAAATTTAAACAAAAGATGAAGTTTATTGTGATAACAGTTGGCTTCACGTGGATGTTGTCGATCAATGATGGCAGCAAGAAACCCATAGACGAGAGACTTGATCCATTAGGACGATACCAAGCTCTAACTGAAACCTGTAAACTAACTTGTGACCTGCAACCAATCTATTCTGTCGTTGAACCACACTTAAAATGTGAACTAAAACTGAAAACAAAATGTTGAAAAATCCTGGAAGAGATGCTAAAACTATGATATTATTTTCAAATCTTATACTCTAATTTGAACCATGAGTTCTTGTTAGGTGAATTAAAATACCCAATGCAACCACACAAGTAGTTGGATTCTTTACCGAAGCATACATTTGACTTCTTCAAGCATAAATACAAATTTGAAACATGACAAGTCATCATAATAGCTAAAACCCATCCTTGTGTTCATGATCAAAACAAATCCCACCTTCACTGAAAATTCCAACATATTTGTCAATGGATCTTCGAAATTATAAAATATTTGTTCTTGTTTATTAGTAAAAAGAAAAGGAAAACTTCTCTCTAAAACTTCTTATTATTTTATAATTTCAAACTGTTCATTTTCAAATGGAAATACAACCAATTGCTCATATTTCCTACTATAATTTTCAATGAAAACATTCTCACCTCCTTGAAAATTTTCAAATAGAACGATGGCAACTTGTATCTTTGTAGTTTCATTATGATTTTCAAAAGGATCAATAACAATTGTCTCTTCATCATTACATTTATAAAATAGTAAATCATGGTTAATACATACAAGCAGTAACTTTTCATTTGAAATCGACTAACTGCTCTCTTGGATAAATGGCTCATGAATAACTTGAAATTTTTTAATGCACAGAGTCTCAAAAGTCTAATTTTCACTAGTTCCTTCATGATACAAAGACTAAGAAAAAGACTGATTTGAAGAACAAACTGAGTGATTATCCTCATATATTTCCTGATCATATGAAAACTGAAAACACTATTGAATGTCTTCATAAAACTCAAGAGAATGAACGTGACTACTAATATTAATATGCATATGTATTTCATCTTCAATCAAGGGAGAATCTAATGTTTGTTGGGATTGATCCTGTATATCTAGGCAGC
This sequence comes from Pinus albicaulis, assembly GCA_034641835.2. NCBI lineage: Eukaryota > Viridiplantae > Streptophyta > Pinopsida > Pinales > Pinaceae > Pinus > Pinus albicaulis. Next base: position 370,254,002 of record CM076572.1, read on the forward strand.
TAGTCTCTACTAGTTCTTCCTGATGAGAAGGCAACTCAAACAAAGCTTCAATATATTTGATGTCAAAAGCTTCATTTTCAAATCAAGATTCTGAAAAAGAATGAGTTGAATTTTTTTTGAGTGGTTGTACTCATACTCATGATAATAATAAAGCTGATCAACTTGTTGCATGTGTTTATCACCCACATAAAAAGGAACATGACTATTCACAATAAGATCTTGATCAGTTTTGTTTTCATCCAAGGGAGAAAATTTTATCTGTTGAAAGGTGTCCTCATTAACATGACAACTATCTTCCATAATTTCTTCATGATAAGAAGGAAATTCATAAAGGGCTTATTTGATTTCATCTCATCAATACCAATTACCATGGTTTAAAAGAGGTTTTCAATATTTCCACAATTTTTTTAACCAACACTATAAAAGGGTATCTTTCTTTATAATTTACAAAAAATGATGAATATAACTCCTCAAGGAAGTAAATGCTAGCAGATGGTAAAATTTCATACCAAGATCTTGCTTTTTTTTCTAAAGAGACTATGAAAATTTTCATCAAACAATCTTGATGAAGTTTAACCCCAAGCTTATGTGTTTATATGAAATTTAATCATGTACAGAGCAACATCATTTCCTTTTTCATATTTAAATATTGGTAGATATGTCTGCCAATCTATGCCAGGAATGTAAGTTGGAAAGCCAAGAATATGAGAACGATTCATGGGAGCATACCTTGCAGATTGTGGATTCATCTTAAGACAATGGAGTTTCCAAACAGTTCCTCGGACAACTAAGTCTTCTGCTAGTGGAGTTGTCATGAAAATTTTGAGACCTAAATTCAATTGAGAATGGAGTCACTAGGTGAATGATGCAAAATATTTCCGTTTTTTTCCTCTGTTCATCGTCAGAGATCGTATATTATCTTTATCATTCTCCCAAGGATGATTTGACATGAAATTTTTCATCCTCGGAAATGACACCAAGATGTTATCACTTAGGGAAAACCATGGCTGCAGGAAAAACCCTAAGGTAACCTCGAACCTATTTTAGGTTGAAAGTTGGCCCTTAAACCCAGAGAGAGATCTCTCCGTAAAACACAACTACACAAAGGTCACTATATTATAAGGTTTCTCCTTTAAAACTCCGTGGCCATATTTAGTTCATAGGATAAAATTTGGTTGGGTTTTTTACAAAACACACGATTGGGCATGTAGTCCAATCTATAAAAATTCTGCAGATCTATTGAGCAGGCTACAAAAAGCATGATAACAGAAAAATCTTTGACAAATGGAGAGTTTTGAAGAAGAAAACTGAAGTAAGAGAAAATTCTATCTGATTGAGATAACAAATACTAATTTATGAGAATTATGAGAAAGAGCATAAATGAATCCATATCTCATAAACTAAAATTTCCAGTCATGGAAAGAAATTTTATAAATGAAGGGAAAACTGACACAGAATTAAAGCACAGGAGTTTCTTATAAATTTCTCATAAAAGACTGTAAGATATTTAAGACTTCTCAGATATATGATAATACAAATGTTTTCAATAAAAAACAACCTTTCCTCATTCTTCATAAACTGTTTTATAGAACTTACATGAACTATTTACAAAATAATAGTTTCCAGATTTAAATACAAATTGCTAGCAATAAAAGAGATAAAGTGTATCTCTCAAATACATGCATATAAAAACTTCCAAGCTTATCTGCATCTAAAGATAATGTTTTTGTTGTAGCCATTGCTAGAGATAAGGAAGAAAAAGTCGAATTTGATGAGGTCGCATCCAAGTCACAAATTTTCCATGAGCTTTTCCCTCACGAATTACTGAAAAATAGGGTCTAGAGATCCCTTCGAAAATTCAAAACTGTGATATATGTTAGAAAAATAAGAGATGGTTTTGTAAATGGCTTTTTTATAGTAAAAAATGTCTTTCTATTTTGTAAAATTCATTCTCTATAATATCCCGTGTGTGGTTAGGGCCCGCAGCCACATGTTCTGGTCTATGTAATGAGGGGTGCTGCACAAGGGCCCCCGCCCTCAGATGCTCCAGTGGGGTTAGGCCCACCCTTAACACCCTGGGATGTCGTCCTCACTAACAGTTGGATATTTTGGTGTAGTGGTTGGATCTACGTGGTATCAAAGTTGAGGTCTCGAGGTCGAGACTCGCGGAGCGTGGTGGGTTGTAATATCCCATGTGCGGGTAGGGCCCACAACCATGTGTCTGGTTCTATGTAATGAGGGGTGCTGCGCAAGGGCCCTCGCCCGTAGATGCTTCGATGGGGTTAGGCCCACCCTTAACACAATGGGATGCCTCCCTCACTAACCGTTCGAGCTTTTTGTGTAGTGGTTGGATCTACGCTATAATATTCCTACTTAGCCTAAGCTAAGAGGAATATTCATTTTTGGTTTTATTTTCTTTTGCATGAATAAATGAATAAAGGAGGACATGTAAAACACCTAAGTAGACTAAATAAATCAATGCCCATGTGAACACAGTTAAATCAGGGCCATGTAAATAATCACTTGCAGGTGTGAAAGTGGTTTGAGCTAAAGACTAGTTCAACCTTGACCAAATCAACAACATTGTCTAGGTTCATTGCATCTCGAAAAGGGACAACATAGTTGTAGAAGGAGGCCTCTCATGTGAAAATGGGTGACTCATCAAGGTGATTTAGGGTTTGCAAAGGCTCTCATCTTATAAAAGGAGAGGGAAGGCACCAAGAGGAGGTTTTTGATTGGTCATATTTTTGAGTATTTTTCTGCTTAGACAAATACCATTCTCTGATGTTTAGTGGAGGATTGTGCTTGGAATTCCTATGTAGGGATTTCACCTCTTCCCTTGAGAATTCTTGGAGAAGAATTTTCTGAATTGATCCACTATCAGGCTTGAGGTCAAGCTCTAATTTCATTAGCAGTGCAGATCTAGTGAGGGTTTGTCTACTTCTGCAAGCTGCAGCAAGTGGAGTTTTAGATCTGTATAGATCTAGTTTGTTTTGGGAGCCTCTTCTCGTGGAGTGTGTCTTTTAACCTCCTGGAAGAGTGTCTCTTCTCTTTATAATTTAGATCTGAAATTTTACAGTGGTTATCTATGTCATTTTAGCTACAACTTTGTTCCTATTGATGGACTGCATTATTTTGGTATGAGGTTCTTCATGGTGTTTTGCTCATAGTTTAGATCAGAGATCTCTAGTGCTGGGCCTTGCCTTCCACTTGATGATCCATGGACTAGCTTGTTGATCCATATTCTATTTAGATCTAATCCATTGTAATGAAATGTTATATTCAAAAATTTACTGCAGAAACTTCCATATCTACAACTTTTTTCTCAGATCTACTCTTATTTATGCATGGTTTGGCCAAAACCCCAAGGGGATCTTGTAAAGAAAACCATCTAGTTTCCAGATCCGATATAGATCTGATGTTTCATCCACAAATATATTCTAGATCTGAGTTTTAATGTACAGCTGCTACAGCTCATGAAAATAATGCTGTTGAGCCTTTTCTGTTGATATATCTATGTTGCAGCTCTCTTTTATAAAGCTATCTTGCTCTCTTGTCTCATGTAACTTATTGTATATTGAAAGAGATTCACTCTACTTCTGATTTAATATTGTACCTTCATTTATTGATTATATTTGATGGCCTCCTACTTATATTATCAAATACAACGTTATTCCTGAAGTTGCTTGTTGTGCATAGCTGCAGCCCCTCTTGTAGGGTGTTTTCCAACTAGACTAGGTTGTGGGAGACCTGTTTACCACACCTAGTTTGATTTGTTTTTTCTCTCATTTTGGATTTAGACTCCAGATTTTTTGATATAATGGATTCAAGGGCTACAAACTCAATTTTGTGCACCAATCTCCCAAGGAGTGTGTTATTTTCAAATCTTGTTGTGTAATCCCCAATTTGGGAATATTACAGTGGTATTAGAGCTCCTTTCTTGGCACAGCCTGTGCTTGCCTTGGAGGACCAGTCATGCTGCATTCAGAAGAAGATGATCCTCTTACTAAGAGGGATAAGAGGTACCAAAATATAATTCATAAAAAGTATGACTACACCACTGATGATCCTGATAAGGGTCAAGACAAGGGGAAAGCCCCTGACGATGTGAAGGATAGAGAAGAAGAGGAGTTTCTAAAAAATATTTTGGAGATCATGCAAGATCTTTCCAAGGAGATCAAGGAGATGAGGGTGGATAGAATGAGAGAATCTCTTGGGAGATTTCACCAAGGAGAAAGCTCTGACATGTCTCATCATGGGACTGGTCAACATATGAACCTGCCACTAGCTCCACAAGTCTCACAACGCTCCACTATGCCTACCTTCTTGGCTGTGGAGAATGAAGGAACATAAGATCAAGCCTCCCTTAAAGGTTACTTTGTGGAGTATGACTCTCAGAGTCAGAGATTCAAGGATAACTTGAGTTTCCAATACTTTTTCCATCTCAAGGACCAAAGGAGACCCTAGAAGTAGTATAGAGATGGTGGTTTCTTTCATGGTAGACACCACATTATGGGTAGATTCTTTTTTCCCAAGTTTTATGGATCATCCTCCAGTTCTACCAAGGCATGGGTGGAAAATTTGGATATCTATTTCCAGTTGAACAAAGTCCCTGAAGTTGAAGCCATCAAGATTGTAGCGTTGCACTTTGAAGGTGAAGCACACAATTGGTGGTTCCATGGGTTGTCTACACTAGGACACAACAATGTGACTACCTATGATGAGTTCACTAGAAGAGTGGTGGAGAGGTTTTAGAGGAAGGATCCTAAAGCACCCTTCATAAGCCTTGAAAAGCTGAACCAGGCAGGAGATGCAGAGACTTATATATCTGAGTTTATGAGATTATTAGTCATAGTTCCTGATCTATCTGTAGCAAGGAGTGTCTACATGTTCATTGATGGCCTGGAGGAACCTTTGCATGGGTTGGTTAAATATACCAAACCCATCACTTTGCATGATGCCATTGAGAGAGCTAGAGATCTCCAAGATGCCTTACCAAAGAAAAGGCAACTTTCCAAAGCAAGATCCCTCACTCTGCTAAGGGGAAGGAAGGAAAAGATGCTCCTCCTAAAGAGAGCTCTCTAAAGAAACCTCTTGATATTGATCTTGGGAGGGAATTGAGGAAAAAGAAATTTTGTTTCACTTGCCAAGAGTCATGGGTACTAGGACATAGATGTGCTATTGGAAGGGCACACTATATAGAAATCTTCTCAGATTTTGAGGAGGAAGATGAGAGTGATGGACCTAGGAGGGGTCACAGCGCTGATGAGGATGAGGAAGCTCAAACACCATCCAGAGATGAGAAGGAAGCCTTTGCTCCAACCAGTGGGACTCTTGCTTCTTTGAGAGGGGTGCCTAAGTACTTGACCCTAAGAGTACAAGGTTGAGTCATGAAGCAAAGAGTATCTATGTTGATTGACAGTGGGGCAAACCACAACTTTATTGATTCTCACCTCATGCAAAAGAGAGGAATCCCCACTGATACTTTTGAGGGATTTTCTATTTTGTTTCTAAGAGATAGGACTATGCAGTGCATGCAATATGTTCCATCACTCTATATCACTATGGGATCCTACACCTTGGTGGATCACTTCTTTATAGTGTACATACTAGCACCAACATCATCTTGGGTGTCCAACAGTTGATTACCTCGGGGAAGGTTACCATTGATATAAAAGCTTTGCAAATGGAGTGGGTGGAATTGAAGAGTGGGAAACCACAGATGATTTAAGGCGTGCACACTTATCCTTCACCTAATGTGTCCACACAAACAACATAGATGTATTTGTGCAGTGGAAGTAGGGATCTCATAGTTCCTTCTTTCATGTTCATGAGGATGCTGCAAGGGAAATTTTTATCTCATGGAAAACCACATGGAATACCATTAGATTCAGATCTTGTGGGAAAGGTTCCACAAAGTGCTACTCCAAGTCTAGATCCAGGAAGGATTGGGGCAATGAGAGACCAAGTTACAGCACTGAGAGGCTTGAGACAGCCCAAGAATGAGGTATATCTTCTTCCTGTTTCACTACCTCCCTCTCACTTTTCTGGATCCGCGCTATGGGAAGATGGGAATGGGAGCATCATCCTTCCAAAAAACCATTTTGGCATCGGTAATGTCAAAAGAGAAATCAGCAACATGACAAGCACTTCCATGAATGCATCAGCAGAGATGTCATTATTGAGCAATGTGGATATTTATTGGAAATCTCAACTGCTTGTAGAGTATTCCAAAGATATCCACACAGGTATGATACTAGATGGAATGCATAAAGAAGAGGGCTACTTGGTACAAGGAGAGGTCATCTATTATCATGGTAAGGTATTTTTGGCTAGAGCTTCCAAGCTCAAGCAAAAGATCCTATAAGGAGCATATGAAGAATTCTTCCTCAGCCATATGTGTTCAATGAATATCTATTCCCTGATCATGAAGAGTTTTGATTGGGAAGGCATGAGAGAGGAATTCCATCAGCACTTTCAAGAGTGCAATAGCTATGGAGGATTGGGGTAGCAAATGGACTCTTTACAAGAGTCGTTTCAGCTAGCTCTTCCTTTGCTTGAGAGGAAGGGAATGTTCATGCCCAACTCCATGTGTGTGAAGGAATATGATGGTAAAGGGTTTGACCATGGTAAAAAAATTGTATTTTCTGATCTATCACATTCCTTTGCCATGTTTTTGCAGGATGAGACTCCTAAAGGGAGTGAGATATCATATGGATCTCATAGTTTTTTGGGGGCCAATGAAAATTTTGAACTTGGTCACTCCCTTGATGTACAAAGGGAGATTCCTTTTCATGATGGATGCTTCCCAAAGGAACCAAACTTATGTATCACCTTCAATCATGTTAAGGTGACTTATGCAGCAAAAGTGTGGTGGGATTGCCACTTACCACACCAGGATTTAATGAAGACAAGAGGTGCACTGTACTGACATATCATGTGGGATTTTGACCCACCTCCTCAAGTTCAGATTTCAGTTTGCATCTATGTAGTCTTGCTTCCATACATTGATGATATAATTGTATTGTTTATGGGGTTGTATGGACAGAGGATGGGCAGTGTGTATGTACCACATGGGTTGGAACTTCAACTTGTACTTCATGATACATGTTTTAGATGTAGCATTGCTACACCCATGTTTTTTTCTGTTGAGTTTTTCACTTCGGAAAGGATGGACTATGCACATATTATGTTGGCCTCGAAGGAGCAATTCATGATGCTTTGGCTTGCTGAGCATTTGGGTTATGATGGAGGTTTGATCCTTGATGATGCCAACAATGAAGGAGGAGGAGAAATACAACTCTTACCTTATCAGTTGCTTGAGGACAAACAAAATTTTGGAGGGGAGGACTGTAATATTCCTACATAGCCTAAGCTAAGAGGAATATGCATTTTTGGTTTTATTTTTTGTTGCATGAATAAATGAATAAAGAAGGACATGTAAAACTCCTAAGTAGAATAAATAAATCAATGCCCATGTGAACACAGTCAAATCAGGGCCATGTAAATAATCACTTGCAGGTGTGAAAGTGGTTTGAGTTGAAGACTGGGTCAACCTTGACCAAATCAACAACGCTGTCTAGGCTCATTGCATCTCCAAAAGGGACATCGCAGTTCTAGAAGGAGGCCTCTCATGTGAAAAGGGCTAACTCATTAAGGTGGTTTACGATTTGCAAAGGCTCTCATCTTATAAAAGGAGATGGAAGGCACCAAGAGGAGGTTGTTGATTGACCATATTTCTGAGTATTTTTCTTCTTAGAAAAATACCTTTCTCTGCTGTTTAGTGGAGGATTGTGCTTGGAATTCCTATGCACGGATTTCACCACTTCCCTTGAGAATTCTTGGAGGAGAATTTTCTGAATTGATCCACTATCAGGCTTGAGGCGAAGCTCTACTTTTATTAGTAGCACAGATCTAGTGAGGGTTTGTCTGCTTCTGTAAGATGTAGCAAGTGGAGTTTTAGATCTATATAGATCTAGTTTGTTTTGGGAGCCTCTTCTCATGGAGTGTGTCTTTTAACCTATTGGAAGAGTGTCTATTCTCTTTATACTTCAGATCTGCAATTTTATAGTGTTTATCTATGTCATTTAAGCTACAATGATGTTCCTATTGATGAACTGCATTATTTTGGTATGAGGTTCTTCATGGTGTTTTTCTCGTAGTTTAGATTACAGATCTCTAGTGTTGGGCCCTGACTTCCACCTGATGATCCATGGACTAGCTTGCTGATCCATATTATATTTAGATCTAATCCATTGTAATGAAATATTATATTCAAAAATTTACTGCAGCAACTTCGTTATCTACAACTTGTTTCTCATATCTACTCTTATTTATGCATGATTTGGCCAAAACCCCAAGGGGATATTGTAAAGAAAACCATCTAGTTTCCAGATCTGATATATATATAGTGTTTCATCCAAAGATCTGTTCTATATCTGAGTTGTAATGCACAGCTGCTACAACTCATGAAAATAACACTATTGAGCCTTTTCTACTGATATATCTATGTTGCAGGTCTCTTTTATAAAGCTATCTTGCTCTCTTGTCTCATGTAACTTACTATATATTGAAAGAGCTTCACTCTACTTCTGATTTACTGTTGTACCTTCATTTATTGATTATATTTGATGGCCTCCTAATTATATTATCAAAGACAACATTATTCCTGAAGCTACTTGTTGTGCATAGCTGCAGCCCCTCTTGTAGGGTGTTTTCCAGCTAGACTAGGTTGTGGGAGACCTGTTTACCATACCTAGTTTGATTTGTTTTTTCTCCCCTTTCAGATTTTGACTCCATATTTTCTGATCTAAGGGATCCAAGGGCTGAAAACTCAATTCTGTGCAACAATCTCCTAAGGAGTGCGTTATTTTCCAATCTTCATGTGCAATCCCCAATTTGGGAATATTACATTCTCTGCTATTTGGAAACTGATTTTGAAAAAATTTACTAAAATAGGATTGACAAATCCTAAAAAATAACCTTCAAAGATACCTTTGAATATTTCAAACTGTAACCCCTTTTAGAAAACCAAGAGAGGTTTTCTTAAATGGGTCTGTTTTGGATAAATACATCCTTTAGATTTAAAACAATTGTTTCCATATATTCATAAAATGATCCTGAATTTACTTCCATTTATAGGAAAAATAAAGTTTTAACTGATAGGTTTTTATAAAAATGCGGAGACAGTCGACCTGTCAATTATATTGAAAATGCTGATAAACCCATTGTTAGCAAATTTCTTCAGAAAACTTTATCCTAACATAAATGTTTATAGCTCCGCTATCAATGATTTCCCTACTTATTACAACTTAAATCCTGACACTACAACTATAAAAATTTTCTAAAAAAAAAATTAAACAAAAAATGAAGTTTATTGTGATAACAATCACCAATTAGGTCTTGCATTCATTATTTATTCAGTTACAGGTATAAACATGAAAAGAGACATGACTAAGAAATGTCATATAACCATGATTATAACCAACATATAACCAGATAAATAAAAATAAGAGAACAACCATTAAATCCACATAATAACAAGTAAATTTCCTAATCAAATCAAGAGAAACTTATCTCTCAGTAATATAGGAAAAATATGACCAGGTTCAGGACTTCCACATACCACCCGACTATTGATTGGCTGAAAAAAATATTTCTTTCATCCAATAACCCCTATGCCATATTCCAAGCATGAATGTGGGATCTCATGGGATAAACCAATCCAATAAAACCAAGGGAATCAAAAGGTTAAACCACCTCCACCCTCACCATGTTGTGATCTCACCTAAACCGATGTCAAGATCACAAAACCAAACCAAGCTTGGATGCCTCAGAATTTATTCTCCAATAGGTTGAGGAATTTTCATCACTCCACACTCACGCTTTTCCGTGTATCCCACCATTACTGGTCAAGGGATTCCTAGGCCTTTGGGAATTTTCCTGAGACCACCTCACCTAGATCCAAAATATTTTGGCAATACAAATCTCAAACCGAGAAAACTCCCATCACACCATGGATATACAGAAATGGCAAGACTAGGCTAAAATCAAATGTTGAAACCTAGCAAAAGCCATGCCTATGACAAAAAAATAAACAAATACCAACATGCACATACCATGCATGTCAAAACCAGCTAGGAAATTATACATGCAACCTGTTACCTACAAGTATTCTTGTTGAAGCTGCTTGATCCTTGCTTTCCTTTTCATTCCTTATTATTCCTTTATTTTCCTTGTCCTTCCTTTTCTTCCCTTGTCATTCCTTTTCTTGCGTGATTTATTTCTCCTCTTGGTGCTCTTCTCCTATTTGAAACTAATTCCAAAACTACATTGAAAAAAGGCTATTAACTTATCCTCATAGTCCTTTTTATCATTGACGCCTATAATTTCTTCAAATTTCCATTATTTTCCTTTAATTTGCTCCTCACATGCAACCTGTGAACTTTCACCTCCCTTTTCTCTTAATTTCATTTATTTTCATAAATAATATGCCAATTATTGTCTCTCTTCCTTTTCAATGCCTTTTCCATTGCCTTTGCCAATTTCCCCTTAGCCATAAACATGACAAGTGATGCCCACTAGGATATTTTTCCCAACATTCAGCTTGGAATATGTGTCCCTTGACCATGGTCTTATTTTTCCTTTAATAACTTTATTATATGAACTTTTAACTTGGGGTTGGTACAATTAGGCATTGCTATATATGTATCCCATGACATGGAATATCTTCATCATGATCATTTTGCATAGGTAATGCATTGTGACATAAAACAAAGTAATGTGGTGTTGGATTCAAACATGTTTGACCTTGTAACAAATTTTGGGATTGAAAAATTAATTGGTGCAAACTCCAACACTTTAGTTAGTTCAACATTTTTTTTTTAAATAATCCATGGGCTATGTTTCCCTAGGTATGGATATTTTAAAACATTATTTTTATTTTCTCTTTCTTCCCAATAATTTTATATGGATTTGTGAAGCAAATTTTGATCAAGATTGCCTTGAATGAAGAATATGGATTGAGTGATAGGGCTTCTACTTAAGGGAATGCTTATAGTTAGGATTGAGTGATAGGGCTTCTACTTAAGGAAATTTTTATAGTTATGGAATTCTAAGAGAGTAAAATGGTAATTGGTTATATATTTAGGGCCAAATGTAATGTCCTTGTCCCTTTCTCAGGCGACGCTACTGACCCATAAACCAAAATTCACCAAATGCTCCAATGACTATTGATAGTCCTTTGTAGACAATTCCATGCTATAAATATGTCCTCATACTTGTATCATTTCTGAAAAGGAAAAAACCCTGCATCTAACACTAATTATTTTGATTACAACGATTACAAATAGATTACTTGCAATACCCTTAGAGAACCATGTGCAATTTAAGTATAAAATCATCCAATTGACAACATCATGCATATCAAAATAACATTAATGCACAAAAAAACATTAAAATAAACAACATAGATTCCTAATTAGGGTTCAAAAACATAAATGTATAAGAAAATGCGTCACATAGTACTCAATAATTAAAAAAATACACAAATTAGGGTTTATAATTAGAATAGATTAATTCACATAAAAATACATATAAAAATACCATCATATGCATTAAACACCTCTCTGAATAAAATTTCTAGCTATCTATGGGCTCTTCACGTTCCATCCAACGAACTATTGCACTGTTCATAAATATCAAACATGGGTCACTGTCGATCGGGGATAAAATTCCATAGGCATCTATGAAAAAAAAACAAAAAAAACACATTTCAATGGAAAATGTACCAACCCAGCAAACACATCTCCAACAACAAGCTCCCACTCTCTTGAACCCGCACCCAAGTGGCACACCCCTTATCTACACTTTGCTACTCTGTTGGCAATGCCCACCTCTTCAGGGTGTCTTATGGCTAGCGAAGATGGTATTAGCTCTAGGCTTCTAGGAGCTCGTACTTCTCTCTAGGCCTCCCTATATCTTTCAAGTTCATAAACTAAAATAAATTTGTTATGGAACTTTCTCACAAAATATAAGAAAAAATAGATAAATGACTTAAAAATTATCCTCTTCAAGGGGGGAACCTCCTTTACATTACATAAATTAAAAACTCTTAGGTGATAATGTTGGAAATGTTGTCATTGATGGCAAAGGTATTGGAAAAGACAGCACCTAAACCATCTATAAGGCACAGAGGCAGTAAAGAAAGGTAGCAAGGTAGCATAGAAGGAATTGCATCAAGCAGCAGAGGCTGAGGCTGAGGCATTATTCCGAGGTTTACTACCCCAGCTGGTTGGTACACTAAATAAGTACATTCCGGGAATCGTAACCCACACCAGAGACCCTTATCACATCGGAGCATATAACGCTAGCAGAACAAGTTAACAAGAGGTTGTGAGTGCGATTGAAGCTCAGATCCGATGGGCGTATAAACCAGGATTAATAAGTTTTTGAGTTCCAGTTTTAATCACATCGGAGAAAAATTGTGCAGCGGAGTGTTTATTAAAAGACTTGCAATTGCGAGTAAAATTCGGACCCGATGGATCAATGAAGTATATTTGAAATATGGTTGAATTCTGATAGAACACTGTTCTGAAACCACGAGCGGGTTTACGAAGCCGGATTGCCCATATCGCACCGCCTTTCAGAGATAAGTGGTTTTTTCGAGTTGGGGAGCGATTCCATAGAACAGGCAACACGCGTCCCTGTACGACTACACAAAACTGCTTGTCACTGCGAGCCATTGCGCGTTATTGTTCGACCCACGATGCCCAGTGAAATTATTGAGCGTCGTTGATCTGGGAAGGAGTCATTGGACGATGATTGCTTGATGAAGATGTGCGAAGATTAACCAAAGTATGTAGCGGTAATTTGATTGGGTCGCTGATCATATATGTAGGCCTAGTTTGAATTATATTAATTGGACCTTTTCAAATTGATATTTGCGGGTTTAACCAAGGTTGTTTAAATTAAATATTAATTATGACGAAAAGCGATTGGGCCACATTTTTATTCCAAAGTTGGTGGAACATATAAACCTGGGGGTCGACATATGAAGGTCTACGAAGTATGCTGAGGGTTTTTTCATTAATAAAGGAGAAATTTGGATTAATGTCTCAATCTCAAATTGAGATATTAAAAAGCCTTAGATTAATTATCTAATTTCCAAAACCAAGGAAATAAAACAATGAGAAATTGTTTGGGGGCTTGGGTAGACCCCGCTGGATTAGCTATTTTGATCCCATCTAGGAATACCATTAGCGGTTGAGTGGTTTTGACTCATGGTATTGATACAGGCCAAAACTATATAAGGAGAAGAGGATAATAATACAATGTGTGCGAGTGGAAGGGTTGTTAAAAATAAATCTCTTTAAGAGATATCTGCATATATGATGCATCTATGGATATGATCTAGAAATGATGAATCTCTACGATGATCAACAAAAGAAATGATGAAGACCTGACGGAAGTTTGATGAAGAAATTGAAGAAATCTGGTGGATCTGAGGGTTGAAGTCTTCTGTATGAAAGTGGAAGTATCCTGCCAGTAGAAGCTGGTGCTATAATTAGGGGGTTGGAGCTCCCTTCAAGTAGGGGCTGGAGAATGAGAGAAGGTTGTAGCCTTCTGCAGGTGGGTGCCTGCGTGCTGGTATGAGTCTGCGCCAGTACAAAATTGTAAGAAGTTTTCTTTATAGTAAATATTGAAGACATAGACAACAGCAGCGATGGTTTTCTCCCGAATTGGGTTTCCACCTTAAATTCCGGTGTTCATGTGTGTTGCTTATGTGTGATGGTTTATTCTGTTATTACTACACATATTTACTGCTTACTAAACATATGATGAATGAATGGTGCAATGATCTAAGTAAAGATTTAAATGTATAATAAGTTCTCTGGACATACAGAAGGATATCCACATTCATATGCAAGTTGGGGTCAGTAAAGTAACGTATGGGTTTAAGAGAAAAAAAAAGTGAAAAGTTTTCAGTCAGCTTTAAACACTGATTCACCCCCCCCCCTCTCAGCATTTTTCCCAACAATTGGTATCAGAGCCAGGTTCTTCTGAAAAAGCTTAGCCTCTAGAAGGAAGATCAATCAAGATGAGCAATCAAGATGGAACAGCATCTATCAGGCCTCCGCTCTTCAACGGAAACAATTTAATCTTCTGGAAAACAAGGATGAGATCCTATCTTCAGTCTCTGGGAGCAGATGTATGGGCTATAGTTGAACAAGGATATCAATATCCAGTTGCAGTACCAACAGATCCAACGGAAAGAAAGAATAACGAAACAAATGCAAAAGCGGTCAATGCTCTGTTGGGAAGTCTAACTGAATCAGAATTTGTCAAAGTCATGTAGCTGAATACAGCAAAGGCAATATGGGACAAAATCATTCTGAGTTATGAAGGTGATGCAAAGGTAAAAAGTGCTAAACTCCAAACTCTCAGAATTCAATAAGAGAATCTAAAAATGCATAACGAGGAGAGCATTGCCAATTTCTTTTAACGTCTAGATGATATTGTAAATCATATGAGAAATCTGGGAGAAACAATAACCGAATCTACCTTGGTTGAGAAAATTTTAAGATCACTAACACCAAAATTTGAGTCAAAAGTTTCCGCTCTTGCAGAAAAACAGGATCTTCAAAATCTTACTGTGGTGCAACTTCATGGCATACTAACTGCATATGAAATGAGAAGAGGAGGACCATCTGAAGTCAAAGAAGCCATCTTTAGATCTTCTACAAAAGGGAAAGAAGTACAAGAGACAGAAGTATCGGGGTACATATCAAAAGAAGATGAGGTAAATTTTGTAAAGAAACTCCAACTTGGTATAGGACGGTTCAGAGGTAAGCTTCCTTTCAAATTTTTTTCTTGTGGAAGAGTTGGTCATTATGCTGCTAAGTGTCCCCACAAAGAAACACATAAAAAAGGAAAGGAAGTAGCAAGGAGGAATAAGAATTAGTTTAGCACTAGAAAAATTTACTATACTCATGAAGACAGTGATGGATTATCTGACAGTGAGGAAGAATGTGAACAAGATCTTAGACTTCTCATGGCATTTGAAAAAGAATCTAAAGAAGAAAAATATACTTTTATGGATGCTTTAGAGGATAATGATTTTCTTGATGAATTCAATCAACTCAAGATATGCTTAGAAGAAAGTGAAATACGCCTAGAAGAAAGTAAAATATCCATAGAAACTCTGAAAAATCAGCTTGAAGAAAAGGAGAAACACAATGAGAAACTAGAATGTGAAATAGTAAGTCTAAGAAAAGAAATTGAGAAAATGAAGACTTTGAATCTTATATTTGCTAAAGGATCTGAAACCTTAGATGAGATTATCAAGGTACAACTTTCTCCTCTTATAAAGACAGGTCTTGGATATATCGGAGAATCTTCTCAGACTTCAGCACCAAATTATCTAAAAGCAGCTATAGCCAGCATACAACATTCTGCCAATCAGCAAGGGAATAAAGAATCTTTACAGGTAAAGCATGACCATCTCAATTCAAAGAAAAATAATAGGAATAAATTTCAAAGAAACACCAATCAACAGGTAAATTCGAGTAGAAGATTTCGTGATTGCAGAAATTTCTTTTTCAATGGACAATGTTTCTCATGTCACAATTTTGGGCATAAAGCTGTTCATTGTGTTGCATATAAAACCATCATGACAAGAGAAGCAAGAAAGAAAAGGATTGATATTGGAACAAAGAATAATACATATAACAACTTTTCTCCTCTTCAAAATGAAGTTGAATGTGCTTATTGCAATAACTTTGGCCATGAAGAATCAGAATGCAGGAGCAAAGCCCAGTCAAAAGAGCATTTTCCTTCAAGCTCCAAAGTGTGGAAAAAGAAGGAATTACAGGTTGAAAATTGTGGCATAGCTTTATTTGTAGAAGGTGAAGAAAATCAATGGTACATTGATAGTGGATGCTCTAAACACATGACAGGTGACAAAACCAAACTTCTTGCATATAGTGCTCTAGAAAAAGAGAAGAATGTTACATTTGGAAATGATACTCCTGCTGTTATTAAGGGAAAAGGGTCTGTTTTTCTAAAAGAAAAGGTGAAAGCTAATAATGTCATGTATGTATATGGATTAAAGCATAACTTGTTAAGTGTAAGTCAAATGTGTGATCAAGGAACTGAGGTTGTCTTTAGTTCAATATAATGTGTGGTACGTGATCTTGAAACAGGTAAAACAATTATAAAAGGAAACAGAACTCCAAGCAACTTGTATGTATTGAAGAACTGCAAAGAACAATGTTACTTGAGTAAATCTTCAAAAAACTGGTTATGGCATAGAAGGTTGGGGCATCTGAGCTTCTCTCAAATCAACAAATCAAGCATACTTAAAGCTATTCGGGATCTTCCCAATATTACTCTACCTGAAAGTATCATATGCAAATCTTGCCAATTTGGTAAGTAGACCAGAGTGCAATTTATTGCCAAGGAAGGATCATCAAGTAAGCCTCTTGAACTTATTCATACTGACATATGTGGACCTGTGAGAAAAAAGTCACCACGTGGTGAACAATACTATATCTTATTTATTGATGATTTCTCTAGAATGTGTTGGATTGGGTTGCTTAAATGCAAAGATGAAGCATTTGATAAATTTCAGATCTTCAAAGCACTAGTTGAAAATGAATTAGATCTAAAAATCAAGTGTCTTAGATCTGATCGAGGAGGAGAATATACTTCAGATGAATTCCTTGAATTTTGTGAACAACATGGCATAAAAAGACAGCTTTCAATAGCTGGTACTCCACAACAAAATGGAGTAGCAGAAAGAATGAATAGAACAGTTCAACAAATGGCTAGAGCTATGCTTGATGATTCTGGAACACCTGACAAATTTTGGGGAGAAGCAGCACATATAGCGGTAAACATTCTTAACAAGGCACATGTTCGTGTAAATAGTGATAAAACTCCATATGAACTATGGTATGGTAATCCTCCCACTATGAAGCATTTTAGAGTCTTTGGAAGCAAATTCTTTATCCAAAATAATGATGAAAAACATGCAAGTTTGAACGTAGAGCAGATGAAGGAATACTTATTGGTTACTCCTCTAGGAGTAAAGCATATAAATGTTACAATAAAAGACTTCGGAAGATTGTTGAATGTGTTGATGTTGTTATTGATGAGTCCCCTGCAGCTCCAAAAGAAGAAAAAAAAACAACAGATGAAGACGATGATGACATATATCCTTCTACATCAAATGAGGATGATATAGACAGTGAACCCAATGAAGAACCCGAAGATGATTTATCTGAAAAAGCTCCATCCAAATATGTTCAAAAGAATCATCCAGAATCTCAAATTTTGGGAGAAAAAGGATCAGGTGTACAAACAAGAAGGACTCTTGTGGGATCTTCTAGCTATCTAGCATTTCTATCCACTATTGAACCACAGAATGTCAATCAAGCTAGAAAAGATGAATTTTGGATTCAAGCCATGAATGAAGAGCTTGATCAAATTGAAAAGAATCACACTTGGGAATTAGTACCAAGACCTCATGACAAAAATTTCATTGGAACTAAATGGATATTCAAAAACAAGTTAAATGAGAATGGAGATGTTATAAGAAATAAAGCTAGACATGTTTGCAAGGGATATGCTCAACAAGAAGGCATAGACTTTGAAGAAACCTTTGCTCTTGTAGCTAGACTTGAAGCCATAAGAATGTTTCTTGCTTTTTCAAGCTTCCAACAAATCAAAGTTTATCAAATGGATGTTAAATCTTCTTTTCTCAATGGAGATCTAGAAGAAGAAGTTTATATAGAACAACCAGAAGGATTCATTTTGGGAAATGATGAAAATCTTGTTTGTAGACTTAAATAGGCTCTATATGGTCTCAAACAAGCTCCAAGGGCATGGTATTATCGTCTTGACAAATATCTTCATCAATAAGGATTTTCAAAGGGGTCTGCTTATAGCAACTTATACACAAAAATTGAAAATGATAAACTATTGATTATGGTTGTATATGTTGATGATATCATTTTTGGGAGTAATGGAGAGTCTATGAGTCAGAAATTTGCTTATGATATGCAGCAAGAATTTGAAATGTCTTTACTTGGGGAACTAACATTCTTTCTTGGCTTGCAAGTGCAACAAGCAACAGATGGCATATTCTTATCACAAACAAAATATCTTAAGAAAATTCTGAAGAAGTATGGCATGGAAGAATGCAAACCTGTAAGTACACTGATGGTAACCGGATGTAATCTCAGTTCTCATGATGATTCTCCCACAGTGAATCAACCAGAATACAAATCTATGATAAGAAGTCTACTTTATCTCACTGGGACTAGACCAGACATTATGCATGCAGTTGGGATTGTTGGACGATTCCAAGCTAATCCAAAAGAGTCTCACCTTCAGGCTGTCAAAATAATATTCAAATATCTACAAGGAACTCAAGACTTTGGACTATGGTATCCAAAGAATGCTGATCTCACTCTTCATGCTTACACTAATGCAGATTGAGCTGGAAATGTTGATGATCAGAAAAGCACTAGTGGTGGTGCATTCTACATGGGGCCCCGGTTAGTATCTTGGTTCAGCAAGAAGAAAATTTCTATTGCCTTATTTATAGCAGAAGCAGAATATGTGGCTGCCGCATCATGTTGCACTCAACTTCTTTGGATGATGCAAACCTTACAAGACTTTCAAATCGAATGTTCACCTCCTATATCCATTATGTGTGATAACACAAGTTCCATCAGTATCTCAAAGAATCTTGTTATGCATTCCAAGACCAAGCACATTCCCATCAAGTATCACTTCTTACATGAACAAGTGCTTGAACAAAAGGTGAAGTTGGAATATGTGCCCTCCAAAGAACAAGTTGCTGATATATTTACCAAACCTTTACCCAGGGAAGCGTTTGAATATCTCAGACAAAAGCTGGGAGTGGTCTCTGCCATGCAGAAGATCAGATCTACTTAAATACAAAATATTACATTGGATACGTGGAATTCCTGAAGGATAGTCGCCTATGGGTATTTGCTGACAAATTTTTTCTGGGTCAGCATTCTTCAGCACAGCTGTGGTGCTAATGGGTATCTTTGGATGCATAGGTTAAGGGGGATCATTGGTCATGTGGAAAGGATGCATTGTTGATCTCATTGTATGATTCATTTATGTTATTTCATTGAATATTACGTTTGAAGATGCAGCATGATCTCAGGGGGAGCATGGTATTATCGGTACATAGGATCTTGGTATCATTGGCCCCACAATATGTATGGCACCGGACCTCAAAAGGAACTCGATTTATTAAATTAGATTCAAGGTGCTGCGGAGGCACTCCTCAGTATAGAAAGATCATCGGACTTGTGCTACTACAGTTAATGACAGCCGTCGATCTGTGGTCAACGCCCGATGGGCAGGTCAACTACGGAGGTAACCCCTTGGGTTAATCATCAGACTGTTTGTGCCCCCGCAGTACCACAAGTCAACATTAACCACACAGCTTTTAATGTGAACTCTAATTAGATCTGATCAACCCTTTTCCATTGATGTCAAAGGCGGAGGAAAAGCAAATAAAGGGGCTTCTATAAGACAAACAGAGGAAGAGTGCTTCCATCAATGCCAAAGGGGGAGATTGTTGGAAATGTTATCATTGATGGCAAAGGTATTGGCAAAGACAGCACCTAAACCATTTATGAGGCACAGAGGCAGTAAAGAGAGTTAGCAAGGCAGCATAGAAGGAATTGCATCAAGCAGCAGAGGCTGAGGCTGAGGCGTTATTCCGAGGTTTACTACCCCAGCTGGTTGGTACACTAAATAATTACATTCCAGGAATCGTAACCCAGGCCAGAGACCCTTATCGCATCGGAGCATATAAGGCCATCAGAACAAGTTAACAAGAGGTTTCGAGTGCGATTGAAGCCCGGACCCGATGGGCGTATAAACCAAGATTAATAAGTGTTTGAGTTCCAGTTTTAATCACATCGGAGAAAAACTGTGCAGTGGAGTGTTTATTAAAAGACTTGCGATTGCGAGTAAAATCCGGACCTGATGGATCAATGAACTATATTTGAAATATGGTTGAATTCTGATAGAACACTGTTATGAAACCGCGAGCGGGTTTACGAAGCCGGATTTCCCATATCACACCGCCTTTCAGAGATAAGTGGTTTTTTCGAGTTGGGGAGCAATTTTATAGAATGGATGACACGCGTCCCTGTACGACTACACAAAACCTCTTTTCACTGCGCACCATCGTGCGTTATTCTTCGACCCAGGATGCCCAACAAAATTATTGAGTGTCGTTGATCTGGGAAGGAGTCATCGGACAGTGATCGCTTGATGAAGATGTGCGAAGATTAACCAAAGTACGGAGCGGGAATTTGATTGGGTCACTGATCATATATGTAGGCCTAGTTTGAATTATATTAATTGGACCTTTTCAAATTGATATTTGTGGGTTTAACCAAGGTTTTTTAAATTAAATATTAATTATGACGAAAAGCGATTGGGCCACCTTTTTATTCCAAATTTGGTGGAACGTATAAACCTGGGGGTCAACATATGAAGGTCTACGAAGTATGCTGAGGGTATTTTCATTACTAAAGGAGAAATTTGGATTAATATCTCAATCTTAGATTGAGATATTAAAAAGCCTTAGATTAATTATCTAATTGACAAAACCAAGGAAATAAAACAATGAGAAATTGTTTGGGGGCTTGGGTAGACCCCGCTGGATTAGCTATTTTGATCCCGTCCAGGAATACCATTAGCGGTTGAGTGGTTTTGACTCATGGTATTGATAAAGGCCAAAACTGTATAAGGAGAAGAGGATAATAATACAATGTGTGCAAGTGGAAGGGTTGTTAAAAATAAATCTCTTTAAGAGATATCTGCATATATGATGCATTTATGGATATGATCTAGAAATGATGAATCTCTACGATGATCAGCAAAAGAAATGATGAAGACCCGACGAAAGTTTGATGAAGAAATTGAAGAAATCTGGTGGATCTGAGGGTTGAAGTCTTCTGTATGAAAGTGGAAGTATCCTGCCAGTAGAAGCTGGTGCTAAAATCGGGGGGTTGGAGCTCCCTTCCAGTAGGGATTGGAGAACGAGAGAAGGTTGTAGCCTTCTGCAGGTGGGTGCCTGCATGCTGGTATGAGTCTGCGCCAGTACAAAATTGTAGGAAGTTTTCTTTATAATAAATATTGAAGACAGAGACAACAACAGCAGTGGTTTTCTCCTGAATTGGGTTTCCACCTTAAATTCCGGTGTTCATGTGTGTTGCTTATGTGTGATGGTTTATTCTATTATTACTGCACATATTTACTGCTTACTAAACATCTGATGAATGAATTATGAAATGATCTATGTAAATATTTAAATGTATAATAAGTTCTCTGGACATATGCAAGGATATCCACATTCATATACAAGTTGGGGTCAGTAAAGTAACGTATGGGTTTAAGAGAAACAAAAAGTGAAAAATTTTTAGTCAGCTCTAAATACTGATTCACCCCCCCCTCTCAGCATTTTTCCCAACAGATAAAAATGAAAATACCTCCTTTTTATATATAGGAGTCCAAGGGGTCATAATATAATCAAATCTTGCATAAAAATAATAAATTAAGGGCACAACAATAAAAATAGTGGCCTTCTATGTGGCACAACAATAACAACATGGGGGTTAGATGGGCACAACAATAACAATAAGTGGGCTACACTAACAATAAAAATAAGGGGGATACACTAGTATTACAGGGACCTAACATGCCCCTCTCCTTCAAAAAAAAAAATTCCTCAATGCTTGAGTAGTTCTAGATGATTATGTATAAAATTGTCATCCTCCCACGTGGAATCTTCAACGGGTAAGCTCTTCCCCTTAAAGAGATACTCTGAAATTCATTGATTTCATAGTTATCAGGTTCTTGTTTCCATAACTATTTCAAGTTCAAATATGATTTTTCCTTCTTTGTTAAGCATGAAACCTAGAAAATTGGGTGTCCTTGGGAAGATGTAGGCGACTCCAATTTGCATTCCATAGTACCAATATTTTGTAACACCTTGTAAGGAACGTAGTACTTGGGTGATAATTTATTATACTTCTTAGCTTGTTTGAGAGACATTTTTTTTAATGATTGTAGCCATTATAATATGCAGTCGCCTACATCAAAACTTCTTTCACTACGATGTTGATCTACCTGTTGTTTCATTCAATTTTGTGTGAGAGTGAGGTTATCCTTTAAGAGTTGGAGAAATTTTTTTTGATGCTTGATGTGATATTCCATTGCTTGAACCTTAGAATTTTCTCTTAAGGATGATGTTATGGATGGTGGATGATATCCATAAAGTTCCATAAACGGGGTCATTTTTTCTATAGTATGGAAGGAAGTGCTATACCACCATTAAACTAGAGGTAACCACTTGACCCATTATGTTTGTTTATCAGATATAAAGTAACAAATATATCCTTCCAAATATTTTTTCACTATCTCATTTTTTCCATCAGATTGAGAATGATAAGATGAGCTATGAGCTAATTGAGTACCAACACAAGAAAATAATTTTGTCAAAAAATTTCTAGTGAAAATGGTATCTCTGTCACTTACTATAATCTTTGGGTTTCCATGAATATTTTGAATTTTTTCCATAAATGTAGTAGAAATTGTACTTGCTTTAAAAGGATTATATAATACACAAAACTTTTCATACTTGGTAAGTCTATCAACCACCACCATGATGAAAGTATTTCCTTCATACTTGGGTAAACCTATGATAAAATCCATCGAGACCTCCTCCCAACGCTGACTTGGAATGGCTAAAGATTGTAACAGACCCGAGGTATTAATTGTCTCAACTTTATTTTGTTGGAAAACCAAACATTTTACCACAAACTTTTGAATATCATATTTAGGGCCATCCAAAAAAAAATCCTTCTTGGCCCTACAGTAAGTTTTTAAAAATCCCGAGTTCTATCACAAGGGAGAGGTGTGCAATTCCAAAAGAATATTTTGTTTGAGTTGGGAATTATTACTAAGATAAAAGTGATCTTTGTACAATAATGAATCATTTTTCCATCTAAATGTATCAGATATACTAAGATGTTGCTATAATTTTTGAGTGAGTGTACAAACCTCTTCATCATTCTTCCATTCATCTCTTGCTTTGATTATCCACTCAGCTTGGACAGTATAAATGGAATAAAGAAATGCTCCCACATCCTCATCCTTTCTTGATAGTGCATATGCAACAAAATTTTGCTTCCCTTTTTTGTATATTATTTCAAAGTCATGACCCAACATCTTTGTCACCCATTTTTTCTGCTCTTCTGAAGATAATATTTATTCCAAAAATTATTTAAGAATATCATGATCTATTTTTAACTTGAAGTATCTTCCCATTAGGAAAGGTCACCATTTGTTTAGTTCATGTAGTATTTCCAACGTTTCCGTATGATAAATAGGTTTATGTAAATACTTTCCCTTTATTGGATGAATTTCAAAAGAAATGGGTCTTCCTTCTTGCATTAAAAAAACACCAATTCCATTTCTAGAGGCATCACATTCCAAAATAAAGGATTTTGTGAAGTTTGGCGTAGAAAAGAACAATGATTGGAAAATTTCCTCTTTAAGATGTTCAAAGGCCTTAGTTTCTTATTGAATCCAAGAAAATGCATCTTTATTCAGTAATGATGCTATAGGTGCCGCTATTCTCCCATAATTATTAACAAACCTGCGATAATACCTTTTCAACCCAAGAAATCCTCGAAAATGCCTTATGGTTGTGGGGATTTTCCATTCCTTAATGGCTTTGATTTTGTTAGGGTCTACCTTAACACCTTCATGATATATAATATGGCCCAAATATTCCACCTCATGTACTCCAAACAAACATTTGGAGGTTTTTTCATATAATTGTTTCTCCTCCAATAGTTTTAACACCTTGTCAACATGTTGAACATGATCCTTCCAAGACTTATTGTAGATTAGTGTATCATCAAAAAATACTAACATAAATTTTCTAAGAAAGGGTTTGAAAATAGAATTCATCAAACCTTAAAATGTGGAAGGTGCATTCGTTAAGACAAAATACATGACAAAAAATTCATAATGACCCTCATGAGTTATGAATGTTTTTTTCGAAATTTCTTCAATCTTCATTCTAATTTGATGATATCCTAAATGGAGATCGAACTTGGTGAAGAAAATTTATCCATGTATTTCATCCAACAATTCATCAATGATAAGGATTAGAAATTTATCTTTAATAGTGAGATTTTTGAGCCCCCTATAATCTGGAAACAGAGGCCATGATCCATCCTTCTTGGGCACCAATACTACTGGAGAGGAGAAAGAATTTTGACTAGGTTGAATTATACCAGCCTCTAGAATTACTGCAACCATACATTATGTTATCACTTCCCCAGTTTCCCAACACTAAGAATGGAACTGAAGGAGGTAACGACAAACCAACCTTTAGGTCAGGTATCTAGTTGTAACAAAACCATAGAGGGCTATCTCAATGTCACTTTTCATCCAATGATATGACTGGATATAAAATGATCTTAGGCTAGTTATGATGTTCAGTAGATTAGGGTTTTGTTTGTTTGAATTTTTTGCTCGATAGGAATGACAATCAAGGAGCGAGGTTTAGGGTTTAGGTCTAATTTCAAAGGTTAAGTTGTAGAAACAAGGACGAGGCAAGGAGGGTAAAATTAGGAGCATAATTAATTTTTCATTGTGTATAGGGTTCGAAGAAGAAATATTTAGAATGAGCGTTTAAATGAATTCATTCATCAGAAGATTAGACACATCCATGAAAATATTATAAAACAAAGTATAGAAAGAAATGATTTATGTTCATAAAATCATAATATTAACATACATAACCATACATGTGATGGAAAGGTAACATAAAATATAATTTGATGAAGTAACAGAGAAGAAACAATGCTTAAAAGAATATCACTGGAGTCCCAAGATTGTAGCTGCAACAATCTTTGATTTCACTGAAAAAACGTTTGTACAATAGCTCCACTACAAATAACAACTATCCAACCCCTAAAATGACTTGAGGTGGATTACATATATAAAATAGAGTTCATGAAACCTCATAGGGTATAAATCTGATCCAAAACACATCGTAAATGTATTTTATGAGTCATTACCTATAATCTAAGGAAGTTAGAAAAAACTTCCTCAAATTTAGCTAATAACTATGAGTTCATGCCTCTTTTATTAATTACATCATTACTGCATAAAGAGAGGAAAAAAAAACACTACGTCCCAAAATACACTTCAAAATTTGGAGTTTTTCTTAGTTGAAAACATTCCAAGGGAATCTAATGACAGAATCGCCACACCTCCCAACAGAAGTGTCACGCCACTTTGGAGCTGATTTTGACTGAATTTTAAGTGCCCACTTTCAAATATGAGAGTTAGGAAAGGTATAACTATGTGTACTCTTTCCATTTCACCCTCAACACTGAGAAAATAAACACCGGAAGGATTTCAAAAGCTCATTCTCCCAACCTTACTCTAGAAGTGTCGCACAAAGGCAAAATAGGTGGAAAAAACATGAAAGAAGTGATGTTTTTTGTATTTTTATTCAAAATGGGAGGGTGACATGCAAACTTGAGGTAATATGTGTGATGTAGAAGTGAAGATAAATCCTACCATGTAAAAATTTATTCATTTAGATGCTTTGATAAAAAGCGCCGCGCTGCTGCACGATGCTTTTTCAATTACCAAATTTCCAGAATTTCCAAAACACTTTCTCCAAAAATAAGGCTTAAATATGGATCAATATCTCTCTAAACAAAACGTGGTTTAAAAATATGAGAGAGGGTTTTTTTCTTTGTTATGTTTTGAACCCAAACCTTCTCTAGTTTTCCAAAATACTTTCCCATTTTCTCAGAATCCAAGTTTGAAGTGGATCACTAACAATTTGCAGAAGCATAGCGCACTCTCAGCAAAAGCATCGCTCCTACTTTGAGATGGATTTGGAGGCCTTCCCATACGTTATTTGGGCTAAAAATGGTATGGTTGTGAATAGTTAGATACAAAATGGAGTCATCAACCACTGCAAAACTCTACTACAAACCCCTGAAAAATTGACTTGAAGACAACCTGTTCAAAAGGGCAGAAAATGACCTTGAGAACTATATTTTTGGAATTTGTCTCAAATAATAACACCTAGGAATAAAATGAAGGAGGGTTTTTTTATTTAGCCTATTATTTACAAAACCCTCTTTCACTTTTGTAAAATTCATCTTCATTTCTTCAGAAACCGATTTTGAAGCAAAATTGTCCCTGTGTGCAAAATTGTCTCCTGCAAGTTGGATGGCTAAAACCTAGAATGATGACCTCCCTTATTGATCTTCTTTTCTCCCTCCATGTTATTTTTTAACAAGATGAAAACCCTAGCTAGATGAAATGGGTAGGGGAGATGGAGATTTAGGAAAACAGGGATAGTGGTAGGGTGGTTTTAGGGGAAAAAATGGGGTGGAAAGAAGTTAGGGAAAAATCCCCAAAAACTTGAGGAGGTAGGGTGATGAGTTGGAAATAGCCTACAAGTTAAATTTCTATAAATGAACATGAGGAAGGTGCCTAAAAGGTTAAAACACATAAATTTCCTAGTTTTCTGCCAAAATGTAGTGAAAATTAGGGTTTTGATGAAACTCATGGACAGGACAGTTATGAATGATAGGGAGTGTTAAGGTTTGGTGTATGGATGTTGTATAAAGGTTTTGGATTTTTATAGTAGGTTTTTATCAGTTGAAACAAGAAAAATATGAAAAACACCAAAACGTAGTGGAGATGACCTAATGAAGGAAACCACTCATTTGCTGATGAAATTTGACTCGAGAGATGTAGGAATGGTGTCCACTTACTATTTAGGAGATGCGTGAACCCTTGTGAAAGTTTTTTGAAGCTTGAATGACTGATTTGGAGCTCAAACACCAAAAGCGTAGCACATTCCAGAAACGTAGCGCAACACACAAAAGCGTAGTGCAGCACTTCCCGAAGCGTAGCAGGAGGAAATTGGCACAAAATTCTTGTTTTTTCTTAAACCTTGGAAGTTGTGGAGTATGATGGTGATAATATAGGATCTCTATCAAACATCAAAGGATACAATGAGTTTAAAAATCCTATTTTCCCCTTTATAACAATCACAAAATTTCTTTTTGTCTTTTAGTGAAATCGCAAGCTCTTTTGAACAAATTTCTTTTTTTGAAAAAAATTAATAAAGAAACACACTTTATTTGAGGAAAGAAAAATTGCATTCATTTATTTCAATATCTTTGATAACTCTCTATGCAAATTAATTGTGTGGTGAAAATGAAGTTTTATTCACCCTCTTTCATGACAAAATGGACTCTTATGGTGGCGAAAAAAATGAGACCTGGACTCTAACCTAAATGAAGTTGTGGTGAATGACCTTAGAACCTAGATGATTTATGGATGGCATGACCTATGAGATGATGATGACCATGAATGGAGTGAAGGGAGAAAATTTTTAGACCTAGAAATATTCAGTGAACAAAATTTTATCTGAAAACTGACTTGAAACATGAAATTTTGACCTAGCACCACTACTAAGTAAACCTAAAAGAGTATTTGATCAGTAAACATTAAGAAACTAATTAAATTGGATCCATATAGGGATGGAATCTCTTTCAGGAGGTGTCAATAACACCATAGACCAAGTAGCCTCATCCATTGGGAAATGGAGTCACTACAACTACAATCCTCAAACTAACTCAAATCAAACTGAAAGTTGAACTGTACATCATCAACTACAAACTCCGTTGTAATCTGACATTGAAAAAGATGCTCAGAATGTTGAGCTTATTATTCACACCATATGTTGGCTTGAGGGGTCCTGAACCAGGTTCAAAGTTTATGGACAAACCAACAATCCCTCCAACTACTAGCCCTTTCGGCAGTGATTTTCTTGTGCAGACTAAAGTCTCACCCGAAGCAGTATGGGAGGGTGTTGGAAGAAGGTTTCTACACTCTGAGGGAGAAATTAATGATTTTTTCATTAGAAAAACCAAATTTGAACTTATAGAGATGTGCACAACAATATATATAACAGAATCACAAAGAATGCGTATTCATTAACAGAATAACACAGAATCGATGCTCGCCTTAGCTTAGATAAATAGAACAGAACCAAATCCAGATCTTAACAATGCAAATATTTAAAGAGGTATATTAACCATCAATAATCATTCTTAATCATATCAGATATCATTGCACAATAATTAAGACAAATAATATGATCTTACAGAACATAAGTAGTAAATAACGCAAATGCATAACACAGTAAACTTCACCAAAGAATGTACTTTCTATTAGCTTCAGATTTGTCAATCAATACATCAGACTTCAATACATCAAATTTCCCTTACCAAACCCTTACAAAACCTTCCACGCACACAGCCAGTGGAGTTCGAACACAGCTAGTCTCCACGCACATAGCCAACAGGAGCCTCTTAACCCAACCCAAACACCCTTACAGATGCATAAACTTATAAGAACATCAACAAATCATTACACATAATTCACTACTTAGCTTAGACACAATCTATCTATTTATATATGCCTAGCGCATAGATACTATGGTCTCAAACCATGATTTGAGGTCCACGGTTTACCCTTAAGCTTATTTACATCAAAATTGGGGATTTTGACCAACCCCAAAGCCCCTTCACTCCATTTGTGCAATGCCAACATACAAAATTATACAAAATAACTTCAGAAAGTGTGCCTCATGGGACCTCGCTCCAACAGGCCCCCAAAAAAAGCATGTGACTTGTCCTGAATCACTGAGGCACTGGCTCCTTACTCTTGGCCTGAAGTGTTTTGACAAAAGTTTGGAGAGGGAGCACTAGCTCGATACTTTGTGTTGAGGCACTCTGCGCTTGCTGAACTATATTTTTTGTAACATTCCCTTCAACAGCCATATCTATGTTGCGATGAGTCTGCTGAATGATTTTCAAAGTGTTTTCCAGTGTTTTTCCTAATTGCAGCACATCTTCTGCCCATGGTTGCATGCGCTCCTTCAGTACATGTTCCTTTCGATGCAATCCTTCAATTTTATTATGTTTTGTTCTACACTCGTGCAAACGATCAAGGTGCTTTGTAGAAACCAATGTAGGTGCCATTGTCCTGATTTATTCAAACTATTGTTCCTTCTGGTTGAGGGCGTCACAGAGCTGCTGCATTACCAAATAATTTTTGACATAGGTCCAAACATTCATGGCATAATTAAATAAAATGTCACATTGGGTGACTGCAACAGCAATACTATCTCTTGCCTCTTTTACTTGTGCTTCTCTCTATGTGTGAACCTCTAGTGGTGTCTACGGCTATAATTTTATTTAGAGGTACGCAATCTAACGCTCATACTCTGTGTAGATTGTTTTCACTTTCACACGCACTACTTTCATTGCAGTAGCCAACCCTTCTAACTTTTCAGCAGGCACAACTGTGGCCAGGACAACTGGAATGTCTCGGCATACTTAGTTTATTTTAGCCTCCAGTGAAACATAGTGGGCTTCTGATTCTCTGCAAGTTGCTTCAGCTTGTTGCTACTGTTGGTGTGCCTGCGCAACCTGCTTCTGTGCATCCTTTGTCTTCATCTCTGTGGTAGCCTCTTTGTACTAAATCTCGTCCGTGATAACTGAATGGAGAATGTGTAGCTTGCCTTTATGTAACACAGATAGATTAATATGAAAATCACCTGAACCAATGAACTAGACACGCTGGTTGGTGTTCATTTGAATTATTGGCATGGGGATGTGGACAAAGAGTGCATCCCTACGATGTTGGTCCGGCTTTCCTGAATCACTCTCTCTTGAATCTAGCTCGCATGTACTCTTATTTCATGTAATCCAACTTGTGAAAGTTCCAGCATGGACTTGTACTAAACTTCCATGTTTATGCAGTGATCCTTAGTCACAGACGTGATAGTGTTTTCTATTTCATTGAGGTCATCCTCTGTCAGCATCAAGACCTCTTGCCCTACCTTCTTGGATCCTTTTTGCTTCTTGCATGATCCACTAATAGCCTTAGAGCCATGCTTGGTACCTTTGGATGTCTCAACTTTTCCGGTCTCCTTAGGTGGAGATCCATTCCTCTTGGGCATTGTTGTTGTTTCGACATTCTCTCCAATTATGGTAGGGGTTTCTTCCTTTTGAGTTGTGTTCTGTACGGTCTTCTCTGTCATTGTCTCTTTAGGTTTCTCAATGGCTTTCTCTATATATTTCCCTGTCAGAGTGTGCTATTTCTTTGGGGTAGGTGGTGTCAACAAGGCCGACGACCATTATGTTGTTACTCTTACTAAGTCATCCTCTATCACCAAATATGGTAGCTCGTACCATACTCCCTCTATAGTACCTTTTGCGCGGATATGAATATTATGAAACGTAGCCTTGAAATCCGTGATCATATTATATTGGGCATATAATGTAGGTGATAGTCGTAGCTTTGAAAACACCACTTGGTTCAATGTAGCATCATATAAAACCTAGAAGATATTGTTTTCTTTCGCACGCACCGAGTCAGAAGAGTTCCATAGTGTTGCGTAGCACTCAGCTTCACACATCTTAGGCTCAATGTCTGGGAACTTTGTGTCTTCTGAGGTTCTCTATCCAATAAGCGCAATTAATAAAAGGAGCCAAGCATAATGGAAGTGCTTTCCATCCTCCTGTGCCTCGCGCACATTTTCCAAAAATTCTTTACACAGGTAATTGCACCAGTTGTAAATCATGCCTTTTTCATAGCAACCTGTGAGCACAATTGCATACGCAAGAACCTCCTTGGACCTGCACTTACGTATCATCTTGCAAGCCAAGATGATCGTACCAAAATGGATTGCGGGGTAATTAATTTCCTCTACCACAAATCCCTGGTTCTTCCTTGCGACATTGTATTTATTCTTGATTTGATCGGCCACAACTTTCTCTTTACCTCCGAATTTAGAAATAGGGTCAGCTCCCTTGGTAAGTAGACTTGTGATTCTATGGATTAATTCCACATCGATAGGGATGCACTCTCCCAACCAGAGTGCATCATCGTGGACGAGAGCCAACAACTATCAGACGCAGATATAATTGAGGGGTTACGCCCAAAATGAGGGATCTGCAACAAATTGAGCAGGTATTCCTTGTGCAGACCTAAGACCCCCCTCTTTGGCTCAAGGTACACAATGCCTACTTCATAGGTGACTTGATCCAAATATAGCTCTGGTGCGAGCTCGAGGAACTTCTCAACGTCGGCGATGTCCCAAACATCAAATCTCAGTTGTGGAATCTTTGCGAGCATGTCCCCTTCCATTGGGACATTCTCAGGGATCAGGGGTACTTGAATACTTGTGTGCACCTTGTCCAAGTCCTTAGGTAACTTTATAGAAGGTGTAATATTCCCAATTAGCTTTAAGCTAGTTGGAATATTAAAATTTATTTTTTCTTCTTAGTTTTATGAATAAGACGATATGGAGACCCATAAATCTCCTTCGTAGGAATACAATCACTCCCAATGTGAAATGAGGTTATCTTAGTAGCTTATTTAAGCACCCTTGTTTGTGAAAAGGGGTTGGAGCCTGGGTCAACTATGACCAAATCAACAACGCTGGTATGGAAGGAGTGGAATTCATTGAGGGACAATGTAGTTTTGGAGGGAGAATCCATGCATGGAATTAGTGGCTTTAATGAGTGGGGACCAAGGTGAGGAAGCTCACCAAGCATATAAGGAATGGGATGGCAGCCATAGAGGACATGTTTTTATTATTATTTTTTCTATGGTCTGTATGACTATTTTCTCTCTTCAACTATTTAGCTAAGACTGCAGTGTTGTTTAGCACAGGGTGTTCCTGAGCAGGAATCCCACAATTTTCCTCGGGGGACTTTGAGTGCCCACTTAGGAGAATTATATGCACTATATTTCCACATTTTGGCATCAGGCCAAGCTCCATCTTTCTTCTACAATGCAGTTTCTACAGAGGGTTGCGTTGTGTTGCAGGGTGCAGCAGTGGAGAGTTGATTTGGGTGATTTCTAAGATAGATTTCAGTGGAGGAAGGTTTTATTCCATTGGGAGGCTATTAAAGAAGGCCCTTGAGCCTTATTGTAGCATCTGGCACTAGGCCACATATTTATTTTCCCCTACAATGCAGTTTCTATCTTGGATTGCATTATTTTAGGGAGGAGTTGCAGGGGTGGTTTTAGTACACCATTTGGGGATATGGTTTTCCAGTGAGGGGATCAGCCATTCATATGGAGATTCTATTGGAGGAAACTTCATTCTATGCTACATCATATCAGCCACATATTTCCAGTTATTTATTTGCAGTGAATCTTCAGCCCAAGGGCTTGGGTTCACCTTTTATATATTGGTGTATTTTCTGGAAACACTCTTGGGATCTTTGGGATGTTGTTATAGAGCCTTGATCTTTATGTATAACATATTTTGAGGCATGTATCAGCCATTTTATATTATTGTATCTTCATATATTTTAGTTGTGCTCTTTATGACTGCATTGTAGCAGCTCTCTGGCATTTTTCCTAATAGCAGCACCTCACTTTTGAGAGGGTTTATATATTGGAGGCTTGTTAGTTCTTGTTATATGATTTGTTCCTAATTGTATTGCATTATTTTTATACTGATATGATGAAGAAAATAAATCCATATTGGTCTCTCATATTTATGAATTGATCTATCACTGCTACTTCCATTGTTATGTCTTATATTGTTGCTTTCCCCATTTGGGAATATTACAGTGGTATCAGAGCATAATCTTGGCTCAGCCTGTGCATATTAGCCAATATGTCATCAGAAGAAGGATATCCTCTCATAGATAGAGAGAAGAGGTATCTAAAAAGAATAAACTGGAGGTATTATTATACAAGTGATAAAGAAGACAAGGGAAAAACTCCCATATCAGGAGAGGAGGATAAAAAGGAGTTCCCTAAGCTTCTTCTTCAAAATATGCAAGACATTGCAAGAGAAATAAAGGAGATGAGGATGGATGCACATAAA